>OU426987.1:26444704-27694742 GCA_911387755.1 Chrysotoxum bicinctum | reverse complement strand
AAAAATCGATTCAAATCTACCTTCTCTGATGATTTCTTAGCCACCTCCGGGGTCCCACAAAGCAGCCACTTAGAACCTCTCATTTTTATTCTTAATATAAACAATATTGAAATGCTCAATCGATAGATCATACAAACTAAACAATCAATCTATCTACATTTAATCGAAAGATTTTTGGACATTAATATAAAAGGTACCGTAAGCATTGCATACAAGAACTGAATTTAACAAAAATTTGGTAGATATTTACTAGACCCTCACTAGTCAACTGATGAGTCCATGTGAGATCGCAGGGACGAAAAGCCAATTTATCTGAACTATAGGCCAACAAAAAGCTATTTTGAATCAATAATTCAACAAGTTCAATTAAATAGTGCTAAATCTTCTAAATGGTGGATTTATTTCAGTAGAATATCAAAATATTATGTCTTCAAAAATGAAAAAAAAAAGAAAAAGCAATTGCAGGTACCGTTATTTTGGACCGTAAATAACATGTACTAGGTGGCGCAAAAGTGGCGCTACCGATTTCAGTAAAGCCTTAATAATTAATCTTGGCTTTCCACATCTGGTTATCTTATGCATCCATTCTTATTAAGTAAATTGCCAATATAAGGTTATATTAAAATCATGTTTATCGAAATCAATCAGCGCTGGTGTCCCTCAAGGTAGCCATCTAGGTCCACTTATTTTTGTTTTGACCAAAAATGGCGTTGAACTTATTTTTATTATTATTATTTTCTACGCTAATGATATGGGAATATATAAACAAGTTTCATGTACCGAAGATGCCCAAACACTTCAAACTCAACTTAAAAAAAATTTATACTTGGTGCCAACAAAAATTTCTGGAGTTCAATATCAAAAAATTCCAAACCATAACATATATCTACCCGAAAACACCCGCCATTATCACAGAGAAACTAAATTGTAAAAACCGAACCATATTATCTCCTCAATCCGGGATCTAGGTTTAATATGCGAGTCCCAACTTAACTTTCGCCCACATGCCCACATGGTATCCTCTCCGTGTGCCGAACTCTCCAAGGGAACCTCCAAAAGTGTCTCGACGAACAGCACCTCGGAACTACTTTCGTATTACTTCAAAGAGGGTAACTTTTGCCCACATGTTGATGATATCATTAACAAAGTTAATTCTACTCTTGCATTTATTAAACTGTGGTCAAAAGAATTCGCCGCCGATCCCTATGAATGTTCATCTCAGGTCTGGTCCCCGTAATCAACCGAATTGAAACTGTCCAGCGAAGATTCATTGGCCACCGAAGACCAAGAGTTCCAAATGATACAACTAAATTTGAAGGCTATGCTGTCGATGAAATAAAATGCTGTAGGAATTGATAATCTAAATGCAACATTGTTGAAAATTCTTTTTCCTCAAATTCGAAAGTTCATAATTCATATGTACTTACTTTATAAAAAAAACTTACGGAATATTTTCTTCTCAGTACGCATTGCAAATTTCACATTCTTACTTAATCAAACGTCGGCGAGACGGGGCAGTGAGAAATCAGTGGTCCTCATTTCTTTTAGTATTTGCAAGCGTACCTCAGGGTTCCATCGTCGCACCTTTATTATTTTCTTTTAATGCGAACTAAATTTCTTGTCTGATGATAAATAATTGCAAAGTTCGTTACTTACTTCTTACATAGGTCCTCGGACCTGTTACTTCCGTGTGGTTCCCCTTGCGGGGCATAGGGCCTCTACTACTCCAACGCGCCATCGTTTATGGTTTCTGGAGATGTACCTCAGCTCTCTCCAACTCTTTCCCAGTTGTGCTGATTCCTCTTCGACCATTCTTCGCCAAGTAATTCTGGGTAGGCCCACTCCTCTGCTTCGCTGCGTGAGAGGGTTCCATTGCATCGCTTGACTCGCAATGCACTCGTGGCCTTTTCGAAGCGTATGTCCAATCAACTGCCACTTACGTTTTCGTATTATAGAGTCAATGGGTTCCTGACCTGTCCTCGCATGAAGTTCGGCATTGGAGATACGGTTAGGCCAGAAAATCCGCAAAATATTTCGCAGACATCTATTTACGAACGTTTGCAGCTTTCTTGTGACTGTGGGTGTTACTTTCCAAGTGCTGCATTCATAAAGAAGCACGGATTCTTCATTGGAGCGGAACAGTCGTAGCTTGGTCCTTAGGCTTATAGAGTTGTTTCTCCATATTTTGGACAGCATTCCGAATGCAGCCTTTGCTTTCCCTATTCGGCTGGTTATATCTAGTTCGGTCCGGCCATCAGTAGAGACAATACTGGTTGTCCAGAAGTATCTATTTGAGTAGATGAGGAAGTTCCAAAGCTGATCCTTTTAGTTTTTGCCGTATTGATCTTAAGCCCGACGGTTTCGGCTTCTCTCTCCACCCTTGATGTCATTTGATGGAGATCCATGATCCTATGAGAGAGTAAGCACACATCATCCGCGTAGTCCAGATGTTTCAGGTGTGAAAGCAGATTCCACTGAATTCCTCCATTTAAAGTCGGCAGAGCTGCATGCAGCACATCACTTATTACCAACAGGAACAGTATTGGTGACAGTATACAACCCTGTCTAACACCACTTTGGATTTCAAACTCCTCTCACAACCTTTCTTTATGCAGAACGTGACATTTGGATCCTTTATATGTAGCCTTGATAATAACAGTCAATTTATCCGGGATGCCCCTCCTGCGCAAGGCAAGCCAAAAACTGTCAAACGCCTTTTCGAAATCGATGAACAGCAGGTGAAGTGGTGATCGATATTCAACGCACTGTTCGATGATGATCCGCAAGTTATTGATGTGATCCACACAGGAAGATCCAGTGCGGAAACCTGCTTGTTCGGCATCTAGCGTGTCTTCTAGGTGGTCTTTTATTCGCTCTACGCCGATTCTTGCTATAACCTTCGCTACAGCAGACAGCAAGCAGATTCCTCTCAAGTTTTCGCATTGCGTAGGGTCCTCCTTCCTTGGAAGCTTGACAATCATCCCCTTTTTCCACTCCTCAGGAAAACTTCCTGTTTCCCAAGCTCTTTCTAAAGTTCGTTGATGACGTGCAATTAAACTTATGCAGTCCGCTGGATGTTAAAAGTAATGCTACATGAAGACCCTAAAACATACTGCAGCCAGCAATGAAACATAACCTTTCTTTAAATCCGGGAAAGTCAAAAATATTATGCATCTTTAATTCGTGTTGATAGATCAACTATTTGCTATGTATCAGCCAACATTCATACGTCAAACGAATGCTTGATCGGCCGACAGAAAGCGAAGCAGCCGTGAATGGACTTTCGCCGACTTCAACTTGGTGAATATTTTATCAGGACTTGGGCCTACACCCGTATAAGATTCAACTGAACCAGGAGCTCAATATGTATGACCATAGACAACGCCGTCGTTTGTTCATCGACTGTGCTTCGTTTGGAAGAGGACCTCAATTTTGACCGAAAAATCATCTTTCGCGACGAGCCGCATTGTTATATGAATGGCTGTGCTAATAAGCAAAGCCGCCGTATATGGGACGAGACCATCCCACATGATGCTCACCAGGTGACAATGTATCCTCAAAAAGTTACTGTATGGACGGACGCCACGATTTACATTCTGCATGAACGATTTGGGGGTAATATCATATCTGGTAGAGGTTACGTGAGTTGAGAAGTCATATGATTGCACCTCGCTAGATTTTTTCTTGTGGGGTTTCCCGAAGTCGCAGGTCTATGCAAATAAACCCCAATCGACCGAATTTCAAGGTAAACATAACATGACACCGCTCAAATTGAGCCGGATTGCCTAATCTATGCGGTCGCTCGGATCCGTGCCATGGTAAGAAGCCGATGCGGGCATTTGAACGATGTCATATTCCAAACATTGGGGTAAGTGTCTTTTAATTAAAGAAATTCCCAACTATTTGTATACAAACGGCAACCCTAGCAATTGAATTGGACACAGTTGTGTATTAATATACGAACCCAGCGAATTTGTAGAAAACTCAATTCCAAAAGACTTCACCTTCTCTAACAAAATAATAATAAATAATATCTTATAAGAAATATTTGAGTGATGTTGTTGTAATGGTTCTTCTATTAGAATACAGATGGCATTTCTAATCCGATTAGAATCTGTTACACTTGAGAAAACAAAAAATTCCAGCAGCCTAATTACGTGTCATACCGCAGTCAATTCATTCAGCATTCCCAGCACTGTGCTGCGGTGCACTGCGTTGTGTCGATCATCAATAACACGCTTTTGATGTGTGGCGCCACAGGTCCTACTACCTTCTTCGTTAATGTGAAGCTTGATGGAGTCTTTTGTATAAATCCGAGAGCCAAGACTCGAAGATACTTTTGCCCCCTTTTTCCAAGATGCTAACTCCACAAACAGAAACACCACTCACAAAATGAATGACGTTTGCAATATTTGTCCAGTCATGGTGCGTTTGTTTTGAACGAATCTTTTATGGCATCTATGTATCTCTACTCGTATACAAATGTATCTTTTTGTTAAGGTTACAGAATAGTTGGGAATATGGAATTGAAATCTTTGAAAGGAGGACGATTGAAGATATGAGATTTCGATGATTGCGATTGAATCATTTTTCTTTAACATGTCAATGCTGAGAGATGATGATGATGTTATTTGGGATTCGGATTGGTAGTGAGAAATAAACTGGAAACAAAGAGACTTGTGTTTAGCAGTTGTTCTTCCCATAAGTTAATGGGCGGCTGCTGATGAGCCATGGATTTTTTGGAGAAAAAAAAATGATAAAAGATCAATTGTTGCCGATTGCTTGAGATGCTGCTTTTTTAATGGGTTTTGAATACAAATCGAAGCCAGACGTTCCATTTGATTCGAAGTGAAAGCCTTCATTTGGTTTGTATTTTTGTTTGATTTGAAAGCTCTACTGCTGCAATGACCTCTCTGAAATTTACAAAAATACAATCGTTCGGATTTGGGAAAAATAATGTGTCAAAATGATACAAAACGTCTGACAGATGTGGTTGTAAGAAATTGGAAACCACTGAAATATGAAGTACTTGAGAACTTGAAGAGGTATGATAAGCTCAACCCTTACTGAGCTTAAAAAACTAAGTGCAAAAAGGCAATTTGCTTAGGGCAAAGGTGGGAAAGTATTGGTGGTTAAGAAAGAAGGGACAATTATGTTTCCAAGATTAATAACTATTTCAGCCCATTGAAAAAAGGACCTGGTCCTTGGCGTTGTATCATCGTTTTTTTCATATTCTTTCTTAAAACAGTGGTAATTACCTTGTTTGGTTTGACTTCAGATCAATTTCCTTATCTGGATTCACTTCCATACCCAAATGAAGATATATCACAGCAAGTACTGTAAAGCCCATTTGGTAAAACGAAGTATTTTAGTTCAGCATAAGCCTTTAGGTGACGGTTTATAGAAAGGAAACATTAGCATATAAGGATTAATAGGTTAAACTTAAATCCATTTATGTTTCATATCAGCAAACGAATCTCAGGCTCCGATTGCCCATAATACTTCGGAGCATTGGTCTAATCCTTTCGAAAGGTTCTTTCAACATGACTGGAAGTTTCGCCAAAACAATAAGTAAGAAGTTGTAACGGTATAATAACTTAACCCTTCCATCCAGTAGGTACAGATCCTACCTGCGAAGCTTGGGTGGAAGGATGTCCAGTCAGGCTAGGACCGGGCGGCATGCTGGCTTGCTTTGCTTAGCTCGTCGTATGTGGGGGTGGGTTCTTTGGCCAGCCTGACCAGAGTACCGTGTATATTTCATGCCTTTATCTACAACATTACTAAAAGAGCATTTACAAAAAAAATATGAATAATAAGCAAATTAAAATAAACTATGACTTGAAAATATGAAAACGGACCGACACACAAATAACAAAAGAAAAATTAAAAACTACTTTAAACCGCGGAATGAATCTAAAATCCCAAAACTAAATCCCTTACTAACCCTACCAATACACGAATGCCTTAGGTGTTAACGGCACCCCTGAGCTCCATATCCCATTGCCAATCCCTAAAGGGAGAGACACCATGGCTGCCACTTGCTCAAAAATATGCGACAGCCCCATTTTCCAGGTACAATAACCTCACCTGCGGATACTCACTCTAGGAACCTCATATTACGTCCTCACCAGTCACTCCACACTTTGAAAGCTTTAAAATTTCATATTAATAACAAAATAACCAATGAATTCATTTATCATACATATTTTATATTAACAATGTTATATTTATGAATGATTTATAATTAGTTATGATTAAAAAACAAAAATAAAGAAAAAGAATAATATCAAAACAATTAATTCCGTAAGAAAAATGATAAGTGATATTATGACTTGAAACTATTTGAAATTTGTAGCAAAGTACATTGCCCTCTTGACCTAATTCTAAATTTACTCGAAACAATTTGAAAAATAAACATGAAAGATGAAACAAACTCAAAAGAAAATTCACCCACTCAAACAAAAATAAATATCAACAAAATAACAACTCAAAATGAATTACCTGAATATATCTGTTTCACAAATCCAACGACGAGTGCGCACTGGTCCGATGTACAGATGAATGAAAAACTTGTATGTTTGAATGTATGAATAGCTTTTAGGCATACACAAAAAAAAAAATAGTAAACTTACACAAACATAATTTCGAGTGAATTCAAATTCAAGCCCAAAAGGAAAAGAAGATATGAGTGGAAACAAATGATTATAAAAGTAGATACATGAAGATAAGGACATAAACATGCAACATGCATAGATTAAATGAATATGTATATAAACGTAAATGAGTAATTATTGACTGACAACTGACAAATAGAACAAATTTAAATAACAAGAAGAATATTAATATATGAAACAAAACTTTACAGAACACAAATTCACACATATACATATATATATTTAGGACAAACGCGTTTCTAGCTTCTGATTTGTTTTTTTTTTTTCTTGAATCCTTTGAATTCTTGAATTTCAAAATGTATTTTGTATGTATCTCAGAGAGTGGTCCCAAGAGTACCCGACCTTTGCAGCTTAAAATTATAGTTTTACCGCCCTGCGTTGCTTAAATATTTCTTTGCAGTCATTAAAAGTGGTTGCTTTCGGTGAGTTAGTCAAGATGGATAAAATTGGCCTTAGTCCAACCAACATCAAATAAGAACTTGATTCTGCTCTGGGGAGTTCGCACCGCAAATTTGAATATGAGAAAGCTTGCAATTACACTGCTTTATTTATTTGCTTTTATGGATTTTGCTTTCCTTCGTCTTATTCAGTCCATACTATCAATTCACTTGATTTTCTTTTTATGTTAAGCACAACTTTTTAAGATTTTCCACAGCAAACCCAAAACAATTCTCAATTCTTATATCTTACGATATCAACCCCAAAATCTAAACTAAACTTTTTCTTGTTATTTTTTTTCCTAGGCAACCGTTTTATGAGACGAGTTGTTACTTTTCTGTTTTTATTTATTTCCTTTTTTGCACAGTTCTACCTTGCTAAGTGGCGATCCTACAAAGTTCATACCTCTAAAGTCTTGTCACATACATCAAGGAATTTCAAGAATTCGGTAGAAGGATCCCTTTTACAGCTGACAATGGTATGGTAGCAAATAAGCTTACATTTCTATTTCGTTCGCTCACTTAACTGAAGCAAACCCTGGGAAGAGAGCTTCAAAAATGGATGATAGACCGTTTTTACTAACTTACTTAATTAACCGGCTCCCGATCCATAAAGGGTTTCTACCTAAGACAGGACAGCTTTCTATCCTCTGCGATCCCGAGTACGGTGCTACCAGTCATCTGGGTCAAGCGCTCTGGTATCCGTAATGGCTTGGTCTTTAAGCCGGGAGGGAGGTTCGGTCTTCTTTGTCTCCGCGGACGTGGAGGTTGAGATTCGAAGCATCTTTTAGCTCGAGCATTGTTGTCCATTTGGCAACTGAAAGAGTTCGCGGTTATATCTTCTCCTGCATTCGCCCTCTGCGCACTCAACACTTAATATCTGTTGAAGAATTTTTCTTCCGAAATAGCCCAGTTTCACCTCTCGCTTTCCAAATTATAGTCCAAATTTGTACTATATCCTACGCCGTAAAGCAGGATTGGTGGGCCTTGTAGAATGTCCACTTCGTCTTACGATTGAGGATTTTTGAACCCATTTGTTTTGCTATTCCTAAAAAGCAGCGCTTTCTAGGGTAATTCTTCATTGGATCTTCACTAAAGTGAAGTTCGTGGAGTTAATATTAACTCTGAGGTAGACGAACTCCTCAACTTCCTCGAAGTTTTTGCTCTCAATAGTGACGTTTTACCCTAATCGGTGGACAAATGTTTGTTGATAGCATATACGAGTACTTGGTCTGGTCCTCATTTTATCCAAGACCAACAAATCTTGCCTGATCTTCAACAGCCGTGAAGGGCTCTATTTCAGAATGTCTGAAAGGGCCGATGAAGTCGATATCGTCCACATACCCCAACAGTTGGACAGATTTGTTGAATATAGTGCCTTTGGTATTAACGCCTGTCCTGCACACCATCTGCCCCACGACAATATTGAAGAATTCACATGATAGTGCATCTCCTTGCCGCCACCCTATGAAGGTTAAGAATAGTTCAGACGAGCTGCTCCCTAGTTGCACATTATACCGCATTTTTTCCAGTGTCGCGTGACCCAGTTCTATCAGTTTTCCCGGGATCCGGAGTTCGGCCATCGCTAAAACGACTTAAAATTCGTTGGTCTTTTCCAGGATTTACCTCAATGTGTATGTTTGGTCTATGTTCGATCTGCCGGCCCGGAAGCCACACTGGTATTTGAGGACATGAGTGGTCCGATAAGTACTTAGCCTACAAAACAAAAACAGAAATTTTGGAAAAGTGGCGATTTATTTCTCAACATGGTCTTGTTTTAGCTCGATACACTTGATCCAGCGATGCCCCAACTTCTTTAACGTATCCGAAAAATAGGTTTTCTCGAGGTCTGCAAAGTAGGCCTCCGTAGCGGCGAAGACCTTGTCTTTCGACTCGACCCTGTGTGTGAATTTTTCAAGTTTGCAAACAAAAAAAGTCGCACGGGGCCAAATCTGGAGAATACGGTGGAAGGAGCAGCAGTTCGTAGTGCAATTCGACCAATTTGGCCGTGGTCTAACGGTTGCGCTTGTTGTCCGTCCGGAGTGAGCAAATGTGGCACCGATGGCACCGACAGCTTTCTCATGCCCAAAATTTCATGGCGGATATGACCCACGCGGTCTTTTGAGATGCCTACAGTTTCAGATATTTTGCGCACCTCAATCGGCGGTCTGCCAATACGAGTTCGTGGATTTTGACACGTTTTCTTCCGTGGTAGCCATTTTCGGGGCACCTGGGCGGGGCTCTTCAAAAACGGATGTGCGATCACATTGAAACTTTTTATACCAATTTTTGATGGTCGCCAACGAAGGAGAAGAGTCACAGTATACAGCATCCAAGCCCTTTTTGGTTTGGCTGCGCGATTTACCTTCTAAAAACAAGAATCGAATCATCGACCGATATTTCTCTTTTTCCATTTTTCTAAAATTCGCGGACAAGCTGGCTTCCACACGTTGTCAAAACAAAACTACGAGTCTGATTCGGCTGATAGTTGCCGTCTAAGAGAATGTACTAGACGATAGTAAATCTCTTATGCGATACTGGCACCATCGGGCGGTGAGGTTAAGTACTTATCGGTTCACCCTCGTAATTATTACAGAACGGTTTAAGACGTTCACAAAGCAAGTTTCATAGGATCTAATATGCAACATTTAGCAGGGATATGCCTCGATAGTTCTTGAAACACATAGGATCACCTTTTTTTGTAGATGAGCATATGAAGCTGATGGTCCCGGGTCAACGGGCATACTCTCTTCCAAAAATATTTGATTGATGGTTTGATTCATGCACCCTAACTAAACATTACCTTCGTATTTGAAGAGCTCTGCAGAGAGATCCTGGCATTATTTTTATAAAGCTTATTTATAGCTAGGCCTACCTCATCTCTACTAGGTGATGGAAGTAGTTCTTCATTGATTGGAAGCGGGTTGTCTTCTTGCCCTTTTAAAAGCTCTACATGATGCCAATTTTACACCTTCTGGAAATGCTGTTTGAAAGCACCCACAATTCTCTGTAGTTCGATAACTAGGTTACACTCGTTGTTTCGAAGACCCAGCGCCCCGGTTTTAATACCAGCAGCCAGTTACTTGGCTTTTTTTTGTGAAACTTCCAAGTGTTGTTTCTATCGCGAGACCTTTCCCCGATCTCCTTAATCTGCGAGGCTGCGTAAACTCTCTTTTTTCTAGCATGCTAGCTTTGTTCATCCTTTGGTTGAGAATCCCAGTGCAACTTATCGTCGTATTACGAGCTGTTCGAAAATCTATTAGTAGGAAGATGTTGTCTGTTGTCGTTTCTGTGCTTATTAACTAATCAGACGAAGATGTCTTTCTTTCTGATTTTAGCATTGAAGTCCCTGAGAACAACTTTGACATGACACTCCGGAAAGGCTCCGTGTATGAGATCTTAAGACTCCTTCTTGACAGGTTCTTCAGTAAAAAATCTAAGGATTCGTACTGTGGGGGAACTGATAAGAGCAGAAGTAGTCTTATAGAGAAATCACTTTTTTGGATACTTCAGTGACTTCCCATATTTGCTGATCCACTAAGACCTTGGCCAAAGTATTTGTTCAAATAAAGATGTAGTTCCTGACATCGCTCCAGTATAGTTTTCAGAAGTTTTATCATCATCAGAGCATGTTTCCAGTACTTTTTTTTAGAATAAAAAGCTTTCGTTTTGAGAGCTGCTTTTGAACTGATTCTTTTAGCTGAACCACAAGAGAACTCTTAATTTTTCATCATTTTATTTAGACATCACTTATTAATAGCAGCTCCTGGTTTTATACAAAATAGAATAGTCTGGGTAATGGGTCTCATAACAAATTGATTTCTTGCAATTTCCTTAGGTGTTCAATATGTTTAATGGAAAACTCCTTCGCTTTTTCCAGTCTCGAAGGCCAACAGAAATTAGTTTTCAAGGATTCAGATATTACTCTTTCGCCAAAACCTCATGATAAGAGAGGAATTTTTTGAAACTCACTTTCATTTGGAACTCATGCGAAATTTTGGGAAGAAAAACTGCGGGAAGAATGTTTTGTTTCGTCGTCTAGCTCTAGAGAGCTTTTATTCATTATCTGTATATCACAATCCGACTCTTAAGTTGGAATTCGCAGAATTTAAGGTTCAATAAATGCGATTTTAGTTGGTTCACTTAAATTTGAAATCTCAGAAATGTTCGTATCTGTTCAAAAACAAACAAAAGTTAGAATCTTTATTTTATATGCAAAACCCGAGTTTGAAAACCTTTCTTGAACTCGTCAAGACACCCTCTGGCTAGGTGGCTGAAATACTAGGATGCCGATTCGTCGTAAGGAATAAGTTGAATCACCTAACAAGGATGAGTTATATGACTTTTCGGAAGGAGCCCCGAGTACGATTTCAAAGTGGTCTTCAGGGACTTCCATGATGAAATCGAAAAATAAGATAGATGCAGCGGAGTTTTTAGTAAGGGCAACCTCCAAGAACGACTTCGAGGAAAGGCTTTGTAGCATCTCTTAATAAGGTGATAAGTATCAGTTGGCTTACAAAGTTCAAGATCCCTTAAGCAATCTAACGCTGTTCAAAAGAAATTGACAATGTGTGCTGAACTGCTGATTGATGTAAGGCATTCATTGAACATCTTAGGCATGTTTATATGTCGAAGAGCAAACGTTAAATCAGACTATTCCCATTTTCTGATATTTCGTTATTGCTGATAAATTTAGAGTTTAACCTGATTCGACATTGAACGTCTTGTCACACCTGGATTTTCCAGAATTTACATGGAGCCCCTTATTGAGAAGGTCTGTCTAGTAGCCACTGTATCAGTCGCAGTAGTCAAAACCACCCTAGAGAAAGAACTCACGAAATGATATGATGATGAATGCCTTGCAGAAAAGGATAACAGAGGATATTTGCACATGCAAAAGTGTCTCAGGACAAAACAAGGGCAGTGAGGGAAGAGAATCGAGCCAGGAAAAAGAAGAAAAGAATACTCTACGTAGAAAGAAGTAAGTGAACGAAGTTTTCCAACTACAGGAAATCGATGGTTATTATGATGGAAACAATATCCAGAGGTTCTTCGGAACAGTGAAAATATCCAAGCCGGATCATGCAGGTCGAATAATAGGGCCAGAAGATACAGAAGAGCACTCTTTCAGTCAATGAAGACCCATGTTCCATTAACCAACCACTTTAATATAGGAGGATTAAGCTAAGAACCCCTTTATCGATTTCAATAGCGCTTGTGATACCATTTATCATCAAAATTCAATATGGTGGTGACGAAGCTCGGGATTCCGGAAAAACAGATCCAGTGGTTCTGCCGGCACAGCATGAGAGATCTAGCGGTGCAACGGCGCTATTCGCAAATAGCTCTTCCAAACTATTCCAAATATTGACAGGTTTTCGGCAATGAGATGCGCCATAATGTGATTCCTTCAATCTAATTAAGAAGCAGAGTGTACAAGACACCATCAAATTCGGAAGATAATTTCATCAGTTCTAAGATCTGTATTTAATTATGTGGATGATATCGACATCAATTGTTACTTCTATCATACTGGAATAGAGTTCTTCACGGCGATTGATGAACAGCACCTAGGACAAAACGTCACTATTTATAGCAGCAACTTCAAGTTAGTTAAGGAGTTCATCTACCTCTGACTAAAAATTACTTGCTTGAGAGCAACATTGATGGTAATCTTTCGAAGAATTATTACCCAAGGAAACTATTGTACGATGAGAAGAAAAAGAGAGGCAATAAGGGTCTCTCGATGGATATTTGGCCCTGTGTGCGAGAAGGGAAAATTCATAAAAAGATACACCTGGTAAACCTAGACTGAACCATAGATGTGGATTTAGTCGAAAACGGTAAGGAACGTTAAGTAGATTGACTACAGTTCGACGAACCAAAGAGAATAACCTGGTAGCACATCCGTTTTAAGGCTAATCCGGATGCCAATAAATATTTGGTATAGAAGACTAGAATCAGGGTGTTCAGGTTTGCCGGCACAGCATGAAAATTTTTGTGTCCCAGGCAGTAGCTCTTAACGAGCTTGGAGCTTGTTTATGTAGTCTGTTTAAAATTATTGAAAAACTTCTTTGGAAAATAGAGGTATCTACTTTACATCAAAAGTTCCTACTACAAACATCCGTCTGACTCCCTAAAATATTTATAAATGTCAGAAGTTCTGAGAATATTCAAACAGTTCTGCGCGATACAACTGTCCAACATATCTGATCGACTGCCAATGGCTTTACGTACCGTTTGCAGATCCCATTTCAACACTCAATGCCTCGGCCAATCCGCAAGACTGCAATTAGTCCCACACACTCCACATTTTACTCCGTTCGGCAATAAATAACCTCAGCGGGCTGTGAATTCAATTGAACCTACATCACATCTCTGAAAAAAAGCCCTCCGAATCTTCTACGAGTAGTCTAGTTAAGAGTCACTTTACCCTTATAGCTGCATCGGAGCGACAACAAACAATCTGGCTGTATGCACAGCCTGCCACCAACGAGCAAACAACTTGTTTTGCTTATCACGTCAGCGTTAATTCACGACTATCAGTGGCCTCTCCGCATCATCGTGGAGAGGCAAGGATCAGCAAAATGCATCCAATAAGTTCGATTGCTCCTGCTGCAGCAATTTCAATGACTTCCAATCCGCATCAACTGGCAGAAGAATACGAAAAAAAAAGATTGGACTGGGATATAGGCAAATTGAAGACTTGTGATGCAAGCGCACTTTACTCAACGATATGATGGAACCAAAGCCAAGAGATCCCAGATTCAATCCCATTTAAATTGCATTCCCACTTCTGTGGCACAATCCAGGAGTTGATATGCAGGAGCAGGAGTGCGCCCGCCGTGACTCCTATCGAATCCACTTTGCAGTACCTCTGCCCACATAAGTGACCACTGAACGAGAGGCTTCTCCAGCTCTCCTCCGCCACCGCACCTGATGATGTTTCCTCGCTAGCTTCTCCGAAGCGAGGAATGAATCCGTTTCGCAACCATTAATGCACCACATAACTCAATCTCGCGTAATCTCGGACCAAGGATTTAAATGCTCACATTCGGACATAAAAGGGTACTTGGTATCTTTTGTAAAACATTCGGTTCAGGAGTTCCGCCAGCTCGATGTTGAGTGCGCTCCGAGGAATGGTTTTTTGGCTCAAAAGTCTACGACGATGTGGACGTTGGACGACGTCTACGACGGACCGGACGCCTGGGTATGGATTTGGCGGATTTATATGCCAAAAGTATTCGATTGTGCTGGATGAATTTATTGGCATCAAGTTCTGCAACAGGGTGAGAGAGAGAGAGAGAGCGAGGGAGAGAGACGATGTGGTGTGTCTTTTTTTTTGTTTGCAATATGTGCAGAGGCATCATAGAGTCCTCGTTCGGATTTTCGGCCTTTTAAGGTTGGACGGCATCTGACGTTTGTTTTTATTTTATATTTTTTTCGTATTTGTCAGCTCTCGGTGGACTCTTTCTGGGGCACATTTTATATTCTCGCATAAGCCAAGAAGAGGGAATGCCTTGGCCAATTGATTTTCGGTGTAAACGATGTGCAATTTTAATGGATTGGTTCGGAGATAAGCCCGGTTGTACCTCTGGTTGTCTGCTGTGTACGGTTGAGTGAAATTTGTTGGATTACATTTGTTCGATTTGGAGTGCGAAGGTGGCGGCGGTGGTGGCGGTCGAGTCGATCAATATGCAGATGGATGGAGAAAAAGATCTGGCGGCAGATTGAGAAGCTGAATTGTGTAGCCTACCATAAGCCTAACACTCATGTGAGTTATGGGACCGGAATTATTGCTGCCTGCATGCAAATGCAGAAAATACATCAAACAGAACTCATGGGAAAGTGAATTGAATATCGGGACATGCACGGCTAAGAGGACGATATTTGTTTCTTCACCTCACTTAGGAGGAGTTGGAGATGTTGAATAAGGAACAGGATAACAAGATAAACTTAAGTGATTCTTAAACATAAAGCCAACGTTTGGTTGTTTCCGCGGAGCTAAGTTCTGTTTGAGGAGGAATTGAATTTTCGCTTGAAAAGACAAGGTGTGAAAAATTCAACTATGCATTCGAAAATGATTCGTGAATCTTTGTGGAACGCATCTAAATTGTATTTCACATCGTGTGGGCACTATTACAGCTTAATTACTTTATTTTTCTCTAATCAAACTACACTGATTGAATTATAATTTACTGTCAAATTATTCCAGACAGTTCCAGATGGTTTCATTTGAATTGCCAGCTATACGTTTGCAAAGGTTTGTGGAATGCATTTGCTTTTTAAGTTTGTTTCCAAAACAAACTAACATAAACCACTTAGAACACAAGAAACCTATCATTTCAAAGTTTGGGAAAAACCTAGTTGCTGAGGTTATCGATCTTTCCAATGACTGAACCGATTTCTATAAAACATTTAGGCTTCAGACGCTTCCATTATTAATCTGAGGTACTTAAACTTGAGGCAAAACCTCTTTTATCGATGTTTTTGAGAATAAAATAAATAAAAATAAAACCTTAAAAAACCTAGAAAAATTTTTCGTTGGTTAAAAATTCCCCCCTTTTGAGAGATATTTAAATTTACAAGAAATCTTTCTTGTGGTTAGACCTTAACGGTCAAAGTCTTTTCATAAAACAGACTGTGAAACTTGTGGAGATGTCAGGTGTAGAAAATTTTCTCGCAATTAAATTTCAAAAAATTGCTGAAATTTCAGCTCGTACCTAAAAATTCACAAGAACGGATTGATGCATTTTTAAATATGATTATTAAGGCTGACTTGCAAAACGGTTTAGTTATTGCGTTCCATGCTACTCCACTCTATATTACTTTCGTATCAATACCGAGAATTGTACTCCGCCAAATTCGATGCACACATACCATAGACACATGACGTCTTGGGTGAACGAAAAGCACCCTTTCTATCATACACACAGTCAGGCGGCACCACCAGTGGTAGGGGGTTTCGTGGAAAGACAAGTTACGTAGGTGAAATTGTCCTGCTATTTGTTATTAAGGCTTCCCTCCACCAGTGGTAAGGAGTCTTAGTTCGAAGTTTAACGTCCCAATCCTAATTGCCACCAGGGGCAGGGGCTTCGGTACGTGATGATCTACCAGAGCGTTTAGCCTGCTGCTTAGTGCCACCAAGGGCGTTTTGTACTTGCTGATTAGTGCCACCAGGGGCGTTTTATACCTGTTGATTAGTGCCACCAGGGGTGTTGTACCGTCAGACCAAGTACCAGATCCGAATCATCAGCAACCAGTACAACCGATACGAAAGCTTCAAGCAGATTACGTAGTCAAGGTATCAAAAATGGATGAAAGTCGATTTCCCAAAATAATTATGAGGAAGACATTAAGAAGTAAAACCGGTTGGTATGCTGAATAGTTACAACAAGCAAGATCATGTAATCTAGAAATAAAATTAGATCAACTGTACAGCATTTTAGGAGCAACCAACGTAAACTTGAGAAACGACTATGAGAGAGAAGCACGAGAATCTATCCACAGGCAAATATATAGCAGACTGAACCACAACCTCCTTCAGTCCAACTACTGCAGAGATGAAAATGATGTAACAACTATCTCAATGATGCTAAGACTAAGAACGGAACTGATTAACATCAACTACAGACCTCATCGAGATGACCTCCCGGTATTGTGCAATATATGTAATGTAGCAGAAAGAGAAGACGTAATCCATTTTGTGGGTATGTAGATGTCCGACGCGACGCTTCGCGATTTTTCCTAGGAAGCAGTATTCTGTCAACAGATCAAGTTTTTAACTTGCTGAACGAATGCAATGATAAACTGATGCGATATTGCAGAACGGCCTTATTCTATCGTGAACGAATCTTAAATGAAGGCTTTTAACTATCACCTTTCGAACAACAAAATAAAGCAATCAAATTATTAGTATTATTCTCAATCAATTTATTAATATTATTCTTTATTTAAACTTATTTAAAATCATAAACTGTACCAATCGGCAGACGGCATATCCAAGCCCTAATGATTTTGTGTATATAAACTGTTAAATTCTTTAATTCTTACAACCGATACGAAGCAGCAAGACCAGAATCCTGAAGAGTTGATGCCCATGAATCATTCAATTACCCGAATTAAGTGAAATATTAGTAAGTAGAATATTGTGTGTTGTAGGCTTAAGAGTTTTTTTCAATAAAGATTTTGTAATAAGGTTTGAAGACCTGAAGTTTCGTGTTTTTTTCAGGACGACCCTGGCGAGACCGGCGAGCAGAACCTCGACTGGAAAGCAAAAAGCACATCACAATATGGACAAATAAAAAAAAATCATAGTTTTAATGGCGTTGACGCAACGAACTCAGCTATTAGCCAGATTTTACCATTCAACATAGGCGAGCAATTGACGCTTATAATTGCATTTTGAGCTTGAGCATGTCGAGTATACGCTCTGAGCAGAGTTTGACTAGCGCACTCCGATTTATTTATGAAACACACTTGAGCACTGAACTGTCAAATAGGTCGATCTCCATTTTTATTTGTTTGTTTGTTTTTTGTTCATCGTCTGTCTCTGTCATATCACACGAAAATAGGGAAGTTAGGTAATTTTATTCTGAGCTCATAGAGCGCGCTCCGAGCTATGTACATAGATCTGATTGAAAAAAAAAGCAAACACAAATCGTTTTTTGACAGCTCAGTTCCCTGCCCTGAAAGGAGGAGGAGGAGGAGGAGTAGAAGGAAAGGAAAGTTAAAAACCGCACTAAATTTCTAAAATAAGCACTCACACTAAGTTTTAAAAAATTAAAACTTACTTCACCCGCTGCAAATGGAGAAATTATTACATAAAATCACTGATTGGGCTAAGTTACGGATCGGAATTCTGTGTTTTTGTTTGTAGTCATGGTGAGTGATTTCAGAGTCGATGATAACATACATTATTCGTGAGTTTATAAAAATATCGCAAGTACAAAATATTCGAAAAAATATTTTTTGGGATTTTTGAAAAGTCTGGAAAACGAAAACTGAAATCGTAGTAACGGGCGATTTTAATCTGCATATAAGCAAAATTGGCTAAGACATTCGGGCTAGTCGACACGCTGTAGAAGGTATATCGAAATATTTTCTGAACTTCTTCTAAATGAGCCTACCAGAAATCAAGCTCTTACTGGCCAAACTTCCAATACTCTCACCCTCATCAGCTCATTTGATAACTCTTTATTATCAATTCTTTTCACAGGCTCTAACCTCCAGTTAAAGAAAAATTTCCCAAGAGTAGAGCAATACGTAAAAGGCTATTGTAACGATCTTAACAATATCTTCGGAATCCTTTAATGGCCAGGTCTTCTTAAGAAATCGTTTTAAGTTTAAATATAAGCGATACATTCTAGTAACTCTTGGAACCCGCCCATTATGGAAAATGTAAATTTTTCAATGGGAAACATTTATGTTCGAACTCGAGCGGTCACTAGAATACTCAAAGATCGCGACAAACATAAATATGTTGTCCTGGATGGTATAACAACTATTATACTGAAGAGGTGTTCTTACGCCTTGTCAGAGTCACTGCGTAAAATTTTTTATCTATCATACTCTACAGAACACTTTCAGAGTAGATGGAAAGCAGTCTTAGCAGTCCCTATAAAAGGTGTATCTTCTTCATATTCTAACTATTGGCCGATAGCACTATCGCCTCTTTTTTCCAAGGCCAGAGATCAATGGTCAACATAAGAAATATTATTAATGACCGGCAATATGGCTTTCGTAGTAATAGATCTACCGGTTATCTGATGGCATATCTCACTGAATTTTGGCACTAATCCTTATACCGATTTGGTTAAAGTTAGATTGTTGCGCTTGATATTTTAAAGGCATTTGATTTGGTTTGGTACCGATGGTATCAATGGTCCTCTTGTTCATTGGATTAGTAGCTACTTTTCTGACCGTTGTTTTTGATGGTTTAAAGTCTGAAGTTCATTAAAGCCTTGGATCACGCATGGCTCTGTTTGGTCTGTGACTCTTTTTCTCATATTAATAATTGACCTCTTGTCACCCACCTGTTTTTCTGATAATAGCATCCTTAGCTTTTCATATTCATTTTAGATTCAACGGCAAGGGCAACGGAAGAATATGATGAGTTCATAAACTCAGAGGAAATTGCTAAGAATGAAGCAAAATGCTTAGTTTTCCTAAGAAGATGTAAGAACTTGTTTTCTCCTGCTGATCTGGCTACAATTTATAAGACATACATATGTACGCCCAAAGCTAGAGTGAGTACAATTATCACATCTTGCCTAATGCATCTAAGACATCCAAGCGAAAACTGTATAGAATCCATAATAAAGAAGGAAAGCTCAATTTCGGAAACAATTGTTTCATTAGAACATTGTAGTAATGTCTCTTGCCTGTCACTATTTTTTCGTTTCTCTTTTGAACAATGTTCTATAGTAAAATCGCTAATTGTATTTCTCCCTCCATCTCAAATTATTGCCCGATAACAAAACTCTCTTAAATACCTAAGCTCTCTGAAAGCATTGTTCATGACTCCCTTTGTTTCCACGGTGAGTTAATTGCTTCTTCACTACAGCATGGTTTTTTAAAGGTTAGATTCACAACAACGAACCTAACTCAATTCGTTTCTATGACCTTATGTGCACTCGAAAAAGTCTACGATGTCGATGTAAGCACTACCGACTTCAGTAAAGCATTCGATAAGATCTCTCACCAAATTAAACTTGAAGCTTTTGGTTGTCCTCCATTGTTCATTCAATGGGTGAGATCCTACTTGGAAAGCCGTCTATACAAGGATGAAAAACGAATAAAATAATGCGAATTATAAGGGACATAGAAATAAGACACGGCAATTCTCCGCTTTAGTTCAGCCGCCATCCCTGGAGATAAAAAATCTGAGACAACCACCTTCAGTCTCAGAACATCGTGCCACACATCTTTCCTATCCTTCTTTCTCTTCCGTAACTTCACGCCCACGCTGTGTTGAAACATTTAAAGGGTAATCATAATCCCTTGAGCGTGAGTAGATTATAAAAAAACAAAAAAAAAAAAATACAATGTTGTGTATCCTTGTTCGATCCCATATATGCCTCTTCAGGTAATCCTCAGGGTAACCATCTTGGCCCAATTTAATTTGTCCTTGTCATAAATGATGTTGAAAACAATAACCTAATCTAACCTTTTTATATATGCCAACGATATACAAATATCTTATTTGTTGTAACTAAAAATGTTCGTGATATAAATACTATAGCAAATCTCAATCCATGCCTGTTTCTCGTAAGCGCCTGCTCCTACGAGTTAATTTCCGCTAACATTTGGATCTATTGAGGAAAAGTCCTAATCAAGGCCTTTGATGTCATAAAAGGTTCTAGACGAAGTGAAGCAATATCATATTCTTTTTTCAACATCACTCTTGAAAGAATAGTTCCAAATTCTCGGGCAACACTTAGGGAACGATCTTTCGTAGTATTGTTCGATTTTTCCCAAACGCCTACGATATTGACATTATCAGAAGAACGCCGGAATGTTGTCAGTGTCGCTTTTGTGAGATTTTAGATCTAACCGTCGAAGATAAGTGTGACGGTCAATCAAGGGTAATTTAAGTAAATACAAAAACTGTCATCAAGGAAATGACACCTATTGCCGACGAATTGGACAGATTGTAATTTTTATCTTAGACAGCTTTCACTATTAAAAATAGTTGAGGGCTTATCTACTAAGGCTCGGCTTAAAATTTAACAGTAATACCAGCATTGAGATCAAACGTAGAATGAGAAAGTTGAGTAGCAAACCGCTCTCTCTCTCGAGCAATTGACGTATCCCTTACAAGACACTCAGTACTGCTTTATTGTTCAGAGGCATAGAGCTTGTCATAGGTAGATGGAGGCTCTTAGTATTGTCTCGAGAGAAAAATTCTCCGGAAGATTTCTGATCCCTTTTTTTACTTGCGACTTATAGGTACTATAAGGCAAGTTATGCATTCGTAAAAAAAATCGAACTCGAGATTTTGATCAAAGTCTGTCTGTCTGTCTGTCCGTTCGATTGCAGCTAAACGGCTCGGCCGATTTTCTTCAAACTTGGTAGATATGGGTTTTAATTTTTTACCCCCGGATGTTTTTTGATTTGATTTTTTAAGACCAAAAATAACGGTACCTGCCATACGATTTTTTTTCGAAATTTTATAAACATTTTTTTTTCTCAAAAACTGTTCGACAGATTTTAAAAATAAAAACACAAAAAAATTTCATTTAATTAAAGCTAGGTATTGGATGAAAAAATTTTTCCGAAAAATGGTTATTGAGGGTACCCCCCAAGGAACTCTTTTTTTTGTTTTTGATTTTCTCAAGAACGGTATTACCGATTTTGATAATTTTTTTTTCTGCTAAAGCTCCCCATAAACATAAATAGAATTGTGTACTCAAATTTTCAAAAAAAAAAATTTTTGGATTAAAAAAAAAAACTTCAAAATTTTTTTTTCAAAACTCAATATTTCGAAAACCCCTTGCTAGATTTTTTTTAAACTCGATAAATAAAAGTTTCTCAATAACATCTACAGGATGTGATAAAAAAAAAATTTATTTTACCTAAAAATTAAGGTACCTAACATACAAATGCTAAAAATTTAAAAAAAAATGGTTTTCAAAAATCGTATTTTTTTCGAAAACGGTTCCGAGAATTTTGCTAAAATTTTTTTCTTTCAATTAATTTTTACGATCTTTAATTTAATAAAAAAATTTTTGAAATTAAGATATTACAGCTTGTACCTACCATAGAACCATTGTTTCGAATTTTGAATTTCTCATTATCCACAAAACGGATCTTAATAAAAATTTTTATAGAGAAGCTTCTAATAAGTCTAGAACACATTGCATTTCAAAACCTTGAATTAAATATTTTTTGAATTTTTGAAAAAAATCTATTTTTTATTTTTTTGAAAATTCAATATCTCAGAAATGGCTCAATATTTTTTTTGCAAATTTAATTTTTATTCGAACAATAATAAAAACTTTAAATTGGCGTACCAAAATTTGTTCTTAAGTTTGTATATAAAAGCTTTTTTTTGTAAGAAACCACTACAACGACTTATAATTTTTGTTCCTGCATAAATTCATATTTGCATAGCATTCTGTTTTTATCTCTTACTACTAAAAGAATTTAAAAAATTAATTTTATCCTTATGAACAATTTTTTCAAATAACATTCGTATTTAAAATTCCTAGTCTATTACATAGGAGCAAGTTCGTGCTACCCAGTCGTGCATTTTATTTTCTATGCAGTAAGTACCAACAGCACGACAACGATCTAGTCCAAAGAGTAACAGTTTAACGACCCAGGTGGCTGGGATGTACAATGTTCCAGCCCAGAATATTTTTGAGTCCACTCCCGAGTCATGATATAACAGAGGAAGAACGAGACTTATACATTACGCTCACAAGATGAGGGGATATCAACTAACTTCACGCACTAAACTAGAGACAGTTGTAGTTAGGTACCAATCTGGCTAGATAAATCTTGTTGGTTTTTTCCAAATATTGAAGCAAGAAATAGACCGCTCTGAAAGAATTGTGGAACGTATTTAAACTGAACATGACGAAGGAAAGTTTACAAGGCTGATAAGCCTAGATTATTTATTCGAGTGAATTGAATTCTTCCAAAGCCCAAATCAAAGTCGTTTCCTTTCTAAAAAAAAATAATATCAGGGCTTGTAAAAAGTTCAATCTTTCCACATAAACAATGTAGATCCCATTTTAAGAATAATTTTCCCACATAAAGGAAGCAAAATCCCGCTTAATCAAATTCCCTTGACTCTATTGAATTCAAAATCATCCTCTGCTTTATTTCTTCAACCGGTGAACGATGAGTTTCACACGTTTTCCATTAATTAGTCAAAGGGCAAGCCTTACTAATATCCTCTGGCAAAACATTATAGCTCTTTTTGTATTCTAAAATTTATTTCCTTTTAATTCATTGGCAAGGAAAATATCTCTTTAATCTAAGCTTATGAGCAAGGACAATATCACAGTATGTCTCACTTAACAACAACAAAAAAAAAAACATAAAAAAGCTATACCAATATTAAGTCCTATTTTGTCCTATTAAGACCAAAATAGGCCCAAAATGACTTTAAGCTTGATTAAATTTTCACACATTCACAATGACCAAGGACCAAGGAGTGTTGGCAAAAAAGGGCCAAAACTTTTGTATAAGCGGTAGTCGTGTCGGTATACGGTAGAAACTGGATGCGCCCTTAATCACCATCAGAGAAGCAGGACTAAATCTATAATGAAGGGTTGATAATGAAAATTTGCCTCCGAATGTTCATTCAGATATGCGGAACCGGATCGAGGATGCCTGGGTAGCTGGTTGATGAATTTATTGGGTCAGTTGCGATGCCACCTGCCAAAAAATGCTTCGAATTCCTTTTGAAGTTTATGTGGGTAAATGATTATACCTATGATGGTGTGTGGGTGGCTGATGGGTTAATGATTATATTCTGTTAATGATATACTCAGATGGAGATGCATAGTGTGAGATTTCACTAACGACGATGACTATATTCAACCTTATACACCTTCATCACATATAGATTTGTGTATCGCCCACGTCAGTGTTCGAGGGCATAACTTGACGAAGTGTGAACATTTCACACCTCCAAGGTTTGACCAATTATACTCGTATATATTGGAAATGATTTTGATGATGGCATCTCGGAGGAACTGAAAATAATGTGAAGGGATTTTTCTTCTTTTGATGATGATGATGTGAATATTTGGAGCTTTATTTTGAGGTTATTGGTATTTTTGGTTAAAAGATATGAATTTAGTTCTTGTCACTTAATTTTGGTTTCAACTAACTATGCTTATACCTGAAAATTATTCGAATGGAAATTAAATAGAATGAGAAATGTAAGAACTATAAGTTCCACAGTTTATCAATTTTTAGAGCAACAATAATAGCAACTTATTATAAGGAAATTGTATTTATTTTTGATGTGAAAATTAAAATTCTTGAGAAATATTGTGGAACCTATTGATTTTCCATAGAAGTTTACTATACTGGTTTGATGATGAATGCAAGCTAGCGACTGAACGTAAGAATGTTGCGTACCGAGCAATACAACAATCTCATAGAACGCGGGCACGCGAAGAGGAATATAAAGAGCTCAGAAGAACAGAAACACGGCTTCAAAAGACAAAAAAAATCAGCCTGGGAGAAGAACCTAATCTGTGAAATAGAAAACAGCCGAGAGCGAAGTCCGCACCAGGCGCGGAAGTTCTACCAATCCGTCCGAAACATGACGCAGTACACACCACGCTGCACATAGTGCAAGGACGGAGAGGGAAATCTGATCACCGATTTTGAAAGCATACTGGAGCGATGGGAAGTGTACTTTAATGAATTGCTAAATGGTCAGCTCACTACAGAAGTGGAGGCTCCACTACTTCAAGAAGAATACCCTATGTTGCCACCACCAAGCATAGAAGAGGTTGAGAAGGCTATAGGCCGGCTTAAACAGAACAAAGCCCCGGGAGCCGATGGCATACCAGCCGAATTATTTCATCACGGCGGCGGGCCAGCCTTACTTCAAGCATTTCATAATATTATAGTTCACGTATGGGAGCAGGAAAAAATGCCAGAAGACTGGCGAAAAGGTTTAATATGCACCATACATTAGAAGAGATGTCACAACGTGCAGCAATTATAGAGGTATCACGTTGTTGAGTACCGCCTATAAGATACTCTCCTCTATCCTACAAGACCGGATAACCCCATACGCTAAAACCGTCATCGGACAATATCAGTGTGGTTTCATTCCAGGCAAATCAACAACTGATCAGATCTTTACCCTTAGGCAGGCGATGGAAAAATGTCTAGAACATCCCAACATACCATCTGTTTATAGACTTTAAGGCCGCCTATGATAGCATAGCCAGGGTAGAACTTTACAAATCCATGAGAGAATTCGGCATCCCAAATAAATTGACACGACTATGTAGGTTGACCATGACCAACGTAACAAGCCAAGTAAAAATAGCTGGATTGCTATCCAGACCAATCAACATCTTTAATGGACTCCGACAAGGGGACGGTCTGGCCTGCCTCCTCTTCAACCTGGCGTTGGAGAAAGCAATCCGTGACTCTGGCACGGCAACGAGAGGGACCATCGTCAACAGGTCCAGCCAGTTACTGGCTTACGCAGACGACATCGACATCATCGGAAGAACCGAACAAGCTGTACACGATTCCTTCATCCAGATCGAGCAGGCTGCACATTAGTGAAGGTAAAACAAAGTACATGGTGGCGTCGAATGCGAGAGGAACAGTTGGTCAAACAATCAAGGCATCGGAGCACGAATTTGAAGTGGTGCAATCCTTTAAATACCTTGGGTCAATAGTAGCAGCCGATAACAATATAGAAGAAGAAATACGCGGGCGGCTTCTCAAATCCAACAGAGCCTACTATAGTCTGTCAAAGCTCTTCAAATCCAGAAATCTCACCAACTCAAAACTGCTGCTGTACAGAACCATGGTCCTGCCAGTACTTACATATGGATCCGAGACTTGGGTGCTTAGCAAAAGGCACTCCGACCTCTTAGCTGCGTTCGAGAGAAAAGTCTTAAGGAGAATTGTTGGCCCCATATGTGAGGAAGGACGATTCCGGAGATGGTACAATCATGAACCGTACGCAATCTACCTAGAAGCAGATATCGTGACAAAAATTAAGCTCGGTAGACTCCGGTGGGCAGGGCACCTAGCTCGCATGAGCAAGGAGGAACCTGCTTGGAAAGTTCTTTGTGGTACATTCTATGGTAGACGACAGCGTGGTAGACCATGCTTGCGCTGGAGAGATGGCGTAGACCAGGACGCCCGAAGCAACTGGATGGCGTCGGCTAGAGACCGGGATAGGTGGAGAGACTTGTTGAAAGAGGCCAGGACCGGAACCCAATTATCGAGCCGATGATGATGATGATGATGATGCTAAAGATAAAACCGCTAAAGCCAAACTAGCATTAAATGTAACGTAGTCCAAATTTTTTTCAAACCAAAAAGTTGATCTGGTATCCAAATATTGTGTTTTTCAAGTCACAGAACCTATGTTTGGCTTAACGTGAGCACCTGTCAGTTAAGACTTTATCCCACGGAGAGCCTACCCTCATCGGAGTCAGATTGAGCCCTGACCATTAGCCCCGAGTCAGCCGAAGCCAACTCAGTAGCAAAGCTGTGACATGTTGCAGCATGTGCACATCTCTTACTTAAAGGCGAGGTCTATCTTACACCTTTTGAATTCAAGCATGCTTGAAAACCATATGTTTCCACATTTGGAATAAACCACAACTACCACGATACTCCCACAAGGGGTCCTACCTCATAGATAGTCTGAGAAAGAGAGGTTTCACTACGTAACCCATCTCTAACTCCTGGTCACTATCTCCCGTGGTGCCAGAATATAGCTTCCGATGGAGGTTCGCAACCGAGGTCAACCGAGGTCAACCAAGGTCACTTACAGATGAGTTACTGCAAAACTACTCAGGGCCTGCCAAACCCAGGATACACACACCTAGCAATCGATCAAGGTAGTAACCAACCACGAGAGTGTGCTTCCTTTTATTATTTTTCGTCTTTGTTTTAGGAAAGATATTCCCAAGCAATCTTCTTGATCTCAACGATGGTTTATTTTAACATCACATTTCCAAGATTGCTAAACTTACTTTACGTTTTGGCCGTGACATGGTGATCACATCGCTCAAGATTTATATAAATAGAACCAGGGATATGTTGCTCAGAAACCTGAGATAGTATATAGCACTACATTTTTTCGGACTTAGCTTGAGCTACAATTGATGTCCTTTTTCTTTCAAAATTTTATCCATATTTTTTAGCAATCTCACTTTTATTTATTCAATTCCATGGATTGCTAGGCCAATACACCGAGCAAAAGAGAATATCTCCATCGCTTTAATTTATGCATGGCCGTGACCGTTCTGGTCTTATTGAGTCTTCTTAGTTGTCTAAATCGCCGGCAAGCCGGAGAAATAGACGTAAGTCTCCCCACCACTACAAGGTAAAACTTATCGGGGAGGTTTTCAAGTCACAGTCAACACAACTCGAGAAGTTTCAATCCGTTCAATTATGCAAAGCAGAAAACCACAGAAATACCTTTGTAGAGTCAGGTTCAATGCCGATATATATCTAAAATCTAATCAAGAAAAAAAATCCTCCAATAATATTGCCTTCTTTTGCCTATGGTCGTGATATCCGGATCTTTGTTGAATCAAGAAAGTGATTCGAATCAATCCTGATCCTCCGGAAAATTCGGACATCCATGGTCATGGAGGAATACCAATCATAATGTGGTTAATTAATTTGATTGATCAGGATGTCTCCATGACGCCTTCTGAGTTCAAGGTGTACTCTCCGACTATACCACCAAACATGTATCCTCTTTCTAGGACAATCCTTGATGATAGGTCACTGCTCATATGCCTTGTTTAGGAGCTCGTAAAATTTGGGCGCATTTGAGGTTTATGTTAACGAATTTTGCTTAGATGCAAATTGGCACGAGGCATTTATTCAAGCAGTTAAAACTTAAGACTTCTTGCCACCAATGACCAATCAAAAGCTAAGCAAGTAAAGGCAGCTTATTTATGTTCTCGGTAACAATCGCCGTTGCACACATCTCAGTTTCTTATCCATGTTTTTCAAGGTTCGTTATCAGTTGATTCATCCATATATCCGAGGCTTGTTGGTGCTTCATAACTAAGAAACCTTACATCGCCAGGAAGTCATCCCGAGGGAAGGCATGATAGTTGATTCGGATGATCGAACTCTTAACATTACTCTAAGAACTGAGGTCCCGATATGTTGCTGAAGTCCATATAAATAATTTAGCCTGACTGGAACTGGAGATATCCAACGTCGATTTCGAATGTGCTTTTCTTCGAAGTGCTTTTTTGAAAACACTCCTTCTCTCATTCTCATTAGCTATCCCTAACAACTTTCCCGAAGAAATTGAAACCCAATCTTCAGTTCAAGAACTATTTTCACCGAGGAGATGTCACGGAAGGCTTTAGTAGACAAAGGGCGTTTTGTAAAAAAAAGCAACTCCGTATCTTTCTGGACACTTCATACAGGAAGTTTGACCCAAGGCAAGAAGTATTGATATATTAAATTTGAATATTTTGTGCCTATACCGTTTGTGTGTGTAGGAGTTCTACAAAAGGTCGCCTGATCCGATTTACTATTAAAACCTTTATTGGGTATAGTTTATAAGCTTGGAGACGAAAATCACTAACCTTTCGAATACTGTCTCCCCCATCTCGGATATTCCCTATCTCAATAATTGTAATCTAGAAAACCTGTCGTCATAAATATTTGTTTCTATATCTTTTGGATTGCCTTGCGTCCTCCAATTATCATATGTGAACCCTTCGGCCTTATATCTTATCTCGAAAACAGATGGCCTGAACTCTATGATTTGGGTTCATTCCGAAGTATGGATAGATAGGTACCTGCCTATTTACCTAATTGTCTGGCATTTTTACATTCGTTGCAATTCAAAAACGTTTATACCCGCACATTTAAATGCACGAGCAGAGCAACAATAGCACCTGCTAGCGTTCACACGTCATTTAATTTCGATTAGTGAATGTGTTTTTCCAATAAAAACTTCTCTCTCTCACTGGTATTTCGATTCATTTATTCGAATGTGACCTAAAATTGGCCAAATACTTACGTTCGCACTTGAGCACACACCCATTGCTTCCACATGAGTGCGGCTCCTTCATGTCCCCATGCCCGAGACATAGCTGAGCAATGTTACCTGAATCTACGCGTACCTATCCGTGCATATATGTCAGGTACAAAACGCATAATTGGCAGTCTTTTGCATTGCGAGTGGCTTTGGTAATTACTGGTTAGTTGGCCCAAAAGGAGTTCGGAACACACCAGGCCAGCGCTATCTTACTCACGGCTCTGAGGGGGCCATCGAACCTAGTGCCGCCACCACGCACCGTCGGCCGCGCCAGCCTCGCTGTCTTACAAGTGCATTTTGCGTGGACAAAAAGTTTAGTCCGCAGGACAAAAATACCACCATCATCATCCGGACTTTAGGACTGTTTCCACAGTGTCTATGTTTTACTTATGATTTACACCTTTCGATTCGACCATAAAACCGAATATGTGTTTGTATCTTTTGCTCCGTTCGTCCCACCGTTCGTGTAGACCAAGTGAAATTTATTTATATGCCATTTGCGATTAATTGCGATTGCCGGAGAGGTGTCTGTTTAGGAGAGTTTCACATGCTGCTAATCATCGCATCGCATCGAATCACCACCGCCAACTTCACTATGGGGCAACGAAAATTCAAAACTGGAATAATTTTAACTAAAGTGGAATGCATGTATTTAAATGTATTTATTAACCTTGTCTAACAAAAGACACTTGTCAAACTCGAAAAGTAATCTGTAAACATTTTTCATTGATGTCTAGAAGGTTTGTAACTTCGGGACTCAGGTTGACTAAACCTTGACTAAAGACGGATTTTATTTAATTAACAGAAGTATGTATATCTATGTTAAAACATTTGGATCTAGTTGCTAAGTCGTGTCTTATTACACAACCGTCTAAGGATATCCTAATGACACTTAAATATGTTGATCACATATTATCACTGGTCTTACAAGGCTTAGAGTAATTTTTTGGTGATGAACTCTAATCCATTATCTGTTTTTAACCATCTGCGTAGAGTTTTCAGATTTTCTCGTTATAGGAAGTGAAAAAAGTAGTGTTTTTTGTTCTCATTTTTTTAGGTTATCTAACAATGAGAGCAAATTTTTTTCCAGCAAAATTGACAACGGCTTTTGAAAGAACTACACAGCGTTGCCGCGAAGGAAAAAGCAGAGAGGGCCATTTCGAAATTTTTTGAGGGCCATTTGACAAAAGTTGGGGCCAAATATTTTACTTACAAATCCGTCCTTAAAACATTAAACTACAATATTTATTTATTTAATATGTATTTATTCTTTGTTATTTATTTAATGCATTATTTATTTAATGCATTTATTAAATCTATGTAGTAGGTAGCAGAAGCAGATCTTGACTGTTTCGTCTGATTTGATTTCTTGGGAATTATCTTAAAATATCTTTAAAAAAAATACAATTTATAATATATAGATCACACCAGTAATATTATTAAAATATTTATATTACTTTTCCTTATTTTAATTCAATATATGAATGAACAAAGAACGAACAAACAATAAACGGCGAAAAAAAAACAAATGCCTATACGATTTATTTATTTATTTTTATTTCATCAAGCAGATTCGTAAAATCTATTATATAATCTTACAGACTACAGAATACAATTTTTTTTATTGAAAAATAGAAAAACAAAATGAACTTAATCTAAAAGAATAACCTAATAGAACATCAGATTACGAATTAGATATAAGCAATATGTGCCTCTTAAAATATTCTCGACTCAACATGATTACATATACTGCTGGCTTCTCTAATGCATCGAGTTAAAGGTTAATTTAGATTATAATTTACCCGATGATGAGGTTGAGGGATATCATTGATCAGCAGCAAGAATAGAAGAGGGCCCAAGTGACTTCCTTGTGGTACTCCTGCTGTGACCTCATATTAGTATATGGTGGTTTACTCTATCGAACGCCTTAGCTTATCGGAGACAATTTTTTCCATACATTATATGTATGTGCTAATGGAGCGATAATTAGAAACATCTTACTTAGATCTTGATTTATGAATAGGAATAACGTACGAGATTTTCCAATCATCAAGAAAATAACCCTTTTTAAGAGAACTATTAAACAAAATAGTTAATGGTCCCGATAGAGCAGCTGACCAGTTTTTCAAAATGATCGGAGAAATACCATCGGGTCATTTAGTCCAATTAAGGCTAATTAAACATGTTTGTCACTTAAGTTTAAGTGACCGATATTGTTTGAATTTAAACATGAAATTGCAGAAAGGTTAGAGGGAATACTTTGGGGATTATAAACGGAGTGAAAAAAGTCTGCAAAAAGTTGCAAATTGTTGAAATATTAGTAGATGTATTTCCAGAATATTGCATGCAATTGGGATACCATTTGAACATTTTGTATCATTGCTAAATGACCAAAAAAAATTTACTGTTAAGTTTTAGACTAGATTCAGTTCGAATTAAGTAGTCCTTATATAAAAATTTGTTTAAAAAATAAAATTCTATTTGCAAACGCAAATGCTTTATCAGAAGATCTTCTTTATTGGGAAATTTACGATATAATTTGTAAGATTTATTTTTTTGTTATTTAAGTTACATAAACGCTTTGGTAGATGACGAAAGTAAATGACGTGAGAAAAAAGTCAAATCATTAAACGAGATAAATGAATGAATTCAGTTGTATGTTGTGGAAACACATTGTAGTGGCGATGAATAGCGATGGTTTATATTTAATTTTGTAAAGCTTTTTAATTATTATTAAGCACGATATGATGTGATGTTTAATCTTCTAAAATTTAGATTTGGGGGCCATTTATAATTGGCCCGGGCAAAGGGCCAAAATGTAAAACAGGGGGCCAAATGGCCCGATCGGGCACTTTGTGGCAACGCTGGAACTACATCTCCTTTTTCAAAATTCATGTTTTAATCTCCGATAAACGCTTAGTCAGCTGTTAGACGGCTATGTATAATATAATTAATATTGATTTATTATAAGCCTAAGGCTAGGACCGCACTTGCGATTTTTTGTCGAGGCGATTAAAAAGCCGTAGGTGCTACAAATTATTGTCATGCACTTGTGATTTTTTTAGCGCGATTATTTAATCGCAAAAAATAAAACACACTACTTTTTATGTGAGTGCGCGCATTTGCTACAAATAAGTAGCGATAAAAAAATCGCTTGAAAAAATAGAACTTGTTTCATTTTTATAATCGCTACGAGTTTTAAGTCGCGTGTGCGTGCATTCACATTTAACGCCATGTGTCTTATTCATTGCGGCTAAGAAATCGTGGATTAAAAATCGCAAGTGCGTGCATGCTCATTTCTCTTTGCGACTACGATTTTCAAGTCGTAGAAATTTAAATCGCAAGTGTGTGCATATCCATTTGAGTAAATTTGTTTCATTTAAGCTTACGACAATCGCATCGCAAGAAAAATGAAACAAATTGCGACTTATAAATCGTCATGATTTGTTGATATCAAGTGCGTTCATTCTCATTTAAACACATGTGTTCTATTTTTGCGACTAAAAAACCGCGCGATTGAAATCGCAAGTGCGTTCCTAGCCTAATTAAAGCAAAACTTAGAAGATATAGACAAGCTATTTCTTAAATCTTAAATGGACTATAAGAAGATGGAAATATGCTGAGAGTTTCAGTTGATTGAAAGGAACTACGAGGAGTGTGATTTTAATATACATAGCTTGTTTTGAAGCGGGTTTATACTTACGTTGAGTTTGAAGGTATTTAAATTGTTAGCTCTACGATTTGCTTAAGCCGATATTACAGCGATAGTAGGTAGGCAATAAGTTATAAATGCACTCATATTAACTGGCGAAGGTTGGAGGTCGAAATGGTGGCCTCTGGAAGTCTACCTCTGTGGCGCTGAAGCACACCAATTTAAACGTGAATAGTGGTGATATTTTCGCGGAGTCTTCAAATTTGAATTGAATTCAAAAATTAAGGATGTAGAAGGTTTTCATGTATCTTATTGTTACATAACGTTACATAACTCACTCAACCGGACCACCATCGAATCCAAAACCTGTTGACTGGTGCCGATGCAGAACCTAATCCGATCGAGTGATCATTTGGCCACTGTACATTATAAACTTCCATCAAAATCCTCAGTCCGCTAGTTCGCGGTTTAGGAATCAAAAGAACGTACGGTACGGTATCCAAAGTTCGTCTTAGAGCCATTTCGTGGCGTTAAGAAAAGAGAACAAGTCCTTGATCTTCATTTCCGAAAGATGGAAATTCGACAGATCTTTTATAGCAGATAAGTGCATTCTATGAATTCTATGACAGTGCAGAGAAAAGAGCACAAATCTGCTCTGGACGGTTCCAATTCGTTAAGTGTGTTGATATTATGAGGGGCTGACCAGACCTCGACTCTTGGAGTGGTATTACAAAATTAGAATACAGGAGTTTAGTAACGCAGTGGCAAGAATATTCTTTTGACCAGCGGTTTATTTGTCTTATTTTCAGGATCTTGTATTTAGATGTAGTGTATTTTAATGGTTAGTTTATTGGACTGTCATGCAGATTGTTTTAGGTTCGATTCCAAGCCGCTGCAAAAATGGTTTCAGGGGTGTTCTTCCCTTTGCGTGGAAGTGAAAAATCCTACAAGAGTATCTCCTCTTTGAAAATTGCTGCTGTTCGAAATCGGCAGAAAATTATAGGTCCCCTCCATTCATGTAAAACTTACACATTAAACGAAGTGTAAGTCACTAGATTATGACTCTCTACGACCTCAAATTTTTAATATTTTCATAGTATATTTATTAGTTCTTTGAAAGTGATTGCTTGAGAATTAGAATGTTTTGAAGCTGCATTTCTTCATAAACGTGGAATGTATTTTGGAGGATCTTGTCATCTTGTGACGCTTGTTTTGAGTGAACCATTGTATTAACTTTGAAACAACGGTGAAAGCGCTATATTACACGGATTGCTTACGAATGCCAACTCAACATGTAAACTGTTTTTCGATGTCTCTAAATCTCTAAACCTCTATCGATTTTAAGATTTTGAAAACAATCCATTTGACACATCACATTACAGAAATGCTAAAGAGACAAATTCAAGCAGTGAAAGATTGAAGAGGAAATACTTCGGGACAACATTCGAACCAATCTGTGACGATTCAGCAATATCGAAAGGGGTTAACTGGAGGAAATGGGCTGATGATATCGATGTGATGTGGACATGAAACCGTTCGAATGGATTTGCCAAATCTCTTGAACTTGAATGTTAGTAGGCAAAGATGTTTAAGTTGCAAAGGTTAGGTAATATAATAACTTACCGCGTTTTTAAAGGGCTGTGGTCAGCAATTACAGCAAATTCTTGATCTTCTAAAAGGTGATGAAAACGTTGGATTGCTATTAGACAAGTAGTTCTCGACGATAAGTCGGCCATTCATTCTCTTTAGCAAATAATTTCTTGAGAAAAAAAAAGTAGTTTTCTAAATTTCCATTTATAAACTGCATTAAACAAGCATTAATGGAGTAATACGAGCAAAAGCTCATTACAGGGATTGACCAGAGGATTGAGAGACTATAAGCCGTCCCTACAACAAGTTCTTGAAAGTCTGCAATCTATGGCAAGTTTTTGATCTCTGTTGATGTTTAGCAATACCATTGTGAATTTGTATTTGAAGTTCCGATGTTTTGGGGATTCGTCAATAGTTTTAGAAGGTATTGATACATACCCTCGATAGCACTTATCGTGTGTCCAAGAAATTTAACTTCTGAAAAACAAAAGACATGATGAGTAAGTGACCATTCTGTAAACCTTGAAAAATTATTCCTAGGTGCCCCAAATGTTCTTCCGAGGTCTTACAAAAGCCAAATAATCTTCAGAAAATATAAAGCAAAAGCTTAGCTCAAATAATATTTCATCAATTAAAGTGTTTCCAGCATTCATTAGTATAAAAGTCATGAAATCTAAATGGAATGGGTATTAAAGACTTACAAACGTTGTCTGAATGCATGCGTCAATGATTGTAAGCACTCATAAATTATCAATATAATGTGGTGATCAACAAAAGATGGACATGTGAATATGCTGCAGCGCAAAATAAAAACAGCCAAGGCAGATTATTGAGCTAAATAGTAGAAAGGAGATTACCAGAAGAACTTGCTAGAAAGAAAGTGGTCGTATTCGGCACAAGAATATTGTAGAGAACCATTCTACTGGCTTTCAGTCCATCACGAATATTTTCCGAAGTGGAGAAGCTTACCAACCGATAGGAATAATATAGATATTTCAAAACAGCATTTTTAACAGTTGCTAAATAGGCATCATGTAAGGCGAGTAATAAAACCAGAAAATATCTAATCGACAATACAGTCAATTAAAAAACTGTTCCACTATCAACTTTAAAAGAAGCAAACTAGGCTTTAGAAAAGCAATATTCAATAGATTTCAGCAGATCTCCTCAAATGCAACTAATAATCAACCAATATGGGAACTGAGGATGCATGTCCATGACTTCACTATCAGTTTCATATGCCCTATCTACAAAAATGGCGATTCTTTTTCATGCAAGAAATATCGAAGGATATCCCTGCTAAATGTTGGATTTAACGTGCTGGGTGAGCGTTTTAACCCTTTACAAGCATTACATAAGCAATACAATAGTCGGCAAGTACCAGCCTGACAGATCGACTATTAATTAACAATCGAATTCCTATAGTCGAAACTTCTTTTTCAACGCCTTTTTTCAATGCCTCCAAAGACTTTAATGAATTTATATACATATAAAAAAATATATACAATATTATGAAAAGTTCTCTGGAACGTTGGAAAAACCACCGTTTTTCCATCTTTCCTATTCTTCTGGTCTCTCTTCGAGTGGATTCAAAACAGCATTTGCCTGTCCCTAAAACAGGCGAATCCCCTCTTTGCTTTCGTCCAATTGCACTTACGTCCCTTCTTTCCAAGGGAACGCAAACGTTTATAATTATAAGCTCAAGAAATGGCTTGAAGATCGAAAGCTTCTACCCGTAGTTTTTACTTTCGTAGCAAAATAGCAAAAGCTCCACTGGTGATCTGACGGCTTATCTCAACGAACAGTGAAACAAATATTTACATCATTATGGAGATGGTAAGGTTATTGATATTTGATATTTCAAAAGCATTTGGAAGAATTTGGCATCAAGCTCTTTTTTGGAAAAATTGTGAATTTGGTATTGATGAATACCTTCTTCGTTTGGTCAGAAACTACCTTCAGAACCGCTCAATACAAGTTGTATTTGATGGTCTTAAGTCTGAAGTTCATAAAATAAATGGTGTTGTGCCACAAGGTTCCGTTTTGTCTCCGACTCTATTTCTCATATTTATCAATGAACAGACGACAGTACTTTCAGCTTTTTATATTCGTTTCCAGATTCACGACCTCGTCCTTAGGATGTGGATTTACAGAGATAAGGTTTGATTTCGATAGCACTGTCATATGGGGAACCATAAGCCGCGAAGAATGTAATGATCCAAGACCTCAATGCTGTCTTCTGTAGTTAAACGCTGCTAATTGCTTAGGTTTTGTTCGACTTTGCAAGAAATTTTAAACCCTTTCAGACGTGGATGCAATCTATAAGGCTTATGTTCGTCGAAAGCTCCAGTATAAATCCTATAACCCACTTGAGTCTCTGGGACAAAATCTCAAAAAGAGTTTTAAAAATGGTAGGTGATAAACTTACAAATGGAAACATTTGCGTCTCTCGAGCATCGCCGCGATTCTCCTTGTCTTTCATTATTTTTTACTGTTATTTTTATAAACAAGGTTCAAGTAAAATAGCCAGTTGCCCTTAAACAATTTGACCGTAATACTGGTGTTTCGGTGAATACCCATCAGTTTTTCCTTGAGCCCAACTTTGGAGGCACTCTTAAACTCGGATATTCTTTCTTTAGCTCCACTACACCAATGTAAAATGCTTAACCCGGCCCAATATTTCCCTCCCATTATGATATTAAGACATTCAAAACCAATGTGAAACAGTAACTGCTTTTAAATCCTTCCCAACTTTCTTAAACGCTCGCACTATGCTCAAACATTTTAAGGGTTCCCTTTAGTGCGCGCAAAATTATAAAAAAATAAGGTCAAACGAGTTTATAGTATCGAAACGGCGCGCGGTGGCATACTCCAGCGCTTATTGGGTCATCGACCATACCATACCAGTTGATCCTGCCATTTTGGTTTCCTGAAGTGTTTCCAATATTATTTCGATTTCTGACATTTCGATGTCCGCATCTTAAAAGCTGTCCATTCTGGCTGGTCTTGCATAACTCGATGACAACTGCTCATTGTTTGACCCTAGCAAGGTTTGAAGTGATATCTGTGATGATGTTGGGATAGCTACGGTTCTGTTTAATTTCCTCGTTAGTTTCCTGAGTTCTGCCGAGTCTCTGCATTGGCTAAGCTTTATTCATATTTTTGGTTTTTGAGAGAATTATTATACTCGTATTATTGAAATGTTGTGACATTTTTTTTTTTAATTTTTTTCCAACTTTTCCTTAAAGCTTGCCCTACTGTGCACATTATCGCTCTTACCACCGGAGGACTTCGACGATATTACTGGCTTCGTTAAATTGACAGTCGATTTATTGAAGGAACGCAATTTAGCATTCAGATATTATACCTACATACCTATATGCAAGATTGATATCTTGAGCCGTCATGTCAGGCAAAACGTCGTTTTTCTGATGATTGCTCAGCCAAAATTAAAATTGTTTTCGGTTTTCTCGGTTGTCATTGCGATTAATTTTTTTTTCTTGCAACTGCTATTTGGTCTTGTTTTGGTGATTGAAATTAGGTATGTATTTTTTTTTTCAGCACAAAATGGTGTGTAATTACGAGTGGATTATGTAAATTATATGTCAGTGCGTCTGGGGGGTAAATTGCGGAAGCAGATAGTTTCCAACTGAAATTTTCAACGGCGTTTGTAGCGAGATAATATCAATTGGTAGTGTTTCAAATTAATTAAAAGCCATTTGAGCTTTGAATTGAAAGAAAGAATATGCTTATAGCTTGGTGATATTCATCATCATCACGATAGTTTCTTTATATGTATAGAAAGTGGTCAGAGCTCCTGAAGCATGGAGAGATAAACCTTATCAGCAGAGCAGGGGACTAATCTGGTAATCTGATGTTAGCACAAATAATCATATACAGATGTCTCATCTCCATACAAAAAAATGTCCTAAGAAATTTTTTCAGCAGACAAACTTCAGCAGACAAAGATACAAAAATCAAGAGCGACTAGAGAACTACAATGACCACAATGTAGGAGAGCGAAAAATGTATCTTTTCATTGGGTAAGCGACTAAGCGACAAGCGTTCTCTTGTTCTCATCAAAATTTATAGCACAAACAAATCGTACCAGACACAGCGCATCCCTTTCCCACCGGGGTTATATTGTTTCTGTTCTACTTTTTCTTATTATATTTTGTCATTCGTAGAATTTCTGTGTGGATGGATGTTGTTTTTGTTTTTATATTTGCCTTTTCCTGTGTTCCTTTATTGGTTTTGGTGGCTGGTGTATGCCGCGGCGACTCCTTGGCTGGTGTTTTTGTTTTTTTTTTTTATTTTGATTTTTTGTGAGGGTACATATTGCACTTTTTGGTAGGAATTTTCTTGTTTGGATTTTGGCAATATCTTTTCGTTTTCAAGTGTATCTGCTTTGGGTAGATATAGAAAAATGGAAATGGATTTTGTATGTTATGTAAGTAGGTTATGTTGATTTGCTTATAACTTGAGGATTATTGATTAGATCTTTAAGGTCAAGCACTTGAAATAAAGGTAAAATTTCTAGTTTTATTATAAAAAAATGCTAAAAATGAAATCTGAGATTTAGATTAAGCTTTTTTCTTACATGCCAGCGGATGTTTAGCTACTTTCTTTTAAACAATCAAAATCTGTGCAAAATTATTCCCTCTTTCAAATCAAAATGCATTCGTGTGACTTTGTATTCTCCAGGAAGTACTCGTAGGTACATATTTATGTTTCTGTTTCTGTTTTGTTTATTTTTTTTGGAGATATTATGTAGACAGAATCGAAAGTGAAAATTATTTCCTCGTCTCAAGAAAGAAGAACGGCATTAACAGGAAGGTTAGGTTTTAGTTTTTAAGTTTATTTACTTCTTTTTTTAGCTTAGTACATGTATAGATCTGTGGTCACAAGGAAAAGTCGCTAAAGTGCTTTTTACTAATTTTTCAGGAGAGCAGCTTAAAGTTTTTAACAAACGCGTGAAATTACAAATGACTATATTGGGCAATTGGAAACTCCGTTCAGGTTGAAACAAAAATTTAAATAAAGATAATTTTACTCTTTCTAATTAAAAATTAAATTAAATTATCTGCAGTTTAGTTCTTTTTCCATTTTAAAGAAATTTTTTGTTCTGGTCTAAAGACTACTTAAGCTGATTTTCCTTGTCTATTCTGTTAAATTATCCAGTTCTTGTGTCAACTTTAGTTATTCCTAACTTAATAAAGAAAAATATATTGCTTTTAGCAGAGAATGAGGACGAACTTTGACCGTTCAGATAGAATGAATGAAAATACAAAAAAAAAAACAACAAACTTTTCATCATGCATTGTAAATTAATAAAAAACAAATCAAAAATTGAAAACCAATATTAAAAAAGTGTTTTTTATCTTCATCGTCACTTCTTTAATCTGATTAAATGTTGATTTCGTTGGAACTTATTTTGAGATTTTTATAAAAATAACTAAAATCTGGACTTATGTATTGTAATAAACCCAAAAGATCTTTTTCTTAACTGGGCCTGCTGGGCTACTTTTATCTTAGATTTAAATCCATAGCAAGTTGCGCATGTGTCTAGTGTGGAAACTTTTAATTTTAAATTCAGTGTTCCGAATATTTTTGAATATTTGGTAAGGCTCACAGGATTACAAATTTCATTTCTATACATGGAGTGATTTAAACTGCCATGAATATATTTTTTCTGTGCATTTAAAACATTAAAAAAAATGTTAAATATATATCGTTTAACCAATATCTTTATTGTGTTCTGGTGTAAAAGATCTGGGTGTCATTGCGATCGACGTAACACCAAATATCTAAAATGTAGGAGTTTTTCAGTTTTGTAGATTCCGATTTAAGAGAAGCTTAATTGCTTTCAAATAAAATCAAGTCAGTGCATAATATCAAATCTTATAAAAACAGACTCCTTCCAAAGGACATTCGGGCTACTCGTAAATTAAAATAAAATTGCTCTTATCGTCAGCTCTTAATTTTTTTTAAGTGTTCGAGCCAATACCAAAAGTCTTTGCGATAGATAAACTAATTAAGTTACAGTTACTAACTAAAAGTATTCATCTTTTATTCTATTTCGATAACTAATTGCTATTTTGCAGAATTTTAACATTTTCGATACATCTATTTCGTTAAGAAGATCCATGGTTTCGTTTTCTGTTAAGAAGTCAGTACTCCAGTTTTATGTCTTCTATAGTTTCCCTTAGAACGGGAACGGGACACCTTCCAATAAAATGAAAAACATCTTCATGTTCTGTGAGATTACACATCACACAAAGTTGCATCAATAAAGAAAACGTTGATCATAGATCATAGCTCTTTAGTTCAACAAGAGAACTTACAACTAGAGCTATTTAAATCTAATTGGAATGATGGTTATTGTTGGGATGAAAAAGAAATTTAATTCAACACATTTAACATAACTGAAATAATTACTTATAAAACTTAAAGAATATGACACCTCTAATGAAAAACCTCTACTTTTATGGCCTTTTGAAACGTAATTTCAAACATTCGTTCGCAATATTTAAACATAACAAAGATTTATTTCCCAGTTTGGTTTGATAATACAAATGAATGTCATATGCAATGCACAAACTTGAAACCGTGATTGTGAAATGTCAAAATCATTAGTTGTGTTCAACCAGAAAGAGGCTAGTGTAGAGTAGTGTAGTGCAGTGCAAGTTAATGAAAACTGTCAGAGCAAACTAAAGCAAAAACGTCATACGTCAGATCTTAAAAACATGCCTTTTTTCTAAATTTAAATTCGAAAACACAATGCGCGGACAAAATTCAAATTAATTCAAATAATGAAATCAGCTGATTTTGACAGTTTTCACCAACCTGCACTATCTCAAAAGGTAGGGCAAGATATTCTGAACTAATGTACACTAGTTCAGCTCATTGAACGCTAATCAGTGTAAGTCAGTGAAGAAATTTATCCAATGAACACCAAAAAGCTACACTTGTCTGCCCAGAGTAGTCCAGTGCAGCTGGTTGAACACAACTATTATCAACTAACTTTGAATGCGAAGTGCTTACACTACGTTGGAGGGGAATTTTCAACTCATTTTATAGTTAAATTTACCCACTCATAGTTAGTTAGCTACGTAGTCACATAATTTAAATATTGAGTTATCAAAAATAAAAATGTGCACTTTTTTTTTTAAATTAAAATAAGGTTTTTTTTAAAATGTTCTTCTCACTATGAGAAAGAAGAAAAAGAAAGAGCACTCAGAAAAAAAATAGATAGTTATTTTTATAACTATTGCAATAGTCATTTGATAATTTTCCATTAAATTTATGAAATGATTATTATTTTTCATCAAAAATAATTCAAAAATAGTTAAAAAATAGTTAAACATACCTAGTTAGAATTAACCTATGAAATAATTAAAAATATAAATGACTATACAATATGCTTTGCTTTGTAATAAACCACTACTAAGAATAGTTGAATGCGACTATGGAGAATTCTGATTACTTAATAGTAAGTTTTAACTTTCCAATAATCAAAATAAGAAAATCTTAATTTTAAATAGAATAAAAAAATATCATAAACCAATACCTACTTAAAATAGTTCAATATGACTCTGAAATAGTAGATAAATAATTACTCAATTCTTTAACATTTAATAACATATATTAGCATTTTAATAGTCAAGAAGATAATAAATTAGTTTTAAATAGGTAGGATAAATTGTTTTCACAAACGACTTCTTAAAATAGTTGAATACGACTATGGTGTAGTAGATATGTAATTTCAAAAAAAAAATATGGTAACCCTTTGTCTGATAAAAGTTATAAATAAAATAATTTAAATATGCATCATTTTTAAGGCGCTTTGTTTTTTTCGACGTAAAATGTTGGAATTAGTAGATAGAATTTCAATCGCACTTATATTTCGGTTCCCGTATGTGCAAAATAATAAATATAATACATCGCTATTATAATATAATAATTTATCGACTTACAAAATAAATACTTTCACAAACATGAAGTTGTTGACTTAGCACATATGTATGTATATACTCAAACATAAAAGTATTTTATTTCTTTCTTTATTCAGTTTACAAATACTCTGTTCTCTTTTTACCTACCTCTAGAGGTAACTATATTTATATAGTCATTTAACAACAACTCGCAACAACAATGTGCGTATAATAGTCAAGTTTAACTATATGTATAGTTATAGATAACTATTCGATATAATCAAAATAAACTATGTGGATAGTCAAGTTTAATTGGGATTATAGTTATTACTAAAATAACTATTTGTAAAAGTCGTATGTAACTTCTTTATAGTTAATATTAACTAGAAAAAAAGTAAAAAATTTAATAACAAATAAAAATAGTCATAAATAACTATTTTGTAACTATTTTGCATAGCTGTAGCTATTCGGACTATGGAAATAATCAAAAAATAGTCTTAAATGACTTTTTATTTCTCTGAGTGAGGTAAAAAAAATAACTATTTAAAATAAGATACAAAAAAGCATCATTTTCCTAATTTAATTATTTGAATTATTTTTACAAAATTGTAAAAGTCGTTTTTGAGAAATATATTATTTTTCTTTTTGGCCAAATGTGTGGCATGTACGCCTGAATACCAAGGACAGACAGGTGAAATTGCGAGACACACTTTCTTTTTCTTCGTCTTCTCTACCATCCTATTAACAAAATTGATCAAAATCTCGAGCTAATTTTTTTCATAACCTGCCATATGTACATATATTACAAGTACCTGCATCGTAAGTTAAAACCGGATCGGCGGAGGGTCTATCTCGTCTAGGCGGTAGGCGCAAATTTTCTAGTAGGTACCTACAAATTTTCTTGTAGGTACATATCACATAGACATAATAGTTACAGGAAGGAATTATGTTAATAAGAACCTAGGAACATTTGTATACTCTGTATCTATTTATTAATGTCCAACTTTTTACATTATCAAACAAAAAAAAAATTATTAATTATTTTTGTTTAGTAATAATTTAAATAAAAATGTATCAAGGCAGGTCCTCATAGCCCTACTTAAGTAGACAATTATTTAAAAGACCATCTTATACAAAAAGTTCTTAATTGATAAATGATTGTATTCAAAATATTTAAATGCTTATCTTATCTTCCTACATACAAACATATTTATGTATATATATGTACATATGTACTGTACATAAGTAAAAAATTTACAAACTAATTTCGTTTCCTGCTAGGTATACCTACATACATAATATATGTACTAAACAAGCTCTTGTCCAAAATCTTGAAATTTATAATAATAAACCCAAAAAAGACCTCGGTATCTTCCTACCTACATTACTATAAAAATATAATATGTATATATACAAGTAATATTCCTGGACTCTTACAAAATAGAAAAAATCTTTCTAATTATCAACCAACTTAAATATATCCATCGGTCAAACCCAAGAAGCACACATTTTATATTTATCGCAAACCTCAGACAACCGAAACAAAAATCTTGAAAGTATACAAAAAATCAACTGTCTGCGACTTGATCGTTACACCCCGACTCCACAAGATATCTGTCTCTCCAACTCAATGTCTGATATCTCTATCTCTTCATTTTCTTATTGCTTCGCTGGGCAAATTATGTCATGATTTTTCATTTCTATCTCTACTGCACGGGATGTGTTTTGTGCGGACAACAGAAATTAGCAAAAAGTAAAACTAACAAAAATTATATATACATATTTGCAAAGAAAAGAATGCGCATCTACCTAAAGTATAAATAAATAACACCAAACATAACTTAACGCACAAACAAATGAATAACATGACTCATTAATGTATTTACTTACAAATTAAAAAAAAATATTTGCCGACGGAGTACTTGGACAAGAACCAACCAAATGAGAAGACACGAAATAATGAGACAAAAGTACGAAAACAAAACTATCTGTCAAATTTCATATCAGACATCTATATCTGACATAGATCGCTGACATCCCATCATAAGAGGAAATATCGCGTCTCCATTGGAGATTTCATATCATGATAAGCATCCTGAGAGAATTTATCTCCTGTGTAGTCGGGGTGTTACAAAGGGGTGAACGAATATTGCAAATATAAACAAAAATTGTAGGAAAGGGTAACAAAAGAGAAGCAACACATAATTGAGAGAAGAGAAATCCTATCCTACAAAATCCTGCGAAAAGAACTTTGATTCTCGTAGAAAAAATGCTTTTTAAAAAGCTTTATAGAATAAAGCTTTTTCAATTTCATAGGTCACTCTGCTCCATAGGCGTAAGACATCTGTATATGATTATTTGTGATGTTAGTTTGTGTTAATTAGCAGTGAGTTCCTCACGTACAGATGTAAAAGTCAAAAAGTCGACTTTCGACTTTATTTTAAAGGTTGTGTTCATATTAGATTTAGATGGTAATTTAAGCAAATCAATAAATGAACAGTTTTGTAGAGTGCTAGCAGCTTTGTTGATCTTCGGACATATGAGGAGGTGATCCATGGTAAGACTAGTGTTTGTATTGCAAAGATGGCAGGATGAAGGTGTAGTTTTGTTGAATAGGTGGCTGTGCGTTAATTTAGTGTGTCCCATGCGAAGTCGGAGAAAACATCTCATCATAAATTTTGAGCAGCTTAATGGATAAAGTATTGGCTCTAATAATAGGTGTGTTTTTTTGGGAAAATTATCCGTAGTGAAGTAGGATTTCCCAAAAAAACGTATCCGCAGTTGTGCGATTTTTCTACTTTAAAGTTGGTACCACTGACTAGTTGTCAAATATTTAATTGAAAAAAAAACAACCAATAACTTTTTGCCAAGTAATTTTGATGTTTCTAAAAATATATATGGAGGTTTTTATTTATGAATTTCAATTTAAATCATTTTGTATTTACGTTTTCTGTTCACCAGCCATTCTTCATAAAGCAGAAGTTTTGTTTGTGAATTTTTTTTTTGTTGACAATATTATCACCACAAAAGTCAAGTGATCTGTTCGCAGACTTTAGATAGTTTTGGATTTCTCAACAGCTTTTTTCATAAGAAGGCTTTGTCGCGTTAGTAACTCTTAAATGTCGCTGTTTAACTAAAGTATAACAGCTGACCACGACATTTCGCTCCCACAAAAACGCGTTAGTTATTTAACAGCTTTCTATAAGAGTTCGACACCAACACGATACAAAATGCAGCGTTTTTATTATAAAAATGGTTTTGTAAAAAAAAGACTTAAACTCTCAATGGAAAATGCTAAACAACAAGCTACTTTTCGTACTCTACGAACATGCCTTCCAGATACAAAAGAGTTTTCAATTGTACCAACATTTGTATTCGAGACTCGAGCAAACGTCAACATTCTATCCGCAGTTGGATCCTACTTCTACTTTTATCGGCAGTGAAGACTTTGTATTTGTAATACGTATAAAATCTTACTTCACTACGGATAGCTTTGCGAAAAAAACACACCTAATGAATTAAGTCTTGAGTAGTGATGATTATAATTTCTCCATTCTTCTTTCCTTTTGCTGAGCCAGTTTTTCCGGATTAACGCTTTTAAGTCCCTGTTGTTTTGGAAGTAGAATGAAACAAGTGGTTTATCAGCTGCAGTTTTAGCAGCTATGTCGGCTTCCTCATTACCAATTATCCCTACGTGGCCGGGTACCCACATAATTTTTAATTTGGTTTTATTTTGTATAAGACAATCTCTTATTTGTTCTACAATTGGAGTTTTGTTGTTAACATTTTTGATGGCAGAGATCGTGGACAGACTGTCGGTGCAGATAACAACTTTTTTGAAATCCTTGATTTTTGTAGCTTGGTAAATTGCAAGAGCTTCAGCAGAAAAAACCGAACAGAATTGTGGCAGAAGTCCATTTATTAATAGATTTTTATTTTCGTCGACTATTGCAAAGGTGGTGAAATGTTCTGTTTTAGAGCCATCAGTAAACAAGAGGGTCCAATTTTCACGTTTGTATTTGTGTGCCGTAGCATTAAACAGTGTTTGGTAAGTTTGGTTGTTAGTGGAGTCTTTGTGTGTCCAGCTAAGGTCGGTAATTAACGATGTTTCAGAAAGTAACCAAGGTGGGTGAGCTGTTGTTTTTTGAGATTGGATGTCTAGCGTAATGTCCATTGTTCGGGCGATATTTAGTGCATTGTAAATTGTAGAGGGAATGCTTGGAATTCTTTTCCGGGGTAAGGTTCGTTTGGCGTCATTTGTAACTGGGGATTTTGGTGTGAATATTAACTTTGGAATGAGAAGAGAAGTTAAGTAATCGTATCTTTCTTCGATGGAAGGAAGGCCAGCTTCAGCTAGCAAATTTTTGACTGGAGTTGTTCTAAATGCTTTGAGGTGTTTGGATTTTTATTTATATAATTTTTATTAAGCTGTCTTAATTTACTTCACATTCACATATTACTGACCACTTTTTTCTGCCTGCTTTTTTAATCATAATATGGGTGCTGTGAAATGCTCCTATGACTTGTCAAAATCCACTTATGACCTTAAATCCTTTCGTATTTGTCATTTTTTTAAACTGCTTGGCTTTCAAAGCAAAATGAATTGACAAATCGTGAAGACACGCACTTCGCACTTTGGTTTAAATTTTTTTGATAGAACAAAACGAATTTGACAATTTTATTTTTTATTCCTTCGCTAAGTGGTTTAGCTTAATCATATAGTTAGTAACCGTCACTTAGCAGAAAATTTGTTTTATTAATGAAATTTCCCACTTAGTCCAGGACTTAACGATAAACCTCCACTAAACCATCTTTAATAATATGGGTGTAACAGTCTGGGGAGCTATATTCATAACTTAAAATTTCGATAAATGAAATATCAGTTCAAAAACTGTCAAATTCTCAAAAAGTATACACAGTTACGACTTCTTCTAAAATGTCTAGGGTTTGAAAGCTGATATTCTTACAGAAAAGGCACTTAATTCAATCGTCAAGATGATGAGTTCCAATGCGAAATCGAATTATTTTGTTGTTTATAGTGCCGTTTAGAGTCCACAGTAAGAAATCTTTCTCAGAGAACGATCTCTACTCCAGAAAATATCGAGAGGTGGATGCCATTGTCAGTTCGAGTCATTTCATTCAAGAAGGTTGTCTTCCACAAATTGTTGCCACGTGATTTTGTAAACTCGCTAACGAAAACGTGCTTGTTGCGTTGCCTTGAGTTGCTATCGTTTTCTTTTCTGTAGATGCACATTTTCGTTCATTTTCTTTTTTTTTATAATTTTGAGCGCATTAAGGGGATTATGGCTACCCTTAAATTTTTTGAGCACAATGCAATCGATTATAAAAGTTGGAGAGGATATTAAAGGAGTTAACGGTGCACATTGGTTTTGAATGCCTCAGAATCGTAATCGGAGGGAAACATTGAGTCGGGTAGAGTATTTCACATTCGTATAGTGCGGCTAGTGAATGAATCTCTGAATTCAATGGTCCGGTCAGCAGAACGGGACACAAGCCACACTACTAGAGTTTGCATGAACTTTTTGTGAGACAGATTCTCCGGGCGCATCATCTCTCTAAGAGGCGATTTAATGTCGCCAGCGCACTGCTTGTTTTCTGTCAGGATACCTTAAGTTTCTTGCTTAGGTATGTATAACGATCTTTCCAGGACTCTGGAAGCCCTCCAATGAAACTTTTCGAAACCGCATCTTGCAACATCCTCTTTTTTAGTTCACACGCGCTCGAGGATTTATTGTGAGACCCTTATAATCTTGGACACAAGCATCGCCCGAGGAATAGGGAAATCGAGGGGGGGGGGGGGGAGGAGTAGGTGTCGACGAACATTGGTCTTAAATGTTTGCAAATGGCAATGGCTAGGAAAGAGCAAATCTTGCACAGTAAATCATTCCATAATCGTGTTGTGCTACACTGACGAAAATTTTTTTTGCGAAACCTATCACGGGTGAATTGATTGTGGGAAATAATGCAACTGACTACTTCGGGTGAGCATTGCTTGTGAAAGAAGCGAGAAAACAAAGAAAGTTATGAAACATTCCGACGGTATTCAAGAAATGGGAATGATTCCATGGTAGTTGTGTTTCCTATTAGTTTTAACGTTCTGTTGTGGTTTGTAGTCAATTAGGCTGTACCTGTCCAAAGATCTGAATCATACTCGAGTTTTGGACAGTTTCTTACATCGATATAGATATCCTGAGCATTTAGCAGCATTTCTGGCGAACTCGAGAATGTGGTCATTCCATCGAAGATCGTCGTTGACACACAAACCGAGTACTGAGAGCTTTTCTGTTTCTTCGATGCAAGTGCCATTCAATGACAATGGCATATGGGGGACATTTTGCTTCAACGACAATAGACAGTATTGAGTTTTCGAAGCATTGAACTCCACACGATCTTGTATATCTCATTTAACAATGCTATGGAGATCGCAGTTTAATCAGCTTATCATACGATACCGTTGAAATTCCACTTCCGAAGGAGATGGATGTGAATTTGAGAACGAGTATGAGAAGCTGAGTGTAGAGTCGTCGGCAAAACAATGAAGATTAGAAGTTTCAGGCAAGAAATAATTTATAAAAATGAGGAAGAGAATCGGAGACAAAACAGAGCCTGATTATTGATCAGCGGGTCAATGGCCTTGAAAAGAAGGGACTTACGTGAAATTGGTCGCGAGGTTGCCAGCGTTGAAGAACACGTCTTCAGAAGAATCAGGGGTGTACCATAAGGATATATACTTATATCATTGAGGGGCAATGTTGTTATCGCGCAACGTAGAGCTAGCAGCAAAATGAGCTGCAAGCACATGGGAGTTCTATATATTGCGATAGTCAAATTAGGGTTCTCGGAAAAACTGATTCAATTATGTAGCACAGGAACTCGGTAAGGATATGGGTCATCTTTGAGAAAATAAGGCGCAGAGTTAAGATACCGAGGGTGCTATTTTAAACAAATCTGTCCACCTATTGGTGTACGCAAAAGATATAGATATCATTGGCTGTATCCAAAGGTATGTAATAATAATCCTTCACGACGACGGTTGGAGATAAGGTGCATATTGTTGGTCTTGAATGTAGTGATCCACTACATGCGACCACTCTGACAGCCTTATATCATATAAACATTCATTTCCATTCCCAAGATACCACACACGATCTTGTACGGTATCATCTTTCTTTGTAATTCGCGCAACCGATCCACAACACTGCGGCACATTAATGTGTCATCTTCGAGAGCCCACTTGGTGAAACCTAACACCACGGCAATTAATTAATTGTCGCCAGCTCTGTGTCATAACTATAGCTACGACTATAACATGAGCCGGTACGAACGAAGGTTCCAAAAGTAAGGCAAAGTAAGAATGACAATTATGCACATGCATTGTTTTTGGGTTCTATGGACATCATATGGCACTTCAATACACTAGGTCACTATATTGACTGTGTGTATCTGGAACTACAATGGATACGTGTATCTATTGGATATGTTTTGTATTGGGCCAGTATAAATGAAATATGATCCATTGAACTCTTAGGCAATAATAATAATGCAATATTGATTTGGTGTCAATGCATGTTGGCAACGGATGTTGGGAATTATGATGAAAATGCTCTTTTCATATGAGGTTGCGTAAGAATGCATTTTCATATGGAAATGCCGAATTTCATTATCAAGTGGTTGAATGGTGGGGATGGAAATTGGTTCTTTTAAATCAGTATAAATAAGCAAAGGATGATTAGGGAAAACCAGAATTTAGCCACACATTAAACTCGAAGGTTGCAGCCTACGCATTGAGACAGCGGGCCTTGCGAGAACAACAATAAAAAACATTTAAACTTTAATAAATCTTTCATCTTTTAATCATTTTTATCTTTTATTTAATAAACTAAATTCTCCCCATATACACTCTTCCCTGAAAGTCAGGAAGCACGGGTATTTGGGTTATTTCATGGTGGCAGCGGTGGGATTCTTTTAAAATCCCCTACCATAGTTATTTAGCCTTGCCAATACAAGAGACCTCTCTCTTGATGCGTTCTGGGGCTACACACCAGAAAAAAACGTTAAAAAGTGAAGTGAAAATTTTTTTTTTTTTTTGCTTTTGTGATTAAAGTGTTAGAAATCCTACGAGCGTAAGACCTTGCTAGCTTTAGAGCTTAAGCATTTGGCAGACAGTAGGTAGTGATAAAAGACCAGGCCGTAATCCTCAACTTTAGGGCGTGAAGCCTGCCTGGCAACAAAGAACAACAACTGCAACGGCAACATAAGCAGCAGCAACAACAACAACAACCACAGCATCTGGAGCAATAATAACAACAATAACGGCATCGACTACAACAATAACAGCAATAATAACAACATCAGCGGCATCAACCACAAAACAACAGCAATAATAACAACAACCTAAAAGTAAGAAATTATTTTTTTGAAATTTGTATATATATATATATTTCTGCCTTATCCCTCCCTTAAGAAAAGAATATATAAAAAAAATTTTTCCAAAATTGTCTCCACACGACAAGACCGACAAAGACTAGATCTTTTTTTTCAACTACCTTTTTTTTCTGAATCCGAATCCGATATAATGGAGTTCCGTATTAATATAAGTGATATTTTCAATATCATTCCCACTTTTAACGGTAACCCCACTGACCTAAATAAATTTATCGCATGCGGGAACATACTGTTCTCGTCATGTAAAAAAGAGGAACATAGTACGTTCCTCGAAATAGTAAAAACGAGGCTACAAGGTCCGGCTTTCGAACTCATACAGTTCAACTCATTCACTAAATGGAGCGATCTGGTTACAAAACTAGAGGATGAGTTTAAAGTAACTAAAACTCGTACCGTCGCGCAAAATGAGTTGCTCTTAGCTAGGCAAACTGCTAGAGAGTCGGTCAAAGAATTCGGGGACAAAGTTTGTCAACTCTTAACCTCCCTCAACTCAGCGACGTTCGCTAATACTAACGACGAATCCGTCAGAAGCTATTTGGTGGAAGAAAATGAAAAATTGGCTCTTCAAACTTTTGAGGATGGCCTCAGTAGCCATAATTTAAGGTTAATGGTTCAAGCCCATGGGGAAACCAATCTAAAAAAAGCAATCGAGTTTGCAGAAAACCATGCTGCAAGAGTGGAAAGACAAATGTCGTCGTTTAGAAATAAAACACAAACCCAGCAAAACTCACCCTCAAACTTTTCTTCCCGACCCACCTGTCAAATTTGCGGGATCTTGGGACATTCTGCCCAAACCTGTTACCGCAATAAGACCCTACCTAATATTACTCCTAAAACAGAAATAGTTAAATGCAACTATTGCAAAAAAAATTATCACACGGAAAGTGAGTGTAGACTGCGAAAAATACACTCACAATCAAACCAAATAAACCCCCAAAATCCTTTCAGGCAGAACCTCTTTACAGGTACCCAAAATAATGACAGGAATAAAAATGGCGAAAAGCGACAGGTGAATTTCCACCACGTATTACCCGAAAGCCATTTTTCTGTCAACGGTACGGGAAACGAAAACTGTCGGGACGATCAGACCGGCTATCCATCCCGACAACACATTCAAGCCGAAATCCACCAAACACAAGAATAGTGGCAAGCGTAGTCATCGAACTGCTTCCCTATAACGACCTAACAATCATCCGAATTCCCTTCACAGACGGTCAAAATAGAAATCTCGTTATCGACACTGGCGCAGAAATCAGTATCATAAAAAAACCTACCACCCAACCCATGAAAAACGAAAAAACAAATATGACAATTTCAACCATGGGCGGCCATAAGGTAATAAGTACTGGAATTGCCCATGAGAGTCTATTGATCGGTTCTGATGAAGATAAAATAAAAATTACTCACCCCTTTCATATTCTAGACACAAGCACTGACATGGATTTTGACGGCATCATCGGTAACGATTTTTTGAAGAAATATTCATGTATAGTTAACTACGATGAAAATTTTATAAAGATATTCCCTTTTATTGATAACCACTCTACTGCTATGGTGCATAGTTTTGGGAAAGTACTGAGTACTATTCCTGATCACAAAACTTATGTGTCAGAAGCAAATCAAGAAATCCATTTCATACCTAAATCTGAAATTTTAGCTCAAACTACAATGCTCAAGAAAAAATACAAAAATAAAGCCAAAACAAACCTTCAAGAAGATTGCACGACGGAAGGGTCTAAAAATACTGACTCTGACTCCCCTCAGTGTCTTACAGACATCAACGCAGGAAGTACAGAAAAGGTATGGGAATCGTTGAATGATACCGCTTGCCTTCGGGTCGGGTCAGGAGATTCGCCACAAAAAGACTTCGATAAAGTTGCTAGCAAAAAACTTCATTCGAAGAAGGTCAAAGGCAAAATAATTTACAATAAGCCTATGGTAAAAGAAACCATAGCAGAAAATACATTTAAACCAGCAGAAAGTAAGACTGAGATAAAAGACATCTCAGCAAAAAATAAGACTGGGCAAGAAAAAAATAAGAAAATTATAAACATTACTCTTGAGCAACGTAGTCAAAAATTGGTAGAAATCCCTTTTGAGAACAAACTTTTAAACTCACAAGATATAATAATAAGAAAGAAGGAAATTACCCCTGGAATATATCTGGGCGAATCAATAGTAACACCTAAAAATAACAGAATAAAAATACTCTTAATGAACATTTTGGATGAAGAGAAAACTTTAAACTATAATGACTTAAATATAGAATGGGATACCCTTAACGATTATAATATTATTTCACCTAATGGTCATCAAGATCGTTTACAGGAAAGACTTTCAGACTTGGAAGCCGTGATAGAATTAGACCACTGTAATCGAGAAGAACAAAAGTCCATACTAAAAATCTGTAGAGAATTCAATGATCTGTTCTTTTTAAAGGGCGACCACCTCACCCACACGAATACAATACAACGCAAAATAATAACAAATAACACTAATCCCCCATTATTTCTGAAACCTTATAGACTCCCCGAGAGTCAGAAAAATGAAATTCACAAGCAAGTGAAAGAAATGTTGAATGATTCAATAATCAGACCTAGTTTTAGTCCTTGGAATTCACCTCTTCTTTTAGTTCCGAAAAAGTCTGGCATTTCTGGTGAAAAGAGATGGAGAGTTGTTGTAGACTTTAGAAAACTTAACGAACAAACAATCGGAGATGCATATCCTCTGCCGAATATCACAGACATTTTCGACCAATTAGGTAAAGCAAAATATTTTAGTACCTTGGATTTAGCTAAAGGGTTTCACCAAATATTGGTGGCAGACTCCGACAAAGAAAAAACTGCTTTTAGTACACCATTTGGCCACTACGAGTATAATCGTATGCCTTTTGGGTTGAAAAACGCCCCTGCTACGTTCCAACGACTTATGAATAACGTCCTTATGGGTCTACAAGGCCTAGAATGTTTTGTTTACGTAGATGACATAGTTATCTATGGGTATGATCTTGACAATCACAATGGAAAACTCATCACTGTATTAAAACGTCTACGGGAACATAACCTAAAACTCCAGCCAGATAAATGCAATTTTCTAAAAAAGGAATTAATTTACTTAGGACATATTATTTCGGAAGATGGAATCAAACCCGATCCCGAAAAAATCAAGGCAGTAAGAACCTTTCCCATTCCTAAGAAACCAAAAGATGTTAAGTCATTTCTAGGCTTCGTAGGATATTATCGGAAATTTATTCCTAACTTTGCTCATCTAGCCAAGCCATTGACAAAACTTTTAAGGAAAGATGTTATTTTCAAATGGGATGCATTTTGTGATGAATCTTTTAGAAATCTTAAACAAAAAATTATAGAACCTCCAATACTCTCTTACCCTGATTTCACAGCAGAATTTATTGTCACTACCGACGCCAGCGATATAGCATTAGGCGCAGTTCTTTCCCAAGGTCAAATTGGACAAGACAGGCCAATATCTTTTATAAGCCGCACGCTAAATGACCAAGAAACCAGATACACCACATCAGAAAAAGAGCTACTAGCAATAGTGTACGCTCTCAAACAATTTCGACCGTATATTTATGGGCGAAAGTTCACCATTTATACTGATCACAACAATCTCTTATGGTTGATTGGGCAAAAGAACCCCACATCTAGATTATTACGTTGGCGTATATTGATGGAAGAATACGACTTCAATATCATCCACAAGCAAGGCAAATGCAATGTTATTGCAGACGCCCTCAGTAGAGTAAAGCTTGACAATGAAAGTAAAGTCCTAGTGACAACTCGTAATCAAGCAAGACACACAAATAACTTATCTGTGCACCAGCACAATACTAGAACTAAACGACTTAATGACAGACATAATACAAAAATGTAGCCTGCTCAACTTACAAGTAAAAAAACGAAGACCAAAAAGAGCATTGCTGAACGCCATTGGCATAGTAAGCAAATCACTTTTTGGCACCTTATCGGAAGAAGATGCGACATACTACGACCAACAAATAGAAACACTTAAGACAAACGAGAATCATTTATTGACTCTCATACAAAATCAAACATACATTTTGGGAACAACTATTAACATTTTCAACAGAACTCGACAAGCTGAAACGAAACAAATAAACATACTTAATAACAAGTTTGCAGAAATACTCAAACTAATGGACGACTGTACGAACTTTAACCAAGAGGAAAAAATAGTAAACAATATAGAATCACTCATTTCCTACACATCTTTAGCTGTTCTTCACCACCAAAACCTATTAAACGAAATCATCGACTCCGTAACCGAAGTAAGACATGGAAAGCCACACCCTGCAATAATAACTCCCGAACAATTGGAAACAATTTTAGCAACAATGCTTAAAGAAATCCCAAGTAATACAAAACTCCCAATTTCCATAAAACAAAAAGACATTTTACCTTTATACAGAATCAGCACTGTTACATCCTCAATCCAATCTAAAAGAATCATCTATGAAATCAAATTTCCTTTACCCTTCACAGATAATTACCAATTATATAAAATCCTGCCTTTTCCTACCAAAGTTCAGGATAAATTTCTTTACATTCAACCTAAAATTAATTTTATCATCGTTGATTTCGATAAGAAATACTTTTATGACCTCTCAATTTTAGAACTTAATAAATGCACCACCCAAATCGACTCATTATTGTGTCCTATCACACACCCCCTTTATGACTTCAATTCTAACCAAGACCATTGTGAAATACAATTATTGCGCAGAGAAACTCAACCTTCCTCATGTGAAATCAAAGAATCGCATCTATCTATTGTCTGGATACAACTATCTCAACCTGGTAAATGGTTATTATCAGTAAAAGATGAGTATGTCATGGACGAAGTGTGCGACAGACAAATAACTACCCATAAATTTAAGGGAACAGGATTAATAGAATTTACTGGAAAATGCTACCTTCGTAGCAAAGAGTTAACAATTTTTGGTCAACATTCAGAAAATACTATACTGAAAAATTCATTTATTCCCCCAATCAATATAAGTCTGTTAAATTCCTCTCCCCCACCAAAGTTATCAAATAAGAAACAATTAAAATTACTTAAGTATGAAGACGATAATAGTCTTACAGAGTTATCACAACAAATTGATAACCTAAAAAGGGAAGAAAACAAAAAATTACAACCACTAAACAAACACGACATACATCATTACACTCTTATCTACAGCATGGCAACTGCCTTACTCATCATTCTTATCTATATCCTCAAATATAAAATTAAACTGAAACCAATTCCGTCGGAAACAGAAACAAAAACAGAAACAATCAGAAATGACAAAATACAAACAGACTTACAGACCCATGACAATTTTCCTAATGAAACCTCCTCACCTAAAGATACCATAGTAGAAACAAATTTTAATTCAAAACCCGAACCCTCTCCAAAATTTGTCCTAGGTCCAATTAAACCCAATTAAAAACAAAGAAATATATATATTTTATTTAAAAAAAAAAAATAGTATATCCATATACTTAAGCATTATAAAATTATTTCTAAAAATTGAAGAAACAAATATTTACAAATTATAATTTAGCTACCTTTAAGAACAAAAACTTATGTAAGTAAACCTTCAAAAACAACAATATACGTTATTATGTTACTGTACAAAAAAAAAAAAAAAAAAAATATATATTTCTCCATATATTTAAACATACTCAAAATCATATCTAAAAATGTAAGAAACAAATGAAAATTTTTTAATAAAAAAAAAAAAAAAATTTTTTGTAAGTAAACCTAAAAAAAAAAAAAAAAAAAAAAAAAAAAAAAAAAAAAAAAAAAAAAAATAATAACAAAAAACTTTTATAAAATCTTAAGAATCTATAAAAAAAAAATGATATAAAAAAAAAAAAATTGCTTAAACTTCAAATATAAAACTTTATGTTATTAATTATAAGACATAAATATTTTAAATGTCAAACAAAAGGAAATTTAAAAAAAAAAAAAAAAAAAAAACTATAAAAATATTATTTAAACCATATCAAAATTATACCAAAAATGTAACCTTATCATCCTTTCGCAACCTTACAGAAAATTAACCTCTTCAAGGTATAATTTTCTTTCTTCAAGGGGAGCGGGATGTAGTGATCCACTACATGCGACCACTCTGACAGCCTTATATCATATAAACATTCATTTCCATTCCCAAGATACCACACACGATCTTGTACGGTATCATCTTTCTTTGTAATTCGCGCAACCGATCCACAACACTGCGGCACATTAATGTGTCATCTTCGAGAGCCCACTTGGTGAAACCTAACACCACGGCAATTAATTAATTGTCGCCAGCTCTGTGTCATAACTATAGCTACGACTATAACATGAGCCGGTACGAACGAAGGTTCCAAAAGTAAGGCAAAGTAAGAATGACAATTATGCACATGCATTGTTTTTGGGTTCTATGGACATCATATGGCACTTCAATACACTAGGTCACTATATTGACTGTGTGTATCTGGAACTACAATGGATACGTGTATCTATTGGATATGTTTTGTATTGGGCCAGTATAAATGAAATATGATCCATTGAACTCTTAGGCAATAATAATAATGCAATATTGATTTGGTGTCAATGCATGTTGGCAACGGATGTTGGGAATTATGATGAAAATGCTCTTTTCATATGAGGTTGCGTAAGAATGCATTTTCATATGGAAATGCCGAATTTCATTATCAAGTGGTTGAATGGTGGGGATGGAAATTGGTTCTTTTAAATCAGTATAAATAAGCAAAGGATGATTAGGGAAAACCAGAATTTAGCCACACATTAAACTCGAAGGTTGCAGCCTACGCATTGAGACAGCGGGCCTTGCGAGAACAACAATAAAAAACATTTAAACTTTAATAAATCTTTCATCTTTTAATCATTTTTATCTTTTATTTAATAAACTAAATTCTCCCCATATACACTCTTCCCTGAAAGTCAGGAAGCACGGGTATTTGGGTTATTTCATGAAGTTAAAGGGACAAAATCAAGTACATGCTGCCCACCGACTGAAGAATTACTAATAAATACAACATAAGGCAAAATATTATCTAAAGTCTTTTGGAGTTTGGCTTTGGCTGATACTATACCGTCTGGTCCTGCTGATTTATATGGTTTTAAGCTTTTGATTGGACAGTGCAGTTTTTCCCTTGTAATCAAACCATAATTTCTTCAGATTCTTCTCACGAGTTTGCTCATTATCAATTAGCCTTTACCAAGCAGCAGTGCATCACTTGATTAGTGTAGAGGATTTTCCTTATTCTAAATGCCTACGAGGTTTCTTCTTCTTCTTCTTCTTCTTCTTCTTCTTCTTCTTCTTCTTCTTCTTCTTCTTCTTCTTCTTCTTCTAAGAGGATCATTTTAGGGATTCCTTGTTGCAGTTCTAGTCTGGTTTAGTTTGAAACCTACTATTTTAAACTCGTTCTGGACCAGATTGTAGAAGACAGCTATTAATTCGGAAGGCACTTTCATCGTAGATCTGTATAATGACTAGAATATTCGGACGATATCGACATCATCGGTCTCTTCCATCATACCGGAATAGTGTTATTCACGGCGATTGATGAACAGGTGCTACTCGTTGATCTCGAGCAAACGTCACTACATATATTTTACGTTAGGAAGTTCATCTACCTCGGAGTATATATTATTTCCATGAAAAACATCTAATTGGAGATCCTGCGAATAATTACCCCAGGATAATTTTTTTGCAATCTATTCTACTTAGAGAAAAATGAGGCACATAGTACACAGCACAGTCCTGCTAAAACCACGACATTCCGTTTGTGTCCGTATCATCCGCCGTTGACACTGCTGATGGCTTGGTCAACTTCACGTCGTTTTCAAAGATGATGCCGCAAGGCCAAAATCCAAGGCAAACAGAACTGTTCCTTGTTTAACGTGGATGCCTACCGCTTGCCGGTTTTACCCACGAGTGGCCTACCACCATAGGAGTCAGATTTAGTCCTGACCATTAAGCCCGTCATATCAAGCTATTTCGGTCGCAAAGTTGTGATATGTTGCAGCGTATGCACACCTCTTGCTTTGGAGGCGAGGTCTATCTAACATCTCTTGAATTCAAGAAAAGAATCTTTAAAACTATGTGTTTCCGCATTCGGAGTAAACCAAGGCACCATGATACTCCGACTAGGGGGCCTACCTCATAGATAGGGTTCAAGCTAAGGGCCTGAATGAGCACTATCTCCAGAATATAGCTTCCGGTGGAGCTTTGCAACCAAGATCAACCGAGGTCAACCAAGGCCACTTCCAGATGGGCTCCTGCAAAACCCTGGGCCTGTCAACCCTTAGGATACACACCAAGAAGTCGGCCGGGGTAGAAATAAACACTCAATGTGCATCCTAGTCTTTAGTTTACCTTACGGTAATCAAGGAAAGACACTCCTGTCTTTAGTTTACCTTACGGTAATCAAGGAAAGACGCTCCTGTCTTTAGTTTACCTTACGGCAAACAAAGAAAGATGCTCCTGTCTTCGCTCACCTTACGGCATGCTAGGAAAGACACTCCTAACTTTGGATGACGGTCCACTTCTCGCTATTAACGAAAGACGCCGGTTAGTGTCCTAACCGGAACCTCAAGACCTTTTTAACACATCTGACACCTCTGACACATCAATCAATCATCATCCATGAACTAACCACTAGAACCACCATCAAAAGCCCCTTACCACACGGTCGCTTGGGAATTACGCATGGTACACTCGGGAGCCATGCCACCAAGCCTCATGATATAAACACAGTAAGCGACCTTCAACAGTAGTTCAGCAGCAGCACACTTCAAACAATCAATTCAGACACATCTGACACCTCTGACACCTCTGACACATCTGACACCTCTCTTTAACTCTTCATGTTGATTTGGCATCACAGATTCAATTAACAACAATCAATTTGGCAGATGTAGCTTTCACAATATAGCGGCAATCATCTGTGAATGATAAAAAAACCTATTGGAAAACCTTTTACTTTTTGTTTAACTACGGAACACCCTTTACATTTGAATCCAAAGGTAGAATTTAGTTTTAAATTGAAAGCCCAAAGAGTTATCTAACATCTAACCATACCCGAATTTATTGTTGTGTAAGGACAATTCACATCTACATCTCTATTCACATCACATCCAAAATGCAATACTGTTGGCGGATGGCACATCTAAACTGATGGTGTATACTGTTTTCTACTATTGCTGAACGCCTGGTGTTGCAAGCTAGTTCCCGAAAATAACTAGTTCACCGAAAAGGACCCGGGCCAAATAATGCAAATACACAAAATAGGGAGTATGGTTTAGGATTCTCAGTTCCACCTCATCCAAAAGCATGTTGCACCCCATATAGTTGGATGATGCTCGTAATTTTGTATTCAGCCTATACAAAAGGAGCCTCGCATTTGCTGTGAGAATTTGATTTAGAAATATAATATAAAATGGGCTTATGAGTCGTTAAAGGAAATAGAACGTTTGATAGCTATGAACATGTACAGTGGGCTGCAAGTTGTGTTATACAGGATGGCGCACGGCAGACGGGTGGATTTAAATAAATAAAACGCAGACTTTTTAAAATTTTTTTAATCTTCTAAATACAGGCTACTGTTTTGGCACTAGGCGAAACACAGGTTGGTGCGAATACTGATCTTTCATTCTTTTACCGTGCCAGATCCTTCCTTATTATGGAAAATGTTCTGCCAAGAACTTCAACTTGTACAAATCTTGACAGCAATTCAACTCTATATGAATCTATTGCGCTTTCTGATTCCATTTTTTGAATTGTTTCCTTGTTACCTCACACTGAAGTTGTTATAGCGGGCGACTTCTATGTACACATGTACACATGGCTCCGCTATTCAAGACAAACACCCTAAGGAAGATATATTAAGACCGTTTGGCAATATAAGAAAGCCAACTGGGACGGTCTCAATACTGGTCAAAAATGTGTCCTTGATAGTGGCATTGAAATTCAACTTCATCTTTGGTTCCAACGCTCATCTACAGTGACAATCCGATAACTAATGGTGGGTGCTCTCTGTAGACTTTGGCAGCGCCAAGTATTCTAAGGCGTGCATCTGCAAATTCCTTCTTTTGGGAAATCCGCACTTTCTTTTCATCCAACAGTCGAGCTCTGAATCTTGCCGTAACTAAGAAATGGTCAGAGTCAACGTTTGCCTCAGACATGTATTCACGTCTCTAATATCAGATGCTTGCTTTCGATTAGCGCATGGTTGATTTAGTTGGTGGTTCAACCTGGTGAGACCTGGCGTCAGTTTCGTTTTGGCATCCTTGGCCCTGGAAACTAAGTGCTATTTATTATTGGAAGCCATTTTCTGTTGTCGATTTTTGGGGGAAGGCTAGATAGATAGGCTTCATGAGCTCCGTCCTTATAATTCCTCCTGCTTTATATACGATTATTTTGCCGGCATTAAATGTATTATATATCTACCCTTCAAACGTGAGAATTTAAGAATGCTGGAGAGGATTAACAAGGAGATACTGATGGGCATTGGTTTGTGTGAATATGTCTGAATATCGATATAGGAAGAAAATATTACTTCGACTAAGGTATTCCACATTTGTGTAGTGCGGCTAAGGAAAGAACCTCTGAATTTAGCAATACTTCCGAAGTTGGCTTCAAGGGTAAACTGATGAGCATTCCTTGAATTTTATTTCATTTACAAGTACTTGCTTAACAGATATTTATTTATGTATACTCGTACTATAATAATATAGTATAAGAACACCAATTTGCAATACGATCTTAATTGAATTGGACTTTTACACAATCATCAATATATTTAATTTAAAAAAATATTTTTAAATCATCTGCGTAAAGCAAATAATTACAATTTTCTATTACATCCACAATATCATTAATATATAATATAAAAAGTAAAGGGCCAAGATGAATTCCTTGTGGAACCCCAGTAGTACATTTAATACTTCATGAAACTTTCGAATCAATTACTATCTACGCGTTGAGTTGACGAGTTCTTGACAAACATTCTTTAGTCAAGAACTCGATTTTATTTTTAAAAAAGCAAGACTCTTGGGGATAGCTCAGAGTGGCCGTGGCGCGATGGATGTGTGCTCGCCTGTGAACCACATGATCACAGGTTCGATCCCTGCCGTCGTCTATGTCGTTTTAATTCCATTAAAAACCTTCTAAAATTGTCATCAATGGGTTGCTGGTTTACTCATTACATGTTGTTCAGGCATAACACTAACAACATGTAATTGAGTTAAACTAGTATGCCCAACAAGGATGAACACGAATAAAATAATGTGAACTATAAGCGACATAGAAATTAGACACGGCATTCTCCGCTTTAGTTCAGCCGCCACCCCTGGAGATAAAATATCTGAAACAACAACCTTCAGTCTCAGAACATCGTGCCACACATCTTTCCTGTTAGCAGATATGTCGTGTAAACCTACACTGTAAAAGTATATTCACCCTATTATCTTCTTCTTTATCTTTACATTTCATTAATTCGCTATTATTATATCCACTCTATTATCTTCTTCTTTATCTTTGTCCTTACATCTTCTTAATTCGCTAAATGCCAATCTAAGCACATGTAAAATTACACAAGTATATCCGGTTGGCCATTTTTAAACATTAATTTCTTGAACTAATTTGTAACCCAGACAGATGTAAGTACAGCCTTCTATATAAGAAACTTTATTGTATAATTTATTAACAATTGTATTTATTTAATAAAGGATTTTGTAACTGGAAAACAATAAAAAATTGTTTTAGTTGACAAAAGTTTGGACGTTGGCCCTCAGACCAACATTTCCTATCCTTCTTTCTCTTCCTTAACTTCACGCCCGCGCTGTGTTCAAACATTTTAAGGGTAATCATAATCCCTTGAGCGCGTGTAGATTATAAAAAAAAAAAACAGATTTTTAGAACCCGCCTTGGAAATGGTTAGAGGAAATGCTTCATTCCACTCAGGTAAATATAAACCCTCAGATAATGATATGTTAACTTATTTTACCAGAGGCCAACAAATAGAATCACTGCATTTTTTCAGAACAGCAGACGGAATATCACCTGTACCAAAACTATCATTAATTTTAAGGGTCTGAGGAGCAAATAAATCTTCATTACAATTCAACTGAGTAAGAAAAGTGTTTGGAGGGCAGGAATAAACCGACTCAACAAAATTAGCAAACAGCTCAAAACAATGTATGACGAATTAACCCCGTTAAAGCTCAGATTCTGAGGAATGCCAGTGGATTTTCTCTTAGAATTAATGAAAGACCAAAACGATTTACAGTTATTTTTTATATTTTTTTTTCTTCAATACTCATAATGTAGAGAATTTTACTTAAAACCGAAAAATCATTTCTTAAGTTTCTAAAAACCATATTGTCAATGTGGTTGCGTGTAACTTTGTTACGAAGCGTTACACTTTTTCTCCTACCGCCCGAAAACCTCCCAACCGCCGCCGCCGCATACCGAATCACTACATTAAAATGCCAGCCTGAAACCTCATATAATTTACCGAACCGATGCTATCTTCAATTGTAAATCAACCAACGTATATTTATGCTATGCCACCGAACCCTGGGTTGTTATCTACTTCATACCGAACCCCGAGAGCATTTAACTACCTACATCCATATAAGGAATGATGACAAACCGATGGTTGGTAAGATGTATGCATGTTATAACGTTGTTGGTAGTTTGTTTATTTCTTTCAATTCACAATGCCTTCTAACTGAAATATTAATAAGGAGATGTGAATAAGCAATACAAATTCGTCTTCTAGTGCCTGATGGCCTGATGCTTTGAACCAATCAAGTGCACATAATGGGAGAAAACCAAGCTGATAAAATTTAATTCGGGAACCGAATAAATAAATTAGCAAGTAGGAACACACTGCTGGGTACGAAGTCTACTAGATAGTAGTTCCGAAAAACATTTTGGGTTCTGAAGTCTGAACCCCTACCTGCCGCTTAACCTGACCTGTTTCCCATGCTTATTTCTACGCTCCACTTCATCTAAGTGTAGCGTGGACAAGGCTTGGCCTAAACCAATTTTTCTTCTAGTCTTTTGCTAGGAGCAGGGCCGTCATCCAAAATGAATATTTCTGTGGGCTACCCTTCTTCAAAGAGTACCACGGACAAGCTTGTTGCCGCGAACGAAGCCCTGATTTTTCCTCCGTTTTTTTTGCTGGATGCATGAGTAAACCGTAAAGCCGTATATGAAATATTATGTTATTTATAATAAGAATATTCATTGTTGATTATACGAAAAACTTTGTTAATTAAATAATAATAAGTAATTAAAGAAATTGTAAACGCTGTAACCGAAATTGTAAATGAATAAAGATTAAATTGATTTGGAGTTTGGAAACTTCTACCCAAGTTTTTTGCTTTCTTTGGCACAAATCCTGGACACCGACGAGCCTACCTCAGCCTCGAAATAAAAAAAGCATCACAACTTTGTATTTAGCAAATGCTTGATTTTATTTTATTTTAAGATGTGAGAGCCTTTTATTGTACCGTAAAGGCTTGGAAGATTCCTTTTTTTGAGCATGAGGAACGAATTGATTTTTAAAACCTAAGAATAATTCTTCAATAAAACGTCTATAAGCGTGTACTAAATCCGAGTTATTTTTTTTTTATAATTAGCGCACACTAAGAAAGGAGGTGTCGGTGTACATTGGTTTTGAATTCTTGAACATTGAACAATGACAGGGAAAGACGGAGCGTGGTAAGGAATTCCTCATTCGCGTAGTACGGCAGAAGAACGAATCTCTGTACTTCACAGTACGACCGAAGTTGGGCTCAAGGGTAAACTGATGGGCATTCCTAAAAGTACGAGTATTACGGTTGAATTGTTTAAGGGGAGAAATGCAGCTGGCTATTTCACTAGAGCATAGTCCTTTAAAATAACGGTAAAAAAGGGTGAGGCAAGAAACATTACGACGATGTTGGAGTGACGTAAATGAGTCAATGATGTTACTGTCACCAATCATTATAAAAGCTCTTCTCTGAACACTGTCCAAGAGGTTACTGGAGCACCAGCCCATAAATGGGAGTTACTCGTATACCCAAGTTTTTTACGTATAAAGGTTTTATAGATTGTAGCCAGATCAGAAGGAGAGACAAAATCCTTGCACAGTCTCAGAAAACCCAAACATCTTACGGCATTTTTGGCGACATCGCGTATGTTATCGTTCCAGAAGAGGTGGTTCCTGATGCACATACCGAGAATATCGAGATGTTCAGTTTCATTGATTCAAGTGTCACTCGTAGATAGTGTCAAGGGGGTATATCTCGCTACTCGCTTTAACGATACAACACAGCATTGGGTTTTCAAAGAATTAAATTCCACGTGGTTTCTTATTCCCCATTTTTATAATGCTGCTTATGTGGTAATTTAATGAGCTTATCATATTTTGTCGTTGCAGCTCCACATCCGAAAAGGAGCGATGTGACATGTGAGTCTGAAGACGAATATGAAAAGCTAAGAGTACAAGCAATTAATTGTATTAGAAGTTGTAGACAGATGATCATTTATAAAAATGAGGCAGAATGTCGGGGACAAAACGGAGCCCTGGGACTCTGCAGCATTTATATTGTGGGTTTCAGACTTGAATGCGTCTAATACAAAGCCATACTTCCAACTATGTACTTAGAGAACAGGATAGATCTTGTCACAGTACGCGGACAAACTGGGAGAGTCATGACTCTATCCGACAAGGTGGACTTTGCGGCGAACTGCCTTACCAACAAGCTAGCTTTCTCAAAAGAGCTAACAAAAGGAGTGTCATTGACAAAACGTGTAGGAACCGAGGAAGAGGAGGAATTACTCATATTTTGTACAAATGACCAAAAATTGGGACATTGCAGTATTTTTTGCCATGATTGTTGGTCATGTAAAAATTTGGTCCGTCGAATAGGGGCGTTTCAGGCCTTCCTGACTTGTTTGAACTTTTTCCGTTTGGGTTGGCTCTAGACCACCGGAAGCTTACCTCTTTCTCCTTGATAACCTCTTTGCAGCTCAAATCAAACCATGACTTAGCCCTTGGGTCGGATACCCTATTCGGAATAAAAGTTTTCATTCCCAAGAGAATCATATTAGTCATTACATCTGCGCTGGAGTCTACGTTAAAGATCTTAAAAAATGTATTTAGACCGTCATTATCCTAGGAGCTCTTTCCCTGACTGGATTTGAAGTCAAGAGTATTTTCTGCTCGGCCATTAACGTCCGATATTCGAGTGGGCTCGTTTATTCACTGAATTGATTATTCACTGAATGTTCACCAACAAGACCAATGGCAATGCAAACAGTGTCATCATCAACTTGAGAAACAACAACTTCACTACAACTCTGAATTCCAGCAGCAATAACAGAATTAATATTAACAACAATAGAAGGAACAACTAAATCCATACTTTTGTCATCTCGGCAGGAAAACTAGACTGACCATACTGTAGACACACTCAAGCCTTAGAGTATGGCCTCGAGTGTAAAGTTGTCATTTGAAGGTGATTCTTATTCGAGTCTGCAACGAACTTTTGTTTTTTCATTTATAACGTGATGTCAAGGAAGTTAACCCCTAGGCCCGAGAACAGGGTTCTTGGTTTGACCTCTAGGACACAAGGATGGATAATCTGATGCCAGAAACTCCTTACGGGCTAACAGAACTACCATTGGACCAACACGAATTCATTTGAAACCATCTTCTTGTATCTGGTACAGAAAATCTCTACTGACCTGTGGTTCATTTTTTTTTTTTTTTATAATCTATCCGCGCTCAAGGGATTATGATTACCCTTTAAATGTTTCAACACAGCGCGGGCGTGAAGTTACGGAAGAGAAAGAAGGATAGGAAAGATGTGTGGCACGATGTTCTGAGACTGAAGGTTGTTGTCTCAGATATTTTATCTCCAGGGGTGGCGGCTGAACTAAAGCGGAGAATGCCGTGTCTTATTTTTATGTCGCTTATAATTCACATTATTTTATTCGTGTTCATTCTTGTTGGGCATACTAGTTTAACTCAATTACATATTGTTAGTGTTATGCCTGAACAACATGCAATGAGTAAACCAGCAACCCATTGATGACAATTTTAGAAGGTTTTTAATGGAATTAAAACGACATAGACGACGGCAGGGATCGAACCTGTGATCATGAAGTTCACAGGCGAGCACACATCCATCGCGCCACAGCCACCCCAAATACCAAATACAAGTTTCTTTTTAAAAATGCAATAAAATGACCAAAATCAAAATGTATGCATATGCATGTGTTATGGCATTATTAGTAAGAGCAAACATTCCCATTAATTTTGGAATATAACGTTGCTCAAGTGGCTACCTCGGTTGGTCGTGCACCTTCGATTTCTGAGTCAATTGGACCTTGTAAGTGAAAAATCACAGATCTTTGTGCAGGCTAGTAAGTGAAATGTTGAGCTGTTGAGACCCATGGCGAGTTGATGTTCGCGAATTGAGTCTCACTCTCTCGGCTACAACAGCCACATTCTCATCTGTGCGCCTTGTATGACAACGGGATACATAAGTATTGTCCACTAGCATATCAGTCTCACGAACTTTTTGCCCAAAATTGCGTACAGCAGGCGCAAAAAAAAAACGCACTGTTTAAGCTACACAGCACTCACTTTGGAAATAAGTTTTCAATATTTCCCAACGTTGTTTATAAGCGTTAAGCGAGTCATTTCGTGCCGCGGAGGTATGATACTGACTTTCTTCAAGATTTCAAGCGGAAAACAGCTGTCAGTGTCAAAATAACCTATGATTTAAAAAGAATCCACTAGATGGCCCACTCTGCAGGTATGTGAGATCATGTAAAGTGATCACCAAATAGTGAGGTCTAACTCACACTAGATTCTCCACCGTGTCAAGAGAATTCCCTGTTTGTTAAAAAAAATTCCAGACGATTTCATAACTTAAAAACTGCTAAATGGGACTATGAATGGAGCTCCTATAGTCGCTGTTTCAGACTTAAACAAAAATTTCTTAATGACGTTTTTTGTTCTCTTTGTCCTACGGCTTAAGGTATTCATGTAACAAAACCTTGCAATAAAAATTAATAACAATAAAACCCATAAAAAAGTATTAAAATAAATATCAGAAATAAAAAAAAAAAAACATCCAAACCCAACGAATCCATAAAACGTCAATTTACATAATTTCCATCTTTCTACCCCTATCGGGCGTCATCATCATCATCATTTTGATGTCTTCGTGGTGGTGTAGTACGGTATATTATAGTGGTCGCGCTTTTCTTTCCATTCATGGTCGTCTTTCCTTTGCTTTTACAATTTTTTTTTTTTATTTGTGTTTTCTTAACATTCTTTTCCTTGCGGCTAATTGCAATAATCCATTTAAAACGTCCCATTTCCTGATATAAAAGCCTCGCTATTACCCCCAAACATACAAGAAAAAAAAACTGCATATTCCACCCTTAGTCCGCCTCGGCCTCAGCATAAGTTCGACTTGTCTCGCGCGGATCATTTTGAATCTCATTACAACCCCCGTGCGCATTTTTATTTATATTTTACTTGTTTTTCCAATTTTTTTTTCTTCACAATTTCTCCCCTTTACCTTATTGTATGTGTGTAACTGCATCAAATTGTGGATTTCCTATAGAAGAGACGTCTTCATAGAACGCGCGACATGACTTCCTTCATTCCATGTCCTGGCCTGGCCAGCGATGTTTTTTTTTGCCGCCTTTCTCTTCCACCAATATGGGCAATTTTTTTGCCATTACTGTTGAGAGTGGGTGGGGGCATGCGGGGATAGGTGGCAAATAAAAGAAAACAAGAAGCTAATGGAGAATCCTTGGAGGAACACGAAAAAAAAGGACATGAAAAAGAAATCTTAAGGGAAATAGGAAAAGAAGGGTGTGGTGATGTAGTTCTCGCGGGAGCCGCCAACTTTTCTTTTCTCCGAGTGTTATGACTTTTTTATGTTAAAAAGGACACTCACTCCTAAGTCGTGTCGTCGGTCGTCGTGCGTTCGTCCTTTTTTTTGTTGAACAAATGAAGAAATGAAGAAATAAGACTTTTAATTTTGTGAAAAATCCTAGATTTTTTTGTTGTCTTGTGTTTGTACAAGGATATACAACTGTAACGTAATAAGATCTCATTATTTCCGGGGGTGTATTGCTACAGTAATATGCGAAGCATCCTTAGAAGGATTTACACTCCTTGCAGCAGTTCATTACCTTAAATTTTCAACTTTTCACCGGATGGGCTTCGCGTATAATTTGTTTGGCGGCGACGTTGTCAGCAAATGCGTCCAGCACACGCTCGGGGATCAGTCTGGAAAAGAAAAAGGAGGTCCTTGTGAGTCTCTTATTAGCCATAGAATTACCGTAGCAATGACTTTTTTGTGGGCGACCAGATGCGTTTAATATTTAAAATTTAATTTTTATTAAAAAAATACCTAGATGCTGTGGTTTTCATTTTTATGATTTGAAACTTGATAGTCTTTGCGGATAAATAAGCTGCCTATGGGTGATGATTTAGCATCATGGCCATATACCTACGCCTTATGCTGGGGAGATTAAAACGTACAGTGGTACCGGTGGGAGTTTTTATTTTCTTGAAACTTTTTCAATTTTCGATTTTAGTTTTATTGAAAATAAAAATCAAAAAAAAAAACACAAAGCCGTACTCCTAATTAAGTCGTATCTGCGGACGACCATGCAAATCCTTATCTTCAATATCATGCACTCCTGCGCCGCGCCAGAGTCTCCATTATTATCCTGGTGGACTTCCTTAGAAGCGAATACTTTTTTTTTTTCAAAGTTTAGAGGTTTTTGTTTGAATAGCCTCACCATGGAGCTTGGGTTGCGGTGGGCTATCAGTAAATCGTGATCTTTGTAATCTTTTGGACCATAAAAAGTTGCGGCAGGACAAAATGAAAGAAATATAATGGAATTTAACTGCAAGGCGCACTGCATTGCATTTGGCACAAGGTGCGGGCTGCGGGGACAGAGGCATATAATATAGACAGACCGACTCAGTTAACAAACGACGACGATGACGACGACGAAGACGGTGAACATTTAAGAATCTAATTTTGCGTATAATTAAGCCGTGTTCATGAGACGCCACCACCATTGGACATGGAACTGCAGAGGACAAAGACGACGCCAGTTGTTGCTGGGAATGTGGTCATGTTGTGGCTTGTGGACGGCGAATGTGGTGGAATTTTGTTTTGTGGTTTTTTCTCTTGAGTCTTGTTTATGTTTTGTGAGAAAATTCCAGTTTCAAATAAAACTTGAAGGAAAAATTCTTCGTGGAATGCGAAATGGATTATGATCAACCAGAGGGAATATCTACTTTTAATATTGGTTTGCATCAAGATTAGATATTTATTCGGAATTGCTTTTATAATATTTTGGGCCAAAGGGCAATTAAGGGTGAAACTTGTTCCCAAGTGTCACTAGAATGACGAAACAGGGTTCTCTATTAAGAGTTTCCTTTCCTTAAATTTGAATATCAACAAATTGTGAGGAAGATATCACCCTTCTTACTTACTTTACTTTAGATGGCGCATACAACCTGTTTGGAAACCAACACACTATAATCAATCATCATAATATTTCTGTTCGTTATGTAAATTAATTTGCATATTTGTAACTTAAAATCATTTAACTAAATTTAACCTACCTAATATTTCGTACAGTGTACATAATCTTACATTTAACTTCATTATTATCACTTGCGCTAATCTTAATACTTACTTCTTAGTTTAAATTCTTCTCAATTTGCTTATTAATTTTTTATCAATTCTATTTTTTTTTATCTATTAATATTACGGCACTTGTACTGGTCAATCGTGTGGTGAATTCTCTCTCTGCTCTTGGTTTGCAACAGCATCCACAGATCTCAACATCGAAGCACTCTTGTGCGAATATGCGTGGGTGGAAATTCTGCGATTATTGCAATCTTCACTGCTATCGATTGATTATCTCGTTCACTTGGATCGAGACCCTTGAAGGAACCACACCATTGACCATTTGGATAAGTATACTTTGCTTAACAAACAAATTAATTTCATTAAATACTTATATTATAACGTGGTTGAAATTTTGGTGTTTTCGTTGTTGTTAATAGATTTGGGTTTTATCCGATCGTCTTAAGATTACTGGAATTGTAATCTCTAATAATATACAGTCTTCTAAAGATTCGAAAACATATGGTCCTTCGTATTAGCCGAATTTAATAATTGAACCGGTGAATTAATTCTTGTGCGCATAGAACAATAAAGTGCAAATTCGTTGGCTTCTCGTGGTTATATATGTATATATAATTTGTTTTTTAATCAAAGGAAAAAAACCTCGTGCGCTCCTCGTGGCTACATATAGCTTTGATTATATATATACGAAATTAATATACATATGTATGTACTTTTCATATAATCGTACGTGAACAATTTAATTGTCGAAGCCATCTTCTTTTATCTATTGCATTTTTTGGATTTTTTCATATTTCACCATCGAACTTTTATTATATTTTTTTGTGAAATATGAACGCGTCAAAGCAAAAGCGTGGTCTGGCAAAGGCCACATTAACTCGTGCGGTAGAATTTATAACCTCTATTGAACAATTGACATCCTTGGAGATGTTAGAAATTCGGTTAAAAAGAGTAATTGAGGCATGGCAGGAATTCACTAATCTGCACTATGAATGCCTGCAGCTTGTTGAGGAAAGTGAGGTCGAGGAATTCAATAATGATTTCGGGGTATATGAAGAGAAATATTTTGAGGCACATGCAGGATTGAGTGAGGCGATTCGCGAAAGAAAGGCTAATCAGACTTCGAATAATGCAGTGTTAGAACGCATTGCAAATGAGCAAAGCGATTTTTTGAAATCTTTAGATTCTTCGACAAAATCTCCATCTAAAATTAATTTACCACCAATCGTGATACCGAAATTTTCCGGTGATTATAAGGACTGGCCATCCTTTCGTGATTTGTTCTTGGGTTCGGTGGATGTAAAAGAAAATTTGTCATCCACTCACAAGTTTCAATATTTGAAATCCTTTTTATGCGGGACTGCTGCCGACCTTATTCAGCATATAAAGGTTTCGGATGCAAATTATACAGAAGCCTGGGACAGGCTGGAAAAACGTTTCGACCGGGGAAATTTAGTCGTCCAGTCGTTTGTTCAGACATATCTGTCTCTACCTTCAATGAATGCTCCAAATGCACAGACTCTTCGAAAAATTACAGACGGTGCAGATGAGGTAATTCGCGGTCTTAATGCATTATCAAAGAACAGTCGTGATCCGTGGCTAATTTTCATTCTCCTCAACAAATTAGATAGTGAAACGAAACAGGCTTGGGCGAAGGAAGTCGGTGCTCGGGAAGATATGACAATAACGACTCTTATTGAATTTCTTGAGCAACGGTGCGATGCATTAGAATCGTGCCAGTCTCTTAATCGTTTGTCCGCATCGCGTGGAAAGCAGGCAGGTTCGATCCGAGCGTTGGTAGCTAAACCGTCGGAAACTAATTCGCAATGCCCGTTGTGTAAAAGTAATCACAATTTATACCAATGCTCTAAATTTCTTGAACTAGACATTCCATCACGCAGAGACTTTACCAAAACCAACGTGATTTGTTTTAATTGCCTTCGGCCAGGTCATTCCGTGAAAAAATGTCGTTCTACCTTTCGTTGTCGCGTATGTAAAGCTCGCCACCACTACTTGGTTCATCAAGATGATGCGAATAATATTTCTACGTCTGTATCTCTTCCTTCTTCAAAAAATCAATCAACGTCATCGCCTGAAAATCAGTCTTCGGGAACTTCTAACCCTTATGTTGTTACACCTTTGGTTAGTAACCATTCGCGTGGGCGTAGCCTTTTAAAACAAACAGTTTTACCAACAATCCTAGCTAAGCTCGTAGATAACCAAGGTCAACTCATTGACGTTCGTGTTTTATTGGATACAGGATCCCAATCATCGTTCATAGCTGAATCATGTGTTCAAAAGCTTGGACTTCGTCGAGCTCATGCTCGAATTTCTGTACTAGGATTAGGTTCAATGGAAGCCGGACATACTAAAGGAGTTGTTTCTCTGAAATTAATGTCTCGTTATAACTCCAGTCTTTTAACGGTCGATGCCTTTGTTTTAGGTAAATTAACATCGAATTTACCATCCAAATCGTTTGATGTATCCACTTGGGATTATCTTCATAACTTAGATCTCGCAGATCCTTGTTTCAATAGCTCTTGTGCAGTTGACGTTATTCTTGAGGCTGATAAAGTTTGGTCCATATTGAAACCGGAACAAGTAGTGGGATCAGAAGGCAAACCTATCGCCCAAAACACCTCTTTCGGTTGGGTTATCACTGGAGAGGTTATTGATTCAACTACACAGAATATGAAATTATCTTCCTTTCATTCAACTCTTGACGTTGATGCTCTTCTCCAGCGATTTTGGGAGCTGGAGCATATTTCTTCTCATCAATCTTTTGACGCCTTAAATGATCCAGCTGAAAAACACTTTCAACAAACATTTAGTCGTGCTTCTGATGGAAAATACATAGTGTCACTTCCATTTAAAAGCCATTCACCAAAATTCGAAGGTACACTACAGTCAGCAATTTCGCGGTTGTATTCTATGGAGCGTCGCTTCCGTAATAATCCTGAATTAAAACGACAATACTTAAAATTCATGCAGGAATACCTTGCGCTTGGTCACATGGAACTTATTTCGCCGGCTGATATTCAAAAAAACCCATCGTGTCAATTCTATTTACCGCATCACGCTGTGCTAAAACCAGAAAGTTCGACTACGAAGCTACGCGTCGTGTTTGATGGCTCCGTAAAAGACTCTAACGGGCAATCGTTGAATAGCAAGTTGTTAATCGGTCCACCTATACAACGCGATTTGATTGGTGTCTGCCTACGATTTCGACAACATCGTTTTGTATTTACAGCCGACATTGTCAAAATGTTTCGTCAAATATGGGTTAATGAAAAGGACTGTGACTACCAAAGAATCGTGTGGCGGTCACACCCAAATAATCCAATCGAACATTATCGGTTACGAACCGTAACATATGGCACAGCATCGGCTCCATTTCTATCGGTACGCGTCCTACAACAACTTGCCGAGGATTATAAAACCGGGTACCCGAATGCCGCCCGGATCTTACTCAATGACGTCTACGTTGACGATATTATGACAGGCGGAAACTCAATCCAAAGGTTGCTAGAGTTGCAATCTGAACTCATTTCGTTATTATCGCAAGCTCGCCTTCAGCTTCGTAAATGGAGCTCCAACTGCTGGGCTCTATTAGCTAAACAGAATCCTGATGACTGCGAGTATTCCTTCGTGGATCCTGAACGTTCACAGTCACTCGTCAAAGTACTAGGAATGTATTGGAATCCTGCTTCTGATATGTATTCATATCGACTAACAATTCCCAAACCTTGCCGCTCGATAACTAGAAGAATATTGTTATCTGAAATATCTAGTATATTTGACCCTTTAGGGCTCTTATCTCCGTCAGTGATCCTGTTCAAAATGCTCTTTCAGAATCTCTGGTCTTCAAATTTGAATTTGGGATGGGATGATCCCCTTCCTTCTGACCTCGCGGAAAAATGGTTGAACTATCGTGAACAATTGCCATATTTTGAAAAGATTTGTGTGCCGCGTAATGTATTTTCATCTGAAGAAACTATCGAACTTCACGGTTTTTCAGATGCTTCCTCACTCGCTTACGCCGCTGTAGTGTATGCTCTCACTAAATCTGCGAACGGAAAGGTTAACGTCGCAATTGTTGCTGCTAAAACCAAAGTGGCCCCATTAAAACCGGTATCTATTCCCCGCCTTGAACTTTGTGGTGCGGTTTTGCTTGCTCGGTTAATGACTTTAGTAAGATCCTCATTTAATATTAATATACACCGAATAGTTACATGGTGCGATTCCGAAATTGTTCTGCATTGGCTGTCATCACCCCCGCGTCGCTGGACAACTTTTGTCGCGAATAGAACTGCCGCTATCTTGGAAACCTTACCTAGATCTGCATGGCGACACGTTCCTTCTGAATCGAACCCTGCTGATTGTGCGTCGCGTGGCGTGCCACCCTTTTCTCTGTTCAATCACACTCTTTGGTGGACCGGTCCATCCTGGCTATTGGATTCAGAAGACCATTGGCCAAAATCGAGCCTCTCAGCAAATACGTTGGATGCTGAATCAGTTAACCTGGAGGAGAAATCAGTCGTAAGGCATGCACTCGTCACGTCGTTTGATGGACATGTCTTTCACGATCTGATAGGAAAGATTTCGTGTTGGAATCGTCTGCAACGTGTAGTTGCCTATATCTTTCGATATCTCAATAATCTACAACAAAAAACCAAACCTCGAGCTGTTCATGGTTTGAGCTTTGCTGAAATTCGAAAGTCAAGACTCGCCATCCTAAAATTCGTTCAACGTACTTCCTTCGAAGATGACATCTTGCACTTACAAAACAAAAATCAACTACCTGCTAAATCACAACTTTTGAAATATTCCGCCTTTTTGGACAGTGATGGGCTACTACGCATAGGTGGTCGCATAAAAAACGCAAGCGTATCATTCAATACTAAACATCCTGTTATTTTACCAAAAACTAATCCAATATCTGAACTCATTATTACAGATTTTCATAATCGATATCTTCATGCTGGAGTATCCGAAACTTTTGCTTTCATTCGACAACAATATTGGATAATGGGCAGCCGCAATCTAATACGGAAAATTGTTGGTCGATGTAAGGCTTGCTTCATGCAACGCAAGGAAACCAGCCAACAGATCATGGGTGACCTCCCGTCATGCCGCATTACACCTAGTCGCCCTTTTACGAACACAGGATGTGACTACGCTGGACCTCTCACCGTAAAATTATCCCGATGTCGTAAGGCTAAGATGTCTAAAGCCTATATCGCGTTGTTCGTGTGCATGTCTACGAAAGCCATTCATCTGGAGCTCGTCAGTGACCTCACTACAGACGCTTTCATCGCAGCTTTACGTAGATTTGTTTCCCGCCGCGGCAAGTGCGCAAACATCTATTCCGACAATGGGACGAATTTTCATGGAGCGCGTCGTTGCCTGAATGAGATGCACAAGCTGATCATATCTCAATCCCATAATGATTTAATCACTGCCGCACTTGCCTTGGATGGCATATCGTGGCATTTTATCCCACCTTCTGCCCCACACTTTGGTGGGTTATGGGAAGCTGGCGTCAAGTCAGTCAAACTTCATTTACGTCGTGTTGTTGGAAGTTCAATTCTAACATTTGAGGAATTGTATACTCTCTTAACACAAGTAGAAGCCATATTAAACTCTCGTCCTTTATGTCCTTCATCTGACTTTGATTTAAATGCATTAACCCCAGCTCATTTCCTTGTAGGTGAATCACTAACAGCCATTCCGGAACCGAGCCATATGGATACTCCAACCAACCGCCTTTCAAATTGGAACCATATCCAGAGCATGGTCCAGGGATTTTGGAAACGTTGGCACAACGAATATCTGACATCTCTACAAGAGCGACCAAAGTGGCAGAAAGGCACAGTCAACTTTAAGCCTGAGGACTTGGTGGTTATAAAAGAACCGAATCTCCCACCAACAAAATGGGTCTTGGGCCGAATCCTATCGGTCAACCCTGGCACAGACCAAAAGGTACGAGTTGCCAATGTACGCACAGCAGCAGGAACATTTGTTCGACCTATCTCGAAATTGGCTTTGCTGCCAGTATCCTGAAACTCGTTCCAGGGGGGCCGGGATGTTTGGAAACCAACACACTATAATCAATCATCATAATATTTCTGTTCGTTATGTAAATTAATTTGCATATTTGTAACTTAAAATCATTTAACTAAATTTAACCTACCTAATATTTCGTACAGTGTACATAATCTTACATTTAACTTCATTATTATCACTTGCGCTAATCTTAATACTTACTTCTTAGTTTAAATTCTTCTCAATTTGCTTATTAATTTTTTATCAATTCTATTTTTTTTATCTATTAATATTACGGCACTTGTACTGGTCAATCGTGTGGTGAATTCTCTCTCTGCTCTTGGTTTGCAACAGCATCCACAGATCTCAACATCGAAGCACTCTTGTGCGAATATGCGTGGGTGGAAATTCTGCGATTATTGCAATCTTTACTGCTATCGATTGATTATCTCGTTCACTTGGATCGAGACCCTTGAAGGAACCACACCATTGACCATTTGGATAAGTATACTTTGCTTAACAAACAAATTAATTTCATTAAATACTTATATTATAACGTGGTTGAAATTTTGGTGTTTTCGTTGTTGTTAATAGATTTGGGTTTTATCCGATCGTCTTAAGATTACTGGAATTGTAATCTCTAATAATATACAGTCTTCTAAAGATTCGAAAACACAACCAATAAGCCCTTCCAGCCAGCTCGGTCCCTAGCTAGTTGCCTCCAGTATCTACCAGTTACGTACTCCAAGTTGGTTTAGAATTTAGATAGTTCTCAACTTGTGTGATGATAAGGGTGTTATATAAGGCCCTTCGATATTTGTTTCTTTGAGAGAGGGCTTTACTAATCAAATACCTTCTTAGCCGAAGAAACGGCGATTTGCGAGAGTTATTCTTCGTATTTGATTGCTTCACTTATATCATTTTGCGGGGTCAGAGTTGAGCACAGGTAGACAAAGTCCTTCACAACTTCGAAGCTTTAACTATCCATCGTGACGTTCTTTCCGAGTCGCCAATGTTGAGATTCCTTTCTGAATAAAAGCTTATATTTCGTCTTGTCTTCATTAACAGCCAAAGCCATTATCGCCGCCTCCGATTCAAACACGCCAGTAACACTCGCTTCGTTCTCCGAATTATGTCAATATCATCAGCATAAGCTGATTCATCTGGACTTTTAAAAAATTTTACCTCAGTTTTTGACTTGCGAGTTGCGAACAATTTCTTTAAGAACGATGTTAAGGAGGTTGAATGATAAGCGTCGAATTACCTCAAACCTTTCTCGACATCAAAGGGTTCGGTGGTGTGTTTGGCAGGGATGTCGAAATGCGACGTGACTCTTCATCTCTGTCTAGGCTTTCATATGCGGGCTTAAAATCGATAAAAAGGTGGTGTGCATCGAATCGGTGAGGAAGATATCACCATTGCTCGGAATCTTTCGTGCATCGTTCTTTTGAAAGTACATGCCATCGTCGCGGCGTCAATATCATCCGATTCGAGCCAAATTAAATTGGTTATCATCGCCATTGACGGTAATGGGCTGGCAAACGCCGCCGCGCCGCCGCCACTCCAATATTCCACGCAATGTTTTTTTCTGAAAGCATGGCAATTTGGTTTATCTGGCGTTGACTTAGCAAACATACGTAGTTCTCTATGGTCTTTAACTCTGAGCTTTTGGGTTCGATGAAATTTGTACGGGCCCAAGTAATGACGCAAAATTTGCCAAGTTGTGGTTTGCAAAAGGACGACTTCTAATACGCGACGCAGAATCGAGTGCTTGAGAACTCTCACAGACAGCGGTGATATTTTCGGCAGATCCTACGTTTCGTTTACGCACAAGTGTTGGGGATTGTGGTGATCGTAAAATGTTCCAAGCGCCCGAAAAGAAGCTCGAACAGAAGACCCACATTTATAAAACAATTGAATTATTTTTACATGTTCCTAAATGATTTTTTAAATCAAAGCCGATTTGAGATATGTGACCCGTTCTATGAAGAGGTGGCTTATGACTCAAAAACAAAATTTCGATAAATCAGCTATTAAAGATAAACACTGCATTTCATCAGTTTCTCGGTAGTTGTTCTCCTTCCTTCCCATTTCTCAATGTCTCTCGTTGTTCAAGGGCACCAAGTGAGAAGCAGTGCTGCTTTTGCTCCAAATATTATGTTAGTTAATTGCTTCTAACTATGCTACTTTCGGATTTTCGTATCGGTAATACTGAAGTCAGTTTGAGGATGTTATCAGCTATCATCACTATCGAGCCGGGTTTATTTTCGCTATCCCGTTGGTGCAATTGTTCTGTTGGTCACGTTAGGACTTTCTGGTTTTCACCATGTGAAAGAGCGTCTCAAAAACTATCCTAGCCAAAAAAAAAAGTGAAAAATAATTTTTTGAGTCATAAGCCAACTTTTCATAGGCATATCATATAATGCTTCAATAATATGACTGTAATCACCTGTCAAAGCTTAGAAGCAGTGGCGTAGCGTAGGGGGGGGGGGCGGCAAAATGTCGCCGGTGATGCGGGTAGAGTAGAAATCATATGTTTCATGACAAATCGTTTGACAAGTGAACAAACAACAATAATGTAAATTTGAAATTTGCCACCCTATCTGTGTTTCGTCGTTGACGCTCTCGGCTGATTTCCGTGAATTCGTAAACGGTGAGTAGGGCCATAAGAGTGCATTCCGTATTGTCGCGCGACTCGCGAAACTAAAACAAAACGTTCCGAAACTCTCGCGAAACTGAAAGGGAGCTTTCCGAAACATATGATATGCATATGCGAGATATGATAAGATAACTAGGATTCGACGGAAACGTTATTCTAGTCTCAGCCAGCTCAATGTTTTTGCTCCCTCCCGCATCACAGAAAGTTATTTCGATTGTGTTGTTTATAGTTTAAATACTGTTGAATCTTCTAAAACTAAACACTTAGTACTTCACTCAACCTTTGAACTAGTTTTTCGAAATGAAAAGAGTTAAAGGAAGCGGCGCGGAATACCACAAGTAAGTATGATTCCTCCATCTACAATCGTGAGTGGCCTAGAATTGTCCTCCGGCCAATATTCATGGGAATGCATAACTTATTTTACAGGCAGAAGAAGAAGACGTGCCTGCCGTCGAAGTTGGAAATCGTTCTGGTCCCACCACAGAGCAAAAGTACCTCAAGCATCTAGTCACAAGCCTGCAGAAGAAGTGAACCTCGTCTTTCCAAAGATATGAAGCTGTAAAGACGATTAAGAATAAGTTTGTGCAAGTTCTTGAGGTACTGAAAGAATTGACGGATCGGGAGCCAGTCTTCTTCTGACAGTCATGCAGTCATTCAACTTCCTCACTTTTCTTGGCTTTTGAGCTGCAGAGCTACCTGAAAAAGATGAAAAAGATGAATTACAGATTTACCTGCAGCAAAGTGGACTGAGTGTGGATAAGTTTGCTCAGAAACTCTGCGCTTTAAAAGCTCTCTAAATGGAGAGCAGAGACCGTTTCGTCCAAGCCGCAATCGACTTTTCTAAGACTCTCTGTGAAAAAACTTGGAATCGAACTCAACTCATGCATGGCGATGAATCCGCAGATGCAGCTTTGTCTCACGAGCCTCATTCGTGAGGCCCGTATAATCCGTTTATGAAACCGCTGATCCTATTTTATATTCAATAAAATAAAATAAATAAAGTAAAATGGGTCTCCCGCCCCGGGCGCCGAGATGGCACGCTACGCTACTGCTTAGAAGTCCCTTTTGGAAAACCAATTAGGATAGATATTTATTCGAATTGCTTATACTTTGAGCCAGTGAGCAAATTAGAGTAACACTTACTTTCAAATGTCAATAAAGATGACAAACAAAGAAATAACACATACTAACTGTCTAGTATTGATAATTAATGGTGTCATAATAAGTGTAACAATAAGTAGAATCAAATTTACCCCATTAGAAATTTGCCATAAATTCTTCCAGTTTTGTACCATTTATCACTTAATTGTGTAACTGGTCTTAAAACTGGTACGGTCTGACAAGTTTAATTGTCAAAGTAAAAGGCCGTTTACAAAAACTTCTAATCAACGTCAAATGATCGTCCATTTTTGATGCAGTTACGATAATATTGCTTTCGTGAAATATGTAATCGGCTTGCACAACTCTTTAATCGACTTCAGTTAATTTTCTTGTAAACGCATTTGACATTTAAGAACACTATTTATAACTAATTCTGTTCCACCCATTAGATATCCCAATAACTTGTCATTCTTAAGATACTGTCAATGTCAATATCTGTCAAAAAAAAGTAAGTTGCAAGTCATGTTTCTTATTCCATTTTGTATTTTTATTTTAAATAATTACCTGTCAAATAATTGTAAGAATAAATGTATTCGGGCAAAATTTTTAACAACCTATTGTTAAGAGCTTAGCATGTGATTAGTTAGCAATTTGCTAAACATTTAATAATTTATTTCTCTTTGGAAATTTTAAACGTTTTTTTGTTCTTTGTTTTTTTGGTGCATCTGAACACGTTTAAACAATGACAGTTCGTGAAAAAATGTCAGAAACCCAGAAGTCAAAGTGATAACCTACAATTTATTTTGTTATTTGGTTATTTGCGACAACATTTTTCGAAATGTTTTTATTATTTTCTTCACTTATGTAATGTTTCGATAAGATTAATTGCTGTACATAGATATACCCTTTGTCTTTCATTAAGTAGTTAACCTACCAACATCATAGATGGATATATGTATCTCCCAAAAAAATGTAATGTAACTAGTACTTGCAATTGTGGTGAAATCGGAGGCCCACGGCTTGTAATTCGAGCTTAGATATTTAGGTTTTCAACCAAGAACCGAACCGTTGACTTGTCAAACCTATAGCTAGAGTAAAATTCTTCATTATCCAGCTCTTGAAAAGGATATGATTGGGACTTAAGAACTCGCACTTCTCTGCACAAAGCTGAGTCTTCAAACATATCGAAATCTTCCGTCTTCCGAAAACATTGTAAGTATATGATTTTATTTACTTTAAATTAAATTCTTTCGAATAAAATAAATTGCCAAGAAATTTTTTTCGAGGAAAATGACAGGTATCATATGGATTTAGCAAGTTACTAAAAGTTAAAGTACCCATTTTTTGATTTTATATTTAGTAAAATGTTTAGACATAGTAAGATGCTAAAATCGTTTAAAATTAGCAAAATCTTCTCTTTCACTTAGTAACTCACTCAAATGGCTTTAGCATTTTACTCAATCGTGTTTTTGCGTAATATTATCAATACATCCTTCATAGAACAAATATCGTTTCATTTTATTTGGAAACAATTTATTGCGCTAAACCAACACTTTGTAACCTCGAATTTTACTGCAGAGTACCGCCGAAATTGATGTTATCGATTATGACTTAAGTAAACTACATACGTTATCGAAAATATTAATGCTTTTTTTAAATTTTTTTTTGGGTTTTCGCACAGTTGACTTTTGAAATTTGCGCTTAAGACAATCTACCATTTTTGAAGCAAATGAAGTTTTAGAAAACAAAATTGTAAAATTTTAAATTGCCGCCATTTTTAAAATTATTGGGTATAGATATCTCGCCTTGGTTGAATGGTATATGATCTGCCTAATTTCAGTAGATCTTCCTACCTAGATGTACATATATTTTGACATGATTTTTCTATAATTTACAGCGTTTCTTCTATAATGTAGCCTTGATCTTCCATAGTTCGGGCCTTTTAAGATTAAGGGTAGGCACGCATTCAATTATTATTTTCGCAACTGCTTGGTTCGAGCAACTAAAAAGTTTGTGTATTGACACAAACTAAACGATTGCCTAAAATGAGTTCGCTATTTTGTGTTACATATAATTTTATGCACCTGCGTGGACATTCAACCAAATAGTTCATCTGTTTTTTATAAGCAACCAAACGGTTGTGCGACTAAAAATTGAATGTGCGCACCTAGCTTAAGGCGTTCTTTTAACCCGAACTCCGGGCGTTTCCTCCGATGATGAAATTAAGGGACAACATGGTGTTCCTATCACTAATTTTACAAATCGAACTCCCGACCAGCTCTGTTGTCAAAGCAGTGCTTTCGCTATTGCACTTCAGAAAAAGTATTTCTGATGGCAAATCATCATCATCATCATCGGTTCGACAACCGGGTTCCGGTCCTGGCCTCTTTCAACAAGTCTCTCCACCTATCCCGGTCTCGAGCCGACGCCATCCAGTTGCGCACCCCAAGGCTTCCGGCGTCCTGGTCTACGCCATCTCTCCAGCGCAAGCATGGTCTACCATGCTGTCGTTTACTAAGAATGTACCACAAAGAACTTTCCGAGCAGGTTCCTCTTCGCTCATGCGAGCTAGGTGCCCTGCCCACCGGAGTCTACCGAGCTTAATTTTTTTCACGATATCTGCTTTAAGGTAGATTGCGTACAATTCATGATTGTACCGTCTCCGGAATCGTCCTTCCTCACATATGGGGCCAACAATTCTCCTTAAGACTTTTCTCTCGAACGCAGCTAAGAGGTCGGAGTGCCTTTTGCTAAGCACCCAGGTCTCGGACCCATATTTGAGTACTGGCAGGACTATGGTCCTGTACAGCAGCAGTTTTGAAGTTATGGTGAGATTTCTGGATTTGAAGAGCTTTGACAGACTATAGTAGGCTCTGTTGGATTTGAGAAGCCGCCCGCGTATTTCTTCTTCTATATTGTTATCGACTGCTACTATTGACCCAAGGTAATTAAAGGATTGCACCACTTCAAATTCGTGCTCCGCTACCTTGATTGTTTGACCAACTGTTCCTCTCGCATTCGACGCCACCATGTACTTTGTTTTACCTTCACTAATGTGCAGCCCCAGATTTTGTGCCGCCTGCTCGATCTGGATGAAGGAATCTTGTACAGCTTTTATTCGGTTCTTCCGATGATGTTGATGTCGTCTACGTAAGCCAGTAACTGGCTGGACCTGTTGACGATGGTCCCTCTTGTTGCCGTGCCAGAGTCACGGATTGCTTTCTCCAACGCCAGGTTGAAGAGGAGGCAGGCCAAACCGTCCCCTTGTCGGAGTCCATTAAAGATGTTGATTGGTCTGGATAGCAATCCGGCTATTTTTACTTGGCTTGTTACGTTGGTCATGGTCAACCTACATAGTCGTGTCAATTTATTTGGGATGCCGAATTCTCTCATGGCTTTGTAAAGTTCTACCCTGGCTATGCTATCATAGGCGGCCTTAAAGTCTATAAACAGATGGTATGTTGGGATGTTCTAGACATTTTTCCATCGCCTGCCTAAGGGTAAAGATCTGATCAGTTGTTGATTTGCCTGGAATGAAACCACACTGATATTGTCCGATGACGGTTTTAGCGTATGGGGTTATCCGGTCTTGTAGGATAGAGGAGAGTATCTTATAGGCGGTACTCAACAGCGTGATACCTCTTTAATTGCTGCACGTTGTGACATCTCCCTTCTTATGTATGGGGCATATTAATATTAAACCTTTTCGCCAGTCTTCTGGCATTTCTTCCTGCTCCCATACGTATACTATTATATCATGAATTGCTTGACGTAAGGCTGGCCCGCCGTGATGGAATAATTCGGCTGGTATGCCATCGGCTCCCGGGGCTTTGTTCTGTTTAAGCCGGCCTATAGCCTTCTCAGCCTCTTCTATGCTTGGTGGCGGCAACATAGGGTATTCTTCTTGAAGTAGTGGAGCCTCCACTTCTGCAGTGAGCTGACCATTTAGCAATTCATTAAAGTACACTTCCCATCGCTCCAGTATGCTTTCAGGATCGGTGATCAGATTTCCCTCTCCGTCCTTGCAGTATGTGCAGCGTTATGTGTACTGCGTCATGTTTCGGACGGATAGGTGGAACTTCCGCGCCTGGTGCGGACCTCGCTCTCGGCTATTTTCTATTTCACAGACTAGGTTCTTCTCCCAGGCTGATTTTTTTTGTCTGTGAAGCCGTTTTTCTGTTCTTCTGAGCTCTTTATATTCCTCTTCGCGTGCCCGCGTTCTATGAGATTGTTGCATTGCTCGGTACGCAACATTCTTACGTTCAGTCGCTAGCTTGCATTCATCATCAAACCAGTCGTTCCGATTTTTACGACTGCTGCCTAAGATGGAGTTGGCAGTACTAATGACAATATTCTTAAGGCGTGTCCACTTCTCATTTACGCCCAGCATACTGGCTCCAGGACTTACTCTCCCTAAATCAAGTGATTCTAGCGCGAGTCCTAACGCATTACCAAAGGAGTAACTGGTGTTTTCATTGCGCAGGGCAGCCGTGTTGATTCGAACCTGATCGGCGGATGCAATGCGTCTTCGCAAGGCAATCCGCCCTCGGAAAATCATACCAACAAGATAGTGATCCGAGTCGATATTGGCACCTCGGTACGTTCGTACCGTCATCAAGTTCGAGTAGTGGCGACGTTCTATCAACACGTGGTCTATTTGGTTACGACTTACGAGTGACTCCATGAGGTGATACTCAGGTGGCTTTGTAGATATCTTTACGCGGGAACCTGGTACTCGCAACGACCATGTTTTTCGATGCTGCCAACACTGAAAATAAAATCTAGGTGTATATGTATGATAAAAATCTAGGTTGATTTGACAAAAATTTTGTCAATATACGTCCAACAAAAAGTTTTATCAAATTGACAAAAATTATAGAATTTTGTTGAGGTGACAAAAAATATTTTGTTGTATCCACAAAATTATTTTGTTATGCTAACAGATAAATTTGTTGAAATAACAAAAATATTTTGTCAATATGACAAAATTTCGTAGAATTTACAAAATTAATTTGTCATATTAACAATTTTTTGTTGTATTAAGAATTTTTTTGTTAGTGTTAAAGTTTTTTTATTATCATCGGATTAACAATTTTTTTTTGTTAAATTAACAAAAATGTTTTGTTAAATTAACAAAATTGTTTTGTTAAATTAACAAAATTGTTTTCTTACATTAACAGAATATTTTGTTAAATTAACAAAAATTTCTTGTTATATTTTGTTAAATTAACAAAATATTTTGTCAATTCAACAAAATATTTTGTCAATTTTACAAATTTCTTTTGTTGAATCCACAAAAAACAAAATTAATTTGGTCAAAATATTTTTTTTTTGGATTAAAGTCCACAAAAATTGGCGTTTCGTCCCTACGATTTCACATGCAACCATCTGTGAGGGCGTATGGACAATACGCAATTTTTGTTAAGTTCATTTAATCTTACATCGATTTTTTAATAAAAACCAAGTGTGAACTATATAATACACAAAAGAAATTTTTTGGTTTACTTACAAAATAGTTTTATCTATCTGATAATATTATTTTATCAATATTACAAAATAATTCAACCCCAAAACAAAATATTTGGCATTTTAACAAAAATGTTTTCATTTTTTGTTAAACTGACAAACAAAAATTAACAAAAACTTTGTGATATTGACAAACATTAAACTGACAATATTATTTATAGTGCATATTTTGTTAAACTGACAAAAAATCATGCTGGATTATAAAAATTTTGTGAAATCAACAAAATCATTCTTTCGTATTGACAAAAATTTTATCAAAACGATAAAATTGTTTTGTTAAAGGTCAACAAAACGTTTTTGTCAATATTACCTAGGAATTTATTTTCAGTGAATTCTAAGACTCGAAGTCCATTGTCATTAGTGTTCTCATGCAAACTATGGGTGCCTGCGTAATGCCTGAATACCGGCTCCCGACCTATTTTTGCGTTCAAATCCCCAAGGATGATTTTAACATCATACCTTGGACAGGCATTGAGGGCCCTCTCGATTTGTTCGTAGTAAGTCTCTTTTTCTTCGTCTGAGGACTCCTCCGTAGGTCCGTGAACGTTAATGAGGCTGATGTTCGTAAATTTGCCTCACATGCGAAGGGTGCATAGCCTTTCGCTTATAGCGTTAAAGCCGATGATGGTAAACTTCATTTTTTCGCTGACTAGGAAGCCTACCTCGAGCACATGGTGTTTTGTATGACAACTGTAATATACGTCATATTCTTTCTTCTGTGAAACACCATTCCCTGTCCATCTGATTTCTTGGAGAGCTGTTATGTCAGCTTTATATTTTGACAGGGCATCGGCTAGCTGCTGAGCAGCGCGAGCTCTATAGAGCGATCGTACGTTCCGGTTCCTTAAGAAAATTCGTAAATCGTTTTTCCGTTTTCTTTGCGTTGTTTGTCGTCGTGAGATCAGTCCGTTTCCGAGGCTTGTTGTTGGTCTCGTAATTCTTGGTTTTACGGGACAGGGAATTAACCTGTCGCCAACCTGAGGAACCAGCGTGATCATATTAGCCAAACCTTTTTAAAAGCTTGTTTCTAGCGGCCGCCGCGGAGAGGCTATGATCACACTTCCACCAGTCCCGAATAGTTACGGCACGTGCATGTTTTCGTATGTTACATGTTATTTCCCCTATTCGTCTAATGGCTGTTGGCCGATAGAAAATATCTTATAATAAAAGCGGCATAAGATTTTAAGAGGTTAAAAGATACTCGATCGGAAATAGACCTTGTGATTTCTGGTGATTGTAGCCGTCATATTTTGGAAAGTGGTAAAACTAGTTGTCAAACCAAAGCAAATTTCAAATTACATATTAATTTAATTTAATTCATTATCTAATATTTTCGAATGATGTTTTTCTATGGTAAAATTTGGATCTGTGAAAATCCTGATTTTCGGATTTCCAACAAACAAGCTTACCCTTCTCTGAACTAAAACGATTACCAATACAATTTTGAATTGTCAGTTTGCAAATATGGTTTAAGATTTTTTTGATTTATTTCATATTGTGAAAATTATATGAACAAAATATGAAGGAAATTATTTCCTATAGGCCGAGAAGGCAGTTTAAAATGAATCAGTAATTTCATTAAGCTTATAATTTCTGCTGAATAAGGAAAAGGCAGAAATTACGCCAATACAATAACAGAAAATTTAATTCTATTCGCGGCGAAAAAAAATCAATTTTTGGAGCGAAATTTGAATTTACCATGAAAATCCCCGCATAAGAATATTGAAATATTTAAGTTGCGATCCCTGTTTGGAGAAAAGGTTACATAATCATGCAATTAAAATACTTTAATTAAAGAATAATCAAAGCCGATTATTTTTCCATTTGGTTATGCAAATTTTTCTATGAACATTTTCTTATAAAACATATCTTCCTCCATAGGTTTACTATAGTAGATTGGTATACCTATGCTTGTATCAGGAAAAACCTATTTTATGTCGTAGGTATGTATTCACAACTAGGATTCTTATGAATAACCACAAAAATCCTTAAATGGTTCTTTGATATGATTTTCAAACGAAATTGTCCCAAAACAATATGTGAATATGTCTAGGAAATAAGGGTGGCAGGATGTAACTTATCCCTTGAATGAAAAATATTATGAATATATGAATTGCCACAAAATAGAATTCTTTAAATTGTTTCTTCCAGGTTTACCTTTTGTTGAAGTAGAGTTTAGTTATATGTAATATATTTTTGAAAGTGTCCCGAATAGGTACAATAGTTGAACAAAAGTTATTCATCCCTTAAGAATTGCTTTGAAGTTTGAGTATGGGTTCATATGAAATATTTGAAATACTCACTTTGTTTGTTTCTTTAATATTTTTCTATAAACTATGGAAGATTGAAATAAAGAGAAATTTTAAGGATGTTATTAAAAAAATATTCTATTATAATATTTGTCTACATACGAGTACTATGTGCTAATAGGGTGATCCTAGTTTTCAGTTTTAGATGAGGATAACCTATTACTGCATTAGTACGTAGGTACTAGGTAACGGAAAAATAGGCTTGCCTGCTGAAAAAAAACTAAGCTCCCTTAGTTTTTCTTTCAATGCTGCAAGGAGCAGAGATTTGAATTATTCAACCAGAAAATGACAAATTTCGTTTCCTAAAAACTGCCCAGAACTTTTTCTTAAAACAAAGGATCTCTGAAAATTTTGTGAAGTTACTGCATTTTTCCGTTTTCCCTGTGCAGGGACGGGTTAGAATATTCCTGCAGCGCCTCCCCGCTTGTCGTAAAAGGCGACTAAAGGAGTAAATACATCTAGGCCACAAACAGCAAGGTGAACCTAGCGACACGTAACACCTATAAACTTTCCCAAAAGTGTGCATGCCAGTCCCTGGGTTGGCACGACTGGAGATCACCGGTGCCGTAAAAGAGAGATCAAATACATAACTGGAGCATGCACACCGCACACGTCGATACTTACAACCAGGATTTTGTGAATAATGAAAGCATTATGGAAGTACTCGCTCAAAATGACACTACCCCGCCAGGCACTACCATTGTTACACATGGTACTGATCCTGGACCGAGCAGCAATGCTCGGGTCAGAGCTAGACGGATTCCGGGGGCTAGCAAAGTAATGCCGCAGATTATACAAAATCTGAGAGTTGCGAGTTGGAACGTTGGCAGTATGACAGGTCGAAGCTTCGAGTTGGAAGAGATGATGAAAAGAAGGCGAGTGGACATCTTATGTGTTCAAGAAACAAAATGGCGAAACACGGGAAACAGGGCCCGTTTCTTGGATACGAGGACAAAAAACTATAAGATGTTCTACTATGGAACGGAAAAGGGTAAAAACGGAATCGGAATCATCCTTGCAAAACATCTATTAGGCAGCGTATTGACCATTTCGAAATCCAGCGACCGTTTGATGTCCCTTAAATTGGTGATTAAAGGAAAGTTGTGGAATATTGTCACTGCATATGCTCCCCAAATTGGATGTGAGCAGGTGCAAAAAGATGCATTTTGGCTAGACTTTCACAATCTACTTAAGGACATCCCAAAGGAAGAGTTTTTGTTCGTGGGCGGAGATTTGAACGGACATGTCGGGAAGACAAACGAAGACTATGAAGATTGCCATGGAGGCCTCGGATACGGCACCAGGAACCCTCCTGGTGAAGACATCCTGAGCATGTGCAAAACATACGGTCTTATCGTACTAAATACCATGTTCGTCAAACAAAGCCGACACCTGGTCACTTACAGCAGTGGTGGAAATGAAACCCAAATTGATTACCATTTGGTATCTAGTTTCATGAAACCCCGGGTAAAAGATTGCAAAGTGATACTAGGAGAAGCGATCGCCCACCAACACCGTCTCCTACTGACAGAATTTTTTATGGAGACAGTGAACGACAACAAACATACAAAAACTTTTGGGAAGATCAAATGGTATAATCTGGATAAGGAAAAAGGCGAAGCTTTTATTTCGAATATGCAAAACGTTCTGTATAATAACACCGATATAGTTCGAAATGAAGAGAGTACAGCACAAAGTATGTGGGATCTCCTACAGAGAACTTGCAAAGAAAAAGCCAAAACACTGTTAGGGGTTTCAAAAGGACACAACCAACAAGGCAAAGAAACATGGTGGTGGAATGATGAAGCTAAATCAGTTATAAGTAAAATGAAAATGGCTTTCAAGGCTTGGTCGCAGTGCCCCTCTAATGATACAGAGCAAAAGTCACGCCTCGAAGTGGAATATAGAAACTGCAAGAAAGAAGCGAAGGAGAAGTGCGCCCAAATTCAAGCAAAGAATACAGAAAACCTGTATCGGGAGCTGGATGAAATTTCTACCCCGACAGCTGGTGCTATTCAAGAGCTACGGCAAAACACGAATAAGGGCGCAACTATCTTCAAAATAGCCGCTCAAAGAAGAAGAAATGCCCAGGAGATTTGTTCGCCAAAGTTCATTAACAATGCTCAAGGCCAACTACTTGTGGAAGACAACGAAATTCTTCACAGGTGGCGACAGTATTGTGACGGACTTCTAAACGAACAATTTCCAAGGCTATACTTTCCAATAGCTTCACCTAACTTAAGCGAAGTATCCGACGTCACAGTCGAAGAAGTTAGTGAGGCGGTAAAATACTCCAAAAAGGGAAAAGCTGTTGGCCCAGACGAAATACCCTCAGAGTTTTGGAAAAAGATGGGAGACATCGGGTTTAGATGGCTCATGATTCTTGTCTCCAAACTTATACGAGGTGATCGCATGCCTAATCAATGGAGGGAAAGTTACCTTCTTCCAATTTATAAAGGAAAGGGTGATACTCGAAGCTGTGATAATTACCGTTCGATTAAGCTGATGTCACACACCATGAAAATCGTTGAGCGAGTCTTGGGTAGCCGACTGCGAAAAATAATTAGGCTATCTGATGACCAGTGCGGGTTTGTCGGGGGTAAGTCAACCACGGATGCAATCCAGAGTATAAGAATAATTATGGAAAAACATCGGGATTCTTTGGAGGATTTGCATGTCGTATTGGTTGATTTTGAAAAAGCATTCGATCGGCAACCACGAGATCTAATATGGGTGGCCCTCAGGCAACGAGGAGTTCCAGAAACCTATGTGCGGATAATTATGGATATGTATGATGGAGCAGTTACTAAAGTAAGATGCGCAGCTGGAGTCACTGAAGAATTCGAAATCACAGTAGGTGTACACCAGGGAAGTGTCTTGAGTCCCCTGCTCTTTATTACAGTTCTTGATTACCTGCTTGAAGGCACAGTGACGGATCCAAAAGTACATCAGTTATTCTTTGCTGACGATGGAGCCATCATAAGTGAAGACCCGATATCTCTACAACGAGCACTTGACGTATGGGTGGATGTTCTAGAAGGAAGTGGGTACCGCATAAGCGCGAAAAAGACAGAATACCTATGCTGCCCATTTTCTGATCCACACAGGCCTATTCCAGACATTTATTTGAATGGAGTAGTGCTTCCCAAGTGTGAAAAGTTTAAATATCTGGGGTCTATGATAAATAACGAAGCTACTTGTGATGACGATATCAATCATCGCGTAAGCGTAGGGTGGATGAAGTGGCGGGAAAATTCTGCTATCTTCTGTGACCGAAAAATGCCCCCTAAGCTGAAAGGAAAGCTCTACACTTCAGTTGTGCGTCCAGCACTCACATACGGTTCACAATGTTGGACAATGTACAAAAAGTATGAGAGTAAGCTAACGGCAGCTGAGATGAAGATGCTTCGTATGACAGCAGGAGTTACAAAGCTTGATCGAATTAGAAGTACGAAGATCCGAGAAAGCCTTCATGTTAAGAATACCATTTCCCAAAAAATTGAACACGACCGACTCAGTTGGTATTGCCATGTTCAAAGGAGAGATCCTGAGAACCCCGTCAAAAAGGCAATATCATACAACGTTCCAATTCGGAGCCTAAACACTCCTGGTACAAACAAATGCAAAAACACCAGCATTCAGTTGGCCTCAGAAATGGAACAATACAAAACCGGGAGGCTTGCCGCCGATTTCTGAGGTCAATCCGGCGAACCCCACAGGCGGATCACTAGTGTGAAGCAGATACATGGGAGAGTTATGATCCCCTCGACATCGAGATCATAACAGCGCCGAATCAAAGGAAGAAGAAGACTGCATTTTTCCGTTTTGTTTAAAATTATTTAAAGTTCAGCACTTTTTCAATTGTTGGCATTTGTATGATACTAATTTATTAACAATTTGCTAACTTTAAAGTATAGTTTACTAACACTTTCTTAATTTAAAAAATAAACTGCACGACTGGGTCGCACGAACTTGGTCCTATGTAAACGACTAAAATTTAAAAAATGAATGTTATTAGAGAAAACTGATTTTAAGGATAAAATTCATTTTTTAAATAACTAAAACAACTGCTTTAGCAGTTGGAGCTAAGCACAGGATGTTATGTGTTTTAAGCAAAAATTAGTTTATGCAAGAAAAAAATTAAAATTCGTTGTAGTGGTTCCTTAAAGGAATAAGCTCTTATATAAAAAATTTTTAAAAGATTTTGAAGAAAAAATTTTGGATGCCAATTTAAAGTGTTTATTAATGTATGAATAAAAATTAAATTTCAAAAAAATATTAATCCGTTTTTGAGATATCGAATTTTCCAAGAAAAAACTAGATTTTTTTTTTTAAATTCAAAAAAATAATTTTTTTTTAAAGTTTAAAAGGCAATGTTTTTTTTAAACTTTTTAAAAGCGTGTCTATAAAAAATTTAATTAAAATCCGTTATGCCGATAATGAGAAATTCAAAAAAATCGTCCTATGGTAGATACATTCAGTAATATCTTGATTTCAAATTTTTTTCTATTAAATTATACATAGATCGTAAAAAAAAAAATTGCAAAATTCTCGGAACCGTTTTCGAGAAAAATTCGAATTACCATTTTTTAGCTTTTGTATGGAGGGTACCGTTATTTTTAGTTAAAATAATTTTTTTTCCTCATTCCTTCTAGATTATATTAAGAAATTCTTATTTATCAAGTTTTAAAAAAAATAGAACCTGGGGTTATCGAAATATTGAGTTTTCAGAAATTTTATTTTAAAAATAAAAAAAATTATTTTTTAAAAATTTGAATTCACAATAATATTTAAACTGTTGTGGACATTCAGCAGCAAAAAATATCGAAATCCTTCGTACCGTTTTTGAGAAAATCAAAAACCAAAAAAAAATGGTTCCAAGGGGGATACCAAAAATAGCAATTTTTTGAAAATTTTTTTTATTATTAGCTAGCTTTAATTAAATGAACCTTTTTGAATTTTTTTTTCAAATCTGTGGGACGGTTTTTGAGAAAAAAATATTTATAAATTTCGAAAAAAAATCGTATGGCAGGTACCGTTATTTTTTATCTTAAAAAAAAATAAAAAAAATGTTTGGGGGGAAAATTCAAAATGACATCTACCAAGTTTAACGAAAATCGGCCGAGCCTTTTAGGCTGTAGTCGAACAGACAGAATTGCGAGACCCACTTTTTTAGTCTTTGCTATCATTGTAATGTCAACTTTGATCAAAATCTTGAGTTCGATTTTTTTTTTTCGAATGCATAACTTGCCTTATAGTATCTATAAGTCGCAAGTAAAAATCGAACTTGTATCGTGCGAAGGCTATTTTTCCAATAAATTGCTTCAGAATACGCCTAATACAATGACAGTTCGAGCAAAACACTAAGTAAACAGACCTTTTTGACGTTCGTAAGTGTCAAAGAGTCATATCAAGTTAGCACGATACTAAAAAAATAAAATAGGTACACGATGATTTTAAGTTTAATGAAAGGGTAGAGAAAATATGATGCTATATTTGAATAAAATTTGCAAAATCGTCGTTTTAAGCTAGAGTGTCATACTAAAATTGTTTTAACATAGTACTAATTGGACTAAAATTTTGCTTGATTCTTTTTAACTGCAAAAACTGAAAAATGTTTATATTAATTGACTAGGTCAATTTTTTAAACTTAAAAGGTGACATTTTTAATTTTTTTTTTCTTTCGGTTTTTTTTTTTTCTATTTTTTAAGACCAAAAATAACCGTATCTGCAATACGAATTTTTTCTTATTTTTATAGAACATAATTTTTTTCTCAAAAAGTGTTCAAAGAAATTCTAAAAAGAATTCCAAATAATTTCATTTAGTTAAAGCTTAGTAATGGTTTAAAAAAAAATTCCCCGCTGGAACCATTTTTGATTTTCTCAAAAATGGTACAACCGATTTTTATAATTTTTGATATGCTAACGCTCCCTAAAAGTTTGAATGGTATTGTGTATTTTAATTTTCAAAATTATTTTTTTTAGTATTTAAAAAAAAATGTCAAATTTTTTTTTCAAGACTCAATATTTCGAAAATTTCATGCTCGATATTGTTTACACTTGATAATTAAAAGATTTTTATTACAATCTACAAGATGTGAGAAAAATTTTATATTTTTCTTAAAAATAACACTATACAAAATCAAAAACGGTGCCTAGAATTTTGATAAGTTTTTTTCTAATTAAGAAATTAAGATACTACTGACTACCTACCATAGAACCATTTTTTTTTTTCGAATTTTGAATTTCTCATTATCGACATAACGGATTTTAATGAATTTTTTTTATAGAGGAGCTTCTAAAAAGTTTCTAAATCATTGCATTTCATAACTTAAGAAAAAAAAAATTGGGAATTTAAAAAAAAAAATCAATGTAAGCTTAAGCAAATAGAAATAAAAACGATATACATTAGTGTGAGGAAGTTTCTAAAGAATTGCAGTTTTAAGTCTTAATACTTTGATACAAAATAAAAGGAAATTAGGACTTCAAAACATATTTATATTAACACGGCTCAGAAAAAGTTCAAATATGTATTTCGATAGCTCTTTGCGGATCTGCTGTATAATCGGATACAGCTTCAAGAAATATACGACGTCTTCGTTCTTGTTAAGGTTACACAGAGAGCATATAGGATTTATATCTGTTTTATTTGCCCTAAAGTTGAGTTCCAACATCTCGGTCCGAATTTTTAAAATTAAACCTATTTCAAATACTCGCTTCTAAAGTATTTAAATTAACATACCTAAGCATAGATTGAGTTGTTTATAAATGGGTCGAGAAGTTGATTCTCTAACCATTTCAAGACAGAGTTGGTTGATCATTTTATCAGCTACGAGTATAATAGAGTTGCATTCGTATAAAGACAAATTGATAATGACAGAAAAGTCATGAATAATGGCTAGGTCATACCAGTTCTTTATTGGACTATAGGTAAACACTTTGTAAGCAAACAAAACGTATTCGTTTTGTAGGTTTCGAACAAACCGTTTTATAACCCGATCAGTATAATTAGCTTTTGCTTTTAAATTTCTTAGAAATATTGGAGGTAATCCTGACTCCACATGAGAAACATAAATAGGAGTATTAAAGAAACAAGTTGTTTTAGCACTTTTCTAAGAAAGTTGGGTAGACACAATAATACCTCTGTAGTTCCTTAAAAATTTAAGAAATTTTTTGGAACAACTAGTTTTTAACTTGCGATATATAGGTATCTTATGCATGCTTCGTAAAAAATCGATCTAGAAATTTAGATCAGTTTTGAGATTGCGAAAAAAGTGGGTCTCGCAATTCTGTTTGTCTGACTACAGGCTAAATGACCGACGACGACGTAGCCGATTTTCTTTAAACTTGGTAAATATCATTTTTTGTTATTTCTTAGACCAAAAATAACGGTTCCTGCGATACAGTTGTTTTTCGACAATTTTCCAGAAATGGCTAGGTATTCATAGTACTGCAGCAAAATAAGAATCCACTTGGTGGTAGTTCATTCAAGTTGTTGTTGTAATATTCAAAAATTTATAGTACTTTTATTTTTTTTTAGATCATATACTCGTAATAAAACGGCGAACATGTTTTTTGTGGTATACTTTTCGCGGCCCACAAGAACCGAAGGGGCATAAATTATGTACATACTAAGCGAAAGCATTTTTTGCAAAGATGTGCAGAATGCCAAAATTATTTAAATATACTACACCGAAATTGTTTAAAACAATATATAAAAATTGCAAAAAAATGCCCGGAAAACAAAAACAATTAGAAATGTCAAATCGATTGACACTAGAGCTGTAGCGAATCGTATGTATTCGTTACTGAGTAACGGGTATTCAATGAAATACCAAATAACGAAACGTTACTCACAAATCAGAGTCGTTACTCGCACGATGTCGTTACTTTTGTTTTGGCACAAATTCGGTATCCACAGGTACGACATACGGTACGAGCATATAAGCATACCCACAAGATAAGCTCGCGTTGGACGTTCATACTTTCCGTACAATTTTAATGAGCAAAAAAATCGATTTTTCGTAAAAAAAATTCAGATTTTGTAGATCTTTTTTAATTCATCTAGATCTCAGCCATCCTCCAATGGAATTTGACAGTTTATTCCTTGGTTGTTTCGTTATACATATACTATATTTTTACCTACCTAGAGTATTTCTTTCTAGATGCTTTCCAAAAGCCCTAAAATTCCAAAAAAATTAAGATTATTCAGAAGTTTTTCTATCAATTGACATTTGAGATTTTTTGTACGTCTTTTACAAAATAGACATGAAGCTTTATTTCCAAATGTCTTGACATAATAAAAATCTCTAAGAAAAAAAGATGCATTCCAGAACATCCCAGTACCAACCTTTCCGAAGCAATCATCGTAATGTCAACTTTGATCAAAATCTCGAGTTCCATTATTTTTCCAAATGCAAAACTTCCCCCAAAGTACATATAGCGCAAGTAATAAAGCACTTTTCGCGTCCCACAAAAACCGAAGGGGCATAAATTACATACTAAACGAAAGCATTTTTTGCAAAGATGTGCAGAATGCCAAAATTATTTAAATATACCACACCGAAATTGTTTAAAGCAATAAATAAAAATTGCAAAAAAATGCCCGGAAAACAAAAAAAATTAGAAATGTCAAATCGATTGACCCATAATTAGAACACATAAAATGTCAAATCCAAAATATGAAAAATGAAAGGATTCAGCGAAAACCCAAAGCCAGAACCCGAAACATTAAGGTGGATTCACATTACACAAATCCACCATCACGATAAAAGTTGATGAACATGTTGTTGAATGTGTTTTTTTTAGAAGTTGAGCTCTTACAATAACATTTTGAAACATTAAGGCTAAGCGAGCACATTCAGTTTTTACGAGTAGTTGCACAACTGTTTGGTTGCTTATAGAAAACAGATGAACTATTTGTTTGAATGTCCGCCCAGATGCATATAATTATATGTTATGTACAGAAAATAGCGAACTCATTTAAGGCAATCGTTTAGTTTGTGTCAAAAAAAATTAGAACAATTAACAACAGCTGAAGGACAATGACATGAAAGAATCGAAACCAAAATTGTTAATGTGTCAAAAATGTGTATAGGTTTGAAAGTTTGTTAACCATTAACTGTTTTCCTTTAGACTCCAGGATTGAGTGCTTAGTAGGTACTTCTCATTGCATTCAACAATTTAAAAAAATCATGAATTCTCTGTCTTTTATTGAATGATAATGAATTAAATAAATAAATTGGCACTTGAATTTCGAGATCTGGGTCGGCTAGTTTTCTTAAAAACGCTACAGTGATTTTGATCAACTTTCTTATGTGAAGGCAGCTTAAAAGATTTTTTATTTCAAAATCAAAAATTCGAAAACCACATGCTTGATTGTTTTTAATCTTGACAGTTAACAGTTTTTTAAAGATGTGGGAAACAAGTTTTCATTTTATCTAGAAATAACGGTACCCACCATAAAAATGTTCAAAAATGGTTTTCGAAAAAATTTATTTATTCTCAAATTCGATTAATTTTTACGATCTTATAATTTGATACCAAACGATTTGAAACCAAGACAAGACTGATTGACTGATAAGCCATTGTTTATCATTTTAGCTTTCTTAATTATTGACTTAACGGATTTTAATGAATTTTGTCATACAGAAGAAGAAATTTTAAAAACTATTGCATTTTTTTTTTAAATAGTCTAAACTATAAGGTTTTGGACCAAATTCCGAGAAAAACACTGTATCAACATCTAAACTCTAATTTGTCTTTCATGTGTCAAGCAATTATCTAACAAAATAAATAGAAGTCTGCGTATGATATCGATAGATGATCTTCTGAAAAATCTTCGCAATTTTATTGCTTGGGAAAATATTAATTTTCTTTTGTATTAACGTCAAAATATAAAATGTCTTTCATCTGTCACATTACATTGAATGAAGGCTACGATGTTGGTGCACCTAAACATTTGCAAAATCGAAAGCCTTACTTTTTCTTACTTGCGAAAAAAAAAACTATTTTATTAAATTGAAGTAGAGATTTTATCAAATTTCTCATTATTTCCAAGTTATTCTCATTTCACACCATCGAAAATCGAACTGACTGTTCCTTTTAAAATTTATCTAAATTCTTTATAATCACAACAACTAGGCAAATTCGATAAATATACGGCAGGTTGGGTTAGCTCATCCGATAACAATTGAATGAGAAACCCAATGAAAATTCTCCCATCCGATGATAACAAATCCATCTCTAAGCTCATCCAATGATTGAACAAAAAAAAAATCTCAGCTCATGTGAATATATTCTCGAATGCTTAACCCCCCATTTATAAGAACGGAAATGGACTTAAAAGCTGAATACACGCACATATTTTCCGGAATAATTGAATCTTCAAATCGATTGATCTACAATCCATTTGCCGAGCCTACAGAGTGAGAGTGTTGTTGGCGTTGGCGTTAGTGTGTTGGGGAAGGAAGCCTGGTACTCGAGTGATGAAATAATTCAATTATAAGTCTAACGGCAGCTCCAATCTATGCTGCATACCATTCCATCAGAGTCCCAGCTCCCAACAGATCCCAGTCCATTCAAATCTAATCCTTTCTCCTGATGCCTGGCATTTATGAACACAGTACAAAGGACGAATCTTACTTCACTTTACGTTCTCAATAAATGACTGTCGAAGGGGTATTGCCGATGATGAACACTCATTCACTCACTGAGTTGAGTACGTTAACGCACATGCGAGTTTCTATATATGGCAGCCCCTATATCATACGCCCGGTAGGATTGGAATCAATACCTACCTATCTGCCTCTATGAACACACTCGCACATTTTATCAGGAAAATCTTAAAGCAGTGAGAAAATTCAATTTAGCCCATTAAGCATGGTAAATGTTTCTCTTAATGAATTTTCCGACAAAATTGTTGCCAAAACTTCGATATAAAACGAACATAGAAATGACAGCCATCAGGAAGAGGTGTGGGCGAGACTGAAAGTTTGAGGTGAGGATGTGTATACTGTACGCCTGTACGGCTATGCGGAGAGGTCAAATCTGTCATCTTGTTTTATACGATTATTCATATAACAAAGTTACGTGATGTGACAGAATAAAGACTTCAGAAGGAAACTTTTAGAGAAAGTTTTAAGAAAATCCTTTTTGCTTTAAATTAATCTACATAACATGGTTGTGGGTTCAAAAAACCAGGTGGATTTCTTCGGTTCACTTTTTATTCAAATGAAATGAAACTTGTAGATGAATTTTGACAACCGATGGCAGTTGTCAGATGCAAGTAGCGGATCAAGGAAGCGTCTGTAAGAAAGTTGGTATTAGGGACAGCTCGTAGAGAATCAGGAGCTAGTGACTTACAACTCTCAACCAAATCTACAATTTTCTGCCTGGTCAGATGAGTAGCACCTTTCATTATATGAGAAACTCTTAGATGATTTGTCATATTCTCGTAGTGGGTATGATTGACGTCTCAGAGGTGCTTATGGGCAATCTTAAAGACAGACACCATATCCATGTAATTGTTAGTCCTCTTTGGATTATATCGCAAAGAGGTACTTCAAACTTATTTACGGCTATGATAGCGATATCGTCAGCAAATCTAATGCAACATATACCTTGGGAGGTAAGATTTTCTAACCAATTATCCACTATACAAGACTCCATAACAAGGGTGATAGTACTCCACCCTGAGGACAGCCTCTTTTAAAAATGGAATAGTCTGTTGATGTAAGCCTCTACTTTCCGGACAGTCATCATGAGTCATCAGCATACAGCAGGTTTTTACAGTCGGTTGGGATGGATTGGTCTGCTGTCATTAGGCTGTAGGGGAAAATTTTGAACCTTGTGCAAGTCCGGCTTTGATGTTCTTTATAGTTGATTAGAAGTTTCCCTATTGCACAAAGAAGTTCCTAGAAGAATGAAAAGGAAAAACAATTTTTATTAGTGATGGCGGAGCAAGATGTAGCAGATGTAGTTTGTGTATAAGAGCGTCTAACCAGAAGTTATCGAATTCTTTCTCGACATCCAGAAAGCATTCGACGGTAAGACGATAACTGTTGAGGGCTATGGTGGTGTCATGATGCTGGAACTTCAGGAAAGGGTTTTATTTAATTATTTAGCGTATGGAATTACATATCACATTAATTTGTTGTTGCACGTATAAAGTTATACTTTGAGATTTACATTTACATAAACATTCTTAAGAAAAAAATTTCTAATTTATATTTTAACAAAAGTAATTATAAAAAAGCTATGCTTATACTCGTAACATAACATCTAAGTTTCGTAACCAATCTATCGCATTTATATTGTTGTTAGTATCCGCAAAATCTTGGATGTCACCAAGGTGTTTATTACATTCCGCAACAATATGGTATATAGTTTGCCGTTGGGCTCCGCAGTCACAAGCTGGAGAAGTGACGCTTCCCCATCGGAAAAGAGAGTCTGCACATTTTCCATTATTCGTTCGGATTCTGTTAAGAGTCGACCAGAGGTTGCGAGGTAGGTCAGACTCGAAGAGCTGGCAAGATGGGTTAGAGACGGTAATGGTGTCAGCTTGCGTAGACGTTGCCCATTGCAATATCCAGGCAGAATTTGTATTAAACACATCATTCGCCAGTTTTTTAGCGAGCTTTATAGTTGGATGACGAGATTTAAGCCTTTGCTGCTGTGACCAAAGGGTAGAAATGTCTTAGTGGATAGGAAGTTCGGCGCTAGTCAATAGTTTTTTTCGCTCCCTTAAAAAGGTTGTTAAGGCGTCGCAAGTGAGGTGGAGCAATGTTGCTTAGCACAGGAAGCGCATCGTGTTAGTGTTGGCCTTATAGTGCCGGTTATGAGTCGCATGGTATTGTTCATTTGTACGTCCACCCTCTGTACATGGACACTATTCAGCCACACTGGAACGCAGTATTCCGCTGTAGAGTACACCAATGCATAGTGTGGTGTTGTTGAACTGGACATTTGGCCTGTAGTTTGAAATTTGGTTTGTTAAATGAAAACAGCATACTTCCGTTTTAGACATGCTTGGATCAGTCTCCATTGTTGAAAGTATATGTTCAGTTGTTCCAGGTCTAAAGTTAGAGTCCTCTCTGTTTTATTGATGTCCTTATCTTGGGTAGCTATTGCCAAATCATCCGCGTACCCAAATTTCTTCGAAACGGTCGTAGGGATATCGCTGATATATAGATTAAACAAAAGAGGGACAAGGACGGAACCTTGTGGGAGCTCATTATTTAGCTTTTATACTCATCATTTATAAAAACTTGAAGAAATCTGTTTGAGAGTAGATTGTTGATAAGGCGAGATGTCTTTAGACAGAGAACTACTTTGAGAAGTTTGAATATAAGTCCATCCTTCCAAACGGTATCATAAGCTGCGGTTAAGTTAACAAAAGCAACAGATGTTTTGAGCTTTCTTTCAAAGCCTGCCTCAATATGTGTCGTCAAGGATAACACTTGGTTCGTGCAATTTCTACACGCACGAAAACCAGCTTGTTCAATAGGTATAATTTCATTAATGGCAGGATTTATCCGATTGTAAATAAGGCGTTCGAGGAGTTTGTAGCAAGCGCTTAGAAGTGCTAAAAGGCGATAGCTTTCCGGTAGATTATTAGGTTTTCCTGGCTTGAGAAGAGCAATAATTTTCGTTCGCTTGAACGCAGTCGGAATTGCACCTATTTCTAATATATTGCTGTAAAATTCTGATAGCCACCGTCTTGTGTTTTTTCCGCTTTGCACAAGAAACTCCGGATGCATACCATCGAACCCCGCCGCTTTCCCTATTTTTACTGCTGTGAGAGCAGTGCTGACTTCTTCTGGAGTGAAAGCCGTCGAGATCTGTGATTTTTGTGTGGTTTTATTCTTCAGGTTTCTCAGGGCACATTTGGTGCTGATTGAATGTGCCTTGTCCACGCTTAGCTACTTTATTTGGGGGGTGGCCGTGGTGCGATGGATGTGTGCTCGCCTGTCAACCTCATGATGACAGGTTCGATCCCTGCCGTCGTCTATGTCGCTTTAATTTCATTAAAAACCTTCTAAAAATTGACATCAATGGGTTGCTGGTTTACTCATAACATGTTGTTCAGGCATAACACTAACAACATGTAACTGAGTTAAACTAGTATGCTCAACAAGGATGAAATCGAATAAAATAATGTGAATTATAAGCGACATATAAATAAGACACGGCATTTCTCCGCTCTAGCTCAGTCGCCATCCTTGGAGATAAAAATATCTGAGACAACCACCAACAGTCTCAGAACATCGTGCCACACATCTTTCCTATCCTTCTTTCTCTTCATTAACTTCACGCCCGCGCTGTGTTGAAACATTTAAAGGGTAATCATAATCCCTTGAGCGCGGGTAGATTATAAAAAAAAAAAAAAAAAAAAAAAAAAAAAAAAAAAAAACCTGTGGTGGTTGAGGTATTACTTCCTCCAAGTTTGCGAAAAAGGCTCCATGCTTTCCTGCTAGAGTGGCTGAAGTTAAGATGGTTGACAGTTGATGTCCACTTCTTTTTGCGGGTCCCGTCAAGCGATTTTAGCAATTTGTGGCCTATTTCCGGGTCTCCAGATTCCTCAAAGTCTTCATAGAGTTGTTCACTTTCCTCAGTCCAACCAGGAATGTACTTCTTTCGAAAACCACGGGAAATATGTTTTTTTGCGGTTGCTTTGACAATTCCTACAAATCATTCATAGTTTTGAGGTTTGGAGGGATGAACCCCAAGCATGAGTCGAGTTCATTAGCGAAGTTATTCCAAATGGCCTTGGAAAAGTTCCATTGGGGTTCTTGGGCCGAATCAGTAAGTGGTATATTTGAATACTAAAATCGATTATGACTGGCCAGTGTTAGCTTTTCGGGAAATTCGACAGCACTATTCTGGAAGCTGGTAGGAAGTGAAGTTCAGCGTCACTTGTAACGAAGCCCAGATCCGGATTGTAGCCTTTCCGCCATCTGCGGGAGTGAAAAGTTGACTTATCTTTTGGGTCGAAAATTAAATGTAAGTGGTTTGAGTCCGCCCATTCTAATAGTCTTTCTCCATTGTCATCGTGATTTTCATACCTCCACAAGCTATGATTGCTATTGAAGTCACCAATGAAAACCGTCGGTTGATTTGGAATATCAAGTACGTTAGGCGGCCATGGTGTAACGGGATGTTTGTATATGTTTACAATTTGGAAGCCTCTAATTTGGATGGTAATTCCTCTTAAGTTTCCTTAGTATCAGCTCTTCCAAAATCTAGCTTAGGTTGCTGAGGAGTGATATTGATCGAGATCGCAATGATCTTGGCTGTTTTCCATCTTTTAGGGAAGTTGTTATTGTTGACGCAGTTATTCCAGATGATAGTTAGAACGATCTGTACTGCATCTGACATCCTCTAAAAAATGATCTAGTTGGATATTCCATCTGGTCCTTAGGCCTGCAGCTACTCATTATTTCAGCTATTTCTTCTAGAGTGCTCAGGCTTGGGCTGCCAACTCCCCGGATTGGTGTCGCTGAATATTGCTCTGTATTTGTTAGTTGCCAAGGTTTGTTGTGGATGGAATCCTTCACTTCATCAAGCAAGACTGGAAGTATTTGGCAAATGCTTCAGCAACATGCAACTTCTGCAATGTTGGTGATAATGGTTCCCGGCATCGATGATGTTTTCCCAATCAGTTTGTTGATATTCATGAAGGCGTCAGCTCCAGGTTGGATTGATTGCAGTCTCTTGTTGAATTGGTTATTGTTATGGTGTTGGATAGTGTTCATCAAGATAATGTTGACACATTAAAGTTCGCTCCATACTATTTTCTAGTTACTGTTCGTTGTGTTCAGTTCAAGCTGTAAGATAATTCGAAGACGTTATCTTAACCGTTGTCGATGAGTGTAAAGATTCTGGATATACTCGGGAAGCTGCACGTATGTATTTCTCCTTTGACGTCTTGGACTGTTTTTGGATATCCAGTAGACTAGAAACAGCCATATCCAGACAGTTGATGGCTGCGTCAATTTCCGTGCTCTACAGGTTCCTGTTTCCAGCTAATGCTGTTTTCTTTACATCTAAGGATCTTTGTACCTTATTTGTTAGTTCAAACAGGGCTCTGTTGATCTGCCAGCACCATATGCATGTTGTCGCTGATTGAGAAGCCTATTTTTGATCTTGTGAAGTTTTCAGTACAAAGGATGTTAAACTTTTTGGCCTGAAAGACCTTGGATGGGTTGTATCTTTTTTCCCCATAGACTTATAGACTTGGTATATACCCAAAGGCAATACAACTCCGAAGAATATTAATGAGATACGGCATAAGGTCTTCTTTTCCCTTCTGCAAGAGAGCTGGGAAGATACCATCTACAATTGGTGATTTGTAGGGTTGAAAGGTATTAATTGCCCAAACTATCCTTTTGCTTTAGAAAATGGTCGTAGCTATTTTCCAATCCTCCCTGTATGAGCGGTGTTCTCTTTACCAAGTTACGATCCAATAGCAAACTGCCTGGAAAGTGTTCTTCATTTTCAGTGAAATTCCCATCTTTATACCGAAGTGCTAATGATGTTATTGTCTTCTCTTTTGCTAAAGCTTTGTGAATCTCTGCCACAGTGGGATTATTGAAATACTCTCACAGAAATTTGTGAAACTATTTCTTTTGGCTCTTTATTATATGTTGTCAAAAATGCAAAGTAATAACGCATTCCCTTCCAGAGGTAATCTGTGCAAGAAGACCTTCTAAGGTTAACACGGTTATTCTGTAGTCAGATAGTGAGGGTTCATTGGATACTCTCCAATTCCTTACTAGACACCCTTACTAGGCTACGTTTAAAGTACAGAAAGATATGTCTAAGACTTCTTTTCTAGTTCTAGAAACAAAAGGGGGATGGCATTCCCTACATTTTATATTTCAAGATTTTGTACCAGCACGTACCTTTGGCTTATGTCGGTGCTACCCTGGTGAGCCTTAGCATCACATCCAATCATTATTGGTAGCTTTATTTGATTTCAGTAATCCACCAGCCTCTGTAATTCTGTCGGAGGAATGTTGACCACATCAGAAAAGCAAGATGCGGCTACAACCATTGTCCGAATACCCTCGATGTCTATTTTGGCCTTTATCCCTCGTCATAAATTCTAAAAGACATCTACAATCGATGTTATTTCCTATTTGTAAGCAAGTTCTGGGCGTGTCTTCTTTCGTGTCCCAAATAAGTTATAAGTCACTACTTGTCAACCCTCCTATCTGACTCCTATAGGTCTAAGATTCTTGGATTGGATTGTAAACCCCATCCGTTCCTGCTATTAACAAGGGCTAATAACAAGGCAAGAGATTAAGTTCAAATAACACTTACTAATGTTTAACGTCCTTCGAAAGCTCCATTTCTTCACATAGTTACAGCAATAATAACCTCTTTAAAATATTCCAAAATAAAATCCGGGTTAAGAAAATCAGGTTCTTACGCGTTCCCTTACGTGACTTTAAACATCAATAAAATGACAATAGTTGGACTAAACACTACCTTCACCACAATATCCCAACGTATCAGTTCTCAATTTGTAACCAAGGGACTGCTGAAGCATACACTGTGCCATTATAGCTAAAGATAAGAATAAGAAAACGTCCCATTCAACGCATCCATTGGAACATCAGGCATTTGAGATAGGTCAATTTCAACAATTTAAATCGTTGTGCTTTCCATTTCTTCAGGCGTCTCGTATTAACTTATTTTTATCGGGGCAATCATTCAGTGGTAATTGTATATTTTTGCGACTTTGATAGTTCTTTTGTATTTGTACTTCGTATTCTGTTTTGTGATTGCTGATGGCATCTTCCGTCTTGTCTCAGATACATTTAACATAGGCCTACCTTTGTAGGCCTAACAAATAATGTGGGAAGTTTTTTCTTTTTTTTAAATTATTTGTCAACGTGCGTGAGTGCATGAATGCAAGAGATAGAAAAGTTGGTGATGATAACACAACTTAATTATTAGTTTCATTGTGGGAAGGCTGACAGCAAGGTTGCCCTTCCTGTACTTGAGGACGTAAATCATTCAATGGGGCAGATATATTTCTGCACTGATGCAATTGCAAGAGCCGATCGAGATCTTGATATAGACAAAACTGCTAGTCCTCATAGTATACCCCCATTATTCTGAAGAGGTGTTCTTCATCGCTTCCGAAACCGTTGCCGTAATTTTTTACATCACTCCTACTGTTCTGGAATCTTCCTTAGAAAATGGAAAACTAAACATGCTCAAGGAATATCTCGAAGATCGAAAGCTTCTTAATGACCGGCATATGTGTGATCTATAGTGGCATATCTCATCGAATAGTTGGACAGACCTTAACATTGTTTTGGAGAAAATATTGTACTAGATATTTCTAAGGCATTTGATGGAGTTTGGCACGAGGCTCTTTTATCAAAAATACGTGCATTTGGTATCAATGAAACCCTTATTCCTTGGATAAAAAATTACCTTTTGGATTGATGAATTCATGTTGTATTGGACGGTTTCAAGTCTCTTCATAAAATAAATGCTTTGTTTTGTATCCGACTCTCTTCCTCGTTTTTATAAATGATCTCAGAAACTTGTAACCCACTTCATTGTTTTGCCAACGACTCTACCCCCAACTTATCACGTCCATCTCCTTTGGATGTTGAATTGCAACGGTATCGTATGATCAGCTCATTAACTCTGAGTTTGTGTGTGGTGTGTGGAGTTTAGTGCTTCGAAAATTCAATTCTGTCTGCCATCGTTCTTGAATGGCATTTGCATCGAAAGAGTTCAATACTACATTCTCGAGATCGTCAAAAATGCTGCTAAATGTTTAGGATTTCTATATTGGTGTAAGAAATGTTTCACTCCTTCTGATCTACTTACAATTTATGAGGCGTTTATGCATAAAAAACTCGAGTATAGTTCACATCTTTGGATAGATGCGTACTTAACTTCTCTTCATTTACTGGATAGAATCCAGAGCAGAGAGTTAAAACTGATAGGAAACAGATATGGAATCATTCCCATCTCTTGAACATCATCGAAATGTTTTAAGCTTTTCCTCGTTTTATGGCTTCTTTCACAAGCACTGTTCACTCGAAGTAGCCAGTTGTATTACTCTTCTAAATCAGCTCACCCATGATACAGGTATCGCTAGGAATACTCATCAATTAACCCTCGATCCTAATTTGGGAAGCAACGTCAAATACAGAGTTTCGGATTTTAGTCGCACAATTCGATTTTGGAATTTACCCTGCTCGGTTATCACTTGCCATTTCAGCTTGCAACCATTCGGAACCAATGTTCATCGTCACCTCCTTTCTCCCCCTCTCTGATTTCACCATGCCTCAGGTTATGTTTGTGTTCAAGATTATAAGGGTCTCACAATAAACCCTAGGGCGGGTGTGAATTATAAAAAAAAGAAAAACTAAGAAAAAATACCCTTTTCAGGGTATTCAGTATAAAATATTTTAAACTTATTAGTGTGAATGGCTTTGGATGTGTTGTATCCTTTTTCCCAAATTTTTGGAGTAAAAATGACTGTATGTGCTACCCCATGTTGTATGGTGGGCGTTTGCATCACATACATAGTCCACTAGTTCGAATACTTCCGCCGCGCCGGTGGTATATTCGAACCAGCGGAATCGGTTGTTGCTATGACCATTGTAAGGGGTGTTTGGCTCCATGACACTTTTGACCTATATTATAGACAACAGACCCAAGATCATAAGTTCTGAGAGACATATATAAAATTTATATTTTTTCTCATTTTGTTTGCTTGCTCTGTGCAACTGTGAATTTCCGCGCTATGACGGCTTATGTCACCTTATCGTGTTGTAGATTGTCCTGGTGCTGGTCCGACAGCGTGCAGTTATTTAAAAATAAAATAGGAAGTGCGTGACACTGCCCCCTTATCAGCAGGCAGATGATCTTCATCCTCTTCTTTGTTTTATCGGATTGTAGAGAGTCCCCATCAGACATAAGTTTTCCGGGGGGGCATCCTTTTTGCCCAGCTACCGATGAACGTGTCGGAAGAAATTAATGAGAGAGATTAGCTGGATTGTTGCGATTGGGATGTAAATAAAATGTTCTTGGCCAACTACGGGTTCCGGAGTGAATTCTTTTTTTTTATCCTCTCCCGTCTTTGCTTGACTCTGAACGAAACCCTCGCATCGTTTGCTTCTAGAGACCGGACACTTTGATATTCCAGAATGTATAGTTTAATTATGTGGTCTGCCTTTACTATAGCATCTACCGACTGGATATCAATGTTGACCTCTGACAATTTTCCCTTGCCTTCGGTCTTGCTCTTCTGGATCTTTCGAGCCCGGTCATTCAGTGATTGTTCTGGGTCTGGATCAGAACTAAGGATTTATTATCCTTCTGACCCATGCTCTTTGGAAGGAACATTGTAATGGTGTGTATTTTGAGGAATGCCACCATTTCTTCCAAGTGCTCAGTTTCGATGCCTTTTCCTTCAGCCAATCTGACGTTTGTTGACCAGCACAGTCAACCACCATTAGATTGGTTCTGAAGTGGAGTGAACTCGGCTTGAGCGTAGTTTCCTATTCTTTGAATAATTCCGCAATAATGGCTTCCTTGAGTTACGATAATTCATCAATAGGTACTTATAGTGGCCTGAGGGTATTCCTTTGGAAAGACTGCAATGTTAACGCTCCTCGGTGCGTTAGCATAAGAGAGTACCTTATAAACTCTAACTTTTACAAGTGAGGTTTTTCAAACCGGTGCTGTTATCTCCGCCGTATTAGGTGTTTTTATGGAGGAGTTGTATTTCGATTTTTCCTCTTACTCTTTTCTTGGCTTATCGAGAGCCCGGGAGGTATTCTCTTCTATCTAGTTGATGATGGTTCTCAATTCCCTGCCGGGCTTAGTGAAACTGACTGGATCCCGGTTTCTGATCTTCATCATTCCTCCACCCGATCTTCTCGGTCTTAACTCCTCAAAATGATGACAGGTCAGATAAATCAAAGTCTCTGCCCAACGACAAGCTACCCCCCACACAGAAGTTCCTACAAATTGAGATGCACGAAATTGCCGATATCAGAGTTTTATATATGGGATCCGCCCTTAGGGACAAGGTTCTGAAGAAACAAATTGGTGCTGTTTGACGTACTCGATTCAAGGCCTTCTTCGTCACTTTTGGTGAAAACAACAATGGAATTGGTTCGGTTTGATCCGTTATTCACGGACCTATTATTTTGACTTAATTGTTCGTTGTTTTAGTCAGTCGTTTCTGGAGTAAGGAGATAGGTGCAGTGCCGGATTAAGCCAGCGCGGGGCCTGTAGCAAATTCTGTCAAGGGGCCCTTAGACTGTTTTAGGTTAGGCACTAATCAAGTTTATGGTATTAAATAAAACAAAACTGTTACAAACAAACTTTTCTTGATTTAATTTGGGAAAATTTATAAATAATGCTGTTGATATCGACTTCTAGGAGTAAATCATGTTCAATATTCATTAAAGTGAGGAGATTAAGACGTTGTTGGCTCATCGTCTTCCTCAATTCATTTTTAACACGTCTTAATGTTGATAAAGATCGTTCACCACTGCAGTTGGTGATCATGAGAGACAAATAAATGCGCAAATCAATTTCAACGTTCGGGAAACAAGATTGTAAAGAATTATTTATCAACAGCTTGTAAACCTGCATTTCCAGAGCCTCATGATTCCTGCTGTCAATAATACCAGCCACATCAGAATTGAGCATTGAAGCGAATTGCACTAATTCGTTGCCCAGACTGTCCTCCAAATCATCTGCGTAAGGACTTACTATGGTTGCAGATTTTTAATTTCTTCTGGTGGAAGAGATTTTATATGAAGGTTTTTATAATACAAATTCTATATACTACTGAAATAAATCAGCCAAGTGTTACATATTATAAATATGAATTTACAAATATTGTAATGTGCTACTATTGAGGTACCTTAGTCTTTACATTTAATATATAATTGGATTACTTAATACGTAGCATCACGCCATTCACTTTTCTGTTAATCTTTTAATCCCTTAATCCTTTTCATACCTAAGCTAGTGGTTAAGTTAAGTTATGATCGCTCTCTTATCGCAACCACCGAACAGACAACATCGTAATAAATAAAGATTAGAGTAATTGTAAAAGACGAGTTTTTATTTAAATATTAATGTTGGTAAGAAACATTAAACCAAGTAGAAGACTTAGCACTATTAATGGACTTGTTGAATTATTGATTCAAAATAGCTTTTATGGCTTTTAGTCCACAAAAATTGGCGTTTCGTCCGGGTGATCGCACATGGACTCATCAGTTGGCTATGAGGACCTTGTCAATACGCAATTTTTATTGAATTCAGTTCATCTTACATCGATTTATTGACAAAAATCCAATGTGAACTACATCCAACCAAGATTAAAATTGTAATCATTAACGTTGAAATATTTTGCTATTTTCAACAAATTCAACAAATCCATTAATAGTGCTAAGTCTTCTACTTGGCTGATTTATTTCAGTAGTATATAGAATTTGTATAATAAAAACCTTCATATAGAATCAATGCTCGGCCACGGGCAAAATATTCCAACGTTAATGATTATAATTTTAATCTTGGTTGGATATAGTTCACATTGGATTTTTGTCAATAAATCGATGTAAGATGAACTGAATTCAATAAAAATTGCGTATTGACAAGGTCCTCACAGCCAACTGATGAGTCCATGTGCGATCACCCGGACGAAACGCCAGTTTTTGTGGACTAAACACTAAAGGCCAAAAAAGCTATTTTGAATCAGGAAGAGATTTTAGCTCTCGGAATATTCCGAAAATGCCAGCAATTTTATGATAACTGTTCATATACGTTTACCTAAAGCAGTGAGTACGTTATCAATGGTGACAATAAATACCTGAAATTCATACCGTTGTCCAATTTGCGTTTGGTGCGGTGCGAAACATGATTTTTGGTAAGACCAGCAGATAGAAAAATAAAATTTTAGTTGATCATTTTGATGCAAATATTTTCTTCTTAGTAATTGTGACTAAATCGAATATGTAAATAATACTTTTTTATGGTCAGAAAAGGTTGGTGCGCGGGGCCTCCAAATACGCGGGGCCCGTAGCATTTGCTACTCTTGCTTCGTGGCTAATCCGGCACTGGATAGGTGAACCATATACCATTCGCACTGCCAAGCAGTGGTTCATTATCTGTTTATCTAATTCCAGGTGGACGTGGTACCGGAATCAGTGCTGCCGAACTTACTCCCATAGGAGTATTTTACTCCTTTCGTGGAGTCGATGCTCCTATACTCCCCATGTTACAAAAATACTCCCCAAAAAATAAGTAAAAATTAAAAATAAATAAAAATTCAAAATAAAACAAAATTGCAACAAACCAACTTAAAGCAAACATATTGTTTTTTTCGACAAATTGCACATCTCTGTTCTTTTTTCCATACAAGATCTCATATCGTTGAACTTGCAAACATCCCTGGATAACAAGATAAAAAGACAGAGATAATAAATATTGTTTCCTCTTTTTAATTTATCAAGTGTGCGAGCGAGATAATTAAATCGGACTTCATTTAATCCAATTTACCGTTTCTAAAAAAATACAAATTGATCGTTACAAAGCTGTTTTTCAGACGAACATTTTGTTAAAAAAAGAAATATCAACTTATTCTAAAGGAATGGAAAAGTAAGACCATCGTTTCATATACTTTGAAACTAAATTAACACTGTTTATAAAAAAACACAAATATTGAAGTTCCTATTTTTATTACAAATGACTAAAAAAATTTAATTTATAGAAAACGTTTCTGTGTTTTTTTCGTTGAACTAATAATTTTCCTGGTATTTTGGCGATACTCCTCAACTATCGTAAATACTCCCCAAAAAATACAAAAAATACTCCTCTGGAAATTTTTAAAACGGCAGCACTGACCGGAATCCCAAGCCATTGAAAATGACTGTTAACACCTTGGCATATCATTTCATTGACACTTTGGATAGGTGAGCTCAACAAAGCCATCTATGTTTCAACTTATACCAAGAGATCGCTGATTTCTTGTCCGACAGACCACATTAAAGCTTAAATTTATAAAAATATAGATTCACGCCGTCTTCCGATGTGAAGAGCTTTTCTTGAAAGTTTGAAAACAATAATAACGATAATGATCCATCAATTTTAGTGAAAAACTTCAAATATCGTATTGAGGATTACGGTATACTCGTATATTTGTCCCTGCGGCTTATACGCTTATTGATTTATTTTTTCGAACATTTCAGTTCTCAAGGCGAAGAACTTTGCAAAACCAACCTGACCTTAGGACTCATATCTCAAATTCGCATATTCTTATCCACTTATCCTAACTGAACAGCACTGGACTAAAATCCAAAAATTCATTGAAAATGCCTCTATTGTCATCGTTAAAATTAAATTAAAGGATAAAGGTCACATATTCTCATTAAAAGCTCTTTATTGATATTCTATGAAAAACTACATCCTTAGACTCCATAAACCGTAAATCTTATTCACTGAAGAAATTTCCCTATAATTGACTTATAGAATGCTCCTCTCATCTTCTTAAGTGGTTTCATTCTAAGGTCTGATGATGGTGGTTTCAGATTGGCAAACGGACATCAACAATTAAATGCTCTACGCCTGCCAACAATAGAACATGAATTACACCCCCACACTAACATACCACTTACCACTATAGAAATAGAAGCAGGACTCTCTAAATAACCGAATATATGTTCGTGTAGGTTTATATTTTGGTCTTCTGTTAGGAATAAGATAAGATTTTGATTTCCAAAGTGAAAAGCAATTATCCTTCGGGTAAGTAGACTTGCCTTTATGACCTAAACGTACATCCGTACTTATATATGTATGTATCATGCTGGGCTGGTGTTGGCTTTATTTGCAATGCCTTCTTCTCTTGGCCTGTTTATACTATTACCGGGGCTTATATTGCACAAGTGTGTGGCTTTTCTTGAGGGAGAGGTACGGATGGATGCGGAATGTGGTAGATGATTCAGTTGGTAGACCACCATGTACAACATTTAATTAAGTTTGTCACATATCGACATATAAATGCCTTAATTAAATATGTTTTATGTGCAATTAAATGTTCTTTTGGCGATTGCGGGCGAAGCCCCTCGGCTCTGGCTGCTTCAACCCCAAAAGGATGTTTAATGTTTATGCGAAAAAGTTTCATGTGGCGGATGGGATTTTCGACAACGACGAATGTGTCGTAGTTAGGTGGGTATTTAAGGAATGTGTCGATAATTAAGTGACAAAGTTAATGCGGTAAGAGGAACTATGAACGTAAATAAGAAAGAAGTCAGAATTGATGAAGGAATCGTCCGTGTCGTTGGGGCAAAATGAAATCCTCGAATGTCATAACCTCAAATTGCCCGAAGAAGAAACTCACACGAGTGTTCTGAGTGGTTCAATAAAAGTTTTTCTTTTGCATTCGTATATTTAGATATATTTTTACTTTTTCAGCGAATCTGCTTTGAATTTTGATTGGTATAGGAATTAAAGTTCAGTGGAAGTACAAATTAAAGAGGTAGACACCAACTATGTTCATTAAGCAGGTATTGAGAAAAGAATATTTGTATGTATATGCTTCCATTTTATAGTTACACATCGCGGATCCATACTTCTCCGTCAGATCCAGGATAAACTTTACTTACTTCAACCATCTTCTCCTAAGTTGATGGAATACTATTTGGCTCTATAATGCCCTCAACCGGTGTTATCTTGGTGTCACTTAGAATGCGCCTAGTTACGAGTATTTCGGGTATATATCTATGTACTCCATTTATTTATACAATTCACACACGCGCTCTAGGGCTTACTGAGACCCTTATGATTTTTAACACATCATGATCGATGGAGGAATTGGAGTCGAGAAGTATTTGATGGACATTGGTTTTAAAAGTTTGCAAATTGAAACGGTAAAGGAAAACCGCACTGGTTAAATCCATAACCGTATTGTGCCACTAAGAAACAAACCCCTATTTGCCGGTAGGTCTAGGGTGCTAGAGGGTGAAGTGATGAGAATTCCTATCAAGACGAGGAAAAAATCCTATTCGGGTTTGTATATGAACTAGAATACTAGCATCCTCTTCACTTATGATGACTTGACGAAATACTACTTAGTTTTCGAATCTTACACTCGTCTTCAATGAAATTCATTTTACCAGCTCACAAGAAAAAGTGTAATGGTTTACAGTACAGCTTGCTGTAAATTCGACACTGTCAAGGAGTGTCCTGATACCTTCTTAAGATCAAATATTTTAACACACTCGAACAGTCAGAAGAGTACTTAAAGATCTGGATCTTGGTCCTTTTCCCAGTGGATGGCAAACAGCATTTATATCTACACCTGTTACCGAAATTTTTTGAACGCGAATTTACTAGGATTGGTATGGGAATTAAAGTTTAAATTTACGAAGGCGGAACTACAATCCGCAAAACACAAAAAAGATAGAATAATTATTTAACTAAACGAATTAATTAAACCAAATTTACGGCGCGACGTGCGAAAGAAAAAAAAAACAAAACTAATGACAACTGTCAACTCGATGGTGGGTGCGTTTAGTAATTTCGGCACAGGGAGCATAAAAAATGCTGCCACCTATGTAGATAGCTCACCGATGGGGTGGGTTCAGCAAAACGGTGGCCTATATTAAATGGGGGATCGATAAAAAAAGATGTAAAAAGTGAATTAAAATAAATTGTAGAATAGGGTGTACCAAAGTAAAAAAACAATGGGCACCAGTAATTTTTTACTTGCGATATAGGTAGGTACTATAGGGCAAGTTCTGCATTTGGAAAAAAATTGAACTCGAGATTTTGATCAAAGTTGACATTACGATGATAGCGAAGACAAAAAAAGTGGGTCCGACAATTCCGTCTGTCTGTCTGTATGTCTGTATGTCTGTCTGTCTGTCTGTTCTTCTGTAATCCTTTTGACTTGTGAACGATTACAGTAAACATTTTGTATAAGAAAGAAATCATATGTATGTGTGTTCGCGGCTGTCGTTGTTGAGGGTCGAGGAAAATGTATCTGCCATTCTCTTTAGAGCTTGTGAGCTGTACTTATTGTAAACGTTATAACCTAAAAGTAATAAAATAAACTAAAATAATTCAAGTAGTGGACGAAAGCGGACAGCTTCGAAGTTTAATTTATTCTAATCCTGCTAACGAGAACAACCGCGACGATTCCGCAAAGCTGCATGAAGATCTGGAACTATACTTATTCAGAAATTTGAAGGTAACATTTAACTATCTCTTTTTTTTTCTTATTATATAAATTTTATTCAAGTTTCGAATTGATGACGAAACCTTCTCAGAGATCTCCAAAGTGGCAAATTGGCAGTGTCAAAATTGCAACAATTCTGATTCCCGTCAACACCAACCTCAAGTTTAAAATCATTTCTTAAAATTGTAAGTATACATACATACATTTTTCTCAATATAAAAATTATAATGTAATATATATTTTATAGGATATTTTAAAACTTTTTAACTCATCATCGAAAGGGAAATCATTGATCCAGTCTTTACAATCTCTCCACTACACTTGTATCAAATTAATCATGGCAAGACTTACATACATTATGTACGACACAAATATTTGTAAATTTTGTTTGTTGTTTTGTTATTAAGTTAGTTTATAAGAATTTTTTTTATTATTTTATTTACAATAAAAAGAAAATACTTTTGCAAAAATAATTGTTTTTAATCGATTTGAATATAGTGAGAATGACTTTAAATCAATGAATGCTAGTAAATATTATTAAATTGTTTGTAATTGATTTATTCCGGATATCTATTTACTTAAAACGCAAAGCGTGTTTAAAATCAATTGATATTTTTTTGAATCAAATGCGGATCGTATTTAAAACTATAATGCTACAACTTTAAATCATATTGGTTTCAAATTTGATTTGAAATGAAGTAGGGAATCACTTTTCATTGATTAACAACTTTGATTTAAATATTTTCGGCATTAGAGCCAAATCATATTGGTTTTACTTTAATTCAAAGTTGTTTTTTTTTTGATTTTACGTGCTTTTTTCTCTGGGTGTACTGCAAATATAAATTGAACAGAGTATAGTTCGATCGCTTTTCCAGAATACTTAAGAGTAGGACTCTGGTCGATGGATACCAAGTTTCAACTGAGCTCTACAGTAGTTTGGAGTAGCAACAGAGGGGAAGGTTGAAAAATGGATTGGGGTTTTGTCTCCGACTCTCTTTCTCATACGCATTAGTACCTAATCGTTTTTTTATTAAATCTGTAATCCAATAAACTGTTTTGCTGACGACAGTACTCTCAGCTTCTCATATTCGTTTTCAAATGTGAATTTAGAATTACAGCTTATGATAAACTACTTAAGTTCTCATCTCGAAGGCATTGTCAAATAGAATTTAATGCTTCAAAAATCAGTGTTGGCTTCTGTCATGTTAGTGAAATAGCCAGTTGCATTCCTCCCCTCAAACAATTCAGCCGTAATGCTCATGCTTTAGGGAGTGCCCATCAGTTTACCCTTGAAGCAAACTTCTGACGTACTGTTCAATTTTAAAATTGTACACGAATGTGGAATGCTTTACCGGGCTCAATATTGCCCTCCCATTACTATATTCAGGTATTCCAAATTAATGTGGATCGGTATCTCCTATTAAATTCTCTCCAACTTACCTAAGCGCTCGCACTGTGATCAAACTTTTTAAGAGTAGTCAAAATCCCTTTAGTGTGTGCAAAATTATAAAAATAATGCCAAATTTACACCAGGGCTCCTACCAGGTGTGTTCTAGTTGTTGATCCAAATTAGTAGCTTTTGCATTTTGTCCTGTAGCAGAACCCTCTTGGAATGTCCACTACTTGATGACGGACATTGTTAGTTTGAGAGGGTTTACAATGTCTTCGAAAGCTTGTTAAGAAATTTTGACAAAATAGAGGTGAGTCACGTCACTATAGCCTATTTAAATTGTTCCTCTTTCAAATTTCGGAATGAGTTCTCGCGCTTATGTTAATGTTGTGCCCAAAGTTTCTTTTGTGAAGTGCGACTGATGAGCTCACTGGAGTACCTGGTTTACGACAAGGATATGCACTATCAGTCTGGAATATGAGGAGTACTATGCTATCAACAAAACTGTCAAGATATTTGGGTATGCGAACGAGATAGACTTAGTTGGTATTCTTGGATTCCTTGACGGCAACTGAAGAACCGGCGGCGGTGGCGGCGGCGGCGGCGTGGCGAAACATAAGCAAAAATTTGTCCAACGGCCGCTGCTTTATTTTCAAAAATAGAGAAAAATTCTTAAATTTGGGGTTGAATGTTACCGTGTCTTAGGCAGCGTCCCTTCATGTTCGTATAAGGTCAGCTAAGTAAGTAGGAGTACTTGTCTCATTAAATGGAGCAATTAGGTCTTGCGGTATAATATGTATCAAAGAATGGTGCCTTGATTGGGGCTCCAACTTACACCTTTAAATTAGCAGTTGAGCCCTTCATCCACTACGCATTGATGCCTTTAAAATATGTGTTTCTATAAGTTCATATAAATTGAAGAAATCAAATGCCGTATTACTTTAAAATTAAAACACGAATCCCCTATAATTACTTATTTAGAAACTCGACTGAATCACATTATAGACCACTCAAAATGGGAAAGATGCAAGGCTTGTGCAAAGTGCATTTCCATTTCATAAAACAAACACAAAAACTGCAAAGCGATGTCATTTATACGTCGCCACTGCCGCTGCCATGCGTCGTCTACAATGCGTTCCCCATTCGAATGTTGTTTATACCCACTGCCAAAGCTAAAACCAACCCCTATAAGCCAATTACATTGAATTTAATTAATGAAAACCATCATCCAAGAAGGGCAAGGGGACAACATACTCTGTGCCCGGCCGGCCGGGGACTCCGAAAACATGTCGCATTTGAATGATTTGCCGAATATGCCAGCAACTCTGCATTCAGGATGTACGGAAATGCGAACAAATATTATGGTTTGCCACAAAGAGCTACTCATGCATTTAGTGGTAGAGAAGCCTTTTGGCCAAATTGCAATGCCGACTGCTGATGCAGTTATTGAAAGTCAGGTGGTAGAGGTATAGAGTGATATGGTATAGATGTTCAGGTCGGTGGTGATGGTGGTGGTATTTGGTTTGGGTATGACGCAAGTGACCAATGTTTTGGTTGCAGCCACCATCATCATGATGATGTCAATTTCCTGTAATTGAAATCTAGAACCAATATTGTTTCAGGCTAACGCACTAATGACAGAGCTTGGAGGAAGAAGGCATTTCCTTGCTTCGCCGCCGTCGTCGTCGTCTTCCTTATGACTATAATACTGCCTTAATAAGGTTTGGCTTAAGAAAATAAATCAACACGAGTGCGAGACAATTCTGGAAATAAAAATCCACAGGAGTCTTTTGGCTGAAATGGATATCTTAAACGAAGCAAGCGTTTACTCGTATCATAAAAATCAACGCCAGCGGGTGCAAATGACACAAAAATATTTCCTTAATAACAGCAATTTTCGATGGGCATCATCTCCGGTTCACAAACACACGTTTTTCGATGGAAATTAAACGAAATGTCTTCACTCATTCACTCTTATTATTTTTCGTATTTAATTTGCTCTCAAATGCAAAATGTATGACCTTCACTGTCGCCCGAGGAAGCAATTGCCGAAGAAATCAGTAGCTGATTTCACCAAGGGTGGTACGTAATTAAAATCTGACCTTTGCATTCACAGAAATAAATTTAAGAAAATATAGGAATCAGATTTATGCCTTAAAAGGTGGATTTCAGCCCATCCAAAAAGTCTAGCAATAAGAGTGTAGATCTGTAGTTGAACCAGAGACTTTCGCTTTATTTTCCTTTCGAAAACGTAACTTACTAAATACCTCTCAGATTATGAGCATTCGGTTTTCGGTTACTCAACTTATGCATTATGAAAGTCCTTAAGAAAGGTTTTGATACAACTTCCTTTTATGATACATAATAATGGACATAGCACAAAGTAGAATATAGAACTTATGTGCATATAAAAGTACTGCCTCTCACCTTTCCATTGGTACCAAACCAATACCTCAAAACAGCAAAAAATGGACATAGCACATGTTGTGAGGCTTTTTCTTCGTGGCTGAGGTAAAACTCGTCGGTGTCCAGGGGTGGAATCGCGTAAGGTTATAGTTGACTATCAATTCGTTGATTGTCGTTTTTGACTATAGCTGTCTCTATCATATCAATTAAGAATTATAGAGAGAGCGATGGTCAAAACGACAATCAACAAATTGATAATCAACTATCACCTTACGCGATTCCACCCCAGGGTTCTTCCCAAAGAAGCAACAAACTAGAGCTGTGTCAATCGCGATTGATTCTGTCTTCGTGACCCGTTCACCAAAAAGATTGATTGATTGCAATCAAAGTAGGCCGAATCAATCAATCCTAATGTCAATCTCTTGCCACTGAAACCGATGAACGAAACGAACGAAAAAAAGTTATGTTTCGTTCATTCAACATGTTCTCAATCATTTCACAATACCAAATAGGAATGGACATGAAACAGAATGTATATTCCTCATTTTATATACAATGGAAGATGGCGTGAACAAACTTTCTTTCATTTTCACATTGTTTCGGTCTCGGTCTGAACGAAACGATTGGAAAAAAATATTGTAGTTGAATGAATGATTGAAAACATTTCGTGTCGGTCTATATCTATATCTCGTTCGGAACGAAACGGATGGATACAAAATGATTGAAAGAACGATTGATTGAAAAGACTGAATCCTTGAACCAATCAATCAATGATTGATTCGATCTTTCAAAATGAACGATTGGCACAGCTCTACAACAAACTTCACAAACTTGGGTTTGGAGGGTCTAATGCTCCGAATGAAATAATGTATTTTAACACTGCAAAGCTTTCAATTAATTTATTTCTTGGCTTCGTATTTCTAACATGGTATTTCATATACTTTTATTAACAATATTTCTTTTCTTAAAATAAATAACACGGTACTTCATATAATACAGTATTCATAAGCCTAAATAACTAACACGGTATTTCATATAATGTGTCCCTAGCACGGGTTCGGGAACCTTATCGGAAGCCCTGTGTCGCTAGCACGCAACCTAGGGAAATAAACGGGTGGAAATCTATAAAGAGAACCTGTCCAATGAGCTGCCTTGAAGAGGAGATCAAAGGAAAGAAACGGGTTGGTTTAGTAAATAATAATACTCTTAATAATAATGATAATAATAATAATAAATATTCCCCCACTCTAGCTAATACTCCTAATAATCGTAAAACTTGCCCTACTCTAGTTAATGAAACCCTACTATTTTATAAAAAAATTTAGATTAGCTTCACCAATACGGCAATGCCTATCTGTCACCGAAACGCCTTATACAAGGTTTATGTTTGCGGCCCGATCTTAAACTCTCTATACACTAGATTGGTATCCACACTGGACGAGAATAAAAGACGACTTTGCCATTTTCCCAACGACCACTTATTAAATCTACGGCTAGGAGTCAGTGTGAATTACAAGAAACGAAACTGCAAAATTCTATGCGTATGAAAATGGGTATTGATCACATGACTCTAGATACACACTGAATACGTGTAATATGATTATAAGTATTATAAGGCGGCATGTAGGCGTCGTAGCGTTTTGCTCGGTAATATGATTAGGGGTCGTTGGTGTCGTAGCATTTTGCTCGGTAATGTGATTAAATTGTTCAATATTGTAACGCTTCGTTACAATGTGTGCATGAAAGTATCGTTATGAAAGATCATCGAAGCCTTGACCTCTTTCTTCTCTTGTTAACATACCAGATTATTTTTTTACAATTTATTTGTTGTCTTCTAATAACAGTAGTTATGTCGTCATTTTAAAATTGAACGACTTTGGTCTCATTTTAAATTAAAGGTTTGATAAGACCAGTGACTTAAGGAAACACCAAACAAAAAGTCTAAATGGGTCAAATCATACGATCCGAATAACCAGTTCACGTGCGTCGCGCCGCCACTGCGTGAGATATCCATGCCTTCAAGTTGCTCGTGGAATCGAAGCCCCGTACTGTATAAAACACATATCGTTCATGTTACGAGTAATATCTTCCAAATGTGCTAAGGTTTAGTTTTCATCGATCGGTTTTACAAACCGATGATGACCCACAATCCACACCAAACGATGACTGTTTTCGAAAACGTCATTTGCGTCAAAAATGCAACTGGATTTCTTAAACGCAAATTGCAAAAGCTGCTATCTGCTTCAGAAAATGACGTTCATTTGACGATCAATTTGACGTTTTTGAAAATATCAAATGTCTTTCTGCGAATGCAAATGCATTGTCGCTTAATGAACCCCACTTGCAATGACTTCGTTGCAAATTCTGCAATTTCGCTTGCTGAAATACAACTTGTTGATCCGTTCATTCAAAACTGAATTCAGGTTCCACTTCCAGCTGCTTCAGAACTCAGTCAGCGAACGCACGGTGGCGTTGTATATGATCACTGTGACTTGTCATGGTGATTTGTCGTCAGTACTTCATTTATGACATATAAATAAATATATTTATAACAGATAAATAAATATGGCTGCCAATATCTGTCAAAATCTATACATCCTTAAGGAAAATACATTTAGTATTTAGAGACCCTTATTCAAACACTTGGGTATTTACAATAAATACATACTTCACAATATCAGAATTTTGTTTTGAATTAGACCATTCAACTTAGTCCCAGCAATTAATCAACCACAAAAAATCGCAGTATTACCGTAAATTCTAGTAGCCTTAATCACGAAAAGAAAACAGTTTTCAGAGGTTTAAACATCATCTAAAAATATAAACAAAAACGAAGGTACATAAATATCGTATAAGTCTCATACCATTCCCTTATATGAAATTGCTAAAACGAAAATAGTAATTGATCCTAATTCTTCGGCTGGATGCTAGGAACATTGATTATGTATGTGAACGTGCAGTCGAGTTTTCAAGAAGTCCAGTAACTCTCCCGTAATTTTCATTAGAAAAAGCTGTAGAAAGCTAGTTGATCAAGAAAAAAAAAACACTAGAGTGGGGCTCCTGCAAGGAATTTTTAAAAGAAAGATCCTCCAGGAGAATATTCTGTGATAACATAGAAGAAACCTCAACTAATCCAGTGATGCCTAACTACTTGAAAGATGCTCATGACTCATCGACAAACTCTTGCAAGCAATCGCTTAACCTCTTTCTAGATACCCATATACCGAGAAGCTCCCAAACTATTAATGCCACCAGTAATAGTGTGTCTAAAAATTCCTTAACTTATCCACAAGGTTTGATTACAAGGGAAAAACTGCACTAAGCTTTCAATGACTTCAAACCTTCTCATTAGAACCAGACGGCATAATACCAGCCGAATTCCAAAATTCTGCCAATTCTAGAGATTTAATATCTGTTTAAATTTGGTCTATATTCCTGTGCTATGGAGAGAAGTCAGAGTTGTATTTATACCCAAAGCGTGCAAATGTTCCCATGTAGAACGGAAATATCTCAGACCTATAAGTCTATCATCATTCATTCTTAAAACTTTTGGGCGAATATTCATTAACACCAGACCTTTTTCCACGGCCCAGCACGCATACCGTAAAGGGAAATCGGTGAAAAGAGCTCTTCATACACCCCCTCCATCATAAACAGTATACAATGGTTGCCTTCCTTGATATACAAGGCGCTTTTAACAATGTCGACACATCTGCAATCGCGTCTGCACTGTCATCTCTGAATCTAGAATGTTCGCTTGGAAAATTGATCAATCAAATGCTAACTTGCAAGATTATTCACCCCTATTACAGAATTCGGCGAATGAGCCAAAGTGAGAGTTTCAATTCATTTCTAAACTTTTGCTATTACTGAATCCGACGAATGAAAGTTGAACGAATGTCGGTAACAATGCCTGCACCTCTGACATTTCCTTCAACTTACAGAATACGCAATCCATTCGCACTCCATACAATTTCTATCATTTTACATTCGCACCAATTTCGAGACGAATCTGAAGTGAATTTTTTATTAAACGAAAATAAACAATGGAGAGTACAAAAATGCAAGTCAAAAGCTTATCATACTTAATGCTAAAGTGTTTGTTTCACAAATTTTAATAGAAAACGCACAAATAGCAACGCAACCAGAGAGCAAGAAATCTACAAAAAAAAAAAAAAAGAGCACACGATTGGTTTTGAACCGTCCGCCATCTTCGTACTAACCACTTTCAACGATGCTTGATTTCGTTGATCGAAAGCGATACTATTATCACAGCCTAGGCCAATTGAATAAATGTTTGCAGCTGACAGTGTCGATACGAAAGTTCAGAAATGATAAGGTAATTTTAGGAATCGACAATGTAGTTCATCCGACGAATTTCATAATTGAGTTTTACAGCGGATGCGAATCGAGTCAACTCACCGGGAGTAAAATTCTGCAAATTCTGTAATAGACATGATTAATTCAAAGTTGATAGAAGATCTGTCAGTAGAGGAACACCGCAAAGCAGTGTCCTATTTTTACTTCTTTGGTATACTTGGTAGTGAATGAACTGTTGTGGTATCTGGAAGCGGAGAATTACACAGTGATTGCCTATGCGGATGAAATTGCTATTGCCGTATCAGAGAAGCATCCCAACACCCGAAATTACCTCTTACAATACGTCTTAAGCAAGCTAACAAACTGGGATGATCGGTGTGAACTGGATGTTAAGCCTGATAAAACATATCTTGTCCTCTTCTCTAAGAAATATAAAAATATATTGGTGGTAGCATTCATTGTTGCTACCAGTTACAATTTTCTTTTAATTCCCTGAACTCGTCTGCCTGTAGTTTGACAGTTCATCATCGGGGTTTTTTCTCGTCATTTTCTTTGGTCATTTACTTTTGTTACGGTAAAAATTCACCGTAACAATCTTCATTCTTTCTATTTCCTTTTCCTTGCATCCTTCCAATTTTCCTTTTTAATTACACAGGTGTTCGTTTTGCGATAGTGCGAGAGAGCAGGGCGACCATGGTCTATCAGCCAGTGGTTCTCTCTCTCAGTATCGTAAAGCAAACAAATCGTCGACGAGTACTGACAGACAGGCGGTCTGTTTCATGGGTTTCAATTCGAAAACGTTGAAGACACTTGGTCTTTAAATGTAGATGTCGCTCTTAAAGGAGAACGGCCGAGTGCCCAACCTAAAACTAAAAACTAGAAATTAACTAATTTGTAAAAGATGGAACTTTAAGTGTGAGTTCCCAAACTCCCCCTTGTCTGAGTTAAAGCCAATCACGACCTATTGAGTAAATGTATGCAACTTAATCGATTCCTCTTTCTTTTGCTTTCCTCTAATTATTATTATTATTAGAAATCCGGTGGGGACGAATGTGCGCGAGTGCTTATTAATTCTACTTGAGGTTTTAAAGATTTTTTTCTATCAGCGCAAAAACTGTGGGGATAATTGTGAACTAACCATAGGAAACGTCGTGACCTGGAAGGAAATTCCAGCGGGCGGCGAATTCCATGGAAAGTTCGAGAGAAATTGATGGAAAGAGAATTTGTGAGTAAGCAGGATCGCCATATTTCGACACAAAAGGTTCTTCAGCAAACTTGCGGAGATTGGCTGTCGATGACGTGATCGAAATTCGCGATACCGAATTGGCTGAAAGCACGGGGGTATGGGGCGAAATTTTGAGCGGCTATCCAGAAGAAAAATCTTGGAAGTCACTCTAATCTTGATAGAGAAAGAAGACAGAAGCTGATAAAAAGAAAATTTTTAAAATCAGGAGTAAAATTATAAGTGGAAAAAAAAGAGGAATTTTGTTTAAAAAGAAAAGTAGAAATTAAGAGCCTAAAAAGAAAACAATAGTGGAAGTGGAAAAATTACGGAGGATAAAAATATCGAAGTTATTGGGAAAAATAAAGGAAGAGGAAAGGAAGGAAGAGGAAAACGAGGAAAAATCTACCGCAGGGATTTATTTATTTATTTATTTATTTATTTGGTCGTAATTGGTTTTAAGTGCGTTACGTTCATTTTCCGAAAATTGCGGAAATCGCGACCCGTTAATATCCGTTGTGTTTCTGGGAACCAGACCTTAACGGTCCATCTTATTGTTTGAATTTTGTTGTTGTTGCTTGAAAATATCCTGGGTTTTAATCCTACTCGTAAGGTTTCCCAGGCTAATAAATCTTTAAACATTCAAAAAAAATTATCTTTCATTTTCACTTTTCATCTCCGCTCATCATCGTTGTTCATTTTTCTTCTCAAAGGTTTGCAATTTCCTTTTTCTTATTTCAGGAAAAAATTGCTGGCGCCCTTTTTATTACGCAGTAAGTAGGTACGCCACTGGGGCGATTAAACGTAATAAATTACATTTTTTATATCAATTTGATATTAATCATATCACAAAAAAAAATCCCTATCAAATTTTCCCACCCCAACTGCTCTAGCCGTGGTGGCAGCATCTTACTCGCTGTCAGCTACACTTGTTCTTTTGTCAATTATTGACACTTCGCCTTCTTCTCGATTCGTGGTGGTTGTCGTCGCGCCGTCGCAGAATTTAATTCGTTGTTTTTCTTTAATAAATCATAAATAATAATCTTTTAATCAATTTCCGCGATCGCGATTAGAAATTCAAGTGTAGCACTTTTAATAATCGAAAAGTAAAGTTCGCGATATAAAACTTAGACAAGGTGCATACTCAGACAAACTTAATTTTTAGACTCTCTTTTTGCCTTCTAAATCACAGTAGGCGGAACTTTTGGCGATAAGAAAACGTGATATAAAATATAGATATATGCATGTTCTCGAACAGTCAAACAGCCATTAAATCTCTTGATTCTGTCTCTACCAGCTCAATAACTGCCCGTAACTGCGAATCGTTTTCGATGACGATGGCGCAGCAGTTTAACATTTACTTCTGCCAAGTCCCGAAATTGTAAAGCTGACGAGCTCGCCAAAAGGAAAACAAGTTATACCTTTATTTCCAGATAAGACAATTAGACAACTATAGGAGTTCTAATCTCTACGTGTAAGCTTATGCTAAAGCAAGATGCTACACAGAGAACAAAGCTTAGGTGGAACAATATTACCACCACGTACATAAGCTCCGTAATAGGTGTTATAAGAATACACTGTTTGATAGGCAAGCCAGCATCGCGGCTAAGGGTATAGTGTAAGGGTTTCCGCAGTAGCTGCATTGACGAAGAGGGGGAGGTTTCGATTCCTTACCTCTTCTGTACGTGTCCTGCTTTATGCCAAAGACGTAGACCCTATCTTGGGGATTTCTTCTACAATAATCTTAGTGATCTGGCAAAAACAGATAAAGGCCATCTCGCTCGCTTCATAAAAAGCTCAAAATGGTTTAACGATTAGGGGAGAAAGTCTCCAAGATTTAAAGTGGTCTGACATTGAATCAACTCATGGTTTAAGTATGTCGGCTCTCCTGCTGACAGCCACGTCAACCTAACCTTACCTAAACTCCCGTAATTATTCTCGATACATATGGACATCGCGTTTCCTATAATAGAAACGCATGCTTGAAAATTGTGCTATTGTCTGAAAATGTCAATTAAAATTAGTATTAATCCCAAAATAAATAAAATGCACGACTGGGTCGCACGAACTTGCTCCTATGTAATCGACTGGGAATTTTAAAAACGAATGTTACGAGTATTAGAGTAAATTGTTCATAAGGATAAAATTAATTTTTAAATTCTTTTAGTAGTAACAGAATGCTATGCAAATATGAATTTATGCAAGAACAAAATTATAAGTCCTTGTAGTGGTTTCTTTAAAAGAAGCTTTTATATACAAACTTTTTAAAAGCTTTTTAAGAAAAAATTTTAGTACGCTAATTTAAAGTGTTTATTATTGTTCGAATAAAAATTAAATTTACGAAAAGAAATATTGACCCGTTTCGGAGATATCGAATTTTCAAAAAAAAGAAAAAAATAGATTTTTTTTCAAAAATTCAAAAAGTATTTATTTTAAAGTTTTGAAATGCAATGTGTTTAAGACTTTTTAGAAGCCTTTCTATAAAAATTTTCATTAAGATCCGTTATGTGGATAATGAGAAATTCATATTGAAGTTAATTTGAATTTGTACACTAATGGCAACACGCAATACGATATTCTTAATTTTTACATGAATTCTTTCTCTTATACTAAAGCTTTATGATTGTAATTACTATGTACTTAACTTTCTTTTCTTATTTCGCTTTTAATAAAGTTAGTTCCTTGTTAAACTCAATATAGATTGAATGTGTTTCATTTGATATTGTAACAAAGGTTATGGGCCCAGTCCCATGCAGAGCCTAAATTTAATTTGAGTTCACTAAATTTTTTTTTGATCAGTAATCTTGCAATTTTTTTGGTTGGTAATATTTGGTATTAAGAATGAGTTCATTATACCAGATTGACAAATTAAATGAAGACAATTATGATGGATGGAAAGTGCAGATGAAGGCTGTATTAGTTCACAGCGATCTATGGACTTATGTATCGGGAGCTACCATTAAGCCCGAGTTATCTGCAACCAACGCATCAGATGTCGCGGCATGGGTAGGCAAGGATGATAAGGCACTTTCAACCATTTTGCTAAGTGTAAAATCATCACAACTTATACACATCAGAAAATGTTCATCATCAAAAGACGCATGGAAAAAGTTGGAGGATATTCATCAACCGAGTGGACCAGCTCGGAAGGTAACTCTTTTCAAGCAACTCTTATCTTTGAAAATGGTAGACAGTGACTCTATAAGTAATCATTTAAATAAATTCTTCGAAATCTCCGAAAAATTATTGGAAATTAATATAAAAATGCAAGATGAATTATTAGTGATCATACTTTTATCAAGTTTGCCAAGAGAGTATGAAAACTTTATAGTTGCCATCGAGTCACGGGATTCGCTTCCCACAGTATGTTCCATAAAGACGAAGCTTCTAGAAGAGGGAAAACGGCGAGAAGGGAATAGTGTGGATGCTAACGAAGCTGCATTCTTAACACGTCACCAAAGTAAAGCTTCAAAGTCAAGCAATAAGACACGAACAAAGGTGAAGTGTTACAACTGTAAGATGAGGGGTCACTTTGCTTCTGAATGCCGTTCTCCAAAAAGCTCATCGAAAAGAAACACTACGTCATCATTTGCTATGTTAAATAGTACCGCAAATACTTCGGCACTTGACAAAAATATGTGGGTACTTGATAGCGGGGCAACCTGTCACATATGTTGCGACAAAAGCTTTTTCACCATCATGGAACCACATGTTGAGAAGATTGAATTGGCTGCAAATCATTTCATTAGTTCTACGTGTGTCGGGACTGTCAAAATCTCTTTCAATGATAACATCATCCAGCTTCTAAATGTTTTATATGTACCAGAACTGAAAACTAATTTTATTTCAGTAAGCAAAGCCGTAGAAAATAATCATTCCGTTGTTTTTGGTGAAAAAGAGGCTAGGATTTTCGATTGTGAACAAAATTTAGTTATGCATGCGATTAAATGTGGTGGATTGTTTGTGCATGAAAATAAAAGAAAACCTATTTTATGTAGCATGATAAATAAAGTTGATAATGATCAACTTCTTTGGCATGCCCGCTTAGGGCACCTTAATATGAAAAGCATGAATCAATTGTTTAGTAAAAACATGGTAAAAGGTGCTAACCTCAAAAATATACCGAGTGTGTTGCAATGTGACATCTGTTCTAAAGGAAAAATTTTTAGGTCATCTTTTCCAACAAACAAGGAAATTATGACAAAAGGATTGCTAGATGTGATTCATTCCGACGTATGTGGACCGATGAAGACCAAATCATTGGGTGGTGCAAAGTACTTCGTTTTATTCATAGACGATTTTAGTCGCAAAATATTTGTTTATTTTTTGAAGGCCAAAAGCGAAGTATTCAGGGCATTTAAGCAATTTGCCGCTGAGGTTGAACGAGAAACTGCATGCAAAATAAAAGTTTTAAGAAGCGATAATGGTGGGGAGTATTTGAGCTCAGATTTTTCGAAATTCCTTTCTGAAAAAGGAATAAAGCGACAGCTGACTGTGGATTATACGCCTCAGCAAAATGGCGTTTCAGAAAGAGCAAATAGAACATTAGTTGAAATGGCTAGGTACCTACTATTGAGCTCTAATTTACCTGAGTATTTATGGGCCGAGGCCTTGAACACGGCGGTTTACATTAGGAATCGATCACCTACAAATCTTTTAAGGGATCGAACCCCATATGAAGTTTGGTATGGACGAAAGCCTTCAGTACGACATATGAAAGTTTTTGGTTCAAGGGCTATAATGCTCTATAAAAGGCCAAAAAGGTCGAAATTTGTGTGATGGTAGGCTATTCGAAAGAATCTAAGGCATATAGACTATATGAACCTACTGATAGAAAAATCATGAAAAGTCGAGATGTTAAATTCAAAGAATTATTGGGTGGAAATGATAGCATCGTTGGTTCTTATGATCTACTCAGTGAAGAGTCAAAGTCAGAAGAAATTACATGTGTTAAAGGTGAGGAATGTTCCCAAACAAAGGACACAACAAGTAAATCGTTTTCTGAAATGTTGGATGACAAAGGTGAAGATGAGAATGTCGGCGAGAACAGTAACGACGATGGTGCGGACGATGGGAGCTGTAGTATTGATAGCGAGGAGAATAACGTCATGGATCTGAGGCAGGAAGATAATGAAAGCCAGGATGCTGTTGATGAGGAAGATCATATTATGGATTTAAGATCAGGAAGGCAGAAAATCAAAACAATTTACCATATGAATAGCAGCACAGACCCTTTAAAAATAAATCCACTTACAGTTAATGAAGCTCTAGGTCGAGCTGATGCGAATATGTGGGAACAATCCATGCAAAGTGAGTACGATTCATTAAAAAATAATGAAACATGGGAATTGGTTGACCTTCCCTCTAATCGTCATGCCATTAAGTCAAAATGGGTTTTTAACATAAAACATGACAAGCACGGGAAGCTGGTTCGATATAAGTCCAGACTTGTGGCAAAGGGTTGCAGCCAAAAGTTACGTATTGACTACAACGAGACGTTTTCACCGGTTGCTAGGTATTCAACTATTAGATTAGTCCTAGCTTTGGCAGTAGAGTTTGATCTCCATGTTCACCAAGTGGATGTCTCATGTGCATACCTTAATGGTGATATAAAAGAGGAAATTTATATGCATCAACCAGAGCATTTCGTGGACTCCAATAATAAAGGAAAGGTTTGCAAATTAAAAAAATCACTCTATGGTTTGAAGCAAGCAGGTAGAGAGTGGAATAGTAAACTTGATTCAACTTTAAAGGAAATGGGTTTTTCTCGCTGCAATGCTGATACTTGCGTTTATACGAGAAACAAAAAGGATGACTTTAACATTGCCGTAGTCTATGTTGATGACATCATCATCGCATGCACAAACGAATATTCTGTTCTTCGTATAAAAGAAGCACTCGCTGACGCTTTTGATTTGGTGGACAAGAGTCCGATTGATTTTTTCTTAGGCGTTGAGATAAGCCGTAACAAGGATACTGGATCAATAACGCTTTCGCATGAGCAGTATATTAAGAATCTGTTGTCGAAATACGGGATGGTTTCAACCCGAAAATGTAACACTCCTCTTGATCCAGGTGAAAAACTGATGAGATGTTCTAAGACTTCGTGTACCAAGGTGGATGACAAGGAATACCAATCTTTAGTTGGGTCTATGATGTATCTTGCCATAACAACTAGGCCGGACATCATGCACGCTGTTAGCAAATTGGCTCAATTTAACATAGAGCCGCACAAGGAACACATGACCGCTGCTAAACATTTGTTGAGGTATCTAAATTGTACATCTAATTTTAAACTTTCTTTTAAGAAAACTGGTGAGCTACTGAGCGATACCGATTGGGCTGGTAGTTGCGATGACCGAAAATCATATACTGGTTACGCTTTTTTCTTGGCTGGTGGTGTTGTGACTTGGGAGTCGCGTAAGCAATCTACTGTGGCATTGAGCAGTACCGAAGCCGAGTATATGGCGCTGGTGGCTGCGACTAAAGAAACTGTTTATCTTCGAAGGTTACTGACAGAAATGGGATTTGGCTCTATTGTGAACGGACCAACTGAGTTGTGCGGAGATAATCTGAGCGCGCAACACTTAGTAAGGAATCCAGTGTTTCATTCAAGATCGAAGCACATAAATATAAAATATCATTATATTCGTGAGATTTATAACAAATCTTTGATAAAACTAGAATATGTACCTACATCTGAAATGATTGCTGATATATTCACTAAAATATTGAATAAATCAAAACATTTAAAGTTATTTGTTAAATTAGGATTAAGTAATTAATTAAAAATTTGTTTTTAAGAGATATTGTGTTGAGGGGCAGTATTGAAGTTAATTTGAATTTGTACACTAATGGCAACACGCAATACAATATTCTTAATTTTTACATGAATTCTTTCTCTTATACTAAAGCTTTATGATTGTAATTACTATGTACTTAACTTTCTTTTCTTATTTCGCTTTTAATAAAGTTAGTTCCTTGTTAAACTCAATATAGATTGAATGTGTTTCATTTGATATTGTAACAATTCAAAATTCGAAAAAATGGTTCTATGGTAGGTACAAGCTGTAATATCTTAATTTCAAAAATTTTTTTATTAAATTAAAGATCGTAAAAATTAATTGAAAGAAAAAAAATTTTATCAAAATTCTAGGTGCCGTTTTCGAGAAAAATACAATTTTTGAAAACCATTTTTTTTAATTTTTTAGCATTTGTATGGTAGGTACCTTTATTTTTAGGTAAAATAAAAAATTTTGTTTCACATTTTGTAGATCATATTGAGAAACTTTTATTTGTCAAGCTTAAGAAAAATCTGGCATGGGGTTTTCGAAATATTGAGTTTTGAAAAAAAAATTTTGAAGTTTTTTTTTAAAAATCCAAAAAAAAATTTTTTGAAAATTTGAGTACACAATTCTATTTATGTTTTTGGGAAGCTTTAGCAAAAAAAAATGATCAAAATCGGTTGAACCGTTTTTGAGAAAATCAAAAACAAACAAAATGGTTCCATGGGGGGTACCCTCAATAACCATTTTCCGGAAAATTTTTTTCAACCAATACCTAGATTTAATTAAATGAAATTTTTCTGTATCTTTATTTTTGAAATCTGTTGAACAGTTTTTGAGAAAAACAAATGTTTATAAAATTTCGAAAAAAATTCGTATGGGGGGTACCGTTATTTTTAGTCTTAAAAAAAAAAGAAAAAAACGTGTGGAGGGAAAAATTAAAAATGATATGTATCAAGTTTAAAGAAAATCGGCCAAGTCGTTTAGCCTGTAGTCGAACAGACAGACAGACAGACAGACAGACAGACAGACAGACAGACAGACAGAATTGCGAGACCCACTTTTTTAGTCTTCGCTATCATCGTAATGTCAACTTTGATCAAAATCTCGAGTTCGATTTTTTTTACGAATGCATAACTTGCCTTATAGTACCTATAAGTCGCAAGTAAAAATTGAGAATATTGTCGCTGGAAGTCATGTGCATGAGCTGCAAAATTTACTTATTAATGAACTAATATGCAAACTAATACAATTTTCTTCGAGCTTGTTTAGTCAATTAGCCTTTAGCAAACAACACGATTTTCTATTTTTCACATTTTAGAACATACAATTTGAAATAAAATCTAGCTTTAGTACTTTAGAAAGATTCTTGCAAAGAGTTCTTCTCAAGACTATACCCAGGAATTTGCAGCACTTACAAAGTAGTTAAAGAAATTTGGGAAAACAAACTGTTGACCTTCATCTAGGACTATGAATGTAAAGACAGAAAAACTTCAATTTCAGGTCTTGCTATACATAGATGAGCAAATGTATGCTTCTTCAGTTGTTCTAAGTTTAACTGTTGATTTAAAAATAAAGTAAGTACACTTTATGCTTCTGTCTTTAATTATGCCAAGAAGCGTAACTTATTCGAAAAAGACTAACAAACTTGTCACCAATTTCCAGACGAATCCGACTCCGCCACAATTGTATGTTCTTAATTTATTCAAAAGCACATAGCGCACTTGCAAATCCATCGGCATACTTTTTGTGGACTTCTACAGACTTCTGACTGTTAACCTCAGAAACCTCGTTTAACAACGACAACACTAGCATAGCACCACTCTGGGGTTTTTGTGCTGTCTCAATGAATTTCTAGCTTAAGCAAACAGTGCAAACACTCGTAAAACATCATTACGTCGCCAGTCGCAATTCAAAACGACTTGGATCTTATTTTTTTTAGAGGCTTACTTGGATATCAAAGCTTCACCACTTTCCAGCCAGTTGAATGGCATCACGAACCTAACGAACGGGCTACTCCCTCCCATCTTCCAGAGGTTGTCGGCCTTCAGGACGATGTCGACGATGACGAAGCTTTCTTTCACTCGCAGTCACAACTCTTCTCGATGTGCCCCTGTTTGTTCTTTTGTGCGATTCATTTATTCCTTCTGTGTTGCAACATTTGAGGACATTCTAGGCTCAATATACGAGAACGAGATGAGTGGTGTGCTAAATTCAACACACCCAAACGAATCCTTTTTCAAACATTCAACATTCCCTGTGCAAATGCAACATACAGATGCATAAAATGATAAAACGAGGCTACCTGCGGGTGGTCCATGATTTTTGTTTATTCAGGCTGTTTTTGCTGTTCCTATTTATATCCTGGCAAATAGGCAAAATGGAAAAAAGCATCCCACAGGAGTCAATGGCTGTGGGAGGACGTGCAAAAACGCAATGCATTTTAGATTCAGTGCAAACAATTTTATTCCATCATCACCTCAGGACCAAACGACGAATCCTTAAGTTTCGTACCTATATATTTTTTTTTGTTTTGTTGAAAAGGATGCAAATTGAGGCTAGAGGAAGAAATAAAGGATGCAAGTGAGAAAAATGCATGAATATTCATACAAAGCTCCAGCAGAGATGTACACGGATAAGATGCTGAATTGCTGAAGTTATGTGTGGTGTTGGGTAAATATGCAAGCGAAAATACGGTTTCTGCCTGTAAGCTTAAAGGAGGTAAGGTATATGTATATGCGAGATTCTAATTGTACGGCTGGGGTAGGTGACCTAAACTTCAGCTGCTGTACACTTTTTACTATGGATCGTTTGAACATGAACGACTCTGCATCTTAATTAAAAAAAAAACGGGGGTTTCATTCATCAAAAGCTGAATCTCTGAATGGGAGCATTCTCAAATATTCAAATGGTTAAAGTCTAATACGGTGATAGCAGGTTTACAATGAAGAGCCTTGAGGTCAATTGTTTTTCTTCTTCTTTTTTTGGATCTTGGTGTTGGGAATTGGATTCCTTTAATAGAAAGGGTGTTGATGGAACAGGGCAAGCACTGATAGGCGACGACATAGGTCGATGTCCAGTGTGGAAACGGTTAGTACACACCAGCTGGGGATTTTGTACCTTTTACTGGTAGCTACTGGATATTGGTCTCGCCCATCGAATTAACAAGGCAAGTCAACTGACTTGCAACTTATTGCCTAGAGTTTTGATCACAAGACGAAAAAAGCGAAGCTTATTTTTCTGTCGGAAATGTCAGAAGTTTAGAAGAACCCGTCGGAAATATGGTAGACGGAGGGGCGGATACTTACTACTTACTTACTTAGGTCCTCAGACCTTTTATGTCCGTGGGGGACCACTAGTGGAGCATAGGGCGAATACAACACCAGCTCGCCATCGTGTTCGGTTTCTAGATATGAGTCGCAACTCCCTCCAACTCTTGCCTAGTTGGACTGACTCCTCCTCCACTGTCCTTCTCCATGAGCTTCTCCGTCGTCCAGGTCTTCTTCCTTCTTGAGTGAGCGGATTCCACTGCATTGCATGCGCCGCAATACAGTCATCGCCTTTTCGAAGCGTGTGTCCGATCTACTGACAATTTCGACGTCGTAAATTAGCGTCAATAGGTTCCTGACCCGTTTGCGTAAGAAGCTCTTCGTTTGATATAAGATTGGGCCAGAAAATCCTTCGGATGTTTCGTAGACTTCTATTAATGAACGTTTGCAGCTTCTTTGTGACACCTACCACCATTCCTCAGTTTCCGTCAAGTCCGCTCGCAGGACATCGCTTATCACCAACAGAAACAATATTGGTGGGTGACTGAATGCAGCCCTATCTGACTCCACTTTGGACTTCAAACTCTTCTGACAGCCTCCCTTCGTGCAAAACGTGACATTTGGATCCATCATAAGTTGCCTTAAAAAATATCTATTAATTTATCCGGAATACCCCTCCTGCGTAAAGCATGCCAAATAAATTCTCTTTTGACGCTATCGAAAGCCTTCTCAAAGTCAATGAATAGCAGGTGGAGTGGTCAGCGATATTCGACGCACCGCTCAATTATGATCCTTTTAGTATTGATATGATCAATACTTTCCAGTGCGGAAACCTGGTTGTTCGGCATCGAGTGTGACTTATAGATGTTCCCTGATGTGTTCCAGTACTATTTGCGCTAATATTTTGGCAACGGTAGACAGGACGCAAATCCCCCTCCAGTTTTCGCACTGTGTTAAGTTTCCTTTTTTAGGCAGCTTGACAATCATTCCCTTTTTCCACTCATTCGGAAATCCTTCGGAGACCCAATCTTTCTTTATGAGTGGATGCAGGAGTTCGCTCGATGTCGTTTGGCGCCGCTTGTAGAAGCTCTGCAGGAATGCCATCAAGTCCTACTGCGGACGAGTTTAATAATTCACCGAACACAATGGAGATGCAGCTGAAATAGGTGTTCAAATATTGGATACACACAAAAACAACATAACGAACATAAGAACGAGGTGCAGTCTTAACTGCATCAGTTGGCGAACTTTAAAGTTTTGCGTGCAGGACTTTTGAAGTTTAAAAATTCAGCTAGTCAAACCACTCGATGCAGGTAAATTCGCAGAAGATTTCAATCAGCTCTCTAAATAGATAGATAAATAGATCTAAAATATCAAACGTTAGAAACTTGTACAGCAGCATTGTGTTCACGAAAAAAATACCCCTTACGACACTTTTGACAGCTATTCTAGATGCAGTTCCAGTTATAGCAAAATACTACTATGGTCGCATATAACGACTTATATTATTATTTATTTATCAGGCCGGCCCGGCAGATAGACCACACACGAAATCTTTACTCTAAGGCAAATTATGGACAGCATCAACGAATTTCAAGTCATGACTCACCATCGTACTTGCCTCATATGATAGCATTCATCGTTAGGAGCTCTATATTAAGATGGCCCAACTCCAGAAGTTTTTTGGTAAGGGGATGCTCTGGACATTTCCTTATTCTTGTTCTGGAGCCGATGCTATGAAAGGTAGGCGTTAGTAATGAGAACACTATTATTAAACAAATTTTGGAATTCTGGGGTATGCAGACATTATCAGTCATTCACATAGTTCCGTAAAAGAATACTTCACAAACATTTGTCTCTTGACTAGGCCAAATTTCAAAAATAATAGAAGAAATTCGGCAGTAGCATAGGAGCTTATATATATCGGAGTTAATATCAACTTCACTAAATACACCTTAGTGAAGACCCAACGAAGAATTACTCCAGGCAAGCGCAGCTTCTTTGGTTTTGGCGAACTAAATCCACTATATATTGCTTGTTGTGATTAACAGTGTCGAGAGTTGGAAGATAAACTGAAAAAGATAGCTGATATTGAACTCATTCGATACAAAAATTCTTGGAAGTATATTTGAATCTGTATTCTACAGCCAATAGATCATTCGAATCGGCACTCCTATTATGAAGGAAGATGGAGCATGTTGTTTAAAGACCAATCAATCGCGAATGCCAGAGGGTTTGATCTATAGCTGTGCTTGCTTCTTCCTTGGATAGGTAGAGGATGAAATGCTGCCATCGGGAACCTGTTAAGTTAAAGATGTAAGACAGACCTTAGCGAACTATCTGAACTGAAGATCAAAGACTTTATCTATTTTTTTCATCGAGCCAAGACGATCTTCAATGACTTCTGTTACGGGTGGTCGTCGATTTTAAGATCGCTACCATAGCGAATTTCAGGTTGAGGGAAACGCATGAGTCCCTCATCATATCCTATTAAATCAACAGGTCAAACAAGTTTATAGTATCAAGACAGTGCATTCCAGCCATAATTGGGTCACAGAACAAGAGTGCTCGTGGTTGCCATTTCTACCTTAATAAGACAGTTTTGACTAGTTCTGGAATGGATTCAAACTACTCTTGTTTGAGAGTAATGCATAACTCTCCACTCCTCAATAATCGAATATATACGAGTATACTGCTTCGATGGAAACCTCAAGATTTCGACCCGATTACTCACCTATCAAACGACTTTTTTACTTGCGACTTATAGGTACTATAAGGCAAGTTATGCATTCGTAAAAAAAATCGAACTCGAGATTTTGATCAAAGTTGACATTACGATGATAGCGAAGACTAAAAAAGTGGGTCTCGCAATTCTGTCTGTCTGTCTGTCTGTCTGTCTGTCTGTCTGTTCGACTACAGGCTAAACGACTCGGCCGATTTTCTTTAAACTTGGTACATATTATTTTTAATTTTTTCCCCCCACACGTTTTTTTCTTTTTTTTTTTAAGACCAAAAATAACGGTACCCCCCATACGAATTTTTTTAGAAATTTTATAAACATTTTTTTTTCTCAAAAACTGTTCAACAGATTTTAAAAATAAAGATACAGAAAAATTTCATTTAATTAAATCTAGGTATTGGTTGAAAAAAAATTTCAGAAAAATGGTTATTGAGGGTACCCCCCATGGAACCATTTTTTTTGTTTTTGATTTTCTCAAAAACGGTTCAACCGATTTTGATCATTTTTTTTTTGCTAAAGCTCCCCAAAAACATAAATAGAATTGTGTACTCAAATTTTCAAAAAAAATTTTTTTGGATTTTTAAAAAAAACTTCAAAAATTTTTTTTCAAAACTCAATATTTTGAAAACCCCATGCTAGATTTTTCTTAAACTTGATAAATAAAAGTTTCTCAATATGATCTACAAAATTTGAAACAAAATTTTTTATTTTACCTAAAAATAAAGGTACCTACCATACAAATGCTAAAAAATTAAAAAAAATGGTTTTCAAAAATCGTATTTTTCTCGAAAACGGTGCCTAGAATTTTGATAAAATTTTTTTTCTCTCAATTAATTTTTACGATCTTTAATTTAATAAAATAAATTTTGAAATTAAGATATTACAGCTTGTACCTACCATAGAACCATTTTTTCGAATTTTGAATTTCTCATTATCCACATAACGGATCTTAATGAACATTTTTATAGAGAAGCTTCTAAAAAGTCTAAAACACATTGCGTTTCAAAACTTTAAAATAAATATTTTTTGAATTTTTGAAAAAAAAATCTATTTTTTTTTTTTTTTTTTGAAAATTCGATATCTCCGAAACGGGTCAATATTTCTTTTCGTAAATTTAATTTTTATTCGAACAATAATAAAAACTTTAAATTAGCGTACCAAAATTTTTCCTTAAAAAGCTTTTAAAAAGTTTGTATATAAAAGCTTCTTTTAAAGAAACCACTACAAGGACTTATAATTTTTGTTCTTGCATAAATTCATATTTGCATAGCATTCTGTTACTACTAAAAGAATTTAAAAATTAATTTTATCCTTATGAACAGTTTTCTCTAATAATATTCGTTTTTAAAATTCCCAGTCGATTACATAGGAGCAAGTTCGTGCGACCCAGTCGTGCATTTTATTTTTTCTTTCTTCGTATAATTCTGGATTAGAAATTACATCCAATAGTACCTCAAACTTTATCCCACCTGATATAGTGGGATATGCACTCTTATTAGGGTCTTCAGAAGCTATTTTAAAGTTGTCCATACAGACATAAGTACATACACTCTTTTCTAATGACTCGAAGGTGGACTATGGTATTGGCTCATGATTTTTCTGTATCTTTAAATACCTCCAGATCTTTACGGCTAATTGACTTTTGTTGTGTTTTCAGAACATTCAAACAGAACCCTAACCGCAATCGGTTGTGCGTCTATTCTCTAAGAAAGACTGGCAAAGATAAGAGCCATTGATTTGAATATATCATCACCTAATTTGCTCCAGAAATTGCGGGATCTTGAAAGCCTTAATATAAACTTCAAGATTAAAGGAAAAGGAATGGACTGACGAACTGGTCAGGCAAGGTTCTAACCTTGTTGGCTCACTTGTGGAAAGAATTAACATTTTTCTAGGAGTTATTTAAAGTCAAAAATTCTCAATTCTCTCACTGAATCCAATCGTCGGTGAAGCTTCACCGAATGCATTCTATGTAGAAATATCTATCCAGCTATATTAATTTCTGAATAATTGACTGATACGCAGATCTAGACAAGAAATAGCTGGACACTGGCTATTAGGAGAACATATGGTGAAGCTGGGCCCCGTGGGTCGTATGTGTGAGCCAGCAGTCTTACATTTTGTCTGTAAATATCTAACTTTAGCCAGTGTGAGATCACGATCCCTGCAAAAGGATTTTGTTTGACGAACTTCATAAACTTTTTGAGCTTTATATCAATAACTTCACCTATTTTCTCAACGAGACTAAATGGCACCATGTTGAACATTGCTAGTTTCTGTTAAATGTTATCCGTGAATTTCCTAAAACTTCGAGGGTTGTCTTTCAACGATTCTCATAAAAAGGCGATAGTTGGTTGGAATCACACGTGCTTTGGGTCGTCCCGAAAAAAATCATAATCACAAAGTTAATACATCGACCAAAAATAATTATTAGCGTCAAAAGTGTTTCCTAAGTAAAGTTCTAATAATATAAGTTTGTGAAACATAAAATATATAAAATATAAAGAATTTAAGTGGTGTTAAAAAAAGTAAAATTTTTCTTAAAATCTTTGCGCCAAAAATTAATTTGACAGCTAAAATATATATTCTAACTTAAAGTGTGCTCTTATTGTTGCATTCCATCGTTCCCTCATGAGTGGGGGTCTGAGAAGTTTAACTAACTCTTCCTTGTCACCATTATCTTCTGCCTCTCAAATGGCAAAAACCCCCCTCACTAGCAAGTGTCTCGATGATCGCCTAAATAAACTCAGTGCAACGATAAAGTGTCATCTCACATCGGAAATTGCCAACTTACGTACTGAACTTGTAACTAAAATAGAAGAACTAGAACATAATTACACAGAACAACTTAATCAACTCAAATCATCAGTGAATCTAATTACAAAGAGAGTCGAAGATTTGGAAACAAAAACAAAACATCCGCCCCCCTCTCTAGAGGAAGATATTCATTCTCTTCAAACACAACTTGACGTAATCGAACGAAAAGAAATTGCAGCTGATGCGGTTTTATTTGGTGTCCCTGTTGCAGCCAACGAGAGTCTAAATGATTACTTCAAACATCTCTGTAGAGGTATTGGTTGTGAGACACCTATTCTCAAGTCTATTTTTCGGCCAAAGCACTCAAATCCAGATCATGCTCCCATCATAATGAAATTCAACTCTGTACATGACAAGATTACAGTACTGAGCGCAGCATCTTCCTTCCGCAGAGAAAACAACAAACAACTTGATCTTAGTATGCTAAAAACTCACTCAAATGATAATAATGTCGTGATATACCTAAATGAGAGCTTGACTAAAAAAAATCGCAATACGCTACAACAAGCAATCCAACTCAAGAAAAAAAAACAATTATTCTCTGTGTACCTACACAAAATCTGGTTTAATTTATGTAAGACAATCAGCTGGTGCAAGAGGTATATTGGTTGAAAGCCATGAACAACTATTGACATATGCACTGCCACCCACTTAGATCAATGTAATTATAATTATTGAAATGTCAAAACGTATTTAAGTTTATCTTTTAAAAATTTATTTAAATTATTATTATTATTATTTTTTTTTTTTTTTTCTCTTTCATACATTTATGTTATTATTGTTGCGATCTTACATCATTTTAACTTGTTTGTATTTGTTCTCCGAAAATTATTTTGTATTTTGTATCATTTATTTAAGTTTTACTCCGTTTTTATTATTATTTATTGCAATGTTAGAGATGGCCGAAAACAATAACATAGAGAACTTATTTATTGGCAACAATTTGAATTCTACATACTGTGAGTGTCAAAAGTGAGTAAACACCTAAATGATTTCTTGAGTTAGATGGAATTAAAACCAAAAAATAAACAAAAATCGAATTCCAATAATACAAAATAAAAGTTTTATTTAATAGCAATAAATCAAAACCAAAATAAAATTTCAAAAAATGAAGTAATGCATTTTTTCCTAATAAAAACTAAAAATACTCCATATTTTAAGCGTCAAAAGTAAGTAAACATCTGTTATATCTTCAAATTATTTATAAATATAGTATCTCAAGTAAAAAATTGCGTATTTCATTTGATCAACTTTAGACTTCATAACATCTCTTAGTCAGCGTGACATGGAAACAACAATATCATTTCTAACATCGGAGGATATTTGGGACAGTTCTTCAATTTAAGGTCATCTTTGTTCTTGATGGCCCGTTTGTGAAATTTTCCGGTCCAAATGATCCCATAAATGTTGTATGGGGCTTAGGTGCGGCGATTGGGGAGGGTGGTGGAGGTGCTTTGAAGTCCTATAAAGTATTCATTTTTTAAGGAACTGCGAGGTATGCTTAAGATCATTGTCTTGCTAAGAGATCTAATTGTTAAGTATCCCTAAATTGCGTAAGGTCGGTTGAAGGTTATTGCTTAGGACGTTTAGATAGTCTTCATTATTCATTGTACTTTCAATGAAAACAAGATTTCCGATCGAATATGCGGCCATACATCCCTACACCATCATGTTTTACTGTGCTCCTTATATTCTGTTTATGATGTTTTCTTACTTCTGATGCGTTAATATGGATAGTAGGTTTAGTTTTTATTAGGAAAAACTGTAAGAAGCTATATTTTGAATTTTTATTTGTGTTTCGATTTATTTTTATTGATTTTTATTATAAGAATCCATTGTTTATTTATTATTATAAAAAAAAAATATTGATATTAACGCATCGGAAGTAAGAAAACATCATAAACAGAATATAAGGAGCACAGTAAAACATGATGGTGCTGGGATGTATGGTAGCATATTCGATCGGGAATCTTGTTTTCATTGAAAGTACAATGAATAATCAAGACTATCTAAACATCCTAATCAATAACCTTCAACCGACCTTACACAAATTAGGTATGCTTAGCAATTGGATCTGTTAGCAAGACAATGGTCCTAAGCGTATCTCGCGGTGCCTTAAAGAATTAATACCTTATAGGACTTCAAAGCACCTCCACCAGCCTCCCCAATCGCCGCACCTAAGCCCCATACAACATTTATGGGATCATTTGGACCGGAAAATTTCACAAACGGGCCATCAAGAACAAAGATGACCTTAAATTGAAGAACTGTCCCAAATATCCTCCGATGTTAGAAATGATATTGTTGTTTCCATGTCACGCTGACTAAGAGATGTTATGAAGTCTAAAGTTGATCAAATGAAATACCCAGTTTTTTACTTGAGACACTATATTTATAAATAATTTGAAGATATAACAGATGTTTACTTACTTTTGACGCTTAAAATATGGAGTATTTTTAGTTTTTATTAGGAAAAAATACATTACTTCATTTTTTAAAATTTTATTTTGGTTTTGATTTATTGCTATTAAATAAAACTTTTATTTTGTATTATTGGAATTCGATTTTTGTTTATTTTTTGGTTTCAATTCCATGTAACTCAAAAAATCATTTAGGTGTTTACTCACTTTTGACACTCACAGTATAAAGATTTTACTGTGCTCCATCAAAATATACGTAGTTTAAGAAAAAATTTTGATAAGTTCTGTTCTTATATGGCTACTTGTACAAATTGCCTACCTCAAATCATAGTTCTGACGGAAATTTGGGTTTTTAATCACGAGTTAGCTAATTTTAACATTCCAGGATACATATTAATCGCTAACTGCAATGAAACATACCAAGCGGGTGGTGTTGCTGTTTTTTATAAAAAGGAACTTGAAGTTGATGTTTCTGTCACAAATTTTGAGAGTGCCGACTGCGTTAGATTAAAAGTGAAATTAGGGAAACTATTTATGTGCTTTTTATGTGTGTATCGATTGCAATTTGTTCACTTAGATATCTTTTACCACGAACTTAACAGAATACTTAGTACAACAGATTGTAATAATGTGTGTTTGATTGGGGATTTAAATATCAACATTCTTGATTTTCCTCCAGAAAGTGATGATTATGTTTTGCAGCTCTCATCAATGGGTTTTCAATCTTAAATAAATGTTCCCACTAGAGTAACAGAGCGATCAAAAACTTGTATTGATCATGTATTTCTCAAGTCTAGACAACTTATTAATCTATTCCCATTTGTTTTGGAGCTTGATATTACCGATCATTATATAACAGGTTTATGCCTTCTGGATATAGTAGCGTTAGAGAGGAATGCAAAGCATCAGAATGATGAAGACCTTTTTAAATTTAATTATGAAAGGCTTTGCAGTATTCTGGAGCAGGAGGACTGGAATAGAGCTTTGTTGATTGACAATGTGTCTCATTCCTTTTCTTCCTTTCTGAACATACTCTCAGAGCATATTAATGTTAATAAAATGAAAAAGGTGAAGTCAAGAAATAAGAAAATCAAACCATGGATGACAGATGATATCTGCTCCAAAATAAGGGAAAAAAATACTTTCTATTCCAGAAACAAAAGATATATACATACGCCTGAAATCAAAAACACCTATCATAATCTGAAAAATAACGTGCAAAAGTTAATAGAAAACCAAAAAATTAGTTATTATCAGTCCAAATTTCGCGAATATCGCTTAAGCGCTCGAAAGCAGTGGCAACTGGTGAATAATATATTAGGACGGGTAGTTGAAAAAGAGGAAATTAAAATACTTAAAATTGATGTGAACACGAATGTTACGGATAAAGCTGAAATAGGAAACGAATTTAATAGATTTTTCACACAAGCTCCTCTTTTACACCAACCTAATAGTCGTTGTGATCCTGATATCCTTTCCACAAGAGAAACATATAATCCCTTGTCCTTTTTCCTAAGCCCAATCGACGAACAAGAAGTGCTCACAATTATAAATAGCCTGAAACAAACAAACTCTTGTGGGAATGATGGAATAAGTGGAATTACTCTTAAAAAAATCGGAAAACATATATCGTCACCCCTAGCTACCCTTGTTAATAAGAGTTTTGAACAAGGAGAGTTTCCATCATGCCTCAAAACAGCTGTTGTCATCCCGGTTTTCAAAAAAGGTGATGTTAGCGATCCTAACAACTACCGACCGATTTCCCTGCTCTCTGTTTTCTCCAAAATATTTGAAAAAGCCATTAAAACAAGAATGTTACAGTTTTTAGATAAATCAAATTTTTTTGATTCATCACAATTTGGTTTCAGAGTAGGGAAATCTACGGAAGATGCTATGGAGTGTTTTCTGACCAGTATTTATAGCTCATTAGATAAAAACAAGAAATCGGCTGGAGTTTTTCTTGACCTAACTAAAGCCTTTGACTTAGTTAACCACTCTGTACTATTGAGTAAATTATTTCAAATAGGTTTTAGAGGCATGTCGCACAAATGGGCTGCAAGCTACCTTAGTGGAAGAAAACAGTGCGTTCAGGTAAATGGTGTTCTAAGTGACTTAAAAGACTGCTTTGATGTAGGTGTTCCACAAGGCTCTGTCCTTGGCCCACTTTTCTTTGTTGTGTACATCAACTCAATCTTCAATGTCCCTGTAAATGGTAAGCTAACTGCATTTGCTGACGACTTAGCGTTGTCTTATGAGACATGTACATTAGAAAGCTTAACAACGCAAATCAAAAATGATCTAGTGCTGCTTGGCATGTGGTTGAACTCGCATAATATGGTTTTAAGTTCAAAATCTAAGGCTATTATTTTTTCCTTGACTAAATCGTTTGAAGCTCCACCTATAAAACATCATCACCCTTTATGTGACAATGCTCGTTGTGATAAGTTTTGTTTTCAACTGGAATTTGTTTCTGAATACAAATACTTAGGTATAAAAATTGACAGAGGACTTACTTGGAAACCTCATATCAATCAAGTAAAACAATCTCTATACCATTCGATAAACAAATTATATTACTTGCGCAAAGTTGTTCCGAGTAAGTTGCTTCAAACCATATACTTTGCGCTGGTAAATTCACGACTAGAGTATGGATTGACATGTTGGGGAAGTGCTTACTTAAGCAACTTGAAACCTATCATAGTGATGCAAAAAAGAGCACTTAGGTTAATATTGCGTCGAGGAAGACTTGAACCCTCACTACCCTTGTTCCAAACCACTAGAATACTGCCTCTTCGTTATTTATATATACTTAAAATTCTCAAATCATATTTCATCAGAAACAACAATACACAGATAAGATTCAATGCTTTATATCCCCTTCGTAGTAACTTACAAAATGATGTTAACGTTCCTGCTGTAAGAAAAGAGCACTGTAGGAGATTTCTTAGTACAATGGGTCCACACATTTTCAACAAGTTGCCAGTTGACATAAAGGGTACAGTATTGCAAAAATACGTGTTCATTAAGAAAGTAAAACAATGGTTACTCTCAAGGTCTGAAGTTGAGACACTTTTCCAAATTATTAGTTAATAAAAAAAAAAAAAAAAAAATTCCTGCTTCATTTTTTCATCACAATTCAATTCATGTACCAATTTCCTAAGAGCACTTGATACTGGTATCTGCACCACAAAGTGTTCATTCAATTTATTAATAAAACCGTTGATTAAAAAAAACCCAACTTTCCTCCTATTTAACGCAACATCGATCAGTTCATTAATGCTAAAATGTAAATTGTAAAAATCAGTCATCGTAAATTTGATTATTATTGTCATTGTTACTGTATATTTAAATAGGATAAGCAAATAATAAATAAATAAATAAAATATGGTGCAGAGGAACATAGAAATCGATCGATTAGCTTCACTTTAGTAGTACCAATCAACAAAGCTGCGTTGAGTACTCTCTTGCGTTTTGTTTATTGGGTTTGATACTGTAGGTCTGAGCTTAATTCGCAGTAGCTGCCACCTATAACAAAAATATGTTCCTTTTCGTAGTACAAAAGTTGCATATCCTAAAAGACTATCTATTATCATGAAAACTGGTTCTCGTATTAGGCGTTGAGGCTCGGTAGAAAACTGCTGATTTCCATCTTTTCTTTATCGATAACACGCACACAGAAATGGTTGAGTGTTGTAAGTCATAAGGCACGCACCGGTTCTCTATGAGCTATTGCGCAGTGTTGATGTTTTCTTTGGATGATTATCCAATTGAGTGAATGTCCTGAGATCCGCTGAAAATTAAGTTATGAAACAACCGTAAATAGACATGGTGACCATGATCGGTCTCGCCCTGTAGACCAACTATCGCTGAAGTACACCATTCTGATAACCATAACCCCACATGATTTTAAACTAACCTAACGTAAACGAAGATGTCTGGTTTCAGTAGATGGAGGTCCACTGAAATATATCATCCAAATATGTATGCAACTAGATGATCTTTCAAAAGGATCAGATCTTATATGCGTTCAAACCAACCATCAAATTGGCTTGCTTGGTGTATTGTTGTCGAACCAAACCGTAGACGCTGTTTTGTTAGGAGGTATTTCCTATTTTGTTTTCCGAACAATTGATCTGATACACAGATCAGGCAATACATAGCCAGGAACGTTGCAAAGTATTCCGAACACTGGCCATTAGAACAACATGTTAAAAGGCTGAGCATTTCTCACAATGTTGATGTCCTTGAAAGCCTCTTATTAATTAAGTCTAACTCTGTTGGAGTTGATGGTATACATCCAGTTTTTTTGAAAGCCATACTACCTTATGTGTTGAAATGAGATAATTTTAATTTTTCATCGCCGTCAGCTAACTTAATTTATTCTTATCTAACAGATTCCAAGCTGTGTTTGCCAACAACTCTTTGTCCACTTTTATTCCTTTGTTAAGAGGTGTTCCTCAGGGTTCTACGTTAGGTCCTTTACACTTTTCAATGTATATCAATGATCTTCCCTCTTGTTCTCTGAAATCTTCCATACATATGTATGCAGATGATGTTCAACTGTTTAATAGCTTTCCACTTGGAATGGTAGACAATGGTGTCCATGAAATCAATGACGATTTGTATAAAATTGTAATCTGGTCCCGTAAAAATGACCTCCTTTTAAATCCTATGAAATCTAAATGCTTAGTAATTTCAAGAACACCTATGGACACTTCCTTTTTCCCTGAAGTATATCTCAATAATACAATTATTGCGTATGTTGACTCTACAAAAAACCTTGGACTAATTTTTAATAAAACACTTACTTGGAACAACCATATTAGCATAACATTAGGCAAGGTTTACGGGGGTATTCGCATGCTTTGGGCTTCTCATTACTTAACACCGCTAAAAACCCGTTTAATATTGGCTAAGGTGTTGATTGTGCCAATTATGCTTTTTGGTTGCGAAATCTTCAGTAACTGTGATTTCGAGCATAAGCGGAGACTCAACGTTGCTTTTAATAGCATTGCACGTTATGTTTACGGAATAAAAGGATATGACCACATCTCTTCTTATTCGAGATCATTGTATGGTATTACCTTAGATAACCTATTTAAATTAAAAACATTAACTTTGCTTCATAACGTTTTACAATCTCGCCAACCGGAATACCTTTTTAATAAAATTAATTTTCCATGATCCCAAAGATCTTGTGATCTCCTACCAGTTCGCTGCTCATTCCTCGTATCTGAACGTCAGTTTTATGTACATGCCATTCGATTATGGAACTCTATCCCTCGTTCTATAAGAATGATAAGCTGTACGTCCCAGTTTGGGAAGGCACTTGGTAAATTTTTTGGTTCACTTTAATTTAACTTATTGTGTTCATAGTGATGATGATTTTTGGTTTTCTTTTTTTTTTTTCATATACCTACTCAAAATTCATTTTATATTTTAACCTCTAATTTTATTTTTATTTTTCATATTTTATATTCCATAGCATCATTTAATTGAATTGTATTTCTCATTATTTTTTTATTTTCTGAAATGTACTTACCTAATTTGAAAACTTTTGTTCATAATTAATTATAAGTCCCTCTTGCAACTTACTTATGTTTATTTACTAATAGTATTCCGATATTGATATTTACTCTAAGCAATAAGATACTGTATCTTACTGAGTAATGTTTTAATAAAAATCAAATAAATAAATAAATGTTAGTAGTTGTGGGTGACATTCTACTCCGGACAGAATGAAAGCACAAACTCTTTGGAAAGGATTTTTTTGACGAACTTTCCGAACTGAGTGTCTATGACTTAAACTCTTTTTTTCAATGCGACTAAATGGCTCTAAGATAAACTCCACTATTTTCTGTTCCTAAGAAAGTTTTGAATTGGTCAAGAGAACTACGTTCTTCATTGGAGAATGGTACTACTTTTTAGTTGGAATGGATATGTTCCCACACCAGTGATGAAGAAGGTATTTACTTTTAGAAAATGTTTTCAATACGTTTGATCTTTGAAAATTCCCTCATTAGATACAAATTTTATTCAGTCTTAACTAGAACTTTTAAGAGACGATTTCCGAATTTAATTTTTTCATACATTTCTAAAATTTTCACCTTGGAAAGACCAAAGAGGAATAGTACACTTACCAGGGACCAATACTTCGAAATTTCAACCCCTGTCTTCCAGAAGATTGATGGCTAAAGAGCTTTGTTTTTTCTATTGCATGGCTAAACGGTGTCCAATATCCATTTTTGACAACCACTTTCAGACAAATAGGCATATCGAATTGAATAATTCTTCACTTCTTCATCAATATATGAACGGAAACATAAATAAAACTCATCCCCTAAAGACTGGTCATCTTACTCCTCCTCCTTCTTCGAATAAAATTAATTTCTCTTCCGAATAAAAAAAAAAAAAATTATTCACCAATTTCAAAACAAAGCAAACTTTCATCGATATTGTTTTTTGTTCTTCATGAAATATTCACAGAAATCCAAAATCCATCCGTTCAACAAAGTGTAGAACTTATCTTCAAAAAAAAAAAAAAAACTCAATTATGATGGATTTCGTCTGTCTAAGCTTGTAGACAGATACAATCTGAAGAGTTGATTCAAACATCCATCCGAGAAAATCACTTCTGACATTTCAAATCTCTTCTTCTTCTTCTTGTCCGTGTTAAAATGGCTAGGGCTTCCCTTATTCATCCGATTGTATGAGGCTGTGAGGGTGATTTTCTTTTGGAAGCCAACTAAGAAGTATTCCCGGAACGACTTTCGTCGCCCATAAAAACAATAATACCATAAAATTCTTTTGCTTATCTCGGCCGATTTCCTAGGAAGCTCTATGCAGCTTGCCGACTGAGGGGTAAATACTGTTTATATACATTTTTATTTAATTTTTTTTTTGCACGAAAAAAAGTATCTTCACGCATATAAACGGATAAACGAACGAAGAAATCACTGGATATGATTTTTATGGGACTCGGGGGAATTAAGGGATTTTTTTGCCATCTTTTCAATCACAAGATTTTTTTGGATTTCATATTTTTTTCTGTTCGATTTAAAAGCAACTTTATTTTTTTCTTTTATTAATAAATAATCGACAAAAGGCAAACAATATTATTGGTGGTGTTTGGGTGTACTTATTGGGAGGGTTGAGTAATTTTTTTTATAAAAAAAAAAATTGGAATTTTTATCATGCGGATTCAATTCACTTGTGAATTCATTTGATTCCCTTTTTCTCATGACTTTATAGCTCGCGAATGGAATAAGTGCGCTTCTGTGAGTGCTGGATATTCTTTTACCTCGCATCCCGTAAAATGCCCGGTTAACAGTGAGAGAAATTTGATTCCTGGGGATTTAATTTTTTGTTATGTTTTGGCTAAAAGGGGGAAATGATTTGGGACTTCGAATGGCCTTTTTGGGAATCGATATATGCATTTTTATTGGGTTATCTTATTTTTTTATGAAACGCTTAGTAGCACTTAGCGAGAAGGTGGATTCATAAACGTTAAATTCAACTTACTCATATACCTACTTTGTTATGCCATATCGAAATGATAAATAAGTTGTACTTATATAGGTTTTGTAGGCCAGGGAAAATTAAATCTTACTACTAAACAGGCTAGCGCTGTGGTCGAATTAGTGCTGAAGTGCGCCATTTTGACACTTCCAAAAGAAAGAATCAAGAAAAACAAAAATGAATATCAGAAAGAAGATATAATGAAAAAAAGAAAGAAACTACCGGTAGAAGAATATACTGAGAGAATAAAGATATGATCTAGAGCTGTGTAAATCGTTAATTTCAAATGATCGAATCGTTCAACAATCGATTACGAAAATGATTCGATCATTTCAATAGATCGATCATTCGATCATTTTCATTTCACTCAAATGATTCATTAGCCGTGTTTTATTGGTTAGTGAATACACTACATCGCAAAATTTAACATGGGAAAAGGGAAACAACAAAAGACGATTAGTGAATAAAAATAAGCTAGTAATTGAAATGGATAATTTAGTGAAGATAGAGTTTCGGATGTTGAAATGTAGGAGGTGTTTAGGTGGTGTCCGAAAAAATATATGTGGCATACTTGAGGGTGTGTTCGTTGGTATTTATTTTGTTATACTTTGTAAATTTCGGAGCGATCACACTTTGGATTAGTAACCAAAGTGTGATCGCTCCGAAATTTACAGAACAAATATTTTTTCAAATGCAAAACTATAATTCCGGCTTTACACTACTGCCATTAATTTTGTCATAAAATATTGAATCAATTTGCGCGAAGGCGATTGGTTTCGATTGATTTATTTTATCAGTTCACTGGTATTTGCTCAAAAATTTCGTGTAATTGCTGCATTATGTTGAATTTATATAACAACTGAAAAAATTGCACATTTTAGTTAAATTAATACGATGTTAAGGCTGTTTTAGTATGAAGCTAGGTTAAGACAACGATTTTGCAAAATTTTAATCGGACACAGCATCATACTCTCTCTACACTTTTATTGAAGTTAAACTCTCATAGCCTTATTTATTATTTTTCACTAATACGGGGTTCAACCTCGGAATAGTTAAACCTAGCCGAAGCACTTACTTCGGGTTTACGACACGTCAAACAAATCCTTATTTATAATATATTATCTTAGCCGTATTAGCTACGCCGTCCTTATGTCAAATATACTGGGAAAAAAGTGACAAATCTAAAACTCTGGTTATTATGCACCTAAATCAAACCCCATCTGATTTCCATTATTATTCATTTTATTATCATTGTATGCATATTGGAAATTGGATACATTTAAAATTGGATTGTATAAAGTTCAAATCCAATAAATGAATGTACCAATCACATTGCGTTCCCAAAAACGTACAACTGTTAGAGCGTTTGGTAAATATAAATAATTTATTATTGCAAAATATCTATCCTTTTTGTCTTAGTAAGAAACGAAAAAACACTCCTTTTTGTAAATTTCACAAGATGTCATCTCAAAATGACATTTAGATACTAAAACGGCCTTAAACCTCCTATGAACCAGTTTTAGCTTATTCCACCGCTATTACTCGTGCATTTTCATTATAAATAAGGTTTTCAGGATTAGAGCCGTTGTAAAGTCGAAGTAATTTTACTCCGTCTCTAAAACGAGTTAGTAAATAAGGCTGTCAGAATACATACATATTTTATTTTGTTAGTATCGTTCTAACTTCATATGACTCTTTAACATTTAAAAACGTCAAAATAGGTCTGTTTTCTTAGTTTTTTTGCACGAACTACCATTGTTTTAAGGTTGCTTAGAATTAATTTATTAATTTATTTATTAAAATTGCCTTAGGCTAGGCGGTTTCTTAACTGTTTGGTTCAAGAAAGTAAAAAGTTTGTGTTTTGATACAAACTAAACGATTGCCTAAAATGAGTTCGCTATTGTGTGTAACATATAATTTATTATAAGCACCTGCGCGGACATTCAACCAAATTGTTCATCTGTTTTCTATAAGTAACCAAACAGTTGTGCAACTAAAAATTGAATGTGCGCTCCTAGCCTTAGGATGATATTAGTTAAAAAATGTTTAAAGTTAGAAAACTACTTTAAAGTTAGGAAATATAAGAAGTATAATAGTACTACCTTAATAAGAGGCTGTTTAAAATTTTGCGCCAATGTTATTTTATTGAGTACGATGTTTTTTTTTCTCAAATACTCAGTATATACATATATGCGAGAACATTTTGAGTAGATTGTAGAAAAAAGATATATTTTCGGACTTTTGTAAGTTTTAAATCAAATTTAACAGTGAGAAAAACTCTAAATCAACTCGATCTGCATTTTCATGTATATTTCAACTCAATCTGCATTTTCATGAATATTTCAACTCCAGCTTAAAACGAGATACAGATCTTTCGAACACATCCGTGTAAGTTAATTCAACAAATAGGAAGGAAGAGTGAGTTAAAGAATGAATAAAGCGTTTTTTTGGTGCTTGTATTACTGCGCTAGATATAGATTACCAATAAAACGCGCCTATTATTGTTCCGATTTGATTTTCATTTCGATTTCGATGATAAGATTAACTTGAGGCTTCTTTGATAGTTCTTACAAAATTTTCTATATTGTAAGCCATAAATCGCCAAATTACATCTAATGGCTACTTATATCCATGGATTAAAAAGGGTCAAGAAATTCAAGAAAAAGAAATTTTATTTGCTGCTCCGGAAAAGAGCAATTTTAGCGCTTTCGGGTGATATTTGAAACTAAATACTCTACGCTGAATTCATCCTCTAGTTGTCAAGTCATAAACTGTCAAATTCCATTAAAGGATGACTACGATGTCAATGGATTAAAAAACGTCCAAAAATGGCAAAAAAAAACAGATTTTATTTATTGCTCCAGAAAAAAGCAATTTAAGAACTAATAGTTACTGAATGACTGGCTACTATCGAATAAATTAACTTTTAGCTACTATCGCATATGTAAGTCGAGGAAGGTACGTACCGGATCCTGATACCTCAAATAACGCAAGTTTAACCCAACAATTGTTTTTGCGGCCCACAGCATCAACAACCAACTCGATCAATCATGTTCTTCAATGCTGAATTCAACCCAGACATTCCAGTCCACCGTGTGCGTTTGACGTTCATAAATAATCAACATTGATTGAATCGGAACAAATGGAATCGAGTAAATCATGGTTAATCGAGTTAACTGATATTGAAAATCGAGACTCATTGAAATGATTTAGATTGAAATAGAAAATCGAGAATCGATAATCATCTAAATGATTGAGATTGGGATCGATTAAAATGAAAATTTCTGATTTCGATCATCAACACTTTTCGATGATCGGATCAAAAAAATCGAATCGATCCTGATTGACACAGCTCTAATATGATCAGTTGTTGTGGATCTGTTGACGAGGAAAGACCTTTTATTTATTTAACCGAATATTTTATTAAGCAAAGGGTAAACTGCTTTCAATACTGTAACTCGTATGAAACTGTGGACATTCTCACGAAGTCATCTAGTTTGGATTGAGTTCAAAAAATGTAGTAGGTTTTTATGTGACTTATTATGTATCGGCTTTTGCACAATCCACCTTACCACCTTACGCATCCAAAACCATCTACACTATTCTAAACTACGCATCTTATTGACTGGTGCTGAAGCAGAAAAGGATCCGATTGAGTTATCATCTAGCCTCATTGCACCATGAACATCCGTCAAAGCCCACAATCCGATATCTCGCGGTCTAAGGAATCAAACAGAAGGCACGGCACAGAAGTAGCCGAATTTTTTCCTAGAGACAGTTCGCAGCGTTGATAAAAGGCATCAAGTTTTTTATCTTCATTTCCGAAAGTTGTCAATGTCGTCAAAAAATTCCCTTCCTAATAATTGTGCTCTCCATTCCTTAAAATTCCGCCATTTTGAGTTTTTTAGAACATCTCAGTAACCAAAAATCAAGTTTGCGATGGAAAAAGAACATGAACATTCCATGTGAAAGTAATAAGGAAAAAAGATATCTTCATGCTCCTTCCCACCATCATTTGGTAAATTTGAAATCTGTTGTATTTACACTGATTGAGCGTGCACATAGGATTTGTGACAGTGACAATCTTACCGTTGAACTTTCTTTGGTAGAAAAAGTTCTCAAAGCAAATGGCTATTCCAAAAAACAAAGATCGTGGAAGCCAAGTTTGTCGCAAGAAAGGGAAGATAACCAATTTAAGGAAAAAGCTTCTCTGCAATTTGTAAGAGGTGTAATAGATAGGGTTGGGAAAGTCTTAAAGCGACATGGTAGTAATTCCATATTATTACCATCCAAAAACGTGATTAACTTCAATCTCCAAAAGACCTATTCCTTCTGCAAGCACCTGGAACATTGCTATACACATTTAAAAGAACATATAAAATATGTAAGCAACAAAAAAAGAGAAAAGTCCACCAAATATGAACATATTATAATGAATCATCCAGATGCTCACCATCACTAGATCCACTTCGATCAAGCTCGAATTCTAGCTAACGAACTTCACTACATACCTCGTTTGGTTCGCGAAGATATTGAAATTAAAAGCCACCAAAATTTCAAATGAGGCGATAGTTTCAAGCTGTCGCGAATGTGGGATCCCATCTTAAACTCCTCAAGGTCGATGCAATTGCAATTTCACACCATTAGGAAGACAGTGAGCTCGGTTTTTTCTCAATTTGCGACAAATCAACAGCAAGAGATGTACTAGAAGATACCCTTATAATGTTTAACACAGCACGGGTGATGGGGAAATCAGGGCGCGAGAGAAGGAGATTAGAGGAAGTAGAATTGAAATGGCAAGGAAAAACCGTACCGGGTAAGTGATTCCATAATTGTGTTGTGCGACTAAAAACCGAATATCTATGTTTGACGTTACGACCAAAATAAGGCCCGAGGGTGAACTAATAAGCATTCCTAGTGAAGCGGGTATCACGAGTGAACTGATAAAGGGGTGGAATGCAACTGGCTACTTTGAGTGAGCATTGCTTGTGAAAGAAGCGATAAAACAAAGAAATACAGGAAACATTCCGACGGTCGGTGTTCAGGTGATGGGAATGAATCCATGATAGCTCTGTTTCCTATCAGTTTTAACGCTCTGTTCTGAATTCTATCTAAAAAGTGGGGAGAAGTTTGTGCTGCACCTCCCACAGCCCAATGAATGTCTCGAGAATGTGGTCATTCCAACGAAGACCGTCGTTGACACACATACCGAGTACTGAGAGTTTATCGGTTTATTCTGCAAGTGACATTTAAGGACAGTGGTATAAGAGGTACATTTTGCTTTAACGGCAAAAGACAGTATTGAGTTTTCGAATCATTAAACTCCACACGACTTTTTATAACCCATTTATGATTGATTGTTTTGACCAAATTGGATATTATTATTAGTTGGTGGATGAGATATTCCTCTTCCTTCGGCTTTTTTGGTCACTGGAAATGGCAATGAAACAAAGTTACATTGATTTGTTCCCAACGTTTCGACAGGGATTGCTGTCCTCTTCAGGGGATCTTTATTAAAAACAGTATAAAATAATAAATTAAAGGTAACATGTATGCAACAAAAAATATATTAGAACAATTTCAGTGGTGAATAACTTACGTTAAAATTAAGATTAACATTAATATTTTGTAATAAACAAAAAACAAAAAGATGAATATAAATTAGTATTTATAAATAAATAGACAATTAAAAGAAAGAAAAAAGCACTTCTGTTGCTGAAGTATTGTCGTTATTTGGCGTTTTTGGAGGAAGCAAGAGAGGAGTATACGGCGGATATATTTTGAGTGTCCTGTTTCCTATTCATCGTGTTAGCGGTGTTCAAGATATGAAGGGTTTCCAGAGTGTAGCGTTTTGAAGTGTGGCTTTCTCTTCGAAGAACTTTCACGCCATCGAAATCTGGTTTATGGCCTTTCTCAATGCTGTGTGTAGCCAGTGCTGTTTTTTCGGAGTTGTCGCGGTTTAAATCGGATTTATGATTTGCTATTCTTTGTCTCAAGAATTGTTTTGTTGTTCCTACATAACAAAGTTCACACGTCTCATCTTTGTTTCCTAGACAATTGATTTTATAAATCACATCGGTACATTTTTCTTTATCTGTTTTAACTTTTAAATGGGTAAAGAGTGGTGCGAGGGTGTTGTGTGATTTATATGCCATTTGAATGTCTTTTGTTTTTTTGGAGATAATTTCCTTGAAGTTTTCGGCAAGTTTGGGAACATAAACCATACTCTTGTAGATACCCTTGCTAGCAGTATCTTCTGTATTTTTAGAGGTTTTATGTTTTTGTCGAAAAATTAAACTCCGAATGAGTTGTTCCGGATAGCCATTTTCCTTGAGAATTTTGGTGACGATTTTCTCATTTTCGGGATGAAATTGCTTGTCACTCAAAGTGAAGACTTTGTGTACCAAATTCGAAGCTGCATTAATAATGATGTGTTTGGCCTGATTAGACCGAAAATTAACGAGTCTTCCTGATGCTGTTGGTTTTTGGTGCCAGTTTATTAGGAGTCCGCTGTTTTGTCGGTGAATTTTGACGTCTAAAAATGCTATGGCGTTGCATTTTTCATTTTCGATGGTAAACTGGATCTTGTGATGAAATTCGTTAAGGACTTTTAGTGTATCATTGATTTTACGGTAATCCACTATCGCAAAAATGTCATCAACATACTTGGATAGAAAACGGGGTTTTTCAATTTTTAAGAGCTGTTCATCGAGAAGATAATCTAAAACCAAATCCGCAATAGTCGGGGAAAGTGGGTTTCCCATTGGCATGCCATGAATTTGCTTATATACAGTGTCCTTATACTGCAGGTAATTATTTTCCTTGAGGCAGAAATCAAGAATCTCGAGAAATTTGTTCTGTGTCAGTACCGTATTTTGTTTTATTGTTTCCCATCTCTTCTTAACAATATTCGTAGCGAGTTGAATCGGAATGTTAGTAAAAAGAGATACTGCATCAAATGAGACCAACACATCGTTTTCAAATAATTTGACATTTTTAACTTTTTCCACAAACTCAAAAGAATTTTTAACCGAGTAGACTGAATTTGTCGTCGCAGACTGTAAAATCTTACCTACATATTTTGCCAATTCATAACAAGGTAATTTTATTGAAGATGTTATGGGTCGCAGTGTGATATTCTCTTTGTGTATTTTTGGTAGACCATAAATAGAGGGGACCTGTGCGGTGTATGTGGTCATTTTATTCTTGTCTTTGACGTCTATGATGTTGTTAGTGAAGAGCCATTTCACCAGTTCATTGTTTTTTGTTTGAAGCGTTGTTGTTGGGTTATTACGTAGGCTTCTGTAAGTTGTGCTGTCTAACAACAAATTCGTCATTCCCTCTTCATACGTTGACCTATTCATCGCTACAGTCACATTTCCTTTATCAGCCGGTACGATGATCAGGGGCGTCTTTATAATTTTGCGGGCCCTGGGCCCAACAGGTTTTGGGGGCCAAAAAGAGTATATTTTTTTTTATTTTTTAGGTAAAAAAAATTATTTCAAAATGAATTTGTTTTTCAAAAATATTTTTACTTTTTATAAAGAACTAAAACAAACATAAAAAGATAATTTTTTTATAGTTTTATAATTTTTTAGTTACCTTTAATAGTTGAACATTTTTTTTTTGTTTATTTTTGATAATTTTTATAGTTTTTTTGGTTGATTTGTAATGTTTTTATATTTTTTTTGTTAAGATTTTTTGTAAGTTTATTTCTTTTTTTTTTTTTGGTTTCCTTTTTAGATAGGTATGTAAGTTAATACAATAAAATATTATTGAAGACACACTTTTCTGACTTTGTCATCAAATTCAAATTCCCACAGTAATTCATTTTCAATTCATCCACTGTAATTAGACTGTACAATTTTGGAATTGTAATAAGATCTTCATTTACATCTTTATTGAATTCTTTTAAATACTGTACGAGGTGCAGGCATTCTGCATCAAGTTCTTCTGCATTAACATCTCTATGGTATTTTTTTGAAAATCGTTCGCAAGAATTTTGCAACACCTCTGAAGTCAAATATTGCAATCGACAAAAAAAAGCCAAACAATGCATTAATTTCTTGGTAGCAGTTGGATCGTATTTTTAATTGCAAAGTAATAGTGTCAGTAATTGGGAAAAAAGTTGATATTTTAAACTTTTCTTTCCCAATTAGCTGGACGGATGGTGCAGGACCATCAAAATATGTGGCACGCGAACTTCGTACTATTTTTCGTTGCATTAAGGCTAGTCGCGCACTGGCAACTGTGATCGAAATCAAATAGTTTAATCACCAGTTGAAAGAGAACCGCGCACTGGCAACTCTTTACTCACGCTCACACTCTTTTCTCTCTTGCACTTATAAAAAACAGCTCAACTGTTGCGGGGCAATCGTTTAGTTTGTGTCAAAACACAAACTTTTTAGTTTCGAGAATCGAGTTGCTCTAAGTGCGCGGTGTTCCATATAAGCCCATATGTTTCAGTTTAGCAGCTAAACAGTTGCGAAACTAAAAATTGAATGTGCGCGCCTAGCCTAAGTCTTTATAATTAGCATCCGGATTCTGAATTTTGGCACACGCTTCAAATTTATCAAAATTCTCCCTTAGATCATTTATGAAAGAACATAGTGAACAAAGCCAATTAGCAGCAACTTCAATCGTTATTGTTTCTTTTTGAAGGTTCTTGCTGGTTTTATGAATTCTTTCTAATATTGTGTCCCAAATAATTTCTGTTAAAATAAGAAATTCTAGTTTTGACATTTTCTTAGACAGGCTTAGCGCTTCGCTTTTTGTTTCTGGAGCTTGCTCTGGATCTCTAGAGATAGATTTCAGGACTTCAGTAATTTGTTTGTAACCACGATGGAGCGCGTTAACTGCATCAGCTCGTGCAGACCATCTTGTTTCAGAAAGACTTTTAAGAACTCTATGTGAACCTAAACATTCATTTAATTTATTCCAGCGATGGGTAGAAGCAGAAAAAAAATTGTATATTTTTTGAACCACTTGAAAGAAACTTGTTGCCTCCTACACACAACAAGATGCATGAAGGCCTACTAAGTTAAGAGAATGTGCTGCACATAGTATAAAGATAGCAAATTCGCATTTCTCCTTTTAATCTTGCTTGCAAACCAGAACATTTGACCGACATATTTGACGCATTATCATAGCTTTGTCCTCTACAATCCTCTATAGGAATATCATGATTTTCCAAAAATGTCAAGAATAGCCGTGTTTTTTTTGGAAAAGTTATCCGTAGTACAGTAGGATTTTATATGAATAACAAATACAACATCCGCAGTAGGATCACTGCCGATACTTAAATAAACGTCAAATCTCTATCCCCAGCAGGATTTCACTTCTCCTTTTATCGGCAGTGATCCTACTGTGGATGTTGCATCTGTTATTCATATAAAATCCTACTGTACTACGGATAACTTTTCCAAAAAATCACGGCTATTGTGTCAGCCAAATATTCAGACTTATGATCTTTAATAGGTATGAATTTAAAGAACCTTTCGATGGGAACACAATCTTGAATCCAAAAATTTAATAACTGCAACAATTCTTTTGAGAACATTTTTCCACCTGCGTGTGCAGGTGTATGATGAAATTAGATTCATATTGCCAGAAGTTTAAGATGTTGAGGATGAGAATTTCAAAAGATAAGACGGTTATAAAATCGATTTATATGGACCCTTCGCCACTTGTAGGTACTCACGTTGAATTTTGGTATTGGAACAGAGAGTACAATGAAACTAGTTTTTCTGTTATTGTCTATTAACCTTATTTCGTTTTGTTATATAATTCTTGTATAGATTCATTCATTTTGAGTTGGTGGAACTGGGGGCCAAATAATTGCGGGGCCCTGGGCCCTGGCCCACCGGGCCCATGCCTAAAGACGCCACTGACGATGATAATATTTTTGTTTCTTTTTAGAAACGAAACCGCATCACTATGTACCTTCGATATGTACTTTGCAAACTGATCTTGTTGTTGGTGTCTTTGAAAGGAGTGCAACATATTACTAAATTCGGAGCGGGTCATTTCTTGTTCTCTTTCGTCTTTAACCTTTCTTATGACTTCTTCACCATCGGCGATGAGTTGGAAAAGGGGAAAAGAGTGTTTGTCAATAGGTAGCGCGAATTTTTTGCCCATTGATAGCAGCCATCTGATTTCCAAAGGGAATTCAATGTCACTTTTGTTGACGAACCATTTGTCATGAACATTAATATTTAATTTTTTACGCAGAGAAGATTTTAATTGCTCTACTTTGTGGGTGGAAATAGCTTTTTTCTCAGATCGCATATCGCGGAAGACTTGGTTTTGTTTTGTTATGAATTGTTTGTGTTCTTCAGGTGTTAATTTATCTTTGATGCGTTTGGCGATGGTTTTTATTACATTGTTTGTGCGTTTTATTTTGTGGCAAGATTCTGTGATTTCTATGTTAAGAATTTTCTTGTGGAATATTATCATCGTACCGGCTGATAAAGGAAATGTGACTGTAGCGATGAATAGGTCAACGTATGAAGAGGGAATGACGAATTTGTTGTTAGACAGCACAACTTACAGAAGCCTACGTAATAACCCAACAACAACGCTTCAAACAAAAAACAATGAACTGGTGAAATGGCTCTTCACTAACAACATCATAGACGTCAAAGACAAGAATAAAATGACCACATACACCGCACAGGTCCCCTCTATTTATGGTCTACCAAAAATACACAAAGAGAATATCACACTGCGACCCATAACATCTTCAATAAAATTACCTTGTTATGAATTGGCAAAATATGTAGGTAAGATTTTACAGTCTGCGACGACAAATTCAGTCTACTCGGTTAAAAATTCTTTTGAGTTTGTGGAAAAAGTTAAAAATGTCAAATTATTTGAAAACGATGTGTTGGTCTCATTTGATGCAGTATCTCTTTTTACTAACATTCCGATTCAACTCGCTACGAATATTGTTAAGAAGAGATGGGAAACAATAAAACAAAATACGGTACTGACACAGAACAAATTTCTCGAGATTCTTGATTTCTGCCTCAAGGAAAATAATTACCTGCAGTATAAGGACACTGTATATAAGCAAATTCATGGCATGCCAATGGGAAACCCACTTTCCCCGACTATTGCGGATTTGGTTTTAGATTATCTTCTCGATGAACAGCTCTTAAAAATTGAAAAACCCCGTTTTCTATCCAAGTATGTTGATGACATTTGTGCGATAGTGGATTACCGTAAAATCAATGATACACTAAAAGTCCTTAACGAATTTCATCACAAGATCCAGTTTACCATCGAAAATGAAAAATGCAACGCCATAGCATTTTTAGACGTCAAAATTCACCGACAAAACAGCGGACTCCTAATAAACTGGCACCAAAAACCAACAGCATCAGGAAGACTCGTTAATTTTCGGTCTAATCAGGCCAAACACATCATTATTAATGCAGCTTCGAATTTGGTACACAAAGTCTTCACTTTGAGTGACAAGCAATTTCATCCCGAAAATGAGAAAATCGTCACCAAAATTCTCAAGGAAAATGGCTATCCGGAACAACTCATTCGGAGTTTAATTTTTCGACAAAAACATAAAACCTCTAAAAATACAGAAGATACTGCTAGCAAGGGTATCTACAAGAGTATGGTTTATGTTCCCAAACTTGCCGAAAACTTCAAGGAAATTATCTCCAAAAAAACAAAAGACATTCAAATGGCATATAAATCACACAACACCCTCGCACCACTCTTTACCCATTTAAAAGTTAAAACAGATAAAGAAAAATGTACCGATGTGATTTATAAAATCAATTGTCTAGGAAACAAAGATGAGACGTGTGAACTTTGTTATGTAGGAACAACAAAACAATTCTTGAGACAAAGAATAGCAAATCATAAATCCGATTTAAACCGCGACAACTCCGAAAAAACAGCACTGGCTACACACAGCATTGAGAAAGGCCATAAACCAGATTTCGATGGCGTGAAAGTTCTTCGAAGAGAAAGCCACACTTCAAAACGCTACACTCTGGAAACCCTTCATATCTTGAACACCGCTAACACGATGAATAGGAAACAGGACACTCAAAATATATCCGCCGTATACTCCTCTCTTGCTTCCTCCAAAAACGCCAAATAACGACAATACTTCAGCAACAGAAGTGCTTTTTTCTTTCTTTTAATTGTCTATTTATTTATAAATACTAATTTATATTCATCTTTTTGTTTTTTGTTTATTACAAAATATTAATGTTAATCTTAATTTTAACGTAAGTTATTCACCACTGAAATTGTTCTAATATATTTTTTGTTGCATACATGTTACCTTTAATTTATTATTTTATACTGTTTTTAATAAAGATCCCCTGAAGAGGACAGCAATCCCTGTCGAAACGTTGGGAACAAATCAATGTAACTTTGTTTCATTGCCATTTCCAGTGACCAAAAAAGCCGAAGGAAGAGGAATATCTCATCCACCAACTAATAATATAACCCATTTACCAATGTTGTGAAGATCAGAGTTTAATGAGCTAATCATACGATATCGTTGCAAGTCCACTTCAAAAGGAGATGGATGTGAATTGGGGAACGAGTATGAAACGCTGAGAGTAGAGTCGTCGGCAAAATAATAAAGTGGATTAGAAGTTTCAGACAAGAGATCATTTATAAGAATGACGAAGGGAATCAGAGACAAAATGGAGCCTTGCGGAACACCAGCATTTAGTTTTAAAAGATCAGTCTTAAAACCGTCCAATACAACATGTATTGAACGATCTAGAAGATTGCTGCGAAAGCCGTATTGCCGGTCATTAAGAAGCTTTCGATCTTCGAGATATTTCTTGAGCTGATGATTTATCAGCGATTCCATGACTTTGGAAAGAAGGGACGTAAGTGCGATTGTTCGATAGGAGGAAGGAGTAGAAAGGATCACCTTTTTTAGAAACAGGCTGGACAAAAAGCAAAATGAGTTGCAAGTGCATTTGCCTTCTCTAAAGAGCTAGTTATGGGGTTGTCATTGAAAATGAGTTAAGGTGGTGCGTCTCAGCAAAGATCTCAAAATATCTTCCTCCGGGTGTTGTCTGTCCTGAATATCGGAGTCAACTTGAATTATGTACATTGAAGTTACCCGCAACAATAATTATCGATGGATAATAATTAATAGATAATAGGTTGGCTAACTCCTAAATGGGAACCGTCGCAAATGTGCCAAGCAATATCCAGAGATTCAGAAGAAAAAAAGACTTTGTTCTCCATTTCCAAGTCTTTTTGGTGCAGGAAGTGTTCCACCTTTCCTGGTGTCTCTTAAGACTAAAAACTACTTATATCTTAGAATGAACATGGCCAAAGACGTTTACGTTTATTTAGCTAATTGTCCAGTCGCAGGAGCTTTTAGGTTCCTCTACCTCTGTTAATTATTTTTGTCAGCAAAATTAAAGTCTCTAAAATTAATCATTACCTTTTTTCATAATTTTGAAGCCTTGAAATTCTAAATAAAGGTTCACTAAACCCTACTTCCAAAATAACCCTTAAAAATAAATGATAATAATTTTTGAATTCCTTTCCTTCGCCGAAGGATGATTTCTGCTTGATTTTCCCATAGTCTACAATCAAATTCAAAAAAATGAAATTAGCATAAATCACATTGAGCGCCAAGGTCCACAATCAAAAATGGCAGATGGATTGCCAGACGAGAGAGATATTCAAAAAAAGCAAGAAAAAGAAACCATAACTCCTCGCAATGGCCATCCATATTGATCATCGAAACGCTTCCATTTTGAATCGAATCCGCATGATAACCAAAACAATAGAACACTTGCGGGTTTCTTTTGTTCGACAGACAGCAGATTCATGAGATGGTCTTCGGTTTTTATCCGCTGCTCTGTGAAGAGCCACGATCTGTATAGGGTCAGGGTAATTCTGAATCCGCCTCTTTATGGTAGCAAACTGCTCCAAGAAGATCCATCACATGGTACAACAGCGGCGGCGGCGGCGGCAGAGCCCTATGTACTTATGAATCCCGCGCGATTAGTATTCAAATCAAGATCCTCTCGCCGCCGCGCCGCCACCGCCACCCCTGCTGCCACAGTTGATGCTGCTGCTGGTGGGCTCTGCATCATCTTTGTATATATGGAAGCATAATTTGCAGGTACATATACTCGTATCTAACCTACACGCATGTAAAGCGGTCTTTTATTTTTGCCAATTCGGCAGAGTATATCATGCCCAAAAGGCACAAAAACGTGCAACCAGTAGATTCCACCTTGAGTTCCTTCGTATCCTCTCTCCAACCCGATCGGACCCGCCATCTTTCTGGCATCCTAAGAAGCCAGCCAACCATTTTTCTGTGTTTATGACTTCTGATAGAGTAGTGCACCTACTCGAATATTGAGGGGAGGGTGCGATGGTAAAGCAGGAGCAATTGGATGGCGCACTTGTATTTTGCATATCGGATCTCAGTGGAGCAACGTGCTATAGCTTATCGGGAGATGAGATCTTGAAAATGGACCCCGACCAGTCGGCAGTATAGTTTATGGTAGCCATGCTAATCGTGGGCTTTTATTAAGTCCAACTATCGTATCGAAGACTGGATGCACATTCAACTGAAGTGGCTGTGACTTTTTTATCTAGTCGAGTAGAACTTGTGCGATCTTTTGGCCAATCGCCCGACCAACAACTACACCCGGGAAACGATTACGAGGGAAGGAACAGCAGCCGGGACTGATTATTGCACCAGGAAGGAGGTAAGTGGCGGGTATCAGTGCAAGTAGGAAGGTATCTATTTATTTTTTCGGTCGCCCAAGTGGGTAATTTCAAAGTAGTCAGATAATGATGGGTATTTTAGCAGCTGCTAAGTGTTTAGATAATATTTTTATTAGCTTTTGGGGATAATGTAGCCAATAGAAGCTTTGAGTCTCTATAGTTTTGTGACTGTGCGGAAGCATAAAGTTACTTTGAATTGTAGATAACAATCGATAAACATAAGCACAGGGTGCCCTGCACAAGTTCTTTAAGACTGTCAAAGATGTTTTGAGCCTAGATATTTTTATGAAGTTCGCTTATAGTTTCTAGTTAGCAGAATTGACAGTTGGTAGACTGTTTTAATACCTCAAGAACTTCGCCACTGAATTATTCATTAAAAAATAGAAGTGCGATACGAATAAGGCAGTTCTTTATTTAGGTACTATATTTAAGTACGTCGCCAAAACAAAATTTGTCGATTAAATTCTGTAACATATTCCAAATATTTTTTAGACCTCAATTATTCCAAATTCAAATTCTTAATTCTATGTTAAATTACTAAAACAACTTCTAAATTCATTTGAGCAGTTTTCGAGATAAATACGATTTTTCATAATGGCTAACAAAATTTCGATTTCTTTTCTAGGAATCACTAAGGCCCGTAAGTACCAAGTTTGAAGAAAAGTCAGACATAGACATATAGACGAACAGACGAAATTTCGGAACCTGCTTTATTCGTGTTGTTTATAATCGTAATGTCGGGAGCGTAACGGAATCCCGCTTTTTATAATCCCGTTTTTCAAAAATCCCACAAAAAAGTTTTAAAATACCGTCCTCTATAATACCGTTTTTTTTTTAAATATCGCTCTTTAAAATCCCGTTTATTCAAAATCCTGTTCTATTATAATCCCGATTTTATCCCGTTTTTTAAAATACGTAGCTCAAACTTATTGATTTTATGTTGGTTATTTTCCAGATTCTTTAAATTCACACTTTTCATACACCCAACCCCATACCTACCCCAAATCCTATAGTGTGCCCAAGCAGGGGGGTTACGTACCTCACTGTTTATACGTCGTAAAAGAAAAGAGATTATAATAAAAGGGATTTTAAAAAGCGGGATTATAAAAAGCGGGACTATAAAAACGGGATTATAAAAACGGGATTTTCAAAAACGGGATTATAAAAAGCGGGATAGCGTACCCAAAACCGTAATAAGTAATGTCAAGTTTGGTCAACATTTCTCGTTTGATTTTTTTCCAAATGCAAAAAATACCCTTAAGTACCTTTATATCGCAAGTAAAACACACTTAGTGGCTTGTGCATTGGGTAAAATTAGGGTAAGATTTTGTCCGTTCTTAAATTTTTGACAAAACAAAGGGTAATTGGAAACGTCAAAAATAATTTTTTTTTTTCCTATCCTACGTTAGGTTAATGGGCTGTTGAACGTCACACTTATCTATTGTAATAACCTAGGAATTGTGACTCCCATGTTAAGAAACTAATGACGAATCCTATGCCATTCAAGACCGTTAAGGGTGTTGATGAGTTTCAGCAAGGTATAGCCGAAAAGGTCGGAGGGTACTTCTAAGTCATTGGAGAAATGTCTATCATCACATAATCACATGGTTGAGGATAGACAGTAGAGTTTTAAGGGCGTGATCCTTTCCTTTACCCCCACTTGAAAACTTATCCCTCCCTCAAGCCCTTAGAAACATCCTTGCTCTTTGCAACATCTGGTAGATGAGTTTGATAAGTTAGTGGTTGGTGTATGTGTCCGTTTGTTTGGTCAGGATTGCTGAATAAGTCGAAGGGGCTGTCCCTTTCTTCAAGAGAATTTTACCAATTTTAGGAAGAGGTGGCCTCATTAATTCGCTGACGTTCGTGTCCACAGTATAGGCGAGGTGCCTATTTTCTGTTTGTTACTGCTCCTACAAGAAACACGTGCATCGTTCAGTCGTTTTCGTTCGTTCTATCATTGTCGTCCTGGACGCTTTGTAGGTCTTTTGACTGTGGTTGGTTAATACATTTCAACATGTTTCACTTTCAATGTCAGAGAGTTGCTCCAAGTCGTTGAAGAAGTGTCTCCCTAGGTCCAAGGATAGCCTGTTTCTCAGATGATATAGTGCAGGTAGAGAGGAGTATCCTCATGCATATCGTCGTCTCAGCATCCTCTGCATAAGTCGTCCATACCGAGTTTTATCTTTTTCTCGTGGTAACTTAGTTGGCTGTGTCTGGTGGTGATGCTCACGAGAAGAGAAAAAGACTTTTTACTTTGTTGTATGATTATGTCGGTCTTTTATTTGTTGAAACTAGGCCAAAGTATTCTGGTCTTAGCACGGGTTTCGAACGAGCTCCATCTCTTGTTTATTGTAGCTAGAAATTTGATCTCGACTACCTATTTAAGATTAAAGAGTAAGACCTGAACTGTTGTGTCTGCCTGATAAAGATCAAGTGGTGATCCTTTTCTTGCCAGCTCATTAGCGCTTTCATTACCTGGGACACCACTGTGATCAGGAATCCAATAGAGTTGTTGTGCCCTTAGCTCTTCGCGACAGCAAGTTTCAAGCTTCTATTTGATTTCAATGGTAGAAATAGCTTTTGTTTCCGCTCGACTTGTGGTATTGCCATCATGGAGACTTGTCTAGTAGCTTTCGTCACTGGTAGGACCTCAGCTTAGATGACAATACTATTACACTTTTTATTCGCGAATAATTATTAAAAAAAAGGTATAAAGAGAAAAAAAGGAAACGAGATGATCGTTCGCGACGAAGACAACGATTACGAACGTTTAGGGAGAGATTATATAGCCGAACTGTCAATCGAGTCGGCGAAGTAGGGCGAATTAAAAAGTGTAACAGCAGCGACAATAGGCGTTGCCACCACAGCTAGCTCAACGGGGGTGGGTTCACCAATTAATTTAATTGTGGGGAATTAAGTTATTTGGATTTCGATTGAATACTCAATCGAATTAATATAAAAATTAATTGCAGGTCCGTATACACGATTTGGAATAAAAATGAAAAAAAAAGGGCGCCAGCAATTTTTTTTTTAATTAAGGAAATTGCAAACCTTTGAAGCGGAAACCGACGATGCAAAATTATTATGAAGAAAATAATAACACTAAGTTTTAATCCCAAATAGGGAGTTGAAAAAAAGTTATATTTAATTTTTAACAGTTTGGGAAACCTTTAAATATAGGGTAAAAACCCAAAATCTTTTCATACAATAGAAATGGAACAAAGTAAAAAAAATACGTAAGATGAACCGCTAACGCTCGGTCCCGAATTATTTAAACGGAAAATTTTAACGAAACGGGGCGCGAGTTCCGCAATTTCGGAAATGAACGGGGGCAAAAGCCAAACGATTTTTCTTTTGCAACAAAAATGCACTTTACACGCAAAAAAAATTTTTACCAAAAAAAAATTTAACCACCAAACAATTTTCAATATAAATTTTTGAATATTACAACAACAACTTGAATGAACTACCACCAAGTGGGTTCTTATTTGGCTGGAGTTATAGCTATTTCACGGTTGCCAAGCCGATCATCAGACTCCTTTATTAGTGGTGCTTAGCCTTTATACTATCAAGTTTAATCGAAAAACTTTTTGCCTTGACTGAGATTTGAACCCAGACCTAGCGTCGTCAGAAGCCAATGCCCTACGCATCACGCTACCGAGACCACATGATCAGGTCCATCCCAATTTAGGTTTTATCGTTTATCAATTATCACTTGAGGACTAGCGTTTTTATTAGTCATTCAAGTTTTGTTGTTGTAAATTCGGTTTCTTTCTATTTCTCCGAACTCTGTTTATAAGCCAACAATTCGTTGTACATTATAAGGAGGGAGATTTTAATGAAAGATTTGACTCTGGTCAAGTTTTAAATCTATTGAAGGGGTTTTTGTATGGTTACATACATGCAGTGTACCTGCGAAGCTTCATATATTTATGAATTTTTGAATATTACAACAACAACTTGAATGAACTACCACCAAGTGGGTTCTTATTTGGCTGGAGTTATAGCTATTTCACGGTTGCCAAGCCGATCATCAGACTCCTTTATTAGTGGTGCTTAGCCTTTATACTATCAAGTTTAATCGAAAAACTTTTTGCCTTGACTGAGATTTGAACCCAGACCTAGCGTCGTCAGAAGCCAATGCCCTACGCATCACGCTACCGAGACCACATGATCAGGTCCATCCCAATTTAGGTTTTATCGTTTATCAATTATCACTTGAGGACTAGCGTTTTTATTAGTCATTCAAGTTTTGTTGTTGTAAATTCGGTTTCTTTCTATTTCTCCGAACTCTGTTTATAAGCCAACAATTCGTTGTACATTATAAGGAGGGAGATTTTAATGAAAGATTTGACTCTGGTCAAGTTTTAAATCTATTGAAGGGGTTTTTGTATGGTTACATACATGCAGTGTACCTGCGAAGCTTCATATATTTATGAATTTTTGAATATTACAACAACAACTTGAATGAACTACCACCAAGTGGGTTCTTATTTGGCTGGAGTTATAGCTATTTCACGGTTGCCAAGCCGATCATCAGACTCCTTTATTAGTGGTGCTTAGCCTTTATACTATCAAGTTTAATCGAAAAACTTTTTGCCTTGACTGAGATTTGAACCCAGACCTAGCGTCGTCAGAAGCCAATGCCCTACGCATCACGCTACCGAGACCACATGATCAGGTCCATCCCAATTTAGGTTTTATCGTTTATCAATTATCACTTGAGGACTAGCGTTTTTATTAGTCATTCAAGTTTTGTTGTTGTAAATTCGGTTTCTTTCTATTTCTCCGAACTCTGTTTATAAGCCAACAATTCGTTGTACATTATAAGGAGGGAGATTTTAATGAAAGATTTGACTCTGGTCAAGTTTTAAATCTATTGAAGGGGTTTTTGTATGGTTACATACATGCAGTGTACCTGCGAAGCTTCATATATTTATGAATTTTTGAATATTACAACAACAACTTGAATGAACTACCACCAAGTGGGTTCTTATTTGGCTGGAGTTATAGCTATTTCACGGTTGCCAAGCCGATCATCAGACTCCTTTATTAGTGGTGCTTAGCCTTTATACTATCAAGTTTAATCGAAAAACTTTTTGCCTTGACTGAGATTTGAACCCAGACCTAGCGTCGTCAGAAGCCAATGCCCTACGCATCACGCTACCGAGACCACATGATCAGGTCCATCCCAATTTAGGTTTTATCGTTTATCAATTATCACTTGAGGACTAGCGTTTTTATTAGTCATTCAAGTTTTGTTGTTGTAAATTCGGTTTCTTTCTATTTAGAAAGAAACCGAATTTACAACAACAAAACTTGAATGACTAATAAAAACGCTAGTCCTCAAGTGATAATTGATAAACGATAAAACCTAAATTGGGATGGACCTGATCATGTGGTCTCGGTAGCGTGATGCGTAGGGCATTGGCTTCTGACGACGCTAGGTCTGGGTTCAAATCTCAGTCAAGGCAAAAAGTTTTTCGATTAAACTTGATAGTATAAAGGCTAAGCACCACTAATAAAGGAGTCTGATGATCGGCTTGGCAACCGTGAAATAGCTATAACTCCAGCCAAATAAGAACCCACTTGGTGGTAGTTCATTCAAGTTGTTGTTGTAATATTCAAAAATTCATAAATATATGAAGCTTCGCAGGTACACTGCATGTATGTAACCATACAAAAACCCCTTCAATAGATTTAAAACTTGACCAGAGTCAAATCTTTCATTAAAATCTCCCTCCTTATAATGTACAACGAATTGTTGGCTTATAAACAGAGTTCGGAGAAATAGAAAGAAACCGAATTTACAACAACAAAACTTGAATGACTAATAAAAACGCTAGTCCTCAAGTGATAATTGATAAACGATAAAACCTAAATTGGGATGGACCTGATCATGTGGTCTCGGTAGCGTGATGCGTAGGGCATTGGCTTCTGACGACGCTAGGTCTGGGTTCAAATCTCAGTCAAGGCAAAAAGTTTTTCGATTAAACTTGATAGTATAAAGGCTAAGCACCACTAATAAAGGAGTCTGATGATCGGCTTGGCAACCGTGAAATAGCTATAACTCCAGCCAAATAAGAACCCACTTGGTGGTAGTTCATTCAAGTTGTTGTTGTAATATTCAAAAATTCATAAATATATGAAGCTTCGCAGGTACACTGCATGTATGTAACCATACAAAAACCCCTTCAATAGATTTAAAACTTGACCAGAGTCAAATCTTTCATTAAAATCTCCCTCCTTATAATGTACAACGAATTGTTGGCTTATAAACAGAGTTCGGAGAAATAGAAAGAAACCGAATTTACAACAACAAAACTTGAATGACTAATAAAAACGCTAGTCCTCAAGTGATAATTGATAAACGATAAAACCTAAATTGGGATGGACCTGATCATGTGGTCTCGGTAGCGTGATGCGTAGGGCATTGGCTTCTGACGACGCTAGGTCTGGGTTCAAATCTCAGTCAAGGCAAAAAGTTTTTCGATTAAACTTGATAGTATAAAGGCTAAGCACCACTAATAAAGGAGTCTGATGATCGGCTTGGCAACCGTGAAATAGCTATAACTCCAGCCAAATAAGAACCCACTTGGTGGTAGTTCATTCAAGTTGTTGTTGTAATATTCAAAAATTCATAAATATATGAAGCTTCGCAGGTACACTGCATGTATGTAACCATACAAAAACCCCTTCAATAGATTTAAAACTTGACCAGAGTCAAATCTTTCATTAAAATCTCCCTCCTTATAATGTACAACGAATTGTTGGCTTATAAACAGAGTTCGGAGAAATAGAAAGAAACCGAATTTACAACAACAAAACTTGAATGACTAATAAAAACGCTAGTCCTCAAGTGATAATTGATAAACGATAAAACCTAAATTGGGATGGACCTGATCATGTGGTCTCGGTAGCGTGATGCGTAGGGCATTGGCTTCTGACGACGCTAGGTCTGGGTTCAAATCTCAGTCAAGGCAAAAAGTTTTTCGATTAAACTTGATAGTATAAAGGCTAAGCACCACTAATAAAGGAGTCTGATGATCGGCTTGGCAACCGTGAAATAGCTATAACTCCAGCCAAATAAGAACCCACTTGGTGGTAGTTCATTCAAGTTGTTGTTGTAATATTCAAAAATTCATAAATATATGAAGCTTCGCAGGTACACTGCATGTATGTAACCATACAAAAACCCCTTCAATTTTCAATATACTTAGCTTTTTTTTTGTCTATTTCTCCTTCCTTTAAACAAAGTGAAATCTCCTCCACTAATTTTTCCTCAATCCAGATTTTGTATCCTCCCTTTTTTTTTTGACTCAAAGTTTCCAGAATGATCTCAAAAAAAATCCTCTTCCTTTTCCCAAAATTTTCCTTTTTTATATATATATCTTCGCTTTTTTTTTCCAACTAATCGGTAATGAGCTCTGCTCTCTAACTTTATCAAAACCAAAGTGAACTTCCAGACACTTTTTCGTGCCTGGATGATCTCTTATTTTTCAGCGACCCCAGTGCTTTCGGCCAATGAGCGACCGTGGGTTTCGGTCACGTCATCTTTCAGCAACACTCAGCATATTTGCGTGAGTGAGCCAAACGTAGTTGAAACCCAGCGGCCTTCCTACTCGCACTTTAAAAACCCACAATTTTTGCCAGTCATCATGGAATTCGCCGACCCTTGGTTTTCCATCCAGGAGTGGCGAATCCGATGAACGCATTCAGCTGTCTGACCGATTTTTTTTTCTACAAACTAAAAAAAGAAAACTTTCGGAATTAAAAGAGGATTTTCACAAGTGCCGTGCATTTTCCCCCTCGAGTTTAGATTTAGATAGTTGTTTGGGGAAACTTAGTGGAGGATTATCTCAATACTAAAATGAGGAAGGCGAGATAGGCAATAATATGTTATTTCGCGAATACTCTACTTCGTTTGACTTTTGCGCAGATTTGGGGGACACCTAAAGGGACTTGCCGTTAGCGTTCCATCTTTTACAACCAATAACACAATTAGGGTGGGCGTTTAGCCATTATGTAAGCAAATATCATCCAGTATGTTGCAATCCACTCTCGTTTTCATTTCTATTGGGATCAGATCTAGGTTGTTGAACGTCGGTCGATTTCTTATCCACGTTTAGGCTGTGACCACTTTAAGGGCCACTAAGTGTCATCCATCTTGTTTCTTCAAAGTACTGAGAGAGTGTACCAATGGCTGATGGACCATGGTTGCCCTACTCTCTCCCAGTATTTTGAAGGAAACACCTGTATGAAAAGAATAAAAAGGTGGGAACAAGGATTGGGAATGCCATAAAGAATAGTTTTTGTCACGGCGATTTCTCACCGTGACAATACTAAAATCAGGAAGTCCGAATGAGCTGGTTAGTCCAAGGGTTTATGAAATAATCTGGACCAATACCAGTATCCATCTTAGAACCGTCGGAATATATTGCTATCATCGATTCACAGGTTGATGGCTCGTCGAATTGCCAGTCCTCTCTGCTACGAAAGGCGGTCGTGAACGGCTTGAAAAAGTCTAAAAGGGGTGTTATGTAGTCTTCTTTAGAATCTGCACATGACCTTTGACACTGTATCTCCAGCTACCAGATTGGCTAAGCCGAAGTGCACTATTGACTGCCGAATCTTGTATAAATGTCTATCTCTAGAATTGATGTTTAATCCTACGGATGGACACCATTTCCTAGTGACTGCCAGGACTTCTCGTATTATGCAACAGGGTAGGTTTTCAAATATTTTTTCAGGCTAGTCAATGAAGCTTTACACTGTAGGTATGAGACTTTGTAGTATATAGTTAATCCTCCACACACAGTAATGAGTCCTCTGAAGTCTGAGGATGGCCTCTTTTTGTCATAGGTATAAAGGGCTTTACTTCTTCAAATTTTAATAAAACAAACTGCGAATAAGATACGATGGAAATTTTGTATTTACTTAGAAGCCATTATGTATGGAAAAAAACATGTTTCAATGATGATGGCGCGCTTTCAAAATTCCCTATTTCCCACAACTCGGGCGCATAAATCAACCATAATGTGATTAATGCCATTGATAATTTGGTCGTTCAGAGTAATGGTAGTTTATGGTTTCTTGGCAGAAGCCGGTGATTAAAGAAAACATCGCAATAAGAAGTCTAATGGAGTCAAATCGCACGATCTTGATGGTCAATTCAAATACGCGTGAGAAAACCAAGTTCGGAAATCGTTCGCGCAAAATGTCACCAGTATTCCGCCGTCCTTCTGAAACCACATGTCATCGGTGTCCATATAATACAGTTCGGGCCAGCAAAATTGGTTATCATCGACCGTTGAGAAGTATGAAACAGTGACTTTTTCTTAATGTATTGCAATTAAATAGGCTTCGTCGCTGAATACGATCGGCAGAAATTGGTATCAACATCCAACTTCTCTATAGCCCAGTTAGCGAATACACGTTATTTACGAGTAAGTTCTGTAATTCTGAGTCTTCGAATCCAACCCCGAGGGACGACTCAGTAGAGGAAGACCGTGACTCAGTTGGCGCACACAAGTGGAAGAGGACCTCAACCAACTTGACGTGCGAAACTAGAGCTAGGGGCCGAGCTAGCTGAATAAGCTCGTTAGTTGAGGCCCTGATCCACCCGGACTGCAGCGCCACCTTATGTAAGTAAATAAGTAACTCTGAGTTCCTGGGTCAGCTAAGGTTTTGTTTGGGTGTAGGTCCAAGTGATGATGAAAAATTCGCCAAGTTGTGGTCTGTAAGGGGCCAAGCTGTGCTTAATGCAGAATTGACTGCCTCGGATTCTGCTGCAGACAGTCACTCACGGACAGAGGCAATTTTTTCGTTGACGTACGGGTATGGGCGGCTTGTTCCTGAACCGTTCGACTCGAATTTATTAACCACGTTGCAAATAGTCCTCACGGAAACACGGATATGACGACCGTTAAATGAACGAAGTGCACGAAATATTTCTCAAACAGAAGTCTCAATTTCATAAAACAATTTAACCATTTTCTCAATGTTGTTGGACGCTATAACTCACCATGTTGACTTGGGAAGGCAGACTTAATGTATGACAGCCAATTTGACAGATGTACCTTCAATAATTTGGCCGAATCCACCTGTCAAAGCTTATTAGTCTCTATTCTTAAACCCTTTATTCATTTATAAGTGCTTTCCTTACAACCGTGCTTACGCAGACTAGCTGTTTTTACTCTAAGTGAAACTCAGGTAAGTGAAAACTCTGATCCTTCAGAGTCAGTTTACTCTTGAGCCCAATTTCGGACGCACTGTCAAGTACAGAAGTTCTTTTTTTTAGCCGCACTATACGAATGTGGAATGCTTTACCCGGCTCAATATTTCTCACTCATTGCAATTAGCAGACATTCAAAACCAATGTCCATCTGTATCTCCTTTCTCATCCTCTCCTACTTTCCTAATTGCACACCCTTGAGTGTTTATTTGCTTCTTAGATGAAGACGTTGATGCTTGTGCTGACATGATAACCAATATAATTTTTAATAATTGGAAACCCTTTTTTCCTCACAGAACAAAGAGTATCAAACCTAAAAACTCTTGGTCTGACTCCAGGTGCAAGGGAGCTGTCAAAGTGAAAGAATCATTCATTCAGTGGAAAACTATGTTAAATTTAAACAAGCCAGAAATTCCTGCAGCGCCTGGATTCTACGAACCAAATTCTAACATTAACAAAAAGTTAGACAGAAAATACTGCAGTAAATAAGGCAGTAAAAGCTTTCGATCATGCGCTAAGAATATAAAAAACTTAACATCGTCATCAGTACCCACGCTCATCTGCAATGAAAACCCTTGAGTTAGTTCTATAGACAAGGTCAATATGTTTGTAGAACAATTCGCAGCAAATTCCACGTTGTCTCATAGTGACAGAGTTCCAACAGTAGATACTTGAGGACGAACATTTTTCTATGAAATCACTATATGTATTTTCGAACCTGTACAATTGCTAGGGTACTAAAAGATCCTGAAATTCACAAATCTGCAAGCCTTGAATGAATATCACCAATCGTCTTGAAAATATGTTTTTTACCTTTCCTATTCTTTAGACTATTTTTCCTCTGAATGGAAAAAATCATTTATCCAATCAATTTCTAAAAAAGGCGATTTATCTGTACTCTCAAATTACTGACCAATTGCTCTGGCATCCGTTCTTTCCAAAGTCATGGAAACGCTGATCAATCGTCAGCTCATGAAATATCTCAAACAACGGAAACTTCTCAATGACCGTCAGTACGTCTTACGTTGCAACAGATACAGTGATGATTTAATGGTTTTTCTCATGGAAAAGTGGAATCAATCCTTACATAGCTTTGGAGAAAGGAAGTTTTGTATCAAGCTCTCTTATCGAAAATGCATGCTTTTAGTATTAACGGGTTACTTCCTCACTGGATTAGTAATTTCCTTTCTCGACGTTCAATACAAGTTGTTATGGATGGTTTCAAGTGGAAATTTCATAACACAAATTCTGTTATGCCTCAAGGCTCCGTATTGTCCCCAACACTATTTCTTATTTTTATAAATGATCTCCTATATGAGACTTCTAGTTCACCAAACTGCTTCGCTGATGACAGCACCATTAGTTTTTCATACTCCTTTCCTGAATCACCCTCTTCTTCGAATGTCAAGTTGCAACGGCGGAATATGTTGAGCCCATTAAACTCAGGTTTGAACAATACTTTTATTTGGATTGATATTCGTGCAGAATTTAAGCTGTATTCGGTCATGAAAGGAGAATATACCGACTTTGCCATTATACATGAATGGAACTTGAATTGAGGAAACTGAAAAAGCTTTCGATTGGTATGTTCGTTACTGAACAAATTTTGTGCAACGACAACATACCAGACATTGCTAAAAATGCAACAAAATTACTAGATTTTTCTAGACAATGTAAGAACTTTTTTCCCCTTCTAATCTGGCAACTATTTGTGAAGCATACAAATGCCCAAAACTAGAGTATAACTATCATATTTGGTCAGGCGCATCCAAAACATCACTGCATCTACTGGATACAGTCCAGAACAGAGTTTTACATTTGATAAGCGACAGATCGATTCCGGAAACATTTGTTTCGTTGAAAATGCCATCCAAATGTCTCTTGCTTATCACTGTTTTATCGCTACTTCTTCAAAGGTTTCTCTATTGAAATAACCAGTTACATTCCTCCCCTTAAACAATTTCAGAGTAATACCTGCTCTGCTAGTAATGCTCATCTGTATACAGTGGCGGATTTACACATTTCCCAAGTATAGGCTGTTGAATTTTTGCCGCCCTTACCTCTACAATTGTGAATTGTCAGTTCCTAGATTATCTTTACAATCCAACAATTCGGTTCAAATTGCACAAGAAATAGTTTTTGAGTATATTTCTGAGGTAATCAAAGTTCAATGATGTACGACTAATAAGGCGGGGTGTGCCACTCACACAATAATGTACATTCGGTAAACGTAGTGAACAATCTTTATTGCGCTTACAAACAGTTAGAAATAATAATACTCGTATCAATTAACTTATCAAAGTTTTTTCAATACCTTTTTGCGCGATTTTTTGTTGGCAAAATCATCGATAATGTCATCGTAAGTGATCTTGTTCATTAATTCTGACTCTATACACAAAAGAGCTAAAGCCTTAATCTTGCATTAATTAAGGTAGATCTCAGATAATCTTTTACCCTTTTTAGATAAGAAAAGCTTATCTCACCCGAACAATTTGTCGCTGGAGTACATAATGCCCTACGAAGAGCTATGTCCAAGTTAGGATAAACGTTCTGCAAATTCTGTTTTCGCAGAAACGAAAATAGAATTTCCAATGATCCAGAATTTGGTTTCATCTTTTCAAGATCTATTCTCCATTCGTTCGGAAAAAACGATTCGAGGAATCGAAGGAACCCAAACCTTCGAAAGGAAGATACTGAGGATCGGCACTGGACTTTACTTCGATCGTCAACGACAAAAACACTACATTATTATTTGAATCGGTCATTTCAAAAACCTCTTAAGTCACATTTTTTTCCAAAATGCTTTTTTTGCTGAAAATGGTTCCTTAAAGGGAGATGCGTATTCTGGGTAAGAACCACGTAAGACTGTACATTCCTTCCTCTTCAAATAATACCGTAGGAAAGACGTTCATTGCATAAACAACATAAGTCAAGTGACTTAAGAGGTTTTTGCATGCACTACCAAAATGGCGGGAGTAGTTTGAAATTTTAAATTTGCTTTGCTCTGATTGGTTCAACAATATTCAAATCTTCAATTTGATAACAACCGTCATCAATGTCAAATTTGCGTTTTTCATACAACTATTTTCTGCGAAAAGTAATTTTAGCTTTAAAAATTTCTTCAAGTGAAACAGAGAGTGTTGATGCGCCGAAAAAGAAGAGAACGTGTAATACCTTAATGAAATGTTATAACAAATTATAAAATTGAAAGACAAGACATAAAGTAATTTATCTAAGAGATTTGAAAAACCGAGGAACTGTTGATATCAAGTTGCAGAAGAGTAGAATCATTATGTCGAAGTAAGATCATTGAGCTTGATATTTCTAAGGCATTTGATGGATTTTGGCATCAAGCTATTATATCGAAAATACGTGAGTTTGGTATCAATGAAGCCCTTAATCGTTGGATTAGAAATTTTCCACTGGATTGTCCAATACTTTTTTTTTTGAAGGTTTCAAATCGGATCTTCACAAAATAAATGCTGGGGACCCCAAGGTCTCCGTTTAGTCTTAGACTCTCTTTCTCATTTTTATGAATGATCTCTGAAACTGAATGATCTGATGATTTGCACTTCATTGTCTTTCTTAGCTTTTCATATTCATCCGTCACGTCTGTTAAATTAACGTCCATCTCATTCGAAATTTAGAAAATATAGTCATAGAGCTAAAAACTGAAGATGTTTTGGAATTCATGAAATTGTGGCCAAATTTGTACAAAAAAACATGTTGACAAAACTGAATCTTATAGAAAAAAATCCCACAAAATTCACATAGAAAAGGTACTATCATAGGAAAATATTGATGGATTGATTAAACATTCATTATATTAGTAATAAATAAAGTTGCAACTTCGGATTCACTTCTATCAGCAAAGGCTTATGTTTTAAAAGTGCAAATCAATAAGAAAATGTTGAAGATAATCAATCTATGTAACTTAAAGATATTAAAACATTACAAAAAGTTATTCTTAAGTGTAATTTTTAATAATAAGCAATACAAAATATAATTACTACCATTTTTTTGGTAAAATTATATACCACTTCCCCAGTCCTTGCTAAAACAACGTAAGTCAAGAACAGTTTTTTAATTTTTTTTCATTATTTTTATTAATAAACTGTGAATTTTTTTCGCTTTTTAATTTTCTTACCCCTAAAATACTTAGTTAAGCATAAAAAAGTGGTTTAAAACTCATTTGTTTGAGCATGAAACAGTTTTTATTGATTCCTGAAAAATTCTAATTGAATGACTTATGAGGTTTTTGAAATGACCGATTCATTTATATATTATTTATTTTTTTTTTTTCATAGGTACTCATATTTTGTTTTATTATATTTATTATTATTATTTCTTCTCAATTTTCTTTTTCTTTAAGCTTGCTTTTGGTAATTAAATTTTTTCAATAACTTTAACTTTTCTCTCTTTTTATTCTAAATTATTTAAATCTTCTTCCTATATCTTTTTACTTGCGATATAGGTACTATAGGGCAAGTTCTGCATTTGGAAAAAAAATCGAACTCGAGATTTTGATCAAAGTTGACATTACGATGATAGCGAAGACGAAAAAAGTGGGTCCGACAATTCCGTCTGTCTGTCTGTATGTCTGTATGTCTGTATGTCTGTATGTCTGTACCTCGAACTACAGGCTAAACTACCGGAGGTATTTTCTTCAAACTTGGTAGTTAAGGGTCTTCGGTGATTCCCTAGAGGGGAAATTGAAATTTTTTTTTTAGCTCCAAAACTAAGGGTACCCCCCATACACCCGTAATGCAAAATCTTATTTATCTCGAAGACGGCTCTAACGATTTTGATAAAAAAAATTAAGTGTGATATTATGGACATGAACTATATTTTGGTGAAAAAAAATTTGGGGGGAAATGTTATTAGGGGTACCTGTCATAGAACGGTTTTTTTGATTTTCGAATTTCTCACCAACGGCTCTAACGATTTTAACCAAAATTTTTATGCAGAAGCTGCTTTGCATTTGAAAAAATATAAATTAAAATTTTTTTCGAAAAAATAGTTTTTGGATTTTTAAAAAAATAATAAAATTTTTTTTTTGAAAATTCAATATCTTGAAAACCGATACACGATTAAATTTTTAAATTACGTTTTAAAATGTATTTTATTAAATACTAACAATTTGCATATAAATTTTTTTTATAAAAATTTTAAGGAAAATTTAGTACACAAAAAACATGTTTCAGTGTGTCTGTATGTCTGTACCTCTCACTACAGCCTAAACCACTGGACCTATTTCTTTAAATCTCGGTAGTTAAGGGTCTTCGGTGATTCCCTAGAGGGGAAATTGAAATTTTTTTTTAGCTCCAAAACTAAGGGTACCCCCCATACACCCGTAATGCAAAATCTTATTTATCTCGAAAACGGCTCTAACGATTTTGATAAAAAAAATTAAGTGTGATATTATGGACATGGACTACATTTTGGTCAAACAAAATTTTGGGGCAAAATGTTATTAGGGGTACCTGCCATAGACCCGTTTTTTTGATTTTCGACTTTCTCATTAACGGCTCTAAGGATTTAAACCCAAAATTTTTAGCAGGAGACCCCTTAAGTTTAAAATAATATTGTATATAAAAATATTCGAAAAAATATTTATTGTTTTTTTTCTTAAAAAAAAAAAAATTTTAAAGCAATATCTTCAAAACCTATGAACGATTATTTTTTGAAATTATTTCCTAAAACCAAGATTATTAAATACTTAAAATTCGCATCCCACATTTTTTTCTTGAAAAATTTTAGAGAAATTCCTTATATAAAAAATTTATTTAATAATAAAACGATTTTTTAAGGTTTATTTGCATAAATTCATACTTTTCCGGAAACCAGACGGCAATTTTATGCATTTGAACATTATTATCTCATTAAATCCATGTTTTATATTTATAAAATGTATCTTAAATTCCAAAGTACTTTTACATAAGAGCAAGTTCGTGCGATCCAGTCGTGCATTTTATTTTTTTTCTTTTTGTTTGTAATGAATAATTTAACACGTCCCACGTATCCTACCATCATGATAGATATATCCAATGTTGTGCTGCTGTTTCATCCTTACTCGGTTTCTGCGACTTATTGTCGAATCAATTAATGGGTGTCTTATTGGACACTATCCATTTTTGTTTCTCATCAATGGTTGGTGTCAATGAGTCAAATTATAAAGATTCTGCAAACGATTGAAACAATACGCGTACAATGTTAAATATAATTTCCACTCAGCATTCTGGTTTGCAAATTTGCCACATTAATGCTCAGAGTTTATTACCGAAGTTAGATGAGTTTAGAAACTTATTTGAAGGTTCAAAAGTCGATGTGGTTTGCATTTCTAAATCTTGGCTATATAGCGAATTGAGTGATGACTTTTGTTGCTTAAATGGTTTTCATAAGCCATTTCGGTCTGATAGGGTTGGACGGGTTGGAGGAGGCGCAGCGATTTTTGTTCGTAACCATTTACAGTGTAATCTCATACGTAAGGCTCCAGGGGGTAGTGAAATTGATTTTGTTTTCATTGCAATCACTTGCAGGCTTAATAAAATTCTACTTGGATCAATATATAGACCGAACAGGAATATCGATATCTCACCGATAACTTCTATTTTAGATGAGTTATCATATGTATCTCCCTTCGTTGTTGTGGTGGGAGATTTCAACTGCAATATTCTTCAAGATTCAAGTCTGGTTGATTGTAGGAGAACCTTTAATTTATTTCCTGTAAATACTTCCTTACCTACTCATTTCACAAAGTCTAATAGCAGCCTTCTTGATTTATTTTTCGTGAGTCATCTTTATAAAGTTCTTCATTTTAATCAACTCTCAGCTCCATGTTTTTCTCATCATGATCTCATCCATTTAACTTTTGAATGTAAAATGTTTTCGTGATTTTAAAAATATCGATCAAACTAATTTAGAGATGGATCTTAGCTCAATTGAATGGTTTCGGGTATATGCAATGCCATCAGTTGATGAACAATTATCTTTTATTGAAGATAATATTCGAAATCTTTTTAATATCGATATACCACTCAAAACTAAATCAGACTTAAGAAGTGATCCGGCGTGGTTTACTAGGTAGGTAGGTAGGTAGAGATGGTAGTCGCCAGCCAGCTGGGCCCGCGACTCAATTAGCGCTGGGTTGCGCCGTTTTGATACCATTAAACTCGTGTCAACCTAATAAGGATTAAGTACGGAAGAAAATGGCTTTTATATACTTTAGCGGAGCATTACTAAAGCCATTTTGTCGCATTCAGAAAGATAATCAGATCTTTGATTTTCTTCTCCGAAAGTTCGCTGGGGTCATCGAGGAAGGCTTTCCCAAAGGAAGCCATCCTGTAATTTGCTAAGGCGGGGCAATCGCAAAGAAAATGAACCACAGTTTCTTTTTCTTGTGGATCTCCACAACTACGGCAGTGTGGGTTGAAGGGGATGCCTAGCTTTCTTGCATGTTCACCTATGGGCCAGTGCCCGGTGCATATTGCTGTGATCCTGGCTATGTCGCGCCTGGGTCTGCATATTAGATCGTTGGAACGTGAGTTGTTGTAAGTAGGCCATATCTTTCTTGATATGACACAGTTTGTGAGACTGCTCCACCTACGGTTGGATTCATTGAGAAAAATCGAGAAGATTTTTCTCTTCATAGCACCAAGAGGAATATTAACTTTTTCCGCCAGTGAGCTATGTAAGGTCGAGCCTTGCCGAGCTAAAGCGTCAGCCCGTTCATTACCCTCTATGTCACTGTGACCCGGAACCCAGATGAGAGTGACCTGGAGGTCAATGTTCAGACTCGCCAGTTCGTCCCGACATTGCTGGACAAGTACTGAGGTTGATGTAGATGATTTAATGGCCTTAATGGCCGCCTGGCTATCTGAGCAGATAGCTATATTTCTGAATTGGTTTTGGTTAGATTGGAGCAACTTGCATGCCTCCTTGATTGCTAGTATTTCGGCTTGAAATACACTCGCAAAGTCTGGTAGTCTGAGTGACTTGGAGATGTTAAAGGACTCGGAAAAAATTCCTGAACCAACACCGCACTCCATCTTAGATCCATCAGTGTAGATTATCGAATCGAAATCCTTTGTGACAACGTCATTCTTCCAATCCTCTCTGGTGGGAAAAATGGCTTTGAAATCCCCGCTTGGACCAAGAGGAGGTACGCAGTAGTCGGTGTTCGATAAGAAAATATCCGGAGGAATCAATTTTGTTATGTTTCCATGACCATAGGGTTTGGAGAACCAACAGTTAGATTCTTTAAGTCTTACAGCACTGCATGCCGCTAGGTATTTTATATGAAGGTCGAGTGGTAAAAGGTTCAGGATAACGCTCAGGGCATCTGTTGGGCATGATCTGAGAGCCCCCGTAGTGCCGACGCTAGCCGTTCTTTGAACCCTTTTAAGTTTTCCGACGTTATATTGCTTGCTAAGTGCAGGCCACCAAACAATCGTTCCGTAAGACAAAATTGGCCGTACCACTGCAGTGTACGTCCACAAAATCATCTTCGACTGAAGGCCCCACTTCTTACCAAAGGTCTTTCTGCAGGCATAGAAAGCTATACAGGCTTTCTTAACCCGTTCTTCAATATTTACCTTCCAATTCAATTTGGGGTCGAGAATAACTCCAAGGTATTTAGCTTTGGAAGATAAAGAAAGAGTTTGACCGTTAAGTCGAGGTAGGGTGAATGTAGGTATTTTAGTCCTGGTAGTAAAGAGCATCAGTTCCGTCTTACTCTGATTAACTCCTAGTCCACTACTAGTGGCCCAGTTGCTAACTCTTTTCAGAGCCAATTCAGTGATTTCACTAATCACAGTGGTAAACTTACCTGATGCCAATAAAACCAGATCGTCAGCATACGCTACAGTTTTTACACCACTACCTCTGAGCTTGACGAGAATTTTGTCCATGACTAAGAGCCATAGAAGAGGGGAGAGAACACCACCCTGGGGAGTTCCCCTACTAACATGCTTAGTAGAAATTGTGTTTCCTAACGTTGCTTGGATCCTTCTGTCACTGAGCATAGATACAATAATATACTAATAAAGTGAAGTTTTTGATAATGAAACGTGACCAGGCCTATAAGCGTTGGAAGCGTTTCCGTTTAGATATTTTCCATGATGCTTATCGAGTATTACGAAATAGAGTTACTTTTAATATACGCGAAGCAAAACGTAGTTTCTATGCTCCAAGACTTGATCCCTCTCAGGCCAAACATAAGCTTTGGAAAAACTTGAAAAGCATTGGTATAGGTAAAAATAAAAATAATCATCTCAATAATATTGATACCAATCAACTCAATAGAACCTTTACCTCTCTGCCTCCTAATATCCCAAATCATTCGGAAATGTCCACACTGTCTTATGATAGTTTTCAAAATTCTGATCCTACGAATAGTTTTAGCTTTAAGGCTGTTAATGAAACGGAAGTATTAGAAAGCTGTATCTCAATAAGATCCAACTCAATTGGGTTCGATGAAATTCATCCAGTTTTCGCTAAAGCTATCCTTCCGTACATCCTTAAATCGATAACTCATCTTTTCAATACCATTATCATGACTGGAGTCTTTCCTTCTACCTGGAAGTGTACGAAAATTGTGCCTGTTCCTAAGAATCAGAATGAGTTTCGGCCGATTGCTATTTTACCATTCTTTTCCAACGTGCTTGAGAAACTTTTAAATTTCCAGATACAAGAACATCTAAAGCGCAACAACCTACTTTGCGAAAACCAGGCTGGTTTTCGTGCAAAACACAGCTGCACTACCGCTCTGATATATGTTGTTGAAGACTTAAGGCAAGCCGTAGACAAAAATAATGTTACTTTTCTTGTTTTATTAGATTTCTCGAAGGCATTTGATACAGTGAACCATCATGTTTTATGTAAAAAGCTTAGCAATCAATTTAATTTTTCACGTTCTTCCCTGAATCTCGTTTCGTCTTACCTGAATAAGAGGTGTCAAGCAGTTGTGTCAAATAATTCTGTATCGGAGTTTCTCCCTCTAAACAGAGGTGTCCCGCAGGGCTCAATATTGGGTCCTCTTTTCTTTTCAATGTTTAGAAATGATCTTCCCTTGAGTACTTTATTGTTTATTGTTTATTTTCCAATCTACGAATTTACATTCAACAGATTTCAAAATTATGAAATACATGTATTTTATTATAAATTAAAATTAGTATTAAAATTAAGCTAAGAAAAAATATTAATTTAATAAAGAACATAATATACTTTTAAACACATTTCTGGGTAAAGATATATCTAGATTTTCATAGTGAGCATTTAATAAGTTGCAGCTTGCGGAAATGGGTTCCTGCTGCCCATACAAAGTGCGATGTGCATCAATTGCCAGGAGCGGTCTAGCTCTCAAAAAAGTTGATGGAGCATACAAATGCACACAATGAAGTAAACTTTCAGAATCAATAGTACCTGACAAAATATCACGAACAAACATGATACTATATACCTTTCTTCTCGCTTCTAGGGACTGAATGCCAAGTAATAAACATTTAGATTTATAAGAATGATTGTAAATATGATTATTGTTTTCAAAAATACTTCGGAGAGCAAATCTAAGAAACTTCTTTTGAACATTTTCAATTCTTTTTCGATTATAATCAGTTGCAGAACTCCAAACAACACAATTGTATTCTAGAACGGGTCGAACAATGCTACAGAATAAAGATTTGATCGTATACGGATCCTTAAATTCAACAGAATTTCTCTTAATGAAACCCAGTAATGAATTGGCTTTAGAAACAATATAATTAATGTGCAAATTAAATTTCAGCTTCGAATCAAAAATTACTCCTAAGTCATTGAATTGATCAACAATTTTCAACGGCGAATTATTTAGTGAATAGTTGGGAATAATATTAAACAACGTTCTATTATAAGCCATACAGGCGCACTTTTCGACATTGAGAAACAAATCATTTAATTTACACCAGTCAACAAAACAATCAAGATCATTTTGAAAAAGTTGGGAATCATTTATAGTGGATACCGTAGAAAAAAATTTGATATCATCTGCATACAAAAGGCAATGAGAATTTTTAATAGAACTTGGAAGATCATTAATGAAAAGTAAAAATAAGGACGGACCCAAATGACTGCCTTCAGGAACTCCAGAAGTAACTTTAATTTCATTTGAATAATAGTCTCCAATTCTCACATATTGCTTTCGTCCAAATAAATATGAAGAAAACCATTGAAGAAGTTGGCCATGAAAACCATATGCTTTTAATTTCGCAAATAGAATCTGCAGATTAACTCTACTAAAAGCTTTAACAAAGTCAGTGTATACAACATGTACTTGTTTTCTACTATCCATAGCTTTGATACAAAAATTAGTAAAATCAACTAAATTGGAGTTGGTGGACCGACCTTTCCAGAAGCCATGTTGATATATACTTACTTGTTGCTTTATAATAGAGTTAAACTTATTTTGAACAAGACTATCTAAAAGTTTAGGAACAACTGATAATTTAGTTATCGCTCTGTAGTTCGAAACTAAATTTTTTGAACCCGATTTAAAAACTGGATCAATAACAGAAACCTTCCAATCATCAAGGAAAATGCCTTTGGAAATTGAATCATTGAATAATTCAAGTAAAGTAAATTGTTCTATTGACATGTATGGTGATGATGTCCAAGTTCGAAAAAGCTTTCCTTTAGGTCTCGTGGAAAATGCAGCTCACGAAGTTAACGAAGACCTTAACAGAATTCTATGTTGGTCTCGATCTATTCTCTTATGTTTGAATCCATCTAAGTCTAAGTGTTTAGTTATCTCAAGAACGATTGTTAATACCTCGTATTTTCCTAACTTATATCTTAATGACTCACCAATTGAATTTGTTAACTCGGCTAAAAATCTAGGCATAGTATTCAACACGACACTCTCATGGAATGATCACATAAAATTGACCGTAGGCAGGGTTTATGGAAGCTTACGTTTACTATGGGCAAGTCAAAAAATTACACCCCTTAAAACGAGAATCATTCTTGCAAAAACACTTGTTCTACCAATAATGCTATTTGGTTGCGAAATATTTAGTAATTGTGACTCTATTCATAAAAGGAAATTAAACGTTGCTTATAATTGTATTGCTCGATATATTTATGGATTAAGAAAATATGATCATATCTCTCATTTCGCTAAATTCATTAATGGGGTAACACTCGAAAATCTCTTCAAGCTAAGAACATTATTTTTGCTTCAAAATGTAATGCAAACACATCAACCGATGTACCTTTATAATAGGATTCGTATTTCACGATCCATAAGAACGTACAATCTAGTACCAATACGGTGTACATATGGTACTTGGTACGAGTATCAAAACGACAATTCTTTGTGTTTTCAGTCCTATTGTGGAATTCTCTTCCCCTTGCGCTTCGAATGATGGGTTGTACTAGGCTGTTTAGGATGAGACTTAGGCAGTACTTGGAAAGTCTATGATGATGATGGTAGGATGTGTGTTATCTGTGTGCCCTTTTTTATTGTTAATTTTATAGTATGAATTCCTTTAAATTTGTAAATTTAAATATTTTTTTTTTCTTTCTTAATCTTAATTTACTCTTTTTTTTTAAATTTCAAAAAAATTAGATTGTAATATTCACATTCATGTCTACTTTCTTATATAAAAACAATTCAACAGGTTTTGCACAACTGAAATATCAATTAATTAAATGTATTTTGATTCTTGCGCTATTTTTATAAGATATTGTATCTTAAAGTGTTAAGTAATTAATTTATAATAAATAAATTTGAAAAAATTTGAAATTTGGAACGAGCTTCTCTACATAGAAGCGAATTAAATCCCACTGGACAAATATCTAGTTCATTCAACGAAGAAACTAATGGGGAACATCATCGACCACCCGAATCAGCTTATGAGAAGGACGACCATCAGAACAACGACATCCCTAACCGAGCTACCTCAGTGTGATGGAAACTCTGGATGACAGTGATAACCGCGAATGAACATCCTGAGGAAAATACAGTCAACCGACCTTTTAAACTTTATTTTTTTTCGTCATGCAAATTTTATATAAAAATAATTAAACTTAGGTCACTCACTGTTATAGTTAGGCCCCCTATGAGCCAACAAATGTAAATTTTTTTATACATATGTAGTAATGTAGTATCTTATTAGTTGTAAGCCAAATTGTTAATAGTATGTTCAATAAAACAAAAAAAAAAAAAAGGAACCCAAACCTTTCTTGGAATGGGAATGGGCCCGGCAAAGTGCACGTGGAACATTGATAAAATTGTAGCGTAAAATTTTCTGAAATTAGCACCTGTTTAACAAACAGTATAGTCAACACAAAAGATTGAAATTGATAAAATTCGATTATTATTTCTAGATCTTTTGATCCATTCAAAACGAAGAATATCTCTAACAAAACATTTTTCTTTGCAACAATTTTTTATTCAGATCGACCACACCAATACGGCAATCACCAATACGTACGGACTTGTATGAGTACGTAGTGGGAGTGGGAAGAGCGTGAAATATATTTTCCGCAATTTCGCTCTCATTTCACTCATAGAAAATGTGGGCAACGGCCGATTTCTGGTTGGGGCCGTGAACTGGGTGTCTTACCGTAGAATATAGAAGTTTGCGGTACCGTTGAATGTACAATGAAAGAAAAGAGGGAAAAGTCATCCGAAAGCTGTCTTGTGGACTTCTAGAGAGATATTAGAAAACCGTTTAAGAAAAAAAATATCGGTTTTCAAATTTTCCGCCCCTAAAATTTGCCGCCCTAGGCTCAAGCCTACTTAGCCTGCTGGTAAATCCGCCACTGTCTGTATCTATACCTTCGAGCCTTACTTCGAAAGTACCGTCAAGTATAGATATTCTTTTCTTATCCGTACCACATGAATGTGGAATTCCTTATCCAATTATATTTTTCCTTCCCATTTCAATATATATACATATACATAAGTATTTTCGACCAATTCATCAAGAAAACGAGACTTCTTAGAAACTCATCAGAATTTTGTAGGAAAAAAACTTAAATTGTAGATCGCTAGAGGTTTGTAAAATAGCAACAAAATCAGCATTCGTGTTTGGTCGTTTAGAAATTTCAGAATTTAGTTAAAGTCTTTTTGCTAAGTTAAGTTATGCTAAGTTCACATTGGAACAATGATATTCTATAGATAGAGATATACGGTACAACTCATTTCGTTACAAATTCCCTCTTTTAAAGAAAATTTCCGCAAACAAAGGTAGCAGTTTCGATTTTCAATTCATCAGTTATCAACCACTCTCCCCCCTCGACTTTTCTTGTATTTCAATTAAGAATTTCTCAAATTACTTACATAATTATCTCCTCAGAAAACAAGACGTTTCCTTTCTAAAATCCCAACTGCCGCCGCCGCCGCCTCCGTCGCACATTGTATGGCTCGCCAGTGTGTCACCAGGACAACAACTTGTAAGGATTCGAAACCTGCCTGCAAAGACCCAAAGAGAAACAAAGCACAACACAACACACAGCACAAAACTAAATGAATGAAATTAAATTTTCGTAATTGAATCATTATCAAACATTTTATCTGTTCATTTACATCGAAATTAAGTCGAAAACGAAAGAAGAAACAACTTTTCATTTGGAATATCCTCCGTGCGCCTGCCTCTCCTCCTGTATCTGGATCTCATAATTACTCCCAATTTAATAAGAATAAAAGATTCCTGACATTCCATTCTTGACTCCTAATAAAGCAGTCCGGTATGGATGGCTCCTTGCCTTCGAACACTGAACAGAATCCCATAGAACTCGCTTTGGCAGGATAATAATAAGGAAACAAAAAATCCCAGGACTCAATTCACTCACTCTGCGTCTGCATCCTCCAGCAGCCATCATCAGCCAAATACCATTTCGACCCTAATGTTTTAATTTCTCATTCGCACCCTTGTTCGGTACGCGGGGTCGTGTCGGTCGGTCGGTCGATTCTATTTTTTCGCAACCTTCGCTTAGGTTATTTTTTAGTCTCTTAATTTTATGATGTTAAGGATCATTAGAGTCGTGAGATGGGGCCAACAGTCAGCATGCTCGAGCATCAGGACTTAAGCTCCGGTTCTTTCCCCGATGCCATTAGTAAGGGAATCATTGGATTAATAAACATAAAAATCGCACAATTATTTGTTCAAGACGAAGTGTGAGTTAGTTGTGTTTTTTTTTCGCTTTGTGATTCTCGGGAATGCCTTGAAACTGCAGAGACCGTGAGATGGACGACGAAGTGCAGACCTCGAAATGAAAATGAATTAGGTGATGTCTTGGGTCATTTAGTTCGGAAAATTGGAGGACATTTGAATTTTAAGTGTGACATTATGCCCAAAGTAATGTCTTTCAATTGACAATAAAAACTCGAATTAGATTCTCATGAAAAAGAACTCAATATTGCTACGCTTGGTCTGGAAGGTCCATAAATGTTTGTCGTTCAATTTTTCGCCCACAAAAAAAATCGATTGAAAGAGACCAAATTGAAATATCTGATGAAATTATTTGAAAAAATCAAGAAATAGAAAAAGACTTTTCAGGCATTATCCGCAGGACATTAGGAACTGTGGTGCTCGCTCATAAGCTTAGTCATATTACCAAAATATGGTCTTTCGTGAAAATTTAATATTTACAGAAAGTCTTCTAAAAGTGTTTTACTTGCGTAAATTAGTCAAGGTTTTAGTCAAACTTGGCACTATGAAGATAAAGAAGGCCAACAAAGTGCCTAGGAACTATATTTCTCAAAAAGTAGCCTAAATTTGGATTGGCGCTAAGGATTTTCTGTGGGGGTGAAATTCAGTATTTTGAAAATTTCTCGAAAGTATCAGTTTTGAAAGAGTGGATACTTTTTTTTCGTAGAACCAATAGATTAAAAAAAAATTAATTAAGCTAAATTTTTAGTTGGTTAATTTTCTTGTTATTATATAAAAGGAGATCCGCATTCTCTACTGAAACTATGAAAAGATGGTAACATTCGGAAAACAATAACAAAACTGGATGAAAAGAATGAAAGAATGAAGAATTATTGGGATCATTTCGACACGAACCACAGTAGAATTTGGGTTTAATACTCAATTACGTCATCAAAAAATAAATGTTGGTGTTCCGCAGGGCTCCGTTTTGTCTCCAACTCTCTTCATCACTTCTTCTGATCTACTTCATTGTTTTGCCGACGCCTCTACTCTCATCATCTCGTACTCGTCCTCAAATTCGTGTGCATCTACATCGGAAGTGGAGTTACAACGGTGGCGTATTAAACTACCAACTTTACAGAATTGTTATATGGGGTATAAGAAATCGTGTGGAGTTTAATGCTTCGAAAAATCAATGTTGTCTATTGTCGTTGAAGCACTTTCATCGAAGAAGCCGAAAAGCTCTCAGTACTCGGTATGTATATCAACGAAGATATTCGTTGGAATGACCACATTCTACAGACCACCAAAAACGCTGCTAAATGCTTAAGATTCCTGTATCGATGTTAGACATCCCCTTAAATTAATAGAATCCAAAACAGACCGTTAAAACAAACAAGAAACAGAGCTAACATGGAATAATTCCCATCTCATGAACGCCGTCGGAATGTTTCATGTATTTCCTTGTTTTATCGTTTCTTTCACAAGCAATGCTCACTAAAAGTAGCCAGTTGTATTCCTCCGCTTTATCAGTTTACCCGTGATACCCGCTTTACTAGGAATTTTTTTTTTTTTTTTTATATAATCTACACGCGCTCAAGGGATTATGATTACCCTTGAAATGTTTGAACACAGCGCGGGCGTGAAGTTAAGGAAGAGAAAGAAGGATAGGAAAGATGTGTGGCACGATGTTCTGAGACTGAAGGTTGTTGTCTCAGATATTTTATCTCCAGGGATGGCGGCTGAACTAAAGCGGAGAATGCCGTGTCTTATTTAATGTCGCTTATAATTCACATTATTTTATTCGTGTTCATCCTTATTGGGCATACTAGTTTAACTCAATTACTTGTTGTTAGTGTTATGCCTGAACAACATGTAATGAGTAAACCAGCAACCCATTGATGACAATTTTAGAAGGTTTTTAATGGAATTAAAACGACATAGACGACGGCAGGGATCGAACCTGTGATCATGAGGTTCACAGGCGAGCACACATCCATCGCGCCACGACCACCCTGGAGTCTAATTAGGTCGTACCGTCAAATATAAAGATTCGTTTTTTAGTCGCACAAGACGATTATGGAATAACTTAATCCCTTGCCATTTCAATTTGCAAACATTCAAGTCCAATGTTCATCGACAACTCCTTTCTCTCGTGATGTGTTTGACATTATTACGGTCTATCAATAAGCCCTTGAGCGCATGTGAATTATAAAAAAAAGCTTGGCATTTTGAAGCGTAAAAGAAAAACATGGTTTGCCCGAGGGAAAGATTCAAGATGCTCTGAAAACTTTTCCAAAATCGTCGTTGGATTTGGAAACCGAACCCCATATGTTTCAATTGAAGGTATTCAAGATAAAAGAAAACTTTGAACAACTTAAAATTTAATGACCTAGAGGAAGAAGACATCGAAAAATACCTTTAATCTTCAAGAGCAAATGAAGTTGGGTTGCCAACAAGAGTTACAGAAACTTCTTTTATGCAGGATCAACAAAAAATAAGAAAATAAGAGTCTCTCAGTTTAATTCAAGGATTTAAGGCTTAAGATAGCAACTTCTAACCAGCTTGACAGATGTTCATTGACAGATTCGATAAAAAACTTACTCAACCATCAGCACCTGGAACGACTTCCAGCTTAAGAAAATTTCACGACAATACGCACTCATCAGTCTCGGATTCCACGCTTATGACATAGATCCCATAGTGGTTCACCTGATACTTTAAATAGTGGACAAGGAAAGCAAAACAATTTTTGAACAATCGTTGGCTGATCCAAGATGTAGTCCTTTTCCAACAGAGTCACTCAAGTTTATGGAAGCCAACAACTGTGTGCGTGCATCTCAAGTTATCATAAGATATTCAATTGTAAAACATTTCTATCTCTTTCAGGTAGTGATCGTGAAACAGCTGTTCAAGGGTTTGTAATTTGCCGAAACTGTCTTCGATCAGTGCATTCCTCCAACGCATTTCGCTCAAGAGACTACCTTGGTTGTATGTAGTAGCAAACATAATAACCTGCGATACCATAAGAGTAGCGAGTGGACCAAGTGCAGAGAAAAGTTGTCTCTCTTCAACATCCATTCTGCATGCTTCTTGAATTTCAGCTTGTTGGAAAAGTTGATTCTCAGGCACATCATTGATGATTTGACTGTTACTTTAGTGTTGTCTGTAAACTTGACTCTGATGGCATGACAATGTGTTGCAAACTTTCGTCTGTGAATGACAGTCGCTGTAGCTCGGAAGCACATGAATTTGCCCAGCCATTTCAGTCGTTGTACTTTAATTCGCTTGACTAGCTCGGTTTCACCATACAGCCCGTCCTCTCGCCATCTATGAAGATCACTCAGAGAATTTTCCTTTTTCAATTTTGACAGGGTCCATGTCTCTGCACCCTATATCAGGACCGTGATGATAAGAGCCTTGTTAAAGACACGCTTAAGTTGCTAAACAGAGGACTATGCTGCTCAATTTCTTACTTCAAGGAAGCAGTCATTGTCAAGAGTTATTCTCGATTAGAATTCTGCGATATAGTCATTTTCTGAATTAATAGCGGCGCCCAGTTTGACAAAGTCCTCAAGTATCCCAAAGGTATAGGTGTCTATGGTTATGTTCTGTAGAAGATGTCGGTGTTTGATGTCCCTTCTTTATGACAGCATACACTTAGTCTTGCCCTCATTAACCGCTAAACCCATCGTTTTCGGTTCCTTCTAAATGCTCACAGAGGGATCACTGACATCACATTTTGTTGTTCAATTTTGTCAATATCGGCGTATCCAAGTAATTGGAGGGACTCTTGAAAGATTGTGCTTCTAGTGTTTATGAAGTCGCATGACAAAGTATCGTGTGCTCTAAAATCTTTTTTGACATCAAATACATCGGCGTGATCTCTTCCGTCCTTGATGAAGAGCATTCTCTTACGTCAATCCTGCAAAAGGACAAGTTTGGCAGAGACATTAAAACTATAAAGTTCGTTCCAATAGACGTTATCTTACGCTGCTTTGAAATCGATATTACGATATTCCAATATATTTCGGTCGATGGTGGACTTTCCTGGTCTAAAGCTGCATTGATTTAACCTATTAGGTTGTTGCAAAAGTCTTCAGAAGTTCTGTTTAAGGCACAATAGATCTTTAGGTTATAATGCAAGCCCCCTCTCAACATTCAGGCGTTCACATAATACGGCAGAAAAGATCTTCTATATGATGTCCAAAATAAAGATGCCTCTGTAGTTGGCATTGCTCAGAGGGTCTCCTTTCTCAAGGATCGGATATACAGTCCTGATGTTTCATTCATCGGGCATGCTTTCTTCCGACAATATTTTGCACATGAGTTGGTGCATTCCCCCAACGAAGTCATCACCTGTCGCTCTGAACTGTTCTGCAGTGAAGCAGTTAGTTCTAGCGGCGGCCGGCGTCGGCGTCATTGGGCTTAAAGTTCGATACAGCTATCATCTCTTCGCCCAGGTTGGATGGCGATATTGTTGGCTTGCGTGACCTTAATCAAATGGAACGATCACTTTGGAGAAATGGTCTTTCTACATTTTCAGCTTTGACTGCGGTTCTACCACGATGTTCGCTCGGTTTTTAAATCAGGCTACGATTACGGGATTGTATCCTTGAGATATTTTGTTTTACATTTTGGTAAAAATTCCGAAACCTATACCTTCTATTGCATCCCTCTATTTCTTTGATCGAACACTTCTCATGCTCCTCAATTTTCATATTGAGAAGTCGGTTGTTCTGTATCGTATTCTGCTCGTACAGCTTGCAACTAGCTCTAGCTCTTCTGTGTAGTGCCGATTTGTATGCCACTTGTTTGGTTGTGTGAGACCTAGCACTTCAGAAACAGCATCTCTGATAGTTGTTTAACAATAATACCTTTGGTTCTCAATACTTGATTCTGGCGACATAAGACTTCTTTTGAAGTTGTAAGAGACTCGATCGGAAAAGGGCATATATGTATATTTCTTGAGATCTCTTCCTCACAAAACTTCCCTGTTTTCGATTGGGTAGGGTTATTTGCAGCTGTACTTCTCCCTCGAAACGTCCAGACATCTTGTATACTGAAGAAGTGCCTTGGCTCGATCACAATATGGCCAATCTGGTTAACGGTTGATTGATCAGGAAATCTATGTGTCCCTTTGTGGCCATCGAAATTTCCGAACTGTAAAATAGCTATCAAAACGTCTCGTCCCACAGCAAAGTTTCTCAGCCTGAATCCGATATCGAAGGTGGTGTAGTCCAGATTGTACCTTTCAAACGTATCACCAAAGTTGTCTTCTCTTCCAAACTGGGCCTAAAATCTCCTAGGGAACTGCTCATATGCTTTGTGCAGGGGCTCGTAGAATATGTCTTCAGGGTCTTCAAGTTTCTCCTCTGTTGTGGCACAAAGGAGGCTAATGTTGGCGAATTTAGCCTCGATGCGGATCGTCGTTAGGCGTTTGTTCACACTGTTGAAACTCTAAACCTCTTGCCCAAGCAAATCTAGTTCCAACAACAATTCCGCACCAAATAGCTTTTGTTCTCGACATCAATTGCCGTACTGGATATAGAAGTCTTTTAACTTTCGACTCCCCAGTCCATCCATCGCATTTCTTTGATGGCGGTAACAGCTTTGAGCTTCCGCTAATTGTTCGGCTGCACATGACCTATGTCCTAATATTCCACGTACATATCCGAAGTTTGTTGTCCTTATTTCTTTTGCATGGTTCGTCAACAGTATATCTGGCCGTATCCGAGGCCTGTTTCAGCTTCGCTACTAAATTATCTTATGTGACCGGGAAGTCACCCGGACGGCACAACCCCTTACTTGAAATGCCAGGTCCTTAGTATAACTTCAAGAACGGGGAGTCGATTACAACACTCCTTTAAGGTCTGAGCTCCGAATATGTTATAGTAGCCCTGTGTTCACGGTGTTCACTAAGTACTTGATGCCTAACTGCAACTGTATAGACTCAACTCTACTTCCATGTGGGAAATTCCTCCGCTATGGCCTGGATAAATGGAGAGATGTTAAGTGGAAACAGCTGTCCCTCCTCTCTAGTTTGCTGGCCCCAACAGTAATCTACTTCGGTTGGAACCCAATCTCCAGTTGAGGTACGAGTACTAGGAACCAGATGTTCACTGCGAGGAAGTGAGAGCAGAAGTTGATAGACAACGGAGGGTTTTAAGAAGAACCTTAGTTCTCTTGGGTGCATGTTGTCTACCATTTGAACAATGTTTTTTTTTGTTTTGTTTTATATACAATTTGACTTAAAACTAACTTATTACTAAATTAAATCATGTTGGCTCAACAATAGGGGCCCAACGTTCTTCATTTGGCTTTACATAATGCTATTTGCTAACACTATCATATTAATATTTTCTTAATCTAATTTTTTTAATATTAACTAAATTATAATTTTTGATGAGTGGGCGTTTTACCCCCTGTAGTATTGATTGTTGTTCTTCTCGTAAAAGGGTACGTTGTCGTTATGGATGATGTCTTCAAATTGATCGTCAGTGATGGCTCGGGTGTATAGATACTTGTCACTAGGCTCTAGTTCATGCTGGAGAAGTTATTGCACCTCTGTGTTGGGATGATCTTCCAGGTTCCTGATGATTTTTCCGGAGAGCTGCAGTAAATACTTGTCCAATGGTATTAACTTTGCTTCTTTATACAGATTCCTTGTTGGTATATATTTTTTCGTCAGTGGGTTACGGTACAGTCCAGTCGAATGCGGAGCATCTTTCTTTCAAAAAGTTTCATCTTTTTCATTGTGTAGGTGTAGGTCAGAAGGGGTCGGATAAGTTGTTTGTACACAAGCAGCTTGGTTTTCTTACTTAGTCCATTTCTCCTCCTGAGAAGCGGATGGACCAAGTGCAGAGAATAGTTGGCTCTCTTCAACATCAAGTCTGCATGCCTTTTGAATTTGAATTTGTTGGAAAAGTTGATTCCCAAGTACTTCGTTGAAGATTTGACTGTCACTTCAGTGTTGTCTGGAAACTTTATTTTGATTCCATCACAGCGTGTTGCAAACGCTCGTCTTCGAATGACAGTCACTGGTGTTCGGAAGCATATGAGTTCAGTCTTTTCGCTGTTTATCCTCAGTTCCCATTTGACATAGTATTCCCATAGGTTTTTAATGTGCTCTTGCACTCTCCTGGCAGCAATTTCTGGTGAAAAAGCGGTGGCATATGTGATTGAGTCGTCTGCATAAAGCTTCGTCTTTGTACCCGATATGTTGGCTGGTTGATCAGCAGTGTAAATGTTGAACAGCAGCGGTCCAAGTTTTGATCGTTGAGGAACTCCAGCGTTAATTCCTTTGGTTGATGACACATGTTTTTGTACCTGTACATAAAAAAGTCTATGGGTTAGGAAATTTTTGATTATTCTTACCAAGTAATTAGGAAGTCCAAGTTCCGAGAGTTTGAATAGCAATCCTTTTATCGAAACGCTGTCGAAAGCTTTTTCGATGTCCAGCAAACACGCTACAGTTGTTTCCTTTTTGTTGAGTCCAATTGTAACATCAGTATGGAGTCCCAGAATTGGATGTTGGGTAGAGTGTTTATTTCGAAAGCCATACTGAAACTCCGGTATGACATCTCTTTCTCTACAGAAAACGTTGAGTTTCTTCAATATCAACGCCTCCAGTATCTTACTCATGCAGCTGAGCAAAGAAATTGGCCGATATCCTTCCACATTTGCGCGGTTGTTCTTCTTCGGGACAGGGACCACTTTTGCGGTTTTCCAGGCTGCAGGGAAAGAGGTGTTGTTCAGGCCGTTATTGAAGATTATAGTCAACAGGAGAACAGCAAGATTTCTTAACTTTTTAAGCACGTAATTAGAAATCTTGTCGCTTCCTGCTGATTTTTTGGAGTTTCCAGTGAAGATAACGTCAGCTACTTCTTCAGGATAAGTGAAAACATCTGTCAGCGTCGGCTCCGATGATGGGTTTTCCTCGTTGAACAGGGTCACGGTTTCGGTGGTTGGTAATATCTCTTGAAAGCGAGTTTCTATATCTTCGATAAAGTCAGTATCTAAGGTGTACGGGAGGGCGGTCTTTGAAACTATCATGAAAGTGATTTGCAAATGCTTCAGCTTTCTCAGCAGAAGTTGTTGAAACTTCTTGTCCGTGAAGGATGGACCATTTGAACAATGATCAACGATACTTGTATGAATAAAAATATTATGATGAATTTTATAGATATATGTTAAATATTCCTTCTTCGGAGTTATTTGGAAGGGAACATTTTAGAGCTTATCTTTCCTCTACCAGCATCAACAAACTTATCGAGATTTTTAACTAAAAGATCATTATAATCGACTTATTTCAAATTAAAAACTATATACAATCGAAAATGATAAAATTTTACCACGTATATCAATTTTAAAATTTATAATGAATTTAAAAGTACAGTTTTCACTGATTTTTAAAATTTCCTCCGAATATAATTATAATCAACATAATATGTATGGATAGTAACCTACCAGCATAAGCTCTACCGTATACACATTAGCTACCGTTAGATATATTGATTTCCAACTTCTATCATCATCGTTAAAATTAAATCAAAAACAATATCAACATCATGAAACACAACAAATTATACAAAGAGTCTTTCGCATAGATTTACATAGGTACCTCCATCATCCACGCATGCATGTAAAAATACAAAACCCATAAACACCCCCCTTCCTCATAATATAGTAAATGAAAATGAAATCTTGATTAGTTTAACACTATATCACGTTATTATGCCCAAATGAATTTTCGAATAATTTTTCGTTTCGTTCATAATTAAATGATAAACTAATCTTCTTTTAATAAGGTTTTTCTCGCTCTCTGTTTCTCTTGGGTTTTAATAACATCAGAGTCGAAGTTGGAGTTGTAGTCATAGTCGTAGTCGTAGAGGGTGTGATGTGGAAATAAACCACCAGCCCCATCTACTGGCAAAATTTGTCTATGTCAATATTTTCTTCCACGATAAATTTTCCATTAAATATTTTTCAATAATTACATTTTTCGGCTCCGGCATAGGGCAACAAAAAAAAGGGTTATGTTTTTCTCTCGACGACTACTACACATAGTTTCAAGGATATCATCCAACGGCGTCGTCGTTTCCTGTGGGAAGGGTGTTAAAAAATAATTATTATACTCACACATTGGTGTGACTACTATTTTCCACCAACATCGAACGCTCTCCCACTCATCAGATGTATTGTGTTACCTCTGTCCTGTGTTTGTTTTTATTATGGACGATGGGATTTTGCAAAGGATTTTCCTCAGCGTATTGTTTTTCAAATAGTTTTGCATGATGATGTCCTTTTGCTGTTTATTCCGAACTACAAACCCTCTGGAGATTGGACGACGTCCACCTATGTGTAAATAACAGAGAAAAAGGTGAGAATATGCATACACTCTAGAGGTCCTTTGAAACTTAAAACTAAAATCCCAACTATTAATCAAAGGACAACGACAAGGATTCGTCCCGATCCCTATTTGGATCCCACACCCTGGGCCGTCCTTGTTGTGTCGATTTGCTCTCTTTAATTAATTTATTCCTTCCGAAAATTAATTTTGCACCAACTGGGTATTGGTATGCGACGACACCAACACCAACACCGACACCGACGAACCCTTGTGGAATGGGAATACAAGCTCCTCGCTCCATCTTCGTACCCATTCCCTTGGCAATATCCTGTGCAATTAAATTGCAATCATCAATTTCTGCCAGCGTTGAATCCCATTTTCCATTCCGATTGGGAATCACATAAATCTCTCAATCATTGGTATCCCACAGGCGCACAGTCGAACATTCAGGATTCCGGATGAATAAGGAAGGGACTAACACATCCTACAAGCTACAACATCGACGACGACGATGACTAAGAGTACGACTACGAGATGTGCGAAGTCAATTAGGGCGCAAATTAATTTTGTCGACCTGGCATATGTACCAGGATTTCCAAAAAGGATGTGGGAATCCATGGTGTTTGGCAATCATTTAGCCAGCCAGATTGACTAAATGTTGTGCCAAATGGATTCCAAATGGCATTGCTAAATGAGTGAGGATTTCAATTTTACTGCATGAGCTGTTGGACGAAGTACATATTCCGACGTTAAAATGTGGAAGGAGTTGTAATTTACGATGGGAATCGACCGTAAGAACGATTGAGTGTTGGTTTTTGGTTTTAATTGGTATTCAGGATTTCGCAAGGATATATGTACAATGTGCATTTTGTGTTTTGGCATTTGACTTACGGACTTCGATGCCTGCGGGTAGGAATGATTTGATTGTGATGAGTCAATTGAGTTGTGGTTTAACAATTCAGTTTTATGCTTTTTGATGGATATAAGCTTCATTTGAATTTATTGTTTTCGAGAGATAGTTGTGTGTGAGGGTAGTTTACAGACTTGAAACTTAGTTTTGATCTAGGTAAACTATTGTGATATCTCTATTGAAGTGAAAACATTAAATTTAAAATTAACATAAATCTCTGCACTTGTTTTACAACTCTGCCTCTCCGAATCCGTAACATCCCTGGTGAGTTTGTTTCTGCTTGTTGTGTCAATTGAACATTTGATATGTTATTATAATTGTTGTTGGCTGTCAAATTGTTTTTTAGAGAAATGTTGTTTTGTGGTCGCTAACTATCAAATTATTTCCACGGGGTCTACGTTCTTCGGCATTTTCAGATGGTTATTTAATTTTTGGGAAAAGCAAACAGTCCTCCATTACCTCTGAAAATACCCCTACTCTGGCCAGATTCAGAGCAATATCATTAGGAAGGGAATTTTTTGACTAACTTTCGGAAATGAAGATCGAAGACTTGTTATTACTCAATCGGATTGGCTACTGTTTCAGAAAAAGTCAACAAGCTACCTAGCTTGGCACAGTGTAGATGGTGTCGGATGAATGTGGTGGTCCAGTTGAGTGATGATCCAAAATCCGGATGATCGACGATATGTTTTTCCTTCATTTGTTGATTGTATCGTTGACCTTGGGTTTTATTGTAACGAAGTGTTACAATGCCTACATACCCAACACATTACCGAGCAAAACGCTACGACACTAACGACCCTTAACTATGTTAACGAGCAAAACGGTACGACACCTTCATACCACCGCATTAAATAAACAGATTACACATATCCAGTGTGTACCCGAAGTCATGTGATCAATACCCATTTTGATTCACATACAATTTTGTCGTTTATTTGTTTCAATTCACATTGACTCTTAGCCATAGATTCAACGAGTGGAGGTTGGAAAAATAACAAAATTCTCTTTCATTCTCGTCCAATGTGGATACCAATCTAGCTTATAGAGAGTTTAAGATCGGGCCACAAACAAAAACCTTTTTTCGGTGACGGAGAGGCATTGCCGTAATGGTGAAGCTGATCTAAATTTTTTATAAAATAGTAGGGTATTAGTTAGAGTAGAGCAAACTTTATTGTTATTAGGAGTATTGGCTAGAGTGGGGCAAGCTTAATTATTATTATTATTAGGAGTATTATGCGTATGTATAGTATTTACTAATCCAAATCCAACCCGTTTTTTTCCTCTGATCTCCTCATCAAGGTAGGTCATTGTCATTGGACAGGTTCTCTTTTTAGAGTTCCACGCGTTAATTTCTCTAAATTGCGTGCTAGGGACACTTTATATGAAATACCGTGTTAGTTATTTAGGCTTTGAATATTGTATTATATAAAATACCGTCTTATTTATTTTAAGAAAAGAAGAAATATTGTAAATACAAATTATACGAAATACCGTGTTAGAAATACAAAACCACGAAATAAATTGATAAAGAGTTTAGTAGTATTTAAATACGTTATTTCATTCGGACCTTTAGACCCTTCAAACCCAAGTTTGTTGCTCTTCTGTCGGTGTTTTTCTTGTAATCGAACGTTCTGTCCTTTAATACAGTCCTTTAATACATCGGTTTGTTTCTTCGCAGTGTGTTACCATAGTAAAACTTTTGTTTATCTCTGGATTTTTTTATTTCCTGAGAAATTCCAGACTGAACCTTTGGTGATAACAGTTGAAATTGTGTTTCTTGTTCGAATGTTTCTTGTAAATATATTTGTAACACCTATAATTTTTAGAGCTCTATTTTGGATTCTATCCAGTAGACTCAAGTGTATTATTGGAGCACCTACCCATTTATGGGAAGTTTACTCGAGCTTTGGACGAACATAAGCCTTATAGATTACAGCTAGCTCGGAAGCGGTAGACAATTATTGCAACGTCGAAGGAAACTTAGACAATTAGGAGTACTTTTGGCGACGTCCAATATGTGGTCATTCCACACAAGGTGGTGTGTGATGCACATACCGAGAACTGAGAGCTGTGGATAGCGCCATGGGGGCTATGTTCCACTTTAACTACAGACGACAGCATTGAGGTTTTGAAGCATTAAATTCTACACCGTTTATGGTTCGCCATTTTACAATGCTATCGAGATCAGCTTATCTTACGCTGCCGTTCTAGAATCTAGATCCACATCTGAAGAACAAGGACATGCATCTGGCAAAGAATATAAGAAACTGAAAGTATTGTCATCAGCAAAACAATTTATTGGATTAGAAGTTTCAGAGAAAAGATCATTGATGAATATAAGAAAGAGCGTCGGAGATAAAACGGAGCCCTGTGGCACCCCAACATTTATGCATTTCAGTCTTAAAACCGTCCAATACAATTTGTTTTGAATAGTTCGAAAGGATGTCAACGGCCTTGGCTTTGATGAAAGCATCGCTTCCCATCGATCAGTGAAATCAAGCATCATTGTGCATGTTTAGTACTTGGATGAGGGACCGTTCAAATACCAACCGTGTGCTGTTGACATGTGTTCCTTTCTGTTGTTCTTTCTCTCTGTCTGTCTCTCTCTGTCGTATTGTCTAAGCCGATGGCCTCAGTTGCCAGTGCTTTAAATGTCTCTACTTCGTAGATTTATCTGCAGAGTAGTGCAAAAAATGTAAAATGTACTGTAATGTAGTTCGAAAGTTAGAAACTACCTACGGAGAAGAGATTTTTCCAAAACGATGTAAAGATTTGTGCCACTGTTTGGTGAGATAAACCATCAGATCAATTGCTACGAAAGTCAAACTGCCGGTTATTAAGAAACTTTCATTCCTCAATTAACTTGGAAAGAAGGGACGTAAGTTTAATTGGACAATAGTACGAGGGGAACGAAGACACGCTGGACAAATGCTGTTTTCCATCCACTCGGAAAGAGATCAGTTAGAATAGGACAGATGGAAAAGCAATGGTGTTGCCTGCGTTGAAGAATAACTCTCCAGAATAATTTGGGCGATACTATCCAGGCCAGTGGATTTGTGTATATCGAGATCTTTCAGTACTCTTGCAACTGAATAGGTGCGAAAGAAAGTTTACTTAAGATGTTTTATTGACCAATTTGGAATTTATAAGTTGAGTGGAATCGATTTGAAATCTTTCCTTTGGCTTTTTTGGTCACTGTAATATTGGCAATGAAACAACTATGTTACATTGACTTTCCCGACGTTTCAGCAAGGTTTGCTGCCTTCTTCAGGGGAACTTTATTAACACAAAAATACAGAGAAAAACATCAGTTATCTCAAGAGTATAATAACAATTAAAACAATAAAATAAACTCACTTGCTTATAAGTTATTTGTTTTTTCACATAAAATACAAAATGATTGTTAAAAAAAAAACAAAGAATAAAAGAAAAGAACACTTCAAATGAAGCTTAGTCTATGAAACTTATTTTTAAAATGTCATAAATTAGGAGACAAGTTCCCCTGAAGAAGGCAGCAAACCTTGCTGAAACGTCGGGAAAGTCAATGTAACATAGTTGTTTCATTGCCAATATTACAGTGATCAAAAAAGCCAAAGGAAAGATTTCAAATCGATTCCACTCAACTTAGAAAGAAAGTTTATCCCGTAAAATCATTATCGTTCTCAATTAGAGGAGTAATCATGACACTATCAGACAGCGTCGAATCGACAGCAAACTGTGCTGGAAGTCAATTCGCTTTTTCTCGTGAGCTGACATAAGAAATATCAATATTAGGAAGTATTATTTCGAAATGTTTTACAAATGAACAAAAATTCTTTATAACGGGTGATTTTTTAAGAGCTTGAGAACTTTAAAAAAAAAAACGCATAAAATTTGCAAAATCTCATCGATTCTTTATTTGAAACGTTAGATTGGTCCATGACATTTATTTTTTGAAGATAATTTCATTTAAATGTTGACCGCGGCTGCGTCTTAGGTGGTCCATTCGGAAAGTCCAATTTTGGGTAACTTTTTCGAGCATTTCGGCCGGAATAGCCCGAATTTCTTCGGAAATGTTGTCTTCCAAAGCTGGAATAGTTGCTGGCTTATTTGTGTAGTCTTTAGACTTGACGTAGCCCCACAAAAAATAGTCTAAAGGCGTCAAATCGCATGATCTTGGTGGCCAACTTACCGGTCCATTCCTTGAGATGAATTGTTCTTCGAAGTTTTCCCTCAAAATGGCCATAGAATCGCGAGCTGTGTGGCATGTAGCGCCATCTTGTTGAAACCACATGTCAACCAAGTTCAGTTCTTCCATTTTTGGCAACAAAAAGTTTGTTAGCATTGAACGATAGCGATCGCCATTCATCGTAACGTTGCGTCCAACAGCATCTTTGAAAAAATACGGTCCAATGATTCCACCAGCGTACAAACCACACCAAACAGTGCATTTTTCGGGATGCATGGGCAGTTCTTGAACGGCTTCTGGTTGCTCTTCACTGCAAATGCGGCAATTTTGCTTATTTACGTAGCCATTCAACCAGAAATGAGCCTCATCGCTGAACAAAATTTGTCGATAAAAAAGCGGATTTTCTGCCAACTTTTCTAGGGCCCATTCACTGAAAATTCGACGTTGTGGCAGATCGTTCGGCTTCAGTTCTTGCACGAGCTGTATTTTATACGGTTTTACACCAAGATCTTTGCGGCGACGAATCGACATTTCACGGTCTTCAGCAACACTCTCAGAAACAGACGCAATATTCTCTTCTGTACGCACTGTACGCATTCGTGTGGTTGGTTTAATGTCCAATAAAGTAAACTGAGTGCGAAACTTGGTCACAATCGCATTAATTGTTTGCTCACTTGGTCGATTATGTAGACCATAAATCGGACGTAAAGCGCGAAACACATTTCGAACCGAACACTGATTTTGGTAATAAAATTCAATGATTTGCAAGCGTTGCTCGTTAGTAAGTCTATTCATGATGAAATGTCAAAGCATACTGAGCATCTTTCTCTTTGACACCATGTCTGAAATCCCGCGTGATCTGTCAAATACTAATGCATGAAAATCCTAACCTCAAAAAAATCACCCGTTACCTTTGGGATATTGTAGTATTTTTTGACAAAAAATTCGTTATCTATTACTTATTTCTGTTTATAAATTTTCAATTTTTTATTTTGAAACAAAATATTTAAATTAACTGACAAATGTCATAGTTTTCCACGCTGCCTTAAAATTTTCCTGATGGTTGTACATTGAGAAATGAAAATTTGGCGTGGAAAAAGTTTTGGAACATAATTATTTTTCCAATCCACATTTTGGTACTCACCTCTCGTTGGGGATTTCATGCAAGTGAAACAGCCGCCACATTTATATGAAATTTTCATTTTCACTTGAACTGAGTACTAAGCTTTAAACGTTAGTGATGTAAAAATATGATCTTTACAGGTCTTTTTAGCTTCTTTGAACTTTTTCCGGTTTAGAAATCTAATAGTACCGTGTTTTTAGCTCCAACTTCTAAAGGAGTTGTTTTAGTCTTTTAAAACATGAATTTTATTGTTATTAACATTTTTTTCTAGGAACATTTATTTTTTAGTTAGTTAGAGTAAGTTCGTGCGATCCAGTCGTGCATTTAATTTAAATCTTTTTAAGAAACTTATACCTTTCAAAATCACCTTTATGAAACTCTCATTCATATTATAACAAACAAGTCTTAAACCATTGGATATAAGATAGGTACTTGTGATCATAATTATCATTACCACCATCACTAAAAAAATACATGTTTCCCCAAAAGGAATAAATACAAATTATAATAAATAAGAAATCATAAACAGCAATAAACTAAAAAAAAAAGAAAACAAAAACAAGAAAAATTGAAATAACAACTTTATGCCCCAAGGAATCATCTGCAAGCCACCATCCACATCCATCGAAATAGCGATGTCTGACGGCTAAACGTGAAGTGAGCGCGAATATTTTATCTAATAACATAAAATTATGCAGAATGCAGATATACAGACCAGACCGCGATCATTGTAATTATTTATAAATGTTATTATGAATGCTTGTTGGCTGGTTGAAATTTGAACAAGTATTTGTAGTGGAAAAAGAGGGACGTACAATATTTTGTGAAATTTCGGAAAGACGAACTACGAATTCGGTGAGATCTGAATGATTTTGTGAAGTCCTAAGCATTGGAGAGATAAAAGTAAACTTGGCGAAAAGAAGGCGTGGTGACGCGCTGAGAGGTGGTTTAGGCTTTTTTTTTAAAAAAAATGGGCAAATTTTCAGAAAATAGATACGCATCTGCGTCTGGATCGAATACCAAACTATTAGCTGCTAGATCGCTAGATATTTTTTTTTCTATCACCTTTTAAAGAAATGAAAGAATGACAATCAGCTGGAACGCTGTAGAAATACTTTTATTGGATAACTAATAGCAGCTTGCGCTAATAAATGGCATTTGAAGAAGAGTTCTGCAGATTTCGGCTCTTTGTGGTTATTGGATTTTGGATTAATTATTTCGAAGATGAATATCTCACCTTACAATTTCAACTTTGTACACCTCTAATGACGCCTCTTGTCGTTGTAACGAATTGTTGCCCACCACCGATCGGTTTTGTTTTAGATTTGTAGTTAATTTCTATTTAAGTCCTGTTTGCTCTTTTGGTCTGGCAATAATCTTAGCCTTTTTCCATTCTAAGGGAAACTCGGATATACTTAATATGCTATTAGATATGTGGATTATGTATTGCAGTATACACGGTGGCCATCTAGTGGTTTCTTTTTAAAGCATAGGTTATTTTGACACTGACAGCTGTTTCCTGCTCGAAATGTTGACAGAAAGTCAGTGTCATACCTTCGCGGAACGAAATGAATGAGTCGCTTAACGCTTGAACAATGTTGGGAAATATTGAAAACTTATTTTCGAAGTGAGTGCTGTGTAGCCCAAACAGTGCGTTTTGAAAAGAAGTTTTGAAATGAATCACAGGCAGCATAGTAAATTGGTTGTATCAATCATTTGAAATCTAGTCGTAGACAAGTGCAGGCGAATTGGTCATTTTAGCTTTTCTTGCTTTTGTGGAGCTTCCCCCCACCAGTGGTAAGGGGTTTCGTGGAAAGACGAGTTAGGTAGGTGAAATTGTCCAGCTATTTCTTATTAAGGCTTCCAGTGGTAAGGGGTCTTAATTCGAAGATTAGCGTCCGAATTGCCACCAGGGGCCTCGGTACCTGCTGATCTACCAGAGCGTTTAGCCTGCTGTTTAGTGCCACCAGGGCACCGTCAGATCCCGTCATAAGCCCGAGATCCGAATAAAAGGACCAATTCGGCGCCGAATCACCAAAAACCAGAATACGCGTAATCACGTACCAGATCCGCATCAAACAGCAAGACTAGAATCCAGAAAAGTTGATGACCGTGAATCATTCAATTACCCGAATTAAGTGAAATACTAGTAGCAGAATATTGTGTGTTATAGATTTAAGAGTTATTTTCAGTAAAGATTTTGTAATAAGGTTTGAAGACCTTTTACTCTGAAGTTTCGTGTTTTCTTCAGGACGACCTTACGAGACCGGCGAGCAGAACCTCGGCTGGAAAGCAAAAAGCACATCGCAGCTAGTTGACAACACTCATGTTCCCCGCCATCGTACGGTGCACACAGACGTGAATGTGGCTACTGTAGCCGAGATTTTGGGACTCAATACAAGAACATAAACTCGCCATCCATATCAACAGCTCAACATTTCACGCACTAGCCTGAGGAGAATTCTTCAAAAAGATCTCGGATTATTCGCTTCCAAGATCCAAAATTAACTTAGCAATGATGCTGATGATAAATTAAAGATCGAGATAGAGAAAACGTAATAGCTTTTGATTTGTTACTAAGCACCATTTTGTGATAAGTTAACCAATTTCTATAGGATATTAAATCATTGAACTTCTCAATTAACACTTCCTGTGAAAAAGACTTATATGGCAATGCTAGATTATCTGCAAATGCTGTTAATTTCCATTAAACTTAACTTTAAAATCGAGTTTATGTAAATGAGGAAAAATATAGGTCTAAGCACAGATACTTGCGGAACACCTACGTTTGGATATAATATGAAAGTAATGAAATAATTTTTCAAAGCAATATTTCATGTTTTACTAACTCAAAGACTTTAGTCAAATCAAGAAAAATTAAAGCCGTTTTTAAACTTCTATCTAGAGACTGGTAAATTTCAGCGAGGAAGTTGGTTATAGCATCCTCAGTGCTTTTTCCTTTTCTGAAGCCGAATTGGCGATCAGTAAAAATAAAATGCACGACTTGGTCGCACGAACTTGCTCCTATGTAATAGACTAGGAATTTTAAAAACGAATGTTATTAGAGAAAACTGTTCATAAGGATAAACTTATTTTTTTAAATTCTTTTAGTAGTAAGAGACAAAAACAGAATGCTATGCAAATGTAAATTTATTGCAAGAACAAAAATTATAAGTCGCTTTACTGGTTTCTTAAAAAAAAGCTATTATATACAAAATTTTTAAAAGATTTTTAAGAAAAAATTTTGGTACGCCAATTTAAAGTTTTTATTATTGTTCGCATAAAAATTAAATTTACAAAAAATAAAATGCACGACTGGGTCGCACGAACTTACTCCTATGTAATCGACTGGGAATTTTAAAAACGAATGTTACGAGTATTAGAGAAAATTGTTCATAAGGATAAAATTAATTTTTAAATTCTTTTAGTAGTAAGAGACAAAAACAGAATGCTATGCAAATATGAATTTATGCAAGAACAAAAATTATAAGTCCTTGTAGTGGTTTCTTTAAAAGAAGCTTTTATATACAAACTTTTTAAAAGCTTTTTAAGAAAAAATTTTGGTACGCTAATTTAAAGTGTTTATTATTGTTCGAATAAAAATTAAATTTACGAAAAGAAATATTGACCCGTTTCGGAGATATCGAATTTTCAAAAAAAAGAAAAAAATAGATTTTTTTTCAAAAATTCAAAAAATATTTATTTTAAAGTTTTGAAATGCAATGTGTTTTAAACTTTTTAGAAGCCTTTCTATAAAAATTTTCATTAAGATCCGTTATGTGGATAATGAGAAATTCAAAATTCGAAAAAATGGTTCTATGGTAGGTACAAGCTGTAATATCTTAATTTCAAAATTTTTTTTATTAAATTAAAGATCGTAAAAATTAATTGAAAGAAAAAAAAATTTATCAAAATTCTAGGTGCCGTTTTCGAGAAAAATACGATTTTTGAAAACCATTTTTTTTTAATTTTTTAGCATTTGTATGGTAGGTACCTTTATTTTTAGGTAAAATAAAAAATTTTGTTTCACATTTTGTAGATCATATTGAGAAACTTTCATTTGTCAAGCTTAAAAAAAATCTGGCTTGGGGTTTTCGAAATATTGAGTTTTGAAAAAAAAATTTTGAAGTTTTTTTTTAAAAATCCAAAAACATTTTTTTTGAAAATTTGAGTACACAATTCTATTAACGTTTTTGGGAAGCTTTAGCAAAAAAAAATGATCAAAATCGGTTGAACCGTTTTTGAGAAAATCAAAAACAAAAAAAATGGTTCCATGGGGGGTACCCTCAATAACCATTTTCCGGAAATTTTTTTCAAACAATACCTAGATTTAATTAAATGAAATTTTTCTGTATCTTTATTTTTAAAATCTGTTGAACAGTTCTCGAGTTCGATTTTTTTTCCAAATGCAGAACTTGCCCTATAGAACCTACATGTATCGCAAGTAAAAATATGATCTAAACATTTTTTCGAGAAAATAGTTTTTGGATTTTTTAAAAAAATAATACAAATTTTTTTGTTGAAAATTCAATATCTTGAAAACGAATACACCAATAAATTAAAGGAAAATTTAGCACACGAAAAACAAGTTTCAGTGTGTCTGTAGTCTGTATGTCTGTACCTCTCACTACAGCCTAAACCACTAGACCTATGGTCTTCAATCTCGGTGATTCCCTAGAGGTGAAATTGAAAGTTTTTTTTTAGCCCCAAAATTAACGGTACCCCCCCATACACACGTATTGCAAAATATTTTTTATCTCAAAAACGGCTCTAACGATTTTGATAAAAAAAAAATGAGTTAGATATTATGGATATGGACTACCTTTTGGTAAAAAAAATTTTTGAGCTAAATATTATTAATGGTACTTGTCATAGAACCGTTTTTTTGATTTTCGAGTTTCTCATTAACGGCTCTAACGATTTAAAACAAAAATTCACCAGGAGCCCCCTTAAGTTTAAAATAATATTGTATATAAAAATATTCGAACAAATATTTTTTTTTGTTTTTTGAAAAAAAAAATTCCAATTTATTTTTTGAAAAATCAATATGTATCTTGAAAACGTGTTTACGATTATTTTTTAAAATTATTTCCTAAAATCTATATTACTAAGCACTGCACTTAAAATTGGCATCCCAAATTTTGTTCTAGAAAAAATTGAAAGAAATTTGTTATATAAAAAATTACTTTAATAAAACGATTTTTAAACTTTATTTGCGTAAATTCATACTTTTCCGTAAATAAGACGGAAATGTATTTTAAATTCCAAAGTACTTTTACATAAGAGCAAGTTCGTGCGATCCAGTCGTGCATTTTATTTATAATGGTTCTTATTTCAGGTTCACTCGTAGGACTGCAAAAGAAGGGAGGCGATAGCTATATTCTATTAAATGTGGAACTGTCTAAGTGCCCTACAGCTTAAACTTAAACTTATGTAGTTTTCATTTTAAAAATGTTAAATATATATTAGAACATAATTTGCTTGCCTGAATTTAAATAAATTTGAAACTGCTCTCCCCCTTCTCTCATGTCATCAATGCTCTGATAGGTTTAGATACCTCTTTTTTGTTCAACTGTAATTTAAAATTGGTATTAGTAAGTTAGAATAGAACCATATCAATGTAAACTGTGCAATTCTGCTACGATAAAGATAATAATAATCACCAGTGTGTTGATTCAAGAAGAAACTCTTAGGCATTTTTTTTAAAGAATCTAAATGAATTACTGGGCATTACTTTGAGGATTCCTTGCCCATCAATACACTTTTCTTTAAGATCTCCCCTTACTGTCTAGCCGCAAAATAATTATAAAAACCTTGACAAAACAAAGAAGTCAAAAGAAAAAAAATCGAGAAAATTCAAAAACGAGATTAAGAAACCCCAATCAAACTGCATTCTCTCGGGACTTCCATTAAGCTTCGTCACACAAAAGACGACTGTGTTTCATATTTATCCGACCAGTCCATCATTTAAATTCACCTTCTCAAATGACCCACCCAACTATATTTGTCCAACCCAACACCCTTATCACTTTCAAGTCCAACCTCACAAAGTATACAGGCTAAGGGCAGTAAAATTAAAAAAAAAAATACGAAAAAAAGTAAAAATGTGTAATTGAATGATGAAACCAAAACACTAGGACACAAAAAAAACCCGTCCTCTTCGCAAGGACAACATTCAAAATTAATGAATATCCTGCTAATATTATATCCTACCTATATTTACTTTTTAATTTTCATTACGCGTTTTTCTTTTTTTTTTTTTTTTTGACTCTCATCTTTTATATTGTCTCTTTTGTTTCTTCTCCTGCTTTTTGGTATTAATTTTTTCTAATTTAATTTTTTTCTGTTTGTTCGATTTTTTTGTGTCAGGACGAATTTGAGGACACCGCGAATAATGAATGAACTGAAAGTTGGATTATTTTATACAAGGAAAGATAGAATAAAGAAAGGAGGAAAGGTGTCCTTATGGAAGAGATAAGACTCGTCTTTGTGGTTGGTCTTATAAATGTACCCTCCTCGTTTTTATGTGTGATTCTGTTACATAGAAATAATAGAATTTAATCATAAAAAAAGGACAAAATTCGATTCAATTGAAAGCCATTAATCATTATGGTGACAGCTGGAGTGCCATTCGGTTTCGGAAAGTGAATATTTTATTTTTATTATTATTTTAAGGGGGCAGCTTTCTTCGTCAACTTACAACTTAGAATTTTTTTGTTTTCAAAAGAAATATTAATAATTTGGTTAAAGTTTTTTTCTTCATAGTTCGGTATTCGGTTCCCAGGTGACTGCAGAAATTTTACCAGGAAATGGTGAGTGGAGTTGTAGTTTAAGGAACATTAAAAATAAAATGCACGACTGGGTTGCACGAACTTGCTCTTATGTAAAAGACTAACAATTTCAAAAATGAATGTTATTAGAGACAAACTGTTCATAAGCATAAAATTAATTTTTTAATACACTAAAACAACTCCGTTAGTAGTTGGAGCTGAAAATAGGATGCCATGTGATTCAAGCAAGAACAAAAATTATAAGTCTGTTTCTTAAAAAAATAAGTTTTTATATAAAAATTTTTTAAAACGTTTTTAAGTAAAAAATTTTGGCACGCCATTATTATTATTATTGTTCGAAAAAAAATTAAATTTATAAGAAAATATTGAGCTGTTTCTGAGATATCGAATTTTCCAAAAAAAAAAAAATTTATTTTTTTTTTCAAGAATTCAAGATATATTTTGTTTTTAAGTTCTGAAATATTTTTTAAGCTTTTAAGAAGCTTTTCTATAAAAAATTTCATTAAAATCCGTTATGTTGATAAAGAGAAATTCTAAATTTAAAAAAAATGGTTCTATGAAAGGTACAGTCAGTAATATCTTGATTTCAATTTTTTTATTAAATAAAAGATCGTAAAAATTAATCAAAAAAAAAAATTTAAGCAAAATTCTCGAAACCGTTTTCGCGAAACATACGATTTTCGAAAACCATTTTTTAACATTTGTATGGAGAGTACTGTTATTTTTAGGTAAAATAGTTGTTTTTTTCTTACATCTTGTTATTTATATTAAGAAACTTTTATTTGTCAAGTTTAAAAAAAAATCGAGCATGGGGTTTTTGAAATATTGAGTTTTGAAAAAAAAAATTGATTTATTTTTAAATCCAAAAAAAATTTTTTTTTAATTTGATAACAATAGTATTGAAACATTTTGGGGAGCTTTAGCATAAATGATCAAAATCGGTTGTACCGTTTTTGAGAAAATCATAAACCAAAGAAATAGTTCCAATGGGTTCAACCATTTTCTAGCTTTAACTATTTTTATTTTAAAAATAATCGTGGGACAGTTAAAAAAAAAAAAAATTTATAAAATTTAAAAAGAAATCGTATGGCAGGTACCATTATTTTCGGTCTTAAAAAAAAAAGAAAAAAATGTGGGGGGAAAAATTAAAAATACTTTCTACCAAGTTTAAAGAAAATCGGACGAGCCGTTTAGGCTGTAGTCGAAAAGGCAGACAGACAGCCAGAATTGCGAGACCTACTTTTTTAGTCTTCGCTATCATTGTAATGTCAACTTTGATCAAAATGTCGAGTTCGATTTTTTTTCCGAACTTATAGTACCTATAAGTCGCAAGTAAAAAGAGGTTTCGATCTTGTATTTTGTGTTTTACCAATTGAAAGTTTTTGCGACCTTTATTACAAATTCGTTTCGTCCAGGGTCGGCCGTGCGTTGGGCTTATGAGTTAGATGCTGTCGTACCTTTCTAAGGTGCAATATACGAGTGTGGTGTTTGAGCAATGCGCATTTGGACTAAAGGTCGCAAATAGATAGCACTTTTGCATTTTTTAACGACAGTTTTTTCTTCGTTGTTATAGCCTTAAAAATAATAACAGTTACTGCCAAACTTAAAAAATATAAAAATCAAAAAAATTTTTTCGATTGTTGAAAAAAAGTTCTATTTTCCTAATAATTCTTTTTGTTTGCAATTTTCTCGGAAACGGAACAGCTGATTTTGATCAACTTTTTACACTTAGGCTCCTAAAAAGTACATATAGTTTTGTTCGCTCAAATGGGTGTATTGTGAGACCTTTATAATGTTGAACAAAAACACAGCATGAGCGATGGGGTAATATGGGGGGGGGGGGAGGAAGAGAAGGGATGTGTCAATGAACATTAGTCTTGAATGTTTGAAAATTGAAATGGGTGGTAAATTATTCCACAGTCGTTTTATGCGACTTAAAAATTAATCTCAGTATTATTTGACAACAAAATTATAGGTTCGAGGGTGAACTGCCTAAACGGGTATCAGCGGTAAACTAATTGAGTAGAGGAATGTAGATGTATACTTCGAGTAAGTGTGCAATGTGAGAATAAAACATTTCGACGGTGTTCAAGAGATGGGAATGATTCCATGATAGTTCTGTACCCTATCAGTTTAAACTCTATGTTATGGATTCTTTCCAATCAAAAAAGATAAGTTCGGAGAGCCCTCCTTCAAAGAAATGAATTTTACTCGAGTTTGGCACGTATAAACGCCTTAGAAGTTGTAGCCGATTAGATAACCTAAGCATCAAGCTGCGTTTTTGGCAGCTCTAGATTGTGGACATTCCAACGAAGATTGTCGTTGAAATACAAACTGAGTACCGATAACTTTTCAGCTTCTACGTTGCAAGTGCCATTCAAGGACAATGGCATTAGGGGTACATTTTGATTCAACGATATTAAACAGTCTTTGAAGCATTAAATTCCACACAATTTTATTTACCCCATTTAACAATGCTGTAAAAATCGAAACTTAATGGGCTTATCAAACGATATCATTGCAATTCCATTTAATTCAATTCCATGAAAAGCCAAATGCATGCATTTTCGATAAGAGAGCCTAGTGCCAAACTCTATCAAGTGCCTTAGAAAAACTTAGAGCAATAATCTAACTTTCTCCAAAACAATGCAAAGTTCTGTTCCACTCTTCGGTGAGATAGGCCATCAGATCATCAGTGGAACAATTGCTGCGAAAGCCGTATTGCCGGTCGCTTTGAAGCTTTTGATCTTCGATTTATTTCTTGAGCTGATAAATCATCGGTTCCATGACTTTAAAATAAAGGGATGTAAGTGCAACTTAAAGAAAGTAAGACGCGGTATAGAAGATTCGCCTTATTATTATTATTATTATCTATTTATTAAACCATACATAAATGTACAGGGCAATACTTAAAAGCTAATAGCTACCAGGGCTTCTAGCAGATTCGCCTTTTTTAGGGACATGCTGGTTAAATGCTTCACTCGTAAAGGGACCAGTAGAGTGTAGAACAGATGGAAAAGCTTACGCAATAGTTTAAAGATCATTTACATTCTCAGTTACAGGACGAATTATGACACTATCTGACAGCGTCGAATTGACAGCAAACTCGAGTAACCAAATCGAATAGCCATCAAGGTACAATTTAAAAGTCGGGGGAGAAATTCCAAAACAGAAGAGAAGCAGTAACGGTAATGTTTATCTAATGGCAGCTTTCATAAGGTTACTCAAGGCTGCAGCTCGTAAATTCAAAGAAAATACCTCTCAGAGAACTAAGGCTTAGTGACAAGTTTCAAGTGAAATTTAGAGATTTTTCTTCCAAAAGCCTAACATGTGAAACAGTTTTTCGTTACAAGAGATGATCATGAAGTCACTGCTTCACATTCCTCGAAGCACAGTCGAACGCACTATAAAGATCACGCCACGGAGTAACTCCTAAATGCTCTGATCGTAAATACCGACAGACTATACAGGGTGTACCTTAATTTGCCAAGGATATTTTGGAACTAGGTTTTTGGGTATATTCTTAGAAAAAAATCGTTCCACAGTATAGGTCTTTCTTCAATGTTGACATCATTTATCGGGGACCAATGTTAAGATGCCAAAAAGTTTTTCTGTGATGTACTGCTACTTGCGAGGAATTGAAAAATCTTCTAAGAGTATCTCTAGTCATGAAAAGTGCTGCGCATTAACCGTTCGGAATCTGCAGAAAATTGTAGGTCTCCTCCATTCCTGGTAACACCCACACAGGAAAGGTTGAGAGTAAGTACCAGTGCTCTCTACGATCCGTATAATGACCTCCAATTTATTTATTTTTCATGGTATGTCAATACTAATGGTAAAAACTGTATTTAAGACTTTGTTTTTAAATAAAATTGATATCAATGAAGATATATAAAATACGAAAATTCTTTCGGTCTAAGTGACGGGTGATCGAATTTAATTCAATTGAAAGCTCAATTGAGCTCAACTTCAAAGTGCTTACCTTGGCGAAGCGCACTTTGTAGTTGAGGTCACTTGAGATTTAAATTGAATCAAATTGATTTCGTTTTGCAGTCCACCAGTGCAGAAATTCAATTTCTAAGCCTGTTCATTTTTTTTTACAAGAATTGAGAAAAATACTTCAAAAGCTAACCATTGCAGCAACTCAGTTTCAAGCTGAAATGATCTAACACATTGGATACAGTAGCTGGAGACCCTGCAAATTCGTTTGATAACAGAACCGTTTATAAATAGACCAAGAAGCTCATCAGAATTCACTGTTAACAGTTATAATCAATATCCAGTACCATATTCAGACGGTTCTACTTACTTCAAAACAGGGTCAGCTCAAAAATTGGAAGGAGATCTATACAGCACAGTACCTCAAATCCTTCAATTCTTAATACTAACAATATGAGTGGATTTCATGGAATTACTTCATCAAATCTCTTATGAACGAACTACACATCATCTAGTTGTGAGAGTCTTGGATATCCAAAACTTTCCCGAAGGGTAGTAAAAATGATTGTGAAGCTCCTTTTTAGAGAGGAGTTTTTATGAGGTACGAAAACTGGAGGCAAATTTGTGTTCACCTACTCCAGTTGCCATGAAATTAGTAGAAAATGTTCTGGGGTGATTTAAAGGCTATCTCAAACACACCCTTAATGTGGAACTCACTGGATTCCATCAATACCAAGTGGATCATCATTGCGCATTGAATTTCGATCGTCATATCACCTGCTGTTTATCGATTTTATTAAACGCCTTCGATACTGTCAATAGGAAGCTTGGATGGTTTGTTTGCTTTGGGAAGATAAGGCCATTGCTTGTCAATGCAATATTCGATATACACAGTGAAAGATGAGTTTGGAATGAATATTAGAGTTAGAGACGACTGATTCCTACCTCAATCTATTGCATGTAACTTGGAAGACTAAAAATATAGGAATGCTGTGATGAATTCAGGACATATCAAGAACTTGTACCAGTCGTTGTGGCGTGATCAAATTCAGTACAATATCTGTCTATAATTTCTTCAAAATTATAATTTAAATAAAATTCCTTATTTTTACTGACCAAACCACCATTTTTCCACAAAATCCATCATGATAAATAGCTCTACTTTACTTTTTCCTATATCCCGCTTACCGATACACCGTTCTTAAAATCACATAATTCGGCATAAGAAAAAATCTAATCGGCACGTCTTAGATAGACATTAGGTACGTCTTCCATCCACCAAACAAATCCACGAAAAATTGGCACTTAAAAATTCTAATCCGCAAAAATTCACCACGTATAGCTGAAGATAGGCTACACGCTAACATGCCGCGGAATAAGTCTTAGAAAAAAAATTAAAAGAAAATATCTCCCCAAGTCCTATAAGCATCCAAATCACACAGACACTTTGTCATTTTATTAACTGAAAATCTTATTTGCTTTTGTTCATCTGTAAAATTCGATTACCTTCGCTAATTCCAAATGGCATGACGGTGGCGGCGAGCGGTTACACGGTTACGACGACGACGTCAAGACAAATCCTCCGCCCCAAAGAAGCAGCTTGAACCCTGTTTCCATCTTTGGCCCTCTGTGTGACATGAAATCGACATAACGATGTCGGCAATTTGCATACGAAATTATAATAATTTTGAATAAACACAGAAAAAGTATCTGAGCGAGAAATTCACTGCCATTTCACATCCCCCCACCCTTTTTGCCAGACTGCATTGAAGGATAACGTGACAAGACATCAAGCAGCCGCATAAAGTGTGTGAGCAAACAGTGAACACACTAAATTTAAAATGGCGAAGAGGTATAAAATTGCATTAAAAATCGAACTTTACGCTCACCCCGCCCCCCTCTAAATCGAAATTTGTTTTGCTTTTCTCCTTGCCACACAATTATTATTACTGCTGTTATTATTCGAGTGTCCTTTCTTCCAAACGCACAATCAATATGACTTTTTGAGCGCCAAGTGTTCGATTAGGATTCCGTTCGAAGGGGTGTCGTCATATCGAATCGTATATTTACATACTGGCTGGTTTAATTTTACGCCTATTGGTTTCGTAGAATCGCCTGAACAAATACTACAAAACCGATAAGGCAAGAAAGGACGAAATTTGTCTATGATTTGAGGGTGACACGGAGAGGAAGTCCTTTTTGCATAAATGGCGAAAACACGACGACACAATTCGCATAGCATTTTCGCAAGTGAGTAAATCGGAAAATAATGATAAAAATTGGATCATCCGTCGAGGTCCTTTATTTGCATTATTGACGATTTCTTTTGACACAATTTGACATGAACCCGAATGATAGCAAAGGCAACGAATGTCAATGTGTGACAACCGGGGAAGATTGCGTGTTGTCTTAAGCATTTTTTTGGGGGACGAAAAGTTTTTCTTTTCCGCACGTTGGAACACATTTTGATTTAAGAAGTCAGATAAAAAGGATATGTGAATGTTTTTTTTTTATTTTTCGTTGTAGATTTGTTGACTTAAGTTAAAGGGTTAAGGTGAATATGGTCCGGGATGAGTAAATAAAAGTGTATTTGTTTCAAGCTCAGAATTAAGGGATCTTCATGAATGTTTTGTATCGGACCCTTTTAGTAATCCATTCTGAGTTTTATTGAGAAAATATGATTCACTGGATAAACTTGGATACAATTGAAAATAGATCTTAACTTTCTTTAAGGCTTAGATAGTTAATTTTTGATGAGTAAACATCTTTGCCGGCGGTATAGTGAATCGAAAACGTGAGTAAAACTTATACGTTCCGTGTAACCCGTTACGGTTACACGTTACGGTTACACGTTCCGTGTAGCAACCTACCTTACCGACGATTGCATTTAACACCATGTTTACATTGGAAATATTGCGTACTTACTCGTACGACATCATGTTTACATTGGAAACTTTGAGTACTGAAATCTCGATTTTATTAGGTACTTTCCATTGCTGGCTAGAACTTAATTAAATCCCTTAACATTTCTTCACCTCTCGACCAATATGTCAAAAAGACGAAAGGCAAATCAATTGGTGTAAAATTTCATAGTGAGTTCATGTAAATTCTTAAAAATATCCACTTTACGTTAGTGATGGACGATAACATTTTATTTTATGCTCGCAAAAAAATTCCTTTTCAGAGTTGACCTTTAAAAATCCAAAAAATGTTGTTCAGGGCAATCAGTTGACATCTGCAACGAAATATTCTCGGTACGTCAAAATTTAATTTGTCTCTTATCTGTCCATATAATTATTTTAATAATCGAATTAAATATTCTTTATTATATCAAAATATACTTTTAGCATTCACTATATCAAAATACAGATCGTTCTCTATCTGTCAAGCCATGAACTGGATGATGACTACGGCTTGGCGCGCACATTCAATTTTTAGTTTCGCAACTGCTTGGTTCGAGCAACTAAAAAGTTTGTGCTTTGACAAAAACTAAAACATTGCCTAAAATGAGTTCGCTATTTTGTGTAACATATAATTATATGCACCTGCGCGGACATTCAACCAAATTGTTCATCTATATACATTCAAATAGCTTATAAGCAACCAAACAGTTGTGCAACTAAAAATTGAATGTGCGCGCCTAGCCTACGACTTCAATGGATTAAAAAATTCAGTTTTTGCCACTTATAATTCCATTACAACGTGAGAATGATGTCAATCGGCTTATGAATCTCTGACAGGGGGAGTAAGATAAAGTACAGAAACCTAAAACAAAAAGTTAAGGGATTGGTTTGATTTTGATAAGGTGAACGCTCCATCTAGTGGTTTGTCAAAAAAAAGTTTTGACTTTTTCGCTGCATGACAAGTATGTTTGTTGGCGGCGTTAAGCCAGATAAACATTGTTCAAATGCATGAAAAGCACGTACAAGTCTATTATTTCAGTGGCGAGAGAACGTTGCCCTTTGTGGTTTTTTTTTTCAGCAAAATTGTGTTTTTACGAATTTCTTTGAGATTTTTGTAATTTTATCCGAGTAATTTTTTTTATTTTGTCTGTCCATTTTATCATACAATTTTCGTTTGCTGTTTTAATATTTTAATCAGTGCTTATGCTGTGCTGTGTTCTCATCTCTTCAACGTAATATACGTAAATGAACCAATAAATACATGATCAATCATCAACCTATACAATACTCGTATTTCTATGCAGTACGCTGGATTGAAAAGATTTTGATTTTTCTTCAAGCCTACATCCAATCTATACGTGTGACTTTTTCACTAATACACTTACAATTTGCTGAGAGCAATGCGGAGTTATCGTTCATTCTTCTTTGTGGTTTTCTTTTTTATATTTGGCGTTCGCTCAGTGCAATTCACTTAACTGAGTAGAGTAAGGAGTGCGAAGAGATGACTCCTTTTCGCATGAACAAAGTTAACTTATATTAAAAATCGCTGTGTTTAAAAGCACAGATGCACTCGAAAGGAAGCCAAAAGAGAAACAGAGATTAAAATCGGATTCGTGTAAAAACAGTCTATTTTCTATCAGATAACATCTCTGTTTGATTATAAGCGTAAAAATATAATGCTGTCTCAAGCAACATCCCTGTTTAAACATAAGTCAAACAAACTTTACGTTACGTAGCGGAGTCCACTTACTCCTAACACATGCCACGAACTACTTCATCGAAGCATATTGTCGAAATGAATAAGTGTAGACACGGCATGCAGTGCAAACTCTGGGAATCGAAGTAGTATTGGGTACTTCGATAACAAAAATATTTGGCACTCGGACGAACGTTGATGTTTACACATCTTAACCGTGAGTCATGGCACTCACACTTTTTTTTGATTTTTGTCTATAAATTCGAGACTCAGTTTTGTCTACAACATTTTCCTGGGAGTCCTTATTATTTAATAAGACTTCGCTTAAATTTTCATTATCTCACCAAAGTAGCTCAATGCCAATTAAATTGGTCTAAAAAAGTGAGTCCCACAAGTACGTCTAGAAAGTTTTAAGATCATGGGAAATATTCAAAGCTACAAACACAGTCTTTAGTTCAAACTCCCGAACAAACTTCAAATTTCGAGGACTGCATTTTGTCAGATGAGATTTTTTAACCAAAATTACCTACGTGACAGGATCCGATGACTCAAGAGAAAGTTAAACTAATTTAAGCAAACATGTCGGTAATTGAGTTTCGTTACGTATTCGAGACTCCTTAAGGTAGGCATTCAACATCAAAAAAGATTTTGTAGAGTGTCTTCTACAATACAACAACTAACACTTTGAACTACAAAGACCTATTTCTGCTGCTTTTCTTGAATGCTTTAAGAAAAGGACTCTGACTGATGGGTTCCCTGAACCCTACAAGCACTTTGAAGCCAGATCAAAGAAGAAGGATATGAAAGGATAAAGGAATAGAATAGAGTGTAGATTTTGGAACTAAAGCCTAGTACTCAGTTCAAGTGAAAATGAAAATTTCATATAAAAGTCACTGCTGGTTCACTGGCATGAAATCCGCAACGAGAGGTGAGTACTAAAATGTGGATTGGAAAAACAAATATGTTCCACAACTTTTTCCACGCTATTATTTTCATTTCTCAATGTACAACCATCAGGAAAAAGTTTAAGGCAACGTGGAAAACTGTGACATTTGTCAGTTGATTTGAATATTTTGTTTCAAAACAAAAAATTGAAAATTTATAAACAGAAAGAACGAATCAGTTTAAAAATAATTGTCATTTTTTTTCATTCAAAGTGAGTATCAAAAATTCACGTGGAAAAGTTTATTCTATTTTCATTTTAATTCTTCGCATGTAATTAGGAACGTATTTATTTTTCATTTCACGCTAGGTGAGTACTAGGCTTAAGCAACAAAAATTAGGGTCGACATGATTTCTTATAAAAGTTATCAAGCATTTAACAGCTTTTTACAGAAACTAAAATGCCTGACACATGAAAAGTAATTCCAAAATTACGGTCGCGATTGCTGAAAAACGAATTTACTTTCAATTAAAGATAGTATAAGACCTACAAGATATTTTGTGGGTATAGTATTGAAACGAACTTCCGTGTCTTAAGCTCCAGAGAACCACAGAAAACAGAGATGGACAATAGGCATTGATCTACGGGACGATAACCACTTTATTGTTCGAGATCGGCTGGAGAAAGTGGAGGCTGTGAGGCTGCTTTTCAGAAAGTTTACAAGTTCAATGCAAGTATTCGCCTCAACCACGATCTGAAAAACCGAGTCTAACTTCACCACTTCTACTTTCGTAATGACATAATGCAATGGCGATCAGAGAACCTTCGTTTCACCGCGTACAATGAAGAACACATGACGAATGCCATCCTATTAGTTACGAAGAGGAAGATTTAGCTCATCTTCGATTCATTAAAGAAAATGAAGTTATCTGGACCCGATGGTATGTCCAACGTTGTACTACGACATCTATCTTCGGAGGCAGTGGACATTTATACCTTGCTGTTTGAAAACACAGTACGGTGGAAGACAACCATGGTTCATCCTCTCCCGAAAAAAGGAAAGGGCAACTCCAATCCGGCCAATCTCCGGTCGATAAATCTTCTACCGAGTGTTAGTCAGGTATTCGAGAAAATTATTATTAGAGCCATGTCCAAGTTGGCGGATTATGAGTTCGGTTTTAAGGAGGGACATGACGGCATTCATGACGAGTCTAAACTGGTATCTTATATTCATTTATGCAATGAAACAAAACAACTGATGCTTGTTTGGTTGATTTGGAGAAGGTAGAAGGGTCTCTACCTTAAGCTGACTTGACTCGGCATAAGTAAACCACTATTATATATACTTAATGTCAAGAATGGCAATGTAACTTCTACCACATCGATTCTATTCAGCATTTACACCAGCGATCTGATAGGTAGTCTAAATCAGGCAATTGCGTATGCCGACGATCTTATTGCGTACAAAATTTGAGGTTATCAGAATTCACTTGCAGCGGGACTTCGACAAGATTCAGCGATATTGTGATGACTGAAAGTTGAAAATCAACTATTATAATTCAAAAACTATTGTGCCTATAGGACTCCGTTGGTTGAATTCGCAAAGAATACGGGAAAGAACTGTCGTAAGCAGGTGAATAGGACCACGTGGACATCCGTACTGGTGAGTAAAAATGTAGTAAGATACCTTGACATCTGGTTGGATCAGTATTTGTATTTCGACACACATTTAAATGCGGCTCTGCCCAGGGCTAGAGGAACTTTTGCCCTGATGAAACCAGCCCCATCTCAAATGGAAAAGATTCGGATGATTGAGAGGCAGTGCTTTCGTCGCTAACTTTGATTACACAGAAGACCAGAGTTGGAGTACAAACATTATTGTTCCAACAGGGTTCTTTGCAACGGAGCCAATATAAGCAGAATAAATAATTTCTTACTTAAGCTGATTCGGAGTAATAGCTTAATCTTTGGAGCTTATTACCCCAACAATGAATATTTCGGGAGTGTGCATTTAAGTAGCTACATTCCACCAAATGCATTCCTGTATTTAGGCAGGCGAGGGCTGATCCACGCGGCTTCGTTATGATCAGGTCGTGCTCGCACAAAGCGGCGTTGAACGAATGTGGCTGAAAAGATAGGAGGAAGCAGAAGAACCAGTTTTGGTGACTCAATTCCTACGATAACTAGATAGCTAAAGTCGACTTGCTTTCGTTTCTTGGCTCACTTACCTACCTTAGGTGTAGGTATAGCTTTTAAGAATGATGTGATATGAATGGCTTCTCTAATTGAGTAAGTTGGCCAAAGTAACCGAGTAAATTGACTTCTCAGTCTGATTAAAAAGGCTCCTCCAAACGAATAAATTGGCTACACAAATTGACTTATAGGGCCAATGCAACTAGCAGATTGCCTGATGCAATTTAGAAAACTGGTAAAAGCAACCGAGTAGATTAGCTACTTCAACTGAGTAGAGTGAATTCTCTAATTAAAATAATAATTAATACTTTAATCGACTAAAATTATGAAGGTGAACTATTAGGTAGCCAAATACAACTTTGTAAGTTTTCAAAATCAATCGAATGATTGGGGTACTGTAACCGAGTAGATCAGCTAATTCCACTGAGCACTTTGATTGACTTCTGCAAATGAATCACTTGGTTAAGGCAAACAAGTAGATTAGCTTTTTAGAGGTTTCGTCCTTATTTCAATAAAACTAAAAGAGAGTTCTCTAATAAAATCAAACTTTATTTAACCAAAAATCTAACAAGTCGAAAATAATTCCTTTCGCTAAAGTCGATCGAAACATGGGAACTGGCTTATTCGAAGGTGGAAAATGAAGTCGAATGTCAAAGTGCATGACAAGCAGAAAGCACATAGACGATGACAAAAAGTCTTTGATGAATTCTGTCACTTAATCAGCCAGTGTTGCCGTTGTTGAAAAACTATCTGTTAGCTGTGTTGTTCATTGTCCGCTGTTCGCTGGTCAGTCTGACACAGCTTCTTCAAATGAATATGAATAAATGATATATCAACTAAAATACTCTGAACTGTATAAACTTCTGCAACAGTAGCTGGTGTCTACTCTAACCGAGTTAATTGCCAACATGAATTGTGTAAATTGTAAAGACAATCTTGAAAGCTAATAAACAACTGCCAAGTATCTAAATTCAATAAGACAAAAAACATACATGTTAAAAAAAGAGCCAAGTTCTTCTATACAAAAACCTTTGTGTAACAAGTCAGCCGTAAAAAGTACTGAGATCTAAAAGTACGCCAAGTTCTTATATAATGAAGGTTTAATACCGGATATTTAAAGTAGAATAATATTGAAACAGCTACAATGTAATAGAGAAATTTAAGTATTTAATGATGACTGACTATGCTATGTAATAAGATTAGTTACCCTAACAGAGTAGGCTTGACAATGCAATGTAGACTTTTACTCACATGTTACGAACGATTAATTCTAACTTTAACTGTTTCGACTTTTACATAAGTTCACACTGTCTAAAACTACTTCTTCTTAATCAACCTCCAAATTGACCATAACCCTGGTTTCTTAGGTTTCTTCGTTTCTAGATTGACATGGCTGGCAGCAGGAGAAACCTACACTTCTAGACCATGAATTGGTTTGTGGATTAATACCATATTGAATCTAGAAGACTTTCCCCACAATCGTGATAAGACCAAAGTATTTTGCTTCATCGGAGAATGTTAGTGGTAAACCTTTAGTGGATCTATATGGGTAATTTTTTATATCCTAGAGAAAATTACAAGATCGGCATCAGTCTACACTGATGAGCCTAGTGTGATAACTTGCTTAAAGCATATTGTAAGATATAATTTAGTGTGTCAGGATGCTTTCCTGATACGACACTAGAAATGTTATCTGCATCGGCAATCACTCTGTAAATCTGCGCTTCCAGATATCACAACAGCTCATTCGATACCAAGTTCCAAAGAACGGGTGGTAGGACGCTGCCTTGCGGCATCCCTCTACTGACACATCTTCTAACAAAAAACTCGCCCAGCTTCGAATTAATAATCCTGCTAGTTAGTTCTCCAAGCGAACCTTCTACATTCTGAGATGAAAGTGCAGACGCGATTACAGATGTGTCGACATTATTAAAATCACCCTGTATTATAAAGGAAGGCAACCACATCACTCTCTTTATGATGGAAGGAATACTCGTTGGCTCTTAACAGCGTAAGCAGTGTAAGCTTTTCCACAGATTTCCCTTTACAGTAAGCATGCTGAGCCGTAGACAGAAGATTAGTGTCGAAGCTTGTTCTTAAATGGATATCAATCAGTCAGATGGGGAAAAAATTATAAAAGTTTACTCCTTCAATTGACAACAGTGAAAGTAAATGAACTTGACAGCTGACTGCTGACAGATGAATATTGTGTTCAGTACCATGAACACCCTTTGGTCAAAAAAAAGACTGACTCCCGACAAAGTAACTCCCGGTATACGTTCTCAGCTGAATCATTTATGTTTTTTAAACTTAAAGTTCCCATACGAGAAACTATCAATTCCTTATTATTTTATACTTAGTAATTGGGACTTGAAAGTTGCAGCCAGCACTTTTAGCAATGCCAAATGTTCCTCCGAATTCTATATCCAGCATGAATGTCAAATGACTCATTCAGATACCGATTTAAGGGTTGCGTGCCAGAGATAGACTCCTCTTTTGCTTTCCCCCATCAGACCCAACACTTCCCTATAAATCATTCTCCCCGAATTCCCAAAGAGCATGTGCGTGCATTTGATGCTAATTTAATTCCATCTACTACATATAGTGTTACCGCCTGATAAATGCCAGATTTATATTCTTTTATTAATTGAGGAGTATAATTTCAAAACTCTTCTATTCCACTTTTTTCCAAAAATGAGTTAAGTATGAGGAAATTTTCTTTAGAACAACCCGGATCTAGGTATTTAACTCATAATTATTAAAACTGGTTATTTCCTATACTTTTGAGCACTTGAAAAGTGAAGTTTTTTTCAAAACTACACTATTCCACTCAGTCGCTTAAATCAAAACTCATTTATTCCCATACAAACACAATTTTGCACCAAAACTCTTCTTTTCCTAAGCAAATCATTGAAGTCGCTTTCAAAACTCGTGTATTCCAATGACATAAAAAAAGGCGGGAATTTGTGTCATTTTGTGAAAATTGATAGTTTATACTATATTTAGTCTTGCACTAATTTTTGTGAAGAACAGATCTTTGGTAAGCTGGCAGATAAAATTTATTGATTTATTATTTTATTTTGATCTAATAAGTGAATATGGTATTTATGTTTGTTGTTTTAATAGATCATGGAGCAATCAAATTATGCACACGAGGTTGATTTGGGAAAAGGGCGGAGGAAAATTCGAATTTTCTCAGCCAAAAAAGAACTGATTGCATGCATTGTCTTCAAATCAGTTATGAAATCGATAGCTATGTATTTTTTATAGATATTCTCCCAAAGAACTTCCACATACATATACCACACTGCAAGCATAAAGGCAATAAGTTTATTGAATCTGAAACAAATCAGATTTGTGAACAACAAGATGATAATACGGATCTTCGAATATAAGCTTTTAAAATAGTTTTTCCTAGTCTTTAAAGAACATGACTTCGTTATGAAAATTGAAACTTTTGAAGTTTTTAATTTGTTTTTTGTTTCTTTTTTATAAATAATTAGTCAAATGCTGTGACTCAATTTTTAAGTTTTTTTATAATCAGTACATTTTTGTGATTAACTTTGAAGACTGTGAAGATTTTACGTTTATTGTTAAGTTTTTTTTTGTATCTTTTCAATATTTTTTTAAATAAACCAAAATGAAATAAATATTTAAAAAAGGTTGTTTTCATTTCAAAACTCGTTTATTCCAAAACAGGTTGAATCAAAACTCAACTATTCCAATCATTATTTTCAAAACTCATCTTTTCCAAATTAAAATGATTTTTTGTAATTTTTAGGTTTGTCTAATAGGTTTGGGACCATAGGAAATAGATAAAGATTATGGCGAATTTATAATTAAGCCTTTAAGCCAATAGCTAATTTAATTTTACCAACTTCTAACAGTTTTTTTCGTTTTACTCAATATTTTAAAAAGTGGAATAGAAGAGTTTTGAAATTATACTCCTCAATTCCAATATTTTGTCATCGACTCCGATTGATACACACGAATACAAATCTGCGGTTGCTGCGCATGCACAAATCAACTTAAACAAAAGCGCGCGACAGGATCTCCTTTGTAAAAATGCTACATGTCCCGAGTTCGGCCCCATGAAGCCGCGTCGCGGTGCATCTCTCACCTGACGCTGCTACAGTTGTTCCCGAAGTGATGCGCCGAAGTGATTGCGTGCAAGAAGTCCCTTTTATTCATAACCGAGACAAGAGCTACATCAACAACAACAACCCAATCCCGAAAAACAACGTGCAAAAAGTCCAATCCGCCGAAGGCTGCGATGCGATTGCGATTTGTTTGTCCGCTTTTTAGTCTTATTTTCGAATATAATTTGCGGTCGCGGTTGGCGGAGAGGAGATTGAACGGCTACACGACTTTATCGTGTTGGACGGCCATTAATTGTGCCGCCAATTTATGAATATCTGCGAATTAATTTTCCAATAATTCACAAGGCAATTCCGCAGCCAGCACTCGGCATTGACTTGGGCAGAGTGGAGAGCGTGATGCGTGAGTATTTTTCTGTGGAATTCCACTGGAAATCCGTCGATCTCATGGGGGCATAGATTTATTGGAACAAGCACCTTTGGGTGACACCGATCATCGCGATGACGTGCCCTGTCATCGAGTCATCATAGATCTCTGTGGGAATCGCGCAATCGCGCTATGGCCGCAGTCCGCAGTGGTGCGGCTGTTGTCTTTGATGTGTGATGGTCAGAGTGCAACCAACGAGTAGTTCCTTGGAAGATATGTAGATACTGAGATACATCATCTTTCTTTTTTATTATTTGATCGTTAATATGATTTAAGGCTGTTATCCTCATGGCAGTTAAAAGAGATTCCCAACAAATCTACAAACCGCAACATTTTTGCATTCATTCCCTTTTCGAATCGGCAGCCTTACCCATCAGGTGAGTCTGGGTGCTCCGTCAAAGCCACACCGATCTTTTTGATGGTTTAACCATCAAAAGTGGTTATAGTTTTTCAGCTACTGTGTTAAGCTTGGGTGTCCCATGTTGTTACATTGTATGCTCCTTGATGTGACGATTATCTCTCGGACAATGACAGTTTTGATTGATGGTCGGCTGTCGAATTGTTGTGGTTGTGGGCAAATTAAATTTGCGGCCGAAATGTTTTCTTAAGAGAGTTACTTCTCTCTGAATGAATGAATGTTTGCCGTGAACGATTGCTACCGGCACAATGTAGGAAAAAATTATGGAATCTTCTCTGATTGATTTCGTTTTCTCTGGAAACGATTTTGCAATTTCAATTTAAGTTTAGTTCTTTAAAATTGAAATTTACGACTTGGCATAATAAGGAAACATTGTTGCACTAACGGGTGAGATTTTCTGAAATGGCTGGAGAAGTAAGCAATAAAATTTTATTGTTACTAAAAGCTGTCATTTGAGTGTTGGAATGAATCAAGTTTTCGTTTCAACTTTGTGTTCAATAAAACTTTATACTTCTTTTTAAGGCGCTAGACCAGTTAAGGTCAATTGAGGTTTCAAGAACCAAGCAACGCCAGCTCTTGTGTCATATCCTCGTAGTAGGTTATTGGCATCGAGTTAATCGGCCTGCTGTCGTAGGGGCAAGCAAGAACTTGGACCTCAATGCTCAGGAGTTAGGTCGCCGGGTAATCTTCGCTTTACCACGTTATCTTCTTATAGTATTATGAACGAGGGACGAGTTGGCTAGGATAGTTATTATCGCTAAATGGCCACAAGACCTGAAACGTGTAAAAATTATAGACTTTACACCTCAGTTGCTATTCAGAAGCTATAGAGCGTCCTCAGGCGCTATATGGGTAACGTTTCAGCAATTCACGAGATAACAGATAGATTCATATGTCACACGAAAATAAAAAAGGTGAGTTTTAAGCCGAATAATTTATAAAGGAGCAGTTTTATGATCTTCTGGACAGAGCTTACGGAGTCTTGCCGGAGGACGATGTTGAAGTTATGCTCGGAAACTTCAACACTGAACTTCTTTGGTGGATTAACGGTTTTTTTTTTTTTTATAATTAGCACACACTCAAAGGTTTTTTGTATATCCTTAATATGCCAGAGACACAGTTTGAGCATTAGGAAAAAAGGGAGGGGCTAGAAAGGAGGTGTCGGTGTACATCGGTTTTGAATTCTTGAACACTGCAATGACTGGGAAAGACAGAGCGTGGTAAAGAATTCCACATTCGCGTAGTACGGCTAAAAAACGAATCTCTGTACTTCACAGTAAGACCGAAGTTGGGCTCGAGGGTAAACTGATGGGCATTCCTACAAGTGCGAGTATTACGGTTGAATTGTTTAAGGGGAGGAATGCAACTGGCTATTTCACTAGAGCAAAGTCCGTTAAAATAACGGTAAAAAAGGGTGAGGCAAGAAACATTACGACCATGTTGGAGTGACGTAAATGAGCCAATGATGTTATTCTTACCAATCATTTTAAAATCTCTTCTTTGAATACTGTCCAAGAGACTTAAGTAAGTTACTGGAGCACCAGCCCATAAATGGGAGTTATACTCAAGTTTAGGACGTATATAGGTTTTATAGATTGTCAAAAAAAAAAAAAAAAAAAAAAAAAAATGAACACGACCGACTCAGTTGGTATTGCCATGTTCAAAGGAGAGATCCTGAGAACCCCGTCAAAAAGGCAATATCATACAACGTTCCAATTCGGAATAAAAAGAAAGGTAGGCCTAAACACTCCTGGTACAAACAAATGCAAAAACACCAGCATTCAGTTGGCCTCAGAAATGGAGCAATACAAAACCGGGAGGCTTGCCGCCGATTTCTGAGGTCAACCCGGCGAACCCCACACTCAAAAAATTTCATGTGTAAATAGTACTAATTCATGCGTGCATTCTACGAATTTTATTCGTGGTTTTCAGCCACGAATAGTATTCGTAGAATGGACGTTTATTAGTACATTTTACTAATATTTTATTAGTATTCGTAGAAAAACATACGTATAGATATTGTACGAATACTATTGGTACAATATACGAATATCATCGTAATATTAACGAATGCCCTTGTAATTCATTCGTATATTGTACAGCTCCATTCGTATATTCTACGAATATCATAGTAATATTTACTAATGCCCTTGTAATTCATTCGTATATTGTACAGCTCCATTCGTATATTCTACGAATATCATAGTAATATTTACTAATGCCCTTGTAATTCATTCGTATATTGTACAGATCCATTCGTATATTGTACGAATATCATAGTAATATTTACTAATGCCCTTGTAATTCATTCGTATATTGTATCTACAAACATTATAGTAGAACTTACCATAAATAAATATATACTCCGAAATTTCCTAAAATATTCATTATAAGAAATAATAACAAAAAGTAATGTATTGTTTAAGTTAAAAAATAATTATATAATTCATGTTTTTTTAATTTTATAATTTAATTTTTAATTACAAATGAAGTTAAAAAAAACTAAAATGTATCTTATAAATTAATTAATTCATAAATATAATTAACAACTAAAATTATATTTCCAAACTGCTTGTTATCAAAGGGCCACTGAAAATAAATTTAACATTTAACATTAAAAATCTTCCGAAAAACATTTGTACTTACATTAATTTTTATTTTGTAAAAAATTCCCACATATGAATGCTCTGCTGCTTCAGGATCCTGTATGTAAAATATAAAATAAGCTTTATTTGTATATAAGAATATGTAAGTCTAGGTACTCACCTCGTCTTTTCGAAAAAAAGTCTGGTTCCCAAGATTTGTATCTTAAAGATACACCGTACGAAAAAAAAGTATCACGCGTCCATTACTTTGCAATATTGCAATCTGTAATAACACGTTTCAACGTGTTGACGAATGGAATACATTTAATTTTTAGAGCTGAACACATAATATTTTTTGTACTCATGATTATTAAATAATACTTATGCACTTCATGAAAGTACGAAGTTATTAGTACATTCTACGCATAATGCGTACAGTCTACCTACGAATGAATTCTGTCTACTAATATTAGTTTTACTTAGTAAATAGTACGAATTTATTAGTAAATACTACGAATGAAAAAGATTAAAGTACGAAGTCATTCGTACGAGAAATTAACGAATGTTATTAGTTATATGTACACAATAATTCGTACAATGTACTCCAAAAAATTGTTAACTTCTTGTTTACGAATAAAATTAGTGCATTAAACGAATAGATTCGTGCATTCTACCACAGTTATTAGTAAAACTTTACAAATGCATTCGTAGATATTTCACTGTACAAATACTTCGTATATTTTACGAATATTAGTACAATGCACGAATATTTTTTTCACGAATGCCATTCGTAGCCATTTTACTAATAAATTTTTTGAGTGCACAGGCGGATCACTAGTGTGAAGCAGATACGTGGGAGAGTTATGATCCCCTCGACATCGAGATCATAACAGCGCCGAAGAAAAGGAAGAAGAAGAAGATAGGTTTTATAGATTGTAGCCAGATCAGAAGGAGATAAAAATTTCTTGCACTCAGAAAACCCAAACATCTTGCGGCATTTTTGGCAACATCGCGTATGTGAGTGTTCCAAAGAGGTGGTTCGTGATGCACATACCGAGAAATATCGAGATGTTCAGTTTCATTGATGCAAGAGCCACTCATAGATAGTGGCAAGGGGGGTATATCTCGCTTTAACGATATAAGACAGCATTGGGTTTTCGAAGCATTAAATTAGACACGGTTTCTTATTCCCCATTGCACAATGCTGTTTAGGTCGTAATTTAATGTGCTTATCATATTTTGTCGTTGCAGTTCCATATCCGAAGAGGAGGGATGTGAGTCTGAAAACGAATATGAAAAGCTAAGAGTACTATCGTCAGCGAAACAATTAATTGGATTAGAAGTTACAGACAGGATATCATTAATAAAAATGAGGAAGAGGGTTGGGGACAAAACGGAGCCCTGGGGCACACCAGAATTTATATTGTGGGTATCAGACTTGAATCCGTCTAATACAACTTGTTTTGAACGGTTCGAAAGAAAATTTCTAATCCAAAGAAGAAGGGATTCGTCGACGCCAAAAGCACGCGTTTTCGATAAAAGAGCAAGATGCCAAACTTTATCAAATGACTTTGAAATATCAAGTGCAATAATCTTACTTTCTCCGAAACAATGTAAAGATTTGTTCGACTCTTCGGTGAGATATACCATCAGATCACCAGTGGACCTATTGCTACGAAAGCCATACTGCCGGTCATTAAGAAGCTTTCGTTCTTCAAGATATTTCTTGAGCTGGAAGAGACGTTAGTGCAATCGGTCGATAACTTGAGGGAGAAGAAGAGTCGCCTTTTTTTCGGAATTGGCTGAACAAATGCAATTTTCCAACTGCTCAGAATAAGCCCAGAAGAAAAGGATAGATGGTAAAGCTTACGCAGGGGTTTTGCTAGCGTGGAAGAACACCTCTTCAGAATAATAGCGGGGATACCATCCGGACCAGCGGATTTATGTATGTTCAGATCTTTCAGGACTCTAGCCACGGTATGAGTACGAAAAAAGATTTGTCCCATAGAATCACTAACGCGCTCAAGAATTGGGGGAGTCATAACACTATCCGGCAAGGTGGAATTTGCGGCGACCTGCCTTACAAACAAGTTAGCTTTATCAATAGAGCTAACGAAAGGAGTGTCATTGACAACAAGCGTAGGAACCGAAGAAGAGGAAGAATTCCTCATATTTTTTACAAATGACCAAAAATTTTTACTGCTTTTGGGACATTGCAGTATTTTTTGCCTTGATTTTTGATCATGTAAAAATTTGGTCCGTCGAATATGGGCGTTGCAGGCCTTCCTGGCTTGTTTGAACTTTTTCCGGTTTTCCTCATTTGGGTTGGCTCTAATACACCGGAACCTTGCCTCTTTTTCCTTGATAACCTCTTTACAGCTCAAATCAAACCATGATTTATCCTTGGGTCTGATACTTTTAACCCTATTCGGGATAAAATGTTTCATTCCCAAAAGAATTATGTTAGTTATCTGGAGTCTACGTCACTATCGAGGAAGCATAGTGACCAGTTAAAGATCCTGAAAAAGTTATTCAAACCGTTCCAGTTGGCTTTCTCGTACTGCCATACGGTTCTTTTAGGAGCTCTTTCTCTAACTGAATTTGTTTGACACGAGAAATTTGCAGATATAACACTATGGTCCGATGTGCCTAGAGGCGTCAATACACTTACTGTGTATTTATCAGGGTCAGAGGTAAGAAACAAGTCAAGAGTATTTTCTGCTCGGCCATTAACGTCCGATATTCGAGTAGGCTCGTTGACAAGCTGAGTAAGGTGGTTAAACTCAGAAAAAATCTCAACACACATTCCTTCGGGTGTTGTCTGGACCGAATGAATAAGCCAAGAAGAATTGTGAACATTGAAATCGCCAGTAATAACGATTTCAGTGCGAGGATATAGGGAAACAATTCTTTGGATGGAGTCGGACAGAGCATCAAATTCGTGAGAAGTTGAAACTCTATCCAGATTTGGGCTTCGATAAAGAAAACAATAGTGAATGATGTGCTTATTAATGGAAAATTTAAACCACATACAATTGAAGAAGGAGTTGGTGCAGTGACCATATTGTGGTAAGAACTGGTAAGCAACATCATTCCTAATGTAAATGGCGAGACCGTGGTGGGAAAAGAATAATGGTACCAAGCTATACCCATGAATAAGAAATTCGGCAGGATCGGAATCCTCACATACTTGGGTTTCGCTCAGTGCCAAAACAACTGGCCTGTTAGAAACAGTGTGGATATGCGTAGCCAGAAAATTCGCTCTAAGCCCATGAATATTACAATAATCAACTCTAAAATTACCAGCCATTGCAATATAACAAAAAAACTAAAACCAAAACAGACGAAATCTAAGAGAAAAATCACTGAATAAGATTAATTAAAAAAGCCTTCTCAATTCAACATCACTAAAAGTGTTATGCCTTTAGTAGTGACGTTGAAGTGATCCGAACCCTAACAATCAAACAGTAATCCTCTATACATCTGTTATCGTATGACCTAGCAAATGCAACACATGAGAGAGCTTATATAAGCTCAGCACAATGCATGCACCCACTAAGCCACACAACTGTAGGAAAAAAAATATTTCGTCAAGATCATAATACAGTGATATGTAGCAAAGATTCACCAGATCTGCCACTTTGAGATAACCCCAAATCGGTAGAGTTTTCTCTGGATTGTCGTGGGGTGCGCATCTCTAAGAAACTTCCTTAATCTAAATTTTTAAGTAATTAAATTAAATAAATATAGAAAGTATTTTAATCATGATTTGTTTCGTGTGTTCACAAAATATTGATCGCAATTCATCATCGATAATCGAATGCAGTGATTGCAAAAATGTGTTTCATTTTTCTTGCGTTAACATGAGAAAAGAAGATTTTGATTTTTATAAATCTAGTGCGACTCCATTTCGTTGTGACAAATGTAAAGTTCTCAGACGTCGTTCCCTTCATGAGACCTTACACAATGATTCCAACAACAATATTCCGCTCTCATCGCTTAATGCCATCAAAGACGTAGAGGGAAGTTGTCAAGTTCATCATATTGAGAATGGTTCACCTACGTTCGTCTCCAACAGCGATAACCATTGTACTCTTCAAATGGTGTATCTTAAACTTACGAACTTGGAGAATACTAATTTACGTTTTTTACAACAAATTAACGAGCTACGTACTGAAAATGCCGATCTCAAATCGAAAGTAGTTAGTCTGGAGAGTAAACTAAATTGGCAACAACAGCACCAGCTTAGCAATGACATTGAAATCGTCGGAGTACCTGATGTCAACGAGTCTAATGTTGTAAGTAAAGCTAAAGAAATCTTCAACAAAGCCTTGTCTATTGACCTCGCCGACAGCCACTTCGAGAAATGTTTTGTTAAGAAGTTGCATAGCAAAAGCAATAGTTCCTCTTCTATGAATTCGAAAGCGATTATCTGTGTAAGATTATCAAATCTAACCATTAAGCAACGAATAATGAATGCGAAAACAAAGAACAAGAAAAATCTGAATACACATATTTGTGGCCTCATCAGTAGCAGCAGTAGCGGCGACAGCAGTGGCAGCAGCAACAACAACAACAGTAGCAACAAAAATACCGGTACGGGAATATATATTAATGATTCTCTTACGAAGTATACGCAGGCTCTACTCATGAAAGCAAAAGAGACAATTAAACAGAAAGGTGTTAAATATGTTTGGTTTAAAAATAATCAAATACTTGTGAGAAAGGTTGAGGGTGGAAATGTCATCTCTATTAGATCTTTTAATGATCTTGCACTTATTTAGTGCTTTTCTTTCTCTTAATTCATATGAATGTTAATAATTATTCGTTAGATGACTTTTCCAACCCCAATCTCAGTATTTCTAATTTTGATAATGTTTTTACAAATAGTTCGTTTTGCCAAAACAAAATATTTATTGTACACCAAAATGTCAGAAGTTTAAGAGCTAATTTTGCGGAATTCGTTACGCATATTGAATCTTTTGTATGCATTCCAGATGTTGTTTTTGTGTCTGAAATTTGGATATATAGCTTTGAAAAAGCCGATTACTTTTTGCCTGGATTTAATTTTGTGGCCAATACAAATGAAAATTACGCTTCAGGTGGTGTTGGTTGTTTTGTGAAAGATAGTTACAAAATTATTGATGTCACTTGTGTCGTTTTTGAATGTGCAGATGTTTTAAGGGTTTCTATTAAAATAAATCGTGATATTTATGTATTTTTGTGCGTCTATAGACTACATTCTTTCAGTATTTCGTTGTTTATAACTGAATTTTCTGGTCTCTTGGAAAAGGAAAGCTCAAAAAATTTAATTATTTTAGGGGACTTTAATCTTAATATTTTGGAAAACAATGAATCCGTTTCGAGTTATTTGGCATTATTGGCATCGCATGGTCTAGTATCCTTTATCAATGAGCCTACAAGATATGAGTCTGGTAGCTGTTTAGATCACATATATGGACGTTTTAGTAATGTTTACGTTTGTGATTGCGAAAGTTGTGTGCTTAATTTAATGATCACTGATCACTCTATGACAGGTCTTTTACTGAATACGGTTAAAACCAAAAGTTGTAATGATTCTCAAGTTTCCAAGAATTATATGAAGATAGATTTTAGCATGCTTAAAAATTCTCTTTTGTACGAGTTTTGGGAAAATGTTTATTCTTGTGATGATACTTCTTCTTCTTATTCTCTATTTATCAATACGCTAAAAAATCATGTTCTTAGCTGCTCCGTGTTGTTGCCATCGAAGAAATTGGTTAAACGACTTAAACCTTGGATTTCAAATTACTTAATCAATAAAGTTAAAAGTAAAAATAAGTTAAGAATAAGATCTTATAAAAATCCTAATAATCTATCTTTAAAACGAAAATATAAGAAACTTTGTGCCGAGCTTAAAAAAGAAATTCCAATTTTCCGGGATAATTATTATCGTTCTCAATTTAATTCTGCAAAAGGAAATCTAAAAAGTGAATGGAAAATCGTTAATTCCATATTAAATAAACCTTCTGCTTCACAAACTCCTAAAAGTATTTCTATCAATGGATGCGAGGTTACGGACAAACTCACCATTTCTAACGCTTTTAACAATTTTTTTTCCAACATTGGCAACGATTTACAACCATACCTTACTAATCCTCATTGTACTCTTTGTGTGTCTGTTTGCAGATGTGCTGAACCATTACAAATTAACAGTTTTGTTTTTGAGCCTATAACTTCTATTGAGATATTAAAAGTTATTGGTAGTTTAAAAAATTCTCATTCTTGTGGAGCTGATGGTATCTCTAACATAATTCTTAAAAAAATTGGATGTTTTGTAGTAGATGTCTTGACTTATATCTTTAACCGATGTATTTTTGCTGGGGTCTTTCCATCTGACCTTAAATGTTCTGATGTCATACCGCTTTTTAAAAAAGGTTCTGCTGATGATATATGCAATTATAGGCCTATTTCTCTTCTTTCAGTTTTTAGCAAAATTTTTGAAAAACTTGTTAAAATAAGAATACTAACATTTTTAGTTAAAACAAAGTTTTTCAATCCTTTTCAATTTGGTTTTCAAAAAGGTAAATCAACTGAAGATGCTCTCTTACAATTTTGTGATCAAATAATGTCAAACCTTGATAAGAAAAAGTATACAGCTGGTTTATTTATTGATATCACAAAAGCCTTTGATATGGTTAACCATAATTATCTTTTGAGAAAGTTGGAAAAAGCTGGTTTTCGTGGATTTATGCTTAACTTTTTTAAGTCATATCTTTATAATAGGTCGCAGAGGGTGAAAATTGATGAGATTAGGAGTGAAATTAAATTCCTTAACTTGGGTGTACCCCAAGGTTCCGTTTTGGGACCAATATTGTTCCTGATTTACATCAATTCACTTTTGGCACTTGATTTTCGTGGTGTGCCTACTGCTTTTGCAGATGATGTTGGTTTTTCGTATGGCTCTAACAGTAGCTTGAATCTGGTTTCCGATATTAACTCTGATCTTGAGTTATTGAGAATTTGGTTTGCGGAACATAATTTGGTTATTAGTTCCAAAACTAAAATTATGGTTTTTAGTTTATCTTCCTCACAAAATTTTGAAGTTAACACCTGTTTTCATGCTCCTGAATGTCAAAGATATAAGCTACCAATTTGTGACGGTGTGCATGACAATTGTTCTTCTTTTACGTATTTCGACCAGATTAACTGCAGCTCCAATTGCTTTTTGATTGAGAAAGTTGATGAATTTAAGTACTTAGGGCTCACTATTGATTCTAGAATGAATTTTTTAAATCATACGAATAATTTGAAACATTATTTTCGTTGCACACTTAGACATTTTTATTATTTACGTAATATCGTTTCAACTGATCTCTTAAAAACTATTTACTTTGGAATTTTTCAGTCTAAGCTGCAATATGGAATTGCTTGTTGGGGTGGTGCATACTTGAACAAAATCCAACCTTTGTTAGTTTTGCAAAAATACGTTTTAAGAAAAATTTGCCGTAAAGCGAATAGACATCCGAGCTTCCCTTTATTCTGTGACCTTAAAATTCTTCCTGTGCGTCATTTGTATTGTTTTAAAGTCCTTAAAACCTTCTTTATGAAGTCTGGTAACCGTAATTTTCGTTTAATATCTAGTCACAGTTTGCGTGGAAACTCTTTGAACATTTACACCGTACCTTTTTTTCGTACTACTGCATTTCGTAACTTTTATTCAATTTGTTGTTTTCGCTTATTCAACAAGCTTCCACATTCTATAAGATCAATTTCATCGTTTGGATTGTTTATAAAACATTTAAAAAATTGGGTTTTCAGTTTTAATTATTCGAATTTAGAATCTTTCATTTCTGACAATCTGGTTTAATTCATTTTTTTTTTGTTCTTTCTTCTTTCTTATTTATTATTTATTTTTTGTTTCATTTTTGAAGTATATAGAATTATATTACTGCAGTTTCTATTTAGGGTCACCCCACCCAATATATCATTTTTAATTTTTGTATTACTTTTTTTTTTTTTTTGATGTGTCATTCAACACTTTTTAATATACTTTGTATATTGGATACAGAATGTCACCATTTTCTTATAATATATGTTTTGAAGCATTGTATATACATTCTATGAGTATTATATTGTTATATGAATTTATAAGAAATAAATTGAAATTGAATTGAATTGAATTGAGAATCTGATGAGTGAAAAGCAGGAACTGCCAGGAGGCCTGGACGACCCATTTAGGAAAAGACTAAATGGAGCAGGCACAAAATGGTACTTGCGGTTCCTTGCAGAGGGGATGCGCCCCCGCATGGGGATGGAGCAAAGAAAGGATGAAAACAAAAGCCCTAGGGTAAGCCACCAATTAACTCCTTCCCTATAAAGCAAAGAAACCTAGGACGAAGACGACATCATCTAGTTCTAAGGGACTAAGCACCGATAAGGTTAAGCCCATCGAACAAAGGCTTTCCTATGCGGTCTTGAGCGTCAGAATTGCGGTTCTGCCGAAGGGATATCCACAGGTTGCCTTGATTGCCGAGGATCTATCGGCACTCGCGGATGCAATCATTGAGGATGTCTTTTTAGGCTGTAGGCATAAGCTGAAGTTCAATGGACGGCTCTTGGTCGATTGGGCTGAGCTCGAAAAAGCAGATTGGCAAAGAGAGTGTGTACTCCAATTGAGAACTTGTTGTAAGGGCATAAAACTGTATACATGCATGGGTGATGATATCCCGAAAATGCACAAAATCAAAATGTTCCTACCAAGAAGTATTTGGGCTCTCATAAAATCCCAATGAGGGACCGTTAAGACAATAGTGTGAGCGAACCATCAGCTTCACTACAAATTCGGTAAAATAAATGTTTATGGTCTCCGGAAAACAACTCACAGCTCTGCCTAAGTACCCGAAGAAGAGTCTTCCACCAGGCAGGTTGAGAAAACCCTGGAAGCGGAAGCAGTAGGAAGCACCCAATCTGACAGACCTATCCCACCTCCCACATCCACACCTTCAACCGCACCAATCCCCCAAACACCAACGCGTTCTACATCCACCGAACATACACTTCCGAAAAAGATCCTCGCTGTGCATTCATCTACCACAGAAGCAAACAATCAGTGCGCCGGCCGTTGGCTGTGGTTCTTATACCTCTTAAGCCAGAAGAAGTTCTGTAAAGAAAGAAACAGGCATACAAACTCTCTAATCACAAGAAAAATTCAAAGAGTTTCGTGATTTTTCAAAACATGAAAGATGTTTTTACCCTGCATTTCCAGTAGCTGCTATATGGACATCAATCAGTGTGATAAATAGGGCCAGAAGACGACCCAGTTCCAAACAATAAATAACTAGTTCCAGCATCCACCTTAGAAGAACTAGGAAGAGCCATGAAAATATTAAAAACAGCAAGAACACGCAATGTGATAGCTTGAAGGCAGAACTCTTGAAATACGAAGATGACGTTTTGTTAGACTGCACGCATCAAATTATTCAACGGAAGGATCTAATGACTTAAGAACGTAGCTCTTTAAATAAAAAGGTCATGTTTTGGTGGAGTGAATGCAGCATACATCCAATTATTAACCAGGAATCTGTCGAATAGGTGGAATAACATGTAGCATACGAAAACAAGCACGTGCCGTAACTATTCGGGACGGGTGGACGTCTGATCATAGCCTCTCCGCGGCGGCCGCTAGAAAACGGACTGATTACACGACGACAACCCACGCAAAGAAAGCGGAATAACGATTTACGAATTTTCTTAAGGAACGTACGATCGCCCTATAGAGCTCGAGCTGCTCAGCACCTAGCCGATACCCTGTCAAAATATAAAGTTGACATAACAGCTCTTCAAGGAATCAGATGGACAGGGAATGGTGTTTTATAGAAGAAAGAATATGACATATATTACAGTTGTCATACAAAACACCATGTGCTCGGGGTAGGCTTCCTAGTCAGCGAAAAAATGAAGTCTACCATCATCGGCTTTAACGCTATAAGCAAAAGGCTATGCACCCTTCGCGTGCGAGGCAAATTTACGAACATCAGCCTCATTAACGTTCACGGACCTATGGAGGAGTCCTCAGACGAAGAAAAAGAGACTTACTACGAACAACTCGAGAGGGCCCTCAATGCCTGTCCAAGGTATGATGTTAAAATCATCCTTGGAGATTTGAACGCAAAAATAGGTCGGGAGCCGATATTCAGGCATTACGCAGGCACCCATAGTTTGCATGAGAACACTAATGACAATGGACTTCGAGTCTTAAAATTGGCAGCATCGACCATGTTGCGAGTACCAGGTGCCCGCGTAAAGATATCTACAAAGCCACCTGGGTATCACCTGATGGAGTCACTCGTAACCAAATGGACCACGTGTTGATAGACCGTCCCCACTACTCGAACTTGATGACGGTACGAACGTACCGAGGTGCCAATATCGACTGGGATAACTATCTGGTTGGTATGGTTTTCCGAGGGCGGATTGCCTTGCGAAGACGCATTGCATCCGCCGATCAGGTTCGAATCAACACGGCTGCCCTGCGCAATGAAAACACCAGTAACACCTTTGGTAATGCGTTAGGACTCGCCCTAGAATCACTTGATTTAGGGAGAGTAAGTCCTGGAGCCAGTATGCTGGGCGTAAATGAGAAGTGGACACGCCTTAAGAATATTGTCATTAGTACTGCCAACTCCATCTTAGGCAGCAGTCGTAAAAATCGGAACGACTGGTTTGATGATGAATGCAAGCTAGCGACTGAACGTAAGAATGTTGCGTACCGAGCAATGCAACAATCTCATAGAACGCGGGCACGCGAAGAGGAATATAAAGAGCTCAGAAGAATAGAAAAACGGCTACACAGACAAAAAAAATCAGCCTGGGAGAAGAACCTAATCTGTGAAATAGAAAACAGCCGAGAGCGAGGTCCGCACCAGGCGCGGAAGTTCTACCAATCTGTCCGAAACATGACGCAGTACACACCACGCTGCACATACTGCAAGGACGGAGAGGGAAATCTGATCACCGATCCTGAAAGCATACTGGAGCGATGGGAAGTGTACTTTAATGAATTGCTAAATGGTCAGCTCACTGCGGAAGTGGAGGCTCCACTACTTCAAGAAGAATACCTTATGTTGCCGCCACCAAGCATAGAAGAGGTTGAGAAGGCTATAGGCCGGCTTAAACAGAACAAAGCCCCGGGAGCCGATGGCATACCAGCCGAATTATTCCATCACGGCGGGCCAGCCTTACGTCAAGCAATTCATGATATTGTAGTACACGTATGGGAGCAGGAAGAAATGCCAGAAGACTGGCGAAAAGGTTTAATATGCCCCATACATAAGAAGGGAGATGTCACAACGTGAAGCAATTATAGAGGTATCACGTTGTTGAGTACCGCCTATAAGATACTCTCCTCTATCCTACAAGACCGGATAACCCCATACGCTAAAACCGTCATCGGACAATATCAGTGTGGTTTCATTCCAGGCAAATCAACAACTGATCAGATATTTACCCTTAGGCAGGCGATGGAAAAATTTATAGAATTTAACATCCCAACATACCATCTGTTTATAGACTTTAAGGCCGCCTATGATAGAATAGCCAGAGTAGAACTTTACAAAGCCATGAGAGAATTCGGCATCCCAAATAAATTGACATGACTATGTAGGTTGACCATGACCAACGTAACAAGCCAAGTAAAAATAGCCGGATTGCTATCCAGACCAATCAACATCTTTAATGGACTCCGACAAGGGGACGGTTTGGCCTGCCTCCTCTTCAATCTGTCGTTGGAGAAAGCAATCCGTGACTCTGGCACGGCAATAAGAGGGACCATCGTCAACAGGTCCAGCCAGTTACTGGCTTACGCAGACGACATCGACATCATCCGAAGAACCGAATAAGCTGTACAAGATTCCTTCATCCAGATCGAGCAGGCGGCACAAAATCTGGGGATGCGAATTAGTGAAGGTAAAACAAAGTACATGGTGGCGTCGAATGCGAGAGGAACAGTTGGTCAAACAATCAAGGTTGCGGAGCACGAATTTGAAGTGGTGCAATCCTTTAAATACCTTGGGTCAATAGTAGCAGCCGATAACAATATAGAAGAAGAAATACGCGGGCTGCTTCTCAAATCGAACAGAGCCTACTATAGTCTGTCAAAGCTCTTCAAATCCAGAAATCTCACCATAACTTCAAAACTGCTGCTGTACAGGACCAAGATCCTGCCAGTACTCACATATGGATCCGAGACTTGGGTGCTTAGCAAAAGGCACTCCGACCTCTTAGCTGCGTTCGAGAGAAAAGTCTTAAGGAGAATTGTTGGCCCCATATGTGAGGAAGGACGATTCCGTAGACGGTACAATCTACCTTGAAGCAGATATCGTGACAAAAATTAAGCTCGGTAGACTCCGGTGGGCAGGGCACCTAGCTCGCATGAGCGAAGAGGAACCTGCTCGGAAAGTTCTTTGTGGTACATTCTATGGTAGACGACAGCGTGGTAGACCATGCTTGCGCTGGAGAGATGACGAAGACCAGGACGCCCGAAGCCTTGGGCTGCGCAACTGGGTGGCGTCGGCTAGAGACCGGGATAGGTGGAGAGACTTGTTGAAAGAGGCCAGGACCGGAAAACGGTTGTCGAGCCGATGATGATTATGAATAAAACATGTCCGATGACTGAATTATGATCTCCATATTTTCCATCTATAAAAAGACGAGCCTGTGTCCTGTAACAACTATCAAGGGATATCCGATCTAAACGTCCAAAATAAGATCCTATCTAATATGCTGTATTAGATCCTTAAGGCGTTCTTCAACGGTATTTATCAGTCTGGTTCCCAGTTTTGCAAACCAAATCCTTACATTGAGACAAATCCTCCATAACACCAACGGATCGTAAGTATTTGGCATCTTTTTATCGGCTTCAGAGCCTCATAACGGATCTCGGTAAGACTGTTGTATATTTGTTTCGCATGACATTGGAAATTAACTAGTGCAATTTGCAACTTGCGACTTTTTGACTTGCGACTTATAGGTACTTTAAAAGGCAAGTTATGCATCCGAAAAAAGAAATGGAACTCGAAATTTTGATCAAAGTTTGACATTACGATTATAGCGAAGACTAAAAAAGTGGGTCTCGCAATTCTGTCTGTCTGTTCGACTACAGCCTAATTCTAAGTCTTCAAGAACATAAGTCAAAAAAAAACCCTTTGCTTTCACACTAAACCGTGACCAAACTTCGAACTATGCTTGCGTCGAATCGCATATCCTTCTCTTATGCTTCGCTCCATCTGTCAAAATCAGATCAAAAAAATAATAAATCCTCGTCAATCATGGAACGTGACATGTCAACGCACTCGTATCATATCCAAAGCCTCCATCCATATCCAAGACACACGCAGATGATACGCAAATTTTACACTCCCCCGAGAACTTTCAGCCGAAAATGACTTTTTTTTGTTCATACGAATCCTTTTTTGTAACATTTTCTTAAAGGATTTCGCCATAGTGGTCGATTAAGGGTTGTAATGTGACAGCGAAGGGATAAATGCGTTTGCGTCTTTTTACTTTTGGCCCCGCAAGACTAATTAAATCTAACAAAGAGGCCTCGGTAAAAAGAAAAAAAAACTCTTTCAACAATTTCATTAAATATAAATTTCATAAAATATTTGCCTTGAATGGATATGTTGCTCTCTCCTTTTTATTCAAAAAAAAAATGGAAACACTGTGTTTTTTTAGCCACTCCAATTCGAAAACTTCAAACATAGGTATAAAGCCAATCCTATATAGGTAAGTCTAAAGGGGTATGGGCATGGAAAATATTCTTTTTTAATAATTTAAAAATGAATGCCGGGAATTTGGAAACTTTTTTAATTAATTAACTAAGACAAACCTGGGCTTGGTACTTTTTTTTTTTAATTTTTTTTCTCGGACTTTTACGATGTTCTGGGTAGGTTGAGCACAGGTTGAGATGAAAATGTAATGAAGGTAGACTCGTGAATAAAACTTTTTTTGTCCAACTCATATTTATATACTTGTGTAGTTAGTTAGGTCGTTAACACTTTATTTTGAAGGATCTGTGATGATATGATGTCAACCGTCTCGTCCTCATTTTTGGGATGAAATATATTTTATTTTATTTCGAGATAGAAAACACTTCGATGTAGGCGGGCTGGTAGGACTGACTTCCAGGCCGAACTCAGAAACACAGGTGTAGACGACTGTGGTTAGACACAAGGGATGACACTGTTTTCTTTTTTTTGGGAATTTATTTAAATGAATTTTTAATAACTGTCCTTGTTTCAGGTTTTAAGTAAAAGGTGTGAATTATTGTGGTCTGTTTTATAAAATTGAAATCTGAAAACTTGGATATTGAGTAGAAATAATAACTTTATAATCTCTATATACCTAAAGGGTTTTTCAACTGGGCTGTGTAGATTTTGGCTGCATGTGGTGAAATCAAAATCGGCGTGCAAGTGTACAGCAGAAGCCGAGATAGTCGATTCCCCGCCGTGCAGAAGAACTCGTCCTTTCTCAGAGTTTAACTTGGCGAATTTTTCTTTGAGGCTTGGGCCTGCAGGCATTAATATGATTCAACGGATCTCAAAGCTCATGACCATGAATCCACTGACCCTTTAAATATAACTCAGGCCATCCATCGCTCAAATTCAGTCGGATCTATGCGAAAGATAGGTTAAAGCTTGCATCACTGGACCGCCACCATAAGAAGCCAGGGCGGGTATTTGAACGGTTTCATATTTCATACAAAATATATATGATGTTAATACCTCAGACACAACTTGTTTTATTCTATGTTAAGCTCTAACCGCCCTTATTGAAACACCATTTATACATATAAAAATCAATTCCTCATATAACTCGAGAACGGATCGTTTGATTTTCACGATATTTACTAAAGAATGACACTATGGAAATAAATCTAATGAAATTTCCAGGAAAATATAAAAGTGATGACAGGTCCGTTTAGTTTGTGAACCAAGTTAAGCAAATGAGATTCATTGTGATATCCATGCATTTTGTCTAATTTCTCCATTGATAAATTGTATTGTGAAAAGTGAGCTTTACTAACTGGATTAGGGATATTTGTGAAATTTTACTAATTTGTGTGAATTAAACGAAATTAACTGATATTTCGAATACTGATACGATCTCATTTGGCCATTCAGTGATCATCGCGGGCAGACATCGAGCTATGGCTACGACATCGACAAACGGTTCTCATAAATTAGATCACAAAACAAAAGATATTGAACCAAAAAGCTTTTGTTCTGTGATCTCTATGTTATACTCTGTGGAGTGGTAAGAACGGAAACGGGATGCAGAATTCAAGCATTCTTTTTTATTTTTAACAAAATGCGTCCTGACCAAATTGATGAAATCGTTTCTGCTGACATTCCCGATTCGGAGACTGACCCAAACTTTATGAAATCGTTAAGACGTTCCCAACGATTTCGATTCGGCGATAGATAGGGGCTGATCATGAAGAAGATAAGGACGGGGAGAAGATTTGAAACGTTTTCGTGAGAAAGTAATTGAATGGCATTTGGCAATATTTAAAACTAAACTGTTTTTCAGACACCAAACTGAAAAATTATCGAGATCGAGTTGGATGAGAGTAGAGTCCTGTATAGAAGAAATGGTCTTGAAGAATTTGGTATCGTCGGCATAGAGAGAAATATGGGAATATTTAATGACCATTTCCATATCGTCAATAGCAAGAACAAAAAGAAGAGGGCCTAAGTGGCTGCCTTGAGGGACTCCGGACATTGCTAAGAAAGGGCAAGAGGATGTAGATCTAAGACGAACACTGTAGTAATGGTTTTTCAGATAAGAAGAAATCCATCTCAATAGAATGGGTTCAAAGCCGAAGGTGGATAGTTTGAAGAGTATAATTCTATGGGAGATTTTATCGAAGGCCTTACAAAAATCGGTGGATATGACATCGACTTCCTTGCCATGCTCTAAGGCCGACAGGACGAAAGACACAAATTTAACAAGATTAGTGGTTGTTGATCTACACAACACTTGAGAAAGCCATGTTGTATAGGGGAGATGAGAGACTTACATTGAAAGCTCAAAGATTCATACAGTATGCTTTCGAAGAGTTTGGGTATACATGACAGTTTGGCAATAGGTCGATAATAATTGTTAACAACACCTTTCGGACCCTTTTTGTGTATTGGTATTATAAAAAAAGTTTTCCATACCTCTGGGAATTCTCCTTGGGTAAGGGATAAACTGAAGATTGTTGAGAGAGAAAGAGATAGCGATGAGGAACATTTCTTTAAGAGAATAGCTGGAAGGCCATCAGGACCTAGAGAAATTTCATCGTTAAGCTGATTTAATTTATTCTCCACGAGAAATGGGTCAACAATGCGAGGGAGAGATGTCCCAAGAGAGTAATTTGGTAAATAATTGAAATATGCAGAGTCAGGTACGAAAGTGTCATCTGTGAAAGATTGTTTGAAAAACGAGGCAAAAAAGTTGGCATAGTGTGTGGGTCATTTGATGTTTTATTATTGAATGAGAGAGAGGTTGGGTAGCCATCGGATTTACTTTTGTAATTGACAAATTAAAAAAAGCACTTAGTTAATAAGGTTGTTATGCGTTACAATTATATAACGTTGATATTAAGAGTTATAAAGCTCAATAAATTGGAGATACATACCATAATAGTTAGAATAGTCATTAGGAGATCGAGTTCGAAGAAAGGTTGACCATAATTTATTTCTTTTGTTTCTCAGAGAACGGAGTCTTCGATTATACCAAGGGGGGTAGGTAGTAGAAGTTTTATGACGAGAGAAAGGAACATATTGTAATATTTTTGCTAGGTTCGTTAAATAAAACTTATCACTATTTTTAGTATTTCTTCTTTATTTACACTTTCCAATTCAAAACAGTAAATCTCAATTTATAATCAGCTCAAATACTTTTATTCAATTTGAATCACACTTGTTTAATAACACAATCCAATAAGCAGAGTTTTGCACACTTCCGTAATCAAAAATCAACTGTCCTCGCTCACCGTGAACACTCCCTTATATACTCAAATTAGTTGTTCTCGAAAATTCTTGTCTTGGAATGTTCTAGATGGTTGGAATAAGGGGAAATACATTTGACATTGGAAAAGAGCTTTTTGTTTCTTCCATAAATTATATATGCAAATTTCCAACAGATGGCGCTGTAGTAGTATAAAGCTCTGTTCACAACAATATAGAGAAAAAGAATAATATAATTCTCTGTAAAATATATCTAAAGCATCTTTAACTGATACGTTATTAAAGTTGAAGGAAACTTCGTTGAGGTATTGATTAATTTGGCGGAAGTTTGCTTTATGGAAATCATGAGAAGATATATTTGCGGCGGGAGCAGTCTGTATAGAAAAATCGTGATAGAACGTTAGTAATAAGGGAGGATGATAATTATCAATAGCTGTAAGAATTTGGGGGCAGAGAGTGACTGATGAGTTATCCGGGTCCGTTGAGAAAATAAGGTCAAGTTGTCGGTCCATATTATTTGGAACGCCACTTATTTGACAGAGGCTTAAACAGTTAAATGATCGACAAAAAAGGACACTCTTTTGCCGAGGAGAGATTACAAATTTCATGTGATTCGTGGTCCGACACAGTCCATTTGAGGTGCGGAAGGTTGAAATCGCCAAAGATTATAACTTCATCTAAGGAGTTGCATTATTTTATTACATGATAGATCGCGCGAGCAGCAATTTCATATGTTTGTAGAGGTTGGGAAGGCAGTATGTAGAAACACATAAGATAAACAAACGTTTTAAGGAGTTTTATTATCTGGAACAAAATCAACTTCAGATGTGTTTGAGTTTGAGAAGAGGGATGAGTCAAATTTATTTTTGATCGCGATAAGGACTCCTCTGCAAGGTGAGCCAATGGAGGGCCGATCATCATCTCGATAGACATTAAAAGTAGAGGGAAACAACTCTTGGTTGTTAATGCTGGGAGTCAGGTTAGTTTCAGTTAGAGCGTAGACATCGAAAGGGAGGGAGTGTAATTGTCTTAAGACTGAGTTGGTTTTGGATCGAAGACCTCTTACATTTTGATAATATATAGTTAGAGTGAGGTGTTGACGTGTTTGAGCGGAGTTTAAGTTACATAGGAACGAAAACAACGGTTGTGATCGTTTCTGTTGCGTTGAAGGTGAGATATTCGCTTAGCCTGTAAGTATTGACGGAAAGTATCCAGTTCATCCTTTACTTTTTGTGGTGGTAAGCTAAAATTGTTAAAGACTCATATTGTGATGTAGTTTTATCAAAGGCTGAGGTATTGCTCGCTGGCTTACTGGGGTTTTATCTTAAGTGGTAATAACTCCACATTTTTACGGAAATAATTTTTTATTTATAAAAATATCCAAAAATCCTAACATAATTTCCACTTTATTGTTTTATACATATTCAATAATTATATATTTTCTTCTATCTATTGTCGCCCTCTGGCAAATCACGGACAAATCCCGGACGAATCCGGCAAATCAGGGACGAATCCGGCAAATCACAGACGAATTTGGAAAGTCACGGCCGAATCCGCCAATTCACGGACGAATCCAGCAAATCACAGACGAATCTGGCAAATCACGGACGAATCCGGCAAATCACGGACGAACTCGGCAAATTACAGACGAATCTGGCAAATCACAGACGAATCTCGCAAATCAAGGACAAATCCGGCAAATCACGGACAAATCCAGTAAATCAAGGACAAATCCGGCAAATCAAAGACGAATTTGGCAAGTCATGAACGAATCCGGCAAATCGCGGACGAATCTGACAAATCACAGACGAATCCGGCAAATTACGGACGAATCCGGCAAATCACAGACGAATTTGGCAAATCACGGACAAATCCGGCAAATCAGGGACGAATCCGGAAAATTGGAGACAATTCTGGCAAATCACGGAAGAATCCGGCAAATCACAGACGAATTTTGCAAGGCACGAACGAATCCGGAAAATCTCGGACGAATCTAGCAAATCACAGACGAATCCGGCAAATTACAGACGAATCTGGCAAATCACGGACGAATCCGGCAAATTACAGACAAATCTGGAAAATCACGTACGAATCCGACAAATCACAGACGAATCTGGCAAATCACGTACAAATTTAGGACAAATCCGGCAAATTAGGGACGAATCCGGCATACCCCAGACGAATTTGGCAAGTCACGAACGAATCCGGCAAATTGCGGACAAATCTGGTAAATCACAGACGAATTTAGAAAGTCACGGCCCAATCCGCCAATTCACGGACGAACCCAGCAAATCACAGACGAATCTAGCAAATCACGGACGAATCACGGACGCACCCGGCAAATTATAGATGAATCTGGAAACAAGTCTGAAGGAAGAGCTGTACTATGAACGATCATATTCAGCTATACACGGGGGCACAATTGATCATAATGTCGCAGTGTATGGTACTTTAGTCAAAAATTATTCATTCATTCATTGAAGAGAAATAGTGTTTAGTAAATAGCTCAAACATTTGTCACTTTTTACTGAAATGACTGATCTAAAACGGAAACTAAATTTGATTCTGGACAACTTTAACAAAATAGCTATTTTATTACGTGAAAACAACGAAATTTAATAATTTAATTTGTCCCTTTCAATGTTTTTTTATTTCAAAACTTTGTAACTTTTTGATGCAATGTTTGATCCACCTGAAAATTGAAATATCTAATTATTGTAGTTACTTCACTAAGTATAATCTATGTTGATATTTGGGTGTGCCACTAATAATATTGAAATGGTGAACTAAGGAAAACACGTCTCTCGCTCTTTTTGAAAATTAGATCGTTACACTTTTCTTTTCTTAACTTTTTGATGTATTTATATATCGTAATATTTATAATTTTTTGTGCATATTCTACATAAAAAAACCAAGAAATTCAGCTCAGAAAAGTTAATGTCCCTCAAAAATTTACAACCTTATCGAGGAATTAAAAAAATATTCGACAGCGTAATTTTTTAGTTTAGATGTAGAAAAATAAAGAGCTCACTCAAAAAAAGCTTAGAAATGCCTAGGAACCTGAAGTTATCCAGAGAGTGCGTGCTGAAAAAATAACTGTATTGAGTATCATTTTTTATTCCACTAAATAGATTATTTAAAATGAATTTTTATTTTAAACGAAAATTGATAAAAAATTTTAACTTATTTCATGTACGTTTCTCGGACTTTTATATTATTTATAATCTTAAATACTAAATTGATGTATAAGTTATGAAATAAGGGCATATAGCAAAAAGTAAGTGATACTCTACTCTCTGACATACATGCATGAGGAAATTCACAAAACAAATCGGACGACCCAGGCATTTATGCTTCCGCAATGTGACCTGGACGCCTGAATTCAACAGCCTTATATACAAACTTTGTGTCAAAAGCAATTCTAACTTGAAATTCAAATTCAGCGCGTCAAAATACGTAAGGATATGTAGGTTCGGTTTTTTATATTTTTTTATTTTTTTGTGCACCTGTGTAGAAACTCGACATATTTTTATCAATCAATTTTTGATGCATTGATGAATTTTAGTAACGCGACTTGATTTACATTTCTGACGCTACTTTGATTATAAAAACATTAACTGTTTTGGTGTGCTAATGATTTGAATTTTTTTTTAACGAAAATCTTAAGGTACGCTGGATTTCCTCATATAGGTAGGTACTATATGGTACGTTACGACATTACGAAAAAAAGGGATCGGTATTTAGAAATAAGTGGTTTTCTCAACGTTATCGGTCAAGTTCGACACACCAAATTTTCACATGATCAAAAAATAGGGCAAGAAATACTACAATATCCCAAGGGTAATAAAAATTGCACTTACATTCCTTCTTTAAAGGGTCATGAAATCGCTGATAAATTAACAGAGCAAGAAATATCTTGATGAACGAAAGCTTCTCAATGACCAGTGTGGCTTTCGCAGCAATTGGTCCTTCGGTGATCTGACGGTATATTTACTCAACCGCGGAACCAGACTTTACATCATTTTAGAGGAAGTTAGAATATTGCGCTTGATATTTCAAAAGCTTTTGATAGAGTTTGGCATCAAACTTTCTGTCGAAAATGCACGTTTGGATATTCGAGAAAACAGGTGCCACAGGGCTGCGTTTTGTATGCGACTCTCTTTTTTATATTTTTCAATGATTTCCTGTCTGACACTTCTAATGCATTAAATTTGCTTACCGATGACAATTTCTCATATTCGTTTCAAGATTTATTTTCTTGTTCCTCGGATGTGGAACTTGAACGGAAGATTATGATAAGCTCATTAAATTCTGATCTTGACAGCATTGTCAATTGGGGAATAAGAACCGCTTCAAAAACTCTATGCTGTCTTCTGTCGATAAAGGGCAACCCATCATGCCACCATCTATGAGTCACTCTTGCATTGAGGTAACCGAACAGCTCTCAGTTATCGGCAGCATCGGTATATGCATCACAGACCATGCGATCACATATTCGGCGTCACCTAAAACGCTGCTAAGTGTTTAAGTTTCCTTCGACGATGCAAGAAAATTTTCACTCATATTTTGGCAGTAGCTCCATTAACCTACTCGGTTTTTTAAGACAGAATTCAGAAGAGAGCATCTCTCAACATCATGGATCTCATTATAAATAGCTAGTTGCAATCCTCCCCTTAAACAATTCAACCTTAATATTCGCTTTTAGGAGTGCTCATCAGTTTCCCTTGAGCCCTGCATCAAACGTACTATGAACTACACAGATTCTTCTTTCATCCGCACTACGCGAATCTGGAATGTGGACCTAGCTCTATTTCCTTCCAATTACCCCTTTCAAAGACTTCCCTGTTTTTCTAACGCTCGGGCTGTGCTGTGATAACAATTTTGAGGGTAGTAATAACCCCTTGAAAGCACGCATATTATAAAACCAAAAAATGGCATCTGATCAACAGCTTATATAGCCCAATTCCTGGGCACTTGTGTCCAAAGAACAAGTGCTCCCGAGTACAACAAGTTGTTGATTTGTACCATGACATGTGGAAGTTTTGAGATGTATCTCCTGTAGAAGCTTACAACACCGGAAAAAGCTTGTACTTCTTTGAGGTTCTTCGTGCCACAAATCAGCTTTAAGAACTGCTCTTACTCCTTCTGGATTTTCCTGAAACATAAAGAACAACTTTTTTTTAAAGTGCTACTATGCAACAATCAACAACAACCCTTACCTTCACTCAGTTGAAAACCAAATGGCAATCTAAATCAATGCCAAATCGATTCGAATTGCACGTCTTCATTTCCATGCCACTAAATCATCTCTTGCGTTGGTCAATTAATCCTTCTCACCCCCAATGGCGAGGGCGCCTTTCAACCACCACCCACCGGAAGGATGCTGTAAATTTGCAATTCCGATTTCAATTTCACATGGCGTTAGTGATACGTGTCTGAGATGACCGCCCTCAAGGGCGCTGTTTGCATTGCGTCACCCTATCTAATCGATGGACTTTTGAGGTAAGAACCAGGAGTGTGATGGTGCTCCCGCTCCACTGACCACAATCGACACCGACATTTGTACGAGCCACACAGTCAGTGGTATCAATCGCAAATCCTCGTCGTCCTCACACACATATCATCCGAGTCTTCCAATTCAACCTCCCCCCACCCGAACTTTCGGTCCGTCTGTTTGTCTGTTATTCACATGCAAATTTCAATCTGGTTTTGGGGAACATAATTTTCGTTTTCCAATTGCACAGAATTAAACGAAGGATTTAAAATCCGGATCCGGATATTCCCAATCTGACATTGGATTTGATCAATTAATATGGCAATGCCGGTCATTTATCACGTCTGCCGCTCTGTGTACCAGACAAGGGTGCAGGTTGGGAGGGCGAAAAAAAATCCAATGCAAATCTGCCGGAGTCGATGATAAAGCACCGGAAAGGGTTGTGTGGGAGTGGATGGGGTGTCTGGTAAATTGACTCCATGGAGCGTAGGTCGGCTGTTGTAATCCCGGTTCGCATAAATGTGGCATTAAATTGTTTAAGCGCCTTTTAAATGGCATAGACTTCATCGTTTCTCTGCTTGTTTTTTTGTGTAATCCATCTCGTCCCCTCTCCCACCACCACCCACGGAGCATATGAAAACATCAGCAACAAATGGAACATCTTGGTAAGACAATGTCAATGAATCTTCTTCCTTTGTCGGGTTGTAACATCCTTGCAGCCATTTGTGTCATCATTTCGCTTCTATTGTTCACCGTTACACAAGGATAATGATAATAAATTGTATTCAAAAGTAATGATGGAATTTTTTATTTTTTATTTTTGTTCTCTTCTGTTCCGCCTGCGAATCCAAATCGCTTATAGAAGAACCAAGCTCACTCCATTTAAAAAATAAAAAAAACGGGGCAACTTAAAATGTTTAAGGAATTCTTTTTCTTGCTGCGTCTTTGATGGGGCGACGGTGCTGCCACTGCTTCATTCTTTTGATGGGGTGTGTTCCAAGGTTCAGCGGCGCGCTTAGGGTACGGGGCACATCTGTTGTTTGCATTTTAAAAGTAATCTTTTACCGCACTCTTGCTCGAGCAAGTAAAGCGGTTAATATTTTTTGATGTTTCATCTTTTTTATTTATCATGTAATTTGTTTTGTTGTTGGTGTTTTTTTTTTCTCATTGTGTTTTCGGTATGTTTATTCTTTTTCTTAGCTTGTCCATCATTTGTTTTGGTTGCTTTTCTTGCGCGTGCGGGGGAGTAGGGTGAAGGTTGGAAAAGTTAATATATGTTGAAGAAGAATTGAATGAATGGGTGGCGTATTTATGGAAATGAAAGTAATTTTTCTTCTGTGATATTAAAAATTTCCTGTGTTTGATGATATTAACTTCTTTTAAGCTGGCAACACATTGAGAATTAAACATATCATAATATAAGCGGTAGAACTAGATATAATGTAAGGCAATGAGAGAATTCGTCGTGGCAAAATAAATTGACACAACTTCGAAGGCCGACAGTGAACAACGCACAAGCCTTTGTTTTTCAGACAAATTCATATATCTTGTCTAACTTCCTTGTCTTCAATGTGAATTGAGCGTTAACAGGAGGGGTTTTCGTCACCCAAATGAGATTGATATTATCGAAAGGTCGAACCAAGGTGTGTTCACGGATATCCATATTGAGCTGGTGGGTGGCACTTCAACTACTGAAAGGAATGGTGCATACTCTTTTAGCAGACGAGTTGGTGTTGGTCAAACCACCAGGCTGGTGATGCAGCAGGATTTGTAGGTAGTACAATCCTTTGAATGCCTTAAGCTCACTTCTTTTCCAGAAATCATTGTTTTATCACACTCTGATGTACGATTTTTTGCTCTTAATAGTCCTCTAATGGATTCGAATCTTGGAAGCTTAGTAAATAATGGGTTTTCTTTCCTATAGTTGCTTTCAAACTTTGACTGCAGCCATACTGTTGAAGCTACATTCGTCAAATTGGCTGTCATTTATTTAATCTGTCTTTCCAAATCAACATGGAGAGATATAGAGTTTAATAATATTTGCAAATGTGTCTTTTTTCGAGAAACATTTCGCACGCTTCGCACATTCTACGGTCGCCCTAATCGTCCTTACGAGAAGACACTGTTTGGTGCAGATTTTAGGCTAGCCGCATCATCGGCCCATTCTTCTTTGAGAATGAAGTTGGCCATTCAACCTTTGCCACATTGTTATATCACATGTAGCCGACGTGAATTGGCCACTGAGGTCGGGTGATTTTACTTCGTTACACTTCTTATTGTGGTGTTTTCTTAAGTCACAGCTCACAGGCCTATACCAATAAAGCACAAACAAGCACTGTCCTTAAATATAACACCATTAATGCCATTGGGTTAAATTCTGGCTGATTTATGAGCAAGAGTATTTTATAACGTTGGACGTGGCGGCTGCATGGCACTTAGTAAAGCGGCGGCGGTGGACATTTGAATAATGTTATATTCCATAAATATTATCAATGATATCTAACTCATAGGTTTTTCTATTCAACTTGAAAGATAGCAATGGAAATCTCTATATATCCTTTGTTAGATATATAGCATACTTGAATAAGCAGAATTTATAGGGAACCCGGTTTTTAAGAGATGTTCCTATCGCATTGCTCTAGCGAGTATGTACATATATATTTTACCATCGTTTGGGAAAACATACCGCAACAGGTCGGTCTCCTGCCTTACAGAAACTCAAATGGAACTTAAGGATGAGTTTGAGCCTATCAAGACCAGAGATTGGCAGCACTTTCAGATGTGGAAAGCAAACCATCCAAATGTTATAAGAAATGGGCCCTATTCGTAACAAGAGTTTTAAGAAGCAGATTTATTGTGTAATTTCTAATAAAAAAAAAATTCAAAATTGAAATTAAGGCCAGTAGACCATGCAATTTTCAAACAAAAATGTCAACGACACTTTACACTTTACACCTGCCACAACTGATAGCTTTGAAGAAATGAAGATATCATAAATATAGGCATTTCAAAAAGGACCTAAAAGTGATGTAATCAGAGAAAAAAGTTAATTGGATGAGTACGAGTTTCAGACAAGAACTTACTTATGAAGATTAGAAAAAGTGTCGGAGACAATACGGAGCCTTGAAGCACACCAGCATTTATTTATTTTTTGACTATATGCCAACTTCTAGAACAACTTGCATTGAATGTCAGAAAGTTAATAACTAAAGCAGCCAAGGAGTAATACATTAATACTAAAAGCATGCATTTTCGAGAGTTGATGCCAAAACTCTATCAATCGCTTTAGAAATATCGGGCTCAATTATTTAATTTCTCATAAGCGGTTTGAAAATTGATTTCAACAAATCACGAGCGGGTCTGTTATAATGAAATCCGTGCTGTCAGTCATTAATTTTTTTGTTTGCACATCGATCGGCCAGCTCTTTATTGTCAACAAAAAATGACATACATAAATGGAAGTGTTCCGAAAATGAGGTAGGTAGGTCATGCTCGTCCGCATTTTTGACGACGAGACGTCTCACGTCTGCATTTTCTATCTTCTCTCTTTCCCTGACAAATATATTTCGAGTATTTTGTATTGTGCCGATTGTAGTTAACGCTAAATGCTTCAAAATTTCATTATAAGAGCTCAAATACTAAACAAACACATGCCTAATATTTATATTGATAATTTCGCCGTTTTATTATATTATAACAAACAAGATTGTGTTTCTTTAGAAAGACCCTGGCGGGACCGAACATACAATAAAACAAAATTTTTGGGTAACCGGTATGAGTGGTGGCGTTGGAAAATTGTAAATACCGAAGATTCCGTGAAATTTTGAGCTCAGTTGGTTCGAAGTTGGGAGCTCCAGAAACAAAAGTACTGTGGCAACACTTCCAGAAGAAAAGATAAAGAAACATAAATAAATAAATGAACGTTCAGAAGGAAGATATAATGAAAGAAAAATATAATGATTGTATTTAATAGAAAGAGACTACCGGTTAGGTAGAAGAATATACTGAGAGAATAAAGATATGATATGATCAGTTGTTGTGGATCTGTTAAAGAGGAAAGACCTTTTATTTGCTTAACCGAATATTGTTTAAGTTTTGTATTGACTAAAAGTTTAACTACTTACAGTACATTTATACTAAGGTACTCGTATACATTGATTTTTTAAAGACACGTGAAATCCGACATTTTCGTCATGTCCCTTTATTTTAATTTGGAAATATTTTCTAAGCTGTCGACTTACTGTATGAAGAAAAGTTTTAACTTTTTTTTACAGAAAATTGAATTGTCTATGAGTTATGTACTTAAAAATTCAACACGATATTTTCTAAGATTTGTTCTAAATTAAATAAGTTTCATGTTAAACTTACATGAAAATAGAAAAGAAATAACATGATAAGAGATAAAAGCTTGTGTAATTTACTTTCATCCAATAGTCTTGTTAGTCTTCTTCGCAAACCATAATTGATAAACAGGACTTGTGTAGCTTACATGACTATTGTCAAAATAAACCTACACAATGGTACGCTTCCAAGTGAATCATAATGAATAAACAGATTATACTGTAGTTTTAGCAATACTCGCCTTTGTATTTTACCTTACCCTTGTGAAATCCAACTAAAGCTGTGATAATTTCACAATTCCACGCGAATCAGTATAAATTAACTTGGCACACTGTACCTATAACTTCAAGAATGACTATACGTGTTTAATTTTTCGATTGTATTAAATTTGTATAAGAGATTTCAGAATTGAGTTTTATTAATCAGATATATGTATAGACAAATCAAGACTGCCATGAGTTAAACAGCAAAAATAAAATGCACGACTGGGTCGCACGAACTTGCTCCTATGTAAAAGACTAAGAATTTCAAAAATAAATGTTATTAGAGAAACTGTTCATAAGCATAAAATTCATTTTTTAAATGACTAAAAAAAACTTCTTTAGTAGTTAAAGGTAGGAATAGGATGCCATATGATTCAAGTAAATACAGGTTTATGCAAGAACAAAAATTATAAGTCTTTGTAGTGGTTTCTTAAAAAATAAGGTTTTATATAAGAAAATTTTAAAACATTTTTAAGAAAAAATGTTGGTAGGCCAATTTGAAGTTTTTATTATTGTATGAATAAAAATTAAATTTACAAAAAACGTATTGAGCCGTTTTCGAGATATTGACTTTTCAAAAAACAAAAAAAATTGATTTTGTTTTTTCGAAATTCAAAAAACTATTTTTCTTAAAGTTTTGAAATGCAATGTTTTTAAAACTTTTTAGACGCTTCTCTTTACGAAATTTCATTAAAATCCGTTATACCGATAATGAGAAATTCAAAATATTAAAAAATCGTTCTATGCTAGGTACAGTCAGTAATATCTTGTTTTCAAAATTTTTTTTATTAAATTACAGATATTAAAAAATAATAGAAAGAAAAAATGTAAGCAAACTTTTCGGAACCGTTTTCGAGAAAAATACGATTTTCGAAAACCATTTTTTAACATTTGTATGAAGAGTACCGTTATTTTTAGGTAAACTGAATTTATTTTTCTCATATCTTGTAGATTATTTTTCCAAACTTTTATTTATCAAGTTTTGAAAAAATCGAGCATGGGGTTTTCGAAATATTGTGTTTTCAAAAAAAAATTTTGAAAGTTTTTTTAAAAATCCAAAAAAAAAATTTTGGAAAATTTCAATACACAATAATATTTAATCTGCTGGGAAGCTTCAGCATAAAAAAAATTATCAAAATCGGTGGTACCGTTTTTGAGAAAATCAAAAACAAAAAAAAATGGTCCCCTCCCAAGGGGGGTACCAAAACTACTCATTTTTTGGATTTTTTTTTTCAACCATTACCTAGCTTTAACTAAATTAAATTTTTGATTTTTTTTTTAAATCGTTGGGACAGTTTTTGAGAAAAAAAATATTTATAAAATTTCGAAAAAAAATCGTATGGCAGGTACCGTTATTTTTGGTCTTAAAAAATCAAATCAAAAAACATCCGGGGGTAAAAAATTAAAACCCATATCTACCAAGTTTGAAGAAAATCGGCCGTTTAGCTGTAATCTAACAGACAGACAGAATTGCGAGACCCACTTTTTTGGTCTTCGCTATCATCGTAATGTCTACTTTGATCAAAATCTCGAGTTCGATTTTTTTTATAAATGCATAACTTGCCTTATAGTTCCTAAAAGTTGCAAGTAAAAATTAACAGACAAATTTGGACATCAACAATATGATTTGTTCTCGAATGTTATCTGCTTACTATAGTTAAACACAGGACTCAAGCTCATTTGTTAAAAACAAAATTATAAAATTAACTATGTGATAGGTTAAATCAACGAATATGTAGTGTAAAATTGCAGTTTACAAGATATCACATTAAAATAACACGAAATTGCTCAAAATTTAACAATTCAGCATTGTGAAAATGTGAGCTTTTTTATTTTTTTTCCGAAGCTTTGTGTTTAAATAGCTTTAGCATGACATCTTCTTAAATCAACTATAATATTGTTAACCATGCAGTCACCTTAATTCAACGTTAGATGAAATTTTGTTGAATTCATGGAAGTTTCGCTGATTTTTACCACTTATATAATTTAAATTTAAATAGAGTCTTTTTAATTTTTAACACGAGTTTTTCTCTCAGTTTATCGTTGAGATAATTTTCCAGGATTTCTTCACTTCAAAGTGAAATCACTTAAATCTCATTAATTGCCAGCAGTGTCGCACTGTTTCATACACACCAAATCCCACCGCAATATTCCAAATTAAATAAAAATTTCATAGCCCCCAACGTTGTTAAAAAAGGTAAATTTTGTCACTGTGATGTCCTGAAGAGAAGACACCGCGCGCCGACGACCGACGATGGTCGATCCTCTTAGGACACACAAAAATAAATTCATTTCTTCGTCATTTCAAGTGTCCTCTAGAAAATGTCCTCTAATACCCACACCTTGTCACCCTCACCCCCTCAAAAACTCCTGGCGTGATAAAAATGGAATTATAATCGCTAAGCAGTTAAAAACAAAAAAAAACGCAAAACGATGAACTTTCTCTCCCCCGTCTGTCAGAGGCACATAATGCCAGGGAGCAAAAGCGAAACAATTATTCTTAAGATATCTCCCAGGAAACATTAAAAGCCAATCCAATCTGTTAAGGCGCACGGTGTCAACCATTCACCCAAAAACAACACCCTCAACACAGCTTTGCCCGGGATGATCCCTCGGAGCAAGAAACGCATCACAGAGCAATCAGCGAGTAAAAACAAAACACAAAATATGTCACCCCTTGGAGAGACTTTTTTCAAAAGCCAAAACGAAACGTTTCCAAACACGACTTCTCACTAAACGCTTCATCCCTTCAGGTTATCCCTGTGAGAGGGTGGGGGTGTTCTTTTTTTTTTTGCGAAGGTTGAAATGGGCCTTTTGCACCGAAGAAAGATTAAAAAAACGGAGCAAATCGCTCGCAAAGAAGTAGGAGAACAATCTTTTTGTATGTTTCTCTGTCTCATAATCAAATCTTCTTCTAATGGCTTTTCGGGTACGAGCATGGCGTTTGTCTTTGGGTTTTTAAAAAGTCGCGCAAAACAATGGAGCCTTAGGGTAGGCTTTTGGTTTTTGTTTTCTTTGACTTTTCGTTGATTTTATTGTCACCAAGGGTGCGTTTCATTGTGACGATCTAGGAAAATCGCGAAATGGAAAATGCAAATATGATTTCCACCCCCCTCTCCCCGACGCCCATGGTAATAGTCAAACCATCAAAACTTATTTAAACGATGTAATTTGTGATGCCAATTTTATTTTCCAAAACACACTCTCACTTTTATCTCTGCTGGATGAATAAATTACCATTTAAGTCAAAACCTTGACTCTTTGTCTGAAACAGGAAGACTGGAAGGAAGGGTTTTGTGCCCCAAACACCAAAACACATCCTGCTTGTTATTTGGGGACAATTTATTGCTATTTTATTTGCCCCATTTGAATCCGATTGTGTGGTGTGGAAGAACATCATCTCTGAAGAACCCTTTTCAGAAAAAGGTTCGTTTTGTGTTTCAATTGAATGGGGACTGTGTTGAGTGCGTTGAGTGTTCCAGAAAGCACTTAGTACTTGTTGCTGCTGGTTTTGGTTTGGCAAAAGTCTTTTGTGGGAATTCAATTGAGCTAATATCTGAATTTCAATGAGACAGAGGAAACGTTTGTGGATTACAAATGGAAAACAGAAGGACGATTCAGCAATCTTGTAAGGAATTGAAATAAAGGAAAGGAATGAATCAGTACTTACTTGTTGCTCTGGTTGAGTTTTTGGGCTTACAACAAGTTTAGGGATTCTTGTTTGGAATAAGGTACGGTATTTAAGATTCGTTTTACTATTCTCCCGCTTTTTGGAGTAAGGATGAGTCAGTAAGCCGATGGTTATTTTCTTCTTAGTTATGACCAAATACTTAGTTTAACTTAGTTTATCATTTAAACGATGTTGAGTCCGAAATTTTTTAGGGTTTTTTTTCATAATTTCAAAAAATACCCCTCAGTTGAAAATTGTTATGATTTGGTGTGGAGAAGTTTCTAAATTCCTGGAGGTCATGACATGGTGTTTAACGAATTCCGATTGGGCCATTGTTCTAACTATTTTTGTGCTTAAGATTTTGGAGCGCATTATCGACATCCTTATTAGAGACATTTTTAACGGATGTCCTCCATGAGGAAGTGCGTACAGTTGAAGAATATATCCTCGCTAACTTCTTAGATGTAGAAGGGGCTTTCAACAAGGTCTTTTACCAATTCCATTTTGCAATCACTCATCGAGATTGGTGTAGAAGAATACATCAGGGAGTGGATTATATTGATGCTCAGCGGCAGAAGGATTAGGTTATATAAAATTGACCAACCACCTTAGTAAAAGAACACCCCAGGGCGCACTTCTGTTCTTCTATTGCTTTTAGTTATAAATAAAATTCTCGTTAAGTTGGAAAGATGTGGCGTGAAGGCGGTTGTGTATGCAGATGACTTGGTACTACTATTCCTAGGAAAGTTCACCCCTGTGTTAAGTGAAATCACAGAAATGGCTTTAAGGAAAGTTAGTAACTGGGCCACGAGTTGTGCACTAGGTGTTAATCGAAGCAAAACCTAACTATTTACTACCAAAACTACTATACAGCCCTTCGGTCTACCCGGCTCAACGGCTAGACACTTTTTGCTCTCTTCCAGTGCAAAATATCTAAGTGGTATTCTAGACCTTAAGTTGAACTGTAAACTGAATATTGAAAAAAGGGTCAAGAAGGTAAAAAGCCGGGTCTCTTATCTAAGATGATTTTGTGGACATACACAGCCGGGGTGCGACCGATCTTTACGTATGGTTCGATTGTATTGTGGATCACGCTTACCAAAGCGTATAACATCGATAAATTGAGGAAGGTGCAAAGAACTATTAGCGTTGGCACCGCAGGGGTTCTAAGATCTTGTCCATATGATGCCTTAAGCGTTTCTCTGTACCTTTTTTTATTCCAGTATTAGAGATCTTTTTGACTCCCACTGACTACTGCACCCCGAAAAAGGCATCAGTAAAGGACTGGGATGATGACGTAGTGACGAAAGACTTCGACACAACTAATCGTATCTTTACTGATGGCTCAAAGATGGAGTGTGGTATTGGACCAAGAATCTATTATGTGGCTTTAGATATATCTAGGTCGTTTAGGCTACCCGACTTTGATAATGTTTTTCAAGCTGAATTACTGACTATCACAGAAACATGCAAGGTACTCAAACAAAATATAGACAGTAAGGCGGCTGTTAAGGCCATTAATTCTAGTATAGTATACTCTAAATTGTAACAGTAATACCGGGATGAACTTGCTTGCCTCAATATTAACTATAATATTAGGTACTCTTTTCTGGTTTCCAGGCCATTGTGGCATCTTCTTCCCCTTCTAACTATTCTCCAATTGCACCTCGTCACTTCTTTCCAAGGTCATGGGAACGCTGATAAATCATTATAAGAACGAAAGCTTCTCAATGACCAAGTCCACTATTGAACTGATGCTATATCTCGCCGAGCAGGGGGGCAAATCTTTTCATAGTTTTGGAGAAAGTTAAATTATTTCACTTGATATTTCGGAAGCATTTGATAGAGTTTGACATCAATCTCTTTTATCGAAAATGCGTGCGTTTGGTAACTGATGAATCTCTTCTTCGATGGATTAGAAACTACCTTTCGTATTGGACGATTTTAAGTCTGAGCTCTGAAATACATAAAATAAATGCTGGTGTGCCACAGGACTCCGTTTTGTCTCCGACTCTCTTTCTCATATTTATAAATGATCTTTTCTTTGAAACTTATAATCCAATAAATTGTTTCGCTGACGATAGTACTCTCAGCTTCTCATATTCGCTTCCAGATGCTCGTGATGCAGGGAGATCTGAGGTTGAAGCCGAAACAGTAGTATAGAGTTTGAGTACAATCTCGTCAATATACATGTGTGAGAAAGTTGAGCTCTCTATCGCATAAACCACCAAGGTCGCGAATTGACTCGGCGGTGGATATGGGTTGATATTGGAGAAGGTAGAGACGGGGAGTAGATTGGATGCGTTTTCGTGAAAAAGTGATTGAATATAATTAGGAAATATTTAGCTCTAAGCTAAACCTACGCTGCACAAGACATAGAAACAGTTGAGATCAAGTTGTAGAAGAGTGGCATCGTGTGTAGAAGAAATGGTCTTGAAAAACTTTGTATCGTCAGCGTAGAGTCTAATATGGGAATGTTTAACGACCATCTCAATATCGTTGATAGTAAGAATAAAGAGAAGAGGTCCTAAGTGACTGCCTTGGGGAACACCGGAAGTAGCTAAGAAAACATCAGAAAAGGTAGATCTAAATCGAACTTTTCTATTAACCAGGTAAGAAGAAATCGATATTAAGAAGATATGTTCAAACCCAAGGATGGACAGTTTGAATAGAATAAGCTTATTTGAGATTTCGTCAAATGCCTCACTGAAATCGGTTGAGATAACGTCGATTTCATTCCGTTTTGTGAGGCTGAGCGGCTAAAGGAAGGATACGAATTAAACAAGGTTAGTCGTTGTGGACCTACCCTTGACAAAGTCCTGTTATCTTAGGGAAACGAGAGATTTACAACGAAAACTTCAAATATCATACAAAATGCTTTCAAAGATATTAGGAATATGTGAAAGCTTAACAATTGGACGATAGTTTGAAACTTTACACTTTGACCACTTTTTATGTTTAGGTGTTCTGAAAGAGGTCTTCCATAGCTGAAGGAATTCTCCTTGAGATAGGGATAAACCGAAGATTTTTGAGAGGGGAAGAGAAAGTGTTGAAGACCATTTTTTGAGAAATATGGCGGGAATACCATCAAGGCCGTGAAAATACTCATCATTGAGTTGTTTCAGCTTATTTTCGATAAGAAATGTGTCGCTGGTATGAGGTAGAAATGGGCCGAGGGATAAATTCGGTAAACAGTTGAAATAATTACAACCAGGTATAAAAGAGTCGTCGGTAAACGATTGTTTAGAAAAAAAAAAAACTAGCACAAAAGTTGCCGAATGTTTCTGGTTCGTTTAAAATTTCGTCATTGAGAGAAAGAGATGGAGGATAAGTATCTATCGGATTTTCTTTCAAAGTTAATAAATTTGAAGAAAGATTTAGGGTCTTAAATAAGATAGGTTTGGGATTGGATTAAACAGCTTTGATAGAGGGAGTTGTCAAGTTCTATAAAATGAAGATAAGTATACAAAGATAATTAGAGTAGTCATTTGGAGGCTCGAGAATACAATTCACATATTACGAAAGGTGCTCCAATAACTCACTTGAGTCTCCTATATAGAATCCAAAAACGAGCTTTAAAAATGATAAGTGATAGAACTTTATGCGAAATCGCAAAGTTTCTTGTCTTTTATTATATTTGTGTTATATTTATAAACAGTGATCTAGCTCAATAGCCAGCTGCATGCCATCTCTAAGACAATTCAACCGTAAAACTCGCACTTCAAGAAGTGTATCTCAATTTATCCTTGAGCCCAACTTCGGACGTACTATTCAACTCAGATATTCTTTCTTTAGCCGCACCTCACGAATGCCTTACTTAGCTCAATATTTCCCCCCAATTACGATATTCAAGCATTCAAGACTAATGGGCATCGGTTTCTCCTTTTCAATCCTCTCCAATTTTCCTAAACGCTCGCACTGTGCTCGAACAATTTTAAGGGTAGTCATAATCCCTTTAGTGCTCGCAAAATTATTTAAGGAAAAAGCATAAATGCCCTGGACTTTTGTGGTTCAGTGGGTAGGACGAGCATTCTAGTGGACTAGCGGTCGATTCCCAGCAAATGCTACCTAAAAACAAAATTGTTTTTTCAAGGGTACTGCCTTTTTCCAAGGAAGTTACAGGTCTTCCAAGAATATTTCGTCTTAGTTCCACTTTTATGTATGCCGTTCGGTGTCCGAGTCGAGTCCGATATTCCCCTCCATTCCAGTTAACACTCAGAAATGATTGATAGTTATAGGTTGTACTCGTAAGTCGTTCATTCTCGAGGAGCTGTCACATTCCCGAATTAATTCAATCTTTCGAAGTGTTAGAAAGTACTAATAGATACTGTTATAGCAATGTCACATGGGTTATCACTTTGTAGCTCCCAAATTTCAAGAATGTAATCAGTCCCATTTGCTACGATGTTCAAAAGAAGAGGAGATAGGGCATCATCTTGCAGCATGGCTATGCTGTCTAAAGGCATGTACAAAAAAATTGACAACAGAGATCATTTGACTCATTTTTGAATACAAATAAATTCAATTAAAATAAGCCATTTGAAACGAAATAAATATTTTTGAAACTAGACTATACTATTCCGGTAGTTGTTGAAGTTTAAGTAAGTAAAGAGGCTTAAAGTTGTCTTTTTTAAGAAATGAAAGATTACAAATTTAGAAAACCAAAAAAATCTCAAAAACCATTCTAACATATCTATTTCTGTTTGCACCACTTACAAACAAGTCCCTCTAAGATTGAGTTAGAAGGTTATTGATAACTCCTACGCTAAAACTTCTACCTAAGAGTCACCATATCGAACCCGTCCATTCCAACATACTCACTTTTCAAAACACGAAACAGCAATCTGCTGAACACGGTACAACAAGTCAATTCTCAATAAGCTCCTCGCACCCCATATTGGTATGCAATCCAGCCGGACTAAAGCAATGACAACCATCTGACATGAAAATTCCCAACATTTCAGAAGGTACACCGCATCCACAAGGTTTGCACACATACGTGTCGCCACATAATATCCAATCAATCAATGGAATTTTGTTCCCAAAATGCGTTCCTCATACGTCAGCAGCCCAACCCCCACCATCTCACCTGCATGAAGTTATAGTTAGGACACAGGTTTCGGATGTTTGACGTACGTGGATGCATCTCATTCCCAAACTGAACACTCACATGAAAGCTGAACAATTGACAGGCGAACAAAACGGCCATCACTGTTATTCGGATAAAGTCAAAAATGAGTTCGCGACGACGACGGACGGCTAGCTGGAAGAAGCAATATTGAAGAAGGACGATGAAGGCTTCGTGACCATTCCATTTAAGCCACTTCGCACATCAACAACAATTGGTTCGTCCAATTTCGATATTGCCAGTGGACAGATGCCGGCCATGATGTTTCAGCATCAGGTTTGGGTCAATCATTGACAAGAGTCCCTGTCATCGCAGCCAACCAAGTTCTGATCACATCCTTGTGGTCATTGTTTTTAACGAACACGTTTAGGCGCAGAGGGAGTCTCCCGGTGCTTGGAATTTGATACACATAACATCCGTGGTCCGTTGTCGGATGCACACAATCATCATGAAGACATCATCATTTTCGCTGTCGCTGCTCCTGATGATGTCCTGATTCATGGCCTTCGTCGGCTCATCTTTTCATATCTATTGATGGACGGGGGCCAATGCAAACGTTATTCCGCCGAACGCCGGTCTTGGTGTATGTTTCCTCTCAAAATATTTGTTTGCCGGCGAGTTCTTGTCCATGTGGGACATCATCCACAGGACATCATCAGCATCATGGACATTTCTGTGATTAATCATAATAATGTGCTGCCAATGTAAGCACCCAATAAATGGAGATTACGTTTTGCAGGAACTAATGTTGATTTTCTCTGGAACATCCTTGCTCGTGCCCCACCCCTCGAGCCATCGAAATTGTTGAAATTTCATTTGAAGTCATCTCTCCTCGACTCAAATTGAATTCGAATTCAATTTGAACTTTTCAATTTCACATGAAGAGAGCAATAAATGTTGGTGCTGCAGTGTACCTACGAGTCCTGGGATTATGTAGCTCTAGGGCTTTTGTTCCATCTTCCCTTGCGCCATCGAACACATTTGGCAAGGAAGATGCTAACTCCTCACAATAATCGTCCTTTTGACGTAATGATAAAATTTAAATTTCAGTTATAACTTGAGTTTCTTTTGTGAATTTCACTCGACAATAATTCACCCGTCAGGAAGTCACAAATCCTTTTGATGATAGATACGGCAATGGATATAAATATTGTGCCTTATTCGAATAAGAGCCCAAAAGGACTCAACGAACAGGTTGCGAACAGTCTTTTTTTCTCCCTCTCCTGTTGGTGGAATTGGTCTTTTTCGGGAGCATTTACTGCGCGCTCCAGCCGTCTGCCATCGCCGTTGGCTGAATCGGTTTTTATAGGAACACAATTTTTGAAGTGGTTTTTCGAATGTTTGTCTCCGTTGCTTTTTTGGGGCCTGTATCCAGTAGCTTTTTGGATTTATTTGCCTGTGCACTTAGCATTCGACACCACATCTCTGGGTTGTGCTTTTGAAGTATTTTTGCAGCGAGCGAGGGTTCAACTTCAAGTTGATTCAACAGTGGCAGAGAGTAAGTACGAGATCCTTGATATTTGAAGTGTTAAATGACAATTGGATTAGGGAAATCGCCTGAGGAGAGTTTTTATTTAGTTTTGAAAATTCAACTTTGTGACAAAGTTGAATTAGATTAAGAATCGGCGTTAAAATGCTGAGGAAAAGGTTAACATGTGAGAGGCAGACAATATAATTATATCTTAATACTGGCAGATAGCTTAGAAAAAATCTTATAGATCTCTAAGTCTGTATGGATGTAATATGTGGTACAGGAATGATAGACATTTAAGAGGAATCAAATACAGGAGGGCTGATTTTATCATCCCTAAAACATGCTTAAATCCATTTTTTTTTTGTTAAACCATGACCGTAGTAAAATCCCCCATTTTGGAAAACGCGAATTGATCTATACAGGGTGATTGGCATAAGGTGTGACAAAAAGCTAGGGCGTGTAGGTTGGACTTAGACAAGAAAAAAATCGTACGGGAGGGGGGGGTCTATTTCCCCCCGTTTAGGCGGAAGGGACAATTTAAGAAAAAAATCACTTAAAACAGAAAAAAAATTATTAGAAAATAACGGTGATACCTACAGAGTAATGCTATGGCATTTTGAAAAGCCAGAAATACATTCTTTAATGTTGTTTTTAAATAAAGTTGTTCGAGTGAATAGTTTTTGAAAAATTAATTTTCAAAATCAAAATTTTGAAAAAAAAAATGAAAATTTTTTTTTAAACAATTTTTTTTCAAAATTTTACGTAATTAAGTATTATTTTTTTATTCAATATTCAATGCTCTTTTTAATTTTTGATCAAACACAAAAAACCGGATGTCAAAATGTTTTGTAGTTTTTGAGAAAATCAAAAATAACAAAAAATACTTTTGTTCTAAGAAAAGCCTTTTATTTTAGTTTTTACGTTTTTGGATTCTTATGTAGTTGAATTTACGATTGAAAGGATTAACTTTCTTTTTACTATTCTTTTAATTATCGTCTTATAAGCATACAATAATGTGACAAAGTACTGGATTAACCATATTTCAAACATTTTTTCATTGAGAACACCTGCGTGAGAGCATTGGTTTAAAATTGACCTGCCACTTTTTTATTATGGTGGGGTCGGCTTGGCTTAGGTGCATTTACGAAAGAAAGGATTAACTTTAAATAAACAGTAATTATGTATTTTATCTAAATATGCATGTATTTATTATTTAAATTTATTTCAAGATTCAGGAACATTTTTGTTCTGATTTCGCAATTGCATTTTTCTGTCACTAGTTAGGCCGTGTAACGCTGCATTATTTAAAAAACATTCGCAGATCAATATTAATCCAATGCTCTCACGCAGGTGTTCTCAATGAAAAAATGTGTTATTGTATGCTTATAAGACTGATAATAAAAAAAATTTACAAAAAAAGTTAATCCTTTCTTTCGTAAATGCACCTAAGCCAAGCCGACCCCACCATAATAAAAAAGTGGCAGGTCAATTTTAAACCAATGCTCTCACGCAGGTGTTCTCAATGAAAAAATGTGTAAAATATGGTTAATCCAGTACTTTGTCACATTATTGTATGCTTATAAGACGATAATTAAAAGAATAGTAAAAAGAAAGTTAATCCTTTCAATCGTAAATTCAACTACATAAGAATCCAAAAACGTAAAAACTAAAATAAAAGGCTTTTCTTAGAACAAAAGTATTTTTTGTTATTTTTGATTTTCTCAAAAACTACAAAACATTTTGACATCTGGTTTTTTGTGTTTGATCAAAAATTAAAAAGAGCATTGAATATTGAATAAAAAAATAATACTTAATTACGTAAAATTTTGAAAAAAAATTGTTTAAAAAAAAATTTCATTTTTTTTTTCAAAATTTTGATTTTGAAAATTAATTTTTCAAAAACTATTCACTCGAACAACTCTATTTAAAAACAAAATTAAAGAATGTATTTCTGGCTTTTCAAAATGCTATAGCATTACTTTGTAGGTATCACCGTTATTTTTTAATAATTTTTTTTCTGTTTTAAGTGATTTTTTTCTTAAATTGCCCCTCCCGCCTAAACGGGGGGAAATAGACCCCCCCCTCCCGTACGATTTTTTTCTTGTCTAAGTCCAACCTACACGCCCTAGCTTTTTGTCACACCTTATGCCAATCACCCTGTATATACGACGCTGAAACTATTGATTTGAGCGGAAAAGTTGTCAAGACCAAAATCCATATTATTAGAAAATTCAAGAATCATCTCTAGGCAGGTATGCAGAAGTACCAACTACTGGCAGTGCCGGATTAGCCACGAAGCAAGAGTTGCAAATGCTACGGGCCCCGCGCATTTGGGGGCCCCGCGCACCAACGTTTTCTGACCATAAAAAAGTATTATTTATATATTTTTTTTTGGTGGGGGCAATACCCCCATTTATTTAGCTTAATACAAGCTTCATAACTTAATCTTACTTAAAACTATGAAACTTACAGTTACGGTTAGGCTAACTTAAAACTATAATTGGATTGTGTTTCGGAGGAGGTTTTTTGGGCAGGGAGTGCTGAGTTTAAAGTCGAAATCGTTTTCATTCGAATTAACCCTCCGCAGCATACGCGTAATAGGTTCGTTGGAGCCATAAGAGGTACGGTGGGTGGGGAGATAGAAGAGGCGAGGATTTCTAAGGTTGCGAGGGTTTGTGCTGAAAAGAGTTGTAAAGAGTTTGACAATCAACGGAGCCTGAGAGAAGCCGATGAATGAAGAGAATCTCTGCTATATCTCTCCGTTCTTGCAGTGTATTTAAGTTAATTAGTTGAAGGCGGTTCTTGTAGGGGGGCAGGATCAAGGGATTATTCCAAGACAGGCTGCGAAGGGCAAATCTTAGGAAGCGACGTTGAATGCTCTCGATTCTAGAGATGTGGATTTGTTGATATGGGGACCAAACTTGACTGGCGTACTCAAGTAGAGGACGAACAAACGTTACGTAAAGGGATCGGGTGACGTAGGGGTCGGAGAATTCTTTGGACCACCGTTTAACAAAACCAAGTGAAGAGTTGGCTTTTAAAATAATATTATCGATATGTGCCAAGAAGTTGAGCTCTCGGTCGCATAATATATTCCTAGGTCGCGGATCGATTCAACAGTTGATATGGGTTGGTTATGTAGAAGGTAGAGACGTGGAGGAGATTTTATGTGTTTACGTGAAAAAGTGATTGATTGGTATTTGGCAATATTTAGCTCTAAGCAGTTTTTAAGGCACCAGACTGAGAAACTGTCGAGATCTTGTTGGATAAGGGAAGAGTCGTGTTTTGAAGAAATTGTTTTGAAGATCTTAGTATCGTCAGCGTAGAGTAAGATATGGGAATGTTTGATGACGTTTTCAATATCGTTAATGGTAAGAATGAAAAGGAGAGGACCTAAGTGGCTGCCTTGTGGGACTCCGGAGGTAGCTAAGAAAGGACTAGAGAGGGAAGATCTGAAACTAACACAGTAATAACGGTTTTCTAGATAAGAAGAAATCCATTTCAAGAAATTAGGTTCAAAGCCAAGGGCGGATAATTTAAAAAGTATTAGTTTATGCGAAATTTTGTCAAAAGCTTTGCTAAAGTCAGTAAATATAGCGTCAACTTCCTTTCCGTTCTCTAAGGCAGATAGGGAATACGATACAAATTCGACAAGGTTAGTGGTTGTAGACCTACATTTAAGAAAGCCGTGTTGTCTTGGAGAGATCAGAAACTTACAGCGGAAACTTAAAATTTCGTACAAGATACTTTCAAATATTTTAGGGATATGTGAAAGTTTGGCAATGGGACGATAGTTTTTAACATCGCTCTTAGGACCCTTTTTGTGTATTGGGGTTATGAAAGAGGTTTTCCATACCTGAGGAAATTCTCCTTGAGATAGCGATAAGCTTAAAATTTTAGAGAGGGGAAAAGAGAGGGCTGAAGAGCATTTTTTCAGGAATATTGCAGGGAGGCCATCAGGACCAGGAAGAAATTCGTCATTATGTTGACTTAGCTTATAGATATTAGATTTATAAGAAGAAAAGATTTGCATCAAAATGATCAACTAAAATTTTATTTTTGTATCTGCTGGTCATACCAAAAATCATGTTTCGCACCGCACTACACGCAAATTGGCAATACTGCTAAACAAAACGGGGAATTCCCTAATATTTTCTCCGTGCTAGTCGTAGTAACCCGACCGATTTGAAAAGGTTCGATATTTACGTTTGGATGATAATAATAGTATGTACTTTCGATATGAACCATTCCTGAGTAAAATGGTTTCGTAATTGTGTTGAGTATTGTTTTCTTACATAATATAGCGGTGCAACCGATTTTTTTAAATATTTAGTTATTTCTTAAAATATACTAAATAAAACAGTGTTCTTACGTAGTCAAGAAGAGATAAGTATTCAACGATAATAACTGTGCATAAGGTAAGATATTTTTAAGTTAAAATTATAAATTATTATTACTTTTCACTCTGAGCAGTTGCTGAGGTTTATCTGAAAGATCTGACCGTAGTCAACCTTATAAAATAACAATTAATTGTGATTTTTTATATTAGAAATGTTTAAAATTTATTAAGGCATACAATGTGAAAATTTCAAAAATGTGAAACACCGAGTAGGCAAAGAGGGCGAAACGTCAGGGGAGTACACAAATTTATTGCGTTCATGCTTTGTTGTTATTGGTTTGAGGAAACAGAATACGAAGAAGATGATGAAACGGAAATAAAAAAAAGAGAATAGTGTTCGTAGGCTCACCCAATTTGCCGAGGTTGAAACAAGAGGGGGATAGACAAAATTGTATTTATTTTTTACTTGGGTATTTATTATTGCGTTTTTTCTTTGTTCGACTCGTCACCAGGGTAGTAAAATTTCGGAGCAGATTTGTAAAAAAAGGGGAGTAAATCAAAAATTTCCGGAGTAGATTATTTGAAAACGAAAAAAAAAAAATTCAAAAATTGTATTTTTATCAAAAATAAATATTTTTTAACAAATGAAAAAAAAATAAATAAATCAGATACACAAATTCACTTTCAGTGTTAAATTTAAATATTCAGAGCCAAAGTTGGTTAGCTTGGCTAAAGTAGTTGTGATTTGTTTTAGTGTGGGGAAAAGGGAGTAGATCTAAAAAGTAGTAGATTTAAAGGAGTAGGTTTAGTTTTTGTCTTAAAATATTTACTACAAAATTTGATTTATTCAAAGTTTTAAAATGCATAAATGCTTTTTTTCATTTCTAATGTACCTCAACTATGATGTAATTGCAAATCGGGTAAATTTTTTAATCTTAATCATGTGGTTGGATGTCTGTAGCTCCATTCGTATGGAAAGTGACGAAAGTTTTTATTATGTTATTTCTTAAGATACTTATGATACTTATACTGTATACGGGTGGGGCAGGTCATGATCACCAACTGCAGTGGTGAACGATCTTTCTCAACATTAAAACGTGTTAAAAATGAGTTGAGGAACACGATGAGCCAACAACGTCTTAATCACCTCACTCTAATGACTATTGAACATGATTTACTCCGAGAAGTCGATATCAACAGCATTATTTATAAATTTTCCCAAATTAAACCAAGAAAAGTTTGTTTGTAACAGTTTTGTTTTATTTAATACCATAAACTTGATAATTACCTAACCTAAAACAGTTTAAGGGCCCCTTGATAGAATTTGCTACAGGCCCCGCGCTGGCTTAATCCAGCACTGACTACTGGTAATCTAGCTCTGCGACTTAATTTGATACCATAACTCACTTGAGCAGGTGGATGGAATTAAATGGAGGAATTGTGGACCTTCTCACAGAGCTGTCTAATTTGTATAGAGTATCATGTGATTGACCGAAATCAGGATCAGTCACTCAACTGGACCACAACACGCATTCGAAAACGTCTGAACCAGTGGCGTAGCGTGCCATCTCGGCGCCCGGGGCTGGAGACCCATTTTGCCGCCCCCATTCAATACTAAATTAAAATTAAATTTCGAGACATCATTTCACAGGTAATGAGGTATCTTTTATTGAAGGTAAAATATGATCAGCGGTTTCATAAACGGATTCTACGGGCCTTACGTATGAGGCTCGTGAGACAAAGCTGCATCTGCGGATCTATCGCCATGCATGCGTTTTTTCCTGCGAATTCTTATCGTTTTGAGTTTTTCACAGAGAGTCTTAGAAAATTCGATTGCGGCTCTCCACTAGGAGAGCTTTTAAAACGCAGAGTTTCTGAGCACACTTTTCCACACTCAGTCCACGTTGCTGGAGGTTAATCTGTGCGTCATCTTCTTCAGGGAGATCTGCAGCTCAAAAGCCAAGAAAAGTGAGAAAGTTGAATGACTGCATGATTGTCAGAAGAAGACTGGCTCCCGATCCGTCAATTCTTCCAGTACCTCAAGAAACTTGCACAAAATTATTTTAAGCGTCCTTACAGCTTCATGTCTTTGGCAAGACGAGGTTCACTTCTTCTGCAGGCTTGTGACAAGATGCTTGAGTACTTCGTCTTGACCCTGCTCTGTGGTGGGACCAGAACAACTTCCAACTTCGACGGCAGGCACGTCTTCTTCTTCTGCTGTAAAATAAGTTATGCATTCCCATGAATATTGGCCGGAGGACAATTCTAGGCCACTCACGATTGTAGATGGAGGAATCATACTTAAATTGGAATCACTTCCGCTGCTGCTGGATGCCACCGAAGACGTTAACGAAGCTTTCGAACCAGAACTAGAACTGAAATATTTCAGTAATACACCTGAAGACTTCTTCGCATCTGCTTCTTTCTTCGCCTTTTTCTTGCGGTATTCCGCACCGCTTCCTTTAACTCTTTTCATTTTCAAAACTAGTTCAAAGGTTGAGTGAAGTACTAAGTGTTTAGTTTTAGAAGATTCAACAGTATTTAAACTATAAACAACACAATCGAAATAACTTTCTGTGATGCGGGAGGGAGCAAGAACATTGAGCTGGCTGAGACTAGAATAACGTTTCCGTCGAATCCTAGTTATCTTATCATATCTCGCATATCCAGGGCCGCCGCCGCTACCGTGTGTGCAATATGTGCGGCGCGGCGGGCCAATATAGATTTACAGCCCATGTATTTCCCATAAAATAAAACGAAAACAGTGCTTCGAAAACATTAATTTTACTAATCACTCGTATTTTTGTATGAATGGGTATAAATATTCTGATTGCAATGATATAACTAAACATCAGGAAAAAAAAAGTTTTGTATCTTTTAATATTTATGTTATATCTGTTTTTAAATAAGGATTTACGAATAGTTTTTAATTAATGTTAAAATTGACTAAAACAACTCTTTTAGTATTAGCTGGAACTTCGAATATCTGCCATGTGATGCAAGCAAATATTAGTTTATGAAAAACAAATTTTATAACAAAGTTAAAAGTAAAATAAGCTTTTATATACCAATTTTTAAAACATTTTTTCTTATTACTTTACGAATAAAAATAAATTTCCAAAAAAAATATTTAGCCCTTTTTGAGATATCGAATTTTTTTTGTTTAATTATAGAACGTAAAAATTTATCATAAGAAAAAAGATTTATCAAAATTCTCGGAAACGTTTTCGAGTAAAATACGATTTTCGACAACCATTAGTATAGTTATTTTTAAATTATACATTTTTTTTTCTCTTTATATTAAGAAACTTTTATTTATTAAGTTTTTAAAAAATCTACCATAGGCATGGGGTTAAAATCCAAACTAATTTTGTTTGAAAATTTTAATGCACAGGAATATTTAAAATTTTGGAGTGCTTTAGCATTAAACAAATTATCAAAATCGGTTGTACGGATTCTTAAAATTTTTTGATTTTTGTTTAAATCTGTTGGACATTGTTTAAAAGAAAATATAAAACTTCGATAAAAAAAATCGTATGGTAGGTCTTAAAAAAAGAAAAAAAAAAAAAACGTTTGGGGACAAAATTTCGAGACCCACTTTTTTCGTCTTCGCTATCATGCTAATGTCAACTTTGATCAAAATCTCGAGGTCTATTTTTTATGAATGCATAACTTGCCTTATACATATTATGTACCTATAAGTCTCAAGTAAAAAGAGTAAATAATCTTAAAAGGATGCGAAAACTGTATATGCTATAAGAGAAACTCTCAAACTCATTTACAGGAGAGACCCCCCAAATTATAGTCTGACTACGTTCATTGTATAAGTATTTGTGTAGATTGGAACGCGAGAACAACAATGCACCTTTGCTTAATTTTTTCAACTGAAAAATGGAGAATAAATAAAACTTTCGATTGCTCAACGTACATATTATAGCCCCGGTAACCAAGATATGGGTCGGCAATTTAAGGTTCTTGCACAAGGACGCACGAACAATCAGTTTCGCGAGAGTTTCGGAACGTTTTCTTAGAGTTTCGCGAGTCGCGCGACAATACGGAATGCACTCTTACGGCCCTACTCACCGTTTACGAATTCACGGAAATCAGCCGAGAGCTTCAATGACGAACCACAGATAGGGTGGCAAATTTCAAATTTACATCATTGTTGTTTGTTGACTTGTCAAACGATCTGTCATGAAACATATGATTTATACTCTACCCGCATTACTGGCGACATTTTGCCGCCCCCCTAGGCCTGCCGCCCGGGGCGGACCGCCCCCACCGCCCCCCCTACGCTACGCCACTGGTCTGAACTCTGCCAAACTATTAAGCTTGTTGACTCGTGTGCTTAAACAGTAGCTAATCCGATTGAGTATTCAGCCCTCAGTTCACTAAATAGCGGTCTAAAGATTCAAACGGAGAGCTCGGCACAGATGTAACCCAAGTTCGTCCTAGACCATACCATACCATACCATATGCTAATGAAGGAAAGTACCTTGGAATGACACAAGATGCTAAGCTTAAATGGAAAACTCACGTTTAAAAGAAACGAGATCAACTTGAAAATAAATTGCGTGAAATGAATTGGCTTATTGGAAGAAACTCCAAACTCAGCATTTAGAATAAAAAAATCATCTATAAGCAAGTGATAAAGCCCAGTACGGACGTAAGGTATACAACTTTGGGGTTGTACTAAACCAAGCAATAGACAAATATTACAAATTACAATCTTATCAGAACAAAGTTCTCAGAGAAATCATTAATGCTCCGTCGCACCGTGGTACATTAGAAACAGTGATTTACACAGAGACTTAGGATTACCAACTGTTGAAGATGAAATAGCAGTTTTCGCTGGGAAGCTACGAACTCACTTAAATGACCATAGAAATAGAATTATTCGACAAAAAATTGATGAGACAAACCTTGTGCGCCGACTTCAAAGAACGAGACCATTCCACCTAGCGCCATAAGGAGTATCCGCTTTCAAATGTGGTATCCGCAGGTCCTCTCAGTGGGGAGCTACGGCCAGTTGACATCCGGACGGCACTATCTTCGACTTTTTCGACATGGTGCGGATACTTCTTCACTTGATGAAGTGCGTGTGAGTTTTTCATCAAATCGGGGAATTTGGACGCTACAAAATGGTTCAGATAATAACGTTTTATCATTTCCAAATGTTGTTAAGATACTCTAACATGCGATTGTGATTTGTCTGAAAAGTAAAAAAAAAAAAAAATAACAGATAAAATAAGATGGTCACCATAAAAATCTCCACGTCGTCGCTATTTAAAAGTTTCTCCATAAGAAAATTAATCAAAATAACTTGCTCTTGCTGTAAAAGACTACGAATTTCAAAAATAAATGGCGCAAAATTTTTGTTGAATTAGTAGATACGATGTTAAAGCTGTTTTAGTATGAAACTAGGTTAAAACTACGATTTACGATTTTGCAAATTTCAATCGATTATAATATCATACTTTGTCTTACTTACTTACTTATCCGGCTCCCGATCCATGGAGGGTCTCTGCCTGAAATATTGCGGTCTTTCATCGGTTACGATCCCTCGCGAGCTCCCTCCAGTCGTTGGGACCAAGTGCTCTTGCGTCGGTAACCGCATGGTCCCTGTAGCGAAGGTTAGGTCTTCCTCGTCGTCTCGAACCTGGGGCTGGGATTCAAAGATTTTCTTGGCTGGAGCGTTGTTGTCCATTCTCTCGATGTGACCGAGCCAGTGCAGTCGACGTGTTTTGGCTCTTTGGACTATGTACATCCACGTCTTGGTACAGCTGGTATAATTCACGATTGAATCTTCTCCTCCATTCGCCCTCTTCGCATATAGGACCAAATATCCGCCGAAGAATTTTTCTCTCGAAAGTGCCCAGTATCAATTCCACTTTTTTACTTATCGTCCAGCACTCGGCGTCGTAGAGTAGAACTGGGGCCAAATTACGGCATAATGTTTTTAAGTAATACGTGACTGAATTATAAGAGTTTGGCATTACCGCTTACGTCATCGAGCAATCGATTACCCTAATTTGACATTTTCATTCGATCACTGATGGGACTCACTCACTCGGTCACTGAAGCGGTAGTTTGGCCCCTGGTAAAATTAGCGTGTTGTATATCGTGCTCTTTGTCTTTCGAGAAAGGAGTTTTGAACCCATTTGTTTGGCCAAACCGAAGTAGCAGCGGTTCGCTAGGGTAATTCTTCGTCTGATTTCCACTAAGGTGTCGTTCGTGAGATTGATGTTTGTTCCGAGGTAGGTGAACTCCTTGACTACCTCGAAATTACGGCTACCAACAGTACCGTTTTGTCCTAGGCGATGGACAACTGAGGCTTTGTTTGTTGATAGCATATACCTTGTTTTGTCCTGATTCACTTTAAGACCAATGCGTTTCGCCTTTTCATCAATAGCTGTGAACGCTTCGGAACGCTTGGAGCGGCTGATGATGTCGTCCGCATAGCCAAGCAGTTGGGAAGACCTGTTGAAGATAGTGCCTTCCAGATTAACACCACTCTTGCACACTATCTGCTTCAGGACTAGGTTGAAGAAATCACACGATAGCGCATCTCCCTGTCTGAACCCTGTACATGTCTGGAATAGCTCGCACGTTGCACCGCGTATTTTGTAACGTTATGCGGCATAGATCAGTTTTTCGGGATCCCGAGGTCCGACATCACCAAAACAAGCTCTTGACGTCTTACGGGTCTCGACTTGAACATCGTTGGTCTTTTCCAGGATTTGACTGCCTCAATGTGAAGATTTGGTCTATCGTTGATCTGCCTGGCCTGAAGCCACACTGGTACGTGCCGATCATAGTATTCCAGAAAGGTTTTAGACGCTCACATAGTGCGGTAAATAGGATCTTGTATGCAACATTAAGCAGGCATATGCCTCTGTAGTTTTTGCAGGACACATGATCGCCCTTTTCGTAGATTGGGCATTATGGAGCTAATTGACCAGTCGTCGGACATACTTTCCTAATCCCATACTTGGTTTATGAGCTGAAGCATTCACCCTATCAGGACATCTCCTCCATACTTAAAGAGTTCCGCAGGTAGGCCATCCGAGCCTGCGAATTTGTTATTCTTAAGCTTGCGGATTGCTTTCTTAACCTTTTCAGTACTGGGTAGTGGGACTGGATCTTCATTGACTGGTCTTATGCTTCTAAATAATGCCCATTAAGCAGCTGCTGGAAATGCTGCTTAAGCACGTCTACAATTCACTGTGCTTCGGTGACTAGGTTCCCTTCGCTGTTTTGAAGAGCTTGCGTGCCGGTCCTATAACCTAATGCCAGTTGTTTGGATGTTTTGTAGAACCGGCGGGTGTTTGTGGCGGTGCTAGACTCCTCGAGATACCTGAGCTGAGAAGCTGCGGCTGCTTTTTTTTTTTGCGTAGGGTTTTTGTTCTCTCTCCTTCTCTTTTCACGGTATTCCTCTTTTGCTGCTCTTGTTTTCCGTTGCAGCATTTGCATTCGTGCATTTTCCGTCTCCTGCTTCAATACCGCGCATTCGTACCGGGTTCTTTTTCCTAGGTGGTTGATAGCCTATGGTGGTCTCGGCTACCTCCTTAATGATGTCGCGGTACTGGTTCCACTGGTTGTTGACGCTTGTGGCTGGGGGTACGGCAGAGAGTTTCCCGGTAAATTGCTCACTGTAGTCTCTGGCTTTCTCAAGTGTACTAAGGCATGCAATATTGAATTTCTTCCTCTGGGCAGTCTTCGCTTTCTTTTCGTTGGACAGTCGGGCTCTGTACTTTGTCACAACAAGAAAGTGGTCAGAGTACACGGTTTTGCACCCCGGAAAGTTCGCACGTGGTCGATTTGTTTGGTGGTTCGACCATCTAGAGATCGCCAGGTTGCTGTGTGTATCATTCGCCTGAGGAAGTGGGGAACCTAGTGCTACTTATCACCGTATTCCGAGCTGCCGCAAAGTCGATTAGTCGGAAGCCGTTATCTGTTGTCGTTTCGTGGAGGCTGTGCTTTCCAACTGATCCGCCAAAGATATTTTCCTTCCCGACTTTAACATTGAAGCTCAGACCTATAAAGCTTATTATTTCAAAAAAAAAACAATATAACAAATCTCCTCTGTATCATCTCCTGCAACTCAAGCACACATGTACTTTAATAAGGCAAGCCAAATGTCTACCTGTATCCGGAAGGAATTTAATATTTCCTTTGTGAAAAGGTAACGATAGGGAAAATTATAATCAAAAATTCAAGTGATGAAATTGTCATCCTTGCGCTGTATGTACAATCTACATTATGGAATAATCACAAAAGTATAGGATAATTCCTTTTTGACGCAGCACAGCCACATACGCACATTCGTTTAACCAAAAACTACTTCACTTCGCTTTTGTCATCGACCCCCCATATGTTTGCCCAACAACATAATCACAATGAGATTTCAGACTTTGAAAATAGACGCGGGGTGAGTCTGACGAAAAAAGGATCAAAACCCATTTCCGTGAATAGAACTCATGCCGATTTTTGCATAATTTATTCGATGATTATTATGACAAGCTTGCTTCGTTCTTTTTTTTTTCTTTCATTACATATAATATCCTTGAAATCCTTGTGTACAGTTCATGCAGCAACATAAGAGCTGGCGCGTTCCTCTGCTCCGAGAAAAAAAAAAACGCTTTTATGTTCCATGTCAAAACTTCACATTGTGAATTGTGTGACAAAACCCCAACTGTGATCCTTTCGGTTCAACAGGAGAAATAGGAAAAAAAGACTCACAACCGACAACTTCTTGTAACTTTCGCCCCCTCCCTCTGGCAGGCACTTAACAATGCAAGGATATCGACACACAGTTGCTACTCTCGTTTTGTACAAAGTCCTTCGTCCTCATATCATAGAAACTCGTCAACATTGTCGAAGACGACGACAACGACAACGACGTCTTCGTCCTTCTTTTTTATGATTATTATTAGACGCACTTAAACGGCGGCGGTGGGTGGCGGCAGAAAGAGCAAGGACTCGTATATAAAATATAACTGACTAGCGCGATGACATATCCTCTTGTAACCAAGTAAGTAATCACCTAGTACTATAAGATTGTGGAAGGTGGTGGTAACGTCAAAATCTCCCGCCCTCTCATGCCACACGTACAACGTCTAATTTCTTGTCATCGTGGCAATTCTGCAACTTTCCAGAGAATATTTATGTGCGGAATAAAATTTCTCCAATTACATTAATAATAATAATAATTTTTTATTCACGTTGATGATTTTGCTCATCTTCAGCTGAAGTGCTGGTGTAATGAAATTTACTCTTTATTGTTCCCGGGGGGAGTTGGCAAGGCAGCATCCACCGCTGCTGACAGTGACGCAGAAGATGATTTTTCAACACCTGATCTTTTGGATGAGAAAGAAATAAATTACTTGGGTTCGGTCGATTGACGAATTTTCCGCTCAAAAAGGAATCAATTTATCCAAAAGTGTTGCTGTTCTTGCAATTGGTCTGTTCGAAGATCAATCATAATGGATCACCAACAAAAAGAATTGTTTTGAAACAATTTATGAGAATAAATGAATTTCTTATTCAGTCATGGTCATGGGGATTGAGAACATTTTAGTTTGAGTAAAACCTTCCGTTGAGAGATAAAATTCTCCCTTCGCATGATTACTATATATCACATGCATCTTGGGATACGAGATGGATCGATCAATATTATATTATAGTCCATAAAAGTAAGGGTAGAAGAAAAGGCTTTTAGTAATTACAAGAAAGTTTACCGTTTCTAAACCAGCCCATTCGATAAGCATGTAGGAAAATGAACGCACAAAAGTGTCCAAAATTAAAAGAAAATAATTATTTCATTGTTTTTTGGTCACTGCATCGTTAATTAAATTCAAATGAAAGCTCAAATAAAGCTGCACATCATCCGCGTGAATACACAATTTGCAAAATTTTAACAACTGAGACAAATCATTAATAAAATGAGAAAATAGCTAAGGTCCTAGTATATATCCCTGTGGCACATCTCTTGTAACAGGGAGGAATGATAAAAGCTTCGTATTGTAATATTTTTGCTAGGTTCTTTAAATAAAACTTATTACTCCTTTTAGAATTTCTTCTTTATTTACACTTTTCAAATCAAAACAATAAATCTCAATTTATAATCAACTCTAATACTTTTATTCCAACTTAAATCCACTTCTTTAATTACACTTTCCACAATCCAATAGTTCAGCTTTGCACACTTTCATAATCGAAAATAAACTGTCTTCCGCTCACCGTGTACACTCTCTTATATACTCAAACCAGTTGTTCTCGAAGGTTCTTGTTTAGAATATTCGATTTGCTTGGAATAAGGGGAAATTCATATGGAGATAGAATGTTCTAGTAGTTTGGAATAAGGGGAAATTTAGATGCGATGGAAAAGAGCTTTTTTTTTGTTCCCTCATAAAGCAGATATGTAATTCCCAACAGATGGCGCTGTAGGAGTATAAAGCTCTGTTCGCAACATTGCCCCCTTCTTAAGATTGTTCGTCCCGAACAACTCTATCACCAGCTTCGGCACTGTATCGGTGCAGTCGATCGTTATGCACAACTTTTAGCTTTCCTCTTAACCCTCTTTGAATTCGGTAAACGACATCATTGATTTTCGTGACGACAGTATAAGGGCCTTCCCAGTTTTGTTGAAGCTTCGGCGACAATCCCTTTTGACGATGTGGGTTATACAGCCATACACGATCTCCTACTTGGAATCCTGTCGTGTTTGCTCTTGTGTCGTACCTTGTCTTCATTCGATCGCTGTAAGTGCTCATTCTAGTCCTGGTCCTTTCGTGGATGTCGATTAGCCTCTCTTTTAGGTCACTCACGTAATTCCCTGTTTCCTGAGACTCTTGTGGTGGGTGTCCAAACCTTATCTCACTAGGCAGCCGTATGCTTTTTCCGAACAGGATCTCAGATGGTGTTTGTTCTGTTGAGCTATGTACTGCACTTCGATAGGCCATCAAAAATAGTGGTATGTGCCTATCCCAGTTTCTTTGGTAGTCGCCTTCGACCTTAGTGAGGTGCTCTTTTAAAGTCCTGTTAAATCTCTCGACCATTCCATCAGATTGCGGGTGAAGTGGTGTGGTTCTCGTTTTCTTAATGCCAAGGAACGCGCACACCTCTTGGAATATGTTCGACTCAAAGTTCCTTCCTTGGTCAGAATGGAGCTCCATAGGCACACCGAACCTGCTTACCCAGTTAGACACAATCTGGTCGGCCACGGTCTTGGCTTCTTGGTTCGGGATAGCGTATGCCTCAGGCCATTTGCTGAAGTAATCCATTACCACCAGAATGTATTTGTTTCCATCATTCGTTTCCGGAAATGGGCCAGCTACGTCAATAGCAATCCTTTCAAACGGTGAGCCAACATTTTATTGCATCATTTTCCCTTGCAGTTTTCTACCAGTGCCTTTGGTTTTAGCACAAGCGTCACAATTTCGGCACCACTTTTCAACGTCGTCTCTTGCATGCAACCAGTAGAATCGTTGTCTCACTTTTTCTAAAGTCTTATTGACTCCCAAATGGCCTCCTGAAGGTCCATCATGCATCTCTCGAAGAACCTCCTTGATTTTCGATTGAGGTAACACAAGCTGCATTACATAGGATTTACCATCAGCGGACTCCCATTTTCGCCGAAGAACACCTTGTTGCACATGAAGTGAGTCCCATTGTGCCCAATAGGCCTTTAAAACTGGACTCCTATCAGAGATGTCATTCCATGCGGGTTTTTCTTCATGTTCCTTCCATGCCAGAAGAGGTTCAATGTCGGGGTCTTCTTGTTGAGCAGATCTTATTTCTTCATTGCTCCATCCACAAATGGGGTCAGCCCTTATTCGCAGAGTTTTGATGGCGACCATGCGTTTGTTGCCATTTAACGTTGCTTTGACAGTCAGACTTTTATTATCTCGTTTGGTTTGAGAAGCCTGGATGGTGTTTCTGGGGCCATCGATACCAGAAACCAGCTTCTGCTCCTCGAAGTTGGTTCTAACTCGTTTCTCTGTTGGAAAACTTGTTCGGGAAGTAACACTGGTGTTCTTGTTACCTTGTTCTGAGTTTGAAACTCCGTGTCTACATTGTTGACAAGCTCTTCTTGGTGGTAATCGACACTGACGCTGTAAATGTCCGGTCTTGTTGCAATTCCAGCATTTTGTAAGTCCGTTTCGTTGGTTCCTTTGGACATCCGTTCTTTGGCATGAGCATTCTTCGACGATGGCTTCTCTAAGTCGATGTACTCCGTGAGAAGCTTGCTCAGCTGCTTCCATTGTCAAGGCAAACGCTAATGTTTCAGAAAGCGTTCGTTTTCCAGCAGTTCGCACGGCCCTTTGAAGATGTATGTCGGAAATGGCGCGAACAAATGCCTCAACTGCAAGATGAACAAGCCTTTCAATGTCCGCTTGTAGCTGTTGTAAAGTTTCGCCCCTCTTCTGAACTCTGGAATAGAGTCGTACTTTGAAGACTTCTTTCATATGGCTATTGCCAAAGCATTTGTCTGTAGCCTCAACCAAGTAATTAAAGTCGCCGCTCTTATCTGCTGGTATGGTTAGCAATATCTCAGCAGCTGCTCCTCTAAGAGCAAGGGTTAGAGCTATACACTTGTCAGCCTCATCCCAGCCATTTGCTGTAGAAGCTGCCTCAAATTGCTTCTTGTATATTAACCAAGAAGTTTGTCCATCAAAGGTTGGAGGTTGCATCTCCTTTTTCCTCAAGGTTTCTCCAGAACTTTCCCGAATCTTTATATTTCGAATGCGATCTAGCTCTTTTGAAAGCGTCTCCATTTTGTTGTTGACTTGATTCTCTAATAATGAAACACGTTCGGCTTGATTCTCCAATAATGAAACACGTTCATCAAGTGCAGATACATTCTTTTCGATGTTAACAAGCTTGCCTTCTAGCATGTTTCTCTGTTCTTCGAGAAGGTCTTTTTGTTCGCTATGCTGTTTCTCCAGGCATTCGAGTTTCGAGAACATTCTTTTGTACATTCTCCTGTTCTTTCTTTTGTTCATTTCGTTGCTCTTTGAGACGCTCAAGCAGAAGACTAAACATATTTGAAACATCTACATTTTTACTTACGTCTGCTTCCTCAGCGTCAGCTTCAAAGACGAAAATGTCCGGGTCTTCATTTTGTTGTTTCAAATATTCGGCCAAACGCAGAACAAGCTCATTTTTCGATCCTGCCCTAGAAAGTTCTCGCTTGCCTAATTCACTTTTCAGCTCATTACAGTTGAGCTCTTTTAGTAACTTGCTCATTTTTATTATTATTATTATTTGTTTTTTTCGCACACTTCACTGCACAATAAGTTTTATTCCACTTTTCTGACACCAATGTAATATTTTTGCTAGGTTCTTTAAATAAAACTTATTACTCCTTTTAGAATTTCTTCTTTATTTACACTTTTCAAATCAAAACAATAAATCTCAATTTATAATCAACTCTAATACTTTTATTCCAACTTAAATCCACTTCTTTAATTACACTTTCCACAATCCAATAGTTCAGCTTTGCACACTTTCATAATCGAAAATAAACTGTCTTCCGCTCACCGTGTACACTCTCTTATATACTCAAACCAGTTGTTCTCGAAGGTTCTTGTTTAGAATATTCGATTTGCTTGGAATAAGGGGAAATTCATATGGAGATAGAATGTTCTAGTAGTTTGGAATAAGGGGAAATTTAGATGCGATGGAAAAGAGCTTTTTTTTTGTTCCCTCATAAAGCAGATATGTAATTCCCAACAGATGGCGCTGTAGGAGTATAAAGCTCTGTTCGCAACAGTATTATGTGAAACGGCTTGAACACGGTGGCTAAGATAACTTTTGATCTAATTGGTGAATTGGTATGAAAAATTAGAGAATTTTGTGTTCAACCAAAGGCCTTTGAAAAATCGAAGATTGTGAGCAGAGATAGCTTCTTTTTGTCCACGGCTATATAAACATCATCTAAAACTTTTAATAACGCTGTTATGCAACTATGATTTAATCTAAAACTGATTGCGCTTCATTTCTAAGCTTTGCACGATTTGTTTGCTTACTACATTCGAACAACTTTGAAAGAAAAGGCAGAATTGCTATCGATCTGAATTTTTTTGAGTAACATTGCCGACGGTTGACGTTAACCTTTGGCTAACAAAATAGTGCTTGTTCGGCATAATTTCAATTTAGTTTATATTTGATGTTAAATCAGTTTACAAACTTATTCGAAGGTTGCCAATACGAGAAAGCCAACTGGGACGGTCTCAACAATTTCTTCAGGAACTTTAAAATGTCGCTATGCTTCCTCGCTCGATTCCAATGCTTTCCTTCATTGGTCTCTCAGACCGAAAAATCATTAATTCTTTGTTTTCTTCAAAAATATTATCCTTGCCTCCCTTAAGTTTTCAGTAGCTTCCTAAATAAGTGTTCTCCATCGTTTAGCTGGGCGCAAGCGCACGTGCCGAGTAGACGTGTTTTTTTTTTTTGTGGAGTTTTTAGTCCCTCAGACCGACGCAAATATAAGTTCGGATTGCTAAGCTTTACAAAAATATGAAGATTGAGTCTTTTTTATACTTTTTTATAATTACTGTTATTCGTTTTTATATATACGTAATTAACTAGCTTAAATGCCCCCGCTTCGCCGGGTGCTATAAAATTCGATCACATTGTTAAACCACCTTTTTACTGCAAGTCTTGTACTCGTATCATTGCAAAGCCGAGATTGATTAATATTGCGTAGCATTATTATCGGCGCCCCAACTTTTAATGGTAGATAATGTGGTGGCAAACCAGGCAAATCAAGAGAATTTAAAAATTCAGTGGGATAATTCACAACATCATCTTGATTCATAATTGTGTCGATGTACTTGTATGCAAAAAATTGAGTTGGTATTTTATTCAGAATGTCTGCATTGATATCATTTACGTCTAAATTTTTTCCAGCAAAAATTGCCCTTTCACTCAACCAATTATGATTATTGAGTTGTTGTGCTATATTTGGAAATACACTATTAATCAATTCTTGTTTTGATTGAGTCATTCGACAGAAATTGGTTAATAGTGTTACTAAGCCAGTTGAATTATCAACATGTAATTTTCCATCTCCAATATCCAATAACTGTTTAGAAAATTCGGCTGCTGTTCGATCATTCTCTAATTCAACGCGAATATTTTTAGTTAGGGTTAGTTTTTTTACATGCCTCCACAAATACGATGATTTCAAACATGCTTTCAATTCATCAGCAGCTGTAGATCGATTAATAACAGACAATGTTTGGCGAAAACCACCTGCTAAAAATATCAAGGCACCACCAAAAATCCGTTGATTTCCACGTAAATCTTGCAACATTCTATCTATTCTAGAAGTAATGAAATCAAAAATGTTTTTCCAGTTCCACCAGGTGCATCTAAAAAAAAACATTGCACCTCTTTCATTACGAACAGCAAGCAAGATTGTATCATATACACGCTTCTGTTCAATATTTAATTTTGGAACATTTTACCGCACAAATGCCTCCAATTCAACAGAATCATAACATAATTCACGCCGCATTTCCATGTTGAATAAATCTTGCGCCGAACGATTAGGTGCTATCATTCCCAACTGAGATAAAGCTTTATTCGCAATAATTGACATACAAATATCTTCAATCAAAATAAGAGCTTCGTTGTGGATTTCCGGATTAATTAGCAAATTTGGATTTGAATTAATGGTACGTAATCTACGTAAAATATCATCTGATAATTCATCTTGATGGTTGTGCCATAATTCAAGCGAATTTCAAGGTGAAAATGTTGAAATTATTATTGCGAGAGACAATGATCGATTTGAAATTTGATGATGGATCCTTTAAAAGAGAAGCACTGACATTTGAATATGGTTCATTTGACAAATCTGCAAATGAAATACATCGAATTCAAAGAATTATGTAATCGATCGAATCATTTAAGCCAAACAATAATTGTACCTATCGAAATAGAACTTGTTAAATGACGAAACAGAAGCATTCTTCTCTTTCTCATTTTTTTTAAGTCATATTTTCCAGACATAAGTTAATCAGATATCAAACTTAAATCCGAATTATCTTCATCCCAATCTATACTGAAAAACTCCCGTCAAATTTTTTAAATCACTGGCATATAAAATAAATATATTAGGTATATACCAAGCAAAGCGGTGTCACTTTTTTTTATTTGCGAAGATGTTTTGATTGATGTCCTAGAAGCAGTTTCAAGGCCAACAATTTTAAAAATTTCACTTATGGGCATTTCTTCACGATCATCATCAACATTTTTAAATTGACCTTTAGATATAGATGGTTTATCAGTTGAAGGCAGTACACTACCACCATCCTTTGATTCAATATTTTTTTTTTTCAAAGCATCCCTCTCTTTAACTAACTTTACAACAATTTCTTTAATATGGTCTTCCATCCTTTTTTCGATTTTTTCAAGTATTATTCTTGTTCTATGTGATGCTTCTCGAAATGTTCCTTTTGGTCCTTTATTTATTTTTTAACTCCATCTAATTCTTCCTTATAATAACTTTTTTTGCCTTCCATTCTTCGCTATACTAAATCAAATATGTACATATTAAATTATTGGATATATCTACACAACTTAAAACATAAATGCAATAACCTACTCAAGAAAAATTCACAATCCACGATTTTTAAAAATAATTTAGAAAACCATTTTACTTACCTTAAACAAATCTAATTAAGCTGAAAATTGAAACTTAAAAAAACTTAACGAAAAAAACACTTGCTGCTAGAACGTTGCACCAATTAAAAAGAAAGTTTTTTCCGAGCCTCACTCTCACGAAAGAAAAACAAATTACAAACAGACATATGCCTTAAAAAAAAATTATAATTAAATAATTTTTTTCACAAAGTGCCGAAAAATCAATTCGAAAGTCTTATATGTATATTTAATTTATTTTATAGTGTGGGTTGTGTTGGTGTATTTTGATAGAGTTTCGCTCATTTTAGATAGTTGTAAAAGGTATTTAGATTACGTCTGCTAATAACTTCGTTTATAATTATCTAATCTTCACGATTGAGGTATTATTTTAAATGTTAAATGTAGCTCGGATTACAAAACTTCGGCTGGACCAATTTTCAAAAAGTTTGTTTCTAAACCATCTCCAAATAGTCCCCTTTCATTTAACAAAAAAAATTATAAAAATCCATCCAGCCGTATTCTAGTTATAAGGTCACACACAAAAGTTAAACTCGTTTTTATATAATTAATAAGTTTTTTTTTATAAAAGAAAATATTTATTTTTATTAATTAAGTTAAGGTCCAAAAAAAATTAATTTTTTGAGAGGTTAGTTTTAAAAGTTATTGCTTCCAAATAAAGTAAAACTTTCTTTATTTTTCTATATGTTTTATTTAATTATATATTATTTTCTTAAAAATAAATGACAGAACTACTTATAGAGAATACATATTCAAGAAAATACAGACGAGATAAAATGTCGGTCTGAGAGACTGTGCGCGAGTATAATGTGTATTGTCAAAACGCGCGAGTATAGGAAGGTTTTAATCATTTTCGGAATGAGAAAGTTTATTATGAATAGGAAAAAATCCATTAACCCGAAAGAGAATTCATGGTTTGATTTGAGCTGTCAAGAGGATATTAAGGTTTCGGATGTTAAAAGATCAAGCCTACTGAAGAAACCCGGAATAATTTCAAGGAATCTAGAAAGACCTGTAAAGATCATATTAGACGAAGCAAATCTGTGCATGATATGTGCATGACCAAAAATTAAGGAAAAAAAATCATACTTCAATGTCCCAGAGGTACTGAAATTTTTCGGTCTTTTGTTAAAAATGTACGAAATACAACTTCGTTTTTGGATCGTATGCTTGTTTTCAATGACAATCCTTCTGTCAGATCACAAGAAAAAGCCAATTTACTTACAACACAGTTTGCTGTTAATTAATTAACTCTTCCTGGATCTTGATTTCTCCTGAACTTGAGGGCGAAAACGATATTATGACACAAATCTTCTTTCGCAATCACACAGTTAAAAAGGTACTGAATGATCTTGATGTATAAAAATCCACTGGCCCGGATAGTATCGTTCCTGTTTTTCTTAAGAATTTTTCTTCGACGCTGGCAAACTCATTGCGTAAGCTTTTCCATCTTTCCTATTATACTGATCTTCTTTCAAATGGATGGAAAACAGCATTCGTCCAGCTTGTTCCATAAAAAGGCTAATCTTCTTTCCCTCTCAATATCGACCAATTGAACTTATGTCCCTTCTTTCCATCGTAATTGAAACTCTTATTAATTGTCAGCTGAAGAAATATCTTGTAGAACGAAAGCTTATCAGTGCATGGCTTCTCAATATATGGCTTTCGTAGTAATAGGTCTAACGTTGACCTGATGGTATATCTCACCCAACTTCGTTTTGGAGAAAGTAAGGTTATGGCACTTTATATTTCGAAAGGTTGGCATTATTGGTATTGGTATTGCACGTACTGTTAAATTCAGAGATTCATTCTTTAGCCACACTAATACGAATACGGTTCAATATTTTCTTCCTATTACGATTCACCGAAAGAAAAAAGCTTGGTTGATTCAAAAATATTTCGTGGTTAACTAACAATCACCTAAACATTGTGATATCAAATACGTATGTACTTGAATCAACAAAGGCATCGTGATTGAATCAACCAACGCGGCGTTGTTGGTATTTTGTTTTCTAAAAACTACAAAAATGTTTGAATCAAAGATGTTGGTATTTGTTTCAAACATGATTTTGTTGTTATTCAACAATGATATTGTTGATTTAATTGTTGGCTAACCATAAATATATTTTACACAAAAAAAATCATAAAATTCTTAAATTAAACATGTTCGTGATTGAAACAACTAACGTTTCATGCTTGAATCAACCAATCAGACATGTTTGATATTTTTATCAAAAAAGTATCTCAAATATAGTTATTTAAGCTCGTTTCTGTTGAGTTATTGTATTTTTTTTCATATATTTTTTTTTTTGTATCGAACATGTTTGTGATGACCCAATAATGTTTTATGTTTTATGAAGAAATCAGACTTTGTTGAAATTTTTATCAAACAAATATCACGAAAATAGTTATTTAAACACGTTTGTTGTCGATTTAAATCTTTTTTTTTTTCATTACTGAATATCTTTGTGATGACCCAACAATGTTTTATGTTTTATCAAGAAATCAGACTTTCTTGATATTTTTATCAATAAAATATCACGAAAATAGTTATTTAAACACGTTTGTTGTCGATTTAAATCTTTTTTTTTTTTTTCATTACTGAATATGTTTGTGATGACCCAACAATGTTTTACTAACAAATCGGACTTTGTTGGTATTTAAAACACAAAAATATCACGAAAATAGTTATTTAGACATTTTTGTTGTTGATTTCTATTATTTTTCTTCATTTTTTAATTAAATACGTTTGTAATTATGAAACCAATGTTTCGTGTTTGATCCACAATTTAGCCATACTTACTTGATAACTGCGGCTAAATTAAATATATATGGGCTTATCCGTGCAAATTTAAATTTTTGCCATGCGTCGAAATATATAGACATTATTATTAAATATTCAGGTTTTGGAACTTATAATATTATATATCATTGAGTTTTAACTATTCAATTTATAAAATTAACCATCGAGATAGTGCGAAAGTGTTTGAAATCGCAAAAATCATCGAATATTGAGACTTTTGGCTGCGTGCCTGGATAATAAACGTTTTGTATTATTGCAAAAATAATGTTTAACAAAAGATTACTTAGTACAATTTTTGTTTTTTCAGATAAATAAAGGTCAAAATTAATTGAAATCATTCATTTTGAGTGCGTGCCTTCCTTATAAATAATCCTATATTATATAAATTTTAGAAAAAAACTGCCATGCGTGATTTTTCGTAAATCTTTAATTGTCACAAATTTTCGTGTCTATTTTTTTAACATTGATCATGGGGCATTTTTTTATGGTCTGCATCATTATTTAAGCTATCTAGAGTAAAAAAACTTTGGCTTCAATGCGTGCTTCATTATGTACAAATTTTATGAAGTTAACAAAAAGAACGTAAAAAACGTAACTGTTTCAAAAAAGGTACATTTTTTACTAGCACACCAAAGCATTGTTTGATTACACCCTTACAATGAGCGTAATTTAAACTGTAGAAACTATAAAAAAAAATGGTAAAAGTGTTAAACAAATAAGTTTGAAAACAGAAGCTGTGAAGATTAAAAATAAAAACCAAATCAATTAACTCGGTGCTTAAAATAAATTATTTTAAATTCATTTTTCTATACTTTATACCTTTATACTCTTCAACAAACATTACATATATGAGTTATTTTGAAGTTTTTTATTTATTCGTGGTCTATAATTGAAGAAAAACTCAAATTTACATGCGTGCCTTAATTTTTTTTTTGTTTTTTTTTTTCAAACTCAAGAAGTTAAAACTTACAGGGATAAGCCCATATAAGTTATTCAACCATAGTTGTGTTAATCTGAATATAAAATTTCATTAAGAACTAAGTATAACGAAGAATATTTTTGCCATTTGAATCAAAAAAATCATGTAAGAACAAAACAAAAAAAATTGATTCTAACCACCATTTCCAGGCATTATTCGAGGCAGTAAATTGCATTTTTATTGATTAATATCATTTATGATGCAATTAAACAATTCTCAAGAACGGTATTGAAATTTTCAAAAAAAAAAATTTTGGATTTAATTTTTTTTTTTGAAAACTCAATATTTCGAAAACCCCTTGCTCGATTTTTTTAAAACTTGCTAAATAAAAGTTTCTTATTATAATCTACAAGATATGAAATTAAAAATAAGAAATTATTTTACCTAAAACTAACGGTACCCACCATACAAATGTTAAAAAATGGTTTTCGCAAATCGTATTTTTCTCGAAAACAGTTCCGAGAATTTTGATAATTTTTTTTCTTTCCATTGATTCTTACGATCTATAATTTAATACATATAACATTTTGAAAACAAGATATTACTGACTGTACCTACTATATAGAACCATTTTTTTAAACTTTAAATTTTTCATTACCGTCTCAGCGTGTTTTAATTAAATGTTTTAAAGAGAAGCTTCTTAAAAGTTTAAAAACAATTTTTTTTTGAATTTTGAAAAAAGATCTTTTTTTTTTTTGAAAATTCAATATCTCAAAAAGGCGCAAATTTTTTTTGTAAATTTAATTTTTATTCGAATAATAATAAAAACTTTGAATTGAGGTGCCAATTTATTTTCTCAAAAATGTTTTAAGAATTTTGTATAAGCTTGTTTTAGTAAGAAACCACTACAACGAATTATAATTTTGTTCTTGCACAAGCTTTGCTTAAGGGCATCTACTTAAGGACTTGTTTTATAGTCATTTAATATAACATTTATTTTTGAAATTTTTAGTCTTTTACATAAGTGCAAGTTCTAGTAACCCAGTCGTGCATTTTATTAATATTAAATTAATGAATTTTAACCTGGTGCAAAATATGTGTAAGCCTGTCTAACTGGCATAATTACCTCTTTTTTGAAGAATTTTTCATATTGAACTGATTATCGTTGGAATATCTATTCAGTTCTGTGCCTCTATTTACTCGTATTTACCTCGTGTTATTTGAGGCTCTGGAACACCCATATTTTATTTCCGACACTTTTATTTTTGACAGCCTGTGCAGTATATTATCTTATATTTGTGTACTGTTTCTTATACTTAAGTAGTGATTAACTACTTTCCCCGCTTAATTGCTTTTTTTTAAAGTTGAAATTAATTTTTAAAACGGCCCTTTTTATATTGTATGTACCTATCTGTAATTTAAGCAATTTTTTAAATTAAATTCTTGTATTTTTTTATTGAATAAATGTTTTTGTTGTTGTCACTGAAAAAAAATATTTAATTTTGATTAAAACTTTTCTTTAAATCAATTTTAATATTTTTTTTGAACCATTTCATTAGTAAAAAAAAATTGTACAACGTAGATATTAGCTTCATTTTCATACAAATTAAATACAATTTCGTTTACCTCATAAGATCTGAAATCAAAATTTTCAATGATGCATTTTAATGCTAGCTCTAGTAGCGATTGAAATGTGGATTTATTATTATATCCCAACAAAAACCCCATTCCCAGAATTTTTTGTGCTGGCGCAGATTTAATTGCAGAAATTGGCAACGTTCTTCAATTCAATTACAAAACACAATAGGTACCTATACCTATCAGTTTTGAAACTCCAAACATTTCTACGTCCCCATTTCATTTCGATTCAGGCTAGGTATACACATTTTTATAATCTAATTTTTTCTTACAGAGTGGTTACAAAAAAAATGGTCGAAAACTGTATACAACATACTCACAAATATTATTATTAATTCAAATTATTCTTGTAATGATTTAACTATCATCTAATTCTTACAGGCTGCCTAAAATTTTTTACATGTCTGCAAAAAATATGATTTTGAAAGGTAGTGTGTTGTCAACTTTACATTATGCTTGTGATGTCACAGTACCCCAAAGATGTTTTCAACCATAAATATTGTCACATAACTATATATACATTGTTACACTATCACAGTCAATGTAGTAGTACCATGTTTGTGCCCCTTTGACTACGTACGTGATCAAAGACACGCAACAAGTTCTGGAAATCGAAAACGGTTTCCATCATGCACATATTTTCTCAACCATATACATTGTTACACTATCACAGTCAATGTAGTAGTACCATGTTTGTGCCCCTTTGACTACGTACGTGATCAAAGAAACGCAACAAGTTCTGGTTTCCATCATGCACATATTTTCTCAACCATATACATTGTTACACTATCACAGTCAATGTAGTAGTACCATGTTTGTGCCCCTTTGACTACGTACGTGATCAAAGAGACGCAACAAGTTCTGGAAATCGAAAACGGTTTCCATCATGTACATAGTTTCCCAACCATATACATTGTTACACTATCACAGTCAATGTAGTAGTACCATGTTTGTGCCCCTCCCCTTTGACTACGTACGTGATCAAAAAGACGCAATAGTCGCAGTGTTGGGACTTCGCAGAAGCCAAAGAGTGGTAGAAAGGTTGTCAAAAAAGTGGTAGAAAAGTAGTAGAAATTAAAAGTCATTTTGATGTAACAAATATTATATTCGATAACTTTATTAAAAATAAATCAAATAAAAAAATAAAATAAATAACATTTCAGTTCTTTATGTTTCAAAGATTATAATCTGAAAGCAAGTCATATACATACAGTGAAAGCTCTACTTGCGGACAGCTCCAATAAGCGGACAGTTCCCTTAAACGGACACATTTTCGGGAACGAACTTCTTTTACGAAAATCTCATACAAATAACTTTCCTATAAACGGACACTCTCATAAACGGACGCGGACACGTTTTCTTGCCCATTTTAGATAGAAAACCTCCCATACGCGAACACATTTTTTATTTAGGGATTATTTTTTCTCAAAAATGTAACGGAAAAGAACAGCAAATCTGTTCTAAGTACAGTTTATGTTTAATACGTAAGTAAGTCTATAGAAAATCTCCCATAACCGGACGCGAAGCTCTAATGACTGGGCAGTGCGATGTTATATGTTGAAAGGTTATTAGGGGATTTCCCGTGTTAGTTACTGGCGGTAGTTGGTGTAATTTTGAGAGGGTATAGTTCCCTTTTTTAATCGCGTTTCGTTTTTACACATGTCATTTCCTTTGCTTCAGCTACTCATTCATCACACTCAAAGGTTTTTTGTATACCCTTAATATGTCAGAGACACAGTGTGAGCATTAGGGAAATAGGGAGGGGTCAGAAAGGAGGTGTCGGTGTACCTACATTGGTTTTGAATTTTTGAACATTGCAATGACTGGGAAAGACAGAGCGTGGTAAGGAATTCCACATTAGCGTAGTACGGCTGAAGAACGAATCTCTGTACTTCACAGTACGTCCGAAGTTAGACTCAAGGGTAAACTGATGGACATTCCTAGAAGTGCGAATATTACGGTTGAATTGTTTAAGGTGAGGAATGCAGCTGGCTATTTCACTAGAGCATAGTCCGTTAAAATAACGGTAAAAAAGGGTGAGGCAAGAAAAGTTGTAAATTGCCAATGCATTGGGCAACAAAAACTTATTGGTTCGCGCTTTGGCAAAAAGTTTGTTTTTTTTTCAGCCACGACATGAAATATTTTATCTATGCAAAGTTTTTTAGATTTATTATTGGAAAAACACAAGCTGCAGAAATTTCAAGAAATAAAGAAGATGTTCGTGGAAAATGGCACGGTAGATCGTAGATCTAATATTAATCAGAATTAATATAAAGTTAAAAAAAAAAAAGATTTTTTATTGCTTTCCCTTAACCGGACAGTTCTCATAACCGGACAAAAATTGGGGGACCATGAGTGTCCGCTTATTAGAGCTTTCACTGTACATATACAATTTCATTTAGACTTGTTCCAAACCAAAAACTTAAATCTATAACATGAAAATCGTCAGAAAATCTAAATATTGAAGCATATTTTACTAATGCTACTGGAGGATCAAAATTTTGATCATTGAGTTGAAAGTTTTGTTTCCAATTTATTTCTTCTTTCATTTTTAATATTTTTCAAATCTGAAAATTTACGTTCCGCAGCAGCACTGCTATACGGTAAGGAACAAAGCTCGAAGAAAAAGAAATGTTTTTAAACAATAACTTGGCCATACCATCAGTTTTAAAAATTTGGAGTAAGTGATTTTCTCCTATTAGTTTTCTCCACTCATTATTTATCCATTCTAGGTTCGTTATATTTGGTGAAAAATGTCTCGTTAGACCTAAAACTGATGGCATTGTTCCATCAATGACGTTTTTTTGATTTAAATATTTTAATAATTTTATTTTATCGTTTGAAAAGTTAAGTCTTTCTCCAATTTGAAAACATAATTCGACATAATAGCTGCACATCACTTTTCTTAATTCCATAAGTTCTTGTTCATAGATGTCATTTTCTAAAGAGTACCCTTCAAATTGAAGGCCAATACACATTTGAGAATATGGTAAATAGTTTTCAGGGTTTCTTATATTTGTGTTTGTATTAATATATTCTGACTTTACAAAATTGTACATTATATTTAGTTTTAACGTATTCATACTTTCGATCAAAAAGTGTATTTTTTTTTTTTTTTTTTATTTTTATAATTTTCAGATTTATTGACAAAAAATTAAAAAAAAAAATTAAATTGTCTTTATTTTTTAAAAAATAAAAAAGTTGTGAAGCCTTAGAAGTAGGTTCTTCAAATGAGTGCAGTTGTGCAGTATACAAAAAAAAAACGAATAATTTGCCCTATAGTACCTTGAGTTTGGCAAAATTTTAAAATTTGATGGTCATTAACCCCAAGTGCTTTTTGGAAAGTACTGAAATCTTTTTGTTTTTTCGAGCTGTGGCAAAAAAAGAAATATACATAAGTATATCCCTTAATGATTTTTCTATTTGCCCAGGCATACATTTAGCAGCATAAGCGGAGCACAAACTTAAATTATGACATGTACCTCCAATCGTTAAAATATTAGGATTAATATTTTTGAAACGTGAGGCAACACCACTTAATGAACCCTTCATAACAGCAGCATTGTCTAAAGCAAATCCAATCATGTTTTGAATTGAAATAATAAAAAGTTTCAAAGTTTCTACAATTTTATTGTAGATTGATTCAGCTCTTGAGTCCTCTAGCTCAAATAACCCAAAAATTTATCTTTTACTGCTGCCTCAACTGAATTAAAATAACTCACAAGGACAACAAAACATATTTTTGATGAAATATTAGTGTTTTTATCAATTAGTATACTATATTTTTTGATTATCAAGTCTTTTGCAATGTCTTCCGAGGCATATGGCCTTAATGAATTTTTAGGTGTTGATGTGGTCGTATGGTATACGGTAAAGTAAGAAGATAGGTGATAGGTGAGTTGCAAAAAGTGGTAGAATTAGAGTTTCAGGTGGTAGGTTTTCATGAACAGCAAAAAGTGGTAGAAATACCACTTAAGTGGTAGAAGTCCCAACACTGAATAGTCGCCTCTCGTCTCTCAAACGTATACCTACATTGTTACACAGTCAAAGTTAGTTTAGTTTGTGCTCTTGGACGTTAAAGTTCTTTCCTTTTCCTTGCAATAAAAAAAAATTGTGCTGGCGTGAGAATTCTTTTGCAATAAAATTATTAAAATAGTAATAAATAAAGTTATGAAGAACATTATCTAAAAACCAAGTCTTCCTGAGAAATAAGAAGAAAAAAGTCAACTCATATTTTACATTTTGTGTACTTATTAAATTGGTAAGTCTAACCGTGTAGTTTAAATTGAATTACTTTGCAAATTAATATGAAGGTGTTATATGCAGCCACTTTGTTAAAAAATGTTATAGAAAATAAACTTTAAATTCTTGTAATTCAAATGTTTAAAAATTGCGCTTAACACCTTCATTATTTCAGCGCTTCATTTAATTTTCCATCATGCACATAGTCGTCTCTCAAACGTATACCTACATTGTGTAACGGTATTGGTGTTCCTAACCCACTAAATTGCGATCTTATGCATCTTCATTGAACTCCTTTGAACCACAGGATTCTCAAAGATCCTCCAAGAAGGTGGATTAGGTTGTCCAGTCGGCAGAGTGCTGGTAGGCACGCTAGCGAAGGCCATTAGGCTTGCTCGGCGGTGGGGTGGGGTCTTGCAAACGCCACTGGACTGCCGTTTACTTTTAAACGTGCCAAAATGAATAAGTTAATAAAAAGAAATACCAAAAGCTGCTAAAAAAAATCACTACTTCTATCAACAAACACTTCTTTTCGGAACTATAAGATGGACTTAGTTCCTGAGTGTGACCCTCCCACTGTTTTCTACGCTAGGTAGAAACACCATGGTTATCGCACCACTCACAATTATCCACGATAACCCCTAAAGCGAAGTCAAATTTAGATTTAAATCTGACTCATCTCTTCACCGTCTAAACTACCCCTCTTCATTCCACTTTTCTAAGCCCACTTTCGAAACTTACTCACACGACATTACGTATGTCAATAACACGCAAAATTTCATAGAAAATCTAACATGGTAAATTTTATTCAAAAAGTAAATATAAAATGAAATCTAAGATTATAGTTTTTATGATCTAATTAAAATCTTTTAAAGTTAAATTCAAATTTCTTAGTAATAAATTATAATATTACTTGTTAACGTTAAATAAAAATTGCCTAAAAAGGACAAAAAAAATAAATAAATGAATCAATGTTAAATCATATTAAAGGGTTCATTGACCCCTATGTACGTCTCTCATGAATTTTTACTTAAATATTTATGTATAATACGATATTAACGATCGCTATCACTCAATGTCTTCAGTGTTTATGTACGTAGCATTAAAAAAAAATAAAGACTGCCTTTATCTTTTTGTCTGTTAAATGTATGTTAACAGTCTGTTAGAGTATTCAATTACTGTTACTGACCTCGCTCAATAATTTTCCTGAGTTCAATGAACTTTTGCTCGATTCATCCATATGATAACAGAGTTAAATAAAAGCTTAATTAATAGGACTCACCGCAATCTTTCCTCCAGCGAAGTGGTGCGCACGACTTGGTGGTGGATAAGACGAAGATTTGAGTTTCTTCTTCTCAAACTCTATAACGCTATTTGCTAAATTTAAAAAAACAAAGGTTTAACATATGAATGTATACAAGAGCTTCAGGAATGAGGTGAAATTTATACTTAACTTGAGTGACTACGATTTGAGAGTTTCGTACACATCATGTAAAATTATAAAAAAAATATCAAGATCATATCTCTATTTCTCTAATGAGGTTAGTTGAACTCCGGATTTCGTTGATGCAAGATGTTTATGCGGATGATGATGATGGTCTATGTTGGATGATACCTTTTTTTTTCTGAGGTAGGTATCAGGTAGGTAGCTTAACGGGTACGACTATGCATTTATATATAACGGGTATGCACGGCGGATACGTAATCTTCCAAGCGTAATTTTGCAAAATGTAGCGGGATGATACGGTTATATCAGACGCTGGTGGGTATATGTGGAAAGCTACGCAAAATCGTGGTCGAGCTGCCACTCCTACAGTTCACTTAGGGCTCTTATAAAGGAGATGCCTGCCCAACTTTGGTTTCCAAAATCTATCTGGGTCGTCAATCTGTGAGGGCTTAATAAAAGCTTCTTGTGGTATTTAAAGAGTCGCTGGCTGGTCTAACGTGTATCGACGACGATACACGTGGCCTCGGTGACACGATCGAAGGCACCAGCCAGCAGAAGTTCTATGACTTAGCGTATAAAATATTACCGGGTTCCTAAGACCATAATTAAAATCAAATTTCGCCACACAAAAAAAAACATTTTCAATAAGTTACCTTTCGAGATTTTGTTCAACTTTTGCCGGACTTCGATTAGACGAGAAGATCTCTACTCCACGTGTTGAAATTTCCTAGTGGGTAGGATAAATAAATTTATAACAAATTCCTGAATTTGGCTCGGATCTTAGGTCGGGTTTTATTAGCGGCGTTTATTAGAAAGGCACCTTTGTACAGCCCCAGGCGCAACCGGTGTGCGGTGGCCACAGACCAATGAGCGGACGGACTTACTCAGTTTTATTTTTCGTAGCCCAAGAGCAAACGGACGAGGCTTTATATAAAAACAATTATATGCCTAAAGTAATAAAAAGATATTACATTACGTAAAAAAAAAAAAATCAAAAAAAAATTATATTTGCTTCTCAAAGCGCCTTACGATTTCTGGACTTTTCTCCCAAATCTCCTCGAGCTTACGAAGCTCGCGTTTTCACTCGCTTAATACGAAATAATTCGTGGATGCGAGTTACCGGAATTATATAAATTATTTAATTTTAATTAAAATTATTGAGAAAACCTCAATGAAATTTCCAAAAGAGTAGATTGAGTTTTTTCTTAGCGTTTGTAATCGATCTTGGCAGGTCTTCACAGGCTGACGGTCTTGGTGGAAAAAGGAAGTAGGATAGTCATGTCGAATCGAGCATGTGGAGTTGGTATGACGTGAGATTGAAACGATATTCTGACAACCCAAAATTGGAACGAAATTTAACGAAACTATTAAGTGGCAGAGTTCAGCATGTATACATAGTTAATAATAAAAACTAATTTGAAATTGAAAAAAAAAAAATTCTGTGAGGTAGTGGCCCATACAATTGTTACACAGTCAAAGTTAGTTTTCCTTGCAATAAAAAAAAATGTGCTGGCGTGAGAATTCTTTTGCAATAAAATTATTAAAATAGTAATAAATAAAGTTGTGAAGAACATTATCTAAAAACCAAGTCTTCCTGAGAAATAAGAAGAAAAAAGTCAACTCATATTTTACATTTTGTGTACTTATTAAATTGGTAAGTCTAACCATGTAGTTTAAATTGAATTACTTTGCAAATTAATATGAAGGTGTTATATGCAGCCACTTTGTTAAAAAATGTTATAGAAAATAAACTTTAAATTCTTGTAATTCAAATGTTTAAAAATTGCGCTTAACACCTTCATTCTTTCAGCGCTTCATTTAATTTTCTTTTGATACACATATTGATGGAAATCCTTTTTAATGCAAGAAAGACGGACAGGGATCATTTCAACTGTTTTATAATATGTGTTGCTCATTATAAAAGTGGTGTAAATCCATTTTTTTTAAAAATGGATTTCTTTGCTTAATGGTATTATATTTGTTAATATCTTTCAATATAAAAGAGAATCTACTCCAAATACGAATTATATTTCCGATAGTTAATGTTTTTTTGTTTTTAAAGTGATTTTATTATTTAACTATACAAATTAAGTAAGTCACAAATCCGTTTAATAAAATAATTAATAAAATCTGTAAAGGTTATTATAATCTTGGACTTTTTACGAATAATTAAAAATATTAACCTAAAGCGCATTGATTTTGTTTTTTTGTCTATTCATCATTTCGCAAAAACTTTATTATCTCGAAATTCATTTGTATGGAGATAGTTCACTATTAAATTGAGCGACACATATATAAATTATATATAATATAATCACCCTTATTCCGATAGTCGTTTAAATAAAACGCTTTTAAAACGAGAAGGCTCCAGAGACCAAGACTAAGCATTATAACGATAGTTGTTTCAATAAATTTACAATTTTCGTTTCTAGAGCCTTGTCGTTTTACTGGCATTTTAGTAAAATGACTATCGGAATAAGGGTGAATATTAAAACTATTCATTTTTGTGGCATGTTCCTTTGTGAACATTTACATATATTGATCCCATACAATAAAGAACATGACCATGTTAAGAAGAGTAAGTACCTATAGAATTTTAGGTAATGTAAAATATAATTGTCCCAAAGAAGTGAAACCTGTTGATAAGACTTACTTCCCGGTTTTACAGTGGAAGATTCAACCCCACTTTTGGTTTAAATCTAAGTTTAACAATAAATCTGGTTACACAGTTTCATTTAAACCTTGAACAGAGTTCATTTTGTAGTTTAAGTTAAACAACAATATTCTGCCGTTTAATCCTCAGTTCCAACATTTGAAAATAGTTTATTTTCATTTTTAATTTTTATTTCCTATCACAGGTTATAACATCGTCGCCTTAGTGACACGAAAACGTATGTCAATATTTGCTAATATTCAGGAGAGACGATTTTGTGTTCACATTTAAAAATTTCGAAATTAAGATACTAGCTATGGAATAGGTTACATATTCTTTATTTTGTTTGTGGTTATAAGATATTTTATTCAATAAAGTAAAAAAATATACTGATACCTTTATGTGCCTCAAACTATAATTGAAGCGCTGAAAGGATGAAGGTAATAAATGACATTTATTGAAATTTGGCTTTTTTCTTAAAGATGAAAGTTTTATATGGAAACTTAAATTTCTGACTCATCTGTACTCTTCTATCGCCTATAGTTTTATTGACTTTAAATTATCTATACAATATTTAAATTCTTTTTATATAAAAAGTAAACTTTAAATGTTTGTAACTCAAATGTTTAAAAAAATCGCACTTCATCCTTGCAGCGCTTCAACTATTACTTTAACACTTTTTAATGTAATGTTTTTGAATAAAATAATAATTTTCAAAAAAAATTTCTCATTAATATAAATAAATATTAATATAAATATATAAGTTATTTGGTTCGAATTTCATTATACAAATCGGAAGCTTTTAACGATTTATAGAAAACGTGTTAGTGCGAGGGTATTATATCTTTGTTAAAAAGGTCTAACAAATCACTATACTTTTCTGTTTTTATACATCTAGGTAGCGTAGTTAATTTTGATAAGTCATCTTTACTTGATTGCTGCTGAATTATTTGTACAGCTTTGAACTCTGCAGATACTTGTGATGCTATTTGTATCATTTTTATTATCATTCTTTCAAGGTATTTTTAGCCAGTGTTGCGAATTTTTGGATTAAAAATAACAATATGTAAGTCAGTAGATGACTTGTGAATTAAAAAATAATAATTCATGAGTTAGTGACTTATGATTTAAAAAAAAATAATTTACAACCTACTAAGTGACTTATGTATGAATTAAAAAAAATGATTCATAAGCTAGTTGGCAGATTAGAACTTTTGTTTATATTTTATTAGTATCTACCTAAAAATAATTTGATATGTATTTTCAATAAAATAAAATAAAAACTTTAGGTTTTCTTGTATAAATACTTTCAAATCTAGTTTGTAAATCATAAAATTATCATGCTAGCTTCTAAATTTTTTTAATCAGAATTCATCCATTCGCTATTGAATTCATAAGTCACTCAGTAGATTGTGAATTATTTTTTTTTTTAATTCATAAGGCCTTTAGTATGTTCTGAAATTAAAGATCCAAGGGCTCTCATAATTTGTTGGCTTTCTACAGCTATGCGAAGGAACTTCTGGGAAAGAATCAATGGCCCAAAATTTTAAAGAGTTCTCGTTTAAGCAATAAAACCGGGTCTACTTAAAGCAGTCCTTTAGCTTAGAGACTTTGTCTAACTTTTTCATAATTTTAATCAAGTTAGACAACTCTTCTAACTAATGTGGGTTTTACAACAGAACCTAAGCGAATTTGCGTTGGACATCCCTTAATTTGACAGATACACAACTCACACAACTACAAAAACACAAAAAAAAAAGTAAAAAGAAAAAGAAAAGACAACTTCAAACCAAATGATTTTTCGCCGACAACAGTGCATTTTGTATACTACCTGGGTACAGATTTTGATTGTTTATAAGTTATTTACATTATTTTAGATCGAAATAAAGTATAAATCGCAAACTCACAGCATAAAAATTCAACTTATTGTTGGAAGGTGCAGATTCATTTTGCTATACTCGTTTCGGCCGGCGCGCGTGCATAAATAAGATATATGTATGTACATTTTGTATGTAAGATTTGTTAATCGTAGAACACTTTCGTACGATTGTTTGAAATTTATAATGATTCAGTCTATTTACAAAGAACATCTTTAAAAAATCGAAACACCAGTAAACATTTTTTCTTCGATTTACTTTGGTATGAAAAGGCCATTGTCAATATAGATAAAGTATACTTTTAAAAGATAAACTAGCTATTTGCTGCTGTCAAAGTTAGACGAGCTCTTTTACGTTAAAGTATAGTTTATTTCCTTTTAAATTAACAAAAAGTCGGTTCTCGTTTTATACTCAATGTTTAGAGTCGACTCCCATTCTAAAATTAATTTAGAGTAGGTTTTAAATGTTTAAAATTTTGCGCCAATATGTTTTTTTTATACATTATCTCGCATTTTTACTAAAGGCAACAACGTTACAATCTGATCTAAACGTTGAAAACAAAAATGTAGTTACGTTCTTGTTTCACTATAGCGACGAACTGAAACATTGATTGTTTTTTCTTATTGATCAGATAGAAAGAAAAAACAATTTAGTTATCCTATGTTTAGTAGAACTCAAGTTCAGATTAGACTGTGAAATCGGACTAGTTAAATTTCAAATTTAAACACCAGTTCAGCTGAACTTAAGTTTAAACTTCCACTGTGAACCTGGGGTGCTTAGAACGTCTTTCTTCTGTTTATAAAATCAAAACACAACTAATTTTATTTTTGCATATTCCTTCTTTTATTTTACATATATATATATATATATATATAGATATCATGTAGCAATTAAAAAATGTAAATATGGAAAACTTTACTGATGTAAGCTTTACGGATGAAAATATCCATATTCCATCGCAATACACACCTAATTTTGAAGACACTGCTGTGCCAAACATTGAAAATTCTCAAGAGCTCACTGTTTATCTTGAGGCTAATAATTCAGATTCAAAAAATGTTGAAGAAGATGTTCAAATAATAGATGCTGAAATGTATCAGCTACTTTCTTCGTGGGGATTTGTAGATTTATACGAGTTCTTTTCAAGTCAAAAACTGAATGTTAACGTTTTAAAATACATATGTAACGAAGATTTAAAAGAACTTTTTGAAAAAAAACCGATCGGAATAAGACTTGAATTTAAACATAGACTTTACCAATGGCGAAAAGAAATTGTAATTATTTTGAATAAATTATCTATTTCAAAATGTTTATTATGGTTTTTATAGGGCATTCAAGATCAGTTAGATTCATCACAAGATATATTTGCTGGTGTAAAAAAATTAATAGAAGAAGAAGTTAAAAAAACTTTATCAGACCAGATTGGTTCGTGTTCACAAAATTCTGAACAATATCATTCAAGGTCACCATCACCATCATCGGCTTCAAATATTTCAAATCCGTCATCTCCTTCTTTGGGCTTAAGACATTTTGTACGTTTTTTTTCTTTTCTCTTAAAGAGTAACATAAACACGCTTACCATTTTTTAAATTATAATTCTAAGGATATTGATGCCGTTATTAAATCCTATCCAACGGGCAATTTTGTTCTCAAAGAGTTTGACAAAATGAACAAAATTGGAGAAACATCTCGAGCGATTTTAATCGAAAGCTTAACAACTTGGTTAATCCAAACCAGCAAATCTGTTTCTCGTAAAGATTTCGAGTATATTGCCGAAAGGATTCGAGATAGGTTTCGTGAAGACCCCGTAAGAAATTTAACTTTGTGCAAGCAAAATATTTATAAAAAATAAATTCTTTATAGAGCATATATTTTGCACCACCTTCAAGAGGATCAAAAGAGAATCCTTCAGGGCGCTTGTACAGCCGATACTATAATTCAAAGCGTCGTTATAGAAAAATCGGTCTAGACGTGCTTGAAAAAGATCCTGAATTGAGTCCAAGTTGCAGTTTTTTTAATAAGAATCTAGATGAAGAAGAAATTGAGTTGTTAAGTCGTAAGCATCTTTTAGAAAATAAAATATTTGCTTTCTTTTATCTTCCTTATATCATTCGAACAATTCATATAATATACATATATATATATATTTAAATTCAGTTGATCTCTCATCAGACGTTAAGTGGCTCCAAGTTTACAAAGAACCTTGGAATGAGGTGAAGTCTAAATGGGAGAAAACTACTAAGCTTAGACAACAGGAAATAAGGAAACATAGTTTTTCTGTTATATTAACCAACTGGCCACTACTGAAACATTCTGCTGGAGTTACATTGGTAATTATTTCAATTTGATTTAGTACTGACAAAAAAAATTTAATAGTATTTTGGTTGGTTTATCTGTATTTTACATAGACGCATACATTTATGTATATTTAAATACTTTTTTTATACTATGTAGGTACATGTTTATAATTTTTTTAAAATAAATATGTAAATACTTCCATTTAAAATTATGTTCTCTATATTTTATTTCTTTAGATTAATATTGATTTCTCAAATTTATACCCTGGAAAGGAAAACTTGATGGTGGAAAAGTGGGAAATATTTAAATTACTCATCATCCCAATTTTTAATAGCAAAATAAAAGACAAGGACTGTCAAAAACAACTTTGCGCACTCAATAGAAAACAATTTTCAGAAGGTGATTTACAAGCACACAAATGTTTGTTTTGACATTTTTTAATCTTTGACTCAATTTCTTTTAAGATCCAGAAGACGTGATTATAATCAACTTGCTGCATGCTATTTTACCACCATCGGCGAGGCAGACAAAAACACCAACAGATGAAAGCAGGAAACGACAAATCTACAAAACCACAATCAAAGACTCACAACAGGGGTTGATAGTACCAATCAAGGAAGCAAACGATTTGAATCCGACAATTGACCAACTGGCAGCAAAGGTGAGGGGATTGGGTCAATCTTTACAACCCTTTATTATATATTGTCATTTTGACAATTCATTTATAGTTTATTATAATGAAATAAAATATAAATTCGATTCCTTACTGCCAGCTTTAGACACTTGCTTCAAACCTTTTTTTGCTCTTAATATGAAGTATCCCTTGAGTTGCAAATCAGTTTGGCTTTTCATCCAAAAATTTTTTTTCGAAATCGATGGGCTGGAGCGAATACCGCCAGATGTTCTTATTTTAATCGACATACTCCGAAATAGCTATGTTTAAGTGTCATTTATGTCCGAATCTGTCCTTAACGGACTTAAAAACACTTATTTTTCACTATTAAACCGTGCACTACTTAAAGTCTACTGATGATTATCACTATTTTAATTGTAAGCAAATTTACAATTTAAAAAGTTTTAAGAGACTTCAAACCTTCTTGTAAGACTCTCTTAGTTAATTCAGCTTCCTCTACAAATTCATCTTTTAAAAAAATATGTCCGAATCTGTCCTTAACGGACTTAAAAACACTTATTTTTCACTATAAAACCGTGCACTACTTAAAGTCTACTGATGATTATCACTGTTTTAATTGTAAGCAAATTTACAATTTAAAAAGTTTTAAGAGACTTCGAACGTTCTTGTAAGACTCTCTTAGTTAACTCAGCTTCCTCTACAAATTCATCTTTTAAAAAAATATGTCCGAATCTGTCCTTAACGGACTTAAAAACACTTATTTTTCACTATAAAACCGTGCACTACTTAAAGTCTACTGATGATTATCACTGTTTTAATTGTAAGCAAATTTACAATTTAAAAAGTTTTAAGAGACTTCGAACGTTCTTGTAAGACTCTCTTAGTTAACTCAGCTTCCTCTACAAATTCATCTTTTAAAAAAATATGTCCGAATCTGTCCTTAACGGACTTAAAAACACTTATTTTTCACTATAAAACCGTGCACTACTTAAAGTCTACTGATGATTATCACTGTTTTAATTGTAAGCAAATTTACAATTTAAAAAGTTTTAAGAGACTTCGAACGTTCTTGTAAGACTCTCTTAGTTAACTCAGCTTCCTCTACATATTCATCTTTTAAAAAAATAACATATAAATTCGATTACTCACTGCCAGCATTAGACACTTGCTTCAAAACTCTTTTTGCTCTTAATATGAAGTATCCCTTGAGTTGCAAATCAGTTTGGCTTTTCATCCAAACATTTTTTTTGAAATCGATGGGCTGGAGCGAATATAGCCAGATGTTCTTATTTTAATCGACATACTCCAAAATAGCTATGTTTAAGTGTCATTTATGTCCGAATCTGTCCTTAACGGACTTAAAAACACTTATTTTTCACTATAAAACCGTGCACTACTTAAAGTCTACTGATGATTATCACTGTTTTAATTGTAAGCAAATTTACAATTTAAAAAGTTTTAAGAGACACTTCGAACGTTCTTGTAAGACTCTCTTAGTTAACACAGCTTCCTCTACAAATTCATCTTGTAAAAACAACATTACTTTTTCTCAAGAGGGATTAAGTAATGAATATGTAAAAACATCGTCAGAAAAGAACATTTGTGACAAGTTTAATATTTTTAAAATCATTGAAAATTCTGCAATAATTTTTTCTTGTAACTTATATGGAAACCCTAATCTTTCTCGAAAAATTGTTGAAGAAATTATTGTAGATATAACCGAAAAATTTTTTAAAGTAGTTTTTTCAAAACTAAGTCAAGAGTTTTCTGAATATATAAAAATTGAAAAATTGGAACAGTTTAAGCAAACCCTAAGTTTTTTAGAAAATCCTTTTAAAAGTATTAAAACTTTCTACAAATTTATTCAAACAACAAACAAACACAATTTGTATCAAAACCCTTCTAGCTATGTTATAAACAACGAAGTTTGTGTTAAGAGTGGAACGACACCTTCTTTAGATGTTATTGAATCTGATGGGATTATATTACCATTGCAATTTCAGTTTCAAAGGTTTTTTGAACTTCCAGGAATTTACGAATCCTTAACAGAAAATGTTAAGTATCTTGTCAGCAATAATACTCCACATTTAATAACAAGTAACCTTTGGAAAGATAGACTTTTAAAATTTACAGAAACTAAACGTGATAAAGTTATTCCTTTTAATTTATATTTTGATGATTTCGAATCAAATAATCCTTTGGGGTCCCATGGTGGGTGTCATTCGATTGGGGCGGTGTACTACAATTTCCCAAGTCTTCCGCAGTATGTGAATTCGGACTTGGAAAACATTTTTGTTGCAATGCTATTTTATTCAAAATATAAGTTACATGGTGAAAACTCAATATTTTACCATCTTGTTGACGAAATCAGAAGTCTGGAAGAGAGAGGTGTTTCAATTAAACTTAAAACCGGTGAAATAATTCAGCTCTTCTTTGTAATGGGAGTCATTACAGGTGATAACCTTGGGCTGAACACAATCCTAGGTTACACCAAAAGCTTTAATTCCCAATATCATTGTCGAATTTGTAAATCTTCCAAAGCTGTAACGCGTTCCTCTTGTTCTGATGATAGTTGCAATTACAGAACTATTGAAAATTATAATAATGATATATGTCTGTATCCACAAGTAAGTGATAGAATATTGAACACTGGTATTAGAGAAGAGTCAGTTTTTAATAGTATTATGTCATTTCATGTTGTAGAAAATATAACTGTTGATATTATGCATGATGTCTTTGAAGGAGTCTGTCATTATGACATATGCAAATTACTACATCAGTTTATAGTTAAAGACAATTTTTTTTCTTTAGATATCTTAAATAATAGAACGCAATTTTTCAAATATGGGGCATCTGAAATCGGAAATATTCCTCCAATAATTAAATCTGAGCATGTTAAACGGATTAAATTGAACATGTCGGCTAAAGAAATGTGGACATTTTGCAGATTTTTGCCAATAATTATTGGCGATCTCATTCCACAAAACAACACTCACTGGAAATTGTTAATCCATCTTAATAAGATTTTAGATATTATCTTAAAATCTAATTTTCAACAAATTGAGTTAATTCACTTGCAAGATCTAATATCAGCACATCATTTAACATATGTTGAACTTTTTAATGAGAATTTAAAACCCAAATTTCATTACATGACCCACTATCCCCATGTTATGAAAATGCTTGGTCCTTTAAAACACCTTTGGTCGTTTCGATTCGAATCAAAACACAAAGTTCTTAAAAGCTACTGCAACAACATCACCTCCCGAAGAAATCTACCTTTGTCTTTAGGAATAAAATCATCCTTAATGTTTTGTAAAAGAATTATTTCTGAAGTGGGAATTTCTCCTAAATATTCAAAATTAAACGATAGTAAGCCTTTGCTTAAAGATCATCATTGTTTTCCTAAGATAAAAAATGTCATTTCATCTGAAAATAATTTAAATACCACTCTTTGTTACAATACTCTTACATTTAGCAAGTTAATTTACAAATACAATGATTATGTAAGCAAAGAAAGAAATATATATCGAATAGAATGTTTTTTTGTATTCAATAACATTCCATACATATTTTGTGAAAAAATAATAACTTCCGAATATCTCGATCATTTTAGTTCCTGTCAAGTTTTAAATAATACTGACAACTATTTTATATTTGATATAAATGATTTTGATGGACCTCCTATTTCTTTGTATTCGAATCCAAATGGTAACAATTATACTTTTATTAAGTATTTTTAAAATATGTAAAAAAACGTTAGCCATAAAACTTAGTTTAAAAAAAAATGTGTTTGTAATATACGCTATTCAAAAAATTAAAACTAAATAATCACGTAATTTAACAAATTTGATTGAGTAAAAACAACATTTCAAGATAACCTTCAAAAAAAGATAATATAATTTGTGTATCGAATCATTTCTTATGGTTGCGCTTTATTGGCACCGTTATTTGAAAACAATCTCAGAAACTAGAAGCTGCAGAATGTTTTTCTTTTTTCATCTCAATAAGGCTAAGATACAGCTCTTCAAAAAATGCTATAAAAGGTTGAAACAACTTTTGTTCCTTCCCATAATGTTTTTGAATAGTGTGTAATATTTGTTAATAAAAACGAAAATTTAAAACAAAAAATATAATTGATATTTGTTATTTTTAATTTATAGAAATAAATAATAATTAATGTATGTTATTTATATGTTGAAAAAAAGTGTAAATGTATGTGAGAATTATATTTTTGTTTCAATAAAAAAAAATTACAAATTCCTTGAAAGCCGAAAGAAAGATGTTTTTATTTATTAATTTTTTTTTCAGCTAGAGAATGAACAAAAAATACAGCAGGTTTGATTTACATCGAATATGATAAAATAATAATTTTAAATAGTAACGTGAACATGGATCTTTAGGATTGAACACAAACATTGTAACCTTAGAACCTAGTGGAGTAACAATGAAAATGATTAGCCAATAACGCATAAATACAAGCAGGACTATGCTAATTTGAACACAAACGTAGTATTTTTACAACGTTACTAGCAAATTGTATTGTTTGGTTGACAATGGTTATGCTAATTTGAACACAAACATAGTATTTTTACAACGTTACTAGCAAATTGTATTGTTTGGTTGACAATGGTTATGCTAATTTGAACACAAACATAGTATTTTTACAACGTTACTAGCAAATTGTATTGTTTGGTTGACAATGGTTATGCTAATTTGAACACAAACGTAGTATTTTTACAACGTTACTAGCAAATTGTATTGTTTGGTTGACAATGGTTATGCTAATTTGAACACAAACATAGTATTTTTACAACGGTATTAGCAAATTGTATTGTTTGGTTGACAATGGTTATGCTAATTTGAACACAAACGTAGTACTTTTACAACTTTACTAGCAAATTATATTGTTTGGTTTACAATGGTTATGCTAATTTGAACACAAACATAGTATTTTTACAACAGTTTTTAGCATATTGTATTGTTTGGTTGACAATGATTATGCTTAGTCGATCACGTTCACATGTGAAGGAAATCAGGTTTGTATTCAAGCTAGCAGGAGTGCTGTCTACTTACAACGTTCGTGCTTAATAATATAGGCAAAAAACAACGATGAACTTGTTCATTTTAAAATGATTGTGATGAAGTTACAATGAACATTGTATCGTTTTGACAAACGAGCAGAAGCGTGATAATTCTTAAATTGTAAAGTTTTAAATGTAACGTAAACATACTCGTTTCAATATTTTTTAGTTATTTATTAAACCGTGGAATCAACAACGAACGTTGTACAATTTTGATAAACAAATACAATCGTGATCGATTTTTAAGTTGTAAATTTACAACAAACGAATACATAAATACTCATTCCACACTGTTTGATGATTATTCAAACACGAAATCGATCACGTAAATGGTAACTTTTTGATAAAAAAATTGATCACGCAAGCTTGTTTGAATCAATCACGGTGCATGGTTGACGCAAAATCAACCAAGAATATTGGTTGATTTTACCAAGGTTTTTCTTTGGGTGTTGTTAAATATATCATCATTATTTTATTGAATTTTCCCTTGATAACTTATTCCGTTTCCGAACTATTGTTCAATATAATACATACTCATGAACTATGTAGTCTATTCAATAGGATACAATTAGGGTCCTGTAATAGATCCCAAAATTTCAGATATCCCCGTTATAGTCCGGTCAATCTACACATTGCATTATCAACCAACTTCCAACCCCAATCTGTTGGGTCCAGCTGATAACCAAGCCACGTCTGAACTTGATAATATACCCGAAAAAGATGTTGATGAGCAGCGACTGAGGTTGGAGGAAGACTTACCGTTTTGAAGAAAATCGTGAAAAACCCATTTTTTTGACCTTTGACCTTGAGTCAATTTTTTTCCATGGGTCGTAACGATGGGGAATTTTGAAGAGTTGTTTTTAATTACGTTTTGAACAAGTTTACTCAATTTCAGCTTGATGGTAATTTTTGTAGCTTTGCTCTTGTTTTTTGACCTAATTTTACCGGACTATAATGCTTGTCTTATTACTGAGCGACAGTTCTTCGTCAACGAAACACGACTGTGGGTGTAACTCTCTTCTTTTTGCCCAACTTAAGTTGACCTTTCTTTATTTCAGAGAGGTACACAATTCAGCAGCGCGTTAATATTGTTAAAGCCTTTCGTGCACTTCGTGATTTTTTTGGTCAGCATAATCGTCCAAATGTGTCCACAATCAGTAAAATTGTGCGCAAATTTCAGCAAATCTGGTCTGTAGGAAATATGAAAACACCTTGCATTACTCACCCAGTTCGTTCTGCGGAAAACATTGCTGTTGTTTGCGATAGTGGCAGCAAAGCTGTTTACTTCGACTCGTCGTCGCGCCCAACAATTAAACATCGCACGAACATCATTGATACTGATGCGAATTTTGAATAAGGATTTGAATTTACACGCTTACAAGGTTCAATTGACTCAAGAACTGAAGCCTACTGACCATTTCAAACGTTGACAATACGCCGAATGCTCGATTGAACAGAAAAAAGTTAATGGTGACTTTACAAAGAAAATCATTTTCAGCGACGAAGCACACTTTCACCTCAGTGGATTCATTAACCAGCTGAATTGCTGCATTTGGACAAATGAGGATCCACGAGTGATCGTTGAAAAGCCGATGTATCCGCAAAGAGTGACTGTTTGACGGTGTCATCGGGCCGTACTTTTTCGTAAATGAAGTCGGCCGAACAGTTACCGTGAATGGTGTTCGCTTTAAACACAGCATGGTCGAGGGGGAAATTAGGAGGGGAGAGAAAGGAGGTGTCGATGAACATTGGTTTTGAATGTTTGCAAATTGAAATGGCAAGGGAAAACTGTGCCGGGTAAGTTATTCCATAATCGTGTTGTGCGACTAAAAAACGAATCTCTATATTTGACGGTACGACCAAAGTTAGGCTCAAGGGTGAACTGATGAGCATTCCTAGCGAAGCGGGTATCACGGGTGAATTGATAAAGGGGAGGAATGCAACTGGCTACTTCGATTGAGCATTGCTTGTGAAAGAAGCGATAAAACAGGGAAATACATGAAACATTCCGACGGTGTTCAAGAGATGGGAATGAATCCATTATAGCTCTGTTTCCAATCACTTTTAACGCTCTGTTTTGAATTCTATCTAATAAATGGAGAGAAGATTGAGCAGCGCCTGCCCAAAGGTGTGAGTTATACTCGAGTTTTGGACGTATATACGCCTTATAAATGGTAGCCAGATCAGAAGGGGTGAAAAATTTCTTACATCGATATAGAAATCCTAAGCATTTAGCAGCATTCTTGGCGGTCTCGAGTTTGTGATAATTCCAACGAAGATCGTCGTTAACACACATACCGAGTACTGAGAGCTTTTCGGTTTGCTCGATGCAAGTGCCATTTAAGGACAATGGCATAGGGGGTATATTTTGATTCAACGACAATAGACAGCATTGAGTTTTCGAAGCATTAAACTCCACACGGTTTTTTGTACCCCATTTAACAATGCTGTAAAGATCGAAGTCTAATGGACTTATCATACGGTACCGTTGCAAATTCACTTCCGAAGGAGATGGACGTGAGTTTGGGAACGAGTATGAAAAGCTGAGAGTGGAGTCGTTGGCAAAACAATGAAGTGGATTAGAAGTTTCAGACAAGAGATCATTTATAAAAATGAGGAAGAGAGTCGGAGACAAAACGGAGCCTTGGGGAACACCAGCATTTATTTTGTGAAGATCAGACTTAAAACCATCCAATACAACATGTATTGAACGATCTAGAAGGTAATTTCTAATCCAAAGAATAAGGGCTTCGTTGATGCCAAACGCACGCATTTTCGATAAGAGAGCCTGGTGCCAAACTCTATCAAATGCCTTAGAAATATCAATCGCAATAATTTTACTTTCTCCAAAACAATGTAAAGATCTGTTCCACTCTTCGGTGAGATATGCCATCAGATCACCAGTGGAACGATTGCTGCGAAAGCCGTATTGCCCGTCATTAAGAAGCTTTCGATCTTCGAGATATTTCTTGAGCTGATGATTTATCAGCGATTCCATGACCTTGGAAAGAAGGGACGTAAGTGCGATTGGTCGATAGGACGAGGGGGAGGAAGGGTCACCTTTTTTAGGAATAGGCTAGACAAATGCTTTTTTCCATCTTCTAGGAAAGATTCTAGAACAGTAGGAGCGATGTAAAAGCTTACGCAATGGTTTTGCCAGCGATGAAGAACACCTCTTCAGAAGAATGGGGGTATACCATCAGGACCAGCGGATTTGTTTATATCAAGATCTCGATATAGAATGGTGCCATTTGCCACACAGCCAACGAAACAATGGCTCTTTTGTGCGAGAAATTCAATGGCTGTGTTATCTCTCGATGTTAATTGGCCGCTACGATCATGTGATCCTCAGTTTGCACTTTACGTAAGCGTATTGGTTATTTAATGTTCAACAATCTAAATTTGGTGCGAAACTTAGTCACAATAGCCCGAATAGTCGCCTCAGTAGGTCGACTAAACTGACCATAAAATGGAAGAAGCGCAGGATGAACTTCCTTAACAGAGCACACATTTTAATAATAAAATTCAATAGTTTGCTAGCGTTGTTCGTTTGCAAGACGATTCATGGTTAAATTATAGACCAAACTGAAGATCTTTGACAGTGACACAAAACACGAAACGTGCGTGAACTGTCAAAACCAGTGTTGCCAAAAAGAAAATAGGAAAAAAATCACCCATTACTTCGGTGGACTTTTGTAATATTTGGGGAAACGTTAGCCAGCTTCTTGAGTATTTCAACAGATCGCTCGAATGTCAATTAGTAAGTGAAGGCATCACCAGTATTTCTTTAAGATACTGAGAGAGTGAACTGATGGCTGATGGACAAATTTTACCGTGACAAACTCACAAAATAAAAATTGTGGGTAATGTACCTGCCCGTCCCGCCCCATACAACTGGCCATTAATTTCTCAGTTAAAACTACTCAAGATCAAAAGAAGCTTATCTATCTATCTTCTTTCAATTTAAAAAACGAAAAACCCTTCTAAAAAAACCATTATAATATATAATATTTTGAAACTACAATTTTTGATAATACATTTGATAATTAGAAAAACGAATAATTATATGACTTTAATATTTAAAATGCAATAAAGAAAATATTGAGCCCATCATGTTCATTATTGCTCCCCATTAAGTGCACAAAGTTAACTAAAATAAAATATGTGTATCTTCGCAGCAAATATATTTAAACATTAATTATACGTTATTCCCCCACAACTCTGTATGCATCTGTTCTCAAATTAAAAAACAAAAATAAAACATTTTTATTTTTGTAAAACATAAAACATCTACGAATACACACCGATGCCATAACTTTTAGCAAAAGTGTTAAAGTTAATTAAAAAACCGCGAAAGAATTAATTATTATTATATTCCATATGCTTTTACATTTCATTATTATTATAATAAGGATAAATATAAACATTGTGCACCCGTTGTGCCTGATTGAATTATTGAATTGAATTTATAGTGCAATATATCGGGCGGTACTACCAACACCAGACCGACGCGACGCTGAAATGCATTGCAATTAAAAAATGCACAACGCTTCACTTGACCAAATTAAAACTTTTAATAAATAATAAATTACATCAAGTGTCGGTCGGTATACACACGACCGAGTAGCGAGTAGAGTGTTTAAGTTAATTGGCGGTTTTGCATGGTATTCGAACTTTCTGTATCAAAAGGTGTGTTTCAATGTAATTATATGTACGTAGGTTTATGTTTTTATTTTTTTTTTAACTAATTTTTATATGCCTTACACTCAACCTGATCAATAAAAACTTGTTTAATTATTTCCAAAATTCACAATGTGACACTTATTTAAATCTTAAACCTATTTTTGAATGTACCTAGTATAGGCATATTTTATAGCTGAATTTATACAGCCAGGAGTGTGGGCGAAATTAAAAAAAAAAGTCATGGTAATACTCGTTAGATTGCAAAGCCCTTATTCCTTGATATACGTACCTTCCATTTCAGTTCCTTAGAAATACACGATTCAATTCGCTTAATCAATTGTTTGAATTTGCGAAAAGGAAAAACTCAATTCTACGTTCAAAATCAACTTCGAGCGAAACCATTGAGCAGCTGTTTAATGAAAAAGTTCAAGAATACAAAAGCAAAAGCAGGTGATTTTTGGAAATTTCAATTTTACTTATTTTCTTAAAAAAAAAGTTTATTTTTAAAAGTGATGGAAAAATGTTTGAACCCTCTGAAGAAATTGTAAAGGAACTTCACAGCGAATATTGTCGATTGGCCAAACTGTATGGCGTAGAAAATGAATCAGAGTTTGAAAAATTCCCAAAATTTAATTTCAAGGATCCGGATATCGACCCAATTTTTGATACAAAACCCGAAAATGGTGAAAGTTCATAGTACATTTTAGAAACTTCCAAATCATACTATATTTTATAGTTTTTGTCTAATGTTTCCTGGGTTAAAAGTTAAAACCCTGATTTAAAAAAAAAAAATATTTTACAAATGAACTGAAAAGATTAACTTTTATCATTTCTTCGTTTTCTCAATCTTTTTAAATTGCCAAAAACTCATAAGTACTCGTACCTAAGTAAAGGTTGGGTCACCTAGTGGTTTCTTTTTAAATCATAGGTTATTTTGAAACTGACAGCTGTTTCCCGCTCGAAATCTTGACAGAAAGTCAGTATCATACCTCCACGGAACGAAATGAGTCGCTTTACGCTTGAACAAGGTTGGAAAATATTGAAAAGTTATTTCCAAAGTGACTGCTGTGTAGCCCAAACAGTGCGTTTTTTGAAAAGAAGAAGGCCGAAATGAATTAACCACCGCGCCTGCTGTACGCCAGTTAGTGCAAAAAGTTCCTGAGACTGGCATGCTAGTGGACAACGCTTATGGTCACAGTTGTCGTACAGTGCGCACTGCGCACAGACGAGAATGTGGCTGCTGTAGTCGAGAGTGTGAGTTTGGTAGAGGTTGTGGTATTCTTTTTCTTCAGAAATTTTTTTGCAATAACACTTTCCCATAGCTTTTAGACCATCAGCTCATGAGGCTTGGTTCTTCTTAATCTCCGAACATTGTCTCGTACATTTAATACGGTCTCCATTTCAGAGTTAGTGTGACTTTGCAGTCGCTGATTGTGTGATACAGCGTGTTTCTTAACCACTTCTGTAACCATTTCAATTTGAAGGTCACGATGTAGATCGCTATTTCTTATATACCAAGGGGCATTTATTATTCCACGAAGGACCTTGTATAAGAAAGTCAAGTAATTTAAACGTAAAAACAAATAAAATATCATTTTTAGATTTACTCTTACTAATCTGGCAATGCTACAGAATTTGAGTTAATACACAATCATGAGTAAATACAGAAAATGAGCGAAATACACAATCTTCTCTCTCCATGTTGCCTTCGTCATTCTGTTGTGAATTGTTGTCTTATAAAGTGTTGCAGAAAAGTGAGTTGTGAAATTAATAAATACTATATAAATACAGAAAGGCAATTTGAAAGAGAGGTGAGTTTATCTCGCTGAATTATTATCTTGTTGATTATTCTAAGTAGAATATAGATTTATATTTTGTAGAAAATCATTTCTTACTGAACATTGGTGTAACATCCAACATACAACGCTCGAGTAAGAAATTCGATCGTGTGTGTGATGGTCTCCTGGTTCATAAAGTATATGAGCATTGGCATAAAATCCATCAGTTCCCCTGCGAGAGTGATACTCAATGGTGTGTGAGATGGTCGCCTGGCTTTTGTTTCAATTCTCTTTAACTAGCATTGGCTTAACATCCATCAGTTCCCCTGCGAGAGTGATACTCAATGGTGTGTGAGTTGGTCGCCTGGCTTTTGTTTCAATTCTCTTTAACTAGCATTGGCTTAACATCAGCGTTGTTCCTGGGAAGCAAAATGTTGGAGCCATTTTTGGGGCCATTTCAACTTTTTTGGGGCCACTTCGTTTTCCATATTCGATAAAATATTAAATAATAAAACAGAAGATATTATTTTATTTGTATTTTTTTTTTCCATTTTTTTTAAATAACTCAAAATCTATGTTAGACATTTTTTTATCAATTCTGGAGACAAGTATTATTTTTCAGAAACCCCTTAAAGCTCATAAGCGAATTTATAACTTCATAGCTAAGTCTATTACGATTTTCGATTTTAATATTAGGTGTGTTTTATTTACTACTGCATAGCTAAAGCAGCAAAATTTCCCTCGACAAACAACAACAATTTGATTGCTGGAGAAAAAGAAGCCAGTAAAAAAAGTGACAGTTGTGCTGGTGATAGAACTTTAAATTATTGAAATGAAAATGGCGCTATGCATTACATTTTAGAATTAAACATACATAATATGTACAATTGTACATACATGTTTTGACATCAGATTTTGATATTTTCTATTATAATGGGCAACATTGAAATATAAGTTGAAATTGATACTTATATGGAGTGAGTTTGATCGTTTTATTCGCACTTGAATGCTGCGCTGGCTATGCAGTAATGAATAAAACACAGGCACTGTAACGAATTTGATTCTGAAAAAATGAAGAACTTAAATATGAGACAGAGAAAAAGAGAAAGGCAGCCGGTATGTGCTACTGTCAGTCGATGTGATGTGTTGAATTTTTCAATGAATGCGTTCAGCCAAATTAGCATATAGATGAGAGTAAATATCGACTACTTGGATATTATTGATTTCTAAAATAAAATTTAGTTTTTTAATGCTGTGCAAAATGGGTTGCTTTATTTTGCAAATTTTACAATTTCGGGGCCATTTCGTGATGGCCCGGGGCACCGGGCCAAAATAAGAATATTGGGGCCAAATGGCCCAATTGGGCACTTTAGCACAACGCTGCTTAACATCCACCAGTTCCCCTGCGAGCGAGAGGCTCAACGGTGTGTGAGGTGGTCGCCTGGCGACGTTATAGATTCAAATGGTTTAAGTCCGTTGCATGACGGCCGCCTGTTGTAGTGGTAGTTTGAGTAGTTTGAATTTATGTAGGAGGCAATTTAAAGAGAGATAGAATTAAATAGTTGCCTGTGTTGATGATTTTATTCATGGGCTCTCATTTATTTATTTTCAGGAGATTTATCAAACGGAGAGTTGCCACTTTTAAAGAAATAAAGATAATTTTTGTTTAATTGGATTTAAGTTTGTTCAAAGTGTTTAATAAAAAAAAAAATGTTCCCGCAGTTTTTTTTCATGTAATTTTTTTAATCACTCTTATACTTGCTTTGGAATTTTTGGATGGGTTCAGCATTTGTTTTCTTTGTACAGCCCCATAGTTGGATGCCATATGTCCAAACGGGTTTCAATACTTGCTTATATAACATTAGTTTGTTCTGGATAGATAGGTCAGAGTTTTTTCCTAGTAACCAGTACATTTTTCTGTACTTTAAGTTTAGTTCTTCTCTTTTCTTTTTGATGTGCTCTTTCCATTTAAGCTTTGCATCCAAATTCATTCCAAGGTATTTGGCGGTATTGGAGTAAGGTATACTTCTGTACTGTTTATAAATATTGGAACATTGTTTATGTTTTTGTTTGTAAAGTTTATATGCGTCGATTTTGTTTCGTTTAATTTGATACGCCATTTCTGCGTCCAATCACTAACTTTATCGACTGCATTTTGCAATTTTTGTGTAGCCTTCGTAACGGATTTATCTGGCACCAATATTGCAGTATCATCAGCAAAGGATACAGGGTTGGTCCTAGGACACTTCCTTGTGGTACACCGGCTTCAATTTTCTTAAGTTCCGAGTAATTTTGGTCGTACCGTACTCTAAAGAGTCGGTTCGTAATGTATGTAGGATTTCAGTACTTCGTAGTACTGCCTGGGAAGGTCCCTATGCAGTTTGTACTCAAGTCCCAAGTGCCAAACCTTGTCAAAAGCTTGAGCAACATCTAAGAATAAAGCAGAGCATACTTGTTTTTCTTCAAGTGCCTCTTCCACAACATCCGTAATTCGATGCACTTGGTCTATCGTGGAATTTTTATTTCTAAATCCAAATTGATGGCTTGGAATTAGTCTTCTTTCTTCAATTATTTTGCTAAGCCTTTTCAGTAGCAGTTTTTCAAAAACTTTTGCCATGATTGGTATAAGCGATATTGGTCTGTAAGATGTTACTTCTGTTGGTGGCTTACCTTGTTTAGGTATAACAATGACTTCTGCAATTTTCCAATGATGTGGCACATATCTTAGTTTAAGGCATGCGTTTATTACAAATTGGAGTTTCTTGAAGGCTATTAGAGGCATTTCTTTCAAAACCTAAGCAGTTATAAGATCGTACCCTGGTGATTTTTTGCTAGACAACTTATGTTGACACATGCTTCTTACTTCTTTGAGCGTGACAGAAGGTATTTCACATTCGTCGTTTCTGTCAACAAACTGTAAGGGATCTGTAGCTGTGTTTGCTGGGAATGGCTTGAAAACATTCGCGAGATGTTCAGCGAAGAGATCAGCCTTTTGTTTCGGGTTTCCGATCCATTTACCATCTTGAGATTTTATTGGCGGGTTTTGTGTCTGAGGTCTTTTTAGGCGCTTAGCTGCTTTCCATAAGGAGTATTCAGTAGAAGCATCCGTCGTCAGACTTTTCAGGAATCTACTTAGTGACTCATTTTTAAACTCACAGATTCTTTTTTTTAATTCGTTGTTAAGACCGTTAAAACTACCTTATCATCTGGGAATCTCGTGGTTTGCCATTTTCTTCTAGCTCTTCTTTTTTCCAATATCAACTCCTTTATTTCGATAGGATATTTTATACTTTTTTCTCTCGCGTTCGAAATAGTTGGAGTACTTTCTTCTGCAGCCTGCTGCACATCAGCAATAAATTGTTCTACTTCATGATCAATTTGTTCAATTATTTGCATAGGGGATCTTAGGTTTATAAAACTTTCAAGTTTGTCTCTGAATTCGTTCCAGTTTGTTCTGTTATTCACGAGCTTGGGATTACTTTTTTCTATTATTTCTGCTTCGCTCAGTGATAAAATTACTGGAGTATGATCTGACGATAAATCGTAATTACCTTCGACACTTATATGATTTCGTTTAATATCTTTAACTACGAAAAAGTCTATAAGGTCTGGTATTTTGTTAGTATCAGGTGGCCAATATGTTGGCGAACCAGAAGAATAAAATTCACAGTTGTATTTTCGGCCTGCTTGGTATAGCCGTTTACCTTTTGTTGTTATGAGCCTAGATCCCCTTTGGGTGTGTTTAGCATTGAAGTCGCTACCAACAAAGAAGTTATGTCCTAACAAATGTAGGAGTTCTGCATAGTCTTCTTCAGTTGGAGAGCGCCTAGGAGGGCAGTATATAGCTGCTATTTTAAATTCTTTCTTTTTATACCAATACTAAATTTTGTTACTTGCATGTTTTCATTAGTAAACTTTGGTTCTTCATAGTGTGTTAAGCACTTTTTTATAAGTATTGCCGATCCTCCCCTAGCTTTGTCAGCTGGGTGCGGAGCGTGATAACATGTATAGTTTGGTAATTTATTATCAAGACTTTGTTCAATAGCGAGGTGGGTTTCGGACACCAAACAAATGTCTATATGCTCTATGTCTAAAAAGATGTTTAGTTCTGATACATGCTGTAAGAGACCGTTTGCATTCCATGTTGCGATTTTAAGTGTTCTGTCCATCATTGTTTTTTAAGAGCGACTTCTTCGCTTAGCTGTTTTATGTTTAAATCTTATTGGTCAATCCTTTTCAGGATGAGTTCCAGCATTTCTTTTATAGAAGTTTCCTCATTCTTCCGCTCATTTTTTACAATCTGGGAATAGGATTTATTTTCATCACTTTTGCTTAGTGCAATTGTTTTTGCCGGTTAATTTTTAGTAATGTTATCGACCGTTACTTTTTTGCTTTCAACTACTGGTTTTGTGTTGGTTGAGTTTCTAAGCTTGTTCCCAGTTTTGTTTTTTCTTTTGGTGTCTTGGAACTTTTTTGCTACTGGACATCCTCTGTAACTCGCAGGATGATTGCCTTGACAGTTAACACATTTCGCTTTCTGTTCACTGCCCATGGGACAGTTTTTAGTTGCATGCCTGCCTTCGCATTTAACACAAGCAAACTCGCGATTGCAGTATTTTTGTGTATGTCCAAAGGCTTGACAGCGCTTACATTGTGGAACAGTTTTCGACTTTCGCAGTGGCTCAATTTTGACAACTATGCCCATGATTGATTTAATACTGTAAATCTTATCGAGACTTTCTTTATTTTCAAACGTGAGCATAAATAAAGGTATAGATCTCTTTTTCGTCGTTGATACCCCAGTGGAGTTTTTGACTATCTCATTTTTAATAAGATTATTGGCATCGAGAGCTTTAAAGCCTTTTTGTATAAGGTCTTCGACAACACATGAAGGGTGAAGGCCTCGTGCTACTACTTTTATCGATCTTGTAGCTTTATTTTCGTACGAAATGAAGCTTGAAACAAACTTTCGGTCAACGGTGGGCGTTACAGAGCCATTGTAACAAATTTTTTTTTTACTGAAATTGAAGACATAGATTCGGACGACCTCTGATTTAAGCAGGATGGCGCGCTATGCCACACGGCTCATGCCACACTCGATCTTTTGCGCACAATATCCCAAATCGTTTAATCAGCCCTCTTGGCGTTGTCAATTCGCCGCCTCGGAGCTACGATTTGACCCCTTTGGAGTTTTTTTTGTTAGGAACCGTGAAGACCGATGGTCTTCCAACAATCCGCAAATGATTCAAGCACTTAAAACTAATATCATCCAAGCAATCCCTGAGATACAGCCCGAAACTATCAATAAGGTCCTGGAAAATTTGAGTTACATAATGCGGTACTGCGAGGCAGGCACTTGAATGACGTTGTATTCCACAATTAATGGGAATGTTTGCTCTTACTAATAGAGCCATATTAAATTTAAAAAAATTATTTTGTTCACTATATTCCATTTTTAAAAAGAAACTTGTATTTGGCCCACGCCACTTCATGTGGGTTGGGAGAGTATATTTCGAAATTACCCGGGGATATCACCTTAATCGGATTGTTTTTATATATTTAGCGAATCTGTTTTTGCAAATAGTATTCTGTTGATGCAAGTATTCCATTTCAAGCTTAACACAAACACAAACCATTTTGAGAAAATTCAATTAAGTATACACGCATTTTTCTATTTCTTTTTCTTCTGTTTGAAGTCCCCCCCAAACACTTACCCCTTTCCACTAAAATATACTCTTAATCCTTCGCACTCGTAAACATCTCTAAGATAAAAGAAGCTTCCATCTACCCAACTGCGCCCAGGCAAAAACTCAATACCAAAAGTAGGTAATTTAAGACCCGACGCAATGTAACAGTGAATAATAATAATAATTTTCGCCTCTTAAGTCCTCTAATTACACAATCGAACTTATGTCCTGGCGGGAGTTGCGTCTGGTTCTGAGCATTGAAGATGAAGAAGCGAGTCTCTTTCATTTTCATAAACGCACCCCCATCTTAAGGGAATGAAATTTGAAATGCTCGCTTATTGGACTTTTGGATTCATATTTACGAGTAAGGAGATATATCCCCTCTGTTGTGGAACTATTGAAACAGAGATTTCTGGATGTACCTATAGTTAAAATCTTCAAGTTTTTCCAGAAACAAAGTACCAGACGACTCATTCAACCAAGAAATGAAATATAATTACGTTCATAAAACTGACATAATTATGAATGTTTTAGGAAACACACTGTGACAGGGGGTCGTCGCGTCCGTCGCTCGTGGAAACAGGATTTTGGATTTTAAAATAGAAAATATCACCCGGCATCATATTTTTCGGTCGGGGGTGGGTGGGTGCAAAGTGTTTTGATAATCCTTTCACTTTTTCGTTTTCGGCTTACACCGGGGAAAGTGAAGAGTATTGTTATTTTAACAAATTCACCGTCCACCGACGACCAACGACGACGTTGTTTTGGTGGCGAAAATAAATCAATATTTTTATTGTATTTTTTTTTTCTATTTTTAAACTTTTCTAAACATTTAAATTTTCAACATCGTTCACCAACAACATCAAATGCAGAGCGAAATTTCACGGACAATTTATGGCATTGTGCTGACCTCACTTGAAGTCCAACATCCCCTTGTGTTTTGGGTGTAAAATGAACACGATATCTGCGATGTCCACTTGTGGCGTTATTTATGACTGCCCTAACACAAAATGGAACAAAAAATTCGCTGATGTAGGAAAAATTCTAGTTTTTTTTTTTCAATTCCGAGTGGAATGTTTTTAAAACCAAGGGGCCTTTGACGAGAGGCCTCTCCATGCAATTGAAATACATATTTATGTAAATGGAAAATTGCTTTAAAAATTCCATACGTCATCGTTTTAAATCTGAAATCTGAATTCGATTAGTTTTTCATAGCGCTTAGGGAGTTGGATGGAATAATTTATAGCGGAGGTGGAGTATGCATCTGATGTTTTTTTTCGAATTTGAGAGTTCGCATATTTTGATGTGGAATATTAATAGAATTTTTTTTTCATAAATTAAGCACCAACCAACTCGTATCTACGTAGATATATATTTACATATCATGAAAATTTTTAATTTTAAAAATTGTCAAACGTAAAAAAATGTAGAGTCTCATGTCCTTTAAGTTTCAAAAACGAAATTAAGTCGTTTTTGAAATGAAGCGTTTTTCAGTTGCCGAGGGAGGCCTGTTGGGACCATGTTCTTTTGGTGACATCTGTCAAATCTGTTACTTATTATTCAGTTATAAATAAAATAAATAAATTTTGTGGTGCAACAGCTCGAAGTGAACCAGGAACTACTGACTTACAACTCTAAACCATTCCTGTGTGCCAGCAGCTGAGAATCGGACTCGAGACCTTCCACATTACAGTCCAATGCACTAACCATTATTCAGTTACTGATTCGAAATCACCGTGGCAGGAAACACGACCGAACAGCACATCCAAATGATACGACTTCATTATCAAAATGAATTTACAACGTTGTGTCCATTTTACGGTAGAAGTGGTAGCCCTTCACAGTCGACTCTTCAACGTTTAAAGACCAAATTTGAACTGACATGTTCGGTAATCAATGAGCTAACATTGGTACGTCACGATACATCGAGCGAGGACAACACCGCATTCCGTGAAAGTGTACAACAGAACCCGGGGCAGTCGATTTATCACCGTTTACAAGAAGTCGGCTTTTCGCATACTTCAACTCGGCGTATTTTGCGTCGGGACTTGGGCCTACACCCGTACAAAATACAAGTGGGCCAGGAGCTCAAATGAATGGCTGTGTTAACAAGGAAAAAATTGCCCTATCTGGAACGACAGCAACTCACACGAGGTTCACCAGATGACAATGCATCCTTAAAAAGTTATTGTTTGGTGCAGATTTTGGGCCAGTGGCATCATTGGTTGTTAGTATTTTTTAGAAAATGACGTTGGAGAGCGCTGCAGAACGATGATAACCAATTTCTTAAGGCCCAAATTGAACCATATGGATCTAGACGACACGATATGAAGATTCAACAAGACCGCGCTACGTGCCACAAACCGGGCATCTCGATTGACATTCTGGATAAACTATTTGAGATTAAAGTTATCTCTCGCAAAGGTGATGTGAATTGGCCACGAATTTGATTTGCCATGTTCGACTTTTTCTTGTGGGGTTTCCTGAAGTTGTAGATCTTCTTTTAGGACACACTTCGGTTATTTCTGTTGCGTGCCCTCTGTTTGATTTTTTTGGATCCCGAGTAACCGGACAGAGGGTTATGAGGCAAGTTAACGGTGCGGAGGGCCAGATGAACACTTAATAGGATTGGCAACTGTTCCAGCTTCCAGGACCAGTGAACAAACTATGCCTAGCTTGGCACAGTGTACATAGATGGTGTCCGGTTGAGTGAGTGATCCAAATTCCGGTTGATTGTGCAAAAGCAAACACACAATAAGAGACATCAAAAGCTACTAGATCCTCTCTTCTTTTTAAGCTCAATCCGAACTGGATGACTTTTTCAGAATGTCCACAATTCTGCATATCAATTCTATCCACAGGATCACACGAGTTAGTTTAGTTTTTAGTTTAGTTTTCATTTTATTCATGACAAACTTACACTGTAAGATATAATATCTTATAAATATAGTGAAGCTTTTATTTATTTATTTATTTATTTGGTCTATAAGTACATAACTACTTTCTTAGACATAGCTAAAAATAAAAACATTGCGTGCTTAAATAATAAATAACAGAATTAGGTTTATTATATAAAATAACTTAATCAATTCGGTACATAAACAATGGTATTCATTATTCTTTTTTTGAACAATTCTCTAGAACAGTCAAGTTCAATAACATCGGCATATTGGTTAAAAAAATGACACGATTTAGTAACCGGTTCATTAACTCCATAATTCGTCGAATGATGTGTGATGAAGAAAAATTGATTAGCCCTTGGTCTAAGACAACGCGCTGGTGTATGTCTAATGAAAATATCAACTAAAGGAACACAATCAATGTGCCCTGTTATTACATCTCTAGCAAGTGCAATTAAGAAATAAATTCTTCTAGTTTCTAGAGGTTTTATATCAATTAACGCGCACCGATCTTTATATGTTGGCAAAGGCAAGGTCCATTCTAGTTTACGAAGTGAATATTTAGTGAATCTTTTTTGAATTCTTTCAATTCTATTAGATGCGTTTTTGTAGTAAGGAGACCAAACTACACAGCAGTATTCCAAAATTGGACGAACAAAACTCACAAAAAGTGATTTAACAGTATAAGGACACTTAAACTCATTTGAATTTCTAAACAAAAATCCAAGCATAGAATTGCCTCTAGATACAATATAGTCAACATGCATTCTAAAATCAAGCCTGGAATCAAAAATAACTCCTAAATCTTTGTGATTGGATACTCTTTGAAGTACGTTCTCAGATATGCAATAGTTAAAGAACACTGGACTATAAGATCTTGTAAATGTCATTACACAACATTTTTTGATATTTAAGTAAAGGTCATTTAATGTACACCATTTTGATAAACAGATTAAATCTTTTTGAAATTGTATACAATCAGAAAGCGAATTTACTGATCGGTATATCTTAAAATCATCTGCAAAAGACAGGCAACTTGATTCTAAGATAACGTTTGGTAAATCGTTAACAAAAAGTAAAAATAAGAGGGGGCCCAGGTGACTACCTTGGGGTACTCCTGAGTAATTATGTATTAGTTCCGATTTAGTTCGACCAACTTTTACTAATTGCACTCTATTTTCAAGATAGCTTTTAATCCAATTTAACACCTGAGAGTGAAAACCTAAATGACTAAGCTTTAACAAAAGAAGTTTATGGTTAACTCTATCGAATGCCTTTGAGAAGTCAGTGTATATTACATCTACTTGGCTTCGTTTCTCAATTGCATTGATACAATAATTCGTAAATAGTGTGAGATTAGTTGCAGTGGATTTTCCACTGACAAAACCATGTTGATAGGGTGAGATATGTGCTTTAACAGAGTCGTACATTTTGGTTTTAACCAAGGATTCAAAAACTTTGGGAATTAATTGGAGTTTTGCAATCGGTCTATAATTTTCAATTGATTGCTTAGAGCCAGATTTAAAGATTGGTGTGATGAACGAAATTTTCCAAGAATCGAGGAAAACACCGTTTGCAAGAGACTGATTGAAAATTATTTGGAGTGGTTTTGATAAGTTGTACTTACAGTTTTTAATGAAGATTTCAGGAATATTATCGGGGGGAAGACTAAGACTGTTATCCAGTTTACCAAGCGCAGACAGAATTTCTTCTTCTGATAGAAATATGGTACCAACATCAGTTATAGCGGGAATTTCATAGTTTACTTCAGAGTGAACTGAGTTTAATATGAAATTCGACTGAAAAAATGAAGCAAACAAATTACATATATTATTCAGATCGCTACTACCAATGCCTTTATAAGTCATATAACTAGGAATACCAAGAGATTTTCTCTTAGAATTTAAATATTGCCAAAAGCATTTAGAATTTGTTTTGATGTTTGATTCCAAAGACCAAACATACTGATTATGCAAGAATTTTTTTAAAAAATCATATTCACGACGTAAGCGGCAAAATTCATTTCGGAAATCTGAATTGACCTTACTGATGCCTTGCATTTTACTCATTGCATTTTTTAACCTTGTTAAACTTTTAGTGAACCAAACGGGCTTATTATTTTTCTTCATTCGCTTAACAGGGACAAAGGAAGAAAAGGCTTTGTAAATTATGTTTAGCAAAGTCTTATAATTTTTTTCAACGTCCTGGAAACATAAGATCGAACTCCAATTTACATTATTTAAGACATGATTAATGCTGATGTAATCGGCCTTGCTAAAATCATATTTATAATCAACATCAAGATTAGAGCAATAGGAATTATTAAAATTGATATAATTTAACTCTAATCGCAATGCTTTATGATGTATACTATTATTCAATAAAGGAAAATCCTCTTCAAATAAGCACATTTCAAGGTCTTCTTGGACAAAGACAAGATCTAAAATTCTACCAATAGAGTTTAAAACATTATTTGCTTGTACACAATTTAAGGCTGACATAGTGTCTAATACAATTATTTCGTTTTCGTTTACAATATTATATGGGATGAGAGCTTTATCATCCTCAGAGAAAATCCAATTTACAGTACTCAAATTAAAATCACCTAAGACTACTATATAAGATTTACTATCTAATGAACTTTCAATTTCTTTAATATTGTTTATATGCGCATAATAAATTTCAATGTTTGATTTTGGGGGAATATAAGAAACAAAATAATATATACTTATTTCACTAAAATTGTGAGTGAAGCTCACATTAACACATATTTGTTCTATCAAACCTGAAGAGTTTGTGAGAGATATTTGCCTACTCTTAAAATTACCCTTAACTGCAAGCAGCACACCACCTCCTTTAGTTAGTTCAGTACAGATTTTGTCTCTATCCCTTCTGTAGACTTCGTAATCGTTATTGCAGATTTCGGCATTTGAAATGTCATCACCCAGCCAAGTTTCAGTAAGGGCGATGATAGCGTAATTACAGTCACTAACTGCGTTATAAAATGTAGTTAATTTTGATCGCATTCCTCCAACGTTCTGGTAGTAGATTTGTATGGCATCAGCATCGTAAGTAGGATTAAATTTAGCAATAGAGGTTACAATGGAATTAGAATTCTCAACAGCATTCAGATTTTGATTATTCATGTTAACGGTAGATGGGATTGTCATATTTGTGTTTCCACTGACCTGTCGTTCCCGTTTTTTGGAAAGTGTTGGAAAGGTCTCACTCGTATTCCTTTGGGCCAAAAATTTGCATTGAAGACAGCATCGAATGATTCAGCTGGAATGCAAACTTTAAAATTAACCTTTTTTATTTGGTCCAGATTTACATCTTTTCCTACTAGTTTAAAGCAAGAAAGCCTCGAAGGCTCAATACCGCTGGTTGAAGCAATATAATCAATGATTGATTCCGTACTCGTTGTGGGACGAAAGCTGGATAAGTGGAGCCATTTTCGGCGTTGGATAATTGAATCACCGAATATGATGTCATCAATCATTTTATTGCCTTTAATCTCTCGAACGTTTTTGTTTTTTATTGGCTTGGCTTCAATCAAACGATCCTGAGTGTAGTCATCAACAATTTTGGGAGCAACAATTACATTGACACTACCAGACGTAAGATTTTCGTGTGTATTAGTTTCACTAGATACATCATTTATAGCATCAACAGCAACACCAGAAGAACCAGCAACAACAACATCAGAAGGAGCAGCAGTAGCAGCAACAGCAGCACCAGCAGCACCAGCAGCACCAGCAGCAACATCATCAGTAGCAACAACAACAACACCGGCATCAGCCGCATCAGCATCCTCATCAACAATAACAACAATAGGACTATCAGAAATCTTATTGTTGCGAGCATCAGCATCGTTTTTTTTGTTGACATTTGCAGAGGGATCGTGCAAAGCTTTCTCACTACCATGATGGTCATCGACAACGGGAAAACCCTTCACATTCCTTTGTTCAGAACTTCGTTGATTAGCACTGGTGTATAAATTCTCATCAGTATTGTCTGAACCAGCAGACAAAGCAGATGAAGCAACAGCGGCAAACGAGGCACCTACAACGGCCATGGTATTACCTTCATCTATAGTAGCACTACATGCAATTTTATCAATTATTACCGCACTACGCACATTAACTACATTATTTGAAATTAACACATTCAGTTTAAAATGAAATATTAATAAATTTTTGAACAGAAATAAAGAAGCAAAATAATATTATTTATACATTACTAAAATAAAGTTTGAGTTGTTTTTTCATCAAAGATGTACTATTAATTCCTCTTATTTGGCTCGGCAATGAATTCCATATGCGTACAGAGTTTACAAAGAACTGTCGTTCAGATGTTAGATACTTGAACCTAGGTATTACTAAAAGACACGATCTATTTGAATTCAGATAGGTTATTTCATTAAACAAGTCAACTGGTTGATGGGTTAGAAGTATATCCGAAAATAAAGTTAAGGTTCGAAAACGGAGAAGACTTTCAAAAGACATACCTAAGAGGTTTTTTGAATGCTGTGATACACGATCAAAACGCCGTAGCCCATAGACATACCGTATCGCACTATTAACTGCAACAGTTAATTTTCTTTTACTTTCGTAATCTGAATTGCAGAAAATTTCACACCCATAAGTAGCTAAAGGTAATATAAGTGTTTTCACAAGTAATGAACGTATTTTTACGGGTGTATAGTACTGTGTAGACCAAAGCGTGCGGAGAACACCGTATGTCTTGCCAACAATATACACCCCTATTACAGAATTCGGCGAATGAGCTAAAGTGACAGTTTCAATTCATTTCCAAACTTTTGCTATTACTGAATCCGACGAATGAAAGTTGAACGAATGTCGGTAACAATCCCTGCACCACTGACATTTTGTTCAACTTATATGGTATTACAGAATTCGCAATCCATTTGCACTCCATACAATTTCTATCATTTTACATGCGCACCAATTTCGAGACGAATCTGAAGTGAATTTTTGATTAAACGAAAATAAACAATGGAGAGTACAAAAATGTAAGACAAAAGCTTATCATACTGAATGCTAAAGTGTTTGTTTAACAAATTTTAATAGAAAACGCACAAATAGCAACGCAAAAAGAGAGCAAGAAATCAAAAAAAAAAAAAAAAAAAGAGCACACGGTTGGTTTTGAACCGTCCTCCATCTTCGTACTAACCACTCTCAACGATGCTTGATTTCGTTGATCGAAAACGATACTATTATGTATTATCACAGCCTAGGCCAGTTGAATAAATGTTTGTTGCTGACAGTGTCGATACGAAAGTTCATAAATGATAAGGTAATTTTAGAAATCGACAATGTAGTTCATCCGACGAATTTCATAATTGAGTTTTACAGCGGATGCGAATCAAGTCAACTCACCCGGAGTAAAATTCTGCGAATTCTGTAATCGACATGATAATCTATGTGATTTTTCCAAGTAAGTGTTCGGTTGAAAACTACACCTAAGTTCTTTGTGGTATCAACGAAATCTATACGACAAGAGTTTAAGATGATAGGGGGAAAGTATGAAAGCTCTAGCTTACTCCTAGAAATAACAACACATTTTGATTTATTTGGGTTTAGCACTAAATCATGATTGTCCGACCAGCGCTTAATTACTTCAAGGTCTTCATTCAAAGAAGCTGCAGTATGTTCGATGAGTCCCAACGGACAACTTATGTATAACTGAGCATCATCAGCGTACAAACGAATTGTGCAGTGTTTTACCAAATAGAAGGAAGTTCATTGACATAAATTGAAAAAAGCAAGGGGAAAGAGCTTTATTGAGTTCAACAGCTTGTAGTCTGTTGGTTAAGTAAGAGTTTATTAGGCGAACTGCACTGGAAGAAAAGTAAAACGAGTTTAAGAGTTTATCACAAAGTAAAGAATGGTTTACCATATCAAAGGCCTTTGAAAAGTCCAAAAGCACTAAAAATGTTTGTCATGAATCTCTAAGTAACAGCCACCAAAATAGTTACGAAGCTACAAATATAATTGCGAAAGCTACAAATCAATTTCACCATAGTTAATGTAAACCATCCCCAAAATTTTTTGTTCGAAAGAACCATTGAACTTATTCTCATTTTTTTTCGAAAAATTCTTCGAATAGCCATCAGCTATCTATTCATTTCCGCCATGCTCGAACCTTCTTTTCTGCACAAACCAGAGCTGGAGCCAGTCGATCCATCCACCCTCGTGGCATTGAAAATTTTTCAACATATATTTTACAATACTGTCAAAATCTGAAACGTGTTCACAAGGAGTTAATAAAACTCTCACGTTGTCAGAATTTACGTGCATCGATCGACGCCGACGCCTAAAAATTCAGTCGGTACGGACCTACCAATATCGTGAACAACAAGAATATTGACACGTCACAAGCCAGCATTTCAGCTTCTTCAGCGATAAGCACCCGTTGCCAATCGTGAGCCTAATTGCTATTACGCTGAATCTGGCAAATTGGTCCACGACGGAAAAGTCGAGCTTTCTCCCACATGTGCTCATGCAGTCAATCCCGAGCCACAAAGTGCATCAGAACAGCAATACGGAATAACCTAACCCTAACTCCAAATTCCAACTCAAAATCCTTATTCAAGTTTTCCCAAAATTTAAATACCTACCTACTTAAGTCTAAATTCTAAATTTTAAAATAAAACCCTTTAAAGCGAAAATAGTTTTAAATTTTGATAAAAAAAAAATATAAAGCGTGAGTGATATAGATAAAAGAGAGGAAAAAAGGAAAAAAATAGTGAAACAAATATTTTAAGAAGAAAAAAAAAAAAAAGGTCAAAAGAGGAAAAAAAAAAATAAATGTTTGCCTAAGTACCTACCAAATCTTGCCAAAACTTAAATAAATTAATTAACATATATATTTTCTATAAAACAAAAAAATATAAAACCAATTGCAAGATTAAAATGAAGACGAGAACAACGAGTTCATCATCATTGTGCGCACAACTGGATGGATTCCAATCGTCATCAATAAATCAATAAGTGAGTAACCTAATTTTTTTTTATTTTTGTTGTGGCTTAATATTGGTAACCTACATAATATTACAAAAAAAGAAGGTAAAATTAACAGATTTGAAAAAAGAATATAACTCTTTTTTTATCACTACATTAAATTTTTGAATTTCAAGGATTAAGATTGCTATTTAATTTTTATTTTGTACTGATAAGATTTAAATCTCTTAAAACGAAAGAAAATTAAGTCAATTCAATTTTTTTTTTTTTGCTTCTTTCTTATGATTATAATCTCAGTTTCTCTTTATAATCGGGATTATAAAGATTACAGAAACTCTCTTTGCTAAATCTCTCATGTTTTATAACTTGCTCTAAATAATTGTTAGATTAGCAACTCTTGTCTGCACAAAATCTGCAAAATTACAGATAATTTCATTTACGCTCAATTGCGATGATTTTTGTTTCACTCAAAAGAGAACATGATTAAGTTTTATGTAAAGATCAAACAGCTGATCTGCAGATTATAAAGGCAAAAGAAAGTTAAGGGTCAATGACCTTGTTCAGTTTAAAAGAAAGCATACACATGATAATATTGTTAGTTTTAAGAATTAAATTGAAATAAAAAGGAAAATAATGAATTTTGAAGTGAAATTTAATGAAGTTATGATTTATTAAAAATGATGATGTTCTAAAATTTTTCTTAGGGAGGGGTAGGGGGTGAAGGATGGAGAGGTGATAGAGGATATGTGATGTAAGCGCATTCAGGGGCTGCACTCACTTAAACTTCTTTGGCAGGTGTAGTATGGAGGTAACTTTCGGTACTAATGGATAAGGGATGCCATTTAACCATTTGGTTAACACAACATAAAACCAGTTGTGAATATAACGAGACGAAGACAATACCCTTTCTCTCATGCTGTTTTGTTTTTGTATGTTTAAATATATGTACTTATATACACAGTACTATTCTGGCACGAATAATTTTTATTTTGGAAGGGTTTATGCAGCAAGATCCCCCCCATCCGGCGAGCGTAGCCGTGCTCACACAAGCGTGCCACCTGCTGTTATAAAGGGATAATTCTACCCAACTCCCAACCTTCACAAAATAATATGGCGCCCAACGACTAGGCCTATTTTATTAATGTGTAACATTAATATAAGAAGTTTAGTTTTTTTTTGTTAAGTTAAGTAAACAGAGGCCGGTAAGCGTTAATCCGCAAGGGAGAAAACCTATCAGAGCTGCGTTAACTTATCATTTGTACTGTTTTTGAGCGTAAGCTAGAGGTTCCCTTGTATCTATGGTTTAGTTCAGCAGTAGATCGATAGAAAGTTTTGTTATCTTCATTGTTATACATTCTTTAGTGAACGAGGAAATCCAGTTTACGTTCTGTGAGTTGAAGTGAAAGGAGAGTTGACAATTCTCTGTTTCCGCAACTTATTTTGTTTTTTTTTTGAGAGAAAAGTTATTTCGTCATGCACATTGTCATATATCCTCTAATGCCGCAACCATTTATTATCTTTTATCTTTCCCTTATATTGATGAATAGTTACAAACAATACAGTTACAATATACGACAGTCGAAAGTGAAATTTATTTGAATTTTTGTCCCTATCTTAACTTAACCGTTACCTATATTTTCGTTTTAATAAACAATTATATACCACTATATTTTTTTTTGAATTTTTATCCCAGTTAAATTATATTTGCAATGTCACAAGGTGCCATACCTAAAAATAAATCTAAAGCTCCATCTGTGAATACACGTTCGGGAAACAGAACGAGAGTAGACACTAGTGAGACCCCAGATATAGGGTCGCCTAGCTTATCGAATCCTAGAGTTCAACATACTCCAATCAAAATTAATCCTCCAGCTCTTGGATCTGAAAAAACTCTTAATACAAATTCGATTATAGATCCGATAGAATCCATCCGAGATTTTAATATTCAATCTAATTTAGAAAATAATTTTGACCAGATGGCTAACCTTGTAGAAAGTGAAGACCTCATGATTGAAACTTCTGCAAATAATCCTTCCAGTCAGAATGTTAGCAGCCAACCTAATGAGTCAATTAAAAATTATGTATCGATTTGTGTACGACAAAGCCTTGAAACTTTTCACACTCAGCTTTTATCTTCTTTAGAAAGTTCAGTTAAAAATAGTATCGAACATTCTGTCTTGACAACTGTGAGAGAAATTCTTCAAAAAGAAAATATTACCCAAAAAACGAATAATTCAAGACGTAACAAAAGGGTGTCAAATTTGTTACCAACTTCAAATTCTCGCAACAGTTTTAGACTTCATGATAATGTTCCTTCAGCACCACAGGCTGACAAGTCTAGAAATCTTCCAGACATACAACCACAGCTAAATAATCTTCATGTTAATAGTAGTAGTCTAAACGGTTCCAATACATCAAATAACTTTTCACAGACTGATCTACATAACCAAGATCAGCACATACAGGCGAATCGAATTTATTGCGACCTTAGTCGTAAATTTGATCTTGATCGTTGGGGACTTAAATTTGAAGGCACCGAAAAGTCGATGTCGATCGAAGATTTTATCTTCCGTGTGGAAAAACTTAAAGAAAATTATCGGATGCCGTGGGCTGATGTAGTTAAGAATTTTCACCTTCTCTTGACGGGAAATGCTCAGACTTGGTTTTGGCGGTACTCACGTGCTAATCCTGATGGAATAGAGTGGAATGATTTGCGTGGCTCCTTACTGGTACAGTACCGCAGCTACGAAACCAATTTTGAAATCATAAAGCGCATGATGGAACGTCGCCAGCTCTCTACCGAATCATTCGATGATTATTACAATTCGATTCTCGATCTCCGTAACCGGTTACGAGAACCAATACGAGAAACCGATATTTTGAAAATTGTTAAAGATAATCTTAACACTCGTTTAATGCAGTATATTTACCCTATGTCCATTTTCTCGTTGGAACATTTGCGTGAGGAATGCAGGAAGACGGAGAAAATGTTAGCATCCAGAGATGCATCTCGAATGCGATTTGGCCAATATGGTACTCAGAAAAATGTTCATGAAATAGATCACCCAGATTACAGCTTTTTTGGAGATGAAGATATAAATGCCATAGAAAGCAAAGCTTTTCCTATACGGAACCGTAAATGCTTTAATTGCAAAAAAGAAGGGCATTCTTTTATGAATTGTTTATCTCCAGAAAGGAAATTATTCTGCTATAGATGTGGTTTGGACGGGTACACAACTCCGCAGTGTCCAACTTGCAATCCGAGTCCGGAAAACCGGAAACCGAGCGAGAAGCCCACCGGGGAGTCTCGCTCAACCAAATCAAACCCGGTTTAAATTTAGACGATAATAATACAATTACAGAGGACCTAGTTAGTGCCTCAAGCCAATCAGTAGTGGTTGCGACCCCTGATACAAAAAACAAGATAACCATACCTAGACCTTACAAAACATACGAAGAGAGACTTAAACGATACAACGAATTACGCGAAAAAATATTTTCGGTTGAAGAAATGGATTCAGTAAACCCCACAAAAAGACTAAACAAGTCCTTGCAGAGAAAGAAAAAGAGACGTGTTTTTACACGTTTGATAGAGTCATCACACATCATATCTGAAAATGATCCTCGGCCGTATGCCACGGTTCGAATTGGTAATGAGGATATAAAAGGCCTTCTTGATAGTGGTGCTTCCATCTCATGTCTAGGACAGGGTTGTGAAAATTTCGTTAAACGTAACAAGTTAACTGTTATAAATTTTGAATCGGGAATAAAGACAGCCGATGGAAGTAAACAGCGAATAGTTGGAAGAATTAACGTTCCCATTTTCTATAACAACACCACTCGTAGTATTAATTTGTACCTCGTCCCCGCGCTTGCTCAACCTTTGTACCTAGGTATCGATTTTTGGTTAGAGTTCCAAATTTCCCCGAATGTAGTTTCTGAAATCATAGCCGATGACCCAAAGACCACAAAGCACGATTTAATCCATGGCCAAGCAAAGGCGCTGGAAGCTGTGATTGAGAAATTTCCTTCTTTTTCTAAGTTAGGATTAGGTAAGACCACTGTGGATGCCCATGTCATTGACACGGGTACTGCAGAACCTGTAAAGCAAAGAAGTTATCCGGTGTCACCTGTCATACAATCACTCATAAACGAAGAAATAGATCGAATGCTATCTTTAGGGATAATCGAAGAATGTGAAAGCCCTTGGTCGTCACCAGTTGTGCTAGTCAGGAAACCTGGCAAAAATCGATTATGCATCGATTACCGAAAATTGAATGCCTTGACAAAGAAGGATGCAAATCCTATCCATAATATCGACGCAGTGCTTAGTCGCCTTGGCGATACTCATTATATCTCCAGTATTGACCTTAAGGACGCATACTGGCAAATTCCCCTTGAGGTAAAGTCCAGAGAAAAAACAGCATTTACCGTGCCAGGCAGATCGCTCATGCAATTCACCGTTATGCCATTTGGAGCATGTAATGCACCAGCAAGAATGTGTCGCGTAATGGACAAAGTGATTCCATCGGCACTTAGAGAATTTGTTTTTGTATATATAGACGATCTGCTGGTTATTTCGGCTGACTTTAACACTCATATGCAACGGCTTGAAACAGTAGCACAGTGTTTAAAAAATGCAAACCTTACGATCAATGTGGAGAAATCCAAATTTTGTTTTCGTGAATTGAGATTTTTAGGTTACATAGTAGGTAATGGTCATATGAAACCCGACCCAGAAAAGGTGCAAGGGATAAACGATTTTCCAATTCCAAAAAGCGTGAAGCAGGTGCGCAGATTCCTTGGGATGTGCGGCTGGTATCGCAGATTCAGAAAGAATTTTGCCAGCCTTGCAGCTCCTATTACTGATTTGCTCAAAAAAACCAACAAAAAATTCGAAATCACACCTGCAGCCATTACTTCGTTCGAAGAGCTTAAGAAGGCGTTGACATCGGCTCCTCTATTGAACAATCCGGACTATACCAAAATGTTTTCTGTACAGTGCGATGCATCAGATCAAGGAGTGGGGGCAGTGTTGTTTCAATTCAATAATGAAAATGAGGAGCAGCCCATTGCCTTTTATTCCCAAAAATTGAACTCTTGTCAAGCAAACTACACGGTTACCGAAAAAGAGTGCCTAGCAGCTGTTCTGGCAGTAAAAAAATTCCGACCATATATCGAGGGCTCACACTTTCGGATCATTACAGACCATTCTAGCCTTAAGTGGCTAATGGATCTGAAAGATTTGAGCGGTCGATTGGCCAGGTGGTCTCTTAAGCTGCAGGCATTCGATTTCGAAATCGAGCACCGGAAGGGGTCAGCAAACGTCGTGCCAGACGCGCTGTCACGAGCATTTATCGAAAGCATTAGTGACATAGACCAGAGTAGTTTAGCCATAGACCTAGACTCCGAGCATTTTAAGTCAAAAGAGTACACCTCGTTAATAGAGAAAATCGAAACAGATCCACACCAAAATCCCGACCTTACAATTTCTGATAATCTTATATACAAAAAGTTCTTTCCTTCGGATGGTGATGTTGAAAAAACTGACCTCCAATGGCGACTTTGGATCCCCCAAAGTCTCGCTTTAGAACTCATTGAGAAAGCTCATACACCTCCGAATTGTAGTCACGGAGGTATAGCCAAAACTCTGGCAAGATTGCGAAACTATTATTTTTGGCCAAAAATGGCAAAAGACGTGAAGGAATTTATTGCTAGCTGTGACATATGTAAAGAAAGCAAAAAGGCAAATAAAACAGTAAGACCGCCCATGACTGTCCACACTACGTATGAAAGACCTTTCCAAAAATTATATATTGATTTTATGGGACCGTATGTGAGGTCTAAAAAGGGAAATATATACCTCTTCGTACTTTTAGACCATCTTACTAAATTTGTGCTTTTAAAGCCAATGGCTAAAGCGAATACACAGTCAGTCATTAACTTTTTAGAACAAACCGTATATAGCATTTTTGGAGTGCCACAGAATATCCATTCTGACAACGGCAAGCAATTTGTGTCAACTCAATTTAAACAACATCTAGAAAAGCATGGCATAAAGCATATGAGAACAGCGTTGTACTCGCCACAATCAAACGCGTCTGAACGCGTAAACCAGACGATATTATCTGGTATTCGTTCTTATATTAAAAAGGATCATCGGGATTGGGACCGATATATTCCTGAAATTCAACAATCTCTGTGCACATCAGTACATCAGTCAACCTCTAAGACACCGTATTTTTCGTTGTTTGGAACGCAAATGGTAACTAACGGTGGGATGTATCCTTTATTACAAAAGCTTCAACTTCTGAATGACCAAGAATTTCAGATGGTGGGTAAAGCTGACCGTGTTAATCTTATTCAAGAGCATTTAAAAGAACATCTTAAAGTTGCTTTTGATAAACATGCAAAGACCTATAATCTCAGATCGTCTGACAAAAAATTCAAACCAGGCCAAGAAATTTACAGGAGGAATTTTGTCCTAAGCGACGCGGGAAAAAACGTGAATGCAAAATTCTGTCCGAAATATGTCAGGTGTAGGGTAATACGAGCAGTAGGAAATGCACTTTATGAAGTAGCTGATACTAAGGGAAAACCAGTTGGCATTTTTCACTCAAAAGACCTTAAGATATAAACAAAAAAAAGCATGAGACTCATATCTCAGAGCATGGGTCGAGCCACACGTTTAACTAAGACAATAAACCGATTTCCATTTCTTTCTCTCATGATCGCATCATGATTCTAAATCAATGGTTTTGTCATGAATCTCTAAGTAACAGCCACCAAAATAGTTACGAAGCTACAAATATAATTGCGAAAGCTACAAATCAATTTCACCATAGTTAATGTAAACCATCCCCAAAATTTTTTGTTCGAAAGAACCATTGAACTTATTCTCATTTTTTTTCGAAAAATTCTTCGAATAGCCATCAGCTATCTATTCATTTCCGCCATGCTCGAACCTTCTTTTCTGCACAAACCAGAGCTGGAGCCAGTCGATCCATCCACCCTCGTGGCATTGAAAATTTTTCAACATATATTTTACAATACTGTCAAAATCTGAAACGTGTTCACAAGGAGTTAATAAAACTCTCACGTTGTCAGAATTTACGTGCATCGATCGACGCCGACGCCTAAAAATTCAGTCGGTACGGACCTACCAATATCGTGAACAACAAGAATATTGACACGTCACAAGCCAGCATTTCAGCTTCTTCAGCGATAAGCACCCGTTGCCAATGGTGAGCCTAATTGCTATTACGCTGAATCTGGCAAATTGGTCCACGACGGAAAAGTCGAGCTTTCTCCCACATGTGCTCATGCAGTCAATCCCGAGCCACAAAGTGCATCAGAACAGCAATACGGAATAACCTAACCCTAACTCCAAATTCCAACTCAAAATCCTTATTCAAGTTTTCCCAAAATTTAAATACCTACCTACTTAAGTCTAAATTCTAAATTTTAAAATAAAACCCTTTAAAGCGAAAATAGTTTTAAATTTTGATAAAAAAAAAATATAAAGCGTGAGTGATATAGATAAAAGAGAGGAAAAAAGGAAAAAAATAGTGAAACAAATATTTTAAGAAGAAAAAAAAAAAAAAGGTCAAAAGAGGAAAAAAAAAAATAAATGTTTGCCTAAGTACCTACCAAATCTTGCCAAAACTTAAATAAATTAATTAACATATATATTTTCTATAAAACAAAAAAATATAAAACCAATTGCAAGATTAAAATGAAGACGAGAACAACGAGTTCATCATCATTGTGCGCACAACTGGATGGATTCCAATCGTCATCAATAAATCAATAAGTGAGTAACCTAATTTTTTTTTATTTTTGTTGTGGCTTAATATTGGTAACCTACATAATATTACAAAAAAAGAAGGTAAAATTAACAGATTTGAAAAAAGAATATAACTCTTTTTTTATCACTACATTAAATTTTTGAATTTCAAGGATTAAGATTGCTATTTAATTTTTATTTTGTACTGATAAGATTTAAATCTCTTAAAACGAAAGAAAATTAAGTCAATTCAATTTTTTTTTTTTTGCTTCTTTCTTATGATTATAATCTCAGTTTCTCTTTATAATCGGGATTATAAAGATTACAGAAACTCTCTTTGCTAAATCTCTCATGTTTTATAACTTGCTCTAAATAATTGTTAGATTAGCAACTCTTGTCTGCACAAAATCTGCAAAATTACAGATAATTTCATTTACGCTCAATTGCGATGATTTTTGTTTCACTCAAAAGAGAACATGATTAAGTTTTATGTAAAGATCAAACAGCTGATCTGCAGATTATAAAGGCAAAAGAAAGTTAAGGGTCAATGACCTTGTTCAGTTTAAAAGAAAGCATACACATGATAATATTGTTAGTTTTAAGAATTAAATTGAAATAAAAAGGAAAATAATGAATTTTGAAGTGAAATTTAATGAAGTTATGATTTATTAAAAATGATGATGTTCTAAAATTTTTCTTAGGGAGGGGTAGGGGGTGAAGGATGGAGAGGTGATAGAGGATATGTGATGTAAGCGCATTCAGGGGCTGCACTCACTTAAACTTCTTTGGCAGGTGTAGTATGGAGGTAACTTTCGGTACTAATGGATAAGGGATGCCATTTAACCATTTGGTTAACACAACATAAAACCAGTTGTGAATATAACGAGACGAAGACAATACCCTTTCTCTCATGCTGTTTTGTTTTTGTATGTTTAAATATATGTACTTATATACACAGTACTATTCTGGCACGAATAATTTTTATTTTGGAAGGGTTTATGCAGCAAGATCCCCCCCATCCGGCGAGCGTAGCCGTGCTCACACAAGCGTGCCACCTGCTGTTATAAAGGGATAATTCTACCCAACTCCCAACCTTCACATGTTATATACTGAAGATCGATGGCCTTTCTAATATCCTCTGTGACACTTATCAACGCTGTAATACAACTATTTTTCCTACGGAAGCCGGATTGTTTGGAAGTTAACAAATTTTCATGGTTAAGAAATCTCAGTATTTGAGCTTGGATGATTTTTTCAAAAACTTTTGAGAGAAATGGTAGAATAGATATCGGCCTGAAATCATCACACCTGGAGGACTTAGGCACTGGTATAATTTTTGCCTTTTTCCATTGAATTGGAAACTCACTTGTCGAAGCAATTGAATTAAATAAATGAGTTATATATGGTAGAAGCACTGGCAATAAAAGTTTAAGAAATGAGGGATGCATTTGATCAAGACCTACTGCGTTTGAATTTATAGAGAGGACACTTTCGACCACATCCTCAGAACAAATTGTAGTAAATTTAAACGATCGTCTACTTGAAGTTTCTTTATTATAATCGGTTGCTGCAGTGGTATTGAGAGTGCTGTTGGAGATAGAGCTGGAAACAAATTTCCGGTTCAAGTTGTTAATATCCAACTCTTTAATCTGATTATTTTGGGACTTACAGATGCCAGTTTGCTTAAGTATCTGCCAAATTTGTTTGCTGCTTTGGCAATTACTAAAACGACCAGATAATAACTCAATTTTTGCTGTACGTATCGCTAACACTGTTTTGTTTCGAAGTGAACAATATTGTTGATAAAAAATGTCAACACGAAACCGCTTCCATCGCTTGTAAGCCAAATCGCGCTGTTTCATCAATGATTTTATCTCTTCTGTGAACCAAGGTTTCCTGCATGGATGGGAGCTTTTAGTTTTTAAGGGAACATGCATATCGAAAAGTCTTAACACATTACTGTTGAGATATTCTACTTGTAGGCTAGGTGAAGACTGTGAAAGAATAAGATCCCAATTTACACTTAGAACATCACTATGAAGTAAAGGGTAGTTTATGTTTTTGAAATCCCGGTATTCGAAGGTATTAGCGTGGATATCTAATTGAAAGTCGAAGGTTAGGAAAATTAGCTCATGTCTGGAGAACACTGGAACCGATAATTGATCATAAAGTAAAATTTTGCTTTTGTCACTAATAATAAACAGATCCAGTAATGTAGGTTCAAAGTTAGAAAAATGAGTTGGAAGATGTGTGTTCACTGGGTAAAGATTAAGTGAGCTAAGTTCCTCAACAAATGTATTTTCGCACAGCAGGTTGCAATTGAAGTCACCACATAAGATTATGTTTGGATAGGACTCTGAATTTTCTTCTAATTTAGAAAAAAGTTAAGGTATCAAAATTGCGCACTTCAGTGCTAATTGGGCCACAGCGCTGGACTGTCCGTGGTCTGCATTAGTACCTACTTACTTAGGCCTATGAGAATAAACCATAATCGACCGATGCCCTTTAGTTGAACATAGCAGCACATGCCCTAGCTCGAATTCAGCCAGATCTATGCGTAAGAGTCATTGAAAATTGGAACACTCTGATTCGAGTCATCGTAAGAAGACGAGGCAGGCGTTTGAACGATGTCATATTCCATACCTGGGTCTTTTAAATAAAAAAAAATGTGTTAATACTTCGTCACCCACAGCTTGTTTTATTCCATTTCAATGTCTTCCGTCTTCCCGCTTTTATTGGAAAACTCTTTACAAAACATTATTTTTCATCATTTTAATGAACGTGTTTTACTGAACTTCTCTCTGTGGAGTTATCAAATAACTTGTTTACTTAGAATGTTGGGCTAGACAAGGGCCTAAACCAACAAGCCAGGTCGGTCCCTAGGCAGCTGTCTCCTGTTTCGCACGCCAAATTGTTTTACGGTTCTTTCCGACCTGCGTGTACTATCTGAGAATTCTGGAGTAGCGTCACTCGGGATTGAATTCAAAGAGTTTCTGGCCGGAACATTTGGATCCATTCGCTCTACATAACCTAGCCATCTCAGTCGTTGAACTTTAATTTATTCGACTGGCTTTGTTTTGCTGTACAACCCGTACATTTCGTCAATATATCTAATCCTCCACTTCCATCCCTGTGGATCGGATCAAAAATCACCCGGAGAATTTTACTCCTGAAACTTTGGACGGACCTTTGAAAGATTGTGTTTTTAGTATTGAAGAATTCGCATGAAAAAGCATCAGCTTATCTAAAACCTTCTTTTGACATCAAATGCACCAATTAGGTCTCTTCCGACCTTGATGAAACACAGACGAATAGGTTTGCCAGGGATACTAAAATAAGTGATATGGACCTATCAAGGCTTCAGACGTTCACATAATATGGCAGAAAGGATCTTGTATGTGATGCTCAGGAGACTGATGCCCTTGTAGTTGGTGAATTTCCGAGAGTCTCCCTTCTTATGGATTGAGCAAACAATGCTGAAATTCCATTGATGGTGCATGTTTTCTTCCGACTATATTTTGTAGATGAGTTGGTGCATAACTATCTTTTCTGGGCCTAGGTCGGATGAGCTGTATTGCTGGACAGCTTCGCATAAGTCAAATGGTACTATTACTTTGAAGAAATACGTCTTTCTATATTCTTAGCATTGACTGCGGTTCCACTACGATGTTCCCTTGATTGTCCATGCAGGCTTCTTCGACAAGAAGATGGTATCCTTAAGATGTTTTTTGTTTACTCTTTGGTTAAGCTTCCGAGCCTCATTCCTATATTTTCGATCGAACACAAGTCCCAAACTTTTCATTCTCTGAAGCAGGTGTTTCTCTTTTCTCTTCTGCTCCAATAGCTTGCGTGGTCCTTCTGTGCTGTGCGGCTTTGTATGCCTATTGTTTAGTTGCATGTGTTTGCCAGCACTTATCGTCATCATGCTGTAGAAGCCGTCCAACGTCGAACTTCTTCACAATATTTCCTTGTTTTGGCTTAGGTCGGGATAGTCGCAACCGTACTTTGGCTACAACGAGGTAGTCCACCGAGTCTGTTTTGGTACCTCAGAAAGTTCGTACATACTCTATACTAGAGAAATGCCTTGGGTTGATCGTTATGTAGTTAATCTGTTTAACGGTTGAATTATCTGAAGATCTCAATGTCCCTTTGAGGATATCGAGATTTTTAAACTGCATATTAGATATCAGAACATTCGGGGGTGGCCGTGGCGCGATGTTTGTGTGCTCGCCTGTCAACCTCAGTATCACAGGTTCGATCCCTGCCGTGCGTCGTCTATGTCGTCTTTAATTCCATTAAAACCTTCCAAAAATTTGTCATCAATGGGTTGCTGATTTACTCATTACTTGTTGTTTAGGCATAACACTATCAACATGTGATTGAGCAAAACTAGTATGCCCAACAAGGATGAAAAACGAATAAAATAATGCGAATTATAAGGGACATAGAAATAAGACACGGCAATTCTTCGCTTTAGTTCAGCCGCCATCCCTGGAGATAAAAAGTCTGAGATAACCACCTTCAGTCTCAGAACATCGTGCCACACATCTTTCCTATCCTTCTTTCTCTTCCGTAACTTCACGCCCGCGCTGTGTTAAAACATTTAAAGGGTAATCATATTCCCTTGAGCGTGAGTTAATTTAAAAAAAAAAAAAAAATCTCGTCCCCCAGCAAAGTCCATCAGCCAGAATCCGATATCGGAGGTTGTGTCGTGCAGATCCACCCTATCTTTCTGCCACCCAAGATGTCCTCTCTTCCTAGCTTGACGTTAAGATCTCCTAGGACAATTAGCTAGGGCACTGCTCAAATCTTTGGTCCAGGAGCTCATAGAATATGTCTTCAGTATCTTCGTCTTTCTCCTCTGTTTCTCGTTTCACACAGTTGAAACAAACGACTTTTTGCCTGAGTCTAGTTGGATGGCGGTAATATTTGCTTTGCTTTTTGGGGCTTCTTCTAATTGTTCGACTGGACGAGGCCTGTAAAGGGGCCTAACATTTCACGTAAAGAAGTCTGAAGTCCGTTGTCTTTATATCTTTTACATGCGCATAGTCATAAGATTATCCGGCCGTATTTCCTTGTGTTTGCTTCGCAAAAAAAAATTTTAATTGGAGTGACTTCCCACTCCAACGGCTGAACCCCTAACTTAGTGGGCTAGGTCCAAGAACGGTGAGCCGGATAACCACTGCCTGCAGGCCTGAGCTCTGAATATTTCATGGAAGTGTAGACGCCACCATTGATTCCATCTTGGAAATACTTCCGCTGCCGTCTGGATGAAAGGAGAGATGTGTTAGTGGGATAATCTCTTCCCCTCTATCGTTTTCTGCCCCCAACATGCTTCCACCGGGCCTGGAACCCATCTTTAGTTCAGGTACAAGCATTTTTTGTGAGTGGACGTATCAAATTAAACAACAAAGATCCTGGGGGGTCATTCCGTAACTCGATTATCGTCAGACGCTATCGTTTGAACGATAGCGTTGCCTTTTTTTGATTCACGTAATTCGATAATCGTCAAAACGCTATCGTCAAAACGATAGCGTTTGGACGATAGCTAAATAGGTAGAGGAAGTTAGGGTATTGTGGTATACATGTTTGTTTTTTTGACTTAACTGAAAAAGTTATGAAACAAATGCTCCTAAATTTGGTAGATTTTACCAAAAACATATAAGCTACCAAGTGATTTCTTTTTGTCGAATTCTAACAAAAGCTAACAAAGATTTAGACAAAATATTGATATAACCTCTAAATCGTCACTTTTGAAAGTTAAAGGGTAATGTGGTACACTATGCTGTCTATTGTGGTATACTTTACAACATTACCCAGTAGATTTTTTAAATGTGTGTGAAATCTCAAATTTCCTATTTTTTTCATTCCTCACAGTATAATTCCATGTCCTTTGAATCTCATTTTCTTACTTCAACCCTTTTATACATTTTAACGAATGAATCTTTAGAAAAAACACAAATAGCCAAAAAAAGAAATAAACTTTTATGATGGGTAAAGTGGTATACTACCACAGTAGCCGCGGCTAGTATACCACATTAGCCGAAACTGTATATTTTTACAAAAATAAATAATAAAATATAATACACACCTTTGAACAAAACTAACAGTTGTTTTTCGTAGATGATTAATTAAGTTTTGCAAAGAATTTATAAACTAGATTGAAACACAACTTTTGAGAGCACACGAACACTTTTTGTTTGACCCAAAAAAAAACTCAACTTCACGCAATAACCCTTCTCAAATATTTGCTTGAGATATACGAAGATTTTTGACTTGATTGAACACGAGTACTTAGTTTTATTTATATTACCATCCGCTAAGGTAAAAACCGTTGAAGAAACATGCTTAGTTTTTGAGAAAACTGCCTATACCACATTACCCGCCTATACCACATTACCCCAAGTTACTCTATCGTTTTGATTTAATTTTGAATTTTGTAGGTGACTGTAGTTGAGTGATTGAGTTTCCACTGTAAATTGACATTTTGTATTGTTTTCTATTGAATTGACAGATTGATTACAGTTTGAGAGTTTCTGAAACGCATACAAATCTCTAAAACTGTGATCGATTGACGGGACGATAGTAGTCGAGTTACGTGAAGCAAATCATGGACGATATCATCGACGATTATCGTTTAGAAAATTACGGAATGACCCCCTGTAAATGTAAAATTTTGCCGATTTTACTTCGAGAAAGTCCCGTTAATCGAAAACGAAATTTATAAGTCCACCTTAAGCTAGAAATTAAAAACCATCACTCACGAAAACAGCTTAAAAATGATTCATTACAGTGAAGAATTTTGGTATCGAAAAACGACCCACCGTTGTGCAATCAACGACTCCTTCCAAATGTACCCAGACAAACCAATGTTATTGTAAAATGCAAAACAATTGGCAAAGTAATCAAACCAAATGTGTCCATTCCCCCCTATAGAATTGCAGCACCAACCTGCCTATTATTTCCCCATTTGCATATTGGCCAACACAAAGTGAACAAAACAAACAACCAATTTTAATGTCCTGTAGGCAAATAACACCAAGCCCGCAACGCAAAGGTAAGGTACTAACTCGTTTGGGTATATCGCTATCATCCTGGTCTTATATCACAAATGGTCATTTTGTTATGAAAGTCAAAAAGTTCGCCTCCTCAAAAACTGACTAACTGACTCGCCCACTAAATATTTGGTATTTGCTTTTAGCTTGGCCTATGCCATGCTAAAGCATGACCAACAACTGTCCATTCTGGAAAGGTTTGTTTTAACTTCCATTTTCATTCGAGCAGGACTACAACAGGACATCGTTTAATAATACGACGGGTGTTTATTTACATTTACCTCTCGACTGCCGGGGCTAACATTTGAGAGCACACATATGACCATTTCATGCCAACAACGTCATGAAGCCCGTGTTCTCAAATATACATACACATACACCTCCTGGCGGAGTGATTTGTGTTGATTTTATCCATTCTGGATGGCATATCAACACCGCTAAAACTTCAGTAAAAGTTCAAAGGATTCACCACTCATTGCGACTATACCCACTTCCGGCGTGCAAACAAGGGATGAACTCTTTCTCTTCTCCACATTCGATTAGTTATTTGAATTCAGGACTTCATTGGATGGAGGTTTGATTTCGCGTTCCTGGCCCGATGCAATCACGAAGGATATAACTCCTACCGAACAATTCAGCCACTTCAAAATTTCTTCCTTTTTGTCGAATGCCGCCGTTTATTTTATTTAAAAATTCATATACTCTCCTCATCTCTGGTGATTTATTGGTATGTCCTGTATCTGCTCCTGGATTCCAATTCCACCCTCTGCTTCAGTCTGATAAATCAACAGGACATGTTGTTGCTCCTCATTTCGCATTTTTAAGTCAAATAATTTAAAGAATGCAAATAGATTAATCGTTTTCTGAACTGGAAATACCCTTGTAATCCAGGATAACACAAAGGATACCTCCACCATTCATAATAACAATAATAATCGTAAAAAAAGGAAATAAAAAATTATTGTTAAACGACCACACGAACAATAAAAAAAGGACTTACAAGAAAATTAATTTTACAGTCAAACACCAACCCACACACACAAACTCTTTCACAGACACAGGCCAGCAAAAAAAAAACTATGTATGGAGGTACTAGGTAGTAGGTATATGAAAATCGATTTACCTACTGTGTTATCGGTCCGATTGATGTTCCTTCTTATACGGGATGATATGATAATGAAGTGCGGTAGATGGCGGTAGTCTCTGTTGAAAAAAAAAAAGGAAAAAGAAAACGAGGGTTATTGATATAGAAAGAAGGATGCAATTTAATCGAAAGAGGATTTGCGAAACTTTTCTACCTCTTGAGCTAAAAAGTGATTGCATTTTAAAGGCTTTCTCTAGATAGATTGGATATTGAAACCATAATCCTTTACGTTTTGTAATATTTTTTTTTTTTACTTTTTTTGCACGAAAATGTTTTAGATCTTCGGATTGGCAAGTTGAGATTCTAGAAGCAAATAACCGATAGACGGTATTTGAATGGGTTTTAATTTATTTTTGTACCTTTTTTAAAGGAAATATTGTTTTCGATATAGAGACGAGTAGATAAGACTTGCTTTAAGTAGGTAAACGAATAAATTTGAAAATTGTATTACCGAAATTGTTTTACTTGGTATGACCTCTTTATATAGTGTCCTTCGTTAGTATTCGCGAAATCAGTTTGTGGTATGGTTTCACAAACATAGTTTTAATAGAATTTTTTTATATCTGGTCAAATATGATGCACTATATTTGTTATTTTTTGTGACCCACTAGAATTTTCGAAAAAAATCTATTTTGAATTCACTGAAGTGCAGGTCTATGCGAATAAACCACAATCGACCGATGCCCATAAGGTGAACATTACACACATTATCATCATCGGCTCGACAACCGGGTTTTGGTCCTGGCCTCTTTCAACAAGTCTCTCCACCTATCCCGGTCTCTAGCCGACACCATCCAGTTGCGCACCCCAAGGCTTCGGGCGTCCTGGTCTGCGCCATCTCTCCAGCGCAAGCATGGTCTACCACGCTGTCGTCTACCATAGAATGTACCACAAAGAACTTTCCGAGCAGGTTCCTCTTCGCTCATGCGAGCTAGGTGCCCTGCCCACCGGAGTCTACCGAGCTTAATTTTTGTCACGATATCTGCTTCTAGGTAGATTGCGTACAGTTCATGATTGTACCGTCTCCGGAATCGTCCTTCCTCACATACGGGGCCAACAATTCTCCTTAAGACTTTTCTCTCGAACGCAGCTAAGAGGTCGGAGTGCCTTTTGCTAAGCACCCAAGTCTCGGATCCATATGTGAGTACTGGCAGGACCATGGTCCTGTACAGCAGCAGTTTTGAAGTTATGGTGAGATTTCTGGATTTGAAGAGCTTTGACAGACTATAGTAGGCTCTGTTGGATTTGAGAAGCCGCCCGCGTATTTTTCTTCTATACTGTTATCGGCTGCTACTATTGACCCAAGGTATTTACAGGATTGCCCCACTTCAAATTCGTGCTCCGCTACCTTGATTGTTTGACCAACTGTTCCTCTCGAATTCGACGCCACCATGTACTTTGTTTTACCTTCACTAATGTGCAGCCCCAGATTTTGTGCCGCCTGCTCGATCTGGATGAAGGAATCGTGTACAGCTTGTTCGGTTCTTCCGATGATGTCAATGTCGTCTGCGTAAGCCAGTAACTGGCTGGACCTGTTGACGATGGTCCCTCTTGTTGCCGTGCCAGAGTCACGGATTGCTTTCTCCAACGCCAGGTTGAAGAGGAGGCAGGCCAAACCGTCCCCTTGTCGGAGTCCATTAAAGATGTTGATTGGTCTGGATAGCAATCCGGCTATTTTTACTTGGCTTGTTAAGTTGGTCATGGTCAACCTACATAGTCGTGTCAATTTATTTGGGATGCCGAATTCTCTCATGGCTTTGTAAAGTTCTACCCTGGCTATGCTATATTAGGCGGCCTTAAAGTCTATAAACAGATGGTATGTTGGGATGTTAAATTCTAGACATTTTTCCATCCCCTGCCTAAGGGTAAAGATCTGATCAGTTGTTGATTTGCCTGAAATGAAACCACACTGATATTGTCCGATGACGGTTTTAGCGTATGGGGTTATCCGGTCTTGTAGGATAGAGGAGAGTATCTTATAGACGGTACTCAACAACGTGATACCTCTATAATTGCTGCACGTTGTGACATCTCCCTTTTTATGTATGGGGCATATTAAACCTTTTCGCCAGTCTTCTGGCATTTCTTCCTGCTCCCATACGTGTACTATAATATCATGAATTGCTTGACGTAAGGATGGCCCGCCGTGATGGAATAATTCGGCTGGTATGCCATCGGCTCCCGGGGCTTTGTTCTGTTTAAGCTGGCCTATAGCCTTCTCAACCTCTTCTATGCTTGGTGGCGGCAACATAGGGTATTCTTCTTGAAGTAGTGGAGCCTCCACTTCTGCAGTGAGCTGACCATTTAGCAATTCATTAAAGTACACTTCCCATCGCTCCAGTATGCTTTCAGGATCGGTGATCAGATTTCCCTCTCCGTCCTTGCAGTATGTGCAGCGTGGTGTGTACTGCGTCATGTTTCGGACGGATTGGTAGAACTTCCGCGCCTGGTGCGGACCTCGCTCTCGGCTGTTTTCTATTTCACAGATTAGGTTCTTCTCCCAGGCTGATTTCTTTTGTCTGTGAAGCCGTTTTTCTGTTCTTCTGAGCTCTTTATATTCCTCTTCGCGTGCCCGCGTTCTATGAGATTGTTGCATTGCTCGGTACGCAACATTCTTACGTTCAGTCGCTAGCTTGCATTCATCATCAAACCAGTCGTTCCGATTTTTACGACTGCTGCCTAAGATGGAGTTGGCAGTACTAATGACAGTATTTTTAAGACGTGTCCACTTTTCATTTACGCCCAGCATACTGGCTCCAGGACTTACTCTCCCTAAGTGTTTCTAGGGCGAGTCCTAACGCATTACCAAAGGTGTTACTGGTGTTTTCATTGCGCAGGGCAGCCGTGTTGATTCGAACCTGATCGGCGGATGCAATGCGTCTTCGCAAGGCAATCCGCCCTCGGAAAACCATACCAACAAGATAGTGATCCGAGTCGATATTGGCACCTCGGTACGTTCGTACCGTCATCAAGTTCGAGTAGTGGCGACGGTCTATCAACACGTGGTCTATTTGGTTACGAGTGACTCCATCAGGTGATACCCAGGTTTAAGACTCGAAGTCCATTGTCAGTAGTGTTCTCATGCAAACTATGGGTGCCTGCGTAATGCCTGAATATCGGCTCCCGACCTATTTTTGCGTTCAAATCTCCAAGGATGATTTTAACATCATACCTTGGACAGGCATTGAGGGCCCTCTCGAGTTGTTCGTAGTAAGTCTCTTTTTCTTCGTCTGAGGACTCCTCCGTAGGTCCGTGAACGTTAATGAGGCTGATGTTCGTAAATTTGCCTCGCACGCGAAGGGTGCATAGCCTTTCGCTTATAGCGTTAAAGCCGATGATAGTAGACTTCATTTTTTCGCTGACTAGGAAGCCTACCCCGAGCACATGGTGTTTTGTATGACAGCTGTAGTATATGTCATATTCTTTCTTCTGTAAAACACCATTCCCTGTCCATCTGATTTCTTGAAGAGCTGTTATGTCAGCCCACCATACAAATGATAAAAAATGGTTTTCGAAAATCGTATTTTTCTCGAAAACGGTTCCGAGAATTTTGATAATATTTTTTTTCTTTAGTTTAATTTTGAAATTAATATTTTACTGACTGTACCTCTACCTACCATAGAACCTTTTTTTTGGAATTTTGTATTTCTCATTATCGGCATAACGGATTTTAATGAAATTTCTTATAGAGAATCTTCTAAAAATTTAAAAAAACATTGCATTTCAAATATATTTCTTAAAAATGTTTTAAAAATTTTGTATAAGCTTATTTGAAAAAAAAAACACTACATGGACTTATAATAATTTTTTTTTTTGCATGAAACAATATTTGCTTGAATAACATGGCATCCCATTTTTATTTCCAACTACTAAAGAATTTGTTTTAGTCATTCTAAAAATGAATTTTATGCTCATGAACAGTTTTCTCTAATAACATTCATTTTTGAAATTCCTAATCTTTTACATAAGAGCAAGTTCGTGCGATCCAGTCGTGCATTTAATTCTTTTTCCATTTGCTGCGGTTTATCATAAAATTTACGACAACCCCAAATGTCTGTATTTTTTTTTTGACACATTACAGAAAAAGTCAAAATAATCATGTCGATTACAGAATTGGAAGAATTTTACTCCCGGTGAGTCAATTCGATCCATTGACCTTTCGCATCCACTGTAAAACATAATTATTCATGCTTATTTTGACATTCTCATGAATAGTCTATTCCTTAGAATGATTCTATTCCTTCGAATGAACTTTCTTAATTTTGAGATTCGAACGAATAACATTCATTTGCGAAAGATAGCATACAATGAACTTCAAAAAAGATTCATTTTCATTGTCAGCTGTTTGACATTTACAATAGGTGTGTTTTTTTGGGAAAATTATCCGTAGTGAAGTAGGATTTCCCAAAAAAACGTATCCGCAGTTGTGCGATTTTTCTACTTTAAAGTTGGTTCCACTGGCTAGTTGTCAAATATTTAATTGAAAAAAAAACAACCAATAACTTTTTGCCAAGTAATTTTTATGTTTCTGAAAATATATATGGAGGTTTTTATTTATGAATTTCAATTTAAATCATTTTGTATTTACTTTTTCTGTTCACCAGCCATTCTTCATAAAGCAGAAGTTTTGTTTGTGAATTTTTTTTTGTTGACAATTATCACCACAAAAGTCAAGGGATCTGTTCGCAGACTTTAGTTAGTTTTGGATTTCTCAACAGCTTTTTTCATAAGAAGGCTTTGTCGCGCTAGTAACACTTAAATGTCGCTGTTTAACTAAAGTATAACAGCTGACCACGACATTTCGCTCCTAAAAAAACGCCTTAGTTATTAAACAGCTTTCTATAAGAGTTCGACACCAACACGATACAAAATGCAGCGTTTTTCTTATAAAAATGGTTTTCTAAAAAAAGACGTAAACTCCCAATGGAAAAAGCTAAACAACAAACTACTTTTCGTACTCTACGAACATGCCTTCGAGATACAAAAGAGTTTTCAATTGTACCAACATTTGTATTCGAGACTCGAGCAAACGTCAACATTCTACCCGCAGTTGGATTCTACTTCTACTTTTATCGGCAGTGAAAACTTTGTATTTGTAATAAGTATAAAATCCTACTTCACTACGGATAATTTTCCCAAAAAACACACCTTTATATTTCTATTTGAATTAGTATGACCGTTTTACATTTTTTTTTGTTTCTAAACATTTTATAGATGTTGGATAAATAATCAAGAAACAAAATAAATAATACACTTTTTCATTATAAAGTAAAGTTTAACCATAAAGAACTACATTATTATTATATTTTTTGTGTCAACTCAGCTGTTTTGAAACTATTCTTAAAAAAAAATAAGTTGTTCATGACGCGTTCTAAATTTTTATTTTTTTTCGTATACACTTGGTCACACTAAAATATCAAAAACAAAAGAGAAGTGTTTGTGAAATGTCAAAACTCAAAAGCAAAAAGTGAAATCTTTGTTCAGTTGTAGTTGTCTTGTTTATTGTTTAATAATTTAAATTTCTTTGATAAAAACATAAAATAATAAATAAAAAATAAAAATATTGCATTTGTGTTGTTTATAAATGAAGATGGTGTTGAAGAAGTGCAGAGGAGAAGGATAGTGCATGCTTTCCGTATCAACGCGGGTGGTAAAAAAACCCTTTGCTACCTCCGCGTTTTCTTCCGTTATTTTAATTAACTTTTCCTTTAGAATGCAACCTTTTAACATAAAACAACAACAAAAAATAATAAAAGTAGTTTATTTTCCATGAAATAATTAAAAACTTACATGTTTTGTTGTTTACTCGACAGAAAAATTCAAACGACACAAAAATGACAATTAATTCTATTCTTTCGAATGTCAAAATTGAATTAGCTTTCGCAAATGAATGAACTTTCTATGGATTGGGTGAACTTTCGATTTGTTCGATTAACATTCTAATCGCCGTGTCTCAAAATTAAGTTTCAACGAATTCGACTCACTTTCTAACGAAAGAGAATGTCAAAATAAGCACCATTATGAAATTCGCCGGATGAACTACATTGTCGATTCCTGAAATTACCTTTTAATTTATGAACTTTCCTGTCGACACTGTCAGTTACAGGCATTTAGGGCGATTTTCTTCACTCAAAGTTGAACTCAACTTTCGGATTTTTATTTTCAACCGTGGCGCGATGGATGTGTGCTCGCCTGTGAACCTCATGATCACAGGTTCGATCCCTGCCGTCGTCTTTGTCGTTTAAATTCTATTAAAAACCTTCTAAAATTGTCATCAATGGGTTGCTGGTTTACTCATTACATGTTGTTCAGGCATAGCACTAACAACACGTAATTGAGTTAAACTAGTATGCCCAACAAGGATGAACACGAATAAAATAATGTGAATTATAAGTGACATAGAAATAAGACACGGCATTCTCCGCTTTAGTTCAGCCGCCATCCCTGGAGATAAAATATCTGAGACAACAACCTTCAGTCTCAGAACATCGTGCCACACATCTTTCCTATCCTTCTTTCTCTTCCTTAACTTCATTCCCGCGCTGTGTTCATACATTTAAAGGGTAATCATATTCCCTTGAGCGCGTGTAGATTATAAAAAAAAAAAAAAAAAAAAAAAAAGAGTTTATTAACTTTCGATTTTCTCAACTCCCGAAAAAAGTAGAAGTAGGCCGAGCAAACTTGAGATTGTCCACTAGAGTTTTGATTTTGTTTAATCAAGAGTTCTTTTCGCTTTCATTATCCAGAATAAATTAATTTGCAACTATAATGTTTCGAGGAAACTGTTTTTGGGAAAGACGGCTGCTACGGAAAGCGAAGATGAAGAAGAAGAATTTTTGACTCATAAGACTCCCAAGACAATGTAAGACTCCACGTGTTGGAGTCGAGAAATGGGACGACCGTGACTTTGTTTGTCATTTTCGTCTTTCAAAGCCCACCACAAGAATAGTGTTTCTGCTAATGGAGGAATCACTGTTTTGCAATGAGAGACGCTATTGGTAGCTCTCTCACGCTCTAGTTTATACGTCTCCCTTTCGCCGTCCAGAATTTCCAATTCGATTTTATGCCAAATGTTGCTGTCTTATCTCTGACAATTTGGGAATATAATTGGGTTTAATTTGTTTTTTTTTTCCATTATTATTTATTTTTTTAATTTGAATTGCCAATACAAATTATACTGAACTTTAAATTTTAATTTATAAACAAAATAAATTCAAATCTACAACTAGAAAACAACAACATATGACATATCTGTCACAACTATCCCAGGGATATTCTGAAAAACTCAAGTTGGCCGACTTTAAAAGTTCAACTTCCGAGTTGAGTGAAGAAAAGCAATTTTCAACATGCCGCTTAACTCACGATTTTGTATCAACTCTAGAGTTGGTCAACTTTAGAGTTTCCGGCAAGTTGAACAGTAGTGAAGAAAACCGACCTTAGTCAACGGCCTAGGCTTTGATTTGATAATAGCATCGCTTCCCATCGTTCAGCGAAATCAAGCATCATTGTGCTATACAGAAGACCTCATTAAAGTAACTATGTTGTTTGGTTGAAGTAGGTTTCGGCGAGGGTTTGCGGGGTGGTTGGTAGGGAGTTTGGTTGAGGTGCTTTAGGACGAGGGGTTACGAGATGGTGACGCGGTGTGGTGCGACGGGATTTCGTGGGATGCGGCGTCAGGGCGTCGAAGAGACGGGCGGCGAAAAGAACGCCTAAAAAATTTCCTTAGAGAATTTTTTACGATTAAAATACTTTTTCAAGCAAAATTTAAATTTTCAAAGCTCAAAATGGTTTTTAAGCGTTGTTGTAATTTTCTCAGGATATTTTTATTCGCTTGAAAATCAATTTTAAGCAATTTTTTATTTGTTTTCAAGCTTAAAAAAGGTTTTAAGTGTTCTCATAATTTGTTTGAGGAATATGTTTTCCATATTCGTTAAGCAAAAGCAGAGATTTACTGCTTCGCGTGATTTTAACTCACTTCTCGGATCCTCTGTCTCGCTCGTGCAATTTCGTTGCTTCGCACTTCATGAAAAATAATTTTCTTACGTTTTTTAAGCTAACAGGTTAAATAAAAGCTATTTTGAGATTTTGGTGATTCCAGATTCTTGGATTCATAAAAATTGTAGAAAAATGTTTTTTTTAAAAAAAATCATGTTATACGTCGCGTCGATTGAAAGGTGGCACTTCCTAGATCTCGAATATGCAATTTTTAACTCGCTAAGATGCCTAGTTTAGCCAGAAATCACGTTTGAAATCATGTTTGAAAATGGGGGTCTATACGGAGCTCCGTTTGGCCGCAAATCGCGTATAAAGATAAATAATCGTTTTTGGGTGGCCCTTTCTGAGGTTTTCAGGATTTTAACTCCCTTTTTCGGGCTCACACCTGCTCACGCAACTCCCTTGCTCCGCTTAGGATATATTCGGTCGCCAGACAGGCGCCTGTGGCATTAGTTTTCTCAATCAATTAATAAGTTTAACTACTGCTTAAATACTCTTTTTCGTTGTCTAATACATGTATTTTTTCCAAAAAATACGAAATATTATTTAGAAAAGTATTAAAAATTCTGCTAAATATTAGGAAATTTGCGGATTTTCGTTTTACGGGATTTCGTGATTACAATATTTTTCTGTTAAGATAACAGGCTTTTTGAAGAATGTTACTTTGCGGGATTTCGTTACACGGGATTATGTTATTCGGGATTTCGTAACGCTCCCGCTCAGGAGAGTTTTTTGTTAAATTTCTGGCTATGTTCGGTTGCGTCTTCAACGATTCCACCATTTCTCTAAATTGTTTCCGATTAGTTGTCCGTTTTCTATTAAAATTTGTTAAATAAACATTTAACATTCATTATGATAAACTTTTAACTCAAATTTTTGTGCTTTCTATTGTTTTTATTTGTTTTTTTTTTTGTTTCGTTTTATTAAAAAATTCACTTCAGATTCGTCTCGAAATCGGCGCGAATATAAAATGATAGAAATTTTATGGAGTGCGAATGGATTGCGAATTTAGTAATACCAGATTAGTTGAACAAAATGTCGGTAGTGCATTGAATATTACCAACGTTCGTTCAACTTTCTTTCGTCGGATTCCGTAATAGCAAAAGTTTTGAAATCAATTGAAACTGTCAATTTAGCTCATTCGACGAAAATATTTCGATATTAATAATTCACAAATTTTGCGATTTGATGGCTATACATTTTTGAAACTCTCCTAATGATATAATCATATATAGAAATGGTGGACAAAAGCTTAAAGTACTGAAAATAGCATCGTTGATCCATCACCATTGGAACGTTTTTGAGACGTTGCTTTGTATTTTATTTTATTAAATACAAAATTGTGCTGCTTCGATTTGCTTGAACTTGAAGCGCTTCGTATTTAAAACCTGCAATATCGTCACTTTAACTGTAACATTCTCAAGAAAACCCTGCACCAGAAACGAAACCTTTAACTCTTATAAGAGCGTTTATCAAATTCAATTTCAATCCAATATCGTTTTTCAATTCCCAATTCCATAACTCCGATTGCCACTGGTCTATGCGACCCCACATTTACTTGAATGCAGACAACAACCCCCAAGCCAAAGTCCAACCATCCGGTTATCTTTTCGTCCCCATATGCGGTTAATGTTTGACCAGCCGACAGTCAATTGTTATTTCAATTTGTCTGCATTTACCTCTGTGCTCTGTCTTCATCCTGAGGCTTCTCACCAAATGCTCCTGGTTCTGTTACCTTAACGTATCTTATATACATCGTACATATCTATAAGTGGGAAAGTCCATTTGTCGGTTAAACATTTCAATTACGGTGCCCGAAAAACCGGAAAAGGCGAATGTAATTCCCTGTCAATACGGAGGCCATATCTACTGACTGATAGTCTGTCCAGGTTTAAATATTGTTGTCAGCTTCCAACAACAAAAAAAACTTTCCACGCAATTTGTCGGAGTTCTTAGTCCTGCGTGTTTTTTTCTATTTTTTTTTTTTTTTAAGGATGACACACCCTCAAGGAATGTCACCACCACCGTCGCCACCACCGCCGCTGGCTTGTTGCTGGTTGGGGAACTAAATATTTGCTTTTCACGTGTAATTGTCCTCAGTTAGTGAGTTGGTAATTTAGGGTCGAAACCACAATGATGACTTGAAGTTTTATTTTATTTTTTTTTGCTTTGTTTTTGTATCCATTTTCAGGGTTAAATAGGACGTAAAGACTACTAGTTATGTTGTTACAGCTTTTCTTGTAGTTGATAAATTAATTATGGAGACAATTTTTCTTTGTTTTTTATGCAAATGATAGGTGTGGAAGTTTATGAGTTTTTTTTTTATTAAGTTGCCTTATAAATTTAAAAAATTGATGTCGCAGTGGTGATTTGCAAAAAAAAACTGTGAGTGGAATTTAGAGGAATGGAGTGGAGTTATCAATTATTCCAATAGAAATTAAGATAGTTTAAAAAAAGGACACAAAGGACTAAATTTGAGAAATAAGTGTGGTTAAGTTAATTCATGTTGGTTTCTTTTTTTTTAAACGTTTCAATAGGAAGTTTTTTAACAAAGAAAATATTTAAGTGTTCAAAACTACACAACTTTAAAGGATCAAACAAGGGTGTATTCTCAAGAGGTTAAACTGGATACCTAGCGCATTTCAGAATGTACATTATTAACGAAATAGCATTGATTATAATTCGATGATTCGTAGCCACTCCAAAGCGGTTCCTATGTAAATTTCTGGCAGAGCTCGTAATATGTCGGTCTGTGGTATGTTGTAACAGTGTTTCAACTCCATTACCCATGCAATAAACTCCAACGGGTTTCCAGATCAGTCAAACCTTAAACTCCGCTTACGGACGGTATTCATAACTTCTGCTTCATAGCTTAAGGTAGGTCGGGTGGGTTGTGGTCTCGGCTAGAATCTACTGGGATTTTGTTTTACAAGAAGTCTTGGAGCATCTTAGAAGGTAGATGATTTCGGAAGCTAGGGTACAGGCATAGTGGTTTACATGTAGAGGGGGAATTTAACCTCTATCCCAAAATTTATCGGTGCAAGTATTTGAATGTCGGTGTGGTTTTCGGTTTCCAGGTCTTCATTATTTGGTTCTTCCACGACGTCTTTAAAATGTTTACACAGATTTTGAGTTGATCCATGATCTCCAAATGTCTTCAGATATCGGCTTAGGCATTGTCGAAGAACTTGCATATTTCCTGTGGCACCTAAACCGTATAAGAGCGTAAGCGATATCGATCAGTTTAACCATCTTAAAAAAGTAGATGAAAACCCAGGCTATAATAATGGATTCAGTTACTGATCTTCGGAGTCGGACATGGTACAGTGGTCGAAATATATTTAGTTTTAAAAAGAATTGATTTGTGATGACGCTTTAGTTTGAATACTGGCGAACGGTGTGGGGCGGCGACGATCGGTGGTACCTTTCGAAGCTTTCTGGTCGGTCGACGGCGGTGGAAGCTCGGTTGAAACTTTTTAAGGTCCCTGCTCGGGCGCCAATTTGTGATGCTTTTTTATTCATGTCGTTGGTATTTACGATTTGTCGTAAAGAAAGCAAATAACTTGGATAGAAGTTTCCAAACTCCAAATCAATTCAATCTATATTTATTTCCAAATTTGTTTACAGAGCTTACAGTTCTTCAGTTGCTTCTTATTATTTACTTATCAAGGTACTATGTATGATTGGCGATGAATATTTCTTACATTTAAATAACATGATTCTTTATATACGGGTTTGGGGTTCAACCACGCCTCCAGCTAGAGACCGGAGGAAAAATCGTTAAGTAGCTTTGAGGCTTCGAGAACTTAAGCTTACATTACAACTTGAGAGATGAAGTAGCCCAACTGATTTGGTCAATTTGTTCTTAGACTGAAAAGAGTTACATATCTGCATATGATACTGAAATCAACGGTTGTGTATGTATGTCCCTATGTATACATCCGTTTCAAAAGCCCAGATTTTTGTTATGTAAATTGTTTTCTATTATAAAATAAAATTATAAAATTAAAATTTTTACGGAAGATCGCATTTAAGACCCGGTTAACATTGGAAACATGGCATACGTACTACATCGTGTTTCATTGGAAACCTTGAGGAGCCTCAAAAAGAGCTTGCCTATATGGTGTCAATAGATTGAAATCTCAGTTATATTATTTTTCATTGATAGTTGGAACTAAATATCTTCATTCCCACAAATGTTTCTTCACCCTTTCACCCAATATGTCAAAAAGACGAAAGACGAAACAACTTGTGTCAAATTTCATTGCAGGTTCATTCAATGTTTTAAGCAAATCTCCTTCACGTTGGTGATGGACGATTGCGTTTTATTTTTTGCTTCAAAAAATGCATTTTCAGGTTGACATTTGCAACGAAAGATTCTCAATACGTCAAAATTTAATATGCCCTTACCTGTCAAACCATATAATGCCGAATTTCGGATTGAATATTCTATATTACGTATGTACATATGAACATCAAAATATAGATCGTTCTCCATCTGTGAAGCCATGAACTGGATGATGACTGTGATGCAAATGGATTAAAAATTTAAGTTATATTTACTTTGAAAATTTCAATTACAAGATGGGAACGATGTCAATCGGATCTTAAATCTCTGGCAGAGGGAGTGAGATAAAGTACAGAAACGCCAAAAAAGATCGGAGGATTTAGTTCAGTGTGAACACCGTCTACCGTCTTTTTGACACATTTGATGTTAGGTGAAGAAGTTTAGCGGAATGAAGTTTCTATACCCCTCCCAAACTGTCAAAAAGACGAAACGAACAAAAAAGAATCGTGTAATCAGGCTCCAAGAGTCAAACTGAAGAATCATATCTTCCTGCACCATTCTAAAATATGTGTGATAAGCACGCCATGCTTGGCTGGATTTTGATAATGTGAACGGTGCTCCATCCAGCGGCCTGTAAGCTATGATGGATGGATTTCAAAATGATTCGATATTTTGGCTGTATGACAAGCATATTAGAGAATGTGAACGTATGCTTGTCAAGCCTAAAGCAAATTTCATTTTCCATGAAGTTCTCGAGCTATGTACATTGTAAAAAATTATATCAAAATAAGTTTTTTAAGCAATAGCGGATTCTATTAGTTTAAAATAAGTTTTCTACAGAATTGGAATATAAAAATCAAGTAAATTTCATCTATGCTCTGAGTAAGTATGCCATGGTCCGAATTCTAATGATGTTTGACAGCAAGTTTGACGAATGTGAACGCTAATGTTTTTCATCCATCTAATATTCATCATGCCGTGCTTGTCTACAAATTTGAGAATATGAAAGCCCCTATTAATGCTCCAAGCAAATATTTGTAGTATTTCGTATCCGATAATATCTCGGTTTGAAGATAGGTGGACAAATTGAATGTCGTATGAAATAACATCCCTGTTTAAAAAATAAGTCTAACAGGCATTACGAAGCAGAGTTCGATGGTGTGTTCTTTGTCTACCAATTTTTAACTTTTGAAAAAAATGTTCATTCCCTCTTACTTAAAGAACTCTGTGATTTGGAGTGCATTTCTGTGAATTTCAGTCAAAAGTTCTGTCAAAGTTCATATTTAAAAAAATTCAATTAACATCAACAGAAAATGTTTTAAATATTAAAAAAAAAACAATGTTGATATTACATGTTTATTGGGTACGTTCAATTACAAAAATTCGACACTCGGATAAACGTTTATGCTTACGCATTTTAGCCTTGAGTCCTTTTGGGAAGGCCCATCTATGCCATTCGGATGGAATATTACATTACTCAAAAGTTAGCCGCAAGTTCGCTGGGTGGCGCTCATCTGAAACGTTCAGTTTCCCATAACTCTGGCGCATAAATCAATCTTAATTTCACGAATGGCACTGATTATTATAATTCAGGGCAGTAGTGATTTGTGGTTTAGTTTATTGACATAGTCCTGTGACTTAAGAAAACCCTACAAAAAGAAGTCTAAATAGGCCGAATCGCACAATCTTGGTGACCAATTCATATCGCCACCGTGTCATGTTCGGAAATCGCTCGCGAAGATGGTCGGCTATGGCACGGACTGTGTTAGACTTAGCACCACCGTGCTGCTGGAGCCACATGCCGTCGGTATACATATCATCCAAGTAGGGCCGTAGACGGCCGGCGATGGCCTGGCAAACATCTTTCTCAATTGATATGTCTATTGCGATGAGCAGGTCGGCAGCTCAGGAACTTAAAGTGAAACTTAGCTGGGGTGAAAATTCTAACTACGCGGAATTCAGACTAGTAGGTTTTAGCTTAGTGCACCTATTTTTCCCACACCATGGCTTCACCATATACGTATACGTAATGATGTTGCTTATCGGCTTCAACCACAATATGGTACTTGTTTAGATACATATTTTTAATTTCATGTAGTTGAAATTCACTGTACATAAAGGTATTATTCATACGCGTTTTATTTATCGCGGTCCAGTTTGGACAGTAACTCGTGACTCGACATCGAACGAAATTGCTGTACACAATTCTTCGCAGCTGCTTTCTTCACACAAAAAAGGGCGTGCGGAAATCTTTGCTAAGCTGAATTACCTTACATATGTAGCTTGTCGACGAGCCTACTCAAATACCAGAGGCTAATTAGCCATTCGGAATCGGCAAAAAATTGTAGGTCCCCTGCCCCTCCGTTCTTGGCTACACGCACATAGGAATGGTTGAGAGTTGTAAGTCACTAGGTCTTGGTTCACTTCGAGCTGTTGCACCACCAAATTTAATTTAATTTAAAAATGAGCGGAAAACATGCTACACTTGTTTTTGACCTCCGACCCTAATATATATAGTATAAGCTTATCATCACCCTTAGGTACAGCAGATCATCGTGTCATATCTGCAAATGTCTCGTGCTAACAAAACCCAGTTAGAAATAAAAATCTTTAAGAAACCGGTTTGGCAATTCGAACGATCTCAACGATTTCTTCAGGGACTTGACCTAGTGACCAGTTCCCCCAGTAGAGATATGATTCCAAACTAAATTCTTTTTAGAATTGCAAATTTTACCCCGAATTAGGAAAAATCTATCAACCCGAGAGAAAATTCTTGGTTTGTTTCGAGCTGTAACGAGGTTATTAGGATCAGAAATGTTTCTAAGTTTTTAATGTTATAGAGCCAACTCTACTTAGGAAAATAGAAATAAGTTCAAATAAGCTATAGAGACCCGTAATGATCAACAATTACGGAAAAAAATACTACGATTTCCCAGAAGTAGTAAAATTGTGCGAAATACTTCTCTGTCTTGATTTCCTACGCTCGTTTTCAGTGGAGCTCCTTACGTCAACTCACGAGAAAAAGCCAATTTGCTTGCAGCACAGTTTGTAGTTTATTCGACGCTCCGAGAAAGTGTAATGACTCGTCCTGTGCTTGAGAGAGTAAAAGATTTTATGGGACATATTCTCTTTCGCACTCGTACAGTTGCAAGAGTACTGAAAGATCTTGATGAACACAAATCCGCTGGCCCGTATAGTACTCGTACCCTTTCCATTGTTCTGAATAGGTCTTCTTCACCGCTGGCAAAACCATTGCGAAAACTATTCTACTAGTCTCCACCCAAGTAAATGAAAAAAAAGATTTGTCCAACATGTTCATAAAAAGAAGAATTTTCTTCCTCGTTTACTTTAGTATAGTATAGTCCAATAGCACTTGGTTCCTTCTTCCCAAGATAATGGAAATGTTGATAAATTATCAGCTCAGGAATTATATTGAAGAACGAAATCTACTCTTCGCAATAGTTCCACGCGTGATCTGATGGCTTATCTCACCAAACAGTGGTACAAATCTTTACATCATTTTGGAGAAAGCACGATTATTGCACTTAACATTTCAAAATCATTTGATTATGTTTGGCATCAAGCTCTCTTACCGAAAATACGTGCATTTGGTGACGATGAATCTCTTCTTCATCGCATTGGACGGTTTCAAGTCTGAATTTCATAAAATGAATGTTGGTGTGCCACAGGGCTCCGTTTTGTCTCCAACTATCTTTCTTATATTCATCAAAGATTTTTTGTCTGAAACTTCTAACCCATCAAATCGTATTTCTGATGACAGTACTCTCAGGTTTTCACATTCGCTTCCATTATCCATATTCATGTCCTTGTTCTTCGGATGTGGATTAAAAATGGAGCTATCCATGAACAGCACTGAACATCTTCCAGTACTCGGCATGTATATCACAAGCAAGTGTATCACAACGTTTAGGTTTCCTTCGACGTTACAAGAAATTTGTCATCACTCCTTCTGATCTGGCTATTATCAACAAGGCCTACATTCGTCCAAAGTTCAAATACAAAACTCGTATTTGGGCAATAACCCGCAAAAGTCTGTTTCGAACATTTGAAGGATAACCATTATCCCTTTAGTGCGCGCGAAATTATAGAAAAAATGGAATATATGTGCAAAGTTATATCAATATTTACCCTAATCGAAACCCTCGTTAACTGCCTCATCTCTTCTAAGCACTTCAATTAACTTCGTTCAGAATTGGATTATAAACTCCACTATTACAAGTTACGTCAAGTGTCCATTTGTGATTGCTCCATTAATTTCCAACTTCTTTTATTTGCATAACAAGCAATTGGCCACTAATCTATCTTCAATTGTGTACCCATTACGCCATTACGTCCTTCAAACGATCATGAAATTAATACCTATGCCGTTGCCATTGCCATTATTGCCACCCATCCCTCAAATGACGAGTGTGTTTGCCTGTGAAAAGAAGGACAAGCTGCAGCATCAGCAAGGATACGAATGATGGTTTAAACAAAACAAAACCGAAAACCCGAAAAATAATAACAATGTCGTTATACACTGATGTCGGAATTGTTCAGCATTCCCCACATACCCATCGTCCTTATTATTAAGCCTTCACTCAGATTGTTGTCGTTGTCCTTGCAATAGATAGCCAAAGAGAAAGAGAGAGAGAGAAAGTCGAGTGCCGACATGCAGGACAACACACCATCATGATGCAAAAAGCATTTAATTAATTGTTCAATAAAATTAATATATGTACACAGCACACAACTGCAGTTCATGCAATCAGATATGTTGTACGTATGCGGAGTTCAGTGCAAAAAAAAATAAATAAAACAAAACAAAAAAATGCAGGTCCTTGTTGATGCACATCCTTGTTCGAGTGCAATTTCACAAGCTATCATCATCAACATAATAATCACTGTCTGCAAAAGTGAGTGGGGTTGGGAGCTGTGATGTGTGTTCATTGGAATCAGAAGCCCTCCCGAAAGGGTTACCTGATGTGCCAGTAGTACGACACTCAGGCGCTACAAATTGCATCAATTTAAGTTGAAGGGTGTGAAGGGAGCTCTGTGCATCCTATGTGGAACAGCAGTGGCAAAAGCAGAGCACAAAACACACATTGGTCTCGGTTGTTGGATAAACAAAATGCAATTGCAATATTTTCATTATTTCAGCATCGAAAAGGTGCATAGAGTAGTGGGGGCTTAGAGCTACCCCCATCCTGATCCCGGCAATGTGAAAAAGGACATCCCTGTTGTGGTGCATCTCGCAAAGATGCATCCTGCAACACTCGTTCTCTAATGTTTAGCAATATTATTATTATTGATAATACGAGTATTTTCGAACAGCTTGCAAGGAGCGCCCTCTGCTTGTGGAGCGGGCAACTCTGTGTTATTGTAACTTTTTGAAAAATGATCATCGAATAGAGGGGGCGGGGGGCTCTATAGAATATGTTCACATTGGAACTGATGCCAGGAACATTTTGCCACAAAAAGAAAAGAACCCTGTGTATACTTTATGAATTGCAACGGTTTTCTAGGTAGTAGATATAGTATATATCATAAATGTTTTTAGGAATACAAAGGGTTTTTTCGGGGGAGGGGGTTTAAACTGGGATGCATTTTTGGTGCAGCATCCGTTGGCTGCAACTGCAATATCAACATGCAATAGGCCTGGGACTTATGGCCTCATGGGTTATTGGAAATTGAAACCAAAACAAGGACATCACATTGGAAAAGTGTTCCTCTTTTGGGTTTTGGTGTTGGTTTGACTTACGATATGAGTGTCTGCATCCAACTGTGTGTTTTAATGAAATTTTCGAAAATTGTGCGGTGACATATGCAATTTTCTGGCTTCTAAATTTATGTCTGTACCCAATTGGTTTTGGTGTGTGATAAGAGTTTTTGGGGAGGAAAAGTTTCTGTTGGGTGATACAATAATAGTTTTTTTAACTTAAGAAAATTACATAATAGTTTCTAGGTAATCAGTATACCAGTGTATTTGGATGGTCCATAGAACTGCTTACTTATTATTCATGCGTTTTCGAATACACATTACCAATCTTTAGAATTTAGGTTTCTTTTATAATTGTATTTGTATAGCTGAAAAGGATTACGTTCTGATCTTTCTGTAAGCCAGGCTCAGTATGAAGCATCAGAGATTTTCAAAAAGTATTTCTTAGTACTTATTTTTTTAATGATTTTTTGTTGTTGGAAATATTTATTAGAACAAGTTTTTCATCTAACGCAATCAGTGATTCCTTGGCCATATTCATGTCCCGTGGTATGTCTTCGCTATTCTGACTTTGCCAGCCTCTTTCGATCTGGATTTCGGCCATTATTTACAAACATTAAGCTGCTATTAAGATTGTTGATTCGGTTCTTCATCCTCTAAGTTAGTTGAACAATGCCGGAATGAGCTACCGGGTCTGAATATTAATTTACCTCAAAGCACCTTTGACTAGGAACCGTGTCATAGTGAAATTGAAAGAAACAAACGGGCTGAGCTGACCGGGCAATGATCAGCTCTTCATGACTAACTTACAAAAAAAGTTCACAATCCACTTCGTGCTAAGAAGAGGGCAAAATTTTCTCAATTTTTGTCACAGAATCCAATCTTTGGTGGAGCATCATCTTAACCAATTGTATTACATCTAGAAAGACATGGCTCATCTAAAATAATTCCTAAGCAATTGACATAATATGCAGACACAAACAAGCAGGGTGGTTGCAACATTTACGGGACACTGGTCCTTACAATACTCGTAGCCACAGTTCTGGGAATTAGATAGAAAAGGAAACAGACATTCATTTTCTCTGTAAAAATGAGAGCTTAATCATTCGGAACATCATTCCTTGACAACCTTATCGAATTTTTTATATTGATCAAAGACTTAAACTATCTCCCTAACATGACGAAATGGTGCCAATTTCTGTAAGTAGTTGTCCTTGTTCTTCAGACCGCGAGCAAGCAAACTTCAGGTAGGGGAGAACTCAGGAATCTTTCATCAATCGGCGCAATCCAACGATAATTAGTTCACGAAAAAATATCGCTCTTAGCCGCCATTTCTTTTTATCTGTTCTTGCTTTCTCTATCACTGTTATTCGACAGTTGTCTTGCACCATTTGGAAAACTTGAGTAATGATATCGACACTTCTCATCCTGAACATTCATCGTCCAAACGACCGTTTCAGCAGTTCTCAATTACTGCTCGGTGCGGTGGTAAACATGTTAGGAAAAAGTATTAATTTGATATGTAATAATTTCAACAAAAAAATGCAACAAAACAAATAATGTATGCAGCGTATGGATTTTTCCATTTCACAATTTAAACTCAGCTCCAATCCCTTAAACGGAACGGTTGTCAAACAGGACCTGGACCAGAACATTCAGAATGACTGAAATTTTGTTGAAATCATTTCATAAAATAGCATTTCTTCACAATGCTGTGTTGTTCATTTTGAAGTTGGAAACTTTTCAGGTCACCTATGTATACCTACAGGTGTATTCTAAACCAGTGTTTTTCAAACTGTGAGTCGCGACCCCCTGGGGGTTTACCAGCTCAGGTTACTCCTCTTCTCTTTATCCAGAAATTGTCAATCGTTTTCAAATTGAATTCCATTCTCAGTATGCCATCTGTAGCTAAACCTTTAAGATTTTCTTTCATCTTTACCGATGGTAGATTGGCGAGTTTGACTGACATATTCAAAAAAGGATTTAATATCCATCTTTGTCCATCTCCACTTTCAGAATCCAGTTCCCTAAAGTAACTTAATAGTTTCTTTTCTAAATTATGCAAACTCTGTACCATAAATTAAATATGACACCTTAATGATATCGATTCATCTGACGAAATTTCTTCGAAAATCTTTTGAAAGCAGGAAAATAATCAAAACTGTTTGTTTGTAAAGACTATAACCACAAACGCAGCTTCGCGAGGAATCCTCTGATTTTATCTTTTGCAGTTATAATGCTTTCTTCTCTCCCTTGGAAGCTCTTATTCAATATGTTTAAATGGTTGAAAAGATCAGCAAGAAATGATAATTTTAAAAGCTAGACCAGATCACAAAAATGATCCGAATTTCCAGATTTTGAATCTTGTAAGAACATCAATAATTCGGTTTTCAATTCCAGAACTCGTGTCAACACCTTTCCTTTTGACAGACATCTGACCTCTGTGGTGTGAAAAAGGAGATTTTGATGGAGTCAACCCATTTCATCACACATGATCCTAAACCAGTGGCGTAGATAGCTTTTCGCTATGGGGGGGATAGATCTAGTTCGCTCATTTTTTTAAAAGTTTTAAAAATTAAAAAAAAAACGAATAACAAGACTTCATTGAATTCATTATGTATGCCATAAAAAAAATATATTTTTTAAAGATAATATATTATACGCATTAATTTGAATATGAACTAGAATAAATATTGATATACAGTGCCTTGCATAAGTCTAACCGCACCTGTAAAAATGCGTTTTGTAGAAAATTAAAATGGGAATGACACTTTACTATTTATTTTTATTGAATGGCATCACTAATCAAGTAAATTGAGAAGAAAAACATTTCTGTTATTTTTTCTTCTGGCAAAGAATGCGCCGAATTGTATGCAGCATTTATTAAACTCCCGGGTCTTATTTTCGTCTCATAAGATTCTGGATCTTGTAAGAAATTTTCGGACGACACGATCGGATCTTTAAATTTTCCTACCAATAGCCCTTAAGCTTAGGCCAGTTAACCGAAAAGCTTGAATTTTGACTTTTTCCGCATCACTTAAATGTTTACCAAGCGGCATTGTTTCTTGTCATTTCGAAGCACATAACTGAATGAAGCTTCAGAGAGGTTTGCATTGTGCGGTTATACTTTTGCAATACAAAAAAAAAATCTGTTTTAATTTTTAACCACCAGGAAGAGAAACTAACGGAACTTTTTTTTCTTCTCAATTTACTTAATTAGTGATGCCATTCAATAAAAAAATAGTAGGGTGTCATTCCCATTTTAATTTTCTACAAAATGCATTTATACAGGTGCGGTTATACTTATGCAAGGCACTGTAGTAAGTAAAATAATATTAATTTAAAAAATAAATCACAAAATAAAATTAAGTTTTCTGCTTAGATAAAACACTTATAATCTCGTGTGCTAGTATAGGTATTTCGCGATGAATAGCTAGAGCAGCCAAACCATTCAAACGATCCTGCAAATAAGTAAACATCCAAAGCTTATCACACTGTTATTAAAATAGACATATTTTTAATAATCTCACTTCGTTGGTCATGCTTCTTTGTATTGTTTTTATTCTCTTTACTGACTGGAGAAAGTTCTTTCGGGAGTTGACGTTGAAACCGGCAGTGTAGCTATTATCTTTAATAAAATATATATAGCTGGATGGAAGCGCTTTTTCTTGTACGTTTACCTATTATCATTTGGTGAGAGACGTAAAAAAAAATTTCAGAGTGCGTTTCTTTAACTTATTTGGTTCATGACTGGTTATGTTGAACAATTATCGATCCCAATGGGGGGGGATATATCCCCCTGATCCCCCCCTATCTACGCCACTGTCCTAAACAGCCGACTTTGCAAAGCCTTGCCTTAAATAGAGTTCACAACTCTAATCACATCTTTAAGCATATTTAATTCAGAAGGTTACACCTTGGATGCCAGAACTTGTCGATGAAGAAAGCAGTGTGGCCATGAAACGTTTGGCATTATTAATTTTAATTTTGCAATGGGCCCACTTTTGTGGACAAAACATTTTGTCCAATCAATCTCGTAGTGGTGAGAGCTTTCTAAAAACATATCGTACAAACACTGGCCAGTAGTATTAGCAGGAAGAGCTTTACGAAATAAAATACCACAAACTGTGCACATTCTGAAACATTAGTAGATTCATCCAGTTGCAAGGCAAAATGTGGACTCTTCTTTTATTTTTTAATTAATTGTCAACGGCCATGTAACTTATTCTCCGCTCAATTGCATTGTCAGAAAGTGGTATATTTTTAAGATTATCTGCCTCCTGTTTGCCCAAAATAATTTCAACCGTATTTCAAAAAGAATCTATCAAACAAAACAGTAAATCAAAATTACAATACATAATGTATCTAACAAAATAGATAATATATGGAAAAAAGCGGAGGTGTTTTTCGCGAATTAAAGCCGGTCAGTACATGTTCCCTTTTACCTATGTACATACATATGTATGTATTTAGATCGCGATTACGTTCAAACAAAAACAGATATTATTTTTGATCCAAAAATAATAAAGGGCATTTAAATAAGACTTATTTTTCTTACCTGACCTACATTACTTTGTTGCTGGTTAAGGTATTTCAATTTTCGTTCGAAAAATTCTAAGGACTTATTTGCTTCTTTGGAATGTTTAATCGGGAGATGTCGCATAAGCTTTGATGGTTTCATACTTTCGGCAGATAAAACTTCACAACAAAGAACTCATTGAGGCTTATTATTTAAAGCTATGAAACCATATTTAAGATTCTATATGAAGGTTTTTATAATACAAATTCTATATACTACTGAAATAAATCAGCCAAGTAGAAGACTTAGCACTATTATTGGACTTGTTGAATTATTGATTCAAAATAGCTTTTTTTGGCCTTTAGTCCACAAAAATCGGCGTTTCGTCCGCGTGATCTCACATGGATTCATCAGTTGACTGTGAGGACCTTGTCAATACGCCGATTTTTGTGGACTGTAGAATTTGTTGTTGTATTTTGTTCTCCTCTCCTCCTCCTCCTTTCTTTCTCGCAGAGAGGATCAAGTATTCGTCGAAGAATTCTTCGTTTCAAAGAGCGCAGTATCAGCTCTTTATCTTACATTGGTAGTTGAATTCGTTAACTATTTCGAAGTTGCTACTTTCAAAAGTGAAGTAAACAGATGTTTGTTTGTTTGTTTGTTTGTTAATAGTCTTCGTTGGTTATTGGTTTAGCCCTCGCTTACTTCAAGACCAACAAGTTTCAGCTGCTCTTGAAGAACTATATTATAGACCGTTTGTAACGGTCGATATTGTCCATATGGGTGAGTAGATTTGTTGAAAATAGTGCCATCGATAGTGAATCTTGCCATGCGAACCATCTGTTGCATTCCCCGGAGTTGCATTCCCCCCTAAAAAAATTTCACCGTAATACTCGTGCCGCAGGGAATGCTCATCAATATACCCTTGAGCCAAACTTCGGACGTACTGTTAAGTACAGAGATTCTTTTGCCGTACGACGCGAATGTGGAATTCCTTAACCGACTCTGTTTTTCCTCCCCATTTCATTGTCCAGACATTTAAGACGTTATACATCGGTTTCTCCTTCTCAATCCTCCCACTGTTTCCTAAATGCTCACACTGTGTTAAACCAACATTTAAAGGGTAATCATAAAACTTTGAGTGCGCGTTAATTATAAAAAAAAGAAGATCATCGATATAAGCTGCAGCGTTATCTGAATCTGCCAGCATGGTGTCCATGAGTAGTTGGAAATAACCTGATCTTACTTTGACTCGTGGTGGTAGCCGGTTCCATGAAAACAGCTCTTGATATGTATTCACGGTAAGGAAAATCTATGAATTTGGAAATATACATCTGAAAGATCAGGCAGCCGTATCATATGTATAGCATGCTAAAGACAGATTCTTTCCTTAAATTGATAAGATTTACATACTGACTATGTTCCACTTTACATTTGGAGCACGGTCTAATATTGTTGCATCTTTCTCAAATAAATCTCAGGATCGTACATACCATTGTTTAAATGTGACTCCATTATCTGGTTAAAAATTAAATTCTTGAATGTTCTGAGGCAAAACTTTGAGTGAATATTCCATCTAGGGTGCTGCATCGTGTCGTGAACCTTATTTAGCTTAACAATAATTGTGATAGCAGATCAGGATTTTTTTTTTAATTTTGCAACTACGTTTTCCATGATCCTCGTCCCACTGTTGTGCTTAGCAGAATAATGTGAACACAACGACTGTATATACAATAACATTAATTTCAATAAAGAGAATTCCTTTCTATCCAATATATTAATAGCTATTAAAGTTAATGTTCAATTCTATTGCATTAAAGAATCATTCAGTGCAGAATATGCAACATCAATACGCTATAACCTCATTTAACTGCACATAAAATCGATTAAGTAACCCTCTCATCTGTCCTTCTACAAAATGCACAAATGTCTCGGGTTATAAAGCTCATCCAAAAGTAATTTCCCAAACATACGGACCGCATCCGTTCCCCTAAAAAGAGATCCTAATCCAAATTGCTTAACAAAAACCACTAGATGGCGATTAAAAGTTCACTTTAAACCACAAAAACACCCTCTTCCTAATAGTTAACACCCTTAAAATTGACTTTCTCCCCAAATCTGTTCTTCGGTATCCACAAAATGCATTTCACTCGCATCGCAAGTGTAGCGAGACTGCACCCGCCATGCCATCAGAACAAAGCAAATATGACGCCGCCGCCGTGCTGCCGTTAATATGTTGTCGCAATCGTCACCATAAAATTATTAACATTTCCACTCACCAGAGGGTGCTTTTTATGGACATTGGTTTAGCGCGACTACGATAACCGTTTCTAATACATATATCCTGCGAGTTAGTTGGAGGTAGTGGACACTGTCGGCCGGGCCTTGTTGCAATCACAAATATTGCACCGAAAAATGCAATTCCACCTAACGAATGGAAAGAACACCTCGTCTGTCGTAATACAATGGGCGATGCCACTGACAAACGACGCGTGTGGTTCATTGTTTGCCACCTGTCAATTGTGATGTAGCCATAAAGGGGGAGACTTTCAAAAATACAAAATAACAATAAACACAATAAGTTTACACGGTGATTTCCGTTTTGATTCAGTTTCAGTTCCATTCAGCTGTCAACTCCATTATGAGTGTAATGGCGATTGGGGGTGAGCTAAAAGCTTTTTCACTCGTCCTTTTTCTGTGTTTTTCTATCAAATGATGGTGAGATTAGTTTTTTTTTTCCGGTAGATGGGGTTTTGGGTGTGCATTTTCCAACAAATAAACATAAAATCATATCGAATTACTTTTTTGCAATAAAAATATGGAAAAGCTTTGCATGTTTGCGAAATGTGTATTGGAAATGGGGATCTGGATGTGTGGAATGAAGTGGGTTTTTGTTTGGAGGGTGAGATGTTATATCAACAAAAGGGAACTATAGACGTGCATGCACGAACGCACACATATTCGTTTTGCGATTTGTGTTTACGAATCAACAAATCATTGGTTGTTTTGTTTGAGTTTTTTTTTTTTCTCAACTAAAGTACACTGAGAGAAAAAAAGCCTCAAGATAGTGCTTTGATTTCGTTTTGTCAAACCAGCATTCGTCTGAATGTAACGGAAACCATAAGCTTTTCCCAAGGTTTTTGATGTGGATTACGATGTATTAAAGCTGAAATTACAGCAATTAAACGATTTTCCAAACATGCATTATGTCAAATTGGCTTTTTATGTTGTGCTGACGAAGTCTTTCTAAAACCATCTTAACGTGTTTGAAGCTCCTCTTGGTCTTCCGAGGCAATATGTGACAACAAACACTAGGCGCATGAAGCTGCCCTCCATGGAACGTTGGAAACTTTGAGAAGCGTTTCGGAAACCAAACCCCATAACTTGAAACTCGAAAAGACCAAAAGGTGTTATAAGTTATATCTGGGTGATCTTGTAGTACAATTGGGATTTGATTTGGTTATAGGCTTTGACTAGATGTAAAAAGAAAGTATTTTCTGAGTCGCAACCGATCTGATACTGCGATTACATTCAAGCGACACGGTCGCCTTGCCGTTCACCATTTTTTTTGCGAGCTAACTGAAAAGATGGAATTCACCTGTTTTTACTTGGAGATCAGATAACAGCTTGTAGCAGTAAAACGACTTATTTACAATTTTGAGGCGTTCAGGATTCAGTCGTTCTACTTTCACAAAAACAGGCTGTCCAATAGTGATGAACTGATGCTGTACCTTCGAAGTCGTCAGTGTTTTTTCGTCGAAAACTGATGGTTTGGTAACATCTTTTAACTGGACGAGGATATCATAATATTATAATAATACTTAACATGGGACTACAGTCCGATGCGGACCAGAATCACACACAGAATAGCTCGGAGCTATAATTGTCTCCAGTTTCACAAGTCATTCACGTGCACCATCAAAGTACAAATCTGTACAAATGATCGAGTTTGGCACAGATATTAGAACAATTCGTTACTCCATATAGCTTGTGTTTATTCATACTGTGATACGCGGTGCCTTGAAATTGATGAAAATTTGATCATTGTCGATCTTAAGTTCATGGGTTTTTTCCTTTAGGATCGGACAAGGACCAATTGATCAGCGTAAATCATTTCCCGTGCGATTGTTCTGATTGGGTTGTAGGTTTGTGCCTGGGAATGCATTTGACAGTCAGGAATCCACTTCGTTTACCGTCTTTTTTGAAATGGAAATTTGTTTTCCTGATTATAAGGCTTTCTTGTTAAACTGACATTGTTTAACACATTTTCCACTAAAGACCTAACCTATGATTATACTCACAGAACGCTTAACCATTACCTCTTGAAAAATTTGTTTTCAGCTCGTTGATTTGTTGTGAGAGACCGGCAATCTCAGCTTTCAAATTGATGATCTCTAATGTTAAGTATGTGAATGTTGGAGACATAAATTTTTCTGGTGGGAAACATTTCTTATTCGCCTCGGAAATATGTATAATTTCTACCCATCACTTCCAGTATTGTATCTGCAATCAAAGCCCGATTTTCGAACTCGAACTTGACACTGAAAAAAACTGAAAATAATCTTTCCAGCCATAAAGTCTTCATCACCTTGTCCGTTTTAGAATTTCCAACGAAATCACGCATGTTCCGCAGCAACTGCGAAGGTCCAATTTCTTTTACAAGCTTCGAGAAATTCTCGTATCAAATTATCCAGGATTACAAATGCTGTCAGAAAACCTGTAAATACTTGGGATCTAGTGTTGCAATGATGTATAGGTAATCATATAAGGTTTGGGCCTGGTCACGTTTGATTCCAGAATTTCCAATTGAAGAAAGGATTGGTCAGTTTATTTCTGCACGAATTGAATTGTTTTCATCTTCACTTCGATTTCGGCTTCGATTATTATTTCTAGATTGGTCCTGATTTAAGTCATTTTTGCAGATGTTGTTGAACCCCATATAATGTTCGCTCAAAAAATATTAATGTAAGAATTGGCTTTGATCTGTGTCAGCTATATTCCTTTTGTGCTTTTTAGATATTCTTACGAAAAGGCGCTGAAAATTTTAGATTTCGGCTGAAAACTTTTGATTTTTCAAATTGATGGAACAAGATTTCTTGAAGATTTTAGCGAATTCTGAATGAAAACCCTAGATTTCAACGAAATCTCAATGAAATCTTGCTACATTAATTTGAAATCTCCAAATTTTCCAGCTGAAATTTCATATTTCGGTTTGGTAGAAACATAGTAAATACTTCTTAAGATGGGACTACAATACGTTGTGGACCAGAACCACGCCCAACCAGCTTCTTCGAACCACCTTGGTCTCAAGTTTTAAGAGTCTCCAGTTAAGTACAAAACAACGAGTTTCGCACAATAACCAGAACTAATCGTTGCTCTATATGGTTCGTTCTTATTGATACTCGATTTTAAGCTCCTGGGTTTTTTCCTTGATGATCGGACAAAGTTAGGAATATGGTAGTGGACACGCAGTCCGTGCTGAGGATCTGGAAACAACAATTTTCCAGACTACTGAACGGCGAGGAAGGCCAAAATTCCGCAGCTAGGCGGATTCAACCTGGACGATGATGGTCAAAATTTCCGTCCACCCGACCTAAATGAAGTGCGATTAGCGTACAAAGCTGCTGGCGCGGATGGCTTGCCAGCTGAGCTATTCAAAGCAGGTGGGGATGACTTGGTAGGGAGCATGCACCAACTCATCTCAAAAATTTGGTCGGATGAAAGTATGCCCAATGAATGGCACCTCAGCAAAGTGTGCCCCATCCACAAGAAAGGAGATGTTCTGACGTGTGCCAATTACAGAGGTATAAGTCTCCTCAACGTCGCATACAAAATGCTGTTTACTGTGTGAGCGCCTAAAACTGTTTGTCAACGAGCTGATCGGCCCCTATCAGTGTGGTTTTAGGCCGGCAAATCTACCCTGGATCAGATGTTCACACTTCGACAGATTTTGGAACAAATCTAGGAGTTCCAAATCGATACACACCACCTCTTTATCGATTTCAAAGTCGCGTATGATAGCGTGGACAGAGAACAACTACATATATAGAGCCATGTCTCATCTCGGAATCTATGCCAAGCTCGTCCGTTTGTGCAGAATGACGATGGAGAAATCTCGCTGCTCCGTCAAGGTCGGTTAGAGCACCACCGAACCCTTTGATGTCGAGAAAGTTTTGAAGCAAGGGGACGCGCTAGCATGCAACCTATTTAACATCGCTCTTGAAGCAATTGTACGAAACTCAAACGTCAACAATAGAGATACAATTTTTCAAAAGTCAGTTCAACTGCTTGCTTATGCGGATGATATTGATATCATTGGGAGGACGAAGCGAGCTGTTACCGGTGTGTTTTCAAGTATTGAACTGGAGGCGGCGAAAATGGGTTGGGCTGTTAATGAGGACAAGACAAAGTATATGCTATCATCGAGAAAGGAATCTCAACATCGTCGACTCGGGCAAAACGTCACGATGGATAGGTATAACTTCGAAGTCGTCATAGACTTTGTCTACCTGGGCTCCACTATAACATCGCAAAACGACATCAGTGCAGAGATCAAGCGAGAATTACTCTTGCCAACCGCTGTTTCTTCGGGCTAAGAAGGCATTTGAGTAATAAAGCCCTATCTCAAAGAACCAAGGAGACCTTGTATAAGACCCTCATCATCCGGGTACTACTGTATGGGGCAGAGAAAATCTGCTTGGGTGCTTTGAAAGAAAAGTTCTTCGCTTGATCTTCGGTCCAGTCTCTATCCATGGAGTATGGAGGAGAAGGTTCAACAACGAGCTGTACGTGCTTTACAGCGACGTTGACCTAGTCAAGAAGCTACAACGGCTGAGATGGCTGGGACACGTGGAGCGTATGGACACCGACGCAACAGCCCGTCGAATCTTCGAATCCACCCCTGATGGTCTGCGCAGCAGATGAAGACCCCACCTCTGGTGGCGCGCACAAGTGGATACCGACCTCAACCAACTTGGAGTGCGTAACTGGAGGCAGCTAGCTAAGGACCGAGCTAGCTGCATCTACGTGTGGTTCGGCTTAAGAACGAATTTCTATATTTTTCAGTCTTTTCCAAATTGGACTCAAGGGCAAACTGACGACCATTCCGAGATTAACTTGTGTTGCATGAAAATTAATTCAGGGGTGGAATGTGGATTAAGTTTTAGGTAAAAAGTCATTAATGAAAATAAGGAAAAGAGTCAGAGTCAGAGATAATATTGTGGAATACCAGCATTTATTTTATGGATATCACACAAAACTATTTGTAATGAATGGTCAAAAAGATATCTTCTAATCCCTCGAAGTTAAGAATCATCGAATCGAATTGCACTTACTTTCGATAAAAGAGCCTCTTGCCAAACTCTATGAAAAGCTTTGAAAATATCAAGTCATATGGCTTTAGTGGCCCAAAATTCATACCAAACAGTAATTTTTTTAAGGAAGCATTGCCATCTGGTGAACCTAGTGTGGGTTGGTGTCGTCCCATGTAGGACAAATTTGTTTGTTAACACAGCCATTCATCCAAAAATGCACCTCGTCCCTATAAGGATGATTTTTCGGCCAAAATTGGGATCCTCTTCCAAATGCTCCGAAGCCCAATCAGCGAACAAAGGAAGTTGTCTATGGTCATGAATTTTATGGTCCTGGGTCAGTTGGGCTTTGTACAGGTGTGGGCCGAAGTCTGGAAAAAAAAAATCGTCTGCCAAAGGCCGAGTTTTTGTGCACGGCGAAGAACCAACTGCCTTGAGTTCTGCTGTACACTTTTAAGGACCATGGCCATATTCTTCGGGTGTTCATGCGTTCCTCTCACTTAGGAATGACTGATTGATTACTAAATCTGAGGTCTCAAACTTGACCACCAAACGTTGAAGAGTTGAATACTTATTTTGGTAATATCAATTTATCATTTAGACGTGCAGTTAAATCGTGTAACGCCAGCCATGGTGATTTGTTTTATTGTTTTATTGTTTTTTTTTTTATTTTTCGGTTCGTTCTTGTTGATTCTCAATTTTTTCTATTAGGTAAAGTTAAAATGTCTGGTTTTCAAATACCAAAACAAGCGCTCAAGCGTTTTTTTTGAGGGATGGTGTCGATGAACATTCGTCTTCTTGAAACTGAGTTTGCAAGGGAAATAGTGCTGGGTCAATTATTCCATAATTGTGTTGTGTTACTAAAAAAAAAAAAAAAAACTCTGTATTTTTGATGGTACGTCCAAAATTACTCCCGAGTGCGAACTGATGAAAATGTTTCCATGATAGTTCTGTTTCCTATGGGTTTTAATACTCTGTTCTGAATTCTATCCAGTAAATGAAGAGAAGATGTGACTTATTCTCGAGCTTAGAATGTCTAAAAGCCCTTTAAATTAGAGTCAGATCAGAAGGGGTACAAGATTACTTACGCTAATATAGAACTCCTAGCCATTTAGCTGTGATCATCGAAGATCATCGTTGACACTTTACCCAGTACTGACAGCTTTTTGGCTTCTTCGATGAAGCTGCCTTTAAAGGACAATGGTATAAGGGGTACATTTTGCTTCAGCGACGATACACAGTATTTAGTTTTCGAAGCATTTTTAATACCCCACTTAGGAATGCTGGAAAGATCGGGGCATATTATAAAGTACTGTTGCAATATCACTTCAGTAGTAGATGGACGTGTATTTGAATACGAATATGAGAAGATGAAGGTAGAGTTATCGGCAAAACAATTAAGCTGATTAGAAGTTTCAGACGAGAAATCATTTATAAAAATAAGGTTTCCGCGAACAGGGCACAGATTTTTCCTCTAGTCTTTCCTTTGAATATCAAATACTTCTTGACTTTTATTATATTAAGTGTATTCGCTGTTATAAAGAATACTTTGTTACGAGTAGGACTAATTTATTAAGATGTTAAAAACTGTAATCATTTGAGTTTGTAAAATTTCTTTCCCAAGTCTCTGCTTTCTTTGAAATGGATCCAAAAGTGGCTTGAATTTATATAAGTTATTTCCCGCAGTGTAAATGTAGTTGGCAGTCATATAAGCGAGGATAATGTCCTCTATTGTTATGAAATTTTTGTGAAATAAATACTTCGCATTAGAGAAATATTTGTGTTACTTTTGTTTATAAGAGAGTTATGATTTAGCGCTAGCGCTATTGTGTAAACAATACAATTTCGATATGAATAACCAACCAACCAAACCAAAAATTTATCCATGGAATTTAGGGAATGAATTCATATGTGAAAATGTTTATTTATATGAAAGAGCAGAAACATATTATAGACTAATGGCCTTATCGGGTTTCATTAGTGGAATGCTATTGTAGAACTTAGTTTTTGTTAAATGATAATGATGAATCGATGGTGGGTTTATTTAGTTTGTGTTCTAGAGAGTTTTTGTCCTGGTTATTTGAGCTTATTTTTGGACTAAAAATTGGAGGTGAAACAACAACAAGCTATATGAATTTATCTAGTTCGAGGTGTTTTCTTTTTGTTCGATTAAATAATAATTTTCATGTGAAATATAACAAAACGAAAGCCTTTATCCCTTTAGAAAATGGCGATAAACATTTTCGCATACAAGTTAATCGGATGTAAACAAGAACGATTATAGGTAACTATTAGAACTGTTTCAAAAGAAGAGAACCGTCATTCACAAGTTGGTATAAGGTACATTTGGAACTCTATAGACCTATCTATAGACAAACAATTTGTTTGTAATCCATATATTTTTCGACTCAGTAAGGCCATACTTTTCATAGATCATACATTTTTTTTATAAATCGAGATATAAAGGTTTAAATCTTGAAAATTTGTAGATAGTACTAAAAGCTTTGAAAAATTTGTATACTGATATTTGTTTATTAATATTGAAAATGGAAAACCTTATCAATTGACATTGACAATTATGTAGATTGTTTATTTTTTTTTATTTTGCGCGCACTCAATGGATTATGACTACCATTAAAATGTTTGAGCACAGTGCAAGTCGATACTGATACACATTAACTTTGAATGTTTGAATATCGTTATAGAAGGAAAATATTGAGCCGGGTAAAGTATTCCACATTTGTGAAGTGCAGTTAAAGAATGAATATCTAAACTTGACAGTAGGTCCAAAGTTTGGCTCAAGTTGTGTTCAAGGGTAACTGATGGTTGAATTGTTCAATTAGAGGAGCGCAACCGGCTATTTCATTAGAAATTTTTTAAAGAAAATAACGGTACTGCAATGAAAGACAAGAAACATTGCAGCAGTTCTCGAGAAATTCAAATGTTTCTAATATAGTTCTATCACCTATAATTTGTAAAGCACTTTTTTGGATTCTACCCAAGAGACTCAAGAGCGCTATTGGAGCACCTGTCCGAAAATGAAAATTGTATACGAGCCTTGGACAAATAAAGGCATTATAGATTACGGCCGGATCAGAAGGGGACACAAATTTCTTGCAACGTCCAAGGAAATATAAACACTTAACAGTGGCTTAGGCGACATCAAATATGTGGTTGACAATGCTGCTGTTCTAAATCTAGATCCGCAGGACAAAGCTGTGAATCTGGAAGCAAGTTTGAGAAATATTGTCGTCAGAAAAATAGTTTAATGGATTAGAAGTTTCAGACAAAAGATCGTTAATGAATTGTAACGAAGCGTAACAATGCCTACATACCCTTATCACATTTCCGAGCAAAACGCTACGACGCCAACGACCCCTAATCTTATTAACGGGCAAAACGGTACGACACCTACATACCACCTTATTATCACATTCCACATCCAGTGTGTACCCGAAGTCATGTGATCAATACTCATTTTGATTCACAAGCAATTTTGTCTTTTATTTGTTTCAGTTCACACTGACTCTTAGCCGCAGATTTAATAACTGGAGGTTGGGAATACGTCCAGTGTGGAAACCAATCTAGTGTATAGAGAGTTTAAGATCGGGCCGCAAGCAAAAACCTTTTATAAGGCGTTTTGGTGACAGAGAGGCCTTACCGTAATGGTCAAGTTGATCTAAATTTTTTTTATAAAATAGTAGGGTATTAGCTAGAGTGTGGCAAGCTTTATTATTATTAGGATTTAGGAGTATTCTATTCTAGGGGGAATATTTATTATTGTAATTATTAGGTAGGAGTATTATTATTTACTAAACCAACCCGTTTCTTTCTTCTGATCTCATCTTCAAGGTAGCTCATTGGACAGGTTCTCTCTTTAGAGTTCCAACCGTTTATTTCCCTAGATTGCGTGCTAGGGACACTTAATATATGAAATACCGTGTTAGTTATTAAGGCTTTTTGAATATTGTATTATATGAAATACCGTGTTATTTATGTTAAGAAAAGAAATACTATTGTATTATATGAAATACTGTGTTATTTATTTTAAGAAAAGAAATAATATTGTTAATAACATTATATGAGATACCATGTTAGAAATACAAAACCACGAAATAAATTGATTAAGAGTTCATTAGTATTAAAATACGTTATTTCATTCGGAGCTTTAGACCTGAGAAGAACCATGGACACCGACGAGTTTTACCTCAGCCACCAAAAAAAGCATCACAGAATATAATAGAGTCGGAGACAAGACGGTGCATTAGGGCACACCAGCTGTAAAACGCTCCAATACAACTTGTTTTGAGCGGTTTAAAGGTAATTTCTAATCTAACGAGGATGCAAAAGAGATTCATCAATGCCCCTTGACCTCACGCACTATCAAATACTTTTGATATATCAATTTCAATAATCTTACTTTCTCCACATCAATGTAAAGAAGTGGAACCATTCCTACGAAATTAATAATGCCAGTTATTTTGAAACTTACGTTCTTCAAGATATTTATGTATCTGATAATTTTCCATCCTTTTCATGACCGTGGAAAAAAGGAACGCAAGTGCAATTGGACGTTTTCCATCCATTTGGAAAGTGACCAGTCAAAAAGGAAAGATGGAAAACTCTGTGGAGTGGTTTTGCCAGCGTTGAGGAATACCTCTTCAGAATATTTGGAGGGATAGCGGATTTTTGTAGATCAAGATCTTTCAATACTCTTGCAACTGTAGGAGCGCAAGGAAATATTTGTACCATAAAAGTCATGAGGAGGGAGTACACTTTCTGAGAGCGGTAAATTAACCTCTAACTTTTTCTTTTGATCTGACATAAGGAGTGACGAGCATTGGAACTGAAGACGAAGTTTTATTTCATCCATTTTTTAAAATTGACCAAAAATTTTTACTACTTTTAGGACATTTTAGTATTTTTTGCCTTAATTGTTGGTCATGCTAAAATTTGGTTTGATCAGTTTTATTTTATCTCGTTCTTAATTTCTTCAAAATAGTTAAATTTTAACTTTAAATAATTGATAAAGGGAGCTTAGGACTCGAAAAACTTTTGACTTAGCCCTGTTGTTTTTGTAAGTTGTACTACTTCTTCTCAAAATTGTTTTAAATTATGAGAAAAATTGAAAAAAAACCAGCTTCCCTTATTCGGAGTTCTCAAGTTATTTTAACTTGCGAAATATACATAAATATGTAGGTGTATGCTAGTAATCTATTCGTAATACAAATTCAACTAGAAATTTTGATCAGAGTTGACATAACAATGACGGTGGGTCTCAATTCTTACTGTCCGTCTATTTGATCGACCTTAATATTTCAGACAATTTTAAAAACTTTTTTTTAAAAATTCAGAAAACTCATTAATTTGCGGCTCCCATTAAACCATTATTGTTCTGCTTGCGATTTTCTCAAAAACTATAAAACTGATTTTGATCATTTGATTAAGCCCGATCTACTAAAAATTTAAATGGTGTTGTGTATTCAATGTTTTTAACATTGAGTTTATTTTGATATTTGAAAAAAAATTTTTTTGACAACTCAATATTTAGAAAAGCATCACGGTGCTCGAATTTTTTGAAACTTACCAATGTCAGTTTTTTTAACACTGACAAAAATAAAGGCACTTTTTGTTGGTTTATTTCTGAGTTTTTTAGAATCACTAGAACGGAGTTTCTAAAATACATTAACTTTGGAAGATTTATTAACAATTAAAAATGTGCTAGATCGAAAATGTTTGTTTGTTTGGTGAAAAGCCCAATATTTTTAAAGAATCTTTTTAGCAATTTGGAACGATCCGTACAACAACATGGGAATAATTTCAAAAAAGGCGCGAATTGAACAAAACATTTTTGCTAACAATGAGCAACTCAAGCTTATCTCTACTGTCTAGAGAATACACCTGAACAAGAAATTCTCCCCTGTGCATTCCCATAACACAGACGTTGACAATATTGGTAAAAACATCGCGAAAATACAAGGAGTTAGCGGAAACCATCAACGTAGACTACCAGCCTAGCCAGCGTAAGGACGAGTCTAAATTTTGACAATCCCGGAGCCATGTATCATATATCTCTCGATAGTCTTTGATTGAAGAACTACGTCCTGACTTTCAGAGGTCTTATTGCTAGTTGTCCAATTCAATTTTTGAATCAAACAAAAAAAAAAAGATAATTCAGTATAGCTATCTATTTATATGAAGTTCCTGGAACAGAAAACAAAAAATAAAACGCCAGTTATTCATGCCAATATAAACGATTTGTTTTTAATATCGAGAACTACCTTATCTCTCCGTCACACAAACACCCAGCCGCATCAGAGTTTGTTGTTCATTTTTTATCCATTTATATTTTGCTGCCGGATATCGATATGCTAATAACGAAGTTATTCCATTTATTTTTCCACTCCATCGCAGGAATTATTATTATAAGCAAACAGCATTGGCTTCTTTCTTCAGCCGCTCACACGCCCCCTGCCCCACCTGCCCCTGGCCATTCATTCTCCGTTCACTTCACTTACACACTCTAATGGCATTCAAAACAAATTTAAAAAAGCAGAACTGTATCAAAGCATATTTTTATTCTGGTAGAACGGTTTTATGCTTTTTCAATAAACATTTATCCGATTTCATTGCCGGAAAAAATATAGATACCTCTGCGAACCCCGACCCCAAACCACCCCAAGCCACCCTTAGTGTTATTTTTTCTTGTATTCATTTCCAAATCCTAAAGTATGAGTTCAAAAGATGAAGCTCACTCAGAGAAATCCATCCCTTAACAAAGCCGAACGGTAGCACATTACATTCCTTCGTTCTGGATGCTGGATATGTATCCTTTTGAGCAGCAGGCTTATCCGTAGAATCCAGTCTGTCATCTATTGCTCATTTTTTTTGTGTTCATTCCACATACAAACATACATATTTCCCCGTTCCGAATTTTGGTTTTCAGAGGGTTTGAGGGTGAGAGACTTGGATATGGGAATCAATGGGATGGAAATTCCTTTTTCCAAATCATTTATACACACGGGCGTTTCGTTTTTATTTTTTTTCTAAACGAAACAATATAAAATAAGCTGAATCGTTACCGAATAATACTTAGCTGCCGCCACATCCGCTGACGATGACGCCTCCGGGTGCAAAATTGAGAATTTAAGATCTAAGCCTGAGGTCTGAAAGGTGGAGATGGTAAGGCAAACAAAAATATTAAATCGAAGTTATTGATGTTGATGGTTCCTACTGTCATATAATAATTCGCATTCGTTTTGGTGAGGGTAGTTTTTTTCTACTTAATGGGCTCATCGCAATAGTTAGTGCGTTGGTCTACAGGTCCCTTCCAGTTACATTCCTACTGATTAACAACACGCACATAGTTTGATAGTAAAATTCAATAGACCCTAGTTCTTACGAGCGGTCGCATCACAAAATGTATTTTTTTATAATCGGTTCACGATCTATGAACCGTCTCTGATCGATCCAGTCATTCAGATCAGGGACTCTAGTATCTACATACTATGAATTGGTCCTTAAATGGGGGTTTGATCTTCCCTATTACTGTGAATCTTCTAGCTGGGGTTTGAAAGATTGGCTGGAGAATGCAATTGGTTGAGACCTCAAAATAATTGCTATACTCCTTGGATTGTAGGGTGGATTTTCAAAATATTTTTGTTGTTTTGTGTTTGTGGGACAATTGAGCAGCGAAAGAATATTATACGAGTTTTAAGAAGAATTGGTCAAATAAATCAAAGGATTCAAGCATTTTAAGACGGGCGGATTGTTCATCTAAGAATCTTTATATCTAAGAATCTTGGTGTGGTGAGTGATGAACAAAGGGAGAGATTCCATCAAGATGTCCGAACAATAGATTCCTGAAAAGTTTGACGATGGATACTTCTACCGTATACCTAGATAAACATTTTGTGAATGTCCTTCAGCCATTCCCAGCAAATGCAGGTAAGGATGACTAACAGTCAACACAAGTCATCTAACTAAAAATCACCACGATATGATCTAATAACTGCTCAGATTTTCAAAGAAATGCTTTCAATAGCCTTCAAAATACTCTAATGCATAATAAACGCAAGCCTTAAGCTACATAGATATGTGCATCATTCGAAAAATACAGAAATGATTATTATACCTAAGCAATGTAAGCCATTATCTGAAGTAACACCTTACAGACCAATATCTTTTATTTGAAAAACTATTTCTGAAAATGCTTAGCAAAATAATAGAAGACAAAAGACTAAACCGACTAATACCAAACTATCAATTTGGATTTAGAAATAAACATTCACCCTAAATGATCATTGTGAATTAAGTTTTCGGAGATAGAAATTCGTGTTCTACATTTTGAATACTTACATATCAGTGGGGTTGCGTGCCATCTCGGCGCCCAGGCGGGAGACCCATTTTGCCGCCCTATTCAATAGTTAATTAAAATTAAATTTCGAGACATCATTTCACAGGCAATGAGGTATGTTTTATTGAAGGTAAAATAGGATCATCGGTTTCACAAACTGATTCTACGGGCCTTATGAGCAGCGAAGTCAGAAATAACTTTGTCAAAATCAATATTCTTGTTCAATCGACAATAGAGCCAAGATTGATAGTCTACTGGAGCTCATAGTGGATCTGAGATAATTTTTGATTATCTTCAACTTCGAAAAACTTCTCTCACAACTAGCGACAGTAATTACCAAAGCCAAATATATACGAATCAAGATGACTATATTTGGAACCGAAATTCCCAGATTCAATTTTTGAATGAACTGGAGGATCTCCAGTGATCCTTTGCCCCTTATATATTCCTCTGATTCAGAACTTCAGAAATTGCTGAAGACGCTTCCGCTCCATCTGAAACTCGTCCTTGTCGATGTCTTCTAATACATGGGAAAGATCACACTCGTACTTGCTGTCCAAAAGTTTCGCTGGCGTCAAAAATCCGAACTTGCCCGCTATTTCTTGAACTTGCTGGAATCGATTCGTCATTTCTTGAATGATCTTGTCAAATGATGCGAACACCTCTCGACGGAGTTGCTGCTCGTGAGACAAAGCTGCATCTGCGGTTTCATCGCAATGCATGCGTTTTTTTCTGCGAATTCTTCTCGTTTTGAGTTCGATTCCGAGTTTTTCGCAGAGAGTCTTAGAAAGTCGATTGAGGGTGAGGCTTCAACGAAACGGTCTCTGCTCTCCACTAGGAGAGCTTTTAAGGCGCAGAGTTTCGGAGCACATTTATCCACACTCAGTACTCGTTGCTGCAGGTAAATCTGTGCGTCATCTACTTCAGGTATCACTGCAGCCCAAATGCCAAGAAAAGTGAGGAATTTGAATGACTACATGGCTGTCAAAAGAAGACTGGCTCCGATCTTGTTTGGGAAGTTTGAGATGAATCCGTCAATTCTTCCAGTACCTCAAGAACTTCCTCAAACTTATTTTTAAGCGTATTGACAGCTTCATGGCTAGCGCGTTTCAGTGACTCGTTTCACTGCTTGACCTTTGACGGCAACCAAAGCGTTCCACCGAGCCGTTGATGCAGAAAAGAAGGCAAATAGCTTCTCCAAAGTTCCAAAAACCGTCACACCATTCACTGATTCAGAAGCAGCGTGTACCCCAGACAAGTTGAATGAGTGGTTTGTGCATGCAACGAATGTACACTGAAAATAAAATCTAGGTATATATGATAAAAATCTAGGTTGATTTGACAAAAATTTTGTCAATATACGTCCAACAAAAAGTTTTATCAAATTGACAAAAATTATAGAATTTTGTTGAGGTAACAAAAAATATTTTGTTGTATCCACAAAATTATTTTGTTATGCTAACAGATAAATTTGTTGAAATAACAAAAATATTTTGTCAATATGACAAAATTTCGTAGAATTTAGAAAATTAAATTGTCATATTAACAATTCTTTTGTTGTATTAACAATTTTTTTGTTAGTGGTATTGTTTTTTTAATTATTATCGGATTAACAAATTTTTTTTGTTAAATTAACAATATTGTTTTTTTTTTAAATTAACAAAATTGTTTTGTTACATTAACAAAATATTTTGTTAAATTAACAAAAATTTCTTGTTATATCTATTTTGTTAAATTAACAAGATATTTTTTGTCAATTCAACCAAATATTTTGTTAATTTTACAAATTTCTTTTGTTGAATCCACAAAAAACAAAATTAATTTTGTCCAAATAGTTTTATTTTTTGGGATTTAAGTCCACAAAAATTGGCGTTTCGTCCCTACGATCTCACATGCAACCATCTGTGAGGGCGTATGGACAATACCCAATTTTTGTTAAGTTCAGTTAATCTTACATCGATTTTTTAACAAAAACCAAGTGTGAACTTTATCATACACAAAAGAAATTTTTTGGTTTCCTTAAAAAATAGTTTTATCTATCTGATAATATTATTTTATCAATATTACAAAATAATTCAACCCCAAAACAAAATATTTGTCATTTTAACAAATATGTTTTCATTTTTTGTTAAATTGACAAAAAAAATTAACAAAAACTTTGTGATATTGACCAACATTTACAAAACAGATTTTTTTTAAGATATTATGTACAACAAACATTTTGTTAGCATCACAAAAAAGTTTGTGGATGTGACACAAATCACTGTTTTATTTTGTTATATTAACAAAACTTGGTTTGTTAAACTGACAATATTATTTGTAGTGCATATTTTGTTAAACTGACAAAAAATCATGCTTGATTATAAAAATTTTGTGAAACCAACAAAATCATTCTTTCGTATTGACAAAAATTTTATCAAAACGATAAAATTGTTTTGTTAAATGTCAACAAAACGTTTTTGTCAATATTACCTAGGAATTTATTTTCAGTGTAGCTTTCGGATTCAGTGCTTTTAGGTTTAGTACGGTCTAGAATGCCAAAAAAACGCACGATTTTTGGGAATTTTTTTCTCGGAAACCTTATTAGGTAATTACATTTTCGAATATTGGCCGAATTATAGAGGGCGCAAACGTCGACTCATCAAAAAATACATCATGGTCCCATGGCGGACAGTTAATCTCCGGATCTACTGAACCGATTTTCAAAAAACTTGTTGCAACTTGATCTTGGTCGATTGCGCATCGTGTGTTTGTTTACAACACGTTTATTGAAACGGGCCGTTCGGTCATTGAAACACAGAGACGATTCCGAAATCATTTTAATATTGGCCGCCACGGTCGTGTTCCAAAGTTTGATACGATTATGAAGTGGGTGAATAGCTTTCACAGAACTGGTTCTTTGAGACCTGGAACTTCGCGAGAAGGTGATCGAACGGTAAGGACTCCAGAAATTATTGAAAGAGTGCGTCAAGCAGTTGAAGCGAACCCTCGTCACTCGGCTGTATGTCAGGCTCGGGCTCTATGGAAGTCAGACCGCTCAGTTCGGCGAATTTTCAACTTTGATTTGCATTTTCATCTATACAAGATGATGGTTGTCCAAGAATTGCAGCAAAACGACTACGGCAGACGGATGAGGTTTGCAGAAGCAATGTTGGAAATCTTAACGGATGACACTGTTTTGATAATGAGCGACGAAGCCCACTTTCATTTATCAGGAGTGGTTAATAAACAAAACTTCCGTTATTGGGCCTCTGGAAACCCAGAACAGCTCCATGAACGACCTCTCCAAAGTCCCAAGGTCACTGTTTGGTGCCGCATTAGTCGAAACTTCATTATTGGTCCGTACTGTCACTGTCAAAACAGATCGTTACTTACAGATGCTGCGTGATTTTTTTTGCCGGAACTGAGAAGACGACGTATCAACTTGAATACTGTATGGTTTCTACAACATGGAGTGACTTGCCATTGGGTTTTTTAAGAGAAACATTCCCTGGACGTCTGATTTCATTGCGAGAAGATGTGGAATGGCCCACTCGATCACCGGATTTGTCACCATGTGATTACTTTTTATGGGGCTACCTCAAAGCACGAGTATACATAAGCAAACCACGTACACTCGAAGCCCTAAGTGAGACAATAACCCAAGACATTCGAGCAGTTCCACGTCAAATGCTTCAGAGGAGTATGCAGAACTTCTCACGACGACGTCTGCAGGAATTTTTTGCCAAAATTGCACAAAAATGGACTTGACTGATGTGATTTTTCGTATGTAATTAATATTTTTTTTTATTTTTTGACTGGTTTTATAACGGCAACATCTAAAGCATACATTCATAAATAAAATTTGAGTTTTAGTGAAAAAATGTGTGTGTAACAACTTTTTCAAATCTTCCATACCTCGCTGCCGGACTCGGTATATTTGGTATAGCAATCGGGTCAACAGAAATAGTTCTTTCGAACTTTCCTAGCTCCTTTGCTACCATTGGGGAAAGAGTGAGCCAAAAACTATAATCATATAGGAAATTATGGGTCTTATGAGAGATTTATATTTAAAAATTTTCGTATTTTGTGATAAATGCTTTGATGAAAGTCAAAATAGAAATGTTTATATACAGAAGTGGTTAGAAAACACGCCGTATTATACAGTCAGCGATTGCAAAGTCATAAAAACACCGAAAATAAAATCGTCTTATATAAATGTACGAGACTTAAAATAACAAAACATCACGAAATACTGATCAAAAAGATATGGGAAGGTATTAAAAGGTTAAACTTGGTCATCTCACACTGCTTGCTACCGAAGATTACCAAGTGTCTTTTGAAGATTTTCACCGACAAAAACAAAAACAAAAACAAAAACGTTACCAAATATGACCAGTTAATTTTGGCTAAAAATACTCTTTCATACTGTAATTCCTAAAATTAGGGAATTTTTGTTAAAATTGAATATTCTTTGTATTTTTATATAATTTTCGTATTTAATCAATTTAATACTCCAAGTTGATTCCACAAACTTTCAACGACTGGCCTTTTTTACAGCTAGTCTCGTTCCATTGCACAATCCAGGCTGATTAATGTGAAGCAGCATAATCAACTGATCCTACTTTTAATTGTAAATTGTGAGGTGGTAATCCAGGTAAATCCAGGGAATTTAAAAACTCTGTGGGATAGTTGACAACGTCATCCTGGTTTGTAGCTGTGTCAACTAATTTGTAAGAAAACAACTCTCCGGGAAGAAAATTTCCAATATCTAATAACTGCTTCGGAAACATAATCGCAGTTGGATATTGTTGCAAAAACACTCGCATGTTACTTGTTAAATTGGAGTGTCTTTACGTGCCGCGACAATTTTTTTTTTTTTTATAATCTACACGCGCTCAAGGGGTTATGAATAGCCTTTAAATGTTTCAACACAGCGCGGGCGTGAAGTTAAGGAAGAGAAAGAAGGATAGGAAAGATGTGTGGCACGATGTTCTGAGACTGAAGGTTGTTGTCTCAGATATTTTTTCTCCAGGGATGGCGGCTGAACTAAAGCGGAGAATGCCGTGTCTTATTTCTATGTCGCTTATAATTCACATTATTTTATTCGTGTTCATCCTTGTTGGGCATACTAAACAAATTAGATGATTTTAAGCATGCGTTTAGTTCGTCAGCAACAATTGATCGCTTAATAATTGGAAGAGTCTGACGGAAATCACCTGACAACAGAATCATCTCCACCTAAAATGTTATGGTCGTCACGAAGATCTTTTAACGTTCTGTCCAGTGCCTCCAGTGACCTCTTGTGGGCCATCGAACATTCATCCCAAGCGATCAATTTGCAAATTTGAAGTTTAGTGGTAACTTCAAGGCAGAATGTGCAGTTAATCTACCTTCTAACAATGTTGCACCTATTCCAGATGAAGCCAAAGCTAGGGCTACTTCATTTTGCGATCTAATCTTTGTTAACAGCAATGAAGTTAGGAACGTTTTTCCAGTCCCCCAGGAGCATCAAGGAAGTAAATTCCACCAGATCCACTGTTCACAGCTTCCATCAAAGTATCGAACTGCTTTGGCCAATACTTCAGTATCGTATTGTTGTTCACTTTGCAACTCGTGGTTAAATGCACCCTCGTATTAAATAGTATAGGTGTTACTATTTATCACGAGGGTGTGTTTCCTTAGAGCTGTAATAATCCTTAATGATTTCATTGGCAACATAAAAATAAAACAACTTTACCTTACTTTACACAATCATCAATAATGGACTCAGTCCACTGATTCATCCCTATCAAAAGGATTTTTCTCAGAAAAAAAATAAAATAAAAGTCCATCTGTGTAATAGGACACGCAATCAACTCAAATGTCCTCTCATTAACTTAAGAAGCCTGGAAGTCACTTCTATATCTAGTCCAAGGACATTTGATATCTCATCGTGCAGAATTATGTGAATTATGGTTATTATGATTGTCAACGCTACGAGATTGAGTGTCATTTTTATTTTCGTTCTATCTAAGTGTGAATAAAACTCGATGCAACCCTAGATCCTTGTGACTTTTAAGGTTTGTTGCAATAAAATCGAAATAAAATAGTTCGTTCTTCTCGAGAAGCGAGGACATCATAATAATAAAACCAAATTGCAATCGTCCTTGTTTTATTTGATTACTTTTGCCAACTCTTCCAGTTCTATACCAGCTAAATCATAAAAATAATTTATTGATTTCGCTTAAAGAAGTTCTTATATATCCCTAAACACGATAAGAACTAAATATAAACCTGGGAACTGCAAGGGCGTGTTATTTCTGGAACGGTCAAATAAATCATCTCAGAAATAATTTGAAGGCGGCCGGGCACGAGAAACTCCTTTTTCTTCCTCGGCATTGGCATCGTCATCGTCTTATTGTTGTTTTAGCTTTGGCTGAAAGTAACATTTCAATTTAAGGACTCTTGTCCAGGGAGTAAGCCGTTACCCACAACCTTCTCCCCGTTTTCTATATGTCGAAGGATTGTGTTTTAAACTTTAACTAAGTACGGATTACCTTCTCCCAATACTCTGTGATTAGGGATCGTTCATCATTGTTGTGAGTTGAGTTGAGCCAAAGCTCCCATTCCCATTCTAACTGGCCTCAAGGATATAAATGAACGGGTTACACGCATCTCGCAAGGAAACTTCTTCTTTCCTTCGGGACGGGAGTAGTAGGTATAGGTTGGCAGCCGTAAGGAAGGTTTCTTGCCTTCCTTGGTCTACCGGAAATCTGTAGAGTTTTCGGATTTCTTAACTCGGTTGGCTGTTAAAACAAATTTGCTTCCTTCTTGCCTATAAATCTATGTATATGTGTAGCTTTGGACTAGAATAGGGAATGTGGCTGGCTTCCGTGCTTTCTTATGGCTCCAAGGATATAGCTACTTTTTTCCTCTCCCACTCTCTAAGCAAGTTTAGGATTCCGTGAATCCTTGCAAATGGGTGCCTTTGGTAATGGTGATGGTGGTGGTGGTAGTGGCTCTTTGCGGTCGATGATGACGATAATGGGTTGTGAATTTGACTTTCGGTAGGTAAAAGAAGGGGTGTTGTTGGCTGCTTTTCGAACTTTGCCTTTATGGAGAGCTGCATGAGAGGTTGGGATGATCGAATGAACAAGGAGAATGATACAAATGTCGAATTTTATCGTACAAAACATTTGGGGTTAGTTGGTCTAGTTGTTCGGAAGTGATTGAAGTGAACATCATTTCTTATTAATTGAAGACGACGAAAATACAATTTCTGTGATTTAATTACAAAATGACTTGTCATTCTCTTTCTCTCTCTCCCTCTACAAAATGGTTTGAGGAAAATACTTGAAATTCTTCTTCATTCGTTTTGCAAGAAATTCTGTGTAACCCCTTTTTGTGGAATTATATACAGGGGGATAGGAATATCGAAATTGATTTATTATTTTTTACTTCAGAATAGATTAGAGAGATGAAGAAATGAATAATTGTTGTTGTTGTTGTTTTTGTTGTTCTGGATGTCGTGGAAAATAATTTTTCGAATTTTCAAAGTTAATTGAGTAAGACAGTGAGTTTGGAGCGGAGGGAGTTCATTAATTTATTTCTTTTTGAAATGTTTCCCCTTAAACCTTTTTTGATGATGCTTAAGTTTGGAAGAAAGTTCAAGAAATATGTGGATCAGAATTTTACCTTTTAAGTTAACTGTTTTCATTTGTATACTTACAACAATGAAATGGAAACACTACATCTATTGAAATTATAAATGAAGTTCATTTTAAATATAGAGTTGATGTACCATTGGGAATATTTGTTCAGATTTTTTTCTTTCCGAATCAAGTTACCAGTAGTCTAGTTTACTGCATTATATCTAGAAAAATTTCTGAGGAATCGATATCAGTTAGTTAGTGAAAGCTTCTTCAGGATTGTCGCAATCATCGTTAAAATGAAACGGCAAATATGAAATGTGCGGTACATATTGTGAAGTCTATCCAAAACAAAGAAACATTGACTATAGCCGTGTTTTATTGGCTGTATTGCAAAATTTAGCACGAAAACAACAACAAACGATTAGTGAAGAAAATAAGTTAGTAATGGAAGAGAATATTTTGGTTCAAATGTTGAAACGTACGAGGTGTTTAGAATGTGTCCGAAAAATATATGTTAGCATGCTTGAGGGTGTGTTCGTGGGTATTTATTTATTTTGTTATACTTTGCCTTCACTAGTCTAAAGTGTGATCGCTTCGCAATTTACAGAACAAAATATTTTTTCAAATGCAAAATTTTAAACCATACCATAATTCCGTTTTTACTACAATTTACACTACTGACACTGCCATTAATTTTGTCACAAGATATTGAATCAATTTACACGAAGGCGAATAGTTTCGATTAGTATGTTTTATCAGTACACTGGTATTTGTTAAGAAATGAAACTGACAAAAGGTCCTTATATTGAATATTGTGTTTTTTTTTTCTCCAACACTGAAAAAAATTCAGTATTTCTTACAAATGTAAAAGTTCAAAAAATATAATAGTAATATAAGGGATATATGTACGAGAAAAAGATTTATATTTTCGTGCTTTTGTAAGCATAAGTGTTAATGCAAATTTTCATGAATATTTCAACTCGATCTGCATGTTCATGAGTATTTCAACTACAGTTTAAAATCTAGATACAAATATCTAGAATATCTCCGTGTAATTTAATTCAACAAACAGAAAGGTTTTGACACTTTATACACTGATACCAACCTTGGGAGTTTATTAAGTTTGAGTTAAAAAGCTAATAAAGCGATTTTTTGGTGCTTAAACACGACTTTTATGTATGTTATTGGAAAAGTTTTGTCCCACGGATGGTTTTTATTAGATTTTTCAAGAAATAGTTGAAAAAGAATAAAGAGGATACACAGTATTCTCTCATTAAAATTGGTAAGCATATCAGACAACTCACAAAGATATTACACATATAAAGATTGGTAGATAGGTATATAGACTCTGTCAACAACGTTCGGAGATTCTATATATAACTTGACAGTCTAGATGTCGCACCTAAAACAGCAGATCAATTTGAATCCCTTTCGAAAGTCCTATTAAGGAGCTGCTCAAAAAGCATTCCTTCGAACTCTGGAATTTTCTCTCGACTCGAAACGACGCCTATATTTGTAAAAAATAAAATGCACGATTTGGTCGCACGAACTTGCTCTTATGTAAAAGACTTAGAATTTCAAAAATTAATGTTATTAGAGAAAAACTGTTCATAAGCATAAAATTCATTTTTTTCATTTTTTCAATTGGAGCTAAAAACAGGATGCCATATGATTCAAGCAAATATTAGTTTATGCAAAAACAAAATAATTCGTTGTTCTGGTTTCTTAAAACAAAAGCTTTTATACAGGTGCAAAATTTTTAAAACATTTTTAAGAAAAAAATTTGGTACGCCAATTTAAATTTTTTATTATTTTTCGAGTAAAAATTAAATTTACAAAAAAATATTGAGCCGTTTTTTGAGATATCGAATTTTCCAAAAAAAAAAAAATATTTTTTTTAACGTCTTCAAGACAATGTTTTTTAAACATTTTAAAAACTTTTCTATAAAAAATTTCAGTAAAATCCATTATGCCAATAATGAGAAATTCGAAATTAGAAAAAATCGAAATATGGTAGGTACAATCAGTAATATCTTGTTTTCAAAATTTTTTTTATTAAATTATAGATCGTAAAAATTAATCGAAAGGAAAAAAAATTTGCCAAATTCTCTGAACCGTTTTCTAGCAAAATACGATTTTCGAAAACCATTTTTAAACATTTGTGTGGAGGGTACCGTTATTTTTAGGTAAACAATTTTTTTTTCTCATATCTTGTAGATTATATTAAGAAACTTTGATTTATTAAGTTTTACAAAAATCGAGCATGGGGTTTTCAAAATATGGAATTTTCAAAAAAAAAATTTGAATTTTTTTTTTAAATCCAAAAAATAATTTTTTGAAAATTTGAAAACACAATAATTTTGAAATTGCTTGGGAGCTTTAACATTAAAAAAAATTATCAAGATCGGTAGTACCGTTTTCGAAAAAATCAAAAACCAAGAAAATGGTTCCAAAAATAACCATTTTTTGTAATTTTTTTTTAGCCATTACCTAGCTTTAATTAAATGAATTTTTTTGAATTTGGTTTTTTAATCTGTGGGACAGTTTTTGAGAAAAAAAAATATTTATATAATTTCGAAAAATAATAGTATGCCAGTCTTTTTTGGTATAATTACGAGAATTGTTATAATGCTTATTCAGGCGGATGAAAAAAGTCTGTAATTTTTGGTTTGCATTATTTTGTATTTGACAATATATTGCTCCATATTTGCCAATTCAATTATTTTATTTTCATTTAATTTTTTTATAAATTAAAATCTTTTACATTAAATTATTAAATCCTTATGGTTGTATTATATATAAAATATAAAACACCATCCTCAATTAAACTGAGTTTGCAAGAAAAATAAAGCTGCATATTTGCTTCTCTAATACATTGCGTTGAATCATTTATAAATATTATAAAAACAAGTGAGCTCAATATAGATCCTTGAGGAACTCCGCCTAATATATTTTTAAACTATGATCTAGAATGTTCACTGAAAAACACTGATTGCTTCCTACCGCACAAATAAGATTTTAATAAATTAGCTGGTAGTTCAGTAAAACTGAAAAAAAAAAACTTTTAAGTTTTGATAATTAAAGCAAGTGGTCAACGGTATCGAAGGTCAACAGGGTTAAAAAGGTTACGAAGTCATTATTGACTGAAATCCGTATATCATCAGATACAATTACAAATATGTATGAATGAAGTATTTTAATCGAATGCAGTATTTCATATATAGACGGTATAATGACTTCTAATTCTCCATTTTCAGCCGTGTTTTGACTGAGAATTTCCAAAACGATGGGTTCTGTAAGCTTCTTTGTCCTTTTTGCACCTTTTTTCACCTCCTAAAAAACTCTATTGAGCGTACTGATAGAGCATTTGTATTTTGCATACTATTCAGTCTTGTTTTTGGCTTGTGTACTACAAGGCAAGTTGTTATGCATTCGTAAAAAAATTTACTCGAGATTTTGATCAAAGTTCACATTACGATTTTCTTTAAGCTTGGTAAAAAGCATTTTTAATTTTTCTTCCCAAACCTTAAAATGTCAGTTTTTATTGATGTTTTTCAAATTTAAACTTTAGCGGGCCGTTAGCATTACTTTATTTTTCTTAAATGATAAAGTATTATTTTTATATTTTTAGACCATAATTTTTTTTTTTAAATAAAAATCATCAAACAAAACAGCTTGGTCATACTAAATCAGGTAGAAATGTCAGTAAATTTCAAACAGCTGATTTCGGAAATGAATTTCATTGAGGTTCATTTTATGCAATCATTCGACAATGCACATTTTTTCGCTCGAATGTCAAAATACGCGAAGTTCATTCGAATGAAAATATCTATTCTATCGAATTAATTAAGTTTTAAACAGCCTATTATTAAGCTATAAGATATGAAGCTACTTAGCATTTTGCTAACTTTAAAGTACTTTACTAACTTATACTTACTCTTTTCTAACTAGTATCGTACTAAAGCATTTTTCTTAATAAATTGCTTCTGAACACATCTAAAACTATGACAGTTCGTGCAAAAAAACAAGTAAATAGCACGATACTAAAACAATAAAATAGGTATTCGATAATTTTAACTTTAATAAAAAGGTAGAGAAAGTATGATGCTATTATTCGATTTTTTTATCAACTCGCTCTTCTTACAAAATTATGGTTGCAAGGTTTCTGCATTTGCAGATGACATGGCTTGTTCGTACCAAAGTGTTTCTCCTCTTAACCTTTCTGCGGATATTAATCATGACCTAGAAGTTTTAAGCCATTGGTTCCAGATGCATAAAATGGCTATTAGTGTTAAAACTAAAGTTATGTTTTTCAACGTGCTTGGAAAAGAAGTTGATTTCGGGAAATTTTTCTTTCATTGTGCAAACTGCAATAAATTCAAATACAGCAAGTTGATTTGTAATTCTGCATTGAACTCACAAACGTTTAATAATTCAGGTAAGTGTTCTGAAAACTGTTTTGAAATTGAAATTGTCCAATCTTTTAGATATCTATAGGTGTTTTAATTGACTGGAAGATGTGTTGATCTGCTCATACTATTGCTCTAAAAAAATACCTTATGGCTGCCACAAGGCAATTATACTTTTTAAAATCATTTTGCTCACAGGTTCTTTTGAAATGTATTTACAATAGTTTAGTTCACTCTAAGTTGGAATACGGCATAGTAGCTTGGGGTGGTACTCATAATAACAAAATGAAGCTGCTTTTAGTTCCTAAAAATCACGTCATTCGCCTAATTTGTAATAAATCCCGTAGAAGTAATAGTCTGGCTCTTTTCAAAATGCTGAAAATACTACCCCTTAAGCATCTTTATTTTTATAAAGTCTTTAAAATATTCTTCGCTAGATCTGGATATCTATTAAACAGATTTTCTTCTAACTATAATCTGAGAATTAACAATCAGAATCTTGTTTTAATACCTAATCATAACCTTCAAATTTTCTTCAATTTTTTCACATCTATTGCTCCAAGACTATTTAATTGTCTTCCCTATAACATAAGAGAAATAAGAACTTCTTCTTCTTCCTTTGTTTCGGCGCTGTTATGATCTCGATGTCGAGGGGATCATAATTCTCCCACGTATCTGCTTCACACTAGTGATCCGCCTGTGGGGTTCGCCGGGTTGACCTCAGAAATCGGCGGCAAGCCTCCCGGTTTTGTATTGTTCCATTTCTGAGGCCAACTGAATGCTGGTGTTTTTGCATTTGTTTGTACCAGGAGTGTTTAGGCCTACCTTTCTTTTTATTCCGAATTGGAACGTTGTATGATATTGCCTTTTTGACGGGGTTCTCAGGATCTCTCCTTTGAACATGGCAATACCAACTGAGTCGGTCGTGTTCAATTTTTTGGGAAATGGTATTCTTAACATGAAGGCTTCCTCGGATCTTCGTACTTCTAATTCGATCAAGCTTTGTAACTCCTGCTGTCATACGAAGCATCTTCATCTCAGCTGCCGTTAGCTTACTCTCATACTTTTTGTACATTGTCCAACATTGTGAACCGTATGTGAGTGCTGGACGCACAACTGAAGTGTAGAGCTTTCCTTTCAGCTTAGGGGGTATTTTTCGGTCACAGAAGAGAGCAGAATTTTCCCGCCACTTCATCCACCCTACGCTTACGCGATGATTGATATCGTCATCACAAGTAGCTTCGTTATTTATCATAGACCCCAGATATTTAAACTTTTCACACTTGGGAAGAACTACTCCATTCAAATAAATGTCTGGAATAGGCCTGTGTGGATCAGAAAATGGGCAGCATAAGTATTCTGTCTTTTTCGCGCTTATGCGGTACCCACTTCCTTCTAGAACATCCACCCATACATCAAGTGCTCGTTGTAGGGATATCGGGTCTTCACTTATGATGGCTCCATCGTCAGCAAAGAATAACTGATGTACTTTTAGATCCGTCACTTTGCCTTCAAGCAGGTAATCAAGAACTGTAATAAAGAGCAGGGGACTCAAGACACTTCCCTGGTGTACACCTACTGTGATTTCGAATTCTTCGGTGACTCCAGCTGCGCTTCTTACTTTAGTAACTGCTCCATCATACATGTCCATAATTATCCGCACATAGGTTTCTGGAACTCCTCGTTGCCTGAGGGCCACCCATATTAGATCTCGTGGTTGCCGATCGAATGCTTTTTCAAAATCAACCAATACGACATGCAAATCCTCCAAAGAATCCCGATGCTTTTCCATAATTATTCTTATACTCTGGATTGCATCCGTGATTGACTTACCACCGACAAACCCGCACTGGTCATCAGATAGCCTAATTATTTTTCGCAGTCGGCTACCCAAGACTCGCTCAACGATCTTCATGGTGTGTGACATCAGCTTAATCGAACGGTAATTATCACAGCTTCGAGTATCACCATTTCCTTTATAAATTGGAAGAAGGTAACTTTCCCTCCATTGATTAGGCATGCGATCACCTCGTATAAGTTTGGAGACAAGAATCATGAGCCATCTAAACCCGATGTCTCCCATCTTTTTCCAAAACTCTGAGGGTATTTCGTCTGGGCCAACAGCTTTTCCCTTTTTGGAGTATTTTACCGCCTCACTAACTTCTTCGACTGTGACGTCGGATACTTCGCTTAAGTTAGGTGAAGCTATTGGAAAGTATAGCCTTGGAAATTGTTCGTTTAGAAGTCCGTCACAATACTGTCGCCACCTGTGAAGAATTTCGTTGTCTTCCACAAGTAGTTGGCCTTGAGCATTGTTAATGAACTTTGGCGAACAAATCTCCTGGGCATTTCTTCTTCTTTGAGCGGCTATTTTGAAGATAGTTGCGCCCTTATTCGTGTTTTGCCGTAGCTCTTGAATAGCACCAGCTGTCGGGGTAGAAATTTCATCCAGCTCCCGATACAGGTTTTCTGTATTCTTTGCTTGAATTTGGGCGCACTTCTTCTTCGCTTCTTTCTTGCAGTTTCTATATTCCACTTCGAGGCGTGACTTTTGCTCTGTATCATTAGAGGGGCACTTCGACCAAGCCTTGAAAGCCATTTTCTTTTTACTTATAACTGATTTAGCTTCGTCATTCCACCACCATGTTTCTTTGCCTTGTTGGTTGTGTCCTTTTGAAACCCCTAACAGTGTTTTGGCTTTTTCTTTGCAAGTTCTCTGTAGGAGATCCCACATACTTTGTGCTGTACTCTCTTCATTTCGAACTATATCGGTGTTGTTATACAGAAAGTTTTGCATATTCGAAATAAAAGCTTCGCCTTTTTCCTTATCCAGATTATACCATTTGATTTTCCCAAAAGTTTTTGTATGTTTGTTGTCGTTCACTGTCTCCATAAAAAAATTCTGTCAGTAGGAGACGGTGTTGGTGGGCGATCGCTTCTCCTAGTATCACTTTGCAATCTTTTACCCGGGGTTTCATGAAACTAGATACCAAATGGTAATCAATCTGGGTTTCATTTCCACCATTGCTGTAAGAGAAATAAGAACTGAATAATTGTTTATCAAAAAGGTGAAAATCTGTCTTTTTGACCTTAATTATCAAGATGTTAATGAGCTTTTGTCTGTAATTATTTAACTATCTAGAAATTTATTGATTATAATGCTTGTTACGAGTATATTATTTTTATTCCAATATATTCTTAAAATGTTATTTTATTGTCATGTTGTTAATAGTAAATATATTTTAATACATACTTCTATCGTGACCCCACATCACTTTATATTATAAAATGTTAATTTATTTTATTGCTTTATGCTTTCCCAGCTGCTTTCAACTCTAGTACTATGTGTTCTATCGATTGCAGCTCTTTATTAAATTGCTTATTGTTAACTGATGCTACTATTGTATTTGTTTAGTTTTAAGATTCAAGAATTTGATAAAGCATAAAGTTTAACTAACTAACATTAGAATTTACAAAATCGTTATTTTAACCTAGTTTTATACTATAAACAGCTTCAGCATTGTACTATGTAATTCAACTAAAATTTTGCGACATTCATTTTTAAAATTGTTAGTCTTTTACATAAGAGCAAGTTCGTGCGACATAGTCGTGCATCTTATTTCTCATATATATTTGTATATATATATATTTCTTTGACGATATGTCAAGTTAGTTTACTGTTAAGCTGCATTTAGACTTTCGGTATTGTGCTGTATGTACGTTATTCGTTGTTGGTCATACGCGGAACAACGAGAATGTAAATGATAAAAACGAACAACGAACTAAAAACGAATGAAAAATGTGCAAATTCAAAGGAACTCGGAAATTTCGGTGCTCTTTGTTCGTTGTTACCCGTAGAATGTTTGTTTAAATGCGAAAACTGTTTAAACAAACATTGTTTTGCAGTGCCGTGTAACTCGTAGGAAGAATTTTAAAGAACGAACTGAAAAACAAAACCGAATTAACGTAAATGCTTCTTCATTGTTCGTTGTTGAGAGAAAAACGGATAACGAACAACGTATAATGAAGAAAGAAAGTCTAACTGGGGCTTTTGATATATCTACCTAATTGTTGGTGTGTGTAATTTGATTCCATATTTGGTTAAAAGGTGATCCAGATAAAATTGATGAGCTCGAAAAAAAGAAAATACAAAATTAATAGACGTATCTATATTTTTTGCCACACAAATGTTTTTTTTTTGTTTTTACTTATTTTGATTGTTTATTTTAGCTAAAAGAAAGAATTTGAGCAATTAAGAAATAAAATCCTTTATCAATGTTAATAATACCGGAATTTCCTTCTCCAAGGAGAAAGAAATTCGGCTTTTTAAAATATTTTGAAGAACATGATTGCTGCAAGTGTTGCTGTAAGGAAACAATTTTTTATTTGATATATTTATTTGGTTTCGATTATTGTTTTTACGGTCCCGGGACAACTTCATGTCATTTAGAAGCACAAATAACAACGCTTTAACGAGTATAATAAGTAGGGAAGTTAAGATAGATACTCACTGAACCAAAAAGGTACATGATTCCAAGGAAAAACTGCATGTTTTTAAAGAAAAACCTAATTAAAAACGGGCCAAGAATCGAGTTCATTAAAAAAAGAAACCGTAAGCATGCGTTTTATGAATTGTTCATATTTCAAATGTAAAGTTTCCTACTTGGAATTCCCAACAAAAAAAATTTGTATGAATGTGGTTTCATGCATTTAATGATATTTTGCATGTAAAAAATTTATAGTTTCAAGAATTTAAAGTAATTTTTCATAAAATGTCACTTGCTCATGTTGATGAATGTGGTTTCATATAATCAGTCACTTTGTTCCTACAATAAAAGAACAGTTTCAAGAATTTTAAAAAATTTTTCATAAAACTTTACAATAAAATTTGTATGAACTGTTCATATTTCAAATGTAAAATATCATAATCTGATTTTCCAACAACAATTCTATTGCTTTGGATTTTATGAATGGTTTTTCATGAAAATCATGACTTGGTCATATAAAACAAAAATTAATTTTTATGAATTCTTGCATTATTTGTATGAATATTCTTTAAAAATTAATGATTTTGGCTGAATGATCGACATTCATAAAAAGAATGTACAAAAATTTTGTCAGTGTACTCGTAAACAAAACAAATTTGCAAAAATTTAAAGGGGAGTTAGAGATAATTCACAATTATGTAGTAAGTACAAGAATCTGTACCCATTACAGCTGAGAAATAATTAAGGAAGTTAAGATAGATACGACTTGCAACTATTGAGTGAGCAAACAAGTAGCTTTATTCATGAGTATCTACATTGTTTAAGTTCTCAATACATATTTATCAAACGAGTCCATAGAATTTTTTTAAATAACTACATTTCCAAACCTAACCGGAATTGATATTGTCGCTTAAAATAGGTTAAATCCTTCCTCGCTGCACTTCCTAATTCACTATAAAGTCTTGGTTGTCACAAATTTGAATTTGGATTATTTTAAATTATCAAAAAAGTCATCATCATCATCGGCTCGACAACCGGGTTCCGGTCCTGGCCTCTTTCAACAAGTCTCTCCACCTATCCCGGTCTCTAGCCGACGCCATCCAGTTGCGCACCCCAAGGCTTCGGGCGTCCTGGTCTACGCCATCTCTCCAGCGCAAGCATGGTCTACCACGCTGTCGTCTACCATAGAATGTACCACAAAGAACTTTCCGAGCAGGTTCCTCTTCGCTCATGCGAGCTAGGTGCCCTGCCCACCGGAGTCTACCGAGCTTAATTTTTGTCACGATATCTGCTTCTAGGTAGATTGCGTACAATTCATGATTGTACCGTCTCCGGAATCGTCCTTCCTCACATATGGGGCCAACAATTCTCCTTAAGACTTTTCTCTCGAACGCAGCTAAGAGGTCGGAGTGCCTTTTGCTAAGCACCCAAGTCTCGGATCCATATGTGAGTACTGGCAGGACCATGGTCCTGTACAGCAGCAGTTTTGAAGTTATGGTGAGATTTCTGGATTTGAAGAGCTTTGACAGACTATAGTAGGCTCTGTTGGATTTGAGAAGCCGCCCGCGTATTTCTTCTTCTATGTTGTTATCGGCTGCTACTATTGACCCAAGGTATTTAAAGGATTGCACCACTTCAAATTCGTGCTCCGCTACCTTGATTGTTTGACCAACTGTTCCTCTCGCATTCGACGCCACCATGTACTTTGTTTTACCTTCACTAATGTGCAGCCCCAGATTTTGTGCCGCCTGCTCGATCTGGATGAAGGAATCGTGTACAGCTTGTTCGGTTCTTCCGATGATGTCAATGTCGTCTGCGTAAGCCAGTAACTGGCTGGACCTGTTGACGATGGTCCCTCTTGTTGCCGTGCCAGAGTCACGGATTGCTTTCTCCAACGCCAGGTTGAAGAGGAGGCAGGCCAAACCGTCCCCTTGTCGGAGTCCATTAAAGATGTTGATTGGTCTGGATAGCAATCCGGCTATTTTTACTTTGCTTGTTACGTTGGTCATGGTCAACCTACATAGTCGTGTCAATTTATTTGGGATGCCGAATTCTCTCATGGCTTTGTAAAGTTCTACCCTGGCTATGCTATCATAGGCGGCCTTAAAGTCTATAAACAGATGGTATGTTGGGATGTTAAATTCTAGACATTTTTCCATCGCCTGCCTAAGGGTAAAGATCTGATCAGTTGTTGATTTGCCTGGAATGAAACCACACTGATATTGCCCGATGACGGTTTTAGCGTATGGGGTTATCCGGTCTTGTAGGATAGAGGAGAGTATCTTATAGGCGGTACTCAACAACGTGATACCTCTATAATTGCTGCACGTTGTGACATCTCCCTTCTTATGTATGGGGCATATTAAACCTTTTCGCCAGTCTTCTGGCATTTCTTCCTGCTCCCATACCTGTACTATAATATCATGAATTGCTTGACGTAAGGCTGGCCCGCCGTGATGGAATAATTCGGCTGGTATGCCATCGACTCCCGGGGCTTTGTTCTGTTTAAGCCGGCCTATAGCCTTCTCAACCTCTTCTATGCTTGGTGGCGGCAACATAGGGTATTCTTCTTGAAGTAGTGGAGCCTCCACTTCTGCAGTGAGCTGACCATTTAGCAATTCATTAAAGTACACTTCCCATCGCTCCAGTATGCTTTCAGGATCGGTGATCAGATTTCCCTCTCCGTCCTTGCAGTATGTGCAGCGTGGTGTGTACTGCGTCATGTTTCGGACGGATTGGTAGAACTTCCGCGCCTGGTGCGGACCTCGCTCTCGGCTGTTTTCTATTTCACAGATTAGGTTCTTCTCCCAGGCTGATTTCTTTTGTCTGTGAAGCCGTTTTTCTGTTCTTCTGAGCTCTTTATATTCCTCTTCGCGTGCCCGCGTTCTATGAGATTGTTGCATTGCTCGGTACGCAACATTCTTACGTTCAGTCGCTAGCTTGCATTCATCATCAAACCAGTCGTTCCGATTTTTACGACTGCTGCCTAAGATGGAGTTGGCAGTACTAATGACAATATTCTTAAGGCGTGTCCACTTCTCATTTACGCCCAGCATACTGGCTCCAGGACTTACTCTCCCTAAATCAAGTGATTCTAGGGCGAGTCCTAACGCATTACCAAAGGTGTTACTGGTGTTTTCATTGCGCAGGGCAGCCGTGTTGATTCGAACCTGATCGGCGGATGCAATGCGTCTTCGCAAGGCAATCCGCCCTCGGAAAACCATACCAACAAGATAGTGATCCGAGTCGATATTGGCACCTCGGTACGTTCGTACCGTCATCAAGTTCGAGTAGTGGCGACGGTCTATCAACACGTGGTCTATTTGGTTACGAGTGACTCCATCAGGTGATACCCAGGTGGCTTTGTAGATATCTTTACGCGGGAACCTGGTACTCGCAACGACCATGTTTTTCGATGCTGCCAATTCTAAGACTCGAAGTCCATTGTCATTAGTGTTCTCATGCAAACTATGGGTGCCTGCGTAATGCCTGAATACCGGCTCCCGACCTATTTTTGCGTTCAAATCCCCAAGGATGATTTTAACATCATACCTTGGACAGGCATTGAGGGCCCTCTCGACTTGTTCGTAGTAAGTCTCTTTTTCTTCGTCTGAGGACTCCTCCGTAGGTCCGTGAACGTTAATGAGGCTGATGTTCGTAAATTTGCCTCGCACGCGAAGGGTGCATAGCCTTTCGCTTATAGCGTTAAAGCCGATGATGGTAGACTTCATTTTTTCGCTGACTAGGAAGCCTACCCCGAGCACATGGTGTTTTGTATGACAGCTGTAGTATATGTCATATTCTTTCTTCTGTAAAACACCATTCCCTGTCCATCTGATTTCTTGAAGAGCTGTTATGTCAGCTTTATATTTTGACAGGGCATCGGCTAGCTGCTGAGCAGCTCGAGCTCTATAGAGCGATCGTACGTTCCATAAGAAAATTCGTAAATCGTTTTTCCTTTTTCTTTGCGTAGGTTGTCGTCGTGAAATCAGTCCGTTTCCGAGGCTTGTTGTCGTTCTCGAAATTCATTAAGTTTTACGGGACAGGGAATTAACCTGTCGCCAACCTGAGGAACCAGCCTGATCATATTAGCCAAACCTTTTTTAAAAGGCTTGTTTCTAGCGGCCGCCGCGAAGAGGCTATGATCACACTTCCACCAGTCCCGAATAGTTACGGCACGTGCATGTTTTCGTATGCTACATGTTGTTCCCCCTATTCGTCTGATGGCTGACCGCCATCAAAAAAGTAGGTTTTCTAAATTACCAAAACAATACGCTATTAAGCCCTGTTCTACAACCACACTCAAGCTCATTTATTTGTATTGCCTTATTTTAACTTATTTTGTTCGTATGCATTGTATGATTAAGTTCATATCTTTGAAGACAAATTTGGTAATGCAATAGATCTTTCAGCACCGGGACTTAGTGACTTACAACTCTGAACCATTCTTGTTTGCTTTTAATCTAATAATAAGATAATAAAGATTTTTTCCGAGTCCAAATGGCTAAGATGAGCAGCAGTTTTCATGACAAGAGATTTGATACTTCCTCTCAAGAGACAGTCAACAATTAAAAAACATTTTTACAGCGGCCGAGAATCTAACTCAAAACCCAACGCAGCAACTATTGTGCCGAGATGTACCACACACATTGGTATTCACTAAATGGCGCCCAACAAAAGGCTGATTTCTAGTTTAGTAATTAAACTGTCTCGCTTGTACGCTAATATCGACTATAATGTTTGTTTATTCCACTGTGATCTAAAGATCTATTATGTCCTAGCTACTTTTATACTTGTAAGAGTTTTGAAAATATTTGAGATCCTATATTAGAAAAGATATACTAAGCCTAGAAATAATAAGAAATATCCAAAAATTTTTGTTCGGTATTCATAATTGGCGGAACGATGCTCCTTCAACTCCATCCAAAGCTGCCCAAAACTATTCTCTTCAAACTTGGAAACAAATTCTAATTTTCCAAATTTACTATGTGTCTTGATGAGTTCTTCTAAGATTTCATAATTTTCATTTTCAGTTTCTTAGTATTATGATGCATGTGAAGCCAAAACCGAACATGTACGAAGTATGATTAATATTTTCACTGTTCACCAATCACTGTGCACTAGCACTAACCCTCACCACACCACTACTACCACCGACACCGTACATCGTACATCTTTTTGACTTGGTGTTTTCTGTCTTCATACTCGGTATGAAAATTAAACTTTTCTTCCCTATGGAAACCCCAAAAGAAATACAGGATATGACTTTGCATGCATGTATAGTTTTTCCTAAAACATAGAAACCAATGAATAAATATACATAAAATCCCTGCACAAGGATAAGCGAGACATAAGACGAAAGACGTGTGTGCTCGTTAAAAATGTGTGGCAGCATATCTGAGTGTGTTTCCTTGAAGAAAACCCAAAGTAGTCGAGAAATCCTTCGTCTTATAAAATATTCGGTATTTCATTACAAGTACCAGGGATATGTGCTTATGGAATGAATATATTCGCGAGGGTTGCACGCATCCTGGAAAATGCAATGAAGCTCCAACAATATAACAAGGCACAAGAAGCAGAAGCAAGAGGAGCAAAAGGATTGAGTTTGTAAGGTGAGACGATGTTTTATAAGTCCTGGATGTTGTTTGTTTCATATTTCATAAATATACAAAACAAAAATCAGAAAATAATAATTATATCCTTGTTTCTTAAGGGATGTGGAGAAAGTAGCACAAGAAGAAGAAGAAGTTGTATACTATGATGATGCTTTCTTGGGTATGAAGGTTCATTCCCTTAAGCGATAATTCTTAATTTCCATAGCAAAAAGGATGTGGATGCGGCCAAATGGATATGGATTACGGCCAAGGATATTCACTTGGAAATTTCTTTTCGCTTTGTTGACTCCTTTTAACCAACGGGCATGTTTTGTATTCGATTTTTTTTTTCTTCTTCTTTTTGTAAATCAGAAATATCCTTCGTTCGAAAGGAATCTGTTTCGGTTATTTTTCTAAATTTAATTAAATAGCTCGAGCGCGAAATATCCTTTTTCTGCTGTCCCCTCTCCCGAACATCACTTCCGGAATTCGATGATTCCTTATACTCGTGTCTATGCGTGAATTGAAATTCCCAGCAATCGCAGAATGTATTTCACTCATTTTCGCGGTGTAAAAGGATATTTTCATAAATGAAGGGTTGAACATGGCATAATGAAATTATTATTCTTTGACACGTGCTTTTTCTGTGCGTGTGGATGTGGATATAATATCAACGGAAGAGTACCCCTGGCATTTCGGGGAATTCTATTTACTCAAACTCTTTGACTGATGTGTGTGTCTTCGGCGGGCTGAGAGTTGTTTTCTAAAAAGTAAGGGGGTAAGAGATGTGCCTTGGGGCTAGTCATGTTTTCACTATGTTATTCAACGGATCGGTTACAATTCAGTTGGCATTGAGCCCTTAAGCCATTTTGAACATTTAGTCCGCTCCGACGGTGCGTCAAATATTATTTTTAATTTTTATAAAAATTATATACACACACACACACACACACAAACAGCGGGACACTTCAATATATTATTTGAAAAATTGAAATTCAATTCGATGGAAACTCTAAATAAGGGGGAAAGACACAGGATGTGGGACTGGGATCGGGAAGCAGTCAATATGAAAATAAGCGAGGCAAATGTTTCATTTCATCAATTTCTGTATTTTGTGTAAATAATAATGGAAATGTAAACAATCAGCGTTTTAGATGAAACAACTCCGTCGTAGTCGTAGTCGCAAGGACGTGGAATTGTGCCTGAGCTCATAATGAAATGGCACATCGACATTCACCACGTCCACGTCGCATCAGTCAGGATATTGAGTTACCATTCAAATTGAATTAATTTTGTTTTGTTTGATAAAGGTTATGCTTACGCAGCAGGTGGAAGGGGCTGGAAAAAGGGGGACTGCAATATGATGATTGTGAGTTTTTTTTCTGTATGTTTCTGTCAATGGAAAAGGGTGATTTAATGTGATGGGTGTGATGACGGGAAGGTGAGAGGTTTTGAAATGGCAAATTATAAAATAAATATTTGCTAAATGAGTCGATGAAATGGGAATTCAATTAGAATGAGCGATATCAATTCGAAAAAGCGTGAAATATACGCAAAGAGGTACGCATATTCAAACGTATTTATTGTGTAGACGAGTTTGTATCGGGATTTTTCCATTAAAGTTATATTATGGTTCTCCAATTTAGTTACGACGTGTTGGTTGGCCGTTATTAGGATGTAGAAGAAATGTCGTTGTTTCGAACTTCAACGTTTCGAGTATCAATGATTTTCTTTATTGGCGATTTTCAGTACTTCAGTTTCTTCATTAAATTTTAATCTCTTTTGATGGTTGCTTGACAATAATATTCTAATAAAATATAATTTGAAAAGAAATATCGTGACCCAGAATTTTAATTACTATTTTGTGCTTCATAAGCAGGTCTACTTCTTGATATCGCATTTCGAAACAGCTCTTTTGTTGAAAACATCGTTCGAACAATTTCACCAACATTTGGACAATCATCGTGGGATTTGGATACATTTAGATGTTTGTTGCAAAATCTTCGGAGATTCATTTCACTTTTGGGTTTTGTTCCAGTTGGAAAAACGATTAAGACTCGTTAAATTGCTTGAGTATTATTAATTTATTCAAAATAGAAACATAAATTGAATAGAGACATAATTTAATAAAACTTTGATCAAAATTTAATGATTCTCAAGAACAATTTTATTAATTTCAAGGTGAAAGTGGGTACGTAAGCCCTGAAGATAAATTCGAACAATTTAAATATAATTAATATTCACTAATTTAATTAGATTAACCAACGGCGAAAGCGATCAAATCAATTGACAAAAAACGAACGATTTTTGATTTGCTGTGTGCGACGAGCGAATTTTATTTCGTTATTACCCTTATTGTGTCTGGAATCCAAATTATCGAGAAATATTTCTGTAGTCGAGTGGGGTAATTGTAATGGATATTGCAGTTTCCGTTTTTCTTAAACTTGAATTGTTTATAACAGCTTAATTATTTGATGTTGAGATTTTTTTTTTTGATGGAGCATTCGTTTGGATTCTATCACCTATTGGAAAATAATAATTTTCAACGCGTTTGTTTACTAGTTTTCATAAAATTTGGTAATCACACTTATCCCCGTTGTTTTAGCAAAATCAGAAAAACAGGGTAAATGAAAAATTGAAAACAAGGAACTCAGTATCTAGAACAGGTAGGATAAAAACAAAAGTGCACAAAATGTAAGTATTCTGGCTGTTTTAAGGACAGGTTTGGATGCCGTAACATGAAGCCCCGGTACCATCCGACTCTGGGCCTCGCATTTCGGAAAGGAGTAGCCAAGTTTATGGTCCTTATGTAGGTACCCACTAAATTAAGGAGGTCCTCATTATCGTAAGTGTAACCAGTACGTGTCCTTGATATAAGGCATTTTGCTATGATGTCTTACACGCTTAAGGACAGTGCTGGTTTTCTGCCTCGAGATATAATGCCAGTAGGATTTTTCCTGCCACCGATCCGATTATAAATAACGAAACTGGGAACACCGTAAGCTTGTGTGGTCGATAGGTTTTGTTTTTGTTAATAACGTCATTTACTGCACGTACAATATCTTCTGACGTGTATGACGGAGCTGACGGTTTTCCGTTGATATGTAGTGGCATCTTTTTTTGATAAAAAAAAATGTTAGATCAATACCAAAGCTATTCAAAAATGGATGTTTACAATTACCATAAAATGTTCACTTTTACCCCATTTCGATGTTTACATTTACCCATGGTACGAACAAAATGGGGCAATTGTAAACAGCCAATAACTTTCAAATTTTGTTATGTGAAACAATTTAAACGTAAAGCATGTATCAATACTTATAATCTACTTATTTAAAAAGAAAATTTAACTTACTTTGATCACTTTTATTTGTTTTGTAACAATTTTTGTAAGCACCAAAAAACTTAAAAACACAGAAAAATGAATGACTCACGCCAACGAACGAAACACAAATAACTCTGACAAATAACGCCATCCACGCATCCACATATTGTAAATATAATGAGTTTTCAAATAAAATCATGGCATGCTTCGAAATATAAACGGTTTTTAGAGAAAAAAGTGTGTTTACAATTACCCCCGTTCACAATTACCCCACTCGACCCTAAACGATAAACATGATACATTTCTTTACAGAATACGGTACAATCTGATTTAGCATAGCTGAATATAAACTTTAAGAGAACGAAAGAGATTAAGCGTTACTTTAAACAGATTGATAAACTAAAAGAATTGGCTGTTAATCACTACTTAAATAAAACATAGGGCAAATTACGTTAAGTTCGACATATTTGAACAATGAAAAATATAAGCTTTTGAAGAATTGATAAAAAGGATCTTAAATCAATTGAAAACTTTAAATAAAATTTGAAACAGTCTTAAACATATTTCCTATATCCGAATGCGAATGATAAAGTTAACTTTTTTCAATATCTGCTGCTCCAACTTTACTACTACTCTATTAGTAATCAATCAAAAAGTGATTCAGATTATGCTTATTTCAAAAAATTGCTAAAAGACTTTTTTGTTCTTAACAAGTTCCTTCATAGGGATTATATAATGAATATTGAAAAAAACATCAGCTCTAACAGTAACTCGTTCTGGTCATTTATCAATAGGAAGAGAAAATCTTCTGGTTATCCAAAAACCGCATGTCGTTTAGGAACATCGAAACTTCGAACATTACCTCTACACTCGATTTATTCACCGATTTTTTCCAATCCGTTTACTCGTTACCCGGTGACGATAATTTTACATGTATGCCCAATATACTAAGTAAGGTTGATATTGGTGCATTACAGTTAAGTGGTAATGAAGTTCCGCTGGAGCTTCAATCGATAAAACCTAAACCAATCCCCGGTGCCGAAGGTATACCAGCTATATTTCTATTTCCAGCTTATATGTCATAAGATCCATTGAAAAAAAGAGTCAAGTAGATGCAATTTATACAGATTTTAGTAAAGCTTTTGACTCGGTAAATCACTACATCCTAAACTAGAACTATTTGGATTCCAATCTTCATTTTTTAATTGGATATCATCATACCTCATTGGTAGGTCTCAAAAAGTTAGTATTAATAATTATTTTTCTAGATTTATTGAATGTAGTTCGGGTGTACCTCAGGGTAGCCATTTGGATCCCCTTCTTTTTAATATTTTTATTAATGATATTAAATCTGTAATAAAATATTCTCAGTACCTTCTTTATGCACATGATCTTAAACTATTTTTAGAAATTAACAGTGTAGAAGATTGCTATCTCATACAATCTGATATTAATCAAGTCTCTGAATGGTGCAATTTAAATTTCTTAAAATTAAACATACAAAAATATAGCGCTATATCTTTTTTTAAGTGTAATACTCACATAAGCTTTGATTATATGATTGAGTCTAACTCACTGTCACGTGTGGACAAAATTAAGGATTTAGGCATTATGCTTGAATCAATTTTCTATTTGAAAACTCATGTCGATTATGTGGATGGAAGAGCAAATTCACTTGTAGTATTTATCAAGCGAAATTGAGGTGATTTTAGTGATCCTTACGCGTTGTTACGAGTATCCCTTGACGTTACAGGGAATCCGATTTTTAAGACTTTCTCTCTGCGTATTGAGAAAATCCAGAGACGTTTTACGAGATTCACATTTTATAAAATGAAATGGAGTTTCATTCCGGATTATAAAGCAAGATGTTTATTCCTTGGAATTGAATCTCTTGAATCAAGACGAACTATTCATGGTATAATGCTTGTGAGGGATATTTTATGTTATGATATAAGATGCCCTGCTTTAATTTTTATGATTCCAATTTATGCACCGTTAAGATCTTAACGTTCCAGAAATTTGCTTTTTGAGCAATATCACAGAACAAGCTATGGTAGTAATGAACCAGTGTGTAGATCAATAACACATTTCAATGAAGTTTGCCAATTTATTAATATAAGCAGCTCTAGATATTTGTTTAAAGTAATCTATTCCTGATAAATATACTTTTTAATTATATTTATATATATGTAGATACATTATACAAATACGTATGTATATGTAAATATTTTAAGACATTTTTATTTCAAAATCTGTTAGCCGTAAACGCTTGTAGATCAATATATAATTATAAAAAAAATGGTTAGAATCAAAAATGGTGGTTGTCCTTTGTTTGCTTCGATACTAATTACTGCTAATAAAAATAAATAAATAATAAAGAAATAAACAACATAGTAGATGCATGCGTAGATTAAGTCTCAATAACTGGAGAGCTTTTATAGCAGTGCGTAATCAAGCAACAACCATAATTCGATCATCGAAAGTTAACTTATTTTCGTCCAAACTAAATACCTCTTTACGTCCCAAAACAATATGGGGAAACCTCAGTAAGATGTAGAAAATCACCTTTGCCCTGGTGTCAAGCCGGCTGCTATAAAAAGGGCAAAAGCTCCAATAGCCGTACACTGTGGATGGAAGTAGGAATATTCATAAATACCGATGCCATGGCTGTAATTGATTGGCTAAGATCAAAGTTTATCACTTTTGGAATTGTGGATAAAATTGTGACGGACAACGGACCTCCATTTAGTTCCAATCTTTTCCGGGAATTTTGCCAGGCAAACTCCATACTTTTGATTCACTCACCCCCTTATTACCCAGAGTCTAATGGAGCGCCAGAAAACGCAGTCCGAACGGCTAAGCTGGCCTTAAAAGAGAGGCGATATTAAATCCGGACATAAAAGGCATGCAGAAATTTGTGGATAAGTTTTTACTCAATTTCAGGAACACACCTACGACGACGACGGGAGTTTCTCCAGCCCCATTACTTTTTAAATTTATACCACGGACGAAATTAGATAAAATCAATGATCGAAGGACAAAATCAAGTGAAATCTATGAAGTTATAGAAGGACCATCTAAAAATAGATACTCTTATGCGGAATGTTCTACATCACAAGTAAAAAAAATTTTAAGGTGGGAGAAAATGTCCTGTACCGGAATCATTTCAACGAACTTATCAAATGGATACCGGCTACGATTATACAAACATTGACCAACGTTATCTATATTATTAGATTAAATGGCGTGATTCGAAATGCACACGTTAACCAGCTTAAAAATACGCAACACAAGACCGATTGCATTACAGACAAATCAACCTGAAGTACCTCAACCTGAAGTGGAAGACATCATTACCCCTAAGAAAAGGGCCAGAAAAAGGAAGGTGATTTCTCCAAGTACATCCCCTCGGCGTTCAAAGAGGCTAGCAGAGAAGCAAAAAATACAAAAAATCGGGGAAGTCACGAAGAACAAAACCGAGTAAAACATTTTTTTTTAGAAAAACTTAACAATTATTTAATACAAACTCAACAATAATAAATTTTTGAATGAACATTAAACTATTACTTTTAACCAAATATATTTATAACTTGAATTACCTATATTTCAAGTAAATTTTTGTAATTTAATTTTTTTAATAAAGTCAAAACATTTTTCTTATTTTTTTTTTCAATCAAGGAAGAGATGATATATATTAAACTAAAGAAAAGCAGTAAAGGTGATATTATATATTTATGTTTAAGATAAGTTGAAATAAAGAGAGCCTAACGCAAAGATCGCTGGTGTTGTCTCTTCTTTTTGCGATCCCTTCTACTCGTATTACCTGGGTCTCCATTTCACTCGTACATATTTATTGCCAACGGTCTACTCAAAATCCCTTAAAATCACAAATCATTCCAATTTCCAAGAAAAATTTTGATAGGTATCTCTACTCTGCCTGATATTAAAGCAGTTGATCACTGAACTAGCCTTGGTTATGTAACCGACCGCCAATTTTTAGGCTATAGGCCAAATTATGGCCTTCAGGTTATAAAAAGAAAAAAATTCTAACATGACCAGAAATTAAGACAAAAAATCCTGCAATGTCCCAAGAGCAGTAGAAATTTCCGGTCATTAGTTAAGAACGTAAAAAAATTCAAATTCACCTTAGATTCCAATGCTCATCTTCATAGACAATCGGGTAACTAGCTCTATAGATAAGGCTAACTTACTAGCAGCTCATTTTGCTGCTAGCCCTACGTTGCTGGATAGCAATGTAAATCTTTCGATGGGACAGATATATTTCCGTACTCGTACAGTTGCAAGAGCCCTTCGAGATCTTGATATAAACAAATCCGCTGGTCCTGATGGTATACTATACTGATCTGATGGCATATCTCACCGAAGAGTGGAACAGATCTTAACATTGTTTTGGAGAAAGTAATATTATTGTGCTCGATATTTCATAGAGGCTGTCTTATCAAAAAATAAAATAAGTACGTTTGGTATCAACGAAACCCTTATTCCTTGGATTAAAAATTACCACCAGATCATTCAATACAATATGTTCTATTGGAAGGTTACAAGTCTGATCTTTACAAAATAAATGTTGGTGCTCCACAGGGCTCCGTTTTGTCTCCGATTCTCTTCCTCATTTTCATAGGTACTCGTTCTCAAATTCACTTCCATCACCTTTCCAAGAATCATATTCCAAAATATCCTTGACGAATTTGGGGACATAATTTAAGATTTGAATCTCAAATAAAATTTCTACTCGTTCCTTGTTTTATTCTTTCGTTCATTAAAACATTTTCATCATGGGCCATTGACCTGCACTTGAAAAAAAAATTCAAGAAAAATAAATTTTTGCTCGACACTGCGTCAATCTTTAAAAACTTTCCTTGCGCTGATATTTTTAATATTAAAAATCTACCTTCTCACGATATGCACGAAACTCCTCACAGAAAACATTTAAATCTTTCTCAAAAATACCAGCACAAAACTCTTTATTACATTTCGCTATAGCCAAACGGAACTTTAAGTGGCTATTAAGCCCGAGCACAACCTTCATCTTTTCAAATAATTCCTTCCAATAGTTTGCATATAGTTCTGCCGCTATTTCTACTGCTTTTTCTTGTTCTCGTTCTTGAGCCAGCCAGCTACCACCCGATTTGGTAATTAAGAAAACAAAGTTAGTTATTATGTTTCTGAGGTCGTTTCAAACTAACCACAGGTGTTGCATTCGTTCGAAGCTTTGCATTAATTATGTGTCAGTGTGGTGATGGCGAAAACACCCGCACACAAATCTACCCCAAGGCAAAAAGGCAACAAGTTTATTTAACCGCTGCGGCTCCGGCCCAGCCATATCTCCCCGAAAACTCAAAGAAGATCTTCAACATCATCAGGACTGAAACTATTCTATAAGACCATCGACTACGACAACGATGCTATGCCATGTCGTCTTCCAAAAAATAGTTCTAGGGATAAATTCCTAACGCCGCAGTTGGTGTGTGTTTTTTGTTTTATTGCAGGCGATAAAATTTCACAGGACATGCGATCAGAAATTTAAATCGATTTATTAAAAACATCCATGCGTCCTTTCTTCTCTCCAACAGGATAAGTCCTTAAAGAAGAAGAGTTTTATGGTTTTGAGATAGGTGTGTATACCTATACTGATTTTGGCAGCATATGGTTGTTGTTATTTTGCTGGAGGATATCCTTTTATAAGGACTGCTTAAGTATTCAAAAAGTACACGACCGGGCCTTCTGTCTAGACACTTCTTCTCTCTTCCTGGGAGGGCATAAGTACGCTCCTTACTACCTTTTCTTCTTATCCTATTACAACATCTCAAACTCTCAAAATTTTTGTCAGAATCAGAAAGTAATCGGAGGAACAACAACATCACAACAACAGCAAAAAAAGGACTCTCGTCCTCATTCTATGGGATGTTATTCTTTGAAAGTATAAACCTTTCTGCAAATGCAGTCGTAATTTTGTTCCTTTGCACAGGCATCCTCGCCTCGGTATCCTTAAGGATCATCGTAAATAAAATAAAATTAACAATTTTGGACACTCTCTTCGGAAAACGCGCAATGGAATCCTTCCATCGAGGATTGTGAATCAGACGAGAAAAGTGCGTATCAAATGGCAAAAGGATTCTCCACCGAAAAGGGTTTTTAATTTCCCCATCAGTTAAGTGGCAGGCTAGGATTTTTGATACAATTACGAGTACTTAATGTGGCCAGAAGGGAAGTTGTTTTAAATATTAATTCAATGTCCTTTCACAGCTGTAAACAAGGACAATTTTCAGTATAATCATCTCTACATATTTTCTCTAGACAAAAAAAAAAAAAGAAAACGCTATTCTGCTACGAAGGGGAAAAAAATAATTGATGTTTTCGAAATTTTTGCGGTCTCTTCTCTTATGCGACGCATACACCACATGTTTCTGCTGCTGGGAGTAATTTTGTGGTTTGTAAATGTAACTGTTAATTTGATGCTACCACAAATGATAGTACTTGACTCCTTGACAAATGTGACAGCAGCCTTTATCTACAAGAACCCACAGAACACAGATATGCAATTAGGCTTCAGTCTTATGATATATTTAAATGAAATGTTAAATTTATTAACGAGGTGACTTTGTTTTCCAAACACAGAATGCCAAGGATACGAAGGAGGTCCTTTTGGAATGAGAATGGTTCGTTCGGAATTTAATAGAAAAATAAAAAAACAAATTGACACACTCTTCTAGAACTCGTAAGTCCGGAATGTATGTACTTGTATCTAGTTAAAATAGAGTGAACTCAATCATACTCCCGTCGTCCCCGCCTCGCGACGAACGTCGTCGTAGATGACGATGACGATGACACACGCACGCACGCAAGGACGACAATAAAAGGCATAATGTGGAACATAATTACTTCAGAGAACACAGAGGACAAGTAGGCGGACTTGCTGAGGCTCAATGAAATTATCCTTTCATTTGTCTTCTTTATTAATTATTGTGTGCATCCTTTTATCATTAAGTGCGAATGTGGAGAGAATGAGATGCTGACGCACAATGTGGGTAAAATGAGAGATGTGCGGTTGCCACACTTTGGTGGGTGGCATTTTCATATGACGTTGCCAACATGATCCTTACAATGAAAAAATTAGGTTAAAGAAATGGAAGAACTTTACTTGGGAGTTCTATCTGGAAAACCTTAGAAGAACTAATTTATTTAAATCTATGGAAAAGGTTAGGTTAGAATTCGTGTTTTATCACATTACGAGTATTATCCTTTTCGTCTGCAGAGATCAAGCTCTACAGATCTGCCTTATGATTTAACGAGAGTTTAGCATTCACACTTTCGGTACTAAGAACTGATAAGCCTCCGATTAATTATTCTTTCAAAATTAAACCAAACCGAAGCGAGAGCGTATCGATATCGGAGCAATTAGGATGATGTAAGTAACGCTTTGTTTCTTGGGAAGAATATTGTATCGTTTCTAAATAAATAAGCGTGCTCGTTGAAAGCCTAAACGTAGATACTTATAAGCTCTCAACCATTCCTGGAGGGCCGGTGCCGGTGGGGGCCTACAATTTTCATGCTAGTCAAACCCAGGCCTTCTGTATGACAATCTATCGCATTACCCCTTATGCCAAAAGGTACTGTATTGTTGCTAGAGCCTATTGTTAATGTTTCTGTATTTGCACTTTATTAGGAATTTCGCCTAAAGAAAACAACTCCATGACTTGTTATCAAAGTAAAGGTGAAATGCCTGCATGGAAGTACAAGACTTTGTCTAATACTTACACAATTAAGGTGGCGCTAAAGTTCGGAGTGCATCTAGAATTGTCTAGCTAATTTGCTCTTTAGATAGCAAATTCAAGTTCATCAAGGGTTATGACTATCCCTAAAATGTATTAACACAGTGCAAGCCCTTTGGAAAAAGAGAGAGAATTGTGTAGCAGATAAGGATAAACATTTGTCTTTAATATCTGATAGATATAGAAATGGGAAAGAAACATAGAGTTGGGCAGGGAATTCCACATTCGTGTGGTACGGCTAAAAAAAGAATCTCTATACTTGACGGTACGTCTGAAATTAGGTTCGAAGGTATGTATACTGATTAGTATTTCTAGCAGAGTGAGTACTTAGCTGGAGTTGCTTAAGGCGAGGAATGCAAATGGCTATTTCATTTTCAACAGAACAAGGTTTGAAGAAATAGCCATAAAACAGTGATAAGTAAGTGACATTTCAACTCAACAGTGCTCCAACGAAATAGGTTTTTCCGTAATCGATCAGTAACCTATCAGTTTTAAAGCTCTGTTCCAGATTATGTCCATTAGTTTTTGGCGTATGTATGCTGTGCAAATAGTTGCTAGAATAGAAGGAGAAATAAAGTTGTTACATCGTCTGAGAAAACCTACGAAAGATTTCCAGATTCCGCAATGTAAGTTATTTTCATGCAAATGTCTAATATTCAGCTTTAACGACTAAAGGCAGATTTGGAAGTATTAAATTCCATATGATTATTATTGCCCCATATAACAATATTGTTAAAATCTGATCTTAATGAGTTCAACATATTCAGCCGTTGCAATGCGACATTCCAAGAAGAGGTAAGTGATTTAGGAGAGGGATATGAAAAACTAAAGGTGCTGTCATAACAAAGCAGCTTAGTGGATTAGAAGTTTTATAAAAATAAGAAATAGTGTTGGAGGCAATACGGAGCCTTGGGGTACACCAACATTTATTTTATGAACTTCAGACTTGAAACCGTCCAAACCAAATTATGCATTTTCGAAAAGATTTCTTGATACTAAACTCTATCCAATGCCTTGGAAATATCAAGTACAACAACAACAAAGGCATTAAATCACCATTGGGTCTGTTGCAACGAAAGCCGTACTGACGGTCATTGAGAAGCTTTTGTTCTTCGAAATACTTCAAGAGCTGACGATTTATCAGTAATTCCATGTCCTTTGAAAGAATAGATGTCAGAGCAATTGATCGGTAATTGGAGGGTTAAAATGAGTCGCCTTTTTTAGTTTTTGGTTGCACAGATGATTTCTTCCATTCAGAGGGAAAATGGCCTTGGCAATGGGAAAGGTAAAAAAGCTTACGCAGTGGTTTAATCAAAGTATGGTAGACAATTGGTGATATACAATCAGGGGAATTGATGACGATGTTGAGTTTTTAATATACTTTATGAATGACCGGTTGAACCATCAACAACTAAGTCGACAATATGCTAATCATCGCAAGGCACATATCCAATTTCTTAGAAGTGCCCACATTTCGAGAGGCAAATATCGACTCTTAGCATTTCCTTCTCTCGCCAAAATTAAGATGTCATGTCGTTTGTATAACGAAGACAAATTTTGAACTCCATTCCGCCTTGAATAAGAAATCAGTGTTTTGTCGGACGCCTTATGACACCTGGAGTTGTCTGAGCTATTAAAGCACCAGAAAGAACCTCAGCGATAAGCTTTCCGCTAGTAATCACCTATGACTAACATCAACATTCAGTAGTCACAGTATCGTGACATTATCAAAGACGTATAGTAAAATCACCGTAGGCTACCAATGACCCAGCATCATATGATGATGAATTCGTGTATCGGAAAAAGGAAAAAATACGAATATGCTGTACCCTTAAGACAAAAGTAGCAATAAAAGGCAACGGAGGAGCAGGCCGAAATGGACGGACTCCTAACTCCAAGAGATAGTAAAGTTGCGAACGAAACTTCATCTTGAGATCTTATAAAAAATACAATACACTCGCTGCTGGCTTTAAGACCTAGAAATTCAAGCTCTTCGAAACTTTGGAGGTATCTTAGTCACCGAAGCAAAAAGAATAACAGATTATTAAGGCAGGGGCTAAAAAGGAATGAAGCAAAGCCAGTGTTAGGGCAAAAATATAAACTACATCTTATCAATGAAGAACCAGATCCACCACCCAATATAGAAAATAAATTAGCTTAAAAACAAATAGGCCGCAGGATCTGATGGCTACCTTGCAGACCTCTTCAAATACGGAGGTGATGTTTTGGTAGGATGCATGCAACCAACCAACTATGAGTGGAAGAAGCATGGCCGATTACTTGACCATCAGCTAAATATCTCCATCTGCAAGAACTACCGAAGCATTTGCCTAATAAATGTCGCATATAAGATCCTATCCAACGTGTTTTGTGTACGTCTTATCTTAGACGGTTATATTATATTTAAGCCGGCAAGTACCAGTGTTGCTTCCGGCCCACAGTTCGACCATAGAGCAAATATTCACATTGTTCCAAATCCTGAAAAATTTTCAAGTCCAGACTCACCATCTAATTATCGACTTCAAAACCACACGATAGCATTCATCATCAGTACCTCTATAAGGAGATGGCTGCACTCGGGATCCTGGGAAAACTAATCCAATTGTGTAGCGTGACATTGAAAAATACGCGGTACAATGTGCAACTACGTTCTAGAGAAGATGCTGCGCAGGGTAGGCATTAATCATGTGAACGATATTGACATCATCGGCCGTTCCCAACATTCTGTAATAGAGTCCTTCACAACTGTTGAAGATCAAGCGGAACTTGGTGGACTTGAATTAAATGAGGCCAACACCAAGAATATATATGCTATCAACAAACAAACAAATATCTGTCCACGTATTAGGGCAAAACGTCATTATTGATAGCAAAAAATTCGCGGTAGTTAAGGAGCTCATCTACCACGGAGTTAATATTAACTCTACAAACGCCACCTTAGTGGAAATCCGACAGAGAATCACCCTAGGAAACCGGTGCTACTTCGGTTTAGTAAAGCAAATGGGTTTAAAACTGCTCACTCTTAAGACGAAGTATAAAACCCTTATAATCTATTTTATGACGAGAGAAAAATTCTTCGAAAAGAACTTGGTCCTGTGTCCGAGGAAGCCGTATGTAGGAGAAAATATTACCCCGAACTCAATCAGTTATACAAAGACATGGATACAGGGAAACCGAACCTTCGATTTGAAGACCAAGCCACCGCGGATGCCAGAGCGTTTGGCCTAGATAAATAGAAGCTCTGGATCTTAGAGGACAAAAATCTGTCGTATCTTAGGCAGTTCATGAAGCGTCCATGAACCGGAGATCGATAAAGTAAGTAGTAAAGTCCGGATTGGACCATTGCCTCAACGAAAATAGTTTCTCCAGACTGATCGGTCCCTGGCTAGCTGTCTCCAGTTTTGCAGGCCGAATTGATTGAGAACCTCTTCCACCAATGTGCGCCACCTAAGTCACAATTTATCTCTACTGCGCCATCCTTTGGGATTGGATTCGAAGACTTTCCGGGCTATTCTCCACTCTCCATCTCCATCCAGAGGGGATATAAAATTTCCCGTTAGACTTTCCTCTTGGAACATTCTAATGCGTTCTCATCCACCTTTTCCCTATGGCCACGTCTCTGATAGGGATCGGGGTGATAAGTGACTTAAAAAGGTACACTTAGAGGACATTGATGGTCAATTGCCTTCTTACTCAAAAGAAGCAATGATTGGCAATAGCTATTCTTCGTTTGATTTCAGCGAAGGACTCATCGACTTAATTAAGAGCAGTGGCTACGAAGTCAAAGTCATTTACTTTCTCAAAGTTATAGCTGTCTATAATGACGTTTTGTCCGCTATTCGTGTTTGCTATTATTTCTCGTTGGCGGCATATACTTAGTATCACCCTGATTGACCGCTACGCCCATCTTCTTCGCTTTCGTCTCAATGCTCCCAAACAAGCTACTGAAAATAGGCTTTATTCTTCCAATTATTTCAATATATTTAGCAGCATATCCGAGTTACTGCACGGACCTTTTGCACAATTATTTTTAAAATCATGTTGAAAAAGTCCCATGATGGTGTATGGCCAGGCAATATCTAAAACCGTTTTTGACATCAAATTTGAGATCTTTTCCGACCTTGATGGAGTATCATGCGTTCTCCATTGTCATCCTGTACAATGGGATAAGTTTGCCAGGGATGCCAAAACAAGACATTGTTCAATATAGCTCGTCTCTATAGAGTATTGATGCTATTATAAGCAGCTTTGTTAAAAAGGTTGTAGGCAACGATTTGAAGTTTCCTGGGATTTTTTCCTAGATCTGCCGTAATGTAAGTACTTGGACTATGGTCGACTTTCCATGTCTCTATAGCTAGTGCAAATCAGAGGGTCCCCTTTATTGAAGATCGGTCAAACAATGCTAAAGTTCCATTTATCGGACAGGCTGTCCTCCGAGCATATTTTTTCAGATCAGCTGGCGCATTCTCTTTACAAAGACTTTACCTGTCGATCTCTACAGTTCGGCAGCGAATACGTCAGCTCCAGTGGCATTGCTGGACTTAAAATTCAATATAGCTCTCTTATTGTTAATCTGTGTCACTTACAAAAGTCGAATAGCAGTATCTCTCTAGCAGCGGAATTCGTCTCATCATCACCTTTATACAGTTTGGCTATATTTTCTCTCGATACTTACAGCGGTTCTACCACGGTTATTCATTTGAAGCCGATGAGGTGTTGTCTCTAAGAAACCCTAATAGTACCAGTCCTACTTTACGGCACTGATTGTTGGACGACAAACTGAAAGGGAGAGAACTCAATACTGTTCTTTCAGTAGAACTATTCTTCAACGGATATTGGGTCCTTCGTAATAGGATGGTGATTGGGAAAGAAGATACAAAGGCAAACTTTATAAGCTGCCTGTATAGATGAAGATATGTGGAACCCGAAAAGCCAAAGCACCTCAAATGCGTTTGCTAGGCCAATTGAGTGCATGATAAGCAATTCTGCAGCAAAGAGAACATTCAAGTACCACCCTTAAGGTTCGAGGCGACAATTAAGATCGAACCTTCGGCTTAGAGACCAAGTCTTCGTGGAAGTTCGTGGCCTTGGTCTGGATGACTGATAGCAGTGAGCACGAAATCGAGGAGGATGTATAGCTGGCATGTAACAGACTTAGCACTTAAGTAAGTAACTATAAGAAGAGCAGATACGAGCTTCCCACTCACTTCAATTTTGTCGTATTCTGTCCATTTTTTCTAACTTCAAAGCTCATTTATACTAATGTGCATAGTGTGAGTTCAAGTGTAGGTAGGTAAATTTGAATATGAAAAAGACAGGACACAAAATTTCCGAAAGGGTTGTTCTTGCTTACCATGAATTCCATTCATTAGTCATATTCACATTGCCAACGTTTTTGTCATACGTCATCTAACCATCCATCTATTTCGTCATCCTTCAAACGAAAGTCAAGTAGCAGAAGGTTCATTTTTGCTACCGTAGCTTGCGCCTTCACGTCACCGAGACCAGAATGTGTGACGAACAAATGGAATGTTGTAATTAATTTATTGTTCTTTTTGAAATATTTTAACGCAAACGCAATTATAATATCCCATCGTCACCGTTTCAAGTTTGACTGATGAAAAGATGTCCTTGCTACGAGTCCTATAGTTGACGTTACATTTCGGCTAATAGCCATATCGGATACTCCCTTTTGGGACATGTGTGTGGGGTAAGGTTTATGTATAACATTTGGTTGATATGTTTATTAAAATTCTGAAATAACAAAAGGGTTTCTCTGATTTGATTACCATCATAGGACGACGAAGAAAATTCAAAACCCAAAGTCTATATAGATGTAGCAGAGCACAGCTAAATCGAAAAGCATAAAAAGATGATGTCCTTGGGGAGATCCGCTTTTACCAAAATCACACAAGACAAATGAGAATCAGAACTATGGGTGTAGATACCCGTTTTTATAAGTATGTGTGAGCGTGTGTATTTCATTTTTTTCCATTTCGATTTGATCCTTAAAAACAAAACGAACGAAAACTCTCGAGAGCGGGGGCTGTTGCTATTAAAAATTCACACCGTGAAATTGTTCGGTTAAACATTTGTTCAAAGTCACTTTGTCTGTATAGATATTGCCTGACAAGGGAGAGAGGATGTGATGGGGGTGGAGGGTTGAGAATTCGCTTGGAACTTAAAGGAAGAACACTTCAAATAATAATCACAATACCTACTCTGGCTTTCAGAAGTCCTCCGAAGGACTCATCAAATGTGGGGACGAAGCAACAACACGACAACGACATACATACTTCCATACGAGTACTGTACCTACGGGACAGGGTGAGTTTGTATTTTCCATAAAACCAGAGTACGAGTAAAACTACGAAACTTTTCCAAAAAATTATTAATAATTCAATCGATGATTATTTTGATGGTTGCTCAGCGCTTTGTTGTTCATTTCGAGAAGGAGTGCGAGTCCTCTTTTTCCGTTTGTCTGTCATACCTATCTGTATTATGGAGTTTGTGAAGCTTTCAGCACATTTTTGCTTAGAAGGTATATGGTATTGGTATATGTGATGGCAAAAAGACAGAGAATTAGCCACGGGTGGTTGGTTAATGATTACGGTTTGTGAATTTAACAACCAGGTAACATGTGTGTGGAAATTACATTTTAATGTTTTAAAGGAATATGAATTTATGTACCCACATAAAATACACAACAACAAAGTTAAGGATATCTACGTTCTACTTTAAGTTGAATGTGACGAAATGAAAATTGTTCGAATGAGTTTCTGTTAAGATTTCAAGGAATTATATTCAAATAACTCAAATATTAAGTGAATCGAACATGGCGGTCACTTGTTTTGAGACCAATTTAAAAGTCATTAAACTTGATTAAAGTTGTCAAACTTTAGTTTCATTTGGTCTAAGAATTTATGAGTTTTGTTTCCTTATTTTTAAAATTTTAGTTTTAATTCAAACGGAGCGACAGGATGATTCCATTTGGAACTTTGGTTGATAAGGCTAGATTGCCTTGGTTACCAGCATGCAAGTTGATACACTCAGATTATACGTTGGTCTATTGTGGTAAGCTTTTGCATTGTCAGGATGATAATCAGCTAAGGTCAGGTTGAATTATTGGGGTGCTCCTTTACTTCCTCAGTTGATTTGACCATAGACACGTGGTCCTTAATTTTCAGTGGTGTGAGCAGTTTTCATAATCCATTCCGAAGAAATGGAAGGCATTGGGACAAACCAGTCAATAACGAGCTCTTTCGGATGCTTTGACAGGGTTCGTCATATTCTTCGCCTTATCGCGGTAAATCGGCTCTACCGGGGCTGACCTTTCCTTTTCGATCTACTGGTGGGAACTCTATTTTTTTTTTATTTTTTAATATGGACAAATGTGACCAGACAGACTGTACACCATCCGCATACATAGAGGATGAACTTTTGGCCTCCAGCCAGGAGACCATTCACGGAAGCTCAATTGGCGCTGATAGTTTCCGTACCTTTGGGCAACCCAAACTATCAGGGACCATAGTTCAAGAGGACTTCTTTTTTCCCGGTAAGATTGGCAGAAATGTGAAAGTCGGAAGATTTCAAACTCTGCTGACAAAATAAAACACCAGAAGATCATTGATGAGTACAATAATATTCTGGAAATTCAAGAAAAAACCGTTAAGCGAAACATTTCCCAAGATAAGACTATACTCTGTCCAACAAAAATTGTCAGTACAGGCCTTATGGGAGAGCTTTTTCTAAAGCAGTGGCGCCTGATGCACCCTCACAACAATGCATTAGGAAAAATGCCACTAAAAAAAGAGCAAGCCACTGACTTTTCTTAAGGAATTGTTGTTGTAATTCTTTGCAAAAAGTTGTACACCCCAACACGACCGTCGTATCCCACTGCTGATGAGATACTGTCAAGACTCAAGAGTGTCAAGTGTCAAGTTCAAGTGTCACTCAATGACTCAATACGATCGTGCGCTCTTTATCTACATCAAAACAGAGTTACCATTATCATTCTCAATTGCAAGCAAGGAGTTTTTTCAGTGGTTTTTATTAAGGAGCTTTTGGGATTTGAAGCTTTTGAGAACACATTTTAAGAAGATGAGTATGTTGAGTGTTGTCGTATTGCTTTTCAACTTAAAAAAAAACGCGCCTATTATATTACCGCTTGGCGTTGTGGGAAAAGGTAAATTGAATATTGTTTTCAGTCGTTTTGAATCGGCAGACGGTAGCCCTACGCGGTTTTTACTCTCATTTGAGGCGATTTATAATTTAAACTACGGAATCCCTGTGAGAGCTTTAAAAGGCGACACACTTATGCATGGCAATGCAACCAGAATGAGAGACAAACGTTCTATCTTCCCTGTACTGACAATTTTTGTTGGACAGAGTATAATAAACCCAAAAGAGTAACCTTGATGGCCCTGAAAAGGAAGTAAGGAAAGGATATAATGTCCTAGAGCAACGCATTCGCGTACTGTGCAGGCTTTCAGAGACGAACTCCATGTATCGATTTTGAACTCTATCGAGGTTAAGCTCTCAGCAATGGTATTTTTATACATATCCATAACCAAAGGTTCCTACCCTTGTTTCCATTCTAGCAAGAAGCTCAGGGGATATAGGGTAATAAAGTGCATCGACGAGTTTTTTATGGATTTTCTTAGTACAAGTGTAGTTAATATAAGCAATGACTGGGAGGGCTTGAATCTCAAGCTTAGACCGGCTTAGAAAATTCCAAGACAACCAAAGAACCGCATTTGGTTGTCCCTTCTGGGCATTAGACCGAGAGGACAGGAGCTCTGGCCAAATTTAGAGCACAATCATTGCTGACGAACTTTCGGAAATGAAGATCAAAGACTTTATCTCTTTCAACGCAATAAAATGGCTCGAATGGACGAACTTCGGTTACTTCTGTGCCGTGGCCTCTATTTGACTCCTTAGATCCCGAGGTAACGCTGAGGGCTTTGATGAAGGATTACCATGCGGTGGGCCGGAAGATAATTGACTATTATTTCTGCACCAGTCAAGAAGCTGCCTAGCTTGGCACAGTGTAGATGGTGTCGTATGTTTGTGATGGTCCGGCTGAGTTAGTGATCTAATTTCCGGATGATTGTGCAAAAGCAAACATATTTTTGAACTTGATTCAAACTAGATGACTCTGTGAGAATGTCCACAATTTCCATTCACAGGTTCATACGAGTTATGGTATCAAAATAGCGCACTTCAGCTCTAATTGGGCCATAGGGCTAGACTCCCGGTGGTCGCCATTTCTACCTACCTACATATAGTACCTATGCCAGCCTCGGGTATAAAAACTCAAACAACTATTAAAGAGTGTCTTTAAGATTGGTTCGATAGTCATTTGGAGTTCGGCTGGTAATATGCCTTCTCGTCCAGCAGACTTGCGTATGGTTCGAAACTGTTGATCGCCCATTTCAGTTAGTCCCTTATAATCAGACCTTGTGAAAAAGTTAACTTATTTGTGGGCCTTATGCGGACAGTGTAAATAAAAAATTGGGAGCTACCTGCATAGTGAATTATGGGTTCTTTCTGGTCCTTTGTGCCGACTACATTCGTTCTCCCACGTTGAACGAATAGACAACAATGGTCTTTCTAAGAGTGTTTTCGAATCCCAGCCTCCAGGTTCGAAGTATCAAGTAAGGCCTATCTGCTGGTGTATAGCCCCTCTACACGATGGCTTTAAGGCGTTGGCGTGGTGCGATGGCCTGGGATGACTTTGATATCAGTTTTTCGTTTGTACATCAAAGTACTGTGAGCCAGTGATGACGGTACCTGTTCACACGTGACGAACTAACTTCTCATTTTTTGACTAAATACATTGCAACAGAGGTGACATCTTCATCATCTACTTTCTACAACAAAAGTCAAAGAACGTTGCCATCGAAACAGCAATCTTATGGACCATGTGATGGGTCATTGATAACCTATCACATTGAGAGACCAAGCCATGCAGATGCCTTTGGCAAAACTGACTTGCTCAGAATCACAATCGATTGAAAATCGTCGTGTGGCAGACAAAGGCCTTTCATGGATTAGCCACCTTATAAGTCAGTAAGCAAGTATGTTTTGGGAACTGTGTCAATTTTTTCAAAGCTTCTTGAATAAGATCATAACTTCATTTGTTTTTTTATGCTTTTAACGACACACATATACTATGTATTTCATTCCCTTCCTCTGGATCTCTCAACTAAATTAGATATTGGCTTCGAACCGTCATTAATAATACCTTCACGCCAACCGACAGCAGAAAAAAAAATGAATCCCAAATGTCACTCGAGTTGAAAAAAAAAAATTCCTCTAGTGTGAATGTGAAATCGATTAAGTTTTTTTTTTTCGCAACATCTTTCACAGACCAACAGTCCTTAAAGTCGTTCGAGCCTTCTTTGGCAACAACAACGAAAAAAACCATTTACTTCCTTCTTCTTCTCCGAGGATATGATTAATGACCCATTGGTTGAATTTATGACATCGGCGTATAAGAACACAGAACACGAAAAAATAAAAATGAATTCTATAACCGTTATTTCATGTAATCCCAAGGAAAAATGTGACAAAAATAGATGAAAAAAACCCAACCATCTTTATCTGACTTTATGGAGTGGATATATGATACCTATATCTACCATTCTAGTCTCCACTTCATCCATTACGATTCAGAACTGTCATCAAAATGATTGTCATCCAAAAAGTTGGATAATTAACTTTTTGCCATACTTCGTCAATATTATATTCTCTCTGATGATACTTCGGAAAATAGCATTCGGAACGCATCGACAATTTAGGTATATTCTTATGGGTAAGGGAAGGTATATCACCGAATGTCATTTGTCATCGATGCGGGTCTAGAAGTTAAAGGTATTCCATTTCGTAGAGATATTAACTTGATGTCAAAACAATTCCATCTGACACTTGTCTATTCTTAATATGTAAGGAGTTCACTTTTATTTATTTTTTTCATTGTCATTGCGGGGGTGTGTTCAGAAAATGATGTGTGATCGAGATTCAATGACATTTCCCCCGAGACAACTAGACGCAACAGACATTTTAAAACAATTTCAACATGCTTACCTCTAAAAATGTGTAGTTAAGGTCTCTCCGGATTCATTTTTTGTCAAAAAAAAAAGAAAAATGTTATCCTAAAACATTAAACCCCTAGCCTAAAAATACTCCATAGATATGAAGTCAAGAAGCAGAAAGTTATTACAAGGGTGGATATGTCAATAATAATATCAATCAGTGGCAGATTCCATGTAGAATTTGAAAAAGGAAGTCGAAAACTTTGTTTCATATCATCAGCCGAGAACCACCATGTGAAGCGACAGCATGGCATATTGAAATCCACAAAATCCTTGTAAGCGTGTAATTTATCTTGTTTTACAAAACGAATGGATTTAAGGTTTATATAAACCTTAAGTGATGTTTTGAGAACGTGATGACGGACCGGGTATGTGCGTTTTTGGAGGGTGGTAGATTACAGCTAGAGTATTATGATAAATCTCATTTTCGTATAGAACTTCATGAGAACATAATATAAATTATGTTTTCATTGTGATTTATGTTTTCCAATTGGTTTGATGGCATGTACCTTAGACTGATGCTTTAATACTAGTGTATTATAAAATCCAAAATACTATAGTAGATACACCCCAACCTATTGGAACATAACTTCGAGAGCGATTTAAAAAAAAATTGGGGGTTAAAGATTCTAATGTAATGAAACATAGGGGCTTGCGATTTCCAAACTCGTATCTGCAGAAATATCGAAATCAAAAGGATGTCTCCACTATTGAATCTGCAACGAAACAGTTTGCTAACCAAGAAGTTATTGAAAAACGCTATAGAAGAACAATTTTTTTAGAAAAAATCAACGGCGTTGACTGAACTAATTACAAGTGCTTCTTTAAACTGTGGCCATTAAAGATTTCCAGTTATTGAAAAAGAAATTTTGTTAGATGAACTACTGGTTCCTTCGTAGAATGTTCTACGAAAAGCTACATAAATATGATAAGATAAGATTTATTATTAGAGATGAAGGAATAGGTTAGGACACGAAAGTGCTTGTGAGTATACACAACCATTTGTCCTCTGGATGGTGATCTTACTCCTAAGGAATTCCAGGAATCAGTGATATTTCCCATACATAAGAAAGGTTTCAATTCAATTCAATTTTCAATTTTGTTTTATTGAACATACTATTTACAATTTGGCTTACAACTAATAAGATACTACATATGTATGAAAGTTTACATTTGTTGGCTCATAGGGGGCCTAACTATATACAGTGACTTAAGTTTAATTATTTTTATATAAAATTTACATGACGAAAAAAGAAAATAAATTTTAAATGTCGGTTGTATTGTCCTCAGGGTGTTCATTCCTGGTTGTCAGTGGTGATTTTTGTGGGTTGTGGGCAGGGATGGCGTTTTAGCCGCGGTGGTAGGCTGACCCAATGTCAGCGTAGAACGAGACTACTTCCTCGTTGTCCATGATAACGTTGTCATCCAGAGTTTCCATCACACTGAGGTACCTCGGCTCGGAATGTCGTTGTTCTGTGGTCATCCTTCTCATAAGCTGATTCGGGTGGTCGATGATGTTCCCCATTAGTTTCTTCGTTGAAAGAACTAGATATTTGTCCAGCGGGATTAAATTGGCTTCTGCGTAGAGATGTGCAGATCCTCAGTATCTTCCTTTCGAATAGTTGAAGTTCCTTCATAGCTGTCTTCGGGATGGAAAACCAGACTGGGAAGGAATAGCTGATCACAGGTCGCAGGAGCTGCTTGTAGATTAATATCTTTGTCGGTTGGCTAAGACCTGATCTTCTTTTCAGCAATGGGTGCAAACGGCTGAAGGCCCAGCTGGCCTTTTTCAGAACATTTCTTGAGTGCAGGTTAAACCTAAGCAACTCGTTGAAATGCACTCCCAGGTACTTGAAATTTTGCTTTGCCACTATGGAGGATCCGTCAGGGAGTCTTAGGACCAGATTTATGCAAATTGTTGCGGTGCGAATGTCTCTACCAGTTGGAGGTCTCCTGAAGCAGACAAGTTCCGATTTGGAAGTATTGATTCCGATGCCCCATTTCTGGTATAGAATTGGAAGAGTCTGTTAATGTGGGTTTCTACTTTTTGGACAGCGATTAGAGGTGACATTGATGTGGCGTAGGTGAGCGAGTCATCAGCATACAGAAGGTTCTCGCATCCAATTGGTGAAGGTTGGTCTGAAGTCATCAAGTTGTAGAGGAAGGGGCCTAGTTTTGAGCCTTGGGCGACTCCAGCTCTGATGGTTTTCATATTTGACTTGCAGTTATCTACTTGAACGAAAAATTTCCTGAAAGATAGGAAAGAAATGAGAATTTTTATTAATGGCGGAGGTACTTGCATAAGATAAAGTTTGTGGATTAGACCGTCTATCCACACGCTATCGAATGCTTTCTCGACATCCAGAAAGCATCCGACGGTGACACGATTACTGTTGAGGGCTGTGGTGATATCGTGTTGGAATTTTACCAGTGGATGCAAGGTTGAGTGTTTTTCTCGAAAGCCGAATTGCATGTCAGGGATGATTGAATTTTCACAGCAGAATTTCTTCAGTCTTCGTAAGATTAATTCTTCCAGTAATTTGCTGATGTTGTTGAGAAGTGATATTGACCTGTAGTTGGAAACTAAGTTGGAGGCACCTTTCCTTGGAATTGGCACAATCTTCGCTGTTTTCCACTTCTGGGGGAAGTAACAGTTGTTGATGCAGTTGTTTAAAATGATTGTGAGGAAAATCATTACCGCCTGTGGCAGCCTTTTCAGGATGTAGTAGGAGACACCATCTGGTTCAGCAGAAATCTTGTTTATCGGTTCCACACCGAATGCCACTTATAAAGTATTTACATCAGTGTTACAAAAGCGCCTTACAACATGAATTGAATCTCAAAATCTGTTAAAAGATTTTCAAGATGAATTCAGATTAGAGTTTTCAACAATTGACAATATCTTTGTTCCTAAAAGCGGGGAGAGTACGATAACTTAGGCGCCAAAAATTGATAAATACAAGCGTTTTTTACTATGGGAGGGGGGGGTCTATCTCGCCCCGTTTAGGAGGTAGGGGCGATTTTAGAAAAAATGACTTAAATTGAAAAAAAAAATATTAAAAAACAACGGCAACACTTACAATAAAGTACTGTACCGGTTTTGAAAGCCAGAAGTCTGTTCTATAATCGTAAATTTAAATTAAATTATTTATGTCAATAGTTTTTGAAAAATTTGCATGCAAACTCAAAATTTTGTTAAAAAAAATGAACAAAAAAAGTTTAGACCAATTTTTTTTCAAAATTGTGAAATGAAGTGCTTAATTGGCTTTTTGTGGTCAATGCTACTATTAATTCTGAATCGAACACAAAAAACCGAATGGTTTTGTCCCTTCTAGTTTTTGAGAAAATTGAAAATTACTAAAACTACTTTTTATGAAATTTTTGATTTTTGGTATTTAACTACGGTGATTTCATTGTGAGGATTAATGTTAATGTGGTTCATTTGTAGGTAAAGTACAGCAAATCATTTAGGGTTACCAAGAATGCACCAGAGGAGGTAGAATTGCATGGCATTTCGCGTCTCAGTCAGTCAGTTTGTGAGTAAGTCAGGTGTTACTTAAAAACAGTCAAGTCAATTTTTCAATGTTCAATGCATTAAAACCGTGTTTACAGGCATTTTGATCACAAAAGAGATAATTATAGCAAGCACCTCCCGAATCTCTAGCCAATATTGAGGCCCATGGAAAAATGTGCCGATAGATGGGTTTATTGCTCTGAGATTAACTTTTATATGGATTGCACCAGAGAAACTTTTAAATCATTAGTTTTAAGCAAAATTTAAGTAACGTTATTTCTTAAAATAAAAGATTAACTATGTAAATCATTTAAATGTAATTTGAATTTTATATACCCACCTACAAATTTGTAACTATATATTTACTTATGCATCTTAGTCTGTAAGAGTATAATATGCTCTGGTTGAGGAATAAATAATAATAATAATATTGTATTCTTACAATTTTTGTCACCTTTTTGAGTTGGAGTTGAGGGGAGTTGACGCTTTAGTTGGAATAAGACCAATTTCTTCTAAGAACGCGATGCTTTTGAAATATTTTTTTTGAAATATTGAAAAGTTATTTAATTTAGGATGAAATAGTGGATGCTTAGTCGCCATTCTTTATTCAAAGAAAAAAATACTTCACTCTTACAAAGGTTGAATAACGAATGACCTTTTGGTAAACAATAACCTGTACCACATTAGCATTAAAAATGTTAGACACAAACAATAAACATACATATTAATTAAGGAATTATATAAATTTGCTGCATTCGTACATGTCTGAACATTTTAAATGTGCAACTTTGGGCTACGTACATAAATTTAGTAGACATTGGATATAGACCATAGGGTAAATTCAAAGTTTCTTTAAATCCAGATTCTGTAAATGCAAAAGAAACCTTGCATACACCCAACCTCGCACCTACCCCAAATCCTATAGTGTGCCCAAGCGGGAGGGTTGCAGGGGGGCAGCATGCCCCCCCATACATATCTCACTGTTTATACACCGTAATTCGTAAGCAAGCAAAAAAAGCAAATATCCCATAAAAAAGTAGTTTTAGTTATTTTCAATTTTCTCAAAAACTAGACCATAAAATCATCTAGTTTTCAGTTTTTGAATAAGAATAAATTAGAGCAACGAATTTTAGGAAAAATAATAATATATAAACTTTGCAGTTTTGAAAAATTAAACTTTAAACTGTTTTTTTTTATGTTTTTTTCACCAAAATTTGAGTTTAAAACTCGTTTTTTCAAAAACTGTGCATAGATTCCACTTGATTTAAAAATTATCTAATAGATCAGAGTATACTGGCTTTAAAAAAAGGTATAATACTTAATTGTAAGTATTACCGTTATTTTTTAATATTTTTGTTTCCATTTTAGTACCTTTTTTATAAAATTGCCCCTCCCGACCAAACGGGGGGAGATAGACCCCCCCTCCCATAGTAAAAAGTGCTTGTATTGAACTGTTCTACAAAAAACCGTTATAATTTCTTGGCGCCTAAGTTATCGTACTCTTGCCCTAAAAGCATAGCGGAGAATCTTATTTTATAAGTTAAGAAACTTTTTATTGATTTCAAGGCTGCGTTGCACACAATTGACCGAGTCACCTTGTTTTACAAATTATACGGCTTGGGTTTATCGACTAAGTTTGGACATGTTCTGGAAGAGCTGTACAAAGGAACTTTCGAGTTGGTTCGAAACAACATCTGGAGTAAGTAAGCCCTACTTTGTTCGCACTTTTCATTGACGATTCGATCGATTATCTTCTTGGTGGTGTGGCGGGAGTGTGTATTGCGTACTCACCCGAAACCTAACAAATCATGATCAACAGGGTTTATGACTACTGTCGATTATGAAACCTCATAGTCAGCATTCATGGTAATGGAGAACGTTTAGAATGTGTCAACGGGTTCAAGTGTGTTTATTTTACGAAAAATCTTAGTTTGGAGTGGCATTTCAAAGAAAAACTCCCTAAAGTCAAAACTGCAATCAACGTTTCCTGGAAAAGATGTTTTATGAACAAAAATAAAGGTATTTGAAGCGGTTTCGGAGACAATTTTTTTATACGGATCAGAGATTTGGGGATGTAAAAAGTTTGATATAGTGGAGAATCTCTTAAGGTACTATGTGAAGAGAATATTTCATCTACCGGCTAACACGCCAAACTACGTTATTATGCTAGAAACAGGGATATGAGGACCTCTCTTCATAAAAACACTAAAGCTTCAAGCTGACTATTTGCTTAAATTCTTTGAGTTGCCTGAAACCTAGCTTATCAGAAAAATAGCTCTCAAAGCAAATCAGAATAAAAACAGCTGGTATGGAGATTGGTTGGAATTAGCCCGAGGATCTGATATGAGTTTGAGCATTAATGTTGAAAATATATTGAGTAGTAAAAGTCATCGTTACGAAATAATTGAAAAGTTGATGAGCAATGTAGAACGAAATATATAGCTGAAGTATCTGGTTCGCTGTACAGATCAATCTGCAGTAGGCTCAATCGCAATTTATTATTCGAATAAAAATATTTTCGAGATACAAATAGTGAAGACATGATTGCCACATTGGTCAGGCTTCGAAGTGATTTGCTCAACTTGAACTTTATACCCCACAGACCTGATCTACTCGTACCATTGTACTGTTGTATAGGCAACTTAGGGAACTGGAAGACCTTATAAATTTCGTCGGAATGTGCCCAAAATGTATGAGTACTGCAAAATTTCATTGATGTACATATATAGGGAGCGAATTCTTAATGATGGTTTTTGAAAATAAATACATGTTAATACCTGTGATGTTTGTATCATATAATATACAAATTAAAAACATTTCAAGCATTGTTTAAAATTTGGTTAAAGTTATGTGAATTTAAAATGTTAGGATAACTTTTTCTGGCAGACGGTATTTTCCCATGCTATAGAGATTTTTTATAAATTAGGTATATCAATGTTATCCATCTATCTATCATTTGCCGTCTACCTATATCTACAAGTATTTTTCAAGGACTGTTAACAAATTTTAAATTTGTAAATGTTTACTTTTAGCTTAAAACAAAATCTTAGAATCTTTCATCAAGAATTCTAGTTCGGTATGGCTGCTAACAGTATGCAACTAATTTTGCCCGTATCGAATTTAATTAATTAAAAACTAGTCTTCTTATTTCCAATCTACCAAAAAGTAGCCAATATCTTAATGCCATGATGAACGAAATTGAAACTCAGCATCTCATCTCTTACTTTGAAAAAAGAACTGATGGCTTCCAATGAGAAATTTGGAGTAAAGTAGTTCAGTTTGTTGAGCTCTTAACTTCGGGAAACATTGTTCTCTTTGAATCTCACTTAAATTCAGTGAACATTGCGGTAAGTTACATGTATCTTTTCAAGAAGTTGATTTGTACCTATATAGACTTAAAGAATTGTGCAAATGCACTGGTTTCTCCACTCTCAGTCATTTTCAACCGTTATCTCCGTGAAGGTATTTTTCTTGATGCTTTGAAATTATCTTAAATAAATCTAATTTTTAAGTCAGGCTGTCAGACTGAAATTAGTAACTACCGCCCAATTTGTAAAATTTCAGCAACACCTTAACTCTTTGAAAAAATTATAAATAACAAATAAGCCTTTATTTTAAAGAAGTTATAATTTCTCCAGTGCAGGATGGGCTGGTGAATGCGAGGTCTACTACTACCAACACCAAGCTCGTTGCTTTTAACAATTATAATAAGATCTTCCATTTGCTCACCACTCGTCTTCATAAGCCAGGACTTGTAGTATTATAGAGCGTGCACTTCGTATTACGTGTGTAGAGTTTTGGATGAGTTCCTTTTTTTCCTTGGCATAGTGTAATAGTCCAAGAGGAGCTTTGGGTTCGATTCTCAACCGTTGTAAAAATGCCTTCCAGGGGTGTACTGCCTCTTCAGAGAAAGTGACAAATCCTCTAAGATTATTTTTTGTCATGAAAAGTGCTGCTCTTTAACCGTTGGGAAATGGCAGAAAAATGTAGGTCTTACAAATACACAGGAATGGTTAAAAATAGTAAGTCTCTATGTTTAAACTCTCTTCGGACCGTAAGGGCGTCTTATTTAAGATTAGCTTTGCTACTTTGAAGTTGATGTTATCAATTAGTGGCGATTTATTCTACTCGGTGAAAATATGGTTGCATGTTTTGGTCTTGTTTTATTTTACTTCAAGACCAACAACTTTTGCCTAATCTTCAATCGCCATGAAGGACTCAATAAAGAACGTTAGGAACGGCTGATGATGTCCATATCATATGCATACCCCAATAGATGGAAAGATTTGTTGAATAGAGTGCACTCGGTATTAATTACTGACTCGGGAACCATAGGCTCCAGAAAGAGAAGAGAGGCACACATATTACCGCATCTTCTTACTGAAATAGTTTGCATGTTTCGAATAGCTTGAAGAGTTTCTTCCCTAGTTCAACAGTGCACTTCGTATTAAACTCCACACAGCTGGATCAGTTTTCTCGGGAATCCTTCCTTTCATCCAATCGGAAGACAGATTGGTACATCACGTAAGTTGCTACATTTAGCAGAGATATATCTATTTAGTTCTTGCAGGACCTAGGATCGCCTTTTTTGTAGCTGGGACATATGGAGCTGGTATTCGAGTCATCGGGAATGAATCGCTCTACTAATAAATAATTGATGATTTGATGCAAACATCATACCAAAAAATCAGCTCTATTTTTAAAGAGAACTGCAGGTAAGCCAATGAGTTTCTATAGCCTTGATGTTTTTAAGCTTTTTTATAGCTGATTGGATTAATAATGCCCATTTAGCAGATACTGTAAATACTGATTGAAAACACCAACTACCCTCTGCAGTTCGTTGACTAGGTAACCTAAGCTGTTTCGAAGAGCCTGTGCTCCGGTCTTCTTCTTCTTCTTCTTCTTCTTCTTCTTCTTCTTCTTCTTCTTCTTCTTCTTCTTCTTCTTCTTCTTCTTTCTTCTTTATTTGGGTTGGCTTGTAGCCCGCTGTAGATGTTCTCTCTCAATTTTAGGTTTTTGGTTATGCAAAGCGTTCGAAACAGCCAGTCTTGGGAACCTAGAGGCGGATCAATAATTTACTATTGAGGCATAAAAAATTGACTGATTTATTTTTTCGTAATGGCTGTAAACACATCATAAGTCAAAGAATATGTTCAAGAAACGATCATATTCAATAGGTCAAATTGTTAAAATATGTTTGGTCATTTGTAAAGAATTTATAAGATTCACTACTGGTCTCTTTTTCACTCTTTTGGTCCACTAGTGATATATCTCACAGAACAGTGGTACTAATCCTTACATCGTTTTGGAGGAGGAAGATTATTGCCTTTGATAGCGTCTGGCATTTAGTATTGATAAATCTCTTCTTCATTCTCGTCGAATGAACCGCTCAAAACATGTTTTATTGAATGGTTGTAAGTCTTAAACTCATAAAATAAATGCTGATGTGCAACAAGGCTTCGTTTTGTCTCCAATTCTCTTTCTTATAATTTTATCAATGAAATGTTTTCTTAAGTTTCTAATCCATTAAATTATTTTGCTGAAGACAATACTTTGAGATTCTCATTTTCATTGAATCTGATGGATTCACGCTCTTGTTCTCTGGATGTGGATTTGGACTTTGGATTTGCATTGAGGCAACCCAACAGCTTTCAATTTCTGGTTAACGCTGCGTTTAGGTTTCCTTCGACGTTGTAATAAATTTGTCACCCCTGATCTGGCCGTAATCTACATACGACTATAAGGAATTTATTCGCCCAAAGCTCGATTAAAATTGACATATTTGGGCAGGTGCTTTCGTTTGCTATCGGTTTCGTTTGTTGATAATCCGAAATCGTGGCTTGATTTGCTGCATTCTTCCATTGATTTACCGTAGTTTTCACTTTGTTTTTTTGAATTATTAGTTCATTCATAATTTTCCGCTCCATCTGTTGGTTTTCCCATTGATTATTCGCCCATTGATTATTGGTTGTATTCGACCACAGATTTTCGAGATTCTTGTATTGATTTTCTTAATTTTTGAGTGGATTTGGCAGATTATTTTATTGATTACCAATATCGTTTGTTGATTTTAAGTCAATTAATTTACTCGTTGCTTTGTTTTATATACATAAATACTTTGGGTTGAGCAGTACCGTCTTTACCATAAGGGCACACGGGGCTCGTGCCCAGGGCCCCCAATCTCAGGGGGGCCCCGAAGGACCGACAATTTCTCTCAAACATTTATTCTCAGAACATTTTTGTCGAGCACATTACACTTTTTTCACAAATCAGTAATCTTATCAGAATGTATTTACAAGGCATATGTATATTACGCCATTATATCGATGACTGCGCCTATTCCTACTGTACTAATTAATAATATTTCCGAACGTGTCCTACCTAATTTACTAAGTACACCATATGCGATAACTTACGCAATCCCTCCGATTCCTAAGTCAAGTTGCACCGTCTAAACAAGGTCTAACATAAATGTCGACATTGTCTATGGTTCGGGGAATCCCCGAATGATATATTAAACTATTGTATATAAAATCTATAGTACTCTCATGGAACAGAAAAAAAGTTGGGGAATACATTCTACTGAGGGCGCTGTCGGCGGAAAAAATTGATGTGGAGACTTTTGATTTGGGGGGATGGTAATTGAGGATAGAGCGAGAAAATTTTATCAGCTCTGGCAATGAGAAAAACGAGAATGAGAAAATCAAATTTGTTTTGTAGCATTTTTCTTTTGAAGGACCTTCTGTGTTTTGTTGTTATATTTTTTTGTCAAGAATATTTGTTTTATTTTGTCTATTTCATAAGCAACAAAGCAACGTTGTTCAATTTCGATATTTTATCTAACCAAATTACAAAGTTGCATTGTATTTATATGAACACATACCTATTTGATTAGATTTAAGTAGGAAAAATTTTAAAATTTGATTCTTGATAGGATTAGGCTTTTTTGAATTTTAGTATAACTACTCGTACATAGGTACTTTATTTTAGAATATTAGGTAGTTGTTCTCATTCCTTCCCATTGCCCAGTGTCTCTCGTTGTTCAAGGGCACCAAGTAAGATGCAGTGTTGCTTTTGCTCCAAATATTATGTTAGTTAATTGCTTCACGTTGCTACTTTCGAATTTTCGTATCGGTAATACTGAAGTGAGTTTGAGAATGTTATCAGCTATCATCACTATCGAGCCGGCTTTTTTTCGTTATCCCGTTGGTGTAATTGCTTCAAAAAATTGACTTTAAGGATATAATAGAAGATTTTGCTCAACAGAAATCCCGAAAGAAACCGTTATCGTAATCGTCACCAAAAAACCAGCAGCATTCCAATATCATTAATGACATATTATATCATACTATATATGATTACCTATAATGAATGGTCATACTTATTAGTAAAAAAATGTTATTATAATTTGCTTTTTTTACTTTCCAAAAGGGCCCCAAATTCTTGTGTGCCCAAGGGCCCCAGCCTTGTTTAAGACGGCCTTGGGGTTGAGCGATTCCACCATTGATTGATCTTTATTTGCCCGATTGAGATTCTCCTGCTCTGAATCGATCTGTTGGCTTACCATATTCTTCAGTTGGTTTGCGGAATTCGTTCTGTTAAATCCATTCGCTGATTCACCAGACTTGTCTGTTAAAATTAGCCAGTTTCATAATAAATACGAGTATTTAATGGATTCATTCATTGTTTGCTTATAATTAAGTTGAATTTCGAGATTCTTGCATTTGTTTTCCTGATTTGTCAATTGATTGCTGTATGTTTGGTTATTTGCTAGATAGGTCCATTGATTCCCGGGATTCGCCATAGATTTACAGAATGCATCCATTGATTTACCTAATTTGTCTGTTGATTTGCTGGATAAGTCAGTTCATTTGATTGATTTTTCGGATTCGTTCATTGATTTACGAGATTTCTGGGATTTTTCATTGATTCCCAAAATTCTTCCCTCGATTTGCATGAATCGAATCTTGTGTTATGTGATTCTAATTAAATGAAAAGACTTTTAGTATTAAAACTAAATAAGAAAAAGAAGTTTATTCAAAGACAGAAAGTACAAGACTGACTTATCATATTATCTTAATAACTACGATAGGATATAATGTAATCTCAGTATTTCTGTGTCTTCGTGTATATCTATATTATTTATATAGGTATTGGATATTCAACATTAGTTTAAGTGTTATACAATTTATACTATTTAATTCTACTTTATACAACATCTTGATAACCATATTCGTCTCTTGGTGGCAATCACAGATATTAAGCTATCACATATAGAATCAACAAACAAGGATTCAAGGATCCAAAAGAAAACTTCATCTCATCTACTTATTAAAAAAAAAAAGAATCCCCGGTAGATCAGCCGGCAGCAGGACAAGCAAATCCTCAGCCTTTGATAAAATTATGCACAAATTAATTTTTATTCTTTTCAATTCATTTCAATTATTCCTGTCACTGAACTGTTTCCATTCAATTCAACCACAATCTCAATTTAGTTTAACCAAAAGTGAGAAAGTAAACCTCTTTTACTTCTGCTATACATATTTCACCGAAGCTATATCCAAGATTCTGTCTGTGTCAAGAATAAATCTAATTCAAATAATAATTGAAAATATCCTTCGAACCACCAGCTATAAGAACAAACCAAATAAAATCGAATCATAAATCTCGCTGTGGTTCCAGTGAGCTTGTTTCACATATAGTCGTACTTCACCAAAGAAAAGAATCCCCAAAAACATAGCCCAAAACCCATACTAAGCTTAATTGACTACATAATTTATCTACGAACTCCGAAGCGCAGCCTATCCTTCTCACTATGTGTGGGCCATCGTCCGGTCTCATATATGATTGTATTTTCGTCCTCTTACGCCAACATACATATCTACTCTCTTTTCGAGGAGATTCTTTCTTACTTTCGACTATTTATTTAAGGGTAACCCATTCCTGTGAGTTTATCGAAATGTTATTTATGGGGTCCATCAAAGCCCCAGCTCGCACGCAATAGTTTTTATTTTGCGGTAGATATACGAAAATCCTGGCAATAAAATAAGACTCCAATGTCCAGCTTGTTGGCAGGATCTTAAGGAGTGCTATGTTAACACGTATCGCATCAACGCCCTGCAGGCGAATCTGGCTCCTGGGTGGCCTTATAATATTCTATTATGCTATGAGTGAAACAGCGTTTTTCTTATTTTTTTTTTCGGGCTGAAATTTATGTTGGAATACTTTTTGGTCCTGGAAAGACGAAGATAATTTTGGGATGGCTGGCGGCGCGGTGTGGCGTGTTGCCTCCTTAATATTTATTTATTTTCCGATTCCCTAAATTGATGTCAGGTCAGGTTTAAGTTAATAGATTTGGTACATGGTATTGGGTGTGGTCCTTGATTGGTTCACGGAAACTTGTATTTAATTGGTTTTTATATTTGTCCTATAGTGTAAAGCTTCATTTTTAAGAAACTTCAAAATATCAAGAATTCAGTAGGTAAAATAACTGTTTAGGGCTTCCTCCCCAGGTGCAAAATATTTACTGTCTACTTGATTTGCATAATAAGGTCGTTTATTTAGAGCAACATGGTTAATGAGAGGAAGCAATAAGAAAAGAAAAGTGCAGCAGGTGCTTTAAATAGTTGTGTCTACCTATACCTAACTGGAATGATTTGAGAGGTAGAATTTCCCGGTCCTCCTAGGTTTGGAAGATTAAATTTTTCATAATGAATTTCCATTTCGAAAAGACTATCTATAGGTACTAAAAAGTGATGTATACAGTATACTTCTAAGAGTGCTGTCTGCCTCAGGTACTGTGATAAACGTGTTGCATACTCTCGGGACATACAAAATTCAGTTGAAATTGGAAACAAATTTTAAAAGTACATTTACAAGGTTGAAATGAAGTTGGAAACGTTAGAGTCGGGGAGAAACGAAAATGTTTTGAGAACTACACTTGGTACATTTTATAATCTGATTTTTTTTTATTTTACGTGTTTAATATCAGATCAAAAGTTATGTTGTAAGAGTGTTAAATTTGCAAAAAACTGGTTGATTTTTTACTTTCGATAAAAAATTCAACTTCTACTCCTGTCAAAATCGATCAACATTTTAGTAGAAAGTCCTGGAAATGTAATGCTAGGTAGTTGAGACTTTTGTATGTCTTCTCTCGGTCTCATTACAAATTAAAAAAAAAAAACGTTTCTATGGTAAAATTGTTAGATACCTATCAAGAACAAAATTTATGATAAATTCATTGGAGCCGTTTTCGCACAGAGTATTATTTCTGCTGGCGGTTTCTTAACTATGACATCTGGGCAGTATTCAAAAACTTAAAGTGCAGAGTTTTATGAAATCATATAATAAAACGGCAAACACATTTTTTGTGGTACACTTTACGCGGCCCACAAAAACCGCAGGGGCATAAATTACATATTAAACGAAAGCATTTTTTGCATAGATGTGCACAGTGCCAAAATTATTTAAATATACAACACAGAAATTGTTTAAAACAATAAATAAAAATTGCAAAAAAATGCCCGGACATCTGTTGGTGAATAGAGCATACATTTACACTGTACTGTCATACATTATATATATAATTATCTGTGGTTTAAGTTTAGGAAAAGTTAGAACCATTTTAACTTTTGCTTTTGTTGTTGTTTGGAAAAATACAGCACATTTTGTTCACTTTTCACTCTTTGAAGTTGAATGTAGTTAAGTCTTAAAGTCTTAACTACATCTATCGGGCAATTTCTGGGTTAGGCTAGGCGCGCACATTCAATTTTAATTGCACATCTGTTTGGTTGCTTATAGAAAACAGATGAACTATTTGGTTGAATGTCCGCGCAGGTGCATATATGTAATTATATGTTACACAGAATAGCGAACTCCAAAACACAAACTTTTTAGTTGCTCGAACCAAGCAGTTGCGAAACTAAAAATTGAATGTGCGCGCCTAGCCTTAGTGTTTTCAAAAAGTGAAAAAGTGAAATTAAGAACCATTTTAGCTTTTACTTTTTGTGTTTTTCGAGATGGAAGATAGAAATTTGAAATGAAAAAGAGAGCATGTAGTTCTAGCTTTATTCTATGCGTTACTGTTTTCAAATCTTCCCTGAAAATAAAATATCCCCTTGGTTTGACAAGAATGCGTTAATATTCTTAAATACGTTAACAAACAAACAAAATATCAAATTCGAACTAGAGCTGAGTAAATTGTTCATTTCAAATGATTGAATCGTTCAACAATCGATTACGAAAATGATCCGATTATTTCAACCAACCAATCATTCGATCATTTTCATTTTACTGAAATGATTCAATACTGTTCCTATTCGATTTTATTTTCGATTTTAATTTCGATTTCGATGATAAGATTGACTTATGGCTTTGATAGTTCTCAAAAATACTCTATTATTGTAAGCCATAAATTGCCAAATAACATCGAATGATGGCTACTTTGTACATGGATTAAAAAGTGTCAAAAAAGTTTTTATTTGTTGCTCCGGAAAAGAGAAATTTTAGGGCTTTCGGCTGACATTTTGTACAAAATACACTTTGTACGTCATAACTGAAAACGTTCCATATTCGTCAAATCATAAACTGTCAAATTCCATTAAAAGGATGGCTAAGATTTCGATGGATTAAAAAACGTCTATAAATATCCAAAAAAAGGTATTTTATTTGTTGCTCCGGAAAAGAGAAATTTTAGGGCTTTCGGCTGACATTTTGTACGAAATACACTTTGTACGTCACAACTGAATTCGTCCTCTATTTGTCAAGTCATAAACTGTCAAATTCCATCATTTGCTACGATGTCAATGGATTAAGAAACGTCCAAAAATCCACATTAAACATACCGGATTCTGATACATCAAATAACATCAGTTCAACCCAACAATTGTTTTTGCGGCCTACAACATCAACAACCAATATGCAACGTGTCAAAAATCTGCAATGTGTCAGAAATGTGTATAGGTTTGAAAGTTTGTTTACCATTAACTGTTTTCCTTTGGACTCCAGGATTGAGTGCTTAATAGGTACTTCTCATTGCATTCAACAATTTAAAAAAATCATGAATTCTCTGTCTTTTATTGAATAATAATGAATTAAAAAAATAAATTGGCACTCGAATTTCGAGAGTTGGGTCGGCTAGTATTTATTATTTTATATAAAGGGTTTTTCAATTAGGGCGTGTATAGGAGGTCTAAGTATACAATAATTATTTATTTAATATGAGATCGTTCAAACGACAACCTCGGCTTCTTATGGTAGCATGGATCTGAGTGCTCCAATGTTCAAATTATGGGCAACGGTCGATTGTGGTTTATTCGCAGAGACCTGTGAGTTTAGGAAACCTCACAAGAAAAAGTCTTTCACGTGACCTTGGTGGCCAATTCACGTCATCTCTGTGAGAGATAGCTTTACCCTCAAATCGTTCATGCACAATGTCAATCGTGTCTTCTACTGTGTAGCACATAGCGCTGCCGTCCTGCTGGAACCACATGTCGTCTAAGGTTCATGTGGTTCATTTTGGGCCATGAGAAATTGGTTATCATCGTTCTGTAGCACTCGGCATTAACGATGACCGCCTTACAAACAGGCCCAAATCGACAAAAACGGCAACTTTTCGTTGATGCATAGTCAACTGGTGAATCTCGTGTGTGTTTCGGTCATCCCATTTAGGCCAATTTTGCTTGTTAACACAGCCATTCTTCCAAAAATGCGCCTCATCGCTAAAGATGTTCTTTCGTCCAAAATTAGGGTCCTCTTCCAAACGTTCCCAAGCTCAGTCAGCTAACAACCGACAATGCTTATGGTCATGAACTAAGAGCTCCTGGGCCAGTTGGATCTTGTAGGGGGTTAGACCAATGTCCCGACGCAAAATTCACCAAGTTGAAATCTGCGAAAGTCCTTTAGGTTTTGTTGTACACTTTCACGGACCACGCGATGTTCTCGACCGATCTTGTTTGAATGTTGGCTGATTGATTACCACCATGGCCACCAGCCGTTGAACAGTCGACTGTGAAAGGCCATTACGTCTAACGTGAAATAGGCGCAACGCGTTGTTTATTCGTGTACCTTACCATCGTGATTTGGCATCAATAACTAAAAATAAACAACAGATTTGACAGATGTCACCAGAACAACAAGGCCACCTCAAGGGCGCCAATTGATAAATAACGGACAGTATTTACCTGGAGAAATAAAACGTGAATTTTGGATTGTCATCGAACTTTTACATTCCCAAATTCGACCGATCTTTCTGTATTATTAACAATTGACACTTTGTATAGAGTTATCCAATTCATGATCCCAATTATTTGACATTTCTATCAATCTCAAACGCCAAGTCGAACTGCCAAGTTCAAGTTAACTTTTATTGATGTATTTATAATAATTTTATGTATGTATATTAAAATATAATTTGACTTAAAACTACATAATAAGATATAATGGAAGGTTTAGATTTGTCGGTCGAAAATTAGTACCGGTACATATCCTTAATATTTAGCTTCCAAAATCTTTGAGTTGTCACATGGCTGTCTTAAGGACTATTCACATGAGAGCTGTTTCCAGCTGAGGTAGGTCAGCGGGCTCCAGGGTCAACCGAAGAAAGCAGTAAAACTCGGCCAATAGAGAGTTCAAATCCCAGTTCCAATTTGTATTTATTCAACGTATATAAGTAGGTTAACTAATTATTTCATATAACTTTACAATATTTAGGATTTTACAATAAGCTAGCAAAGTATTTCATATATGTACTTTAACAATATTCACGGCCTTACAATAAGATAACAGAGTATTTCATAAACATTAACGGCGGTATCGGAGCGGAGGTTCAGACAGCGAAGATTGGAATAGAGTCTCTAGTCTGAATGGTGAAGGTTGAGACAGCGAAGATTGGGATAGAGTCCCTAGTCTTAACTACGGCGGCGGAAATTCAGACAGCGAAAATTGGGATAAAGTCCCTAGTCTGAGTGGTGAAGATTAAGACAGCGAAGATTGGGATAGGGTCCCTAGTCTTAACTACGGCGGCGGAGGAGAGGAGATTCAGACAGCGAAGGTTGGGATAGAGTCCGTAGTCTGAGAGGAAGAGGAGAGCGGAGGGGGTATCAACGGCGGAAGCCAAAAGCTTCGAAGCTACTAACTGGTATGAGCGACCAGCAGTGTGCTTCTTATTGAGATGATCTTTACCTTGTACACTTGATTGGTACTAAAGACACGGTGGCAAGAAAAATCTGATTTTCGATGAATTTCTCCCTCTTGTCGACCTGGTGGCCAAAACTAAATGTGTATTGTAAAACTGACGAACGAAATTTATTTGCTGACGTCGCCAACCATCTGTGTGTGTCCTCTTTTAAATATTTGCGTGAGCGCCTTGAGGTATGCAATACTTTCTGGTCATTTCATCCGGAATAGTAATTAAAAGAGAATTTCAGCGTTCTGTCTTCTTTGGGTGGTAAACGGTGTAATTAGGTTAAAAGGTATAACTTCGTTACAAGAGATAGAAAACCATGCGTTAATGCTTACATAAAATGATCTTGGTCTGCTGGCTAAGTCCGGCACTTTCTTTCATCAGTGGGTGGATACGATGGAACGCCCAGCTGCCTTTTCTAAGAACCTATCTTGCATAATGATTGAACCTTAGTATGCTTAGTAGCTTGCTGAAGTGTATTCTCAAGTAATTCACGCTTCGTTTGGGAGTTAAAGGGTTATATTTTTGCGTCCAGAGTTGGTTAATGGTCTCCTGAAGCAGATTAATTCTGACTTTGAGGCATTGATTTTGATTCCCCCCTTCCTGAAGTACTGGAAAAGTCTATTAATATTGGCTTCAATTTTCTTCATAGCAATCGATGGAGACATCGATGAGTAGAAGGTCAGCGAATCATTAGCGAAGAGAAGGTTCTCGCAGTTGTTAAGGATAGGCTGGTCGGACTTCAATTTCCTTCACAGGCACGGCCCAAGTTTCGAGCATTGGTCAACTATAGCTCTGATGTTCGTCAGTATCTTTGTGCATTTATCTTATTGTACAAAGAAGTTCCTAGAAGACAGAAAGGAATGTATAATTTTAAAAAGTGCTATAGAAAACCCAAGTAATTGGAGTGTGTCGATAAGGCCTTCAATCTGAACGCTGTCGAATTCTTTCTCGACATCCAAGAGGCATCCAACGGTAACTCCACGTGTGTTTAGTGCAGTCGTGTGGATGGAATATAGGATCAGGAATTGATGGAGCTTTGAATGCTTCTCCCGAAAACCAAACTGCATGTCAAGACATATAGAATTTTCACTGCAATACTTCTTGAGATTCCTGACTATTAATTCTTCCAAGAGTTTAATAAAGTTGCTGAGGAGATATATCGGCCTGTAGTTGGAGGTGATATTCAGGGCAGCTTTCTTTGGAATCGCCACGATCTTAGCATTTTTTCCATTTTTGGGGGAAGAAGTTGTTGTTGAGACAGTTGTTGAGGATGATGGTTAGGATTATTATGACTATGTGAGAGCGTCTGAATAATGCAGCTGAAACCCCATCGGATCCAGCTGACTCTCACTTCTTTTGCTTGGAGTTATTGATGATCTCTTATATATTCTCTATATTGCTCAGGTTCGGGCTATCAATCGCGCCACTTGCCCGATTGGTATCGCTGAGTGTACATCTGTTCAGATTGGGCTCCAAGGTTTGTTGGATGAATTCCTCGCCATTCTCAAGAAAGACTGGATCAGCTGATGAATTGGGGACGAAATTTCCTTCGAAATCATCGGCAAATGCTTCAAGTTTGTCCTGTGAGGTATTCACTACTCCATTATTGGTCATGATTATCTCAGGCATTGGAAATTTCTTCCTAATCAGTCTGTTTCTGTTTAATCTTTCGATGGCTTCAGGTCCAGGTTTTATTGATTGATGTCTTTTCTGGAAATGGTTGTTATTGTGGATCCGGATAGAATTCTGAAACATTACGATTACGTATCGTCGTTCACTCCATACTATCTGGTAGTCTTGGACGCATTCAACTTTCGCTGGTGGATCCTTTTAAGACCTTTTCTCAACCTCTGTCTATGTGTGTATATTTTATGACCACACTCAGAAGTTGCTGGTATCTGTCGTCGAACATTTTGACGCTACAAAGGGCTAGTTTTAGGCTGCCGAGAGCTGCGTCAATTTCGGAGTCTTGCATGTTCCTCTTTTGGGAAAGAGATATTAGGTTGTCTTCAACGCCTCTTTGTAATTGGCCAGCATCCAGTATTCTGAAATTGATGATATGTTCACCATGCTCCATTGCTAAGAGGATAAGTTGTTGGAGTCGAATGGTCTGAGTCGCTTGGAAAGTTATCCATGTTATCTCTGGAAGTAAATAATTCAATTAGACAATAAAAAGAAAAATTGGTTGTTGATGGAGTTCTGGAAAGCGTTGGTTTAGGCTTAGAAATACCCACCAATGAGTGTTAATCACTGTTATTGTCCAGCCAGTCTGCAATCGCATTGCCTGCGAGTGAAACAATGGTGTCCAGCTACCTGTGATACGAGTACCTTGCATTGAAATCTCCGCTGATGAGTCCGTATGTTCTTTTATAGAAGATGCCGTTGAGAATTTGTAGGTCGCTTTGTATATTTCTCATCTTCTACTGGCATTTAAAGTAAACGCTGATAAAGGTGAGGGTCTCATCTTCTCCAAGTTTATTGGTGATATCGGTGGCTTCGCTGGTGAGCAAGCCCGTGATGATGGTTTCGCTGGTGTTGGATGGATGAAATAATCTTCAAACTACTTGTCCTTCCGGAATGATTTTAAGCCTATGATGTCGATGTTGTAACTTTCGTCCCGTGGGTTTCGACGATGAGAGCAATGTCTGGGTTATTATTCTTTATAAAGGAGTTAAATAACGTTCTCTTTTTCAGGATGTATGAGTTTACATTAAACGTCAGGATGCGGAGCTTCTTCTTCCGATATAAGAAGGTAAGCAACGCAACGTAGATTCATGACATCTGGTGACGGTCTGGCAGGTTTGGTTGGGACTGTCCTCACGGGTGCTGGAATAGTTTTGGCATCGGTTTTTGTTTGCTGTTTTTAGTAGTCCAGGGTTGATGCCGGTTCAGTGGCTGAGCTTCGTTTCGCAATTGCTGCATAGCTGACTCTTTTTAAGCTTGTTTCTCAGCCAACACCCTGTTTCTCTAATGTCTAATCCAGTATTTTCCTTGCCTTTGCATTGCCGGGTTCATGTCCCACTTACAATTATTAAGGCATACATCAGTCAATAAGTAAATAATAATATAATGTGCTCGGAAAGTATATAAGCGATTGTAGCATGTTTGCCTCACGAAATCAGTCGATTTCCCGAACTGTCATCTAAGACCATTAAAATGTCTAGTTAAAGATTTGACCTATTATACAATATTTCGATAATGAGGAAGATTAAGGTATTATTTTTTTAATTTTATGGGTGCCGGGGCATAGAGACATTCCAGGAAATTGTAAAGCCGACGAACTTGCAAAAAACGGAACAATCTTACCTTTGTTGGTTAGCAAATCTAACATCGGTATACCCCTAGCTACTTGAAAACTTATGCTAAAACATAATTTGCCAGTCTACGAAACTAATTTGGCCATTGTTAGATGCTAAACGCTCAAAACCACTAATTTCTATTGGTAAATTACATATTAGCTCCGTTATAGGTGTCCTTGCTGGACACTGCCTAATAGGAAGACATGCTTTCCGTCTTGGAGTTCCTGCAAATGATTTTTGCAGAAGCTGCATGGATGAAGAAGAAGAGGAATCAGTTTCTCACCTTCTATGTTCTTGTCCTGTCCTAGCACAAAGACGTAGACTCCAGTTGGGAGACTTCTACTATAATGATCCTAGTGATCTAACAAATTCCGACATTCACTGTCTCAAACGCTTCATTGTTAGCTCAAAATGGTTTAACGAGTAAGGGTGATTTTTGAAATCCTGTGGTATCACAACGGACCAAATATTGGTCTAAGTGTATTGGCTTTTCTGGTCAGCAGCCACCTTAACCTAACCTAACCTAAGGTATAATTTTCCGTTGGATTGCATGATAAACATTGATTTATTTTGGAAATTTTTGATTTTAATAAATTTGAAAACTCAAACTTATGCTCCAAACAAAATACCGACTTGCTCCACATCTTTCTGCATTTCTAGATTAAAACTTAAAAACATTGGCCCAACATCAGGTACATGTTGGTGATTAATAAAATATTTTAATTTCAAAGATTTATTCACTCGAAAAATTAATTAACTCAAACAAAATTAATTTCACTTAAAATCCCACAGTTTAACCTCTCCATCTCCATCTCTCTCTCTCTCTCTCTTTCTTTATCTCAACGAAAACAACCAACAACTATGTTGAAAATTAGTCTTGTAATTGCAAACAAATTTCAAAAATGTTAAACCCCTCCCCGCCCCTGACAGCACTGCAAATAATAATTTTTCATTTCGAACTCTCTTAAAGAATGTTCGACTGTGAACTGTGTGTTTCTCAAAATTAAATCGTCCTGAAAATGGCAACTGCATGCACAGCAAAGCACACAACACACAAAGGCGACCAAATGAAAACGAAACTTTGTTCTTTGTCTTAAGGAATGTTTGCTTAGCCAATTACGCTTATCTAGTTTCGAAGGAGGGAGTCTTTTAAGCCCCTTCACCCCCACCCGGCCAGTATGCCTTCTTATCGTAAAAGTTATCCTTGGAAATCAACGATAAAGCAAGCAAATTAGCAAATAAATCAAATTTTCATTCCCTTCGTTTTCGAATTGAGGAGGAATCTTAAAATTTTCAGTTTGATCTTTCGTATACACACTGACGAGGACGACCATGACGAGTCCTTCTCATCACTCCTTGGCGCATCTCGAATCATTTATCTAAATTAATCCCTGTCGTTTACATTGGAAAAACAAATCAAAGATTAAGACAAACACATTTGCGACTTGGAGAGGGGAGGGTAGGTGGATCGAAAATAGCAGTCGTACACAGGACTCGCCGCGCGCCGTGAGTCCTCGTCGCGCCGCTTGACGGGGGCAAATTAAATCCTGGCCGGATAGATGGTAGTGTAGAGAATCAATTTTCAATTGATGCAAAGGATCATCGGTGTTACATTGTGTTGTGTGCCAACGGAAGGGGGTGTTTGTGTTATTTGTTGAAGGCACCATCATCAGACTCATCGGCACATAATGAAAAACGATAAAGGACCAACATTCTAAAGGGGGCTTACACAAAAACGTACAAGCAAGTATCCCGAATGTGTTTACAAGTTGCAAAGATAACAAAATGAGCAGCAGGTAATGCCTCTCTAACCGAAAGCAAGCCGGCCAGGTAAACAAGTATATGAATACATGCGATGAACCCGGAGACGTCTACTGCGCGAGTATTAATTAGTTGTGTCAAAATCAGTAATAATTCGTCAAAATTTCATCATATCAGCCAACATCCGAGGTAGAGAAGCGAACGCAGCGACAACATCGCTACATTACTGGCTGGTGCTTTCACCCTTTTCGGGATAGAATGGAACACCAGCTTCGGCATGTAGTGGCGTTCGCTGTCGTCACAAAAAGACGTGGGATGAAGGGCTCATGGATTCGGCGATATTATTATTATTATGTGAAATTGAATTCAAGTGACGATTAAGTTTTTAATGGAAAATGTTGTTTTTGACAGAAATTCAATTATTTGCGTGCTTGAGAAATGTTATTATTTCAATATAAAACCCCATCGAGAAGAAGTCTGCACGAGGGCATAAGCATTAATTTCTTGAAGAGAATAAGTTTGGACCAGTTATGAAAGAAGGAAGATGGAGACGGGGATTTAAAAAAAAAATAACAGAATCACTTATTCTGCAAATACAAATTCAAAGGATTATAGTTCAAAATAGCAAAAACTTCGTCATTTCTAGCCTTTTGAAGAATATTCATAATCTTTCAGGGAAGGTTCAGTTTTCTTAAATATAAGTAAATTCAAAACTTTGGGAGGCATCACTGATGCCTCTTTAAGGACTTTTTACTGTATTTAGCGGAATTTTCAAAAGCTTACCGACAAAAAATTATTTTTTGTCCCCAGATAATTCTAGTTACTTTTCTAGTGACTTTTTGTGAAATATAGTTTTTGTAAATATTACGCTCCTGGTGATGTTACATCCCTGCCATTCGAGTTTGGCCCTAAGTCTGCTATTACACGATGAATCTATATGCATGCGCCTTCTTCGAATTCTTCTATGATATTTCGTCCACTCATTCAAGCGCTATTACACGTTGAAACCAGATTCATGAATCCAATTTGACAGTCGAGCAATAAACAGTGTGTTCATCTTCAACGTTCGTCTTCAGTACGTCAAGAAGCAAAATTGCTGGACAATGGCAATCTACTCATATATGAGGTCCATCAAGATGTAATGCATCCATAAGAGCTATGCGTTGCAGATAATTCTATAATTAACATTCTACACGATCGATTTTAAGGCATGGACACAGAGACGAAGTTAACTGGTCAACGAAATGACCATAAAATTGAAGTTGTCAGTTATAAAATTAATAGTTAAAGCACTCTTTTAGATTTATCTTTATTCCAATTCAACACATTCGTATAGTGCGGGTAAAGAAAAAATCGCTGAATTTAAGAGTAAGTCCAAAGATAGGATCAAGGGTAAACTGATGGGCATTTCCTGAAGCACGAGAATTATGGTTGAATCGTTTAAGGGGAGAAATAAAACTGGCTATTTGATTAGAAAATTGTTTATAAAAATTACAGTAGTATAATGAGAGGCAAGAAATATTGCGGATCGAGAACAAAGACGTGCATCTGGAAATGAATATGAGAAGCTGAGAGCACTGTCGTAAGCAAAATAATTTAATGGATTAGAAATTTCAGATAAAAGATCATTGATGAATATGAGAAAAAGTGTCGGAGACAAAGCGGAGCCCTGTGGCACACCAGCATTTATTTTATGAATAAACAGTACCAAATCCACGCATTTTCGATAAGAGAGCTTTGATGCCAAACTGTATCAAATGCTTTCGAACTATAAAACGCAATAATCTTACTTTTTCCAAAATTATGTAAAGATTAGTTCCATTGTTCGGTGAGATATCTATACCATCACCATTTGACCTATTGCTACGAAAGCTGCTGGTCATAGAGAAGCTTTAGTTCTTCAACATATATCTTGAGCTGATAATTTATCAGCGCTTCCATGACCATGGAAAGAAGGAATATAGGTGCAATTTGTGTATAGTTAGTGGGGGAAGAAAATTCGCCTTTTTTAGGGACGGCAACGAGATCAATATAGAGAAGGATAGATGAAAAAGCTTACACAATGGTTTTGTCAGTTTTAAAGAACTGCTCTTCAGAACAATAGTAGGTATACTATCCGGGCCAGCGGATAAGTGTTCATTGAGGCCCTGCAGTACTCTTACAAGTATACGAGTTTGAAAGAAGATATATTGCATTAAGCTCGTAGCTTTATCTTCTCTTATGTTTTTCGGCTTCAGAAACATGGCCATTAATCATCATATGATAAGTCTAATGAGTTTGGCAGGGAACAAAAGCTGGACATGCCACGATATAGTTCTTCTCAATTCACATTGTCATTAGCGGCCTTAAAATCGATAAACAAGTGGTGGATATCGATATTGAATTATTGGATCTTCTCCTAAATCTCGCGCAATATTAAGATTTGGACGTTAGTAGATTATCCAGGCCTAAAGCAACGTTGATAAGGATTTATCAGATAATCAGCAAAAGGCTTTATACATTCACAAAAGAACGCTGAATAGAATCCTTATGCGTTGTCAAGAAGAATTTTTATCCGGCTGTAATCACCGTTTAGCAACTGATACAAAAAGCCTTTCCAGATGTTAAACATTGACTGCGTTTCTAAAACGGCGTTCCCTTTCTCAAAACTATTCTTATATACTCCAGGGCGTCCCATGAGTCTTGTTATAGTTTGCTTCAATTTTCTATAAAAGTTTAGCATCTCTTTTCTGCATCTGTTCCACTTCACGTTACTGATAGTATATTTTCTTATTCCAGATCAACCGTTTCTCATTCTTGGTGAGGAGATCTAATCTTCTTCTGGAGCTATAATCTGAACTCCTCCGTTTTTGCTTTGTTCCTTTGTGCACAATCGCAGTCGAACCATTGATTTCTCGGCTGTGGTTAGAAAAATCCCAAAAATTCTGAAACATCGTTGCAAATTTTTTCTAAATATCAATATCACTGACTTTCTGAGCTTGTTTCAACAGTAGCTGTTAGATTTCCTGTGAGTTCAATGAATACGCAGTCGGCATAAGATGTAGATATCACTTTCGATTGAATCTTTACGGCGTATTTTTTCTGGAAAGCTTAAGGGCTTTATTGGAGATTTGGTTGGGCATCAACCAGAGTCGATGTTGGCTTCTCGGAAGGTCCATTCATGAAGAATACTGGAGCAGACAACATTGTCACTTTATTTGATTTTTCTATAATCTGGTGACCTACGTTTGTGGATGTGAAGAAGTAGGAATCTTATGATGCTTAACCCCATACTCTTACCCACTACAAAATTGATAAAAAAATTTCTCTTCCTAAAATCCGATGGATCCAATGACTTGGAGCTAATATTTTAATCAGAAAACTCCGCAAAGCATATTCAATCGATAGACACAAAGTTGGGATTAAAAACTCCTTTTCTTTTCTTAATATTAATTTAAGCTTAAATCCATATATACCTTACCTATTGTGTATATTTGTGAACCGATTCCTCTAACCTCATCGACAATGTTATTAGTCATATAGACAGAGAGGATATTAAAACATTGAATATTCAATAACAGAACTCACTTGGGATCACCACACACATCCTTTTTCCCTAATCCACACATGATAGAGTAAGACAATCGCCTCAAATCCCTTAACGTCTTCTATCGTTGTATCCCAAGACCAACTATAGAGCACCCCAATACCCCATATCCTCATTTCATTGTCATCAGTCTTCGCGTCGTCGTCGGTCGTTATATAAAGTTAACTATGTTTCAGCGTACATATGTATGTGTTTTGTCCTGATGGTGATTTGGATTTCGAAGGTTTCTTTCCAGTTTACGGGCATCTTCGATACAAAACTTTAATTGAATGGAAAATCATTTTTTGGTTAACGTCAGCAATACAATAACACATCACCCGTGCCCTTAACCCATTCTGTCAACCTTCTTACACCCAAGGACCCAGTACCGCATCGAAGTGGGGTGGAAGATTGTATTTAAGTTCCGTGTATAGTTGTTAAATCCTAGGAAAACAAAAGACCAAACCAGACAATCTACAATCATCTTCTTAGAATCAAGGATACCAGTACGTTTTCAAGACGAACAACAAGAACCCTCACTTACCCCCAAAACAGCAGTAAAAGCAGAAGCAATAGCAATGTATCTTATGCAGGACGAGTCATTATCAATAAAGTTTTCTTGGAGAAACATACTCTCCACCAGAGATTCATCTGAGATGTGATGGAAGAAGAAAAGCAGCAGCTTCGAGAAGGGTTAGAGGGCCATGCAAAGATGTGTTTGCCAAAACAGAAATATATACCAACAAATTTTTTATTAGATTTTCCCTACATAGTGCGCCGGGGTCCTGTTTATTGGCCGTTTTGTGTCGAAATTTGATTATGTATGATCACGTACATTCGAGAGATCTAGACTTCAACACTCGCCGGGCTTGATGCTGCTGAAGTAATTCCGCAACATCTTGAGGTTTTTTTTGTTTTGTTTTGCTGTCCAGTTAAGGATATACCCGAAATTGCTTCGTGTGTAAGTGTAATTATAAACAATTTGCAATTTAATGGCCATTAGTTGAAAGTTATACGTTTTATTCTCGTACCCTTGGTTGGGGGAAATACAGCTACAAATTGTTATGAAAAAGGATAGTTTTTAGGACATACATAAGTACATAAATGTATGAAGTTTTTGTTTGTTTTGTCTTCCTTGAAGCTGGAACTATATGATTTGCATTTTATTATTGTTGACTGAGAGAACTGTTTAATGGATTCCTTTATGTAAACTTAGACACAGGGAAATTAAACAGCAAATATATTTTAAAAATAAATATTTATCAGGAAGATTTTCAGCATGTGGATAAAATGATGCTGTAGGAGAATACTGGAGCTACATAGGATTTGTCTGGAATAACACAAGCTTCATACAAAAAAATGAACAAGAATTCGATTGAAGAAATACTAGTGTAGGAATTGAAATTTGCAATTTGGACATGATAAATGCTTTTTCATGTGTACTGTCTCTTGCAAGGAAGGGTATCAATATCTCGTCATGAAAAAGTGCTTCTAATAAACTGAATACTCCTTGATCCTTTCGGAAAGAAATCAAGTGCCTAAAAGGACCTCTGTCACAAAACCCTGAAATAAAATCTCAAGATTGAAATTCGATCGGAGACCCAAAACAGAACAGAAACAGACATCTTCGCTCAACATCTTTTAGCCCTTTTCATGCATCTACAGATCATTTAATTTTTTTAATAAAATCGATGAATATGCTTCATAAAACTCCAATTCATATTAAACATAAGCCTTAAGCTAATTATCACTTGAAAATTGCAGAAGTCATTTTTATACCTAAGCAAGGACCTTATTTATACCAATTGTGGCAAAAGTTTTGGACAAACTGCTCCTGAAAAGCTATAATAGAAGAAAGAAAACTAATCCTAAATCATCAGTTTGGATTTAGAAATAAACATCTCACGATAGACTAAGTGCATAGAATTACTGATGTTGTAGAAAAGGAAATGAACTTGAAGAAAAACAAGTATGTTCAGTTCTATCCTTAGATGTTGCTCAGGGTTTGGCACTTGGGGCTTGAGTATAAATTGCAGAACTACGAAATATTGAAATCCTATGTTATGGACCGAATCTTTAGAGTACAGTTTAACCGAAATTACTTGGGAAATTGAACAAAGTGGAAGTGTTGTTGGCCCAACTCTGTATTTTTTATATACTAGGTATATTTCAACGCTCTCATGATCATGATCAAATTTACTGATAATATTTATTTATTTATTTATTTTACTGCACAACGTGGCGTATCAAAATAAACGAAAAAAAAATCGATTCATATAACAAAAAGCTAAATGAATAATGAAGTTCCAATTTTTATCAGTGAAGCTGTATCTGGCGCCAATACTGCCAAATGTCTTGGAATAACTTTTGATGCAAAGCTGAAGTGAGAAGAGTACAAAATAAAAGAGGAACACAGAAGGTACAAAATGTTCTAGTTACAACTTACAAGGTTGAGAAGATCTTAAACTTATAACACAATGGGCCTTCTGAATAAAAAAAAAGCTAAAGCTGAAACTTGGATTTTTAAGTAAAAGCTTGATTTTTTTTTTAGTGAATAAAAATAAGCTTAAGCTAGCTAGTTAAAGATGTTTTCTAGTATAATAGCTATTTTAAAATAGCCAAAGCTAAATGCATTTAGTTTTAGCTTGTTTTCCTAGCTTAACAGCCCGATTCTCCCCCTTGTGAGGAGTCACAAGTCACAAGCTCTTGTGACTATTCCTTGTGAGGATTGTTGTGACTCGATAACATTTTGGTATTCTCCCCACTGATGGAAAAAGGCTTACTTTTGTACTGAAATCAGTACAATTTGATTCCTTCAGTACAAAAGTACATTAACGCTATTTTCAGTACAATTCTGAATTAACTGAAGAAAATGGAATAATTCCTTTGGTATTTTTTTCTATTCTTGACTTAATAATGTCTAAGTGATGTGAACATATCTTTTCCCCAATTATTTAATATCAAAACCTTCTCCACTTCGGCTGAATGCACTCATTTCTTTTTAAACGCTGACATCTGAACGTCAGTTGGATGATACTTTTGGATTCGTGTTCTTTTTTATTTTGTTTTGTTTCCCAATGGATGGATATACATATGTATTTGTTGGGAAAAAACGTATAACGGATATTTGTTGTCTGTCGCACTTGGCTGGTCTTGTTTTGAATTCCGAAAAAATTTGAAATATTCTCAGTCTTTTCGTCGCAGAACATAATTTACCATTTGCTGTATTGGATCACTTAAATATCTTGTTGAAAAAAAATTTATCGGACTCACATGTAATAAAAAAGTGACAATCAATCGACATAAAGGCCAAAAAATAATCAAGGAATTAATGGCGCCGGAAAATGCGAAAATTATTTCCGAGATAACGAACCGACAATATTTTTCTTTGGTTATAGACGAAAGTACAGATATAGCTGTAAGAAAAAATCTGGCAGTGGTTATTCGAATCTACGACGAAAAGTGCCATGATATGTTTCTAGCACTTGCTGAAGTTCCTGACGGAACAGCTTCTGGAATTTTTAACACGATTAAACATATCTTCGAGGAAAAACAAATATCGTTCAAAAATATGGTTGGATCCCCGGCAGATAATTGTACTGTTATGATGGGCAAAATAAACGGTGTCCAAGCTAAATTAAAGGAAGTCGTTCCCAATCTTATTGTGAATGGTTGCGTGTGTCACAGTTTAAATCTTTCTTTAAAGGCTGCAGCAGAAAAATTTCCCGATGTTGTCGACAAACTTATTAAAGGAATAAATCATCATTTTTGCAACAGCTCTAGCAGACGATTAGAATTCGAAAAGTTTCAGGAATATTTCGGTACAAGTTTACATACAATTTTAAAATATTCCTCTACGCGTTGGCTCTCCCGTCAGGTACTTGTAAATTTTAATGAGTGTCAAATTACACTTTTAATACAATGTTTATTGTGTTCATAGACAGCAATTGACCGCATCTTAGAACAATGGGACCCGTTGGCTTATTATTTCGGACTTGGAGAATTTGAAACAAATTATGAAAATCAAAAGCAAAACCTCAATTTCATATCATGCAGCCTAAGGGACTTGAATGTTAAGTTATATTTCATATTTCTTTCTTATATCTACATATTTTTTATTTATTTATTTATTTAACATCAATCAGAGATACAATAAACTCTTATAGACTACCAAAAATAAAAATAAATTTAAACATACATCCTCAAAATAATAAATGACTTAAACCTAGAAATGCAATCCGAGGATGTTAGAATCAATATTTTGCTTCCAAGGATGAAATTTATTTTTAAAACATTATGCAGAAATTTTATTATAAAAGAAACTATTGATAAAAAGCCCATAAATTTAATTAATATCTTAGAAAATCACCTACCTCTCTTGGAGGTATATTGCGGTACTGAGTGCGAGATTTTCAACACTTCGAAAAATTTTTGTGAAAAAGATTTACTGAATTTCAAGGAACATGCAAAAATGTTTTATATAACATTTCTGAAAGATATCAGAAAACGATTTTATTTCGATGATGTTTTTTTTGAACTCGCTTTAAAATTTCACACAAACAAACCTCTGGAAAAAGAAGAACTTTTAGAATAATATGCATTGGACCTTACCAATAATCAAATTTAAAAGTCAATTTAAAATCTTAGTTGTAAAGAGTTTGTTTACCAGTTCATTTCGCCGTTAAATTTTTATTTTATGAGCTGTATTTTAGTTTTTATATATTATTTAATAAAAAATCTAAAAAAAAAAATAAATTGGTAAAAGAGCATTTTAACAAAATTTTAAATTGACTTTTAACTTTGATTATTTGTAAATCCCATTTAATAAAAGATGAAAAGATAAACTTTTCAATATACATAAGTATGTACATGATATGAAATGCGCAATATAATTTATTGTACTTAAATACTTAAGTTCCTTTATCTATTATAACTTTAATTTATACTTTAATAAATGAATTGTTTATGTTTTTTTTTATTAATAAATACATTTTATTTTTGAATGATAGCAGTTTTCAGTACAATTTCGACTTTTTCAGTACATTTTTGTTGAAGATTTGAGTACAATCGAAAACAATCGATTTCCATCACTGATTCTCCCCCTAATCGTCACAAGAAAGCTCACAACGAAACTCACCATAGCATGGTGAGATTTTTAAGTGTCATTATTTGAACAGCTGATTATTGAAAACGAAAAAATTAATTTATAAATGTATTGTTTTGGAGAGCGAATGGATCATTTGTATCTCTCAGAGTTTTTAAATGCCGTCGGCACTGCAAATTTTTTGATACTATTAGTTTTTTAAAAAAATGTTTGCTTATGTAAAAATGTTACTTTTTATTTTCGTGGGAAAGATCAGCAATTATATTCACTAGAACAAAGTCCACTTCCATTTTTGTGTACTCACAATTATTCACAAATCTAGAAAATTTTCTTACAAAATATACTGAATGTCAGTCCAAGAAACTTAAAAATTTATGAGTTGTGACCTGCTCTGAAGGAGATCACAGTTTCGATTGTTTTTGTGACTCTCACAAGTTGTGACTGAGCGGCAGAATCCGAAAAAGTCACAAAATTAATTTCACCTCTTCTTGTGACTTGTGAGGTATCACTGACTTTGGGGAGAATCGGCCTGTAAGCTTCAATTTGTGTGAATAAAAATAGCTTAAACTAGAATATTTTAGTTAAAACTACAAAAATTTCAAGATTTTTTCGACCTGTCTAGAAAGCTTTGACTAGTTCTTATTTTCAGTATTGGGCCTTGTGAATAAAAAAAAAGCTAAAGCTGAAACTTGGATTTTTAAGTAAAAGCTTGATTTTTAGTGAATAAAAATAAGCTTAAGCTAGCTAGTTAAAGATGTTTTCTAGTAATAGCTATTTTAAAATAGCCAAAGCTAAATTCATTTAGTTTTAGCTTGTTTTCCTAGCTTAAGCTTCAATTTGCGTGAATAAAAATAGCTTAAACTAGAATATTTTAGTTAAAGCTACAAAAATTTCAAGATTTTTTCGACCTGTCTAGAAAGCTTTGACTAGTTCTTATTTTCAGTATTAACTTGTGCGAGTTGTTAATTAAACATAAGGGAATATCTCAAAAAATAGGACTGTGAACATATAGACCCAGAAACTGACATACAAAATGTTAAAAACATTTTTTAGCCGAAACCAATAGTTGCCCTGTAGAACAGATACCAAATTGAGGCAAAAAAACTTTCCTTTCGGTCATACATGTACCAGTTTTAGCTAAAGCTAACTAGCCGAAACATGTGAATAAAAAACGAACACCTTAAATTACGAAGCTTAAGCTAGAATTTTCCAGCATAAGCTATTTAGCGTTATCATTTTTTTATTCACATAAAACAAAGCTTAAGCTAGTACTGTCTAGCTTTAGCTGCTAGTAAAAGCTATGACTAGTTGGCTTTAGCTTTCTCCAAAAAAAGCTTTAACTTTTTTTTTATTCACTAGACCCAATTTCTGACTGATTTTGATAAATGATAGCTCATTCGATTCAGTATGAAATGAACACTGAAACTGAAAAATCTTTGTACCCTATGGACTCCAAAACGGCCGGCGGGCGGCGTGACCGATTTTGATGAAATTTTCAGGCAATCTTCAGATTAGCCCAGCAGGTGATCCCGTTATGTTTATTATGTTTCAAGCTTTTCTAGCTTTTTCGCTGTCGTTGGGAAAATAGTAATACAAAATATTTTTATTTATTAAAGTTGAAAGTAACGAGTAATGTTTTACGAGCTATCGGAAATTTAAAAAAAAAAACACATAAAATTCAGTAAAACACATGAAATCTTTATTTGAATCGCTAGTACGGTCGATATAATTTAATGTTTGAAGATTATTTCATGCAAATGTTGGCCGCAGTTGCCCCTCAAATGGTCCATCCGCTTAGTCCAATTTTGGCATACTCTTTCTAGCATTTCGGCCGGTATCTCACGAATAAATGCTTCAATGTTTAGGATTGTCGCTATAGTCATGAGCCTTAACATAGCCCCACAAAAATAGTCTAGAGGCTTTAAATCGCACTATCTAGCCGGCCGATTGACCGGCCCTAAACGTGAAATAAACTGTTCACCGAACTCGCCTCTCTCAATTGGTTTTTTTTTTTTTTTTTTTTTTTTTAATTCATTTTTATTTTTCATTTATCTTAAAACTACTTAAAGCTAGACAAAAATTCATAAAAAACTAGCCTAATTATCCACTAACTTAAAAACTAACTTACTAGCTCTATGCGGGCGCTCTAAGCTAAACTATATCTTAAATCTAGTGCCTTTCGGCCTAAACCTCTCAATTGGTCCATTGTTACGCGTGATGTGTGCCATGTGGCACCGTCTTGTTGAAACTACATGCAGCGCTCACTATTCACAGTAACGTTGCGATTCGCATCATCTTTGAAGAAATACGGCCCAATGGTTCCGCCAGCCCATTAATCCGCATCGAACAGTGACTTTTTCTGGATGCATTGGTAGCTCTTGCAATGCTTTTGGCTGCTCTTCACTCCAAATACGGCAGTTTTGGTTGTTCACGTATCCATTCAACCAGAAATGAGCTTCGTCGCTGAACACAATTTTTCGTTAAAAAAGTGGATTTTCGGTAAACTTTTCAAGAGCCCATCTAAAATTCGACGTAGTGGTAGGTCGTTCAGGTTCAATTCTTGCATCACCTATATTTTGAAAGGCTTCACACCTTAATCTTTCCGCAAAATTTTCCACATAGTAGAACAGAGACCCAATTGCTGCGAACAGCGCCGAATCAATAATTCACGGTCATCAATAACACTGGCCGATACAGCTGCGATATTTTCATCAGTTTGCACTCTATACGTAAGCGTGTTGGTGGTTTAATGTCCAATAATGTAAATTTGGTGCGAAATTTAGTCACAATAGCCCGCCTCAGTAGGTCGATTAAGCTGACCATAAAATGGAAGAAAGGCACGATGAACTTCCTTACAGAGCACGCATTTTGATAATAAAATTCAATAATTTGCAAGCGTTGTTTTTCGTTTATAAGACGATTTATGGTTAAATTATAGACCAAACTGAAGATGTTTGACAGTGACACGAAACACGAAACGTGCGTGAGCTGTCAAAACCAGTGTTGCCAAAAAGAAAAAGGCAAACAAAATCACCGATTATAATCGCTATGGAATTTGGTAAGGTTTTTAATTAAAATTTACTTATAAATTGGTCTGAAGAAGGGTGTAATCACACCCGAAACGTCACTACATATAAAATAAAAAATATGTAACAACCAAAACTTGACCTTAAGCCCACTTAGGGACAAACATAAGTTTTATAATTTATATTTTATTGGTTAAAAATTTTACATTATGGAAACAAAAAAGAATGTCGGTCACAGCTTCCGTAAAGAATTCAAAGACTTCTGTGGCAATTTCAGCAATTTCTTTGCTATAATGATGTCCTTAAGCATCGAGGTTGTGGTTTCTTTGTTGTTCGGGAGACGTTAAATTAGGGGATCGTGGGGGCCAGTCGATGGAAACACTATTATTAGACCACGGAAAATTTCTCATAAAATACGCATCGTAGCACAAGCTGTGTATGATTTGGCACCGTTTTGTTTTTTCTTGTTCGGTAGGCCTAATTGATCCAATTCGGGCACAAGAAAATTTTCAAACATGTCGCATTGACGCCACGGACGGCACTCTTTGATGTACCACTCGAAAGTTTTCATTTCCCCAATAGTGGCGCTATTCTATTTATTAAAAAAGTCAGCCAAGTCGAAGTGTGCTTCCCTACCCATAATAATGGCGGTCGAAATATTACTCAACAATTTTAAAAACTGGACAGCTGAGAGGTGAACTAACGACAAACTTTGGATACATTGTATCCTCAGCTGTGACACCTGAGCTATCTTCTCAGGAACTAAGAGACAAAAGAACAGTTATAGGTATATGTAACTTGTGACTTGTCAGAGCGCATGCCCCTACGGAAAGATGGATGAAACTGTCAAGGAAGCATTCTACGAGCTCCTCTCCAAAACCTATGAGCAATGCCCCAAGAATGACATTAAAAAATTTCTTGGAGACTTCAATGCCAAAATTGGTAAAGTCGGAAAACCTAGCCTGCATGACATCACTTCTGGAAACGGACTTAGGCATGGTGTTGAGGAGCACTACATTTCCCTGCCATGATATCCAAGCTCGACGGTCGTCCAAGGCTCCCAAATCGTTTATGTTGCTATCGACGGAGGGAAATCCTCTAGCATACTGAGCGTGCGTACGTACAGATACCTAAGCCAACATTGACTCGGATCAGTAACTGATTCGTGCCAAGCTGCGCGTGCGAATATCCATGGAAGCTCTTAGGCGAACATCAACCATGAGTAGAAAATTCAACGTTGGAAGATTGCAGTCGGAAGAGACGGTCATAGCTTATGCCGACCAAATACCCTTAGACCTTGCTAGAAAGAGAAACCCTACTATTGATGAGATGAGTCCAGAAGCCCACTAGCAGCCATGCCAACATGCCATCAGGAATGCTGCAGAAGAGGTACTTGGATTCTCACAGCCGCCACCGCCGCCGCCGTCTGGTTTCACTCCTAATGTCCTCAGGCAAACAAAGCCAAAACAGAGGCTGTGGCATCAAAGGAGGACCCGGGCTTTCCGTCAGCTCTACATTGACAAGAGAAGGGATGAAAAAAAAGATTATGAGTAGTGTGAGGTCGAGGATACAGAGATGATTTAGTAGTAAACAAGTGCGGAACTTCTACAAAAGATTCAAAAATATAAAAACAGGATGAACTAGCTGTCATGAATAATGCAAAGAGAATGATGGACACACTATAGTGGAAACGCAGTCGATTTTAAAAATCTGGAGAGATCACTTCAATCAGCTGCTTAATGGCGATGAAGGTCAAGATTCCATCTGCGAGCACAACACAATATCTTGGATATACGGATGACATCGACATAATGGGAATCAGAAATGAGAAAAAGACGAAATATATGGTATCATCAAATAGTGTCGATTCCCATCGCAGACTTGGTCAGAACGTGACTTTTGATAGATATAACCAGGGGTGTCGTTTCCTCTATAGAAGGTCTGGACACTTCCATATCTGCAACCTTAACAGGTATGGAATTCCAGATTCAAGAATATGAACAAAAAAACTCAACAATCTCTCCCCAAAGCTGTTAACCTTACAAACCCGAGGTGCAGCGAGGCCAAGCGCTCGGAGACGATGCCGTAAAAAATCCAAGCAGCTCTCCCCAAAGCTGTTCACCCCACAACCGGAGCTTGGCCTCGCTGCGCCCCGGGTTTGTGGTGTTAACAGCTTTGGGGATAGCTTGGTCTCCGGGTTTAAAAATTCCATACCTCCGGTTTTAAACAAACGACACCCCTGGATATAACTGTCAGGTGGTCAGTGAATTTGTCAACATGGGTACTGCTGTGAGCTCTACAAATGACATCAGCACTGAAATTAAGCGTACAATAACTCTTGCTAAGCGCTGTTTCTTTGTAGTACGAAATTTAGGAATACAGTCCTATCAAGAAGTACAAAACTCTATACTCTGTCCAATAAAAATTGTCAGTACAAGGAAGATAGGACGTTTGTCTCTCATTCTGGTTGCATTGCCATGCATTAGTGTGTCGCCTTTTAAAGCTTTCACAGGGATTCCGTAGTTTACATTATAAATCGCTGCAAATGAGAGTAAAAAACGCGTAGGGCTACCGTGTGCCGATTCAAAACGACTGAAAACAATATTCAATTTACCTTTTCCCACAACATCAAGCGGTAAGATAATAGGCGCGTTTTTTTTTTAAGTTGAAAAGCAATACGACAACACTCAACATACTCATCTTCTTAAAATGTGTTCTCAAAAGCTTCAAATCCCAAAAGCTCCTTAATAAAAACCATTCAAAAAGCTCCTTGCTTGCAATTGAGATTTGAGAATGATAATGGTAACTCTGTTTTGATGTAGATAAAGAGCGCACGATTGTATTGAGTGACACTTGACATTGACACTATCTTGATAGTATCTCAATCTCATCAGCAGTGGGGTACGACGGTCGTGTTGGGGTGTACAACTTTTTGCAAAGATTTACAAAAACAATTCCTTAAGAAAAGTCAGTGGCTTGCTCTTTTTTTATTGGCATTTTTTCCTAACGCATTGTAGTGAGGGTGCATCAGGCGCCACGCCTTAGAAAAAGCTCTCCCATAAGGCCTGTACTGACAATTTTTGTTGGACAGAGTATAGTCGTACCGGGATTGCTCTATGGTGCAGAAGTATGGACTTTCTTGCAGGTGCATGAAAACTCCCTTGGTGTCTTCGAAAGAAACGTACTACGCACGATGTATGGGCCGGCAAAATAACACCTAGCGCAGACGATACAACCACGAACTAAACGAACTGTAAAGCTAGGTGCCCCTAGCCAAAAACTAGGTGTTCAACGGTTAAGATAGCTAGCGAATGAACATCGATGCTCCAGCACGTAAGGTATTCAACGCTAAGCCAGATGCAGATGCAGACCTCATCTTCGGTGTAGTGACCAAGTTGAGCGAAATACACGCCGACTTTGTTTTCAAAATTGCAAACAGCAGTCTAGAGATCGAGAAATGTGATGGAGTCTATTACTTGAGGTACAGGAGCACCCCGCGCTGAAAATTCGTTTACTAACATTTTTGTAAATCCAAGCATAGAGCTTGTATTATAAACAATGTACATTATGTACGAGTAAGTCATGTGTTCAGTGAATTTTAAATTCGAACTTTTTCTAATTCCTTGAAGCACAATGCGTGACAGAGTTTGAGTTGGGAAATAGAATAATCAAAAGCATTTGCATGTCGATTTATTGATCAATTAATTGCTTGAAATTTAACAGGGCAAAGAGAAAAACCATTTTTATTACACCAACAGTAAACCTGTCAATATCGACCTGCAGCACAGTGTCGTTGTAGAAGTCTTTGACAGTCTTAAAATGTTCATATCATCAGCAAATATAAGAATCTAGCTAGATATGACATGATTTATCATCATCATCATCGGCTCGACAACCGGGTTCCGGTCCTGGCCTCTTTCAACAAGTCTCTCCACCTATCCCGGTCTCTAGCCGACGCCATCCAGTTGCGCACCCCAAGGCTTCGGGCGTCCTGGTCTACGCCATCTCTCCAGCGCAAGCATGGTCTACCACGCTGCCGTCTACCATAGAATGTACCACAAAGAACTTTCCGAGCAGGTTCCTCTTCGCTCATGCGAGCTAGGTGCCCTGCCCACCGGAGTCTACCGAGCTTAATTTTTGTCTAGGTAGATTGCGTACAATTCATGATTGTACCGTCTCCGGAATCGTCCTTCCTCACATATGGGGCCAACAATTCTCCTTAAGACTTTTCTCTCGAACGCAGCTAAGAGGTCGGAGTGCCTTTTGCTAAGCACCCAAGTCTCGGATCCATATGTGAGTACTGGCAGGACCATGGTCCTGTACAGCAGCAGTTTTGAAGTTATGGTGAGATTTCTGGATTTGAAAAGCTTTGACAGACTATAGTAGGCTCTGTTGGATTTGAGAAGCCGCCCGCGTATTTCTTCTTCTATATTGTTATCGGCTGCTACTATTGACCCAAGGTATTTAAAGGATTGCACCACTTCAAATTCGTGCTCCGCTACCTTGATTGTTTGACCAACTATTCCTCTCGCATTCGACGCCACCATGTACTTTGTTTTACCTTCACTAATGTGCAGCCCCAGATTTTGTGCCGCCTGCTCTATCTGGATGAAGGAATCGTGTACAGCTTGTTCGGATCTTCCGATGATGTCAATGTCGTCTGCGTAAGCTAGTAACTGGCTGGACCTGTTGACGATGGTCCCTCTTGTTGCCGTGCCAGAGTCACGGATTGCTTTCTCCAACGCCAGGTTGAAGAGGAGGCAGGCCAAACCGTCCCCTTGTCGGAGTCCATTAAAGATTTTGATTGGTCTGGATAGCAATCCGGCTATTTTTACTTGGCTTGTTACGTTGGTCATGGTCAACCTACATAGTCGTGTCAATTTATTTGGGATGCCGAATTCTCTCATGGCTTTGTAAAGTTCTACCCTGGCTATGCTATCATAGGCGGCCTTAAAGTCTATAAACAGATGGTATGTTGGGATGTTAAATTCTAGACATTTTTCCATCGCCTGCCTAAGGGTAAAGATCTGATCAGTTGTTGATTTGCCTGGAATGAAACCACACTGATATTGTCCGATGACGGTTTTAGCGTATGGGGTTATCCGGTTTTGTAGGATAGAGGAGAGTATCTTATAGGCGGTACTCAACAACGTGATACCTCTATAATTGCTGCACGTTGTGACATCTCCCTTCTTATGTATGGGGCATATTATGCCTTTTCGCCAGTCTTCTGGCATTTCTTCTTGCTCCCATACGTGCACTATAATATCATGAATTTCTTGACGTAAGGCTGGCCCGCCGTGATGAAATAATTCGGCTGGTATGCCATCGGCTCCCGGGGATTTGTTCTGTTTAAGCCGGCCTATAGCCTTCTCAACCTCTTCTATGCTTGGTGGAGGCAACATAGGGTATTCTTCTTGAAGTAGTGGAGCCTCCACTTCTGCAGTGAGCTGACCATTTAGCAATTCATTGAAGTACACTTCCCATCGCTCCAGTATGCTTTCAGAATCGGTGATCAGATTTCCCTCTCCGTCCTTGCAGTATGTGCAGCGTGGTGTGTACTGCGTCATGTTTCGGACGGATTGGTAGAACTTCCGCGCCTGGTGCGGACCTCGCTCTCGGCTGTTTTCTATTTCACAGATTAGGTTCTTCTCCCAGGCTGATTTCTTTTGTCTGTGAAGCCGTTTTTCTGTTCTTCTGAGCTCTTTATATTCCTCTTCGCGTGCCAGCGTTCTATGAGATTGTTGCGTTGCTCGGTACGCAACATTCTTACGTTCAGTCGCTAGCTTGCATTCATCATCAAACCAGTCGTTCCGATTTTTACGACTGCTGCCTAAGATGGAGTTGGCAGTACTAATGACAGTATTCTTAAGACGTGTCCACTTTTCATTTACGTCCAGCATACTGGCTCCAGGACTTACTCTCCCTAAAGTCAGGTGTTTCTAGGGCGAGTCCTAACGCATTACCAAAGGTGTTACTGGTGTTTTCATTGCGCAGGGCAGCCGTGTTGATTCGAACCTGATCGGCGGATACAATGCGTCTTCGCAAGGCAATCCGCCCTCGGAAAACCATACCAACAAGATAGTGATCCGAGTCGATATTGGCACCTCGGTACGTTCGTACCGTCATCAAGTTCGAGTAGTGGCGACGGTCTATCAACACGTGGTCTATTTGGTTACGAGTGACTCCATCAGGTGATACCCAGGTGGCTTTGTAGATATCTTTACGCGGGAACCTGGTACTCGCAACGACCATGTTTTTCGATGCTGCCAATTCTAAGACTCGAAGTCCATTGTCATTAGTGTTCTCATGCAAACTATGGGTGCCTGCGTAATGCCTGAATACCGACATGATTTATAGTATGAATAAATAGAAAAGGTCCAAGGTAACTTCCCTGAGGTACACATAACTAGGCAGTCAATCGATTTGATAGAGAATTTCGGAATTTTTTGTGGCAGTTTTTATTTTCAAGGAACGGTTTTATACAGGGTATACAAAATGGGGAAACCCGAAAGCATTTATTTTCAATACGAGTATAATCAGTTGGAGTTGATCCATTGTCTTTGAAAAACCTATTTACATTTAGGTGAAATAGAGCTAATCCTAGGTATAATTCTTTTTGGATAACCTATTTATTCTAGAAGAAAATTTCCTTACAAAAGTTTTAGGAGGCCGATTATATCAACATCGCAAATATAATAGTGATCGATGGAATATCAAACGGCCAAAACAATTTCGCTTGAATTACAAAACAACTTAGAGCCAACGGTCGAAGCTAACTCAATCTCAAACACTTGTTTGAAATACCTAATCTTCAATTTGAACTCGAAATAGTAATATCAGAAACAACTAACAAAATCATTTGAAATGTAAATGTTGTCCAATGAAAGTTATTAACATTTCATTAAAAATAAAATAAAAAAGTTTTTAAAAAAGGATCAAAAGAATGCAGAGTAACCACTTTGTATGATGATTAGAGGCCCCCTTTTTTCGAACAAAAAGAAGAAAAACTTTACGCAATCAATTCAACACCGGGATGAAGTAAATATGAAAAAAGGGATGAGAAACAAGCGCAATGTTTGAGAATATAACCCTTTGACATTAAAATTTTGTTTCAATTTTGCCAAGGAGGGGCTGGGAAAATTTTCAGTTTGCATGCAGCGCATAGAGCAAAAGCAAAAGGATATTATACGACCGATAAAAATGTCAGTGACAGTGATGGTGCTCTCTCTGGCACAGAGAGTCGAAGAGTGGCTGTTGGTCCTTATGATTCTCTAGTAAAATATAACTCACACAAGTGTTAAAATTACAAAGTATGCTATATCAGGGATGGAAAATGAAATTTTTCAATTGTACTGAAATCAGGAATAAAATTGTACTGAAATGATGTAAATTGTACCGAAAACGAATTTGGTATGAAAAAAAATAAATAATTCAACTATTTAAAAGTTTTCCAAAGTACAATTTGATTAAAAAGAAATCTAATCAGAAATAATCAGTTTCTCTTTTTATAAAAAATAGATAAATAAATATCTTCATTTTAAAAGTATATACCATACATAACTATTGTATTGTATTGTGATGACGAAACTAAATCTTTTACTTGTCCATTTTTGCAGCACCAGCTTATACAAAAAAATTGAAATATAAAACTAAAATTCACAAATTAAATAATTTAAAAATGCACAGACGAAAAACGGCAATCACATCCACAAGTTTACAGTTTAAGCCTAGTACGCAGATCGAGCAAACACAAATTTTATCTCTACAAAATGTTTCCAAATGTCGCGCAAAAGTTTGAATTTAGAGAAATAAAAAATACTGTCAAGAATCTTTCAAGCAATAAATATTCGTATAAGTGTTTTTTTGAGTGTATTTATGGAACGGGTTGTCTTACAAAAGTCGGTCATACCTATTTGGAATCTCCTCTTGATGCTTTAAAGAGAAGCATCAGCAGCTTTTACGTAAAACCAATATTGACAGAAATCACTTTAGGAATACGGTGGCTGTCAAAATTTGTCCCGCAAAATAACGCTTCTATCAAAATTTAATGGAGACTTTTTGACATATTAAAGTACGGCAAAACACAAAAGTATCAATTTTGCGCGAGCTGCGTACCTAGGAAAAAAATCCAAGATAAAAATTTTCCCAGGAAAAAAATTTTATGGGAGACAAAATTTTTCCCGATCTGCGTACTAGGCTTTAGTGTTTACAAAACGAAGTGATGTCTGAAAGAAAGCTGATCGATGAAGAGACAGAGTGAAAACTGTAATCAAGAGTTATAAGGGTTTACAGCTGAGAGTTATTGTTCTGGTATGAAAATGAATGCATTAAGGCCAGGATGATGTATTCAACTTTCAATTTCCTTCTATATGCTTTTGTTTTTTTTTTTTTTTTTGTGAAATACATAAAATATGAAAATTTTGTAATTGTACTGAATTGAGACAAATTGTACTTTTGTACTTGTACAAACTCAATTGTATCGAATTCGGTACAATTGTATCGAATTTTCCATCCCTGTGCTATATGCTTGCCTCACATCCTACATTTGCATATAAATTGGTTTTCGGTAGCTTTCTTCGGGAAATATAAAACAATTTCCAAACGTTTCGAACTGTAATTTCGATTAATTTGTCCTCGCTCTTTCTCTATCTCTCTTAATTACAGGGCTTGACTACATACATACATAAATAAAACGAAAAACATAATCGAAACCTCACACTCGACACGGATTTTCAAAATTCAATATGTTTCGGTTGAAGGGACATCAAAGAAGGACGCAAAATAAGTTTGGAACAAAAGTTTTCCCATTCGTTTGTATGGATGCAGATTTTGCTGTTGGATAAGTTTTGTATGGTGTATGCCGTCTAAGGGCTTATTGTGGATGATAGAGAATTGTAAGTTTTTTTTTTTAAATTATGAAACTTGAGAACTTGCATTTTGCCGACGCATCGCGGTAATAAGTTTTTGGGTGGAGGATAATTTAGTTTGAAGACAATCTTACAATTAAAGCAAATGCTTCTGTTCAGCAATTAGGAATTAGATACTAGTATCGCCCATTGGCTGAAATTAAACCAAACAGAAACTTCAGGTAGATAATCAAGGGAAACATGAAAGACAACAACCGGAGAGTTGCAGCAAATTCTGGTCCAGTGGTATATGTTTTGCTTCTTCGTACAGTTTTTAAGTTGGTATACACTTCTTCGTGAGTGGGTTACGGTGCAAATTTGGAGCATCTTTCTTTCACAATGCTTCAACTTCTTCTTTGCTGTAGGTGATATAGTAAACCAGATGGGAAAGGCATAGTTCATAACGGGTCGGATAAATTGTTTGAACACAAGCAGCTTTGTCTTCTTACCTAGTCCATTTCGTCCGCTGAGCCGCGGATGGACCAAGTGCAGAGAATAGTTTGCTCTCTTAAACATCAAATCTGCTTGCATTTTGAATTTCAGTTCGTTGGAAGAGTTGATTCCCAAGTACTTCGATGATAATTTGACTGTTACTTCAGTGTTGTCACAACACCAGCGTGTTGCAAATACTCGTCTTCGAATGACAGTCTCTGTTCGGAAGCAGTTCAGTCTTTTCGCTGTTTGTCTTCAGTCCCCATTTGAGATAGTGTTCCCATAGCTTCATCTTTGTACCTGTTATATGTTGGCTAGTTGATTAGCAGTGTAAATGTAAAAGAGCAGCGGCCGAAGTTTTGATCCTTAAGAGACTCCGGCGTTGATTTCCTTCGTTGATGTTTCGTGTTTTCCTACCTGTACATACAAAAGTCTATAGGTTAAGAAATTCTTGATTATTCTTATACCAATTAATTAGTCCATGTTCCGAGAGTTTGAATAGTAATCCCTTAAACCAAACGCTGTTAAAAGCTTTTTCGATGTTCACCAAGCACGCTACAGTCATTTCCTTTTTGTTGATTCCCAATGAATCCAGTAATGAATGTAGGGTTTATTTCGAAAGCCGTACTGGAACTCCGGTATAAGATTTCTTTCTCTGCAGAAAACATTGAGTTTCTTCTAAGTTGTTATAGATCATCTCATAATAGGCTTGTTTTACCGGTATTCTTGAGATATCATTTGATATCTCTGAAATTTTTTTATTTCCTAACTTATAAACATTTGAGATAATTCACTGGAGTTCTTATTATAACATTTTCTACAAAACCAACCCAAACCTCGTCCATTTTAAAGAAGCCCTTAAAACAACTTGAAAATCAGGCCCGCAGATTGCATATAAGCCAAACCATCAAATAGCCTCATACGCACATTCTTTTACTTTTTCTAATATTTGTATTGCAATTAATTTTTAATATATCGTCGGTGAAGCGTGCAAAGTGTGTAACTCCAACTCCATCGAACCAAATTTTACAGGAGAGCAAAAAAACTTCCTATTTTCAAAGTTAGTGGTGATATTTTCATGCAATTTTAACTACTAATTTTTGATAATGTTAAATATTTATCAATATTACTCAAAAGTGAAATAATGCGCTATTAAATATTTTTTTTGGATATACACACTTTGCCTTGAAAAATGTGTCGCTCGCTCGGGACTTACACAGTTTTCTTATTCAGTTTTCCTATGAAGTAAAATCTTTCTGTTACAAATAAAATTATCAAACAAAACTAGTAACACTTATACTTTGAAAATTTAAACATTTTATTGAAACAAAAGGTAACTGGAATAAATACTTAAAATTTATTTTGAACACGAAAATACAAGAAATTTAATTGGTACAAATAATACAATAAAACTACTATTAAAACTTCAACAAAATATAACGAAAAAAAAACTTTATATTCTTTTATATGAAACAAACATACAAGAAATAAATAAAGCGATTTACTTTGTGGCAAATGGAATCGCATCATAGAAAGCATTATAGTCTGACTCTAAGTTTTTCTTTAAAGCTTGAAAGTTCCAGATAGGTAATGTTGATGTATCAAATGGGATCTGTTTCATCAGAGTTGTGCTATTTAGTTCATTTGATTGATTGATCAATTTAGTTCAATTCACCCTACTCAACTAATTCGTTCATTTTGGTTCGAAATTCTTCGTTTACCAGGAAAATTTACAAGAAACACTTTCTTTGACCCGATTGTCGGTTGTATATTGTCGCTATCTTGAATTAAAATTGAGTTTGCTTTTCCCCAATATTACTCTTAATTGTAAACCGTTTTTGAAATAAATGGAAACAATTTCATATTTAAATAAAAATCAAAAGTGACCTGAAAGATTTTATTTTCAAAAAATGTGCTATGTCAAAAAAAAAAAACGGATAAGTATATCAAAACTTCATCAAACATGGTAAAATATTTGTATCTTGTCAGAAATATCAAATTCCTTAAATTCGAAGATCATTTTGATTTATTTGACTTTTCTAACAATTTGGACAATTTTCTAAAATTTCTTATTCTTAGAAAATCTATCGACAGATACAAATACAACAATACAAATTAGTTTTCTATACCTATGCCTGTTTAGTCTGTTGAACTTGTTCATTCACAAACTACATAACTCTGGAGTTGACCCCCGCCGCCGTACATTTAATGTAGTCCATGCATTATCAACTTCAATTTGAATACTGAATGGCTATCACAAGAAACGTGTATCTCCTTTTTTTTCTATTACAGTGGACAAGTGGAAATACTCATAGCGTAACTCCTTTACGACTTTTTAGGAGATTTGTGGGAAAAATATTGATTTTCTTTATAAAAAAAAACTGTTGCTACCAGCAATTTATTATTAAATTGAACCTATCAGAACTAATAACAAAAGCTAATATTGACGAATATTTAATTTTTTTCACAACACGATGTCACTCACAACCTTTTACAACTAGAAAATATGGAGATACACTTTTTTCTTCACTAAACTGATAAGTCAAGGAGTTACACTTTTTTCTAAATTGCCATTTTAACGGTTATTTTAAATAAAATACGAAATTCTCGGTTTGAGGGATTGTAGTATTCGGTTAAATCTAACAGATTGCATCAAAATCTCATTTTCGAAAAATTTGGAGTTACAAACTTTGCACGCGTCACCGACGATATGTAATTTAAATTTGAAACTATTGAACACCAAAAAGTATGCTATTGGGAAAAATACGTAGAACCAAGAAGTATGCAATATCCGTATATGAAAAAAAAACAAACAACTTACTCGCCTAATCAAATGTTAACAATCACTTTTATGAAAATTAGAGATCAAAACAGTATACACTAACTTTGCGAGAGAAAGTTTTAAAATAAAGTAAAAGTACTCAAAGAATCAAGAAAATCAATTATAAGTTTAATTCCAGCGATGAGGTTTATTCTTGAGGGTTGTTATGTTTTAAAAACTGAAATCACCAGACGTTAAATAAAATCGACAAAAAATTGTCGACTCTGTAATTCACCAAATTAAAACATCTTTATAATCCACTACAACTAAGCAACTTGTAATTTTTTTTTATCAAAAAAAAAAAAAAAAACTTATTAATTATTAAGTTATATATTTACTATTGAAAACGATTTATCTTATAAGCCTGGCCACAGTAATCTAATAATAATAATAATTTTTATAGCTCTCATTTGTTTTTTATATGAAAATTTTCTCTTTTTACCTGATCAAGCTCATAAAATTATTTTTTTCTTATTTTTCGTTGAAAAATCTTCAATACATTTGTACATTCGTTTTCATCATTCGAATTTTGAATTCAAAGTTATTTACATCCCTATTATGACTATTAAATATTAACTTGATATTTGATATTTTTCAACAAAAGCAATTCATCGGTATAATGGTTATCACCTATCAACATTTTTGATAAATTGTGATTTTTGTAAAGGTTTTTAATTTATTGTGAATATTTCTGTTGTCAGACTTGGTATTACAGCTTTCAAAAATATTGACATGTATCAAATTTTCTATATCAGTTATGTCGATTTCCTTTACACATGAGAAATCAATTTCTGTGTAAAGATTTCGATCTCTCGACAGATTTTACGTTCCTTCACACCAAAAAAATAGATTTTTTTTGACAGAGTTCAAAATCTTCGAATCCGTATTTGAAGAGGGATTAACATTTATCCGAAATACGCATACCAAAAGAAAAAATTTGATCTGGGATTGAAATTCCTATTGTTAAAAGGAAATCGACATTAAGAAATCTTCGTTGAAGCGTATCAAATATAGTTAAAGCAAAATTGATAAATTTAACAAATTTGAGAAAAATGTCATACGTGTAACTTTTTTTTTTACAGATTATGATGAAGATGATGCAGAACGCGTAACTAAGCAAGTCAAGATTCGGAGGGCTTTACGTGATTCTTCAAATCCTTTGAATTTGCACGAAAATACGTAAGCAGTTGACGACATTTTGTTGCAGATTCGTTCAAAATGATAAGCTGAAACCCATCAATCAATCCATACCAAATGTGCTTAAGCTAGCTGCCGCTTTAAAATTCTTTGCTCAAGAAGCATTGGCAATGACTTCAACAACCAAAAATATCAGTTCTCAATGAATAGCTAAGTGTTTTGGAAAGATAGATTTGCCCGAAAATGATTAAATTTCAATACAATCCAGGACCAGCACAACTTTTTTGGAAAAAGTGTAATTTACCAAAAAAAATCGTGTAGGTGTGATCATCAAATGAGAATCAAATTCATTAATGCAAAACATCCGTGACTCAAGCATTTGGTATGTGACACAGTTAGAAGTCAAGTTAAATAGTGACTATCGTATTGGAAGAACTGATATTTGAATTCTTGGATATGGAGAATATCCTCCTTCATCGTACTTTATTATGTCGTACAGTGACAATAAAGAAAATGCTGTCCAAGCTACCTTTAATACGAGTAAAAAGCATGCGAAGATCGAAATATAATTGGGCAGACTATAGGAGTTTTGTAAAGTAGAGTTCGATGCCTTTTGCAGGCAAGACAACTGCATTGGACCGCAAAAAAGCAACTCAAATAATTAGGGTCTGCTCAGCTCTTCATAATGTTTGTATAATGTATGGTTTGGAAAAATCTGTAGCCTTTGATGAAGAAAACAATAACGTTCTTCTAAACCGTGATGTGGAAACTGATCCCATAATCTGCTGTAGGCAGTCACATAAGAGACTTCATTGCAAGATATACATACATATATATAGGAAACGAATAAAAGTGGAATAAATAAAAAACTCATTAAAAAAAACTCATAACATAGATATTGATAAGAAATAATGAAAAGTAACTAAAGGTGACTGAAAACATAAATTACCTATGTACGAACAATAAAAAATAAACTCAAAATAAATTATAATAAATTCATTCTATTTCAGTCTTCAATATTATTATATATGTAATTAAAAACAAAATCAGAAAAAAATATCTAAAAAAAAAACTAAAAATACATGACAAAAATGCGTCTTCAACATTATAAAATCAATTAAGTTGCTTTATAAGGACTAAGGATGTTTTGTTTGCTTTTTTAGTTCTCCAGTAGTTACTGTTTAAGTTGTTTTAATTTTATTTTTCTATCGCTTTCTTTCTTTTTGATATTTTCTTTGTAAGGAAGCAACTTCTATTTTTTTAATTTTTAGCATTTTTTTTTTTCTTTTTTTTTATTGTATATTTTCTTTCAATAATATTCCATATTTTTTGGACTTTTTCCAATGCTCTCCAATACATCAATGTGGCTTACGATTTTATTGTAAAATACAAGTCTCTTTTTCTCCTTGTTATCCTGTCCCTATTTTTGATGACTTCGTTTCGGTTTTAAGAGCTTGAGAACTTTTTTTAAAAAAAAAACGCATAAAATTTGCAAAATCTCATCGATTCTTTATTTGAAACGTTAGATTGGTCCATGACATTTACTTTTTGAAGATAATTTCATTTAAATGTTGACCGCGGCTGCGTCTTAGGTGGTCCATTCGGAAAGTCCAATTTTGGGTAACTTTTTCGAGCATTTCGGCCGGAATAGCCCGAATTTCTTCGGAAATGTTGTCTTCCAAAGCTGGAATAGTTGCTGGCTTATTTGTGTAGACTTTAGACTTGACGTAGCCCCACAAAAAATAGTCTAAAGGCGTCAAATCGCATGATCTTGGTGGCCAACTTACCGGTCCATTCCTTCACTGAAAATAAAATCTAGGTATATATGACAAAAATCTAGGTTGATTTAACAAAAATTTTGTCAATATACGTCCAACAAAAAGTTTTGTCAAATTGACAAAAATTATAGAATTTTGTTGAGGTAACAAAAAATATTTTGTTGTATCCACAAAATTATTTTGTTATGCTAACAAATAAATTTGTTGAAATAACAAAAATATTTTGTCAATATGACAAAATTTCGTAGAATTTACAAAATTAATTTGTCATATTAACAATTCTTTTGTTGTATTAACAATTTTTTTGTTAGTGTTATTGTTTTTTTTTATTATTATCGGATTAACAAATTTTTTTGTTAAATTATCAAAATTGTTTTGTTAAATTAACAAAATTGTTTTGTTAAATTAACAAGATTGTTTTGTTGAATCAACAAAATTGTTTTGTTACATTAACAAAATATTTTGTTAAATTAACAAAAATTTCTTGTTATATTTTGTTAAATTAACAAAATATTTTGTCAATTCAACAAAATATTTTGTCAATCTTACAAATTTCTTTTGTTGAATCCACATAAAACCAAATTAAATTTTGTCAAAATATTTTTTGTTTGGGATTTAAGTCCACAAAAATTGGCGTTTCGTCCCTACGATCTCACATGCAACCATCTGTGAGGGCGTATGGACAATACGCAATTTTTGTTAAGTTCAGTTAATCTTACATCGATTTTTTAACAAAAACCAAGTGTGAACTATACCATACACAAAAGAAATTTTTTGGTTTCCTTACAAAATAGTTTTATCTATCTGATAACATTATTTTATCAATATTACAAAATAACTCAACCCCAGAACAAAATATTTGTCTTTTTGACAAAAACGTTTTCACTTTTTGTTAAATTGACAAAAACAAATTAACAAAAACTTTGTGATATTGACAAAAATTTACAAAACAGATTTTTTGTAGATACAACAAACATTTTGTTAACATCACAAAAGAGTTTGTCGATGTGATAAAAATCTCTGTTTTATTTTGTTATATTAACAAAACTTGGTTTGTTAAACTGACAATATTATTTGTAGTGCATATTTTGTTAATCTGACAAAAAATCATGCTGGATTATAAAAATTTTGTGAAATCAACAAAATCATTCTTTCGTATTGACAAAAATTTTATCAGAACGATAAAATTGTTTTGTTAAAGGTCAACAAAACGTTTTTGTCAATATTACCTAGGAATTTATTTTCAGTGTTGAGATGAATTGTTCTCCGAAGTTTTCCCTCAAAATGGCCATAGAATCGCGAGCTGTGTGGCATGTAGCGCCATCTTGTTGAAACCACATGTCAACCAAGTTCAGTTCTTCCATTTTTGGCAACAAAAAGTTTGTTAGCATTGAACGATAGCGATCGCCGTTCACCGTAACGTTGCGTCCAACAGCATCTTTGAAAAAATACGGTCCAATGATTCCACCAGCGTACAAACCACACCAAACAGTGCATTTTTCGGGATGCATGGGCAGTTCTTGAACGGCTTCTGGTTGCTCTTCACTCCAAATACGGCAATTTTGCTTATTTACGTAGCCATTCAACCAGAAATGAGCCTCATCGCTAAACAAAATTTGTCGATAAAAAAGCGGATTTTCTGCCAACTTTTCTAGGGCCCATTCACTGAAAATTCGACGTTGTGGCAGATCGTTCGGCTTCAGTTCTTGCACGAGCTGTATTTTATACGGTTTTACACCAAGATCTTTGCGTAAAATCTTCCATGTGGTCGAATAACACAAACCCAATTGCTGCGAACGGCGACGAATCGACATTTCACGGTCTTCAGCAACACTCTCAGAAACAGACGCAATATTCTCTTCTGTACGCACTGTACGCATTCGTGTGGTTGGTTTAATGTCCAATAAAGTAAACTGAGTGCGAAACTTGGTCACAATCGCATTAATTGTTTGCTCACTTGGTCGATTATGTAGACCATAAATCGGACGTAAAGCGCGAAACACATTTCGAACCGAACACTGATTTTGGTAATAAAATTCAATGATTTTCAAGCGTTGCTCGTTAGTAAGTCTATTCATGATGAAATGTCAAAGCATACTGAGCATCTTTCTCTTTGACACCATGTCTGAAATCCCGCGTGATCTGTCAAATACTAATGCATGAAAATCCTAACCTCAAAAAAATCACCCGTTAGTATATTCTGCTCAACTGGAAATAAATTCCTAGGTAATATTGATAAAAACGTTTTTGTTGACCGAAAGAATGATTTTGTTGTAATTCTGCATGATTTTTTTTTTCAGTTTAACAAAATATGCACTACAAATAAGTAATTGTCAGTTTAACAAACCAAGTTTTGTCAATAAAACAAAATAAAAGAGAGATTTTTGTCACATCCACAAACTTTTTTGTGAAAACAAAATGTTTGTTGTATCTACAAAAAATCTGTTTTGTAAATGTTTGTCAATATTACAAAGATTTTGTTAATTTTTTTTTGTCAATTTAACAAAAAATGAAAACATTTTTGTTAAAATGACAAATATTTTTATTTTGAGGTTGAGTTATTTTGTAGATAATATTGATAAAATAAAATTATCAGATACAGATAGATAAAATTATTTTGTATGGAGAACAAAAGATTCTGCGAAAATTTTTTTGATCATGACATTTCTTTTGTGTATGATATAGTTCACATTTGGTTTTAGTCAAAAAATCGATGTAAGATCAACTGAACTTAACAAAAATTTCGTATTGCCAATACGCCCACACAGGTGATTCCATGTTAGATCATAAAGACGAAACGCCAATTTTTGTGGACTTAAATCCAAAAAAAAAACTATTTTGAAATAAAAAAATTGTCAAATTGAAATTAACCATTTATATTAAACTGACAAATAAATTTTTGTGGATTCAACAAAAGAAATTTGTTAAATTGACCAAAAATGTTGTTAATTAAACAAAACAATTTTGTTTATCCGATAATAAAAAAAAAAAACAAATTTGTAACATTAACAAAAAAATGTGTTGATACAACGAAAAATTGTAAATATGACAAAGTAATTTTATAAATTCTACGAAGAAATATTTTTGTTATTTCAACAAATCAATCTGTTAGCATAACAAAATAATTTTGTGGATACAACAAAATATTTTTTGTTACCTCAACAAATTTCTTGTAATTTTTATCAATTTGATAAAACGTTTTGTTGGACGTATATTAACAAAATTTTTATCAGATCAACATACATTTTCATCATTATCTTCTGTCCCTTCAAAAATTCGGTACTTCCATACTGAATTCCAATAAATTCCGGGTCACAGTGGTTCCATTTGTATGGGAGAAGTGGTCAAAACCCTATAAAATCTGAAATACTGAATGGATTTGAATGAAATTTTGTACACATGTTAAAATTGGCGTTTTACATATTTGGTGTAAATTTTGTTAAGAAAACATGATAAAAAGAGTAATTGATATTTTATAAATTTTCTGGATTTTAATATTAGAAGTTTTTCCTAATGAAATCTGAATTATTAAACGGATTTTGATGAAATTTGGCACACAGATTGAGATTGGTTTTATACATATTAATTGAGAACTAGGTTTAGAAAAATTTTATTTTTCATAGTTTTTAAGAAGAATGGGCAAAAAAACCCAAATTTTCATTTAAAATTATTGATATTATTGATTGTTTAGTTTTTTTTTTTAGAATTTCTTTCGTTAGAGAGTAACGGATCTGATGTTAAAAGCAATCTATTAAATAAATTGGTAATTGTTAAGACTAGTTTTTCATGTATTGTGCAGTGATCTGAAAAATTTTAAATCTTTGTTTTTTGCTTCTGCTGCCTCTTCTTGGCATAGCATTGAAAAATATGAACTTCAGTCTTTTGGTTTACCAAGTTCCAGATAACTTGGTACTGATGTTTCGAAAATTTTGCCTCAACCAAAAGTTTCAAAGCATCAACCTGTTTTACTTGGAGATTGTCTGTAGACTGGCAATGTTTCAAAACACAAGTAATATCTTCATCGACTTCAACGATTTTAGCAACTTCGTCTCCTCTTAGTTCGAGACGAGCTTTCTAAAAATGGCTTTTTTGGTCTACCTTGATTTTTTTGGCTACTTTTTTTTCTTCTGTTTGGGCCTGTGCAGAACTGAAGTCTTCGATGAAATCAAGCCAAACGCTATTTGTGGATAAAAATACGGTTTTTTTTTTTGTGAACAAGCCTCCCACTTTCTATAAAAGGACTTACATAACGTATTTATATTTTTCTTTACTTCTAAATTTTAAATTTAGTAAGTCTACATAAAAATTGTCCATGTCTTGTCTCATTAATTTTGCCAACACTTTGACCTTTCTTCGGCGTATTCTAAATATTAAAAATGCCAATGCGCTTGATCATATTACTAGAATTTAAATAAAATGCACGACTGGATCGCACGAACTTGCTCTTATGTAAAAGTACTTTGGAATTTAAGATACATTTTATAAATATAAAACATGGATTTAATGAGATAATAATGTGCAAATGCATAAAATTGCCGTCTGGTTTCCGAAAAAGTATGAATTTATGCAAATAAACTTTAAAAAATCGTTTTATTATTAAATACATTTTTTATATAAGAAATTTCTCTAAATTTTTTCAAGAAAAAATGTGGGATGCGAATTTTAAGTATTTAATAATATTGGTTTTAGGAAATAATTTCAAAAAATAATCGTTCATAGGTTTTGAAGATATTGATTTAAATTTTTTTTTTTTTTTAAAACCCAATAAATATTTTTTCGAATATTTTTATATACAATATTATTTTTAACTTAAGGGGACTCCTGCTAAAAATGTTGGGTTAAAATCCTTAGAGCCGTTAATAAGAAAGTCGAAAATCAAAAAAACGGGTCTATGGCAGGTACCGCTAATAACATTTTGCCCCAAAATTTTGTTTGACCAAAATGTAGTCCATGTCCATAATATCACACTTTATTTTTTTTATCAAAATCGTTAGAGCCGTTTTCGAGATAAATAAGATTTTGCATTACGGGTGTATGGGGGGTACCCTTAGTTTTGGAGCTAAAAAAAAAATTTCAATTTCCCCTCTAGGGAATCACCGAAGACCCTTAACTACCGAGATTGAAAGAAATAGGTCCAGGGGTTTAGGCTGTAGTGAGAGGTACAGACATACAGACACACTGAAACATGTTTTTTGTGTACTAAATTTTCCTTAAAATTTTTATAAAAAAAATTGATATGCCAATTGTTAGTATTTAATAAAATACATTTTAAAACGTAATTTAAAAATTTAATCGTGTATCGGTTTTCAAGATATTGAATTTTCAAAAAAAAAATTTTATTATTTTTTTAAAAATCCAAAAACTATTTTTTCGAAAAAATTTTTAGTTTATATGTTTTAAAATGCAAAGCAGCTCCTGCATAAAAATTTTGGTTAAAATCGTTAGAGCCGTTGGTGAGAAATTCGAAAATCAAAAAAACCGTTCTATGACAGGTACCCCTAATAACATTTCCCCCCAAAATTGTTTTTCACCAAAATATAGTCCATGTCCATAATATCACACTTAATTTTTTTTATCAAAATCGTTAGAGCCGTTTTCGAGATAAATAAGATTTTGCATTACGGGTGTATGGGGGGTACCCTTAGTTTTGGAGCTAAAAAAAAAATTTCAATTTTTCCTCTAGGGAATCACCGAAGACCCTTAACTACCGAGATTGAAAGAAATAGGTCCAGGGGTTTAGGCTGTAGTGAGAGGTACAGACATACAGACACACTGAAACATGTTTTTTGTGTACTAAATTTTCCTTAAAATTTTTATAAAAAAAATTGATATGCAAATTGTTAGTATTTAATAAAATACATTTTAAAACGTAATTTAAAAATTTAGTCGTGTATCGGTTTTCAAGATATTGAATTTTCAAAAAAAAAATTTTATTATTTTTTTAAAAATCCAAAAACTATTTTTTCGAAAAAATTTTTAGTTTATATTGTTGCAAATGCAAAGCAGCTCCCGCATAAAAATTTTGGTTAAAATCGTTAGAGCCGTTGGTGAGAAATTCGAAAATCAAAAAAACCGTTCTATGACAGGTACCCCTAATAACATTTCCCCCCAAAATTTTTTTTCACCAAAATATAGTCCATGTCCATAATATCACACTTAATTTTTTTTATCAAAATCGTTAGAGCCGTTTTCGAGATAAATAAGATTTTGCATTACGGGTGTATGGGGGGTACCCTTAGTTTTGGAGCTAAAAAAAAAATTTCAATTTTTCCTCTAGGGAATCACCGAAGACCCTTAACTACCAAGTTTGAAGAAAATACCTCCGGTAGTTTAGGCTGTAGTTCGAGGTACAGACATACAGACATACAGACATACAGACATACAGACATACAGACATACAGACATACAGACAGACAGACGGAATTGTCGGACCCACTTTTTTCGTCTTCGCTATCATCGTAATGTCAACTTTGATCAAAATCTCGAGTTCGATTTTTTTTCCAAATGCAGAACTTGCCCTATAGTACCTATATCGCAAGTAAAAAAAGGAGAATACAGTGTTTTAAAAACAAAAATCATATATATTCTTAAAGAAGAAATATAACTATAAATTAATGGGAATTTTATGTTTCGGCTCTACAGAAAAACACGAACTATGAAAAAAAACGCAAATTATGCACTATTTTCAATAGAGGTCAAAATAAAAAATATTTATATTTTTACTTGCGATATAGGTACTATAGGGCAAGTTCTGCATTTGGAAAAAAAATCGAACTCGAGATTTTGATCAAAGTTGACATTACGATGATAGCGAAGACGAAAAAAGTGGGTCTGACAATTCCGTCTGTCTGTCTGTATGTCTGTATGTCTGTATGTCTGTATGTCTGTATGTCTGTACCTCGAACTACAGCCTAAACTACCGGACGTATTTTCTTCAAACTCGGTAGTTAAGGGTCTTCGGTGATTCCCTAGAGGAAAAATTGAAATTTTTTTTTTAGCTCCAAAACTAAGGGTACCCCCCATACACCCGTAATGCAAAATCTTATTTATCTCGAAAACGGCTCTAACGATTTTGATAAAAAAAATTAAGTGTGATATTATGGACATGGACTATATTTTGGTGAAAATAAAATTTGGGGGGAAATGTTATTAGGGGTACCTGTCATAGAACGGTTTTTTGATTTTCGAATTTCTCACCAACGGCTCTAACGATTTTAATCAAAATTTTTATGCGGGAGCTGCTTTGCATTTAAAAAAATATAAACTAAAAATTTTTTCGAAAAAATAGTTTTTGGATTTTTAAAAAAATAATAAATTTTTTTTTTGAAAATTCAATATCTTGAAAACCGATACACGATTAAATTTTTAAATTACGTTTTAAAATGTATTTTATTAAATACTAACAATTTGCATATCAATTTTTTTTATAAAAATTTTAAGGAAAATTTAGTACACAAAAAACATGTTTCAGTGTGTCTGTATGTCTGTACCTCTCACTACAGCCTAAACCCTTGGACCTATTTCTTTAAAACTCGGTAGTTAAGGGTCTTCGGTGATTCCCTAGAGGAGAAATTAAAATTTTTTTTTTAGCTCCAAAACTAAGGGTACCCCCCATACACCCGTAATGCAAAATCTTATTTATCTCGAAAACGGCTCTAACGATTTTGATAAAAAAAATTAAGTGTGATATTATGGACATGGACTACATTTTGGTCAAAAAAAATTTTGGAGCAAAATGTTATTAGGGGTATCTGCCATAGACCCGTTTTTTTGATTTTCGACTTTCTCATTAACGGCTCTAAGGATTTTAACCCAAAATTTTTAGCAGGAGTCCCCTTAAGTTTAAAATAATATTGTATATAAAAATATTCGAAAAAATATTGATTGGGTTTTAAAAAAAAAAAAAAAAATTTTAATCAATATCTTCAAAACCTATGAACGATTATTTTTGAAATTATTTCCTAAAACCAATATTATTAAATACTTAAAATTCGCATCCCACATTTTTTTCTTGAAAAATTTTAGAGCAATTTCTTATATAAAAAATTTATTTAATAATAAAACGATTTTTTAAGGTTTATTTGCATAAATTCATGTTTTTCCGGAAACCAGACGGCAATTTTATGCATTTGAACATTATTATCTCATTAAATCCATGTTTTATATTTATAAAATGTATCTTAAATTCCAAAGTACTTTTACATAAGAGCAAGTTCGTGCGATCCAGTCGTGCATTTTATTTTTTAAAGAAATCGTTATATATTATTTTATTAATTACATCACCTTTTTTCAACAATTAACTTTAAACAACAGACCAAAAATGGTGAAACCACAATGTCGTATTTTCAGATTAACGTTTTTAATAAAACTGCGACTTACTACCAACAACTAATTATAGAGGAGAAACTTTACTGCTATTTCATTGTCCCGTTATCATAGATAAATATTGCATAAAAAAAAATTAGTTTGCTTAACCTTGAAATTTTGACTTTTGGCCTATCGGAGAAACCACTGTGCGGCGGCGGCGGTTCAACAAATACGAAAAAGTTCAAGAGGTTTGTTATATTGTTATAATCTCTCATGTTGTTATATTTTAAAGCTTTCTCTACCTACATATGTTATATGTTATATTAGATTAATACTAAGTTAGTTGAAAAGAAGAACTCAAAGTGAATGGTTAAACCATCACGTAAATAAAAATGAATTAAAATTAAAAGTGTGTTTTATTAAAAGGAACATTAAGATAGAACAAATTGGCGACGAGGTCAAACAAAAACAAAAAAAAAGTGAACAAAAGTGTGCAAAGTTTTAAAAACAAAACACTTAATTTGAGTACATGTAAAAGTACAAAAATAATATTAAAATAAAATGGCAAACATAACGGGTCCATTTAATCAGTTTGATGAGGCTGAAGAAGCGTGGGAAAATTATATCGAAAGATTTGAATTGTTCTTGACGGCAAATAATATAAAACCTGAAATTAAAGTGAGCACCCTTCTTGCCTGTGTAGGTCCAAAAATGTATAATTTATTAAAAACATTATGCTCTCCTGAGACTCCAAGTTCAAAAAGTTATGATGTGATCGTGAAGTTAATCAGAGAACATTTAAATCCAGCACCATACTTCCTATCAGAGCGAATTAAATTCTCGAAACGGGACCAACAAGTTGGGGAAAGCATCGCAGAGTATGTCGTGGATTTGAGAAAGCTCGCAACACATTGCAAGTTTGGTAGTAATTTGAACGAACAGTTAAGGGACCGTTTTGTTAGTGGTGTCCGCAATCAAGACGTCAAACGAAAGTTCAGAGCGGAGAAAGAAGAAGATCTCACGTTCAGTAAAGTCATCGAGATTGCAACGGGCATTGAGCTAATGGAAAGAGATGTAATGTCGAACACGTCATCAGCAGCAGTTCACTTTATCAAACAAGATAAAGTAAGCAGACGAGGAGCGAATCAACAACAATATCGGCAGAAGCAGCAGCATACGGCAATGACGAACAGCAATGCCAAAAGTGCTGTTCATCAAGAGAGTAGCAGCAGTGGAGAACACCATGGTAGCAGAAACGGGCAGAGTGGCAGCAAGGGCAGTAGGTACAGTTGTAAATGTTGTGGTAAGGCGAATCATTTGAAAAAAGACTGTAAATTTAAGAATTATGATTGTGTAATATGTGGGCGAAAGGGTCATTTAAAAGCTGTTTGTTATAAAGCTAAATTCCAAAATAATTATATGGAAATGGAAACAGGTGAAAACAACAATGAGAATAATATTGACAAGTGCATGAGCCTTTTTACTTGCGAGCCTGTGCCAATATATAAAATTTCTGATCCGTTTACGATTGATGTGAAAATTGATGGCATACCTAGATGTATCCAAGTGGATACGGGTGCTGGGGTGTCGGTTTTGTCTGAAAATGAGTATCGCGAAAAGTTTTCTCATCGACCTCTTAAGAAAAGTGATTTAATTTTAAAATCTTATACGGGAAATAAAATTTCTCCAATTGGAATGATTGAGTTGCAGGTAGAGTACAGATCGATGATGCTTCCATTAAATGCGTATGTTGTTGCTGGTGGTTCGCAAATGCTGGTAGGTCGCGAGTGGCTTCAGGAGCTTAATATATCTTTGCAAGATAAGCAAGTATTTAGTATTGAGGTTAAGGCTATGGAGGAAATGATAGGGAATAATGAGTCATTTAAAGCTAAATTGTATGAAGCTTTTCCTAGTGTTTTTTGTGACAAGTTAGGAACTCTGAAGGATAAACCAGTGAAAATCCGGGTAGTTGACGGTACAACACCAAAATATGTTCCAGCACGTTCTCTTCCAATTGCTCTAGAGGAAAAAGTTAACGCGGAGCTAGACCGCCTTCTAAAAGAAAACATTTTGGTTAGGGTTGAGACAAATGGGTGGGGCACACCAATAGTACCGGTGCTGAAACCAGATGGTACAGTGAGAATATGCGGCGATTATAGAATCACCATCAATAAGCATTTGATTCCGGAAAATTCGACAATTCCTAAAATTGATGACCTAATGACAGGTATTAAAACTGGGGGAAGGTTCACAATTCTGGACTTGAGTCACGCATATCAACAAATGGTACTGGATAATGAATCAAAAAACTTGGTCACAATAACGACACTCCAAGGTGACATGACATATAATAGGGTTCCATATGGTATAAACGTTGCCCCTGCCATTTTTCAGAATAAAATTAGTTTAAAACTTCGACAAGTCAAAAATGTAAGAGTGTATTTTGATGAGGTTCTAATTTTTGGTGATAATATAAAAGAGCACTATGATACGCTCTTAAAAGTATGTGAATTGTTTAATGAAATGGGGTTGACGGTTAGTAAACATAAAGGCCAGTTTTTTAAAGATGAAATAACTTTTTTAGGGTTCCGTATCTCCAAGCATGGAATTCGTCCAAATGAGGACAAAGTTAAGGCAATTATTGATGCGCCATATCCAAAAAATGTAAGTGAGCTTCAGTCCTTTTTAGGACTTGTAAATTTTTATAGGAAATTTTTACAAGATTTGTCTACAATCGAAGCCCCAATGTTGAATCTCTTGAAGAAAAATGTGGTGTGGAATTTTAATAAGAAATGCATTGATGCATTTAATGAGATCAAAAAGTTACTAACAGGTAACAAGATTTTAGTTCATTATGATCCATTAATTCCAGTGATTCTTTCTTGTGACGCATCCCAGTACGGGATAGGGGCAGTTCTGCAACATAAAATGCAGGGAACTGAAAGGCCAATTGGATTCGCGTCCCGGACACTAACAAAATCTGAGCAACACTACAGTCAAATAGATAAGGAAGCGCTTGCCATTGTCTTTGGAGTCATGAAATTCAATAGGTTGTTATGGGGTCGACATTTTACAATTCGATGTGACTGTAAACCTATTGTGAGTATTTTTGGTCCAAAAAAGGGGATTCCTCTTATGGCAGCAAGTTAGGCTTCAAAGATATTCAGTGTTTTTGTCCGGGTATGATTATGATATAGTTTTTGTGAGATCTGAAAACAATCAAGTAGCGGATGGCCTATCGCGTGTTCCTCTCATAAGTGAAGAGAGCGACGAACATGAAGAGAAATCTTATCTAAATCTAATTGAAGAACAACGAATTTTAGATCGGAAGCTTATAAAGAGTAGCACGATGAAAGACCCAATATTATCGCAGGTAGTAGGTTATGTACAGTTTGGATGGCCTAATGTCGTAATTGAAAATATTAAGCCATTTTTGCAAAGGCAAGAAGAATTGACAATAGAACAAGGAGTTTTAATGTGGGGTTATCGTGTTATTGTCCCCGAAGACATAAGAAAAGTCTTACTAAAAGAATTGCATTTAAACCACTTAGGAATAACAAAAATGAAATCTATCGCAAGGGGTTATTTTTGGTGGCCCTCTATGGATAATGACATAGTTGATATTGCCAATGATTGTGTTGAATGTCAAAAATATAGACAGAATCCGCCAAAAGATAGATCTCATTTTTGGGAAGTTCCAAAGGGAGCTTGGAAGAGGTTACATTTAGATTTCTTGGGGCCGTTTCGAGGAAAAACTTACTTAGTCTTAGAGGATGCATTCTCGAAATGGATTGAGGTTTTCAATATGTCATCAATGGACTCAAAATATACAATCTCTAAGTTGCGAGAGGTATTTTCGAGATTTGGGTTGCCGGAACATATCGTAACAGATAATGGCAGAACATTCACTTCTCGTGAATTTAACTTGTTTATGAAATCTAATGGGATAAATCATACCTTTTCTCCACCATATCATCCTGCGACGAATGGGCAGGCTGAAAGTGCGGTTAAAATTGTAAAAAATTGCCTAAAAAAGTTTGAGGGATCAGATTCAGAAGCAGCGCTAGCGAGGTTTCTATTTGATTATAGAATTGCAACGCATTCAACAACAAATGACAGCCCAGCAAATCTTTTGTTGAAGCGAAAACTCAGAACCAGATTCGATCTTATAAGACCAGATCCAAGGGAAGACATAATTCTAAAACAAGATAAATTGAAACAAAATTTAGAGAGAAAAGAAAGAACATTTGAAAAAGAAGATTCAGTTTTAGTTCGGGATTATAGAAATACAGGGAATAAATGGGTGAACGGTGTTATTGAAGAGCAATTAGGGCCTGTTACATATACCATTAAAACTGATAGTGGGGAGAGATGGAAGCGTCATTCAGATCAAATTATACCGTGCCGAAGTAATTACAAAATACCTGAAAGACATGAATTAGAAGTTGATGATTGTATAATTTCAAGAGTCGATGATAAAGTTTCAGTAAATGAAAAAAGTCAAAACGAACATAAAAACACTTATACGGCCAATAAAGATAAAGAGTCTGATGCACAAAATGTCAATGCAGATGGTTCAGAAAAATTAGTTGTCGAACAATGTAAAAGATATCCGACTAGAATAAGAAAACCTGTAGAGCGTTTCCAACCATCTTAAATCTATCTATTATGATATAAAAATGAATAAAAATAGAAAAGGAATATAAATTATGAATTACTATTTTTGATTTAATATGAATTTATTTTTTTTTTATGTTATTATGATATCAATAATAATTCTGAAAAACTTTAAGCCTTGGTGATATTCATAAAGTAAAATAAAAGATTATATTTAAAAAAAAAAAAAAAAAAAAAAAAAAAAAAAAAAAAAAAAAAAAAAAAAAAAAAAAATATTATATAAGATATTATATAAGAATTAAATATTTTATAATTATATTATAAGTAATCAAATTATATGAGAAAACTTAAAATTATAGGGGGAAAAATGTTATATTGTTATAATCTCTCATGTTGTTATATTTTAAAGCTTTCTCTACCTACATATGTTATATGTTATATTAGATTAATACTAAGTTAGTTGAAAAGAAGAACTCAAAGTGAATGGTTAAACCATCACGTAAATAAAAATGAATTAAAATTAAAAGTGTGTTTTATTAAAAGGAACATTAAGATAGAACAAGGTTACTTACTGCTTCTTCGCTATCAGTTAGTCACGTCAAGTTGTTGGAATCTCTGCCAGTTGCAGTCATTTTAATATTGTTGTTCGCCGCTTTTTTTTTAATTCAAATTTTTTGATTAACAGCTACCTTAGAATATTAAATACATAAATGGATCCAATGCAAGCCTTTCGACCCTTTCCACTTAGTTGAGTCGTGTTGTGAAGGTCCGAAGCTGTTTTACTCTACTGCAATTTATTACCAACATTCCTCTGGCCACTTCTGGGGTTCCCCCACCAATCGTTTGAGTTGCTTTCGATTGCTAACGATTCTATTATTTCTAAAAGAAGAAAATATTTTTGAAAACAATTCATATTTGCATAGCATTCTGTTTTTGTCTCTTACTACTAAAAGAATTTAAAAAAAATAATTTTATTCTTATGAACAGTTTTCTCTAATAACATTCGTATTTAAAATTCCTAGTCTATTACATAGGAGCAAGTTCGTGCGACCCAGTCGTGCATTTTATTTTTAATTGGCAGCGGAAATGATTAGAACGTAAGATCTTCCACGTGAAACTTCAGGAAATTGAGTTTCATTAATATCGAATCAGTTGCAGGTAGAGTAACTGGATTTCTATAGAAAAGGGTTCTTCCCAATTACATCAACGACTTTTAAGACTCATAAATGTACGTATTTTCCAATAAGAAATTAATAAAATGAAAAGGTTAATTGAAAACGACCGTTGGAATTTCCCAAAATCAAATACTTAACTGCTTAAGCATTGTGTACAACAGTGCAAAATTTTAGAAAAAAAGAATAAAAATAATGAAATGTTTCCTTTTCATGGTTTTTGAACATTTATCAAGAAAAAAGGAAAAATTTATTTATTTATAACGTTTTTCTACGTAAATAATTAGTAAAAGCCTCCATTTTTAGATATGACCTCTATAAGACGGTATGGAATAGAATCATGCAGTTCTTTACATAGTCAAAGGAAATTTGGTCCCAGGCATCACGAATAGTATCGATTAAGGTGTCCTTGTTTTCAAATTGTCTTTCGTGTTCATAACCAAACCAAACCAATTGAATCCAACTTCTAACAACCCTGAAAGTGTGAATTGGGACATTGTCTTGTTGGAAATTCCAAGGCAGAGGTACAAAAATGTTTTTTCAAATTTTTTTTTTCACCCGAAAGATAACGCGATTCTATTCACTGGTCGAAGTGACATGTTCTCTTGTAAAATTCATTCGATGCTCCTTATTTACTTGATCCGAAACAGGTTTCTTTTCTAATTTGTTTCTATAAATAGTATCGCTTTTTTTTATTATCCTTCGGACCTTTGTTATGCTGGCTGATTTTCCGCTAATTTCCCTTATTTTAGTCGCTGGTAGAGTAGAATTTAAGGCAAGCCGTACAATCAACCACTTTTCTCGTGATGTTATTTCTTCTGCTGTGCGTACCTTTTTGATTTTTCCCATATTTTTGTGGATACTCAAGATAACTGTTTACAACAGTCTTACTTCTGTTAAGTCTCCTTGCTATTTCTCGGCCTGAGAATCCTAAATCCTTAAAAGCATCTATTTTTCCTCTTTCCGTCGCTGTCAACGTCTTTCCGGAACCAATTAGTTTTTCAAATTAAATAAAAACAGTGCGAAAATCTATAGCAAATTTGTTGGCCCCATCTTAGTGATTTGCAGTGTAAGGGTATGTTCAAATGTAAGAAATTGCGTCCTCTTCAATTTGTAATATGGCCTAGGCTTGAGAAGGAAAAATAAAACCACATAACTACCAAAATGTTTATGGCGGAACATTTTAGTCGAATTCTAACGATGTTAAAACTGTTTTAGTTTACATGGTCAAAACGACAATTTTGCAAATTTTAATTGAGCTTAGCATCATACTTTCTCTAAAATTTTACTAAATTAATCTTCAAGTAGCTATTTTGTTTTTTTTTAGTGTCGTGCCAACTTCATATAACCAACCTTTCATTTGCATTTGCAAACGTCAAAAAAGGTCTGTTCATTTTATTCCCGTGTGTTCCCAAGTAATTTATTATAAAATTTGCCTCCGAACGATACTAGTTACAAAATGTTTACCTAACATTAAAATTATTAATACCTTAACACTAGGCTGTTTAAAATTTTACGCCATTCTTATAATTTCGGGCTTTGGGAGAAACAACTTTCTCACTAAAACCAATAGCTTCGGAGATATTTATCGATTAGCGTTTACCAATTGATAGATTTCGTGAAGATTTTGGTCGCAAAACTGAACTTATGTAAGGTTCTCTAATATCTTTCATATACTTCGTCCACAGTAATAAGGGTATCATTCCAGCATTACTTAACACCTTTTAATATTTTGAAAAACGGTCATTTTGATTTCTCTTCTTCAATATAAACCTGCCTTGAAATATTCACCCATTTTAATGGGCTACAAACCTCAGTCTTTTGTCTTCCATTTATGCCATCAGATAATATTATTAACGGATTATTAATCCAAAGCAACACATAATAAAAGCTATTTAACTCCTCCACCCTTCGCAGAGTGCACTAACTTCTAGAACTAAAGGATTCTCATCTTATAAAGCTGACGATAAAAAGGGCTTCTTCGTCTTCATCTTCATCGTTCCTTGTTTTTTTTATGATCTTCTTATTGTATAAATGTTGACGAAAGCCTGCCCAACCGAATAACAGTAAGTAGCTAGCTATTCATAAAGCAAACAAAAGTCCTTTTCCACAACTCAGATCTCATTTGATTTTAATTTAAATTTAATGAAGAATCAGAAGGCGCAAAAGGACCAATTCTCTTATCCTTTTTCCGAATTCACTCATTCCTCTGCTTTTAAATAGACCTTTTTGTATATTATTCTTGTTCGTTGGCCAAAATGCGGAATTGTTAAATAGCTTAACGTCCCTCAACACCTTCTTGCCCCGGCTACATAAACGTTCTGTAAATATCCTTTCGTCACTATTGCTGATGCTATGTTACAATTCCCAAGAATACTTCTTGCCTCGAAATGTGAGTAACTCAAGTTTTGTTATACTGAATTATTTTCTTTTCCCCCAGTATCAACCCGGTGAACCCTTAACCGTCTTTCTGCTCGGAGGGATTGCGTCTTTGGGAAAGCTTTTGCAGAAATGAAAATTACCAAGGCGATTTTCCAATTAGGGATACAATCTTCTTATTGTTTCTACGCATCCTTCAATATATATTAATTTTTTTTTTTTTTTGTTATTTTCTTTTTCATTACTCACATCCTTTTGTCTTATTCTTGGAATGTGTGTATGTTAAAAGCAACAGGAACAGGATCTGCGATAAGTCGTTAAACTTTATTTAAATTTTAATTCCTTTTGAAATTGAAGGAAGGGTGGGACTGGTAGTTACGAGTGTATAGAGGAGGAATGGAATCCCTTTTATACTTTCTAATTCCTGCGTATGTGTAGTGTGCGTGTAATCAAATCAAATCAAATCAAAAAGGATACCATATCTTCTTTTGTTTGGCGGCGGCGTATATGTATGTTGTTCCAAATTTTCTGGGTCTCGACCTCGAAACAAAAACAACTTCGCTATTCCATCAAAACAAACTCAATGAAATGTTAATGGAATTACCGTTATATAGAGGGCGCAAAGGTACTTCCATAAGGATAAACACACACTCATCTTTAATATCATGGAACACACAATAGCGCGGGGCGCAGTTAAAAAGGACAATTCTCTCTCATTCTCTTGTTCTTTGTTTATGCGAATGAAATCTGAATATGAATTGGAGCATTAAATGGTTCACGCTCGTTAATCTGATGACGAAGGAAGTGGATGTGGATGGGATTGTTATAGAACTTAAAACTTGGGAGTGATAAAGGTACGCACATATACCTACCTAGATATCCTTGGTTTTGTTTGTTCTAGTTTTCTAGAATATTTCCTTTCGGGTTTTTCTGGGGAAATGTTTATTTAATTTTAAGGATGTGCGTTGTAATGATTTCGGAGATTGTTTTCCTAGATAATCCATGGGTGTGAAATGTTCTTAAGTTTGTGATTATATTTTATCCTAATAGAAAAAGGGATACTGAAGCTTTATTTGTAGTTAAAAAGGTTTATATGTAATTTTGATTGTTATCCAGGAAAATAAGGTGATTTTTAAGAGATTTCAAATTACTTTTTAGACAAGTTGCCTTAAGGGAGGTTCTCCTTTTTCGACGACCAAAAATGCATTTTTTGTTTCCATTTATTTCTAGTAAAATATGTGTAGAATATGTAGCTAAAACCATTTGTCCGAATACCTACTTTTTTTTGTAATTTATAGAACAAAAACGAGACCTACCTCTTTGTCTCGAAAATTGACATTTAGCTTAAGATTTTCAGGCTTCTTTATAAGTGGCAATACGGGCTTCGCAGCAATCGTTCTACTGATGGTGATCCGATGGCATATCTTACCGAAGAGTGGAACAGATTTTTGCTTTGTTTTGGAGAAACACATTCATATTTTTAAGGAATTTCATAGAGTTTGGCACTATAGGCTCTCTTATTGAAAAGCGTGCGTTGGTATTAACGAAACCCTTATTCCTTGGAAACTATCTTCTAGATCGTTCAATACATGTTGTATTGGATGTTTTCTAGTCTGATTTCCCCAAAATAAATTCTGGTGCTCCCCAGGGTTCCGATTTGTCTCCGTCTCTCTTCCTCCTTTTGTTTAAATGATATCTTGTCTGAAACTTATAATCCACTTCATTGTTTTAGCCGAGCGACGATTCTACTCAAAGCTTCTCATATTCGTTCTCAAATATACGTCCATTTTCTTCGGAAGTGGAATTGCAACGGTGTCGTATGATATGCTCATTGCTTCCAAAACGCGGTATATCTGTCAATGACGATCCTTGTTTGGAATGACAATATTCTCAAGACCGCCAAAAAATGCTGCTAAATTATTAGAATTTCTATATCGATGTTAAAACACATGATTCACCCCTTCTGATCTGGCTACCATGCAGCACAAACTTCTCTCCACTTATTGGATAGAATTATGAAAAGAGCGTTAAAGCTGAAAGAAAACAGAACAGAAATATTAGTAATAACATATTTTTCTTCGAACAACCAATGAACTTGAATCCACCATTAAAGCGAAGGAATTAAAGGAATTAAATTTGCAAAATACCGGTCCTTTATGTAAAAATAGTAAAAAAAAATAAATATAAATGAATTGAGTGTTCTTCTTCTTCTTTATCACCACGCCACGAATACCGCCGACTGAAGGGATCACTATATTAACAAATTAATACCTACATACATACATACATATGTACTACACTTAAACAAAAAAAGAAATACACTCCATTTCACTGGCAATGGCTTGTTTTAATTTTATAGGTATTATTTTTAAAACGAATAAGATCACTAAATCTATGGAGTTAAGTACGATTTCGGCGATTTTTGAATTTAATTTTAGATAATAGATTGGGGAAATTTCGAAATGAATTAATTTCAAAAAAATATCAACTCATCAAAGTCGATCATTGTAAATGCGATTTTGAAAATGTCCACTTAACTTAAATTTAATTTCAGGGGACCTTAATGGCTAACTTGTGGCACTCCGGATGGTGCTTAAAAAATAATCTTCAATTTTGTGAAACAAGCCTTGATATGTATGATTCTTCATTCTCATGAAAAATTACTCATTTGTGTAAAGTTTCCTATGTTATCTAACCTTATTATCAATTTTACTCGTAGTTCCCGTCAAAAATTGGAAATGTTTCCGTCATGTTTGTTAAAAATTCTCAATAAAAGATTTGCATTTATATCCGTATGAAATTCAATTGACGCAAAAACTGCAAGGAAATGACCTCGAAGCTTAAAGACAATGTTAGACTTAACTCTTGAAAATAATTCAGTAGAACTAGATCCTAACATAGCTTGGCAAATCGTCAGCTCACAAGTAGAAATGATTAATAAGCGGACGAAATTTGATGAGTTAACTCTTTATTAATGATACTTTTGGCAGATGATCATTGTGCCTGTCAAAAATCATCAAAATCGAAGCATTAATGTCATTTCCCATTGGTCGTCCAGAGGCGTCTGGAAGCGTCCAGAAGTCTTCTCAAACCATTCCATTGTGAAAAAAGTACTCTTCTGAGAAGAGAATTTCGCTTCTTGATTTCAAGTCAGAAAACACTCAAGAAGCACTAATACACATACCCAAATGTCAAAAAGCAACTATCGCAGATTTTCACCAACACGACGATTAACTAATATAAAGGCAAAATTTTAAAGTTGAGTAGAAGTTGTGGGCCCCATTCCATTGGATTTCAAAATGAGTGGATCCTTGAGTGAAACCAATGGAAAACGACATAAGTAAAGCCTAGTACGCAGAAAGCAGATCAAGAAAAATTTTGTCTCCCATTCATTTTTTTTTCCTGGGACAAATTTTGTCTTGGATATTTTTCCGAGCAGTACGCAGTTCGCGCGCAAAATTCATACTGTTGTGCATTGCTGTCTTTGAATATATATAATATGGAGGGCTATGATTTTCATCTTTTCATCAAAATAACCAAGAAATTTCTATCCTCACACAAAGACAATATCATAATAACAAAAGCAGACAAAGGTAACAAGACAGTAATTATGTACAAAAAAGATTATGAAGAAAAAATGAATGAACTGCTTGAAGATAAAAACACATATACAAGACGATAAGAGTTGATCCAACAACAAAACTACAAACAACAAATAACACACTCATAAACGAACTCTTCAAAAACGAATACATAGATCGCTGGCTTAAAAACAAATTACATTGCTCAGCAGCCATTGCACTGAGACTATACGGACTTCCAAAGATCCACAAGCCAGGTCTACCTCTACGTCCAATATCATCGTCGATGAATGTTCCATGCTTCAATTTGTCCAAAAATTTAGGAACAATTGTAAAGAACATCATATCCCACAAATACAACATAAAAAACTCCTTCCAACTCAAAGATAGATTAAAAGACGTAGTTTTAGACGATGATGAAGTTATGGTTTCGTTTGATGTTGTTTCGTTGTTTACCAACATTCCCACGTACTTAGCCATTAAAAACATCTTAAAACAATGGGACACATTACAACATCACACAAACATACCAAAACAAAAATTTCTAAAGCTTTTAGAATTTTGCCTGAGGGAAAACAATTACTTCCAATATGGCGAAAGATTTTATTTACAAACATTTGGTATGCCAATGGGAAACCCCCTTTCCCCTACAGTTGCAGACGTAATTTTGGACAATCTACTAGATGACACCATAGAAGAACTAAACAAAATGGGTATTAACATAAAATTCATAGTCAAATATGTGGATGATATCTACGCGATCATTAAAACAACAGAAAAAGACATAATCCTTAACAAACTTAATTTGTACCACAACAAAATTCAATTTACAATAGAAAATGAACAAAATAACACTCTTCCATTCTTAGATCTACTACTACACAGAGAAAGCAACATTATTGTATACAATTGGTACTCAAAACCAACTTCATCAGGACGCATGATTAACTTTTATTCGACCCAACCAATTAAACAAAAAATAAATACTGCATTTAATTTCATAAACAAAGTCTTAGATCTTAGCGACGAAAGATATGAAAAAGAAAATATAAGAAAAATCAAAACAATATTAAAAACTAACAACTACCCATATTACATAATAAATAACCTACTTAGAAAAAGAACAGAAAACCTAAAAACAAAAACTAACCAAAATCAAAACAACAACAAATATTCGGGAAACACAGCTGATAGGGAAAAAAAGTTCTTCTCTTTACCATATTTCAACAATCTTACAGACAATAGAAGTTTACATAGAGTAATAAATAAAGAGAATATATCATTCTCACATAAATCAAACCTCACACTAAAATCAATTTTCACAAACACCAAAACTAAAATACAAAAACAACAACAACACAACGTAGTCTATGAAATTGAATGCAAGGGAAAAGAGAACGAGAAATGCGATCTAGTATACATAGGACAAACAAAGAGAAACTTAGCCACAAGATTAACTGAACACGAAGCGGACATAAGGAAGAAAAAACAGACAACAGGGCTTTCGCGCACAAACTGGACATTCGGTGAGCTTCGAAGAGGTAAAAATATTAGACAGAGAGAGAAAAGCAAATACAAGGCTTATGGGGCCCATACACTACGCAAACACGTTTGTTCAAACGCGTTTTTGAGCAAACATATTTTCCCCACACACTACACAAACATGTTTGAGAGATATTAGTTTGCGTGACGTTTTTCATCTCTATTTCTATTAAAAAAAAATAGAAAAAACAAAAAAAAAAGAATTTTGTCCAAAAAAATTCGTTCATCTTGTTTATTAATCTTAATTTCATGAAAATTGGCATCTGTTTGAGCAAAATTCAACACACACCACTCAAACATGTTTGTGCAGTCACGGAAAATTCAAAATTTTTTGAATTTCTTCAAACCGTTTGCGCAAATACTCGACATCGCTACACACTACTCAAACAGTTTGCACAAACATTTTTACAACAACAAAAGGCATTTGTTTGCTCAAACGGTTTGCGTAGTGTATGGGCCCTATTACATTAGAAAGCTTACGCATTCAACAAAAAATAAAGAGGACAATGAACACAAAGGAAGACACCGATAACATCAAACAAAGCTATGCTGTAGCACTTTAACAAAGTACCTGCCAAAAATCTGTGATATAAATGTCATTTCTTGTCTAATTTGATAGTTTTCTTTTTGTTTTATTTCGTTTTCATGTTTGTTATTTATTTTCAATTTGTGTCAGTGCCGTCATCGGGAGGATGCAATAATAATAAACATATTATGATATAGTACAAAAGTAAGAAAATATAAAAGTTATTGTTAAAACTGTTTTTAATATTGTATACATTATATTATTAGATTAAATAAATACAAAAACCCCTGAAGAAGTAAGGAATTCTTACGAAACGTTGGGTGAAGAATGGAATAAAGTCTTTTATTCGCATTCAAAAAAACAAATAGACCAAAAGAGCCTAATAGTACAAAATCATCAATAAACTGAAAAATAATTGGTCAAATACATACAACAATATGATTTTCATCTTAGCCATTCGGATTCGACAGAAAATAGTAGGCCCCCTTCAGACACATAGTAATGGTTGAAAGTTGTAACTGACTATAGGCTTAAGCTCTCTATACGAGCCCTTGGTTTGTTATTTATTCATTTTCTTAATCATTTATCGTAATGAAGTGAAACGGAGTTTACTTTTTTGTAACACAACATTTTTTTTTTAATTAGTTTTTATTAATTACATCAATCAGAGATTACAATAATCATCTTGCAGACTACATGGAAATAAAGATATAAATAAAAATTAAGTACAAATATTTATTTACATAAATTTATAATAAAAATGCAATGCGTATAGTTAGTTATTTAAAAAATGAAATACAAGTTTTCTTTTTAAAGTGTCTCTACTATCATGAAAGTTAAAATCAACTACATTGGAGATGGAATTATAGTTTCTCTAACACAGCGAGTTATTGGCTCATTAAGTGCATAGTTCACCCTATGGTAACTTGCACGCACAAAATTTGTCTCTCTTAGTTGGCGAGATGGTACATTTATATCAATTAGAGATAAAAGGTGAGGACAGTTGATATGATCGGACAAAATATCACAAATAAACAAAACAGAAAAGATCTTGCGTCGATTCTCAAGTGACTCAATGCCGATAAGTGGGCATCTTGTAATATACGAGGGAATTTCAATGTTCCAACCAAGTTTCTATACGACGAACCTAGTGAATTTTTTTTGGATACTTTTTAATCTATTTGAATGAGTGTTGTAGTATGGGTTCGAAACCACACAGCAATATTCCAAGATAGACCTAACATATGCACAAAACAGAGATTTAAAAGTGTAAGGGTCTGTGAACTCTGTTTAGCTTTGGCCGCAATATATTCAACATGCTTAATAAAATTAAGTTTATGGTAAAAAACCACACCGAGATCTTTCTTTCATTGACTCTTTCAAGAACAGTAATGCCAATTTTTGTATTCGAAGGAAATTGGGGAGTAGGATCGACAGAAAGAAAAACATTGACATTTGGCAACATTTAAGAACAATTGATTAATCCTACACCATTCGGTAAGGCTGTTAAGGTCATCTTGCAAACGAAGGCAATCATCTTTTTGTCTAATGCATCTAAAAAACTTTAGATCATCCGCGAACAATAGACGAAAAGAATTTAAAAAAACATTTGGCAGGTCGTTGATAAAAACAAGAAAAAGAAGCGGTCCAAGGTGACTACCTTGAGGGACACCTGATGTCCTGATGACGCACATATGGGAGAAGAAAGAAAATTGTCAATAGTAACGAACTGAGTGCGTAAGATGATAGCCAATTCAAAATATTAGAATGGAATCCGATTCTTAAAAGTTAATTCAATAAAATTGCGTGGCTGACTCTATCAAAAGCCTTTACGAAGTCGGTATAGATCACGTCAACTTGATGCCCTTCTTCAAGTTCCTTAAGAACAAAATTATTAAAAATAGAAAGGTTGGCATTTGTTGACCTACCAGAAATAAAGCCATGCTGGAAAGGTGATATTATTTCCTTGAGCATAAATGTAAATTTATTGCAAACAAGCTTTTCAAAAACTTTTGGAATCGCTGACAACTTACAAATCGGGCGATAGTTAAATATTTCCTGCTTGGGACCTGATTTGTGAAAGTGAATTGGAATTATAAAAGTTTTTTTTCCAATGAGAAAGAATTTCTCCTTTAGAAACAGAGCAATTAAAAATGTAGGAAAAAGGTTCTGAAAGTGATGCAGCACACATTTTTAAAACTATTGGAGGCACTCCATCTGGACCAGGCTGTTTATCGCAGTTCAAATCCAAAAGGGCTTTTTCTACTTGAGAACTACTGATAACTAAACGTCCGATATTAATCACACTATCAGAATTATCGTTAAAATCAACTGACTGTTCTTGAAAGGGACTTGAATAGTTGGATTTAAAATATTCAGCAAATACATAGCAAATTGTCACTTAGTGAATGGATCCACAATTATCCACAAAGGCGTCAGCCAATCTTATACATTCATTTATTATCATATTTTAATGAGTTCATAAAAAAATTATATTTTTTCATTTAATTTTGCAGTATTAAGTAAATCTACTCACCGCGTTTGCGAAATTGGGCAGATCCAGTTACAATTCATACGATCAGGATTGGCGTCATAACACACTTTTAATTTATTTCATGTGTTTAAAGAATCTTTTGAAATTAATCAAAGAATAATGAACAATTTTCAAAACGAATAAACGTAAATAATTTATTTCACCACAGAACTCAAAAACATCTCAATGCAGATATTAGATTCCGTCGTAATTTTATCTACCAAATTAATCTTGAAACAACCTTGTGCGTTAATGTTTTTTGTAGAAGTCCATCAATAATATTTGCCTGATGAAGAGTGTACACGTGCTCGAAACGTTGCTAACGAAACCCCTTTTATAGACCTGAAGCATAGTAGTAAAAACTTTTGGTTTTATTATTTTACTGACCATTCAGACAATGCTTGGAATAGTACACAGTTTTTTTTCTTTATTAAAACCGTTTAAGCTGTTCTTGAAATTAATATCTTTTTTCATAACGACTGTATGGCAGCTACCGTTATTTTTGGAAAAAGAGATAAAATGCCAATAATGTCAATAATCCTATTGATGAATGTATTGTGATGCTTCTTTGTTTCCAGCTGAGGTAGGTCAGCGGGGTCCAGGGTCAACCGAAGAAAGCAGTAAAACTCGGCCAAATAGAGAGTTCAATACTCCAGTTCCAAATTATATTTATTCAACGTATAAGTAGGTTAACACAGTATTTCATATAAATATACAATATTTATGATCTTATAATAAAAATTAACAGAGTATTTCATATACTCGTACTTGAACAAAAGGTATGGTCCTACAATAAGAGATAACACGGTATTTCATATACACTAACGGCGGTATCGTACAACAGACTCAGACAGCAAAGATTGGGATAGAGTCCCTAGTCTGAGCTTTTCGGCGGAGGTTAAGACAGCGAAGGTTGGGATAGAGTCCCTAGTCTTAACTATGGAGGCGGCAGACGTTTCATACAGCGAAGATTGGAATAGAGTCCTTAGTCTGAATAGCGGAGGTTAAGACGGCGAAGAGTAGGATAAGGTCCCTAGTCTTAACTACGGCGGCGGAGGCTTAGACAGCGAAGGTTGGGATAGAGTCCCTAGTCTAAGGCTTTCGGAGAAGGTTAAGACAGCGAAGGTTGGGATAGAGTCCCTAGTCTTAACTACGGCGGCGGAGGAAAGGGATTTCAGACAGCGAAGATTGGGATAGAGTCCCTAGTCTGAGCGGAGGAGGTTAAGACAGCGAAGGTTGGGATAGAGTCCCTAGTCTTAACTACGGCAGCGGAGGAAAGGGAATTCAGACAGCGAAGATTGGGATAGAGTCCCTGGTCTGAGCGGAGGAGGTTAACAGCGAAGGTTGGCATAGAGTCCCTAGTCTTAACTACGGCAGCGGAGGAAAGGGAATTCAGACAGCGAAGATTGGGATAGAGTCCCTGGTCTGAGCGGAGGAGGTTAAGACAGCGAAGGTTGGGATAGAGTTCCTAGTCTTAACTACGGCGGCGGAGGAAAGGGAATTCAGACAGCGTAGATTGGGATAGAGTCCCTAGTCTGAGCGGAGGAGGTTAAGAAAGCGAAGGTTGGGATAGAGTCCCTAGTCTTAACTACGGCGGCGGCGGAGGAAAGGAGAACCAAATTGGTACAGAACACCCGGTGGTAAGAAGAATCTGATTTCTGCTGCATTTCTACCTCTTACTTGTCGACTTGGCGGCCACAACCAATTGTGGATTATAAAGTTGGCGAACGAAATTTATTTGCTGTCGTCGACAACCATCTGTGTGTGTCCTCTTTTGGACGCCTTAAGGTATGCAATACTTTCTGGCCATTTCATCCGGTGTGGTAAGTGCAGTAGAATTCCGGCGTTCGGTCTTCTTAGGTTGGTAGAAAGCTGTAATTACTTCAAAAGATGTGACTTCGTTACAGTATTGCACGCTGCACGATGAAGTGCTAACTTCAATTTTGTAACACTATCATATTTTGTATGTGTAAACATGCGTTTCGTGTAGTAACTTACGTACCTCGGGGAAGTTTTACATTGTTTACATTGGTTGCGTACTTCCTACATCGTGCTTACATTGTCAATAGATTGAAGTCTCGATTTTAGTACTTTCCATTGATAGTTAGAACTAAATATCATCATTCCCCTAACATTTTCTTCACCTCTCACTGCTCACCCAATATGTCAAAAAGACGAAAGACGAAACAACAGCGTCAAATTTCATTTAAAGTTCATCCAATATTTTATTTTAATCAATTCCCCTTCTCCCGCTAGTGATGGACGATTGCATTTTATTTTATGCTCCGGAAAATTGCATTTCAGAGTTGACATTTAAAAATCCAGAAAAATTATTTATTTTATTTTCTGCTCTGGAAAATGCATTTTCAGGGCAATCGATTGACATTTGCAACGAAATATTCTCTATGTCCAATATAATGCCGAATTTCGAATAATAAATATTCTACATACATACATCAAAATAAAGATGTCTCTCCATCTGTCAAGCCATGAACTGGATAATGACTATGATGCCAATGAATGGAAGATTTATTTTGTCCGTTTATATTTACTTTGAAAATTTCCCTTACAAGATGGTTATGATGTCAATCCGTTTATAAATCTTTGACAGAGAGAATGAGATAAATTACAGAAACGTCAAAAAAAGTTCGAGGATTGAGTTCAGTGTGACCACCGTACCTATAGCAGAAAAAGGACATCAAGAGTCATCTGTCGTCTGTTTGTAATATTTGAAGTGAAAAAATGTAGCGCAGTAAAGCTTGGTTTTCACGCCTTTCATACAAATTGTCAAAAAAACGAAACGAAAATAATCGTGTAATCAGGCTCCAAGAGGAAAACTGACGTATCATATTTTCGTTCAACATTAGGGGCGTTCATATTCTAAAATATAATTATTTGGCTTGCACGGCATGATTGTGTACATCTTAAGAAAATATATTAAAATAACAGCTGTATTTGCGGTGGATTTTATTAGATTAATGTAAGTTTTCTGCAGACTGCACAACTAATTGTCGCAGTTTTTGTTTGTTATTTAAACTGCTTTAATTGAACCTTGGCTGCAAATTGTCTGACAGTGAAAAAAATTGTATGATTTACAATTTCTTCATTGTCAGAAACGTCAAACAACGATAAAAATTGGCAGGTCTGACAATAAATTGTGTGTGTACACGATTATCAAATACCTTACAATTTAAGGTCTTACATTTAATTGTCAAATACATTTTCTGACAATTAATTGCAAGATTACACGATTCTTACAATTAATTGTCAGACAATGATCTAACAATTAATTGTCAGATACAGTTTTTGACAATTAATTGTAAGACTACACGGTTGTAAGATGTTGTAAGCATATGTTTCACTGACAGATCTGACAATATTGTAAGATCTACCAATCGTGTACAGTACACTTAGCCTTAGTCGATTCAATAATTATGGTCAGACTTGTACTATAGCCACACACGACCATTTTCTTTGTTTACGTCCCAAAATCCACACCAAACTGTCACTTTTTGAGGATGCATTGTTACGTGGTGAACCTTCTGTCTGTGAGTTGGTGTCGTCCCGTTAAACGGCAAATTTTGCTTCGGGCTCTACTGTACACTATCACTGACCGCGACGATGTTCTCAGCTGATCTTGCGTTCCTTTGACGAATCAGTAGCATCAAACTTGGCCACCAAACGTTGAAGAGTCTACTGTGAAGGGTCATCAGGTCACGACGACGCGACGTGCTCAATGTTTGCACTAACGAACCCTCAGTTTGATAATTAAGTTTTATCAGCTGGACGTGCAGTTCAATCGTGTAATTTTCCATATGGTTTGACATCAGTAGCTATATAATAAACAACAGATTTGACAGCTGTCATCAGAACAACACTGTTCCCTGAGCACTACGATGTATTTAAGAAACACAATTTAGCAATGAACTGTCATTGTATCTGTTAAATTAAAGCCGTTCTTAAAACGTTCTTTAATGTTGGTTATTAAAATATTGAGTGAACTCCTTATAACAGCTTACATATATAACTTTGAATTGGTTTAATAGCTTAGGAAAAGATTTTGAGTTTTGATCAAAACAACTTTACACTTCTCCTTAATTGATTGATTGAGTTGCTTTTGATTATTTATATGATAGTTTATGGGCATTAAGAATAAACTTAAATTTTTTCCTGCGCTGTTTGATTGTTTCACATAAGTGCAACATGATGTAGCTGATGTATTTAATTCGACATCAATTTTTTAAAGTTTTTATTTTTCATCTTATGGGCTTTTTTGCGTTTTTTGTTCAAAACAGCACGTTGAAAATTCTTTGAACATCCTCTAAGCCGAGCGCGTTCTGAGCAAATGATCCTGAGCTTTCATGTATGCATTTTTATTTGCTTCTGTTCTACCCATATTTTTTTGAGTGTTCTGATTTGTTAAGGAAACACACCCAAGCCTCAAACTCTCAAGATCAAGACTCTTCTAACCTCAGCGACTCAGCTTTACTACTTCGAAAAAAAAATAGAATTAGATTTTTTAAAAAAATCCAGCAAATTGGAGCTTTCCGCAGATGTCAAAATAAAAATACAATTAAATTAAATTAATCATTTAATAAAAATACCCATTTTACTATGAATTCTTGGCCCAGAGTGAACACGATCGAGTTTTTTCCGAACCCTGCCTCTGCCTGCAAGTGACGTGTATTTTTGTGCTCCATCCTAAGATCTTTTTATTTTTATTTTCATCATAATAAATTAATTTATTGATTTAATATTTATTCTATTTAAAAGTGTCACTTAATTTCACAAAGTGTTGAACTAAAATACAATGTGGTCTTTTAATTAATTAACTTTAAACTTTTCAACATTTTTTCATTCTGTGCTTTGGCAAACCTCCATCAAGTGCTTTTTTTTTATCTTTCTTTTTTTTGAGTGGAAATAAGAATAATAACTATCGCTGTTTCTTTCTCTGGGTATCGTGGTATTTTGCTATTACATACTTTAGTGATTTATATGAAAGTTTTTAGCAAATTAAAAATTATTGCATACTTTTAAAATATATTGCATACTTTTGTGCTATTTGTGGGTTTATTATATAATCTCTGAAAAACAAACAGGGCCGTAGCTCAAATTGCACCCAACTTAAATTTTAATTATTAATGGTGACCACAATGTCTAAATGTGAGAAATGTTCTGAAATCTGCGACTTTATGATTGATTCAATCATGTGCCATGGTAACTGCCATAAAACATTCCACGTTCAGTGCATTGGAGCACCTTCTAGTTCAATTAAACTTTTTAACAAATCGAAACCGTTTTATTTCTTCTGCGATAATTGTGATCCTTTTGCCCAATCTAACATTATACGTGACGTTCTTTCTAACTCAAAGATGATTGATAGATTACAGAACCAACTGCTCTATTTGAACGATAAAATTGAAAATATCTCTAATATACCAATCTTAAAACGTCAACAAACAAGAAGTGCATTAAAATCTCAAAGTGCCCCTGTCGATAATAAATCCTTTAAACGCAAAAGTGAAGAACTAGATTTGACATTACCAATCCCTTCGAAAAAACAATCCCCTTACTTGCCCCCTGAATCTCCTCAACAACATCCTTCTAAGCTTTCTCAACCATCAGATACACATGCTCAACTTTCCGCTACACCGACCCAAACTCTATCTATTCCTCCAATCCAGCCTGCATCAACTATACCTCCATCTAATCAGCCTTCAGCTTCTACATCAAATCTCTCTCAACAATCATCTGAACAACCTCCATCTTCAACATCGATTGATGCTCAAATTTCTGTCCCTGCATCAACTCAATATCCATCCGAACAACCTACAACTTCAAATTCAAATCATGTTCAACTACCTGTTACATCGAACCAAACTTCATTAACGCCACCTTCAGCTTCAACAAAAATTCCTCCCGTCAACCCATTCCGAAATTCGCCCCCGCTCATCGTGGATAACTTAACATCGCCTATTGACTGTGGATTAAAAATTGTAGAAGGACAAAAAACTCTCTTCATCTCGAAGCTTGAACCCTCCACGAATGCTCTCGATGTTAAAAACTTTATTAAACAGAAAATTGGGACGCTACGTTTAACGCACGTAGAGAAAATGATTCATCGTAATTTTGCAAAATACTCTTCGTTCAAGATTAAAGTTCCAGATTCTATATTTTATCTTCTTAACTCATCGTCGTTTTGGCCAAAAGGAATTATTTTGCATGAGTTTCAAAAGAGGACGTCACCAAATAATCATAACCATTTTCAACAACACCTGACAACGCCATACCTCAAACAGAGCAGCTTCAACCAGTATTAATTTACTACCAAAATGTAAACGGCCTTCGGACAAAGACCAATAAGGTCTACAAGAATATAAACAACATTCCCCACGATGTACTTGTTCTCACCGAAACTTGGCTAAACTCCTCTTTTGTGGATACAGAAATTTTTAACTCCAGCTTTCAAATTTACCGTCGTGATCGTCATCATGATCCCACCGCTACTGTTGGTGGTGGTTTGTTAATTGCTGTTCGTAACCACTTTCTCTGTAGTCTTGTCGATGATTTTTTGGATACCGATGTTGAAGTTCTGTGTGTGAAAATAAAAATCCTGTCTGGTCATATATATGTGGTTGCCTGTTACATCCCACCCTCTTCGAACAATGACGTTTATAATAAACTATTTGAATGTTTGGAAACTATTCATGAACAAATTGATGACGCAGATGAACTATTAATAATCGGAGATTTTAATCTACCTCACCTGAAATGGTCAAAATCTACTCATTGCGATGCCTTTCTACCTGTTGACGAATCGAACAACAATGAGTTTCTTGTTATTGACGGAATGGCTTCTTTTGGTCTTGATCAATTAAACGGAGTTAGTAGCCAATTTGGCAGAACTTTGGACCTTGTATATTTCTCTGATGTCTCCAACTCTGATGCTGCAGTATTATTGAGTGAAACAACACTTGTAGAAGAAGATCGCCACCATCCTGCATTAACTATTTCTCTCAACTTAAGTATTTATCATTCATCTAATATTTGTAAGGATAAGCATGAATTCAATTTTAAAAAATGTAATTTTACTCAATTGTTTAATTTACTTAATGACATTAACTGGGATTCTGTTTTCTTCAATGTTAATTTTGACGATATGATTGAACATTTTTATGAAATATTATTTGTCTGCTTTTTAGAAACCGTTCCTTTGCGCAAAAAACGTGTATTTAATAGCAGCCCGCCATGGTTTGATCTGCATATAAAAACGCTTAAAAACAAAAGAAACAAGGCTTGGATAAAATTCAATCTATCAAGAACTGATGAAGCCCTTAATAGTTACATTAATTTAAGGGATGAATTTGTAAACTATTCTAACTTTCTCTATACAAGCTTTATATCTAAAACAGAAAATGAACTTAAATCTAATCCACGTAACTTCTGGAATTATGTTAATTCCAAAAGAAAATCTGACGGTTACTCAGCACATATGAGTTATAATAATTCAACTAGCCATTCCCCAGAGGTTATAGCCAACATGTTTGCCGATTTCTTTCAAGGTGCCTTCGAAAATGCTTCTACAAATGACTCGAATATAACTTATCCAATTGATGAGTTCTCACACCTTAACTCGATAAATTTTGCAATTTCTGAAGCAACTATTCTTGACTATATCGAAAAGTTAGACGAGTGTTTTAGTCCCGGCCCTGATGGCTTGCCGTCTTCTATTTTGAAAAAATGTGCAATATATATGTCATACCCGTTATTTTTGCTTTTCAACATGTCAATCAGTAGTTCAACGTTTCCCGCTATTTGGAAAAATGCATTTCTTACTCCCATTCATAAGAAAGGTCAAAAAAAATTAGTAACAAACTACAGACCTATTGCTAAGCTCTCTGTCATTCCTAAATTGTTCGAATCCATTATCTGTGATGTTCTATCGTTTCACTGTACCTCTGTTATATGTGAAAACCAGCATGGTTTTGTGAAAAAAAAATCTACGGTCACAAATTTACTACAGTTTACAACGTTCTGCTTAGATGCCTTTGAAAAGTATAAGCAAGTAGATTGTGTTTTTACTGACTTCAGTAAAGCTTTCGACAAACTTAATCATGAAATATTACTTATGAAACTAAGCAGCATTGGACTTAATAATCGCTTTATTTTATGGATTTCTTCGTATCTCAAAAATAGATTTTATAGTGTCGTGTTTAAAAATAAACGTTCTAAATGGTTTCTTGTAAATTCGGGTGTACCACAAGGTAGTCATCTTGGTCCTTTATTGTTTGTCTTATTTATTAACGATCTTCCTTCTGTTTTGAGTAACTCTATGTCTTTATTTTATGCCGATAACGTGAAAATATTTCGAAAAATTGACTCAGTAGCTGACTGTGAACTTTTACAGAAAGATCTTCAAAAATTCTGGGAATGGTGCAATACTAATCGTCTGTCTTTAAATATTGACAAGTGTAAAACCATGCGTTTTACACGCAAACACAATGTTCTGTCATATACTTATATGTTGAACACGTCTCATTTGTGTAGTCTGTCAAGTTTTGCTGATCTCGGTGTGGTATTGGACTCAAAACTTTCATTCACGGACCATTACAATTGCATTATAAAAAAAGCTAATAAGATGCTTGGTTTCATTAAAAGGTTTGCTCGTGACTTTCGTGATCCTTATGTTCTTAAAATTCTGTATGTTTCATTTGTTAGGTCTATTCTGGAATATGGTTGCATTGTATGGGCCCCAAATTACGCGGTTCATGTCAACAGAATAGAGTGTATTCAAAGAAGATTTATGAGATTTTGTTTACGTTTTCTTCCTTGGTCTAGTACTATTGATTTGCCACCTTATACACATAGACTTCAACTAATAAATCTTCCATCCCTTCTAAGTCATCGTGAGTACTTACAGTTCTGTTTTATTATGGGGATTGTTAATGGAACAGTTACAGCTCCATCGGTTCTTTGTAGATTGAATTTTAGTGTTAGTCGTTCTAGCTTAAGAAGGCAATTGCCTCTTTGTAATATTTTCAGTAGATCTAACTACGGCGCCAATAGTCCTCTCAATCTCTTAATAAATGTCTTCAATAAAAACTATTTTCTTATTCATTCAATTAATGAAAACGTAAAATCACACAGTTTTAAGAATATGTTCTTCATCTTTAACAATTAAATTTAAAGTATAGATTTAAGTATTTTTAGTTTTTTATTATGTAAATAGTATCATATAATTAAAGATTGTTGCGTTAGTATTTAACGTGTTGAATAAAACTCTAAAGTTTGGTACAGGGTTAAAACCGAAACCGGTTATTTTCTTAAGGTTAATCGGTTTTCATCGGATAATTTTTTCTTTCGGTTAAAACCGGTGGTTTTTACCGGGTATTTACTTTGATACTTTTATCACATATAATACTGTAGTGGTAGGAAGGTGAAATCACAACTTTCGCAAAATTGTGTTGTTCGATGTCACCAACACTACCTTAAATCAAGTAGGTGACTTTTCGAGAAGTTTCCATTTTGTCAATATTATTATTTGCCTTTCTTTCAACACGGCATACAAACGGTGTACATATGTTTACTTTCCTTTCTGTCAGCTTATTTTATCTCATTAAACTACTGCTTTTGTTGTGTGATTTATTTTCCCAAATTAATGTGAATTAATTCCGTATGCAGAACATCACGATCACGGGTCTTGCCTATTATTCCACTTAATGTTTGACGAGATATGATTAAGAATGTTGCAATTCCTTCATCGCTGTCCCCAGCTCGGATTTAATTAAATAATCAATAAGAGCCAATTAACGACAATTGTGCATGTCAGATAATCCTATGAGATCTGCTGTAAAGTTGTTCAATTGGGTTTTGGACAGCCCTATCCAGAAATAGACTAATTCATCGGACATTAACTCAATATCATTCGAGTCGAACGAATTATTTCTTTCTGTTACAAATGTAGCCAAGTCGTCAATATGTTCTATACAGTAAAGGTATTAGGTTTTAAAATATTAGATAACTTTTCATCCCAATCATTATTCTGCAAATAAAACCTGTGCAGGGACGGGTTAGAATATTCCTGCAGCGCCTCCCCGCTTGTCGTAAAAGGCGACTAAAGGAGTAAATACATCTAGGCCACAAACAGCAAGGTGAACCTAGCGACACGTAACACCTATAAACTTTCCCAAAAGTGTGCATGCCAGTCCCTGGGTTGGCACGACTGGAGATCACCGGTGCCGTAAAAGAGAGATCAAATACAAAACTGGAGCATGCACACGTCGATACTTACAACCAGGATTTTGTGAATTAAAGCATTATGGAAGTACTCGTTCAAAATGACACTACCCCGCCAGGCACTACCATTGTTACACATGGTACTGATCCTGGACCGAGCAGCAATGCTCGGGTCAGAGCTAGACGGATTCCGGGGGCTAGCAAAGTAATGCCGCAGATTATACAAAATCTGAGAGTTGCGAGTTGGAACGTTGGCAGTATGACAGGTCGAAGCTTCGAGCTGGAAGAGATGATGAAAAGAAGGCGAGTGGACATCTTATGTGTTCAAGAAACAAAATGGCGAAACACGGGAAACAGGGCCCGTTTCTTGGATACGAGGAGAAAAAACTATAAGATGTTCTACTATGGAACGGAAAAGGGTAAAAACGGAATCGGAATCATCCTTGCAAAACATCTATTAGGCAGCGTATTGACCATTTCGAAATCCAGCGACCGTTTGATGTCCCTTAAATTGGTGATTAAAGGAAAGTTGTGGAATATTGTCACTGCATATGCTCCCCAAATTGGATGTGAGCAGGTGCAAAAAGATGCATTTTGGCTAGACTTTCACAATCTACTTAAGGACATCCCAAAGGAAGAGTTTTTGTTCGTGGGCGGAGATTTGAACGGACATGTCGGGAAGACAAACGAAGACTATGAAGATTGCCATGGAGGCCTCGGATACGGCACCAGGAACCCTCCTGGTGAAGACATCCTGAGCATGTGCAAAACATACGGTCTTATCGTACTGAATACCATGTTCATCAAACAAAGCCGACACCTGGTCACTTACAGCAGTGGTGGAAATGAAACCCAGATTGATTACCATTTGGTATCTAGTTTCATGAAACCCCGGGTAAAAGATTGCAAAGTGATACTAGGAGAAGCGATCGCCCACCAACACCGTCTCCTACTGACAGAATTTTTTATGGAGACAGTGAACGACAACAAACATACAAAAACTTTTGGGAAGATCAAATGGTATAATCTGGATAAGGAAAAAGGCGAAGCTTTTATTTCGAATATGCAAAACGTTCTGTATAACAACACCGATATAGTTCGAAATGAAGAGAGTACAGCACAAAGTATGTGGGATCTCCTACAGAGAACTTGCAAAGAAAAAGCCAAAACACTGTTAGGGGTTTCAAAAGGACACAACCAACAAGGCAAAGAAACATGGTGGTGGAATGATGAAGCTAAATCAGTTATAAGTAAAAAGAAAATGGCTTTCAAGGCTTGGTCGAAGTGCCCCTCTAATGATACAGAGCAAAAGTCACGCCTCGAAGTGGAATATAGAAACTGCAAGAAAGAAGCGAAGAAGAAGTGCGCCCAAATTCAAGCAAGGAATACAGAAAACCTGTATCGGGAGCTGGATGAAATTTCTACCCCGACAGCTGGTGCTATTCAAGAGCTACGGCCAAACACGAATAAGGGCGCAACTATCTTCAAAATAGCCGCTCAAAGAAGAAGAAATGCCCAGGAGATTTGTTCGCCAAAGTTCATTAACAATGCTCAAGGCCAACTACTTGTGGAAGACAACGAAATTCTTCACAGGTGGCGACAGTATTGTGACGGACTTCTAAACGAACAATTTCCAAGGCTATACTTTCCAATAGCTTCACCTTACTTAAGCGAAGTATCCGACGTCACAGTCGAAGAAGTTAGTGAGGCGGTAAAATACTCCAAAAAGGGAAAAGCTGTTGGCCCAGACGAAATACCCTCAGAGTTTTGGAAAAAGATGGGAGACATCGGGCTTAGATGGCTCATGATTCTTGTCTCCAAACTTATACGAGGTGATCGCATGCCTAATCAATGGAGGGAAAGTTACCTTCTTCCAATTTATAAAGGAAAGGGTGATACTCGAAGCTGTGATAATTACCGTTCGATTAAGCTGATGTCACACACCATGAAGATCGTTGAGCGAGTCTTGGGTAGCCGACTGCGAAAAATAATTAGGCTATCTGATGACCAGTGCGGGTTTGTCGGGGGTAAGTCAACCACGGATGCAATCCAGAGTATAAGAATAATTATGGAAAAACATCGGGATTCTTTGGAGGATTTGCATGTCGTATTGGTTGATTTTGAAAAAGCATTCGATCGGCAACCACGAGATCTAATATGGGTGGCCCTCAGGCAACGAGGAATTCCAGAAACCTATGTGCGGATAATTATGGACATGTATGATGGAGCAGTTACTAAAGTAAGATGCGCAGCTGGAGTCACCGAAGAATTCGAAATCACAGTAGGTGTACACCAGGGAAGTGTCTTGAGTCCCCTGCTCTTTATTACAGTTCTTGATTACCTGCTTGAAGGCAAAGTGACGGATCCAAAAGTACATCAGTTATTCTTTGCTGACGATGGAGCCATCATAAGTGAAGACCCGATATCCCTACAACGAGCACTTGACGTATGGGTGGATGTTCTAGAAGGAAGTGGGTACCGCATAAGCGCGAAAAAGACAGAATACCTATGCTGCCCATTTTCTGATCCACACAGGCCTATTCCAGACATTTATTTGAATGGAGTAGTGCTTCCCAAGTGTGAAAAGTTTAAATATCTGGGGTCTATGATAAATAACGAAGCTACTTGTGATGACGATATCAATCATCGCGTAAGCGTAGGGTGGATGAAGTGGCGGGAAAATTCTGCTATCTTCTGTGACCGAAAAATGCCCCCTAAGCTGAAAGGAAAGCTCTACACTTCAGTTGTGCGTCCAGCACTCACATACGGTTCACAATGTTGGACAATGTACAAAAAGTATGAGAGTAAGCTAACGGCAGCTGAGATGAAGATGCTTCGTATGACAGCAGGAGTTACAAAGCTTGATCGAATTAGAAGTACGAAGATCCGAGGAAGCCTTCATGTTAAGAATACCATTTCCCAAAAAATTGAACACGACCGACTCAGTTGGTATTGCCATGTTCAAAGGAGAGATCCTGAGAACCCCGTCAAAAAGGCAATATCATACAACGTTCCAATTCGAAAAAAAGAAAGGTAGGACTAAACACTCCTGGTACAAACAAATGCAAAAACACCAGCATTCAGTTGGCCTCAGAAATGGAACAATACAAAACCGGGAGGCTTGCCGCCGATTTCTGAGGTCAACCCGGCGAACCCCACAGGCGGATCACTAGTGTGAAGCAGATACGTGGGAGAGTTATGATCCCCTCGACATCGAGATCATAACAGCGCCGAATCAAAGGAAGAAGAAGAAAGAAGAAAACCTGCATATTTTGCACATTTTCGGAACATAAAAATTAAAATCAATAACTAACTTTACTCTGAGCCATAATTCACCATGCCACGCTCATCCAATTCCGTCAGTATAGGAAGTCGTTTATCATGGCCCTGTAGTGTTCGCCAGTAACAGTTACCATATTGCCAACGGTGTCCTAAAAAAAAAGTCGGCCCTATCACTCTCCTGCATGAATGCCGCTGCACACAGTGGGCAGTGGCTATGAGTAGATGTAATGGCTCATCGTGCATCACACGCTGATTTTCTGTGCCCCAGAAACGGAGTTTTTGCTTACTAACGTAACCGCTTAAGTAGAAATGCGCTCGCCGCTCATCATGATTTTCGAAACAAAATCGTCCTCTTCGTTATTGAGATTGGGAATGGCTTGACAGTAATTCAATCGTGACGAATGGTCAGCAGGCGTAGACGGATTCACTGTTTGCAGTTTGTACACAACACGATTAAGAAATCGACGTCGAAACTCACACTGCGCTAACACCACCAACCGATTATTGGTTGACACAATTATTCCACGCTCTTGCGGAGTATAATGTATAACGCTCCATTGCTTGTCTGTTTGTATACTGCAGCTATCTAGTTCACAAATGTCTAATATGATTGACGTACGACGCCATTTTCAAAGATTATAACATCTTCCGATAGGGTGATTAACTTTGCGCCATCGTGTATATACTCGCTAATACTATAAAGGTGGTGTAACAAAATGCCACTATATTTTTTAAATTCATAAAACTGAAATTATCTTATCAAATATTTAAATTAATTTCTGTAGATTTGGACTTTAACAACAAAAAAACAATATTCAAAAAGATAATTCACAAATTATAACGATTACATTTTTTTTTTTTGCTTTTAAAATTCTTCAACATTGAACTTGCACTGCGAGCCAGCCCGAAAAAAAACCTTAAACCGTACAAAATGCAATAATATTCAAATATTTTCGTTTGTTAACACCGAACAATGTGAGTTTAAAAAAAGAATTGAAGTTCATCGACCTACCTTGAGCTTAAGAAACTTACATCAATCCCACCCATCCGTTCCATTGATTCCACACCCCACAAGCATTACTAAAAATCTTCTTTATGTTCTCCCGAAAAAATAAAACGAAAATCTTATTTTGGTTCTATGGGAATGGGTCAATGCACTCAAGTTTGTCGAAGCTCCAGAAAGATTTTCATCTTTTTTGTCTCCTTTCATCTGCCCGCACAGATTGAAGCTGGAGTATCCAATGTATCCATCAATCAACGACCTATATGCTTTGCTTATGCATCACCAAAAATAGCCTCCGTTATAAAAGTGATACGTGTCAAATCCCATGGATAGAAATAGATATCGCTTTTGACTTGGGGATATCTTCTATCTCAGGTGTTCTTTTTTATACAAATACCTGCATATATACAAAAAGAAACAAAATGAAAAAAAAACTTGTAATACGATTTTAATTAAAAACCATTTCAATAAATTTTCCTTGTTTCTGAAATCAGAAAAATTTATACACCACATTTAGGCCAACTGTTTCATCCTTCATTTTTTTAAATGTTTGTTGTTGTTGATAGAAAACCAACGAGGACGATGTAATTACCCCAACAATATCCTAACGCCCTTTGTTTTCTTCCTGTTGTGCAATTATAATCCTTGGGAAATTTATTTACATTTTGCTAAAGCAAAGCAAAGCAATATGAGATAGGCATAAATCACAAACGAAAATAAATATAAATACAAAAAGGATGGACAAACATTAAGGATATAGCTAATATAAGAAAGGATATTCATATTCTTCTTCTTCTTCTGCTACTCCTATTCCTATTCTTTTTACATTGAAAATAAATCTACAAGAATTAAATTTCAGGCCCAACAAATAAAGGCGGAGAGATATTATTTCGGAAATATCCTTTGTGGGATTATGAATAGGAAAATAAAGGACTTGTTGGCGATTACGAACGATTATGGGAATACAATTTCTTTACGAAATGAAACAAATTTTTGGGGGCAAATATTTAGATGAAATTCTTTTCGTTAGTAGACTCAAATTTGATATCAGATTGAAGTTTCAAAAAATATAGTAGTGCAGGCTGATGTTTTGGGCCTTAAGTTACTATGGTCTTAATTATTCATGTTAATATATAATATATGTGTGTCAGATGTTGAACGTCTCGCGGGGCATTCTGATGATTCTTCTGGCTGAATTCGTTCCTTTTCCACATCAACAGTTGTTCATTGTTGCCATTGGTTGTTCCTTGCCTCGCAAATATAAAGCGTGGGCCATCTAGTGGTTTCTTTTTAAATCATAAGTTATTTTGACACTGACAGCTGTTTTCCGCTCAAAATATTGACAGAAAGTCAGTATGATACCTCCGCGCAACGAAATGAGTCACTTTACTTGAACAACGTTGGGTAATATTGAAAACTTATTCCCAAAGTTAGTGCTGTATAGCCCAAACAGTGCGTTTTTGAAAAGAAGTTTAGGCCGAAATGAAGCACCCACCGGGCCTGCTGTACGCAAGTTTATACAAAAAGTTCGTGAGACTAGCTACTATACCAAGAAGTTTATTTTTTTTTTTTTTTTTTTTTTTTTTATAATCTACACACGCTCAAGGGAATATGATTACCCTTCAAATGTTTCAAACCAAAAGGGTAAGGTATCCCAATTAGAAACCAAAGCAATTTCACGAGGCAAGGAGGGTTGACCAAAAAGCTTCTGCATTTGGATGTGGATCAGAATGACCTTATGGTCATACCTCTCTTTCAAATGCTTCCAAGTCATATACCATTAGCTCTAAAGTGAGTGCACAATTGGGCTAAACGAACTTGAGAAACAGAACAGGGTCACACTTTATTGTGTACCTGATCACGTGTTTATTCATGGAAAGGAAGAAGTAGACTCCTTAGCAAAAATAGGCGCATCAAACTCTTTAACATCAGGGTATGAGGCCCATTGCTTACACTATCAAAAACAAACTTAAACAAGAAAATGAGGAAAGTAGACTTAAAAACTGGATAGAATTTGCAAATCGAAAGCAGCCAAAACTATTAGTTGACAATTACAACCAGGAACGTTTCACAAACTGCAATGAGTCAACAACTTTTTTGTATAAATTCATGAATACATATCAACTCTTTGACTCCTTCCTTAATTAAAGTTATTAAGCCTAGTACGCAGATCGAGACAAGACAAATTTCATCTCTACAATTTGAATCTCTACAAAACTTTTCCAAATCTCGCGCAAAAGTTTTAAGTTGGAGAGAATAAATCTAATTTAATGTGTTTTTTAGTGTATCTCTGGAACCGGGTTATCTTACAAAAGTCGTTCCTACCTTTTTGGAATCTCCTCTTGATGCTGTCAAGACAAGCATCAGCACCTTTTACATAAGACCAGTATTGACAAAAATCACTTTCGTAAATACGGTGGCTGTCAAAATTTGTTCCGCAAAATAATGCTTGTATCATTCTTTTTCCTGGCAAAATTTAGTGGAGACATTTTGTACAGCAATGCACAAAAGTATGAATTTTGTGCGCGAACTGCGTACTGCTCGGAAAAATATCAGAGACTAAATTTATCCCAGGAAAAAAAATGTAGGTATGGGAGACAAAATTTTTCCCGATCTGGGTACTAGGCTTTAACTTAATTTAATTTTATTTTATTTTCAGGTAGAAGTTTCGTGAATATCGAAGTATAATCTTATTACAAGAAAATAATCTTAAAACTACAAGAAATTTACGTAATTGATGCTTCAATTTAATATTATATATAGATAAATTTATATATATATATTTGTGGCCACCACAAATGACTTCGTGCAAGAATTTTAGGTCGGACGATTCCCGGATGTCCAGCACGCAATAACTCGAAAATTTGTCTCCATATTGTACAAGGTAAAACGACTCGCGAACCGTAAAATACTGCTCGATTTTCGCACGACATCGAATTACGTTGTTTAAAATACAAACCCATTTCATTTAGGTACTTTTTATTTGGCCAACCCTTTCCCCTCCGACGGGTTTCACCTTGTCGTGATGGGGGGGGCTTACATCTATTCTCTCGCTGCTCGTTCAGCTAAGAGATTTAGACAACTAAGAAAACCCAAGGGAGTAGTACGGTCAAAAAGGGTGTGTGTTGGTGAAATCTCCGGCTACTTACATGGCTGGAGATTTTTAAGGTATTCTCCAGGTTTTGAAGGGTCTACTGAGGTGTCTAGGGTGAAATTGGTAAAGTCTTTGGTTGCTCTTGTTCGGGCTCTGGGAGGATTGACTGTTGGAAGTGTATTGCTACTGAACCACACATCGGACCATGGCAGCAAGCGTAAGTCCAAGATTATGTTGTGGTGGCATACCTGTCCGAGTGCAGCTTGCGTAATTCCCACGAACATAATGGGTGGCGGGGAGCATAAGGCCATGGTTGTTGGATGGTGGTGCAAGTGGTTAATGCATAGATAATGGTCTTGACTTTCAGGGCTCGTCCACTTGCGGCTGGAGACTTTTAAGGTTTTTAAGGGTTATCTTATTTGTAGTACCAAATAATAGGCGGATCGTCGTCCTCGTTCTTTAGAACAAAGACTAGGAGTGTCTTTCCTAGCTTGCCGTAAGGTGAGCAAAAGAAAGGAGCATCTTTCCTTGTTTGCCGTAAGGTAAACTAAAGACTAGGAGCGTCTTTCCTAGTTTGCCGTAAGGTGAGCAAAAGACTAGGATGCACATTGAGTTGTTGGTTTCTAACCCGGCCGACTTCTTAGTTTGTATCCTAAGGGTTGATAGGCCAAGGATTTTGCAGGAGCCCATCTGGAAGTGACGGGTTCAGATCTGGAAATTCCGAAGCTTGAGACAAGAACTAGGACTAAATCAGGGTTCGGATCGCCTAGGAAGCTCCATGAATTGACGAAGTTGCGAAGCTCCACCGGAAGCTATATTCTGGTACCATGGGAGATAGTGCTCATTTGAGTCAGAGGTTGAGTTTTGCCCTCGGCTCGAACCCTATCTATGAGGTAGGCCCCCTAGTGGGAGCATCATGGTGGCTTGGTTTATTCCGAATGCGGAGACACATGGTTTTCAAGATTCTTTTCTTGAATTCAAGAGGTGTTAGATAGACCTCGCCTCCAAAGCAAGAGGTGTGCATATGCGGCAACATATCACAACTTTGCGACCGAGATAGCTTGCTATGTCGGGGTTAAAGGTCAGGACCCAATCTGACCCTGATGGAGGTAGACCTCCCGTGGGATTGAGCCATAATAGGCAGGTGCTCACGTTAAACCAAAAGACGATCTTGGCCAACCTTTCATTAAGAACTGCATTACTTGTATTAAGTTTTGGTCATTTTTATTTTCAGATACAATTTCTGAAAATCTAATTGGTAAATAAGTCAGACAACCTTGGACGTTTAAATAACAAATCATATCAGATTCTTCACCTGTCGGCAAGTCTACAGACGGCAAACGAGAAAGTGCATCCGCATGTCGAAGTTCTGTTCCCTTTATGTATTTAATTTCATATGAATATTCCCAAGAAAAATTTCCCATCTTTGTAAGCGTGCAGTCGCTACTGCAGGCGTTTGTTTATTGGGTCCGAAAATTTTACGAAGAAGCTTATTATCACTATGCAAAATGAATTGCCATACAAATATCTGCGAAATTTCCGAACTGCATAAACGATCGTAAGTGCTTCACGGTGAAGCTGGGAATATTTTTTTTCTGATTCACTAATGGTAGACGATGTAAAAAATACTGGGCGCTTTTCACCTTCAATCAAATGAGACAACACCGTATGGACTAGCGTCACATGAAACTATAATTGGCTTATTTGCATCAAAATACAAAATACAAATAAATTGATTGTTCAAAAGTAATTCTTTACTTTTATCAAACGCTAGATGGCAGTCATCTGTCCAAACAAATTTTGAGTTTTTACGCAAAAATCACAAAGTGGTTTAAGTTCAGATGAAAGTGAAGGGATAAATTTTCCATAAAAATTTAATAATCCCAAATAGGGTTTTAAGCTTGTGACATCATGAGGTGCAGGTGCACACTTTATTGCCTCCATTTTGTCTTTCGTTGGCTTGATGCCTTCATTGCATATTGCCTGACCTAGATATTAAACTTTTACTTGAAAAAATTGATATTTTGCTTCATTTAATTCAACTTGGTATGCGTCAGGTCTACTTAAAATTTCTTCAAGTTTATTTTTGCAATCTTCTAAATTTTCACCTCCAATGGGGATATCATCTAAATACCCATATACCTTTGTTAAAATTTGATCTATAATAGATTGAAAAAGAGCGGTGTCCGAGCACAACCCAAAAGGAAGTCTAGTATAGCGATAAAGTCCCTTATGCGTATTTATAGTAAGGTATTCCTGCGATTTTTCATATACTTTTACTTGCTGATATGCACGAGATAAGTCAAGTGTGGGGGTGGCTGTGGAGCGATGGATGTGTGCTCGCCTGTGAAAATCATGATCACAGGTTCGATCCCTGCCGTCGTCTATGTCGTTTTAATTCCATTAAAAACCTTCTAAAATTGTCATCAATGGGTTGCTGGTTTACTCATTACATGTTGTTCAGGCATAACACTAACAACATGTAATTGAGTTAAACTAGTATGCCCAAAAAGGATGAACACGAATAAAATAATGTGAATTAAAAAGCGACATAGAAATAAGACACGGAATTCTCCGCTTTAGTTCAGCCACCATCCCTGGAGATAAAATATCTGAGACAACAACCTTCAGTCTCAGAACATCGTGCCACACATCTTTCCTATCCTTCTTTCTCTTCCGTAACTGCACGCCCGCGCTGTGTTCAAACATTTAAAAAGGGTAATCATAATCCCTTGAGCGCGGGTAGATTATATAAAAAAAAAAAAAGTACAAAAGTACAAAAGTACACAGAAATAAGCACAATAACTAAGGCCGACAAAAATTTCGTCAATTTTCGCTAAATGATAATGTTGAGAATCGACACATGAATAAAAAAAAAAAGCTTATACTTCTATGTATATCTTTGACAGATTAATCTATTGTATAAATTTTCTTTTCAATAAATATTTGTATTCGTGTGTCGATTCTCAACAGGTTATGAGCCCAGTTAACCGAAGTTTTATTTCTTTTTTTTTGGATTGATTAAAAAAAAGCTTAAGGACGCCAGCGATGGATACAAAAGCGGTTGAGAACTCTATAATTTCACATCGTTTAAATTCTTCAAATTTCAGATGTTGGAAATTTCAAATGAATGCAGTTCTCCGAAGCCATGATTTATTAGGAATTGTAGATGGAACAAATGCGAAGCCAAATAATATTGAAGATGCAGAAGTCCAGAGTAAATGGTTGCAACGTGATGGTAAGGCGATGGCAATATTATTTGCATCGATTGACCAAGAGCAAGCCTCGTACGTTTTGGACTGCAAGTCATCAAATGAGCTGATGGGAATGCTCGAAAGTATTCATCAAAAGAAGAGTGACGTCCGAGTAATGATGTTGTACGAAGATTATTTCTGTCTTAAGATGACCGAAGATGAATCCGTTGAATCTGGAGGACCAAGGAGAGAAATTATCCGATAATTTGAAAATGTGTCGTATAATTAGCAGTTTGGCTCCAAGATTCCAAAATTTCCGTACCGTTTGGTATAACATCAAGGAATGTCGTACTATGGAAACTCTTTTATCGAAATTACAGCTGGAAGAAGATCAAATACAAAAAGCAGAAAGAGACACAACACAGCGCGGAGATTTAAGGACACACGAAGCAGCATTTAGCGCCAAACAGACATTCAAGAAGAAGAAGCTACATAAAAGTGAGCGAAAAGATAAGTCAGCATGTCATTTATGTGGCCAGGTGGGCCATTGGAAACGAAACTGTTCAGATAATAAAAAATGACAACAGATGTAGCAATAGTATGAGCAATCGTAGAGACGACATTCTATCAGCTGACTATTCTGACTTGTGGTTAGCAGATTCAGCAGCAACTCGGCACACGAGCTTTCGAAAAGATTGGTTTACTAAATTTTCATCTAAAGGAGCTTTTAAGGGTGTAAAAATTGCAAATGATGAGGCCCTAGACATCGAAGGAATTGGTTCGATCGAAATTGAAGCTTGGCTTGATGGAAAATGGGTAAAAAGAATCATTGAAGACGTGCGCTATGTTCCAAAAGCAAAAGTGAATCTATTTTATATCGTCCAATTGGCAAAGAAAGGTTTTGAAACAAAATTCACTAAGAAAGGATGCATAGTTGTTAATGAGGAGAGTAAAAGTTTATCTGCTACAGGTTACATGGATGTCAATGGTTTAGTCAGAATGGCGTTTAGAAATGTTCAAGTGGAACGTGCATGTATCTCGACAAGTGTCAAAGCTTCAGAATATTCTCTACAGCAATGGCATCGACGTTTTAGATTAATCTGTCAAAGATATACATAGAAGTATAAGCTTTTCTTAGCAAGTAGAAATTATCAAAGTATTTATGTAGCTTTTAACAGATAATGTTCAGTCTGAACAAATTTATTCACATAAGCCTTACAATCCATACATATACAAATGCGCAATTTATTGTCTTTTTTAGGTACAACTACGATGGGTGATGCCCATATCTACTATGGCGAACTGGCACTAGTATACCCTCCGAAACAAGTCTTTCTGCTTCTACGGCTTAACGTAAGCTATATGCCATTATGTAAGGTTTGAAAAAAATTGGTGTGACATTTTCTTTTAAAATCACATCCACTTTTAAATTTTTTATAGCACAATCTAAATTTTGCGAAAACAAAGTACTAAATTTATTTTTTAAATGGCTTATACGCTATTCACACCGATTACTACAAAATCTCCTCAAAATCTACTTTCAAACACAAGATTGTCAAAATAAACAAACCTTTAGAAATGTCCTGCCTTGTCAGCAAATTGCCAGCAAGCGAAGATGTAAATAAAAAGCTGGTAAAGGAGTGAATATTTGAAAATTGAATTGTGGGGAGAAAAGGAGAGAAGATAAATTATATCCGAGAAAGCAGGAAAAATGGACAGATTTTTATAAGAAAATAGCTGCAGCTTTTGAAGGAAGGTCCATTGTTTATGAAATTTAAATCATTGACGAGCGCCTTAAAGAATCAAAGATCTTTACAATTGCAATTATATGAAGTGGGCTAAAAGAATCTTACAAAAATTCCTCACTTTTACTACCAAGAATTTTTAATGATCACGATTCATTTTTTATTCGGGAGTCGTACGGAATCCCCAAAAAAATAAATTCCCATCGACCTTAAATCCCCAAACATTTAAATCCATCTAGCTAATATCCCCACAGACATAATGCACATGGACGAAATCCCCAAATGAAACTATGTTTTTGCCAAATCCCCAAATCCCCAATGTCCGTGTACATCTACATAATGTGAAAAATTCATCAGAAAAATTCTCATCAAATTCTTTTATTCTGATACTAAACTTATTAATAAATGATAACGATTTACAGTTTCTAAACAGAAAATTACTATGAACGCATGATTGCATGCACTTTTCAGTCTAACTTTCGTATTCATGGGGAGTAGTGCTGTCTTAGTTTTGTAGTGTAGTGTTTTTTTTGTTTTTGAAATAAAAGTTGAAATGGATGATCATGACCTTATTTTGTTGTTTTGTATTGAAAATTTATTTTAACTTTAATAAATATTACAAACATTACATAATAAAGAATTTTATATTTACTCTTCGGATTACATTTTTGTAATATAAATCGCGCGCGCGATTTAATTGCATGATTCACTACTTGAAGGTAATGGTTTTGGGGATATTGGCGTGGGGATTTTTGCCCTGGGGATTCTCTTTTTAGGGATTTTGCTGCTGGGGATTTTTCTTTTGGGATTTTGAATTTGGAGATTTTATTTTGGGGACTATAACTTGGGGAAAATGTCACCAACCCTTTTTATTCACATAAACAAGAAATTAAAAATAATTGGCAAGATGAAAGAAATGTCAAACGAAATCCTGATTCTGTTCAGTGCAAACGCTTCAATGAGATTTCGTAATCTTGTTGCTGAAATCCGAGATTTTAATTCGGTGTGAAAAGCCTATTATGTCATTAAGACTGTTCAAATTATTATTCATTAAACATTACCGCCAATCGGGCACGAGCGTGTCCATCCACAATCTTCCAAGCAATGGCGTAAAATTTGTTTTTGACTTAATTATAACTAATTCCAATGGAAAATATTAATTCTCATGCAAATCTTTAACTTGAACATCACACACACCTTAAACACAAACATTGTCACCCGTAATCAAACTTAACTTTTTATCAGCCCTAACTAAACCGCAATCGCAATGTGAAAATAATTTATTGAAATCTCATTACTGTAACGGAAGCACCTGTATAGATCTCCATAAATACTAAATTATGTATTATTAAATTCTGTATTTGAAATGCATGCATTATTTATGTTAGAAATGTGGTTTAAATGACCTATGTAACTGCAATTTTTAATGTTGAGTGTTGCTTTTCCCTCTCCGTGAGTGAGCGTTTGATGACGATCTCTGCATACGGCAATTTCTAGCATAATGCCCGTTACGTCTACAATTAAAACATTGGAAAATGTTCTTGCTCTGCACTCCTCTATTTAAAGCTTAATGATGCGACGTCCGTTTATTATCTCTTTGTTGATAACTGTGTTGGTTTTTTCTCTGCGGTGTACGCCTACGATTAAACTTGATGCTCACATGACTTATGGACTTGGGATGCAGTAGCTGCATGTTGTTTTTCGTTAGCTCAAAAGACTTTGCAATTTGGCACGCCTTATCGAAATCCATCGATGCTTCGTTTAATAATTTTTGTTGAATAGTGTCGTCTTTGATGTCAACAACAAATTGATCACGCATTGAGTCATCCAAGAACAATTTGAAGTCGCATTTTTCCGCCAAATTTTTTTAGCTCGACAATATAGTCTCCAATGGACTAAAAGGAATCGTTTGTGAAACTGGAATCTTTCAGCGATGATGTTTGTCTTCGGTTAAAAATGGGCTTTCAAAACATTAATTCTTCGTATTCTTTGGAATGAGGTTCATCAGGAGCCACAAAAAACTAAGATGTTCGTATCAGACCCCACAAGTGTTATTAAGTATGATCCTTGTAATTTATTATCAGACCAAAAACATAAATGTTAAAAAAAGAGCCAAGTTCTTCTATACAAAAACCTTTGTGTAACAAGTCAGTCGTGAAAAGTACTGATATCTAAAAGTACGCCAAGTTCTTACTCAATGAAGGTTCAATACCGAATATTTAAAGTAGAATAATATTGAAACAGCTACAATGTAAAAGAGAAATTTTATTATTTAATGATTACTGACTAAAATTTGATGGGTTCACTGGTCAAGTTTTTAAAACCTTTCGAATTGGCCATAAAAAAAACTTGCCAAGTGAGCCCATCAAATTTTAGTCAGTAATCATTAAATAATAAAATTTCTCTTTAATAGTTTCTTTTTGTTATTCGTTGTTTTGATTTGTGCTTCAATTATTTCTTCTTGTCCTGGCAAGATACTTAACACTAACATACCTACCTTAAATACATCAATCAGAAGTGCTCCATATAAATTAAACATTTTCTCAGAAAGTGGGTGGATACCACGCCCCCTGAATGGAAAACCTCAATTTTTATTTTTGGTCCTTTATATGTAATGTCGGAAATGCTCCATTCAACAAACGCCAATTCGGAGAAAGTGGGCGGATACCACGCCCCTGAAAGTAAAACCTCAAATTTTCGATTTGTTTCTCTACTTGTATGACAAGACCTACCGTTGTGCAAAACTACAAGATTCTACGATGTCGGGAAGTGCTCCATAATTTTGATGATCTGTCAGTCAGTCAGTCAGTCAGTGAGTCAGTCAGTTACGGTTTTTGTGATTTTTGAGGCCTTATATCTCAGGAACCGCTTATGCTAGAAAATTGAAATTTGAAGAGGCGCCTGTGCCAGACTAGCTTAGCATATATTCGGAATTTTAAGTTTCTGACTTCATTGGTACTGAAGATAGGGAGGGATCAAAAGTCGCCTGAGTTTGTTCCTGTAAAAAAGGTGTAGTGCCAGAACTTGGCTGGGCACTACCGTGCCCTTTGATAAGAAATTTTGTTAATAGTCAGCAATTGATTCATTCGCTCAGCATAGCTTTCAAAATCCTCACCAGGTGTGAAATATTCAATGGAACCAAAAAATTGCGACATGCTGTCATCCACGTGTTCGGCTTGTTTAGAATTAATGCTCTCGTGGGTATTTTCAAATTTATCTAGATACACACACTTCAATGTCACTTTCCTTATCAATTTCAACTTTTAAATTAAATTCATCCAGTTTTAAGTTTTATTCTCGTCGTCAATTAATAAGTTTTTAATAAAACGCACGCAAATCAAGTGTTAAGTTTTATAAGTTTTATTTTAATATTTACTTGCTGACGTCTTGAATGTCACTGACTCAAGAGTGTCAAACATAAAAACTCTCCAGTCTCCACTCAAGTTTAAAACTAATAAGTACAATGAGTCAATAAGTTTTTAGTATAAATTCATGAATACGTATCAGCATCAAAAGAAAAACCATTTGAGACAACACTATTTAGAAGAGAGAGATCCTCTGCGAAAGTGTCTCAAACACTTAAATTTCTAAGAGCAATAGATTTTAAGAAAGAATTGTAAAATGAGCAAGCTCATTCAGATTTAGGTGCGATGCAATAACCCCAATATATAATTCATTCATTGATTCAAGTCTTATAATAATAATAATAATAATAATAATAATAATAATAATACTTTCCACCAACATCAGCTGAAATTGTTGAGATAAAAGATCAAAAGGCACAGCAACTTGCAGCTTCAGCCAAGCGACTTGCTAGGTACAGAGAATCCAGGGAACGAAGAAGACAGAACAGATATTTTTCAATAAATGAAAGCGGGTTCTATAGGAATGCAACTAAGATAAACGCAAACGAAGCCAATGGAGAGATCGCAAACATTGAAGAAGCAACATCTTTCTGGAAAGAAATCTGGGACAACCCGATAAACCATGAATACGAAGCACCCTGGCTAGTAAATGAGCGATACAGACATGAAAACACTCCTGAAATGCCCTCATGCCCTATCACTCAAGAGGAAATTACTTCAGCTACCAGATTCGTCAGCAACTGGAAAGCTCCCGGACCAGACAGAATCCAAAACATCTGGATCAAAAAGCTCCCTGTTCTTCACAAATGTATAGCTAGACACTTTACTGCTTGGCTTGAAGAACCTGATGAGGTGCCTGCGTTTCTTATGCAAGGGAGTACATTCCTTCTTCCCAAGAGCAGTCCGAGTACAAACCCAGCGGGATACAGACCTATCACATGCTTGTCTACGATGTATAAGCTTTTTACCAAAATAATAACCAACCGAATATACAAGCATTGCGAAAACAACAACATTGTGACCGAAGAACAGAAAGGTTGTGCCAAGGATTCACAGGGCTGTAAGGAGCAGCTAATCGTTGACACAATTGCAGTACGCCAAGCATGGCAAGGAAAACGGAATCTAAGTATGGCGTTTGTGGACTACAAGAAAGCATTCGATTCAGTCCCCCACTCTTATCTGCATGAGATCTTGGAGATTTACAAAATTGATTCAAAGATGAGAAGATTCCTTAAGGTTATTAGTGAAAAATGGTGCGTAATCCTACATCTGGGAGGTAAAACCAGCGCAAAAATCAACATTAGAAGGGGGATCCTCCAGGGAGATGCTTTTAGTCCTCTATGGTTTTGCCTCTCACTAAACCCACTAAGTAACCTTCTGAAATCCCTAAACACTGGATTTACCATAAAGGCTGAAACGGGTACGCAAACAATCAATCACTTGCTTTATGTGGATGATCTGAAACTTTATGCAAATGGTAAAGAAAAAGTCCATAGACTGCTAAATACTGTGAAGTGCTTCAACGGCGACATAAAAATGGAATTCGGGTTAGAAAAGTGTAAGATTGTTCATCTTAAGAAAGGAAAAATACAAAACGATGATACTGGCTATCATATCGATGAGCAAAATGTTATAGCCAATTTAACTAATGAGGAATCATACAAATACTTGGGACTTGTCCAGTTAAAAGGGATTTGTGACTCAACAATCAAGCAGGCTTTGGTCAACCAATTTATCAAAAGACTTAAGGTTGTACTTGAGTCCAAATTGAATGCTGGTAATACAGTCAAGGCCTATCACCACCCTAAAAGTGCAGTTGAAAGAGTCGTTTTGCCGCTGTGCGAGGGAGGCAGAGGTCTAATTGATGTCGCTCAACTACACCACACGCAGATTTGCCATCTAAGATCGTATTTCGAGAGAAAAACCGAAACTTCAAGTCTAATTCGTACGGTATGTCTGGCAGACAGAAACCATACACCCCTCAACCTTCGCTCACAATCATACGAAACTCCAACAAACGTTCAATCTGATGCAGCCTTAATTGAGATTTGGAAAAACAAAGCCATACACGGGATTCACCGCAAAGTACTGGAACAAGAAAACATCCACCAGGAATATTCAAACCTTTGGCTGAAACGAGGACAGTTGTTTGCGGAAACTGAGGGATTTATTATTGCAATCCAGGACAGGGTTATACCCACTAAGAACTACAGGAGAGCAATTTTAAAAGAAGAAATGGTAAATGATCTCTGCCGACGCTGCCAAGCATCCTCGGAAACCATAGACCATATATTGGAGGGATGCACAAACTTGGCTGCACATGAGTACACAGCTAGACATAATCAAGTCGCCAAAATTGTGTACCTGAGGATAGTTAAGGACTTAAAGCTAACAGAAATAACTGAACCTTACTATAAGTACAATCCACCTGCTGTATTGGAAAATAGCGAGTTTAAATTATACTGGGATAGAGCGATAACAACTGATCAGAGCATTAGAGCCAACAGACCTGACATAGTCGTTTTCGAAAAGAGTGCCAAAAAGATCACTATTTATGACATCGCGATTCCTCTTAGCCACAACCTGCAGACGGCGTATAGCTCAAAAATAGGCAAATACACAGAGCTAGCTAATGAGATGAAAGCAATGTATCACGCAGAATCCGTCAACATCGTCCCAATAGTGATCTCAGCAACTGGCTTGATAACGAAAATTATGGTCTTACAAATGGAAAAAGAAAATCTGATAGTGGACTTGGAAAGAATGCAAAAGGCGGTTATTTTAAACACGTGCAATATAGTTCGGCGGTTCCTACAAATTTCATAAGCACCATCTTGATCTAAAATAAATAAACACCACAGAGCCTAATCCCTTGGCAAAGCCCGGGATAGATAATTTCCAACTTCATAGAAGTTGAGAAGTATGGCAACTCTATAATAATAATAATAATAATAATAATAATTCTATGCCTCTACCGAAAAATTTTTTCAAAAATCGATTTGCAATGATCTTCAGCATCAGCATCAGATTTTACCTTACGTTCTTTGGAAGCTTTTTTAAATTTGTTAAGTTCCTTAATAATTTTGTTTCAAATACCCTTTTTCAGATTTAAATAAATTAAATAAATTTGGTGGTGCAATAGCTTCGATGTGAACTAGAGCTGTGCCAATCGTTCATTTTAAGAGATCGAATCAATCATTGATTGATTGGTTTAAGGATTCGATCTTTCCAATCAATCGTTCATTCAATCATAATCACTCTTTATCCAGCTGTTTCGTTCCGAACGAGATAAAGACCGACATAAAATGTTTTCAATCGTTCATTTAACTAAAATATTTTTTTCCAATTGTTTCGTTCTGATCGAAAACAAAATCAAAACAGAAGAGGAGACAAAAAGATCAAAAATCTGGAAAGAACTCCCTAAGCTAAGACAGGCAAAACTCCTACTCGGGGACTACAACCGAGAGCGTTTTCTAACCTGCATTAGCTTAAGTAGGAACAACCTCAGGAAAATCACGGGGCTTCTCACAGGCCACTGTAGGTTGAGAAGACACCTCAACATCCTTGGCCTGGTGAACAACGCGACTTGCAGATTCTGCAACACTCACGAAGAGACACCTGACCACATACTGGGGAATGTGACGCACTCGTGCATCAAAGGCACAGGTATCTGGGCAAGCACCACATAAAAGAGAGTGAATTATCATCCCTTAAAATACTCCAAATACTACTTGGAAGAAGAACTGCAATAAGGAGCCAACCTCATCCAGTTCTAGATGGGGGACACAATAGATCTTTAGGTCGCAGTGTCTTTATACCCCAATTTATTCATTCATTCATGACCCAGCCTTCGTAGTGCTTGAACTTTTACTCGTTTGACCAGGTCAGTTTCGCCGTACAGTAAAGTTCGTGTTTATACCTTCTGCTCAACTCGCAATCTATGCAGATGGGACAACAAATCATCAGAAGATTTTTTTTCTCAAAACATCGTTATCATCAACCTTTGACCTTTGATACCTTTTCTTAAAACTCCCGAACCTATTTGCTTCATCGACAACTTGTAACTCTCCATCTTTTCTTTCTGAGAAGTCGGTGTTCCTCTCTCGTCTTCCGTTCGTAGAGTTCGCGAGTACATATGGTACCTTCTGTACACCGATGCATTGTATGGCTCTTGTTTAGCTGCATGTGCTTACCGGAAAACATCGTCAAACCAGAGGTTTCGTTGTGAATGTCGTGTAAGACCCAGCTTGTCAGAAACAGGCAATGCTAGCACTGTTTCTTAATACTTTAACTGGTGGCTGTAGTAGTGTAGAGTGTAGAAGTACGAGTACCAATGAACTCTCAAAGTGGTCAGTCTGGTTGAAAATTGATTGATCAGAAGGTCTCCTTCAGCCTGAATCCGTTTTCGCAATTGGTATCGTGCAGGTTATATATTCCACCCGTGCCAGCAAAGATGTCTTTTCTTCGTAGCTTGGCATTATAATCTCCTAGAACAATTAACTTATGTTTTGTCCAGGAGCTCTTAGAATATGTCTTCAGTATCTTCGACTTTCTTCTCTGTGGCCCAACTGAGGTTTATGTTGTCGAATTCAGCCTTGATGCGGATTGCCGTCTCACGACATAGTTGAAGCTGAAGACATTTTGTCAATAATAAATCCGCACTACTCTTTCCTTTCATTCTTTTAATTTTCGTCTCCTCGGTCCCTTCCATCCCATTTCTTGGCTGGGGGTGAAGTCCATTTTGTCCAGGTTAGGGCTTCCGCTAATTGTTCTGTTGCACGTGGCCTTTTAAGCGACCAAATGTTCCACGTGCAACTACAAAGTTCGTTGTCCTTATTTCTTTTGCATGGTTCGTCATTCCGAGGGAACAATCTCTAAGTTGCAAGGCTAGGTCCTTAATATAATTTTACGGACGGGGAGCCGTATAAACCATTCCTTACATACATGAGTTACGAATGTGTCGTAAGTTGTTCAATACAGTCTAACTGAAACTATAGATGCCATTGTTGATTCCTGCTGCCTGAATGAAAGGAGAGTTGCACACATCTTGCCCCTCGCTACAGCAACAACCTTCGACTGAAATTGATACCCATTCTCCAGTTTAGGTACTAGGAGCCCGATGTTCACAGCGATGAGGTGGTGAGAGTGGTAGTGTACATTTTAACAGTACCATATACAAGCTGTACACGATTCCTTCATCCAGATCGAGCAGGCGGCACAAAATCTGGGGCTGCACATTAGTGAAGGTAAAACAAAGTACATGGTGGCGTCGAATGCGAGAGGAACAGTTGGTCAAACAATCAAGGTAGCGGAGCACGAATTTGAAGTGGTGCAATCCTTTAAATACCTTGGGTCAATAGTAGCAGCCGATAACAACATAGAAGAAGAAATACGCGGGCGGCTTCTCAAATCCAACAGAGCCTAATATAGTCTGTCAAAGCTCTTCAAATCCAGAAATCTCACCATAACTTCAAAACTGCTGCTGTACAGGACCATGGTCCTGCCAGTACTCACATATGGATCCGAGACTTGGGTGCTTAGCAAAAGGCACTCCGACCTCTTAGCTGCGTTCGAGAGAAAAGTCTTAAGGAGAATTGTTGGCCCCATATGTGAGGAAGGACGATTCCGGAGACGGTACAATCATGAATTGTACGCAATCTACCTAGAAGCAGATATCGTGACAAAAATTAAGCTCGGTAGACTCCGGTGGGCAGGGCACCTAGCTCGCATGAGCGAAGAGGAACCTGCTCGGAAAGTTCTTTGTGGTACATTCTATGGTAGACGACAGCGTGGTAGACCATGCTTGCGCTGGAGAGATGGCGTAGACCAGGACGCCCGAAGCCTTGGGGTGCGCAACTGGATGGCGTCGGCTAGAGACCGGGATAGGTGGAGAGACTTGTTGAAAGAGGCCAGGACCGGAACCCGGTTGTCGAGCCGATGATGATGATGATGATATAAAAGCTTATTCTATGCTTGTAAAATTAATGTTCAAAGAATTCTCAAAACCCTACGTCAATAAGCTTAGGCCTCTTTTTTGAATATGACTCCCAAGACTGCTAAACCCATATTTTCGAGCAAACACTATACTGAACGTGAACCATTGTCATAGGCCCTTACGACTTTTCTGGTCGGCTTTTCATTGGAAGGCCAAAGCGAAACTATGACAAGAATTCTTATGGAAGTTTACAAATCAACAATTTTTGATTTAAGCCTCTCGAAGTTATCTCTTGAAAAATACGCCGCACACGTAATTCTCCCATAAGTTCTTATACCTTACCCTTTAGTTATAAAACACAAATATAAGCTTAGCTTATATTGAATTAAATCTTCCCTATGAACAACGTTAGACCCCTCATGTGTCAACATAATGCAGCTTAGTTAGTTTCAATTAATGTTTACTCTATGCACCCTTTATTTACAATATATAACTGCATGGCTGTTCCTCTAAAAACGAAAAGATCTATTTTTGTACAAGTAAATGCTTAGCATAGCATTCGTCTTATTATGTAAAATATTTTACCCTCAAAAGCTTTTCAATATCCGCAACTGGTGATGATGTTTCCGTCTTTCAATAACATATTCGAAATGTTGCTACTTCAACGTAATGACGAACTTGACATCAAGACTGACCTTACATCTATATTCCAAATGTTAGACGAATACGGTCTTTTGTCAAAACTAAACTGATTATGAATTTTTCCATTCTCATTTATTTCATGATCGCACAACACTTTTTCCGTCTCCATTGTTAATTTTGTCCTATTCTAATTCTAACGAAACGACTGTCAAGATCGAGATGACGAGGGGCACATTCAGTGAGTGTATATGCTTTCCTTCATTCATCAAAATGGGATTTGTTTCGAATTCCAAATTTGGAATATACACCCGCCGAACAAAAACAAAAAAAGAATTGTTCGTCAGTCTTGTGAATATGTTTGAGAAATAAAAAAAAAAAAAAAGAACTTTCTTCCAGGTGTTGTGAGGCATGTTTTTAAAAGGTATAAAAGCCCCGAACTTTGGAGATTGTAAAACCAGAAGTTTTTCAGTTTCCAAAACGTTGCATTCTATCGGTTGTGAGCAATAATGAATCAGGCAAAACTTTACGAGAGGGCTAACAATGTTCAACGGCACGATGCACAGCATATTATAGAAGAGTTTTCAAGTGTCTTGCAATGGCGTTTGGATGGCAAGGATTCGTTGCTGGATGTGGGCAGTGGTAGTGGCGATGTGCTAATGGACTTCTTATATCCAATTGTTCCGAAGCATTTCAGGCAAATCATCGGTTCTGATATTTCCACGAAAATGGTGCGACATGGCAAGAAGACATATTCCCAGATGGACAATGTGGATTTTAAGGTCCTCGATATTGGAACCGAGACATTGCCAAAGGAGTTTATCCATGAATTCGATCATGTAACTTCGTTTTACTGTCTTCATTGGGTTCAAAACCAACGGTAAACATTTCTAATGGTTACTTTTGCGATACAGATTGAAGAGATTTTATGTTTTTGTTCAACAGACAAGCTGTGAAAAACATCTACCAGATGCTTCAAACCGATGGAGATTGTCTTCTGGTCTTCCTGGCAACAAATCCAATTTTTGATATTTACAAAATCGTTTCGAGGAATCCAAAATGGGCACCGTATATGAAGGATGTGAACTGCTATATATCTCCCTTGCAATTTAGCAAGGATCCTGAGACAGAATTTGGACAGATGCTCGAAGATGCCGGATTCGTTGACTATAGTGTGGAAGCTCGAGATAAAGTATTTGTCTACGAAGGACTGGATATTTTGAAAAGTGAGTGTGCGGAATGCTGGAATTCTTGTTTTACTTCGTTTTTTTTTTATTCTTTAATACGCAGAAAATGTGAGAGCAGTTAATCCTTTCATTGAACGCATACCAATTTGTATGCACGAAGAATTTCTGGATGAGATCATTAAAACTACAATTGGACTAAATTTAAGTGAAACCAATAATGACGACTATAGATTTAAAGCTCCCTACAAGTTGATGGTAGCTTATGCAAGAAAATGATACTTGGTGCACTATGGAATTGTTTGGACATTTTTTTAATTTTTAAACAAAACAATTTGTTTTATAATAATTTATGTAAATATATTTTTAATCATACAAATTTCTTTTGAAGTATATTATTCTTTGTATAAATATACGGGTATGATCTTCAGAATGATGAGTTTCTTAATAAGGGCAGGCAGATGTTAAAATGGAATAAAACAAACAGTGTGAAAGGTCCATGTATGCTATTGTGTATGAAATATGACATCGTTCAAATCCAACTCGGATTCTTCAATTACTCTTCCGTATGAATCCGGCTGAATTTGAACGATGGCCTATATTATGTCCACCTTAAGGTCGCATAGACCTGCGACTTCAGGAAACCTCACAAGAAAAAGTCTTCCTGAGATAACCTTACCCTTTCATCGCTCATGCAGAATGTCAATAAAGGAGTCCGCTATGTGGCACGTAGCGTGGTCCTGCTGGAATCACATATCATCTAGTTGCATGTGGTTCAATTGGGGCTATACGAACTTGGTTATCATCGTTCTGTAGCGCTCGCCATTGACGGTGACTACCTCACCAACGTCGTTTTCGAAAAAGTACGGTCCAATGACCAAATATTTTGTATTTAAAATTATCACAAATTGGAAAAAAAGATACAATACATAGACTTTTCGCATGATCTACCAGAGGCTGCAGGTCTACCCGAGGTATGTGTATCACAGATCATCTTTTGTGAAGTGATCCGATATTTGACGTCGCCAAAAACCTTACCTTTTCTCTGCCGCCGATGCAAGAAGTTTTTTACCCCTTCTGATCTAGCTGTAATATATATAAAGCCTTTATTTTTCCGAGACTCGAATACAATTCCCATATCTGGGCAGGTGCCCCAAAAACCCACTCTTGGACAGAATTCAAAAGAGAGCTCTATAAAGATGATTGGCGACCGTTGTCTAACTGAAAATTTTTTTTCGATCGCATGGGTGCTTTTAAACACAGCTATTTTTAATAAAAGTTAACTTTGATCAAGCGAAAAACACATATCTCTTCGCACACCTTACTTCACTCAGTTAAGCTAATTTCACTGAGCGAACGCCAAATAGAAAATGAAACATACCCGAGAAATTTCTTCAAGGAAGAACGATAACTCCGCATTTTTCTCAACCTCAGCAATTACGTTTAAACGCGCCACTCATGGGCGAACGCAGGTAGGGGTTTTAGGGGTTCAAACCCCCCCCGAAACGACCAACAAAATAAGTGTTCATTTTGTTACAGAAAACAAAATTAAAGTGTTATTTTTGTGCATAAATTCTTCTGATAGTGCTGTTTTTTCTTACGATTTATAGTTACTATGAGGCAAGTAATGCATTCGTAAAAAAAATCGAACTCAAGATTTGTATCAAAGTTGATATTACTATGATAGCGAAGACGAAAAATAAAATAAGATACTCTCCTCTATCCTACAAGACCGGATAACCCCATACGCTAAAACCGTTATCGGACAATATCAGTGTGGTTTCATTCCAGGCAAATCAACAACTGATCAGATATTTACCCTTAGGCAGGCGATGGAAAAATGTCTAGAATTTAACATCCCAACATACCATCTGTTTATAGACTTTAAGGCCGCCTATGATAGCATAGCCAGGGTAGAACTTTACAAAGCCATGAGAGAATTCGGCATCCCAAATAAATTGACACGACTATGTAGGTTGACCATGACCAACGTAACAAGCCAAGTAAAAATAGCCGGATTGCTATCCAGACCAATCAAAATCTTTAATGGACTCCGACAAGGGGACGGTTTGGCCTGCCTCCTCTTCAACCTGGCGTTGGAGAAAGCAATCCGTGACTCTGGCACGGCAACAAGAGGGACCATCGTCAACAGGTCCAGCCAGTTACTGGCTTACGCAGACGACATCGACATCATCGGAAGAACCGAACAAGCTGTACACGATTCCTTCATCCAGATCGAGCAGGCGGCACAAAATCTGGGGCTGCACATTAGTGAAGGTAAAACAAAGTACATGGTGGCGTCGAATGCGAGAGGAACAGTTGGTCAAACAATCAAGGTTGCGGAGCACGAATTTGAAGTGGTGCAATCCTTTAAATACCTTGGGTCAATAGTAGCAGCCGATAACAATATAGAAGAAGAAATACGCGGGCGGCTTCTCAAATCCAACAGAGCCTACTATAGTCTGTCAAAGCTCTTCAAATCCAGAAATCTCACCATAACTTCAAAACTGCTGCTGTACAGGACCATGGTCCTGCCAGTACTCACATATGGATCCGAGACTTGGGTGCTTACCAAAAGGCACTCCGACCTCTTAGCTGCGTTCGAGAGAAAAGTCTTAAGGAGAATTGTTGGCCCCGTATGTGAGGAAGGACGATTCCGGAGACGGTACAATCATGAACTGTACGCAATCTACCTTGAAGCAGATATCGTGACAAAAATTAAGCTCGGTAGACTCCGGTGGGCAGGGCACCTAGCTCGCATGAGCGAAGAGGAACCTGCTCGGAAAGTTCTTTGTGGTACATTCTATGGTAGACGGCAGCGTGGTAGACCATGCTTGCGCTGGAGAGATGGCGTAGACCAGGACGCCCGAAGCCTTGGGGTGCGCAACTGGATGGCGTCGGCTAGAGACCGGGATTGGTGGAGAGACTTGTTGAAAGAGGCCAGGACCGGAACCCGGTTGTCGAGCCGATGATGATGATGATGAAGACGAAAAATGCGGGTCCCAAAATTCTGTCTGTCTGTCTGTTCGAATACGGCCTAAAAGACTGGCCCGATTTTCGTTAAACTTGGTAGATATCGTTTTGAATTTTTTTCCCCCACACGTTTTTTTTTTCCTTTTCTTTTCAAGACCAAAAAATAACGGCACCTGCCATACGATTTTTTTTCGAAATCTTATAAATATTTTTTTCTCAAAAACAGTCCCACAGCATTTTGAAAAAAAAATTCATAAAATTTCATTTCGTCATTTTAGGTAATGGTTGAAAAAATTTGTTCAAAAAATGGTTATTCTTGGAAGCCATCTTCGAACCATTTTTTTGGTTTTTGATTTTCTCGAAGACAGTACAACCGATTTAAATCATTATGCAGCCCCTCCAAGGTTTAAATATTATTGCGTATACAAATTTTAAAAGGTTTATTTTTTGATTCTTAAAAAAAATTTCAAAATTTTTTTCTGGAAAGTCGAAAACCCCATGCTCAATTTTTTTTAGACTTGATAAATAAAAGTTTTTTAATATAATCTATAAGATCTGAGGAAAAAAATTTGTTTTACCTAAAAATAAAAGTACCCACAATACAAAATGTTAAAAAATGGTTTTCAAAAATCGTTTTTTTCTCAAAAACGGCTCCGAGAATTTTGATATTTTTTTTTTGTTTCGATTAGTCTTTACTTTTAGAGAAGCTTCTAAAAAATTTAAAAAAAAACATTGCATTTTAAGAAGAAAAATAATTTTTTTAATTTTTTTAAAGAAAAAAATTGATTTTTTTTTTTGCAAATTCGATACCTCAAAAACTGCTCAATATTTTCTTTGTAAATTAAATTTTTATTCGAACAATAATAAAAAGTTTAAATATGCGTACCAAAATTTTTTCTCAAATATGTTTTAAAAATTTTTATACAAAAGCTTATTTTTTTAAGAAACCACTAAAACGAATTACAATTTTGTTCTTTCATAAACTAATATTTGCTCAAAACACATGTCACCCTGTGTTTAGCTCCAACTACTAAAGAAGTTTTAGTCATTTAAAAAATTAATTTTATGCTTTTTCTTTAATAAGATTAATTTTTGAAATTCTTAGTCTTTTACATAAGAGCAAGTTTGTGCGACCCAGTCGTGCATTTTATTTTATGTGTCTTAGTATTTTAACGCAATTTTCTTAATTTGAATTGATGATTAAAAAATAGAGACGAATCGAACGGCATTTGCGTTTTTGATAATTATTAAAACATTATGTATAGGGCAGAATCAGAAAACGAACGGAGCAAATATTCCGATAATCTTAAGCACCGATTTATGGCTAGTAAATGATTTCGATTTTTATAAGTTTGAGTTATTGATGGCTCCAATGTCGGAGTGTGTTGAATTACAGCAATAGAAAAAACTCACTCATTTCGTTTGTGTGAAAGTTACAGTTACAAATGAGTAGCACATAGCAACCTCTGATAGCGTTTTGGTTGTAATTATGTAGTACTATAGTTAACGTAGGTACCAATTGAGTGTTGCTGGTTTCCTTATCTTTTCGTATAACTCTTTTTCCTATGATCGCAAAAGTACAAGTTATAACTTCACGTATTAATATATGCCGGATTTATTTTTGCAGATTTGGACCACTAGGCGAACCTAGAACTTATTATAACTCTATTGTTAGGTACACTTATGGAATCACTTGCACTATTTTTCTTTCCTGTTAATGATATTTTACGAACCAAATAATGGCCTCCATCACAGGGCCCGTAGTAAAAGTCTATGTCTAACAATTAATTCCGGAATAAAAATGCCCAAATGGGAAGCACAAAAAACGCCCTCGTAGTGAATATTTTCCAACTTTTGGTAAAATTATTCAAATTTGCCAAATAGGCATCCGTTGCACCATCTTTATGATGTTTTGTTTTTGTGATTAGCTTTATGAAATTGTTCCGATAGGTCCTACCCCTAAGAGCAAATATCATTTAGTTATAACATATTTATGTTAATTACAATAAAGAATATGTAATTAACAAGTACCTACAATACAGTAATAAAATAATATATTTATGAATATCTCATATTTTTTTGAAAACCCCCCCCGAAATTATTTTCTGCGTTCGCCCCTGGCGCCACCACATACGTCTCGCAAACATGCTTAAAAATTGCAAAATGATATCGCATCGTTTAAAAGCAGTCATAATACAACTATTTGCTCGGAGCATTAATAAGGACGTTCACATTCGCAAATTTGTTTGAAAAGCACGGCATGATGAATATTTAATGGATGAAAAACAGGAGAGTTCACATTCGTCAAACATGCTGTCGAACATCACTTCTAATCAGAATTTCGACCATGGCGGACCAACTAAGAGAATAGATAAAATTTTAGACGAGGAAATTTGCTTGAATTTTATATTCAAAGTCTGCATCAGAAAACTTATATTTACCTGTTTGTTTTATTCCATTTATTGCAGCTATTGCTTATAAAACACATTTTGATATATTTTCTTACGATGTGCACAGCTCGAGAAGTTAATGGGAAATGAAGTTTGATTAAGGCTTGACGAACATGCGTTCACACTTTGAAATATGCTTATCATTCAGCCAAAATATTAAAACATTTTGAAATCCATCCAGCATATTTGACAAGTCGCTGGATGGTGCGTTCACATTATCAAAATCAAGTCAATCATGTCGTTCTTATCAAACTGTGAGACCGCTCCTAATGGTGCACGAAAATATAAACATTATATTTAACTTTTGGATTCTGATTACGATTTTTTTTTTTTGTTTCGTCTTTCGTACAGAAACGTAGCTTCATTCCACAACAAAAGAAAAAGACTCGTGTAATCAGGCTCTTGATGTCTCTTTTCTGCTATAGACGGTGTTCACACTGAACTAAATCCTCCAACTTTTTACTTGCGATATAAGTACTATAGGGCAATTTCTGCATTTGGAAAAAAAATCGAACTCGAGATTAGGATTTTGAAGTTGACGAAGTCGAAAAAAGTGGGTAAGTTTCCATGTAAGCAGGGTCTTAAATGCAATCATCCGTAAGTTGCTACACGGAACGTGTAACCATAACGTGTAACCGTAGCAAGCTACACGGAACTTATAAGTTTTACCCACGTTTTTGAGGTACCCTACCGCCAGCAAAGATGTTTACACATCAATAATATAAAATGTTTTCGGAAGACGAAGATTTCGATATGTTTGAAAATTCAGATTCGTGCAGAAAATTGCAATGTTTTAAGTTTCGATCAAATCCTTTTGAACAGCTGGACGTTGCACAGTGCGGCCGAAAGCCGCTTTGTGAGGCCAAAAGTCGAAAAACGCAGAGAATGATCCACAAATTGGTATATAGGGGTTTTTGAGGTCGCTGATTACGAATCTGTTATCAGAATCAGCAAATTCAAAACGGCCGACCTAATAATAGCATCATGTCATACGAAAAAACTTATCATAAATGAAATAACTTTGATAGTGTTGGTTGAAAAATTTTGTTTTGATATTATTAGGGCATGTACTTGAAAATTTATAAAAATAAACAAATTCAAATAATCATCTACATCTGTATCTGTTTCAGAAGCGGAAGAGCTGTTAAAAGATTGTTGTTCATCTTCTGTTTGATAACATACAGGTGGAGGTGCTAACAAATTGATAGTCTTTAGACAAAGATTTAAGTGGCCTTAGAGGTAATTCCCGACAACTAGATATTAATGGATCGGATGCGATTAGGAATCTTTTAAAAACATCCTCCATTGTCTTTTGACGATAATGGTTTCTTGCGAAATTAGCTTGATAGATTTGAAAAAAATTATTACATGCTTCTTGTGCATCTTCCGACATTTGACAGATAGGTAACACTTAATTATTTTATTATTTCGGGGCCATGAATTAAAAGTTTGTGAAGTAACGTGGGCATACAATACCAGGGATATTGTTGTAAATTAAAGTACTAGTACGGTCTAGAACGCCAAAAAACACAAGATTTTTGGGAATTTTTTCTCTCGGAAACTTTATTAGATAATAACATAATTTGTTTTTAAATAATGAATACATGTGCCAATAGTACAAGAACATTTTTTTTGTCTTAATTTTCTAATTTTGGCCGAATCATAGAGGGCGCCAACATTGACTCATGAAAAAACACATTGTCCCATTGCGGACAGTTAATCTCCGGATCTACTAAACCGATGTTCAAAAAACTTGTTACAACTTGATTTTTTTTATGTTTTCTAAGACAATTTACCACAATTATTCCCTGTGCAGGGACGGGTTAGAATATTCCTGCTGCGCCTCCCCGCTCGTCGTAAAAGGCGACTAAAGGAGTAAATACATCTAGGCCACAAACAGCAAAGTGAACCTAGCGACACGTAACACCTATAAACTTTCCCAAAAGTGTGCATGCCAGTCCCTGGGTTGGCACGACTGGAGATCACCGGTGCCGTAAAAGAGAGATCAAATACAAAACTGGAGCATGCACACGTCGATACTTACAACCAAGATTTTGTGAATTCAAGCATTATGGAGATTTGTTCGCCAAAGTTCATTAACAATGCTCAAGGCCAACTACTTGTGGAAGACAACGAAATTCTTCACAGGTAGCGACAGTATTGTGACGGACTTCTAAACGAACAATTTCCAAGGCTATACTTTCCAATAGCTTCACCTTACTTAAGCGAAGTATCCGACGTCACAGTCGAAGAAGTTAGTGAGGCGGTAAAATACTCCAAAAAGGGAAAAGCTGTTGGCCCAGACGAAATACCCTCAGAGTTTTGGAAAAAGATGGGAGACATCGGGTTTAGATGGCTCATGATTCTTGTCTCCAAACTTATACGAGGTGATCGCATGCCTAATCAATGGAGGGAAAGTTACCTTCTTCCAATTTATAAAGGAAAGGGTGATACTCGAAGCTGTGATAATTACCGTTCGATTAAGCTGATGTCACACACCATGAAGATCGTTGAGCGAGTCTTGGGTAGCCGACTGCGAAAAATAATTAGGCTATCTGATGTCGGGGGTAAGTCAACCACGGATGCAATCCAGAGTATAAGAATAATTATGGAAAAACATCGGGATTCTTTGGAGGATTTGCATGTCGTATTGGTTGATTTTGAAAAAGCATTCGATCGGCAACCACGAGATCTAATATGGGTGGCCCTCAGGCAACGAGGAGTTCCAGAAACCTATGTGCGGATAATTATGGACATGTATGATGGAGCAGTTACTAAAGTAAGATGCGCAGCTGGAGTCACCGAAGAATTCGAAATCACAGTAGGTGTACACCAGGGAAGTGTCTTGAGTCCCCTGCTCTTTATTACAGTTCTTGATTACCTGCTTGAAGGCAAAGTGACGGATCCAAAAGTACATCAGTTATTCTTTGCTGACGATGGAGCCATCATAAGTGAAGACCCGATATCCCTACAACGAGCACTTGACGTATGGGTGGATGTTCTAGAAGGAAGTGGGTACCGCATAAGCGCGAAAAAGACAGAATACCTATGCTGCCCATTTTCTGATCCACACAGGCCTATTCCAGACATTTATTTGAATGGAGTAGTGCTTCCCAAGTGTGAAAAGTTTAAATATCTGGGGTCTATAATTAATAACGAAGCTACTTGTGATGACGATATCAATCATCGCGTAAGCGTAGGGTGGATGAAGTGGCGGGAAAATTCTGCTATCTTCTGTGACCGAAAAATGCCCCCTAAGCTGAAAGGAAAGCTCTACACTTCAGTTGTACGTCCAGCACTCACATACGGTTCACAATGTTGGACAATGTACAAAAAGTATGAGAGTAAGCTTATGGCAGCTGAGATGAAGATGCTTCGTATGACAGCAGGAGTTACAAAGCTTGATCGAATTAGAAGTACGAAGATCCGAGGAAGCCTTCATGTTAAGAATACCATTTCCCAAAAAATTGAACACGAACGTCTCAGTTGGTATTGCCATGTTCAAAGGAGAGATTCTGAGAACCCCGTCAAAAAGGCAATATCATACAACGTTCCAATTCGGAATAAAAAGAAAGGTAGGCCTAAACACTCCTGGTACAAACAAATGCAAAAACACCAGCATTCAGTTGGCCTCAGAAATGGAACAATACAAAACCGGGAGGCTTGCCGCCGATTTCTGAGGTCAACCCGGCGAACCCCACAGGCGGATCACTAGTGTGAAGCAGATACGTGGGAGAGTTATGATCCCCTCGACATCGAGATCATAACAGCGCCGAAGAAAAGGAAGAAGAAGAAGAAGAAGACAATTTACCACAATTTGACCAAAAAGTTATGAACAAAAAAAGGCGACCCAAAAATGGCCAAAAAAACTTCAAAAACAAATTTATTTTTTCAAAGCTTGACATTTTTTTTTTTTTTTTTGTACGTTTAAAACAAATTGTGGTAAATTGTCTCGTAAGAAACCTTCCTTTTGTTTCAGTCCAGCCAATCCTGAGATTAACTGTCCGCAATGGGACAATGGATTTTTTGATGAGTCGACGTTTGCGCCCTCTATAATTCGGCCAAAATTTAAAAATTTAAAAAAAATTGTTTTCTTGACGCATCAATTCATTATTGAAAAAAAAATTATGTTATTATTTAATAAAGTTTCCGAGAAAAAAATTCCCAAAAATCGTGCGTTTTTTGGCGTTCTAGACCGCACTGTACTCTGTTCAATTTATATTTGCAGTACAGGGAAGATAAGATATTTGCCTTTCAGTCTGACCATTATGGATTTCAATAAGCTATCTTTAAATTAATGCTTTTACAGGATTGCCGTAGGAGCATTAAAAATTGCCGCAAATTTCAGAAAAATATTTGCTACCAAAAGCTCGAAAAAGCTTAAATTCTGAAACTTACATAGCAAAAACCAAAGAAAATGCCATATGAATTTCTATAAACTTGGTAATGGTAACTCTGATACACTGTTTTTTTTTTTAATAAACACAATAAGGGTTGGTTGCAAATTGGCGATCAGTCTCCTTTCACTTTCAGATAGGTCATGGTGGGCTGTACGTAAGCTCAAAGAAGATTACACAAACAATTTTAATGTAACTCAGTGGTTCTCTTTCTTATTTCAGTGGCAATTTCTTAAGTTACGGTGCCGTGCAAACAGCAGCAGGCACCAGTGTTTCTGAAAAAGCTCTCCCATAAGGCCTGTACTGCAAATATAAATTGAACAGAGTATAGTACCTTAATCAACAAAAAAAAAACTCAACGGGCAGCTACGGGCAGCTGACTTTTATTTTATTTGGTACACAATACTTTTATTAACTATCTTAAATAGCTTTGAGAACAAAATCTAGCAAGACAAAAAAGTTTTCACTCAAACAAATATTTTTTTTAAGTAAATAAATAGTGTTGACATATCTCTGTCTAACAATGTACCATTTAGGAATTTTTATTCATAAATTCTTTAACTTACATATTTTACGTACCTGCAGCTGTTGAATCCATTTTATTGCAATAGATTTGCTTGGAAATAAAAGATTTTACACGTGTTTGATGGAAGAACATTTTTCGTCTTCTAGGGGTCTCCTTTAGACAGCCTGAGGACGAAAAACCCCTAACTCAAAACTTTTATTTTGGACTTTTGGCCGTGCAAAGATGCCTTCGGCCGTAGTGTGCGTTGGAGAATTTTACTCCAGGTAAAGTGTTCACAAGATAACAGTTTGGTTTCTGGGTGAAAACCTAAAGGATATACCTATATGTACAACAATTATTCTTATTTCTTTCTGGTAAGTTGCTTTCCACGCCACCTGGAAGTCAGTGAGTGTACTGACAATTGAAAATTTGTCGATTTGTCGTTCAATGTATTTTCCATAAGAAACAAAATGCACGACTGGGTCGCACGAACTTGCTCCTATGTAACAGACTAGGAATTTTAAAATCGAATGTTGTTAGAGAAAACTGTTCATAAGGATCAAATTATTTTTTAAATTCTTTTAGTAGTAAAAGACAAAAACATAATGCCATCCAAATATGAATTTATGCAAGAACAAAAATTATAAGTCGTTGTAGTGGTTTCTTAAAAAAAGCTTTTATGTACAAGCTTTTCAAAAGCTTTTTAAGAAAAAATTTTGGTACGCCAATTTAAAATTTTTATTATTGTTCGAATAAAAATAAAATTTACAAAAAAAAAATATTGAGCCGTTTCTGAGATATCAAATTTTCAAATAAAAAAAAAAAAATAGATTTTTTTTTTCAAAAATTCAAAAAATATTTATTTTAAAGTTTTGAAATGCAATGTGTTTTAGACTTTTTAGAAGCTTCTCTATACAAATTTTCATTAAGATTCGTTATGTAGATAATGAGAAGTTCAAAATTCGAAAAAATGGTTCTATGGTAGGTACAAGCTGTAATATCTTAATTTCAATTTTTTTTTATTAAATTAAAGATCGTAAGAATTAATTGAAATGAAAAAAATTTTATCAAAATTATAGGCGCCGTTTTCGAGAAAAATACGATTTTTGAAAACCATTTTTTTTTTAATTTTTTAGCATTTGTATGGTAGGTACCTTTATTTTTAGGTAAAATAAAATTTTTTTCTCACATCTTGTACACTATATTAAGAAACTTTTATTTATCAAGTTTAAAAAAAATCTAGCAAGGGGTTTTCGAAATATTGAGTTTTGAAAAAAAAAAATTTTAAGTTTTTTTTAAATAATCCAAAAAAAATTTTTTTGAAAATTTGAGTACACAATTCTATTCAAGTTTTTGCGGAGCTTTAGCAAAAAAAATGATCAAAATAGGCTGTACCGTTTTTGAGAAAATCAAAAACAAAAAAATGGTTCCATAGGGGGTACCCTCAATAACCATTTTTCTGAAAATTTTTTTCAACAAATACCTAGCTTTAATTAAATGAAATTTTTTTGTGTTTTTATTTTTAAAATCTGTCGAACATGTTTGAGAAAAAAAAAAAATTTATAAAATTTCGAAAAAAATTCGTATGGCAGGTACCGTTATTTTTGGTCTTAAAAAATCAAATCAAAAAATACTCGGGGGGAAAAAATTAAAACTCATATCTACTAAGTTTGAAGAAAATCGGCCGAGCCGTTTAGCTGCAATAGAACGGACAGACAGACAGAATTGCGAGACCCACTTTTTTAGTCTTCGCTATCATCGTAATGTCAACTTTGATCAAAATCTCGAGTTCGATTTTTTTTCCGAATGCATAACTTGCCTTATAGTACCTATAAGTCGCAAGTAAAAAGCAAAAAGGGGCTCGAAAAACATTAATTTTATACTAATTAATATTATATCAACGGTTATCAATATTATGATTATAAAAGAATAATAATGTGTGTTTATTTCTAAATCAGGTGGAAAATATTTTAGAAACATAATTAATCCTTTGTCAACAAATACTTAAACAAATTTAATTAACATGAATTTTTTGAATTAAGTCACAAAAATAAAAAAAAATTCTTACATTTTTTTGCGTTTTAATTTGTTGTCTTTTTTATGATAGAAATTTGTTAACAAAAAAAAAATAAAAATTTTCACAGAACACGAAAACACTAAACGACGACGTACACCGATCGAATTGAATTGAAAAATAAATAGAAGTAATTAGTAGTAGTAAACTTTATTGAGATTTTGTAACATTTGTTTTCTTATATTACATAGTAATTTAATTACACTTGAAAAATTTGACGACTTAGAATTGGCCAGACCACACAGGGGTTTTATTTTTAATTAAATAGGTAATTATTAATTTAAAGACCAATACTTTAAGATTGAAATGCGGCTACTCAAATAAGACCATACAAATTGCTTCTAAAAAAAAATTGTTTCATCTGTCATTCACATACGATTTGTTTACGATTTTTGAAGACAAATTACAAAATATTTATTCAGTTTCTTACTATATTTTCCACCTGATTTAGAAATTAACACATATTACTATTTTCTGTTACTGTTTTTCTGTTTTTTCTGAACTTTTTTTGCTTTTTCTTATGGGAAAAACATTGAACGTCAAATCGAAAAAAATTCAATCTCCAATTTAAGGTTCACGTGCTGACTGCCAGGTGCCGTAACTCCGTGTAAAAAGGAGCATTGCATGAAATGGGTCAGTCCAGCCACAAATAAACAAATAAAATAAATTGTAGGTTGTCACTTTGATTTTGTCACAATGATTGAACTGTCATTGTTTAGACGTGTTCAAATACACATTTTTAATAAAAGAGAATTCGTTTTTTTTCTAATAAGTTTAACGAAAAAGGATTACAATTTTCGAAAAGCTAGTTAATCACTAAATTTTATCAATAGGTTTTTTAAAATTTTGCCCCTTTGTCTTTAATAAAATCTTACTTAAGGTGGCGCTACAGTCCGGGGTGGACCAAGGCCTCAACTAACAAGCTTCTCCAGCTAGCTCAATCCCTAGCTACCTGTCTCCAGTTTCACACGTCAAGTTGGTTGAGGTCCTTTTTTTAATAAAATCAATGTTTTCAAAATTATAAACACCATGGCGCAAAATTTTAATTGAATTAGTACGATGCTAAAGCTGTTTTAGTATGATACTAGGTTAAAACAACGAATTTGCAAATTTTAATCGAATATAGCATCATACTTTCTCTACCCTTTTACTAAAGTTAAAATCATCGAATACCTATTTTATGTTTTTTTAGTATCGTGCTAGCTTCATATGACTCTTTGACTTTGCAAACATCAAAAAAGGTTCGTGTAACTACTTTTTTGCACGAAATGTCATTGTTTTAGGTGTGTTCAGAAGCAATTTATTAAGAAAATTCTTTTAGTACGATACTGGTTAGAAGATGTTCAAAATTAAGAGTGAGTTAGTAAACTACTATAAAGTAAGCAAATTGTTAAGTAGTATCATACGTACTAATACCTTAATAATAGGCTGTCTAAAATTTTGCGCCCATATAAATAAGGTATTAGTATAACAACACTTAACAATTTGCTAACTTTGAAGTTAGTAGTTTACAAACTCATTCTTATATTTAAACATTTTCTAACTAGTATCCTACTAAAGCCAGTACTAATGACAGTTCATGCAAAAAACTAAGCAAACTATGCTGTTTTGACGTTTGTAAATGTCAAAGAGTTAGCACGATGCTAAGAAAATTTAATAGGTATTCGATGATTTTAACATTAATAAAAGGCTAAAGAAAGTATGTTGCTATATTCGATTTAAATTTGCAAAGTCGTTGTAAACTAGTTTCATACTAAAACAACTTTAACATCGTACTAAATCAACTAAAATTTTGTGCAACTAGATTTAAGTTTAAACACTGGATGGAAAAAAATCTTTCACATCTTGAAATTAAATTAAAACAATGATAAAAATATATTTATTGAAAAATTCTAAAAGCTAACGTATTAAGTCTTATACTACGTTTCCACTGAACGATAAAATCTAGATTATTTTCCAGTTTGATTTAAAAAAATCTAGTACTGTTTCCACTGGACTTGTTAGATTTATTTTGACATCCAAAATCATCCAGTTATTAAAATATTTTTTTTTTGTTCAGTTTGTCAACAGACTGTTTTTTTTTTTTCTTTTTTCTTCCATCAAACTGTCAGATTTATTGGAAATGGGAAAGTGAATCCGTTCAGTACAGTAGATTTCAAGTAGATTTATTTGAAATCTCGAATCGAGATGATTAATTTGTGTATGGTAAATCTAGTGATTTCAAGAAGATTTCAAGTAGATTTGAGTAAATCTCAAATTATCGTTCAGTGGAGACGCAGTATTAGTGAGGACATTATCAGATTATCAATGGATTTTTCAAAATGTCGTATCTCAGTGATTTTATATGTGTGGTTACACCAACCAAAAGTTTGATCGTTACGCCATTGTTCAGCAGTTGATGCTTAATCTCTTTTTTATTCGCTTTTTAATTTTAGTAGCACCACATTTCTCTTAACAAAACCGTGAATTTCTTAAATATAAAAAAAAAAAACAAACCTCCATTAATGCGAACGAATTAAAGGAAATAAATTTGCAAGAACCGGGTGTATTATGTAAAAATGGCACGGACAAAAAATATGAGTGAATTGAGTGTTCTTCTTTATCCCCACGAACACCGCGCCGAGTCAAGAGATAATTCTAGGAACAAATTAATAACTACCTTCTTACACCTAAACAAGAAAGAAATACACTCCGTTTCAGTTGATTATGGACAGGCAATTGCTTGTTTAATTTAACATTATTTTTAAAACCAATTAGATCACTTAAACTATTAAGTACGATTTTCGCGATTCATTTTAAAATTTTGACAATGATTAAATATAATACTGAAAGTCTTACAAAAGTAAGGATTTATTTATTTACGCTTGTATTAAGCTAAACTTAAAACAGAAAGTGCATTTAAAATAAGATAAAATAAAATAAGTATATAAAACTAAGAAAGGATGAAACAAAAAGTTAAGTAAAAATGATAGAAGGCCGATGAAGAAAGTTATAGTGATTAGTAAGAGGGGAGAGAGATTTTGGGAGGACTGGTTTAGAGGTGCAGAAATCAAAAACATTTAAGGAATTGTTGGAATTTCGCAGCATTCCGCACATGGGATTGTAATAACAATAGTAAGTGTGTTAAAAAGGGATGCGAAAAAGGGGTTCTGCCTTAAATTAAGCCAAGACTTAACAGAGCAGGGCAGTCAATATTACTTGTTAAGATGTTAAAAATAAAAAAAAAAAATATCGCCGGTTTCACGTCGATTTTCCAGGGACTGAAGATCGATCAGCTGTAAGTGATCAGAAAAAAAGAGGTATTCGATAATGATCATCCTACGAAAGACTACGCAGAACAAGTCTAATAAAACAACGCTGGAAAGCTTCGATTCGTTTGATTTGGGTACTTTGATATGGGAACCATACTTGAGACACGTATTCAAGAATGTGTTGAAAAAAGATTTTATAACGTACGGGTGAGAGAACTCTTTTGACAGGTATACTAAAACGCCATTTATATATTTGTTGCGGCTTTTTAAATCACTGGACACTACTCGTTAGGATCGGACTTGGCATACTTGCAGAATGCACAGCTATAGGTACGTCGGAGGGCGTGATTCTTGATCCTCGAGTAGCCAGACGCAGAGCAAGAACTATTATTCATGTCAAGGCTTTTTTTTATACAATAGGACAACGGACGGACACTTTCACGTTTCTATCGATTTTTGTTCATTCGGCAACAGGTGGTAGTCGCCTTGAGTACTTTGTTAAATATCCCTCCCTCTGACACTTCGCGTGCACCTCGACAGCTCGTTCTCTAGACCAAAACAAGAAGCTGTCGCCCTTTTTTTTCTTTTTTGACAAGATGACTTACCACTTACGGTCCAGATGATTATGCACAATATCCACAGCGTAGCTGTTGAATGTTCTTGAAGAGAAGCTGTAATGGCTAAAACACATGTGCAGCATTTTCCCTGCAGCGAAATTTAATTACACAGGTTCTCATGGGAACAGAATCATTGAAAGTCTGCATGCAGCGCTGCGCTGCACGATGTCTCTATCTATTCCTAAATTTGCTGCCTAGTTTCATTGCAGCCATAATTGTAAAACAAAAATTTCCAAATAATTGCTATTTGGCATTACTGATATTGACAGATTGTTGACATTGTCTGTCATATTTGCAAAAAAAAAGTTTGTTTTTGTCTTTGGTGGAAAACTTGATATTGATACAATAATGGAAGAAAAAATAAAACAAATTCATTTATGACAAAAACAAATCTGTACAATGAACAAGAAGTGAAAAGAATTTGTTTTGTCTCCGACTCGTATTTTTGTTTATTTTCAGACAGATGAAAGATTGTTACTGCTCACCAGTTCCTGTTTGGGAAAGGTAAATTGTATCCAACTAAGGACATTTTCTTCAGCTATCATAGCAACATCAACGCGAGGGAAACTACATGTCTAGTATAGTTTTGTTTTTCATTTGTGCTTTGTATCTTCTTTTGCTTTTCCTACTTATCACCAGGAACAATTTTTGAAAGTATAGGTGCAATTCTTTTTCATTTTCTGATTAATTAAATTTGTCCACGGCCTTGAAGTTTTGATCTGGAACAAATTATATTCATTTAAAAACTTGAGGTAGGTATTTCTCATACACGGCAATCAAAATCAAAATGTTGTCCTTGTTTGTTAAAATATCCATTTAATTTAAAATAAACTTATAAAACTTTAAGTACAAAACAATTTAAGCAAACAAAAAGAATGAAAATTTGGCAGATGTCATTTTTGTTTTAACAGAACTATAGGCATCATTAAAGTTAGGAAGTATGCACATGTGTTCTGGCTGCAGCGCTGCATGTATCGCTGCATGCAGACTTGCTGCACATCTGTTTCAGCCATAAATATGCAGATTCTATATACCGCGATCACTTGCCAAACCTTTTTGACGCGAACATATGTACATAAATACACGATAAATTTATATTTACTTAAAATCTCTCTAAGCAAATTTTAAGCAGATCTTTTCTCTTGTGATACAAAAAAAAATCAAACTGTCGTTCTTTTCTATTTTATGATGCAGAAGGGTATCATTGCATCGAATGTAGTCTTTAGAAACGCGATTTTTAGGTTTTTAGACTAGCACTTGGATTCTCCTAACAACGCCTCTTTGGCTGCTCACTCCTTGGGCTCATAGAGTCCTGGGAGTCTAAATCACCGCCCTGCTTTCTATTGCACACGAACATGTACCAACCAATTAAATAGGAAATACGCACCGCACGCTCGCCGCACCTGTTTGACGATGAATTCGGCCGAGAGGTTTGCGAGTTGTCGATTCGGGGTTATTATGATGAACTGACCTGCCCTTGTATGGTTGTTCTGCAAGTGCAGCAAGCAGTTTCCCAGTAGGAAATTTGCTCCTCAAGGAAAAATAAAGTTGAATTCCTCGTAGAAATCACGTGGTACTTTCATTGAGTAGAAGGTCTGCAATGGTTTCATTCATCGAAAGTCATGCAATGAGTCAGTAGTTTGCAATCCCAGTTGCATCTTGTGCTTTGTTCTCGAAAGAAGGTACAGAAAACATGAAACAAAGCAATATCCTTCTTACACATCCTTAATGTTAATTAATACAATGCTGAACACGTTGTAATTATTCCTGCATCTTTTCAGTGGTTATTGTAATTTGTAATCCACAATTGAGTGTTTAACGCCTGCGATGTGAAAGAGAAAACAACCCTTTCTTTTCCTTGGAATTGAAAATCAGTAAACAACCTTTCAATAGAGCAAAACTATGGTGATCAGGTGATATCGCTAGGGAAAAGGAATGTATTTTTTCATGAACTTCGTTTACTGGGCAAAATACACAAGTAGCACAAAATGGTATAATTTCGGTATCACATTTCTTAATTCATACTTTATTCCTTCTTTATTAGGTATGTCAATGTATGCCTACTTAATTCCATCTTAATATGATCTTTATTAGGTATTGTTTTAAAGAACTTAACTTGGTGTGTTTACTTCTTCTTAAAGCATTCTTAAATACTTTTTAAATTGGCATTTCTTAAATCGTTCTTTTTTGTTACTTAATTCCTTCTTTAATCCTTCTAAAAACATAACTTTTTTGTTTTGGTCCTAAATCGGTATTTTTCAGATTCTTTAATACGTATTTAAGTCTTCTGAAACAGTATGATTTATAACGCCGTTTTCGTACTTTTAGTTTTAGATGGAAAGCAAAATGTGTAAACCGAATTTATAAAATCTTTAAAAAAAGAGATTGTTTCATTATTGCAGACAAACAACAAATAAAATATGTAAAATGTGACTTTTTTGATGACATCCATTTATGTAACTGACAAAATGTCCATACTTAATTCATACTTTATTCCTTCTTTATTGGGTAGGTGTGCCAATTTATGGCTACTTAATTCCGTCTTAATTTCGTCTTTTTTAGGTATTGCTTTACAGAACTTTACTTCTTTACTTCTACTTGAAAGCATTCTTAAATATGTACTTCTTAAATTGGCATTTCTTAAATCGGTTGTTTTTGTTACTTAATTCCTTCTTTAATCCTTCTAAAAACATTCCTTTTTTATTTTGGTATTAAATCGGTATTTTTCCGATTCTTTAATACGTATTTAAGTCTTCTTAAACAGTATAATATTAAAAACACGAGAGAGTTATTTGAGTAGCACTTTGAGACAAGATATTTCATGTGTCACAGTGGCACAATAGGTAGAGCACAAGCACGACAAGCGAGAGGACTCGGGTTCGAATCTCAGTGGAAGCACAGAGGTAAATTAAAAAAACTAACTTTTAAAATTCTTTCATTCCAGCAAAAAATCACATGAAGACTCGAATATAATCAACAATAATAAAAAAACAAACAGTTAATAAAAAAATTTATTTTTATTGTTTCTAATAATTTTTTTAAGAATTGTCGTAGCTCTTTAAGAAGGAGTTAAGAAGTATTTAAGAAGATGTAAGGAACTATTTAAGAAGGAGTAATGAAGTATTTAAGAAGAATGATATCCCGATTTAAGATCATTTTAAGACTCAATTTATCTTCTTATTTCCTTCTATCGGACCGCCCACTTGCGCCTTTTCTCTACTTAATAGGAACTTAAATCCGTCTTATAGAAGATGTCAGATACCGATTTAGAATTCTTAAAGACTTCGTTAAGTAATTCTGTGCTACTTGTGTAGTCTGCGAGCTGAGAGGAAAAAGAAAGAGAGAGAGATTTTGACCTGCAAACTGCAATAAACAATTTCTTTTTTTTGGGTTTTTCCCGCAATGGGTCGGCGAACGGCGACGCTCAATAGGTCTTTTTTTGTCATGAGTTATTTCTTTTGTTTTGGAATGATTTAGTGTCAATTTTGTGATCAAAGAAAACGGTTGTGGTGCAATGTGCGGGGTTTTCTGTGTTTTCAATCAATTTACTCAAGATTAAATAACGGTAAATTCCCTATATTCTTTTGAATGATTTTCCAAAAGTAAATATTCCTTTTTTTCTTAGATCTCAAATGAACAGGAGAATGAAAATGAATAATCCCTAAGCTGCTCCCCAAATTCTACCAAGTGTCAAAGGAGAGTTTTTCGATCAACTGTTTGTGTTACGTCTTACAACAAGAAAAGACAATGTAAGACATATATATCTACTAACTTCTAATGTACTATAATAGTTAATAAAAGAAATACGTACATAACACAAATTTAATTTGTTTTTTTCATTCAAGCGATAAATTTGCCTATACATTTCAAGCGCTTCTTCTATTGATGAAATAAGAAAAGAAATGGATAATGATTTCATTCATATTCCTTCTTTTAATAAAACATCGCCCAAATGCATTCCTTTTTTCAAAACTCAAAAAACGAGCTTCAAATATGTACACAATTCTCTAGTGAATAATTAGTATTTTCAATGATTCTTTCCCTGAGGCAATTAATTAAATGTTGACTCACTTTTCATTAATTTATTTCCATTGAGGGAAGCATCACATCAATAGAACCAGTTTTTTCATACACAAAAATTACCCATGAAATCGAAGATACCGTGAGCATAGAGATTTCACAACAAAATATGCATCGATAAAGTGTGTACCTCCTCCCAATGACAAGCCTGTGTTAAATTCCTCATAGGATTCCGTAGGAAATTCATGGGTGCAGCTCCTTTTCCATGATGAAACACCTACTTCTTCATTAGTGAATTTTTGGAAATTTCCTACTGGGTTGTCGAATTATAGCGATCGTGGTAAGTTTGAAGATTTTCTATTTTGAAAGGAACGGTGATTCTCTCAATAATTTCTCCGTTAAGACGTGAGAATGGATTTTAGGGGAAGGCATTCCTACACGCTTTCGTTTTCCAATGAAGAATGACTTAATTACCACTCTAATGAAATCCAGGTTTTGGCGGACCAGGGCTCTTATCAGCGATCGACTGGTAGCCTGAGAAAATAAGACTAATTTTAACAATTGAGTAATAAAACCGCGGTGTTCTCCTACAGCTTAATTAGCTTTAAAGATGCGATTTTTCTGAGCCACCGGGAGATAAGTCCGTATTGGATGGTGGCCACAAGAAAAAGGATCGATTGCTCATGAAGTCAAGTCTAGCTAAGCCAGTGGGCAGGCATTTTAATTTTCTGCTTCCGGTCAAGAAAGCTTTTTCTCTTTCGAAAGATTTGGTATAAAATGTGTAAGGTTAGTTACATCAGCAGATGACAAGATGTGTTGATAGATTTTCATATCGTCGACATAGATTAATAAACCACAATCAAGCACATGAGCAACATTGTTAATAGCTAAAATAAATAACAGTGGAACTAAATGGCTGCCTTGTGGTACTCCGGAAGATGCTTAAAAAGGAATCTTGAATTATGTGAAACAATCCCTCATTTGAGACCCTTTTTCTGCTCATAAGATACACTATTCCACTATAAATATTTTTATTTATTTCGGACGAAATTTGGTGAGATAACTATGTATTAACGCTTTTTTTGACAGATGATCATTGTGCCTGTCAACAATTATCAAAATCGAAATGCAGCATCAAGTAAAGGGCAATTATAACAGGGCCCCTTCGAGGCACATAATAATGGTTGAAAGTTGTAAGTCACTAGGTTTAAGCTCTCCGCGAGCCGTTGGCCTGTTATTTATGTATTTTTATATTTACATATTTGTCGTAATGAAGTGAAACGGAGTTTACTTTTTCCAAACACAACTTGCTGATTGTATCCATAATTAACCACAAAGACGTCAGCCAACCTCATACATTCATTTATGATCATATTTTATGAACTCAAATTATATGTTTCCATTCAATTTTTTGATACTAAATACGAATTCAGGCGTGTGCTTGCATTTCATGGAATATCCTACATGCTCTTGGGATGTGGCCAGATATAGACGGCTCTGCGTTGGATCGTAGATTTAATGCTTCCAGACGGGGTTGCCGTTGAGCGACTTTAGTTGCAATTTGGATTTTTTTGGAACGAAGTTGCTTTACCCGGCTTGGTAGGGTTAAAATTAAATAATTCGTAACGTAGCGAAAAAAAGAACAACCTGAGTTAGTTGTTTTATCCAAAACATAATTATGGAGAAAAAATAACTTGCATTCTTGGGAAACAATTTTTTTGAAAAATTATTTAATGTAAAAAAAAATATAATTGCAACTATTATTGTATGTAATGCAATTATAATTTTTTTTTCTCAAGTATGGGTCTGAAGCCTTGAAACTGTTATATTTTTAATAAGCGCAGCACATTTTCCATTTAAATTGGAGTGAATTCACCTTTAGCCCAATAATTATGTAGATTGGACCAGCCGCCATTTTCAATTAGCTTATTAAAAAGGAATAACTGAAAGTTTACCTTTAAGCCTAGTACGCAGATCGGGAAAAATTTTGTCTCCCATAAATTTTTTTTCCTGGGACAAATTTTGTCTCGGATATTTTTTTCCGAGCAGTACGCAGTTCGCGCGCAAAATTCATACTATTGTGAATTGCTCTTCAAAATGTCTCCACTAAATTTTGCCAGGAAAAAGAATGATACAAGCATTATTTTGCGGGACAAAAATTTTGACAGCCACCGTATTTCCGAAAGTGATTTTTGTCAATTCTGATTTTATGTAAAAGGTGGTAATGCTTGTCTTGAGATCATCAAGAGGAGATTCCAAAAAGGTATGAACGACTTTTGTAACACAACCCGTTCCAGAGATACACTAAAAAACACATTAAATTAGATTTCATCTCTCCAACTTCAAATTTTTGCGCGAGATTTGGAAAATTTTTGTAGAGATTGAAATTGTAGAGATAAAATTTGTCTTGTCTCGATCTGCGTAATAAGCTTTAAAATTCAAACTTCAAATGCACGGCTGACACTGAAGTGCAAGTTGACAACCTGACTGACAGACCACTTGACATTTGAAATGTCATGTCATGAAACGAAATGTAGTTGTTTCTAAAAATTGACAGTTCGGCCAACCCTGCATAGGATTTAAAAATCTCCAGTGAGAAAGGGACTGTTTCATTGGAATCATTTGATTTGAAACTTTATGATTTAAGTTTTTACTTTATACTATTTTCATTGAAAAATTGGTAAACACTTAAGAAATACGAGTATAGCGATTTTATTTCGAATTACAGTCGGAGGTAAAGAAAAAACGTAAGGATTTTCGTTGTTCGTTCCTACGTCCGCAGACGTTTTACACCAACATAAGCCTCTTTCTTAGGTCTGCCCATTTTTACTTGCGATATACATATGTACATACTAAAGGGCAAGTTCTGCATTTGGAAAAAAAAATCGAACACGAGATTTTGATCAAAGTTGACATTACGATGATAGCGAAGACAAAAAAAGTGGGCCTGTATGTCTGTGCCTTGATCTACAGACTAAACTACTGGAGATATTTTCTTCAAACTCGGTACTTAAGGGTCTTCGGTGATTCCCTATAGGGAAAATTGAAATTTTTTGTTGCTGCAAAACTAGCGGTATCCCCCATACACCCCTAATGCAAAATCGTATTAATATCGAAAACGGCTCTAACGATTTTGATAAAAAAAATAAGTTTGCTATTATGGGCTGGGCTTGGACTACATTTTGGTCAAACAAAATGTTAGGAAAAACTGTTATTAACGGTACCTGTCACAGAACCAAATTCATTTTTTTTTTTGAAAAATCAATATCTTTGGCATCCCAGATTTTGTTCTTGAAAATTTTTAAAAAAATTTCTTATATAAAAAATTACTTTAATAATAAAACGATTTTTGAGCTTTGTTTGCATAAATTCATACTCAGCTTAGATAGCTCCCGGATAAAGGCATTAATTCTTTTGATAAATGTATTGCACGTTGTGGTCCTATGAGATCTGTGGCCATTTCCGACGAAGCGCTAAGTGCAATATTGTTTTACTTTCAGTGGCTTGTACCAAATTGTTTGCGTGCCCACAGGATCAAACGCATCATTTAACACCTTTTTTCCTGATTTATTTTAACGCCTTGATCGATAAAAACGAGCGCAGAGTGTTCATTTACATTTACAGCAGCCTATATCATCACAGAAGCAGGCTTTTACTTACGAACAGCTAGCCGATTCTGTAAATTTTGGTCAGACTTGTTCTGTAACCAAACATCATCATTTTGTTTGTTCAGAGCATATGTATACAATTCTGCAGATTTCCGGCTTCTTGCAAGGCTTTCAATGCTTTTGATCGTTGAAGTCGAACATTTTTGTGCTGGTTCTAAATGCTGTATTTTTCGTATTCTATAGGGGTTCAATTTATGATCGTTTTTGAGCATGCGCCGAATGCTTGAGGTCGACACATTCAAATCTTTAGACAATTTGGCTGCGCTCTGTCGTGGATTTCCATTTCTGATGAAGTGGCTGTTTTTCTAGCTCCACCCTTACGGAATTTATCAATGCTGCCAGTATTATTGTAACGTTTTATGGTCCGAGATACACAAACATTTGACCGACTCCGTATTTTCAAAATTTACGCATTTAAAAAATAAACTCACCGATAAAAAAAACCAAAAGATATCATCTATTCTAAGCTAAGTAGAAATATCTTTTCTTTCTAGAGCTCGAAATGAATTGAATGATTTGAATTGAAAAATAAAACGCTTCAACTTCTTGTTGTCACTATATTTTAATCAGTTATTTTAATATATAAAAAAATAATAAAAAAATTACCCAATTTTATTTGGCACGCCATCTTTTTTTGCCCTTGCCCTCTAATCGTTCATGCAAAATGTCAATCGTCGCGTCCGCTGTGTGGCACGTACCTCTGCTATCTGCTAGGATCACATGTCGTTTAGGTCCCTATGGTTCGATTTGTTTAAAACATAAAAAAGATAATTAAATATAAATTTTTATACGAAAAGTCGTTCTGGAAGCGTTTTTTAATGTGTATATTATTAAAAAGTTGAGTGAACCCCTTATAACGACTAATACAGGGTGTCCGTTAATTCGTCTGTCATAATTTGGTATGTGAAAAAATTGTTCTACCGGAAAGTCTGATTTTTAACTTTGACATCACTTTTTGACGATTTAAAAAAAGGCTAACTTTGGTGTCGCCCGACCCATATTAAGGTCAATTTCTCTGTCGATACTAATAGTAGTAAAAATATTAACCTTTAAAACTACGTTTAAATCGAGGTGCTATGTTTTTAGGGTTGCTAGATTTATTCAATTTTAAATGGTGTTTAATTTTTCTTGCCCGAGCAAAATTTTGACTTTGAGGTCAATTTTTTCAAAAAATGTGTAAAAAACTTAAAATTTTCTTATTTTAACCTGATGAACAAAACAATAATAAGAAAAAAACATTAATAAATGCACCCAAAAACTCATACATTATATGATACTTGGGAACTCCAAAATGAGGTCCCTAACATTAGTACTGACAGAGAAATTGACCTTAACATGGCTCAGGGTACACCAAATTTAGCCTTTTTTTAAATCGTCAAAAAGTGATGTCAAAGTTGAACATCACACTTAACTGCGAAACAATTTTTTTCTTAGAATATGACCAAGAATCTCATCCCAAAGTATGGCAGACGAATTACCGGACACCCTGTATTGCTTCGTTTACATAATAGCTTGAAATAGGGTCTTTGACCGAAACAATTTTACACTTATCGGTGATTGAATGACTGAGTTGCTTTTGTTTTCTTTATAGGCAGTTAGAATAAGCTTTATTTTTTACCGCCGGCACCGCTCCAATGACCACTGAAATATTATTATATGTTTGTCATATAGTTAATGCAGCCAACTTATCAAAGAGATCTGAAATTAGCAAGATGGCAATCAGGAATGTAAAAACATCAATGATCAAAAAAAGCATTTTGCATTAAAAATACGAGTATGCAATATCTTGGACTGTTACATGTTTCCTGCGACGTAATGTTATTAATTAACTGCGACTTTAGTGACTGTATAAAAATATAATTATTGCGTTGTTTTTATTGATTTTTCTGATAAAGAAGAAACGAAGTCGATGAGGCATGTTTTTAAAAGTTATAAAAGCCTTGAATTTTGCTGATCGCAGAACCAAACGATTTTCAGTTTCCGAAACGTTACATTTTGTCGGTTGTAAGCAATAATGAATCAGCCTAAACTCTATCAGCAAGCTAACAATTTTCAACGGCACGATGGGCGGAGTATCATAAGAGAGTTCTCGAGTATTTTGCAATGGCGTTTAGATGGCAAAGACTCATTGCTAGACGTGGGCAGTGGTAGTGGCGATGTTTTAATGGATTTCTTGTACCCGATTATGCCGAAGGATTTTAAGCAAATAATAGGTATTGATATTTCGTTGGAAATGATTCGTCACTGCAGTGAGAAGTATTCCCACATGGACAATGTGGATTTTAAGGTCCTCGATATTGCAACAAAGACATTGTGTAACGGAACCGATGTTCGCCCTCTTCCTCCTATACCACCTATACGACCAGAGGCCTACAGGCACCTAAGGCCGGTCCAGGCAGCAAGAGGGAGAGGGTGTCCAGTCTTCGGCCGCGCGGCATGCTTGCTGATGTAATGGCTTAGCTCGTCGGTGGGGTGGGTTGTTGCGACCTCAGAACTGGACGTGTTACTTTTTTTTCATGCCTATATATATATAAAAAGAGTAATCGGGGTTCAAAAAAATTTCGGGGGCCTAAATTTGCATATGAGGGGAGGGAGGGTGTGTTTCTAAAGGGGGAGGGTCATGATATTGTCGACCCTCGGAGGATTTGCCCACCCTTTGTATCAGTCCGATACCACCATGGCTGATGCTACCTCCATCATCTGCATCAGCCCCTAATCCGAAGATAATTAACCTTCTGCTTACCTAGTCTTCATCATCTTCTCGTCAATCGCCTCACTGCACCGTTGACCTAAGAATAGGAATTTAAGCCCTCATGGCAACCCTGTTGCAGGCTTTCACAAAAAAAAAATCTTCCCAAGCACAAAAAAATTTCTGAACCAACAAAAAAATTCAAAATTTTAACCCAAATTGTGGCGTCATCTCCAGCGATGACAATAAAAAAAATCTTTTGTTTTTTTTTTTTTCTTTTCTTTCATGGGAAAAGCTTATAAATTGTTTTTATTGAAATCAAAAAAAAATTAAATCTAACATCAAAAAAATGGAAAAAAAAGGTGAAGGTAAGTATCTTTAAGTTAACAAAACAAATTTACGGTAAGAAAAAAAAATTAATGTGGTTATTCGCGATTTTTTTATTTTTTTGGAAAAAAAAGTTCTCATTACGAGTTGCTTATATTTTTTTTTCTTTTCAGGTAATACTAAATTTAGGTCACCAGGAGGTGGTAAAAAAAAAAAAAAATGATTATATATTTATGTAATAAATGAGCATTTGAATATATCAACTTACTTACATATTTTGTTTAAATAAAATTACCAATTTACAGCTGTTATCCCAGAGGTGCACCTTTGTGGATTCTGCTAGAGCTGGTGAACTTAAAAAAAATTTTAATTAAAATATATATAATCACTCTTTATTCTACACTTGGTTTAATTGATTTATATATATTGTTTCGTTGGGTATTTTATAATTTCGTCTTTTTTTTTTCTCTTCTTTTCTTTTATGGGTAACTTCACTCTATTTAACAAAATAACCACACTTTACAATTAATTATTCTTTACTACTGGGGTTTTTTTTTTTTTTTTTTTTCTTCTTATTTTTTTATAGATATTAGCTTTAATTATACCATCTTTATTTCTTCTTTTTTTTTTTCTATTTGAAAGCAAATTACATATTTAAGTTTTACACCAAAGATTTAGGGTCTCTTTTTTTTTCTTTTCTTTCCTAGTTCAAGATCTTATATGTTTAATTTTCTATGCGGTGGCTCCCAGGGTCACGACACAATGGGGGTGGGCAGGAATTTCCGTTTTTGGGGGGGGGGGGGGGGAAACTTCGACATTTTTCCGGTAGTCACACAGGATTGGTTTTATGGTCTTTTTACTTTTCTCTTTAAAAAATTTTACACACGTTCTTTACTTTACCGAGTTTTATTCCCCTTCTTTTTTTTTTTTTTTCATTATGTTTGTTTTTTTTTTCTCTAAGATTTTATTTGTTATATTTTTTTTTTCGAGTTAATTTATACCAGGAGATTCTTTTTATTTTGTTAAACTGTCACTGATTTAGGAAATTGCACCGAATATTGTGATATGCAAGTTAAGATGTAGATACAACCAACTATTACCCCGGACGGACGACGACTCCGCCACTAAAATAAATCCCACAGACCGAAAGAACTCAATAATCGGTACCATGACCAAAGCTTTATCAGGTAATTCAAAACGACGCCTACGCCCGCGATTCCGCTTAGGACAAAAATTATCTTTTTATAATCCATTCCGAGAATTTCAAGTGAGGTACTCCTCAAAAAAAATCAATTGCTGCTACTTTATATGAATTACAAAGTAGTTCAACTGAAAGTTGATATCAGCACACAAGAAATCAACATGATATTCATCATGAGGGTGTGCTGTGCATAGTCATTTGACTAAAAGGAATCTGCTTTAACAGCAGTAGGGGACTAAGTCAAAGAAATTTGAATATAATTCGGTAAAATAAAAAAAACGATGTGGAAACATGTGCTGAGTCACTCAGTACCATGATTCAACAGGGGTTGATGTGTATTAAAAACTATTTTTTTTTTATAAGTGGGTACAATTTTTTTGTACGTATGGGTTATGCGTGAGTTATGGTTTATAGGTAAGTATAACATTGTGTCTTGGGAAAAAAAAAAAAAATGTCGTTTCCCCCACAATTGCCAAGAGAGTTTTTCGGTGAATTTGATCATGTCACTTCATTTCATTGTCTTCATTGGGTTCCAAATCAACGGTAAACTTTTCTGTCTACTAATTATAAAAAAAAATATAAGTTTTTCTTTAATAGACAAACTTTGAAAAACATCTATCAGATGCTTCAAGCCGATGGAGACTGTCTTTTGGTCTTTTTGGCAACCCATTTATTTTTTGATATTTACAATATCATTTCAGTGAATTCAAAATGGACACCGTATATGAAGGATAAGAACGTTTACATTTCCCCCTTTCATTGTAGCAAAGATCCTGGAACAGAATTTGGGCGGATGCTCGAAGATGCTGGGTTCGTTGACTATAGTGTAGAAGTTCGAGATAAAATATTTGTCTACGAAGGATTGGAAAATATGAAAAGTAAGTGTTCGAAATGATTAAATACTAGTTTAACTTAGTTTAATTTTTTGTTTCTTTTTGTCATATACAGAAAATGTGAGAGCAGTTAATCCTTTCATTGAACGCATGCCAATTTGGATGCATGAGGAGTTTCTGGATGATTTCATTAAAGTTACAATTGGGCTGAATCTACGTGAATCGCATAATGATGACTTTAGATTTAAAACTCCATACAAATTAATTGTAGCTTATGCAAGGAAATAAGATTTGGTCAGCTCAAATAAAGTTTGATATTTATTTAATTTTAAAATAAAACAATTGTGTATATAATTAAATCGTTTATTTTTAAAACGTGTCATGTCCACATTTTAAAATTTTTCAGGAAACGAAAAAAACTGCTTATTTTAGGTTTGCGTAGGAGTTTAACTTAAACAAAAAAAGAAAAGCCTAGGTCTTGAGAATTCTTGCAGGATTCCGTTCGTTACGGATTTTAAGAATGGTAATAAAAAAAGATAAAAATCAAAAACCGTTATGGACATGTCATGTTCTGAAAAAAAAAAACCCTAAAATATATTTTTTGTAAGTAGTAAGACTTATCTTCATTCCATTATATTATTGAAATTCGGTCAGAAAATAAAAAAAAAGTTAAACCAAATGAAAATGCTTGCCAAAAATTAAGTTCAACACGTTTTCTTTATTTTATTCTCCAACATCAGAACAACTTTCAACATTATTTACTGCGTTGCTTCTTTCAGAAGAACTACTAGTAGTCTTCCAGGCGAGTATTAAATGGTAAAACTCTTGAAACTCTTCCGGGACTTACTGAATAACTTTTCGTACGTCTTCGATTTTTACTTGCGACTTATAGGTACTATAAGGCAAGTTATGCATTCGTAAAAAAAATCGAACTCGAGATTTTGATCAAAGTTGACATTACGATGATAGCGAAGACCAAAAAAGTGGGTCTCGCAATTCTGTCTGTCTGTCTGTCTGTCTGTCTGTCTGTCTGTCTGTCTGTCTGTCTGTCTGTCGGTTCGACTACAGCCTAAACGGCTCGGCCGATTTTCTTCAAACTTGGTAGATATGGGTTTTAATTTTTTACCCCCGGACGTTTTTTTCTATTTTTTTTTAAGACCAAAAATAACGGTACCTGCCAAACGATTTTTTTTCGAAATTTTATAAATATTTTTTTTCTCAAAAACTGTCCCACAGAATTTTTTAAAAAAAATTTGAAAAATTTCATTTGGTTAAAACTAGCTAATGGTTGAAAAAAATTTTACAAAAAATTGTTATTTTCGGTAGCCCCCCTGGGTCCATTTTTTTTGTTTTTGATTTTCTCGAAAACGGTACAGCCGATTTTAATAATTTTTTTTATTCCAAAGCTCCTCCAAAGTTTGAATATTCTTACATATTCAAATTTTCAATTTTTAATTTTTTGGATTTTTAAAAAAAAAATCAAAAATTTTTTTTGGAAACTCAATATTTCGAAAACCCCATGCTCGATTTTTTTCAAACTTAGCAAATAAAAGTTTTTTAATATAATCTACAAGATTTGAGAAAAAAAATTTTGTTTTATCTAAAACTAACGGTACCTTCCATACAAATTTTAAAAAATGCTTTTCGAAAATCGCATTTTTCTCGAAAACGGTTCCGAGAATTTTGCTAAAATTTTTTTTCTTTAGATTAATCTTTACGATTTATAATTTAATAAAAAAAAATTTTAAATCTAGATATTACTGACTGTACCTACCATAGAACGATTTTTTAGAATTTTGAATTTCTCATTATCGACTTAACGGATTTTAATGAAATTTTTTATGAAAAAGCTCCTAAAAAGTTTAAAAAATATTGCATTTAAAAACTTAAGAAAAAATATTTTTTCAATTTTTAGAAAAAAAAAGTAATTTTTTTTTTGAAAAATTCGATATCTCAAGAACGGCTTAGTATTTTTTTTGGAAATTAGACTTTTATTCGTACAATAATAAAAGCTTAAGGTTGGCGTACCAAAATTTTTTCTTAAAAATGTTTTAAAAATTTTGTACATAAAAGCTTATTTTTTTAAGGAACCACTACATCGACTTATAATTTTTGTTCCTGCATAAATTCATATTTGCATATCATTCTGTTTTTATCTCTTACTACTTAAAGAATTTAAAAAAATTCATTTTATCCTTATGAACAGTTTTCTCTAATAATATTCGTTTTTAAAATTCCTAGTCTCTTACATAGGAGCAAGTTCGTGCGACCCAGTCGTGCATTTTATTTTTTTCATCGATGGTGTTACTGATATCATAAACTTGAGCAGTTGGAAACGAGATCGGGCTATTGAACTTTTTAAGTTTAAATGTGTGCGTCACAAGTCCATCGATGAAATCGTGTGTTTCTATTTTATTTTGGTGGTAAACAAACAATCCAAAATTTGATATATTAAACGACACCTTCAAGTTCCTTGATACTTTTTTTCCGAAAGATTCATCCGATAGTACTAGTTTTTTTAAATGAAGGGGCCACCACGCTGAAAAATTTAATATATCTTCTGTTTTACTTTTAACATAACGAACGGTGAAAAGGTTGCTTGAATTTTCAATATACTCCCCGTATTGCTCTGGAGTATAGGTTCTGTCATATCTTTTAAGATTTCGTTTGATTACACCGAAAGTGCCTTCGCATGGTAAAAAGCTGTGACCACGAACCGGAAAATATTGATAAATATTTTCGAAGCGACCTTTCGAAACTAAACTGTGCATAAAACGCACCACTGTATGGTTTCGATTCTGTCCTCCGCAACCATCAGAAAACACATACAGCTTCTTGACATTGTTCGGAATATTGTTTTGAATATAATGTCAAACAAAACTGCAAACTTCGTTAGGAGATTTTTTGGCTACGCCTTCGTGGTAAAGATAAAAGGTACTTTTCTTTGTTTTTGTCGTAAATTCCGAAAACATTTACCCACAACTGCCTGTAGTAAAATATTTCTTGGACTGGAATATGAGGCAGTGGAAGATTCCGCATATAGTCAAAAATAATTCCATACGAATTTTTGTCCTCTTTAATGATTTTTCTTACATCTTGTATTTTTTGATGGAACTTCTTAGCTCGACGAAGATGAACAATTTTCTCGGCAGTTGCAACTCTCTTAACATTTTCACACAACGTATTTGATTTTATTTTAACAGATAGCTCCTCGCATTTGGAACAAACATCTATCTGTGGCCTTCCAAATCGATAATTGAAGTTTTGTCGATAAAATTATAAAAATAATAATAACTTATTTTTTCTTGTTCTGCTTCATGTTTCTTCGCAAACATCTGATGCAAAATTTTAATATTAAGACGAGAATCAAGATATTTACACTCTTTTCTATAATGAGTTTCCTTTTTAGGTAAGGATTTTACAAAATCAAACATCTTTTCAACAACCACCTGCGTCTTAGAATGCGCGTGGATTAAATCCACGACGATCATTAGGAGACTTACCATGTGCCTGCAAAAAAAGCAAGACGATCCACCTCCGCGCGCGTTATGGTAAAAATCTGGCAAAAGGCGTTTTTACACACTTCTACCCGACGAGTTCCACTCAAAGCAAAGTATTTAAAAGTTACTGATTTTGGTTTGGTTTTTTCGTTGTCCAAGCCTACTCGTGACCGACTTCGTTGGACTGGCCTTGCTTCAACAAATGATTGGGCGAAAAGGGTCTTGCTCATTTTTCGTATTGTGACTGCGAAATCTTTTACGAATTTCCTCCCTTGCGTTTGCGTCAATTTGTTGAAAGCATTTCAGCCGTTTGCATCTGCATCAAAAAAGGACGATGATTAAACATCCAAATAAATACCTAGGGAAACCCACCCGCATGAATCCTTGGCCATTCTTGCAGGGACGACATCTCCTTTGTATGTTTTATATTCCTCTCCTCTTAATTTTTTTTCTTTTGTCACATTGCGCTTATACTTTTGAGTGTTGTGTATTCCCCTCTTTCGCTTGCTTTTATTTCCTAAAGACCGATCTTTATCTGATTCAGCAAATGAGGACTCTTCAGAACTATTCATCATTTTCTAACGATAATAGGAGAATATGACAAGAAAATATATTACCAAACCAGCTACTTATTTTCACACCTAATCACTTACCAAAAATTAACTTCTTTCACTAACAATAATAAGAATCAAACTCTCCAACCTCACCAAAATAATTTTGTAAAAACCAGAATTAAATTGACAATCAAAAAACGATAAGTCCAAGCCTACTTGCCACTCTATTATTTTCAAAACATGACATGTCCTGGACATATCATGTTTTAAAAATAAACAAATATTTACCGTCGCTATAAAAACGTATGTATGATAGCTGTACAGTACATGTCATGTTTCAGAAATCAACGTACATAGTTGTTCTCAAATAAAAATAAAAAAATAAAAAATGATTTTCGAAAAAATGTGGACATGTCAGGTTTTGAAAATAAACGATTCAATTTATGTATCTAAATACTTACATATGTAAAAGGTTTTATTTGAAAAATAAAACGTATTTTCTTATTAAGGGTCTTTTTTACTGCCTTCGTAAAGTTCGTAGTCCAAAAGCCAAAACTATTAATATATTCATTTGCATGTGGACTAAAATACAATTGACTGTTTCACATAAGTGCAATAATATCACCTAGCTAATTCGACTTAATTATTTTATATATTTGAATGTGACATTAGTTTTCATCTTATAGGTGTTTTTGCTTTTTTCGTTCAAAGCAGCTCGAAACCGTTGAACATTCTCTGAACATCCTAGCGTTCTGAGCCTCAGCTTTCATGTATGCATTTTTATTTTTGTTGACTTAGTGCGTTTTACCAGTAACACAAGACAAATCAAATTTCTATCTGTTTACAGGAAGACAGCATTAACAAGACTAAATGCCTTTTGCCTGTTATCGAAATTACATTGTTGAATTTAATTGTTGAGTTTAAATGTATGAAAAAAGCGGTCGAATTCCAAAAGATTTCACAAATTGTATGTTTCATTCAGTGAGTAAAGCGTCCTGCTATAATTAATAATTAAATCTTTTAAAAATGAATAAGAATTCTCGGTTGTGGGGAATTCGCCAAAAAGAACATACAAAATAGGTACTTTGGGTAAGTTGTTTTGTTTTATGTTTGTTATGAAATCATTGTAGAAGTGTAAAAACCCTAAAGTTTCGTTCATAATCGTTTTTTTTTTCAATTTAAACAGTTGGAAAAAAATATTCTTCGGAAGAGAAAACCTACGAAATGATTCTTGATAAAGCTCTGGAGCAAGACATAAACTTTGGTTGGTTAATTCAATTATTTTAAGCTTAATCAAGCATAACTGTTTTTCAATAGTAATAGGCGAAGAAACGGTGGGTTTTTATAAATCCATGAGATCATTAAGAGTTGAAATGGATCAAACGTCCGATTTTTCAAACGGTGATAGCATCAAAGATCCAATCTATAATTGTGAAGATCTTATCAAGTGCCAACGAGGAAGAGCAAAATTTAACAGTCGATACAAATCAAGAAATAAAAATAGACACACTTGCAAACCCCTTGGCATAATGGTTAGTGCGTTGGACTATCATTCGGAAGGTCCCGAGTTCGATTTTATCAGCCGCTGCCAGAAAGTTTTTTTCAAGGGTGTACTGCCTCTTGCGAGGAATTGACAAATTCTCCAAGAGTATCTCTTGTCATGGAAAGTGCTGCTCATTAGCCGTTCGGAATCGGCAGAAAATTGTAGGTTGAGAGTTGTAAGTCACTAGGTCCTGGTTCACTCCGAGCTGTTACACCACCAAATTTATTTATATTTATTTACACTTGCAAAAAAAATTAGGTATGGAAAAAAGCGTCACAAAAAAACCTGGAAAAGTAATGTCAACAATGTCAATGTTTTCCCTATAAGGATCGGAAAGGTAATTTAAAACCCAAAAAAGCTCCAAAAGAAATTTCGACCCATAAATGTAAATTTCATTGTGCCAATATTAACCAGAATGCCCGATTGAAGTTATGCAAATGGGATTTGAATTTTGTTGGCCAAACAAAATTTCATTTTTCAGAATGTTGAATGCCTTGAACCAAAATACAGGCGACCAAGAAACGAAAGTGCAATTCTGCGGCAAACTGTCAAAAAGTATTTTTTTATTCACATGACATGAAAACAAGAGTGTGTCAGTTATTTTTCTGAAGTACACTAAATATCTCTAATCGATGTGTAATAAACGCATTTTTAGGTAGGGATGAGTTTGGGTTTTCCGCGGAAGATAAAAGAGGGAAAACAACGCCAACCAACAAAACAAAACCGGAAATAATTCAAAACGTAAAAAAAACATCGTGAGTTTTCCATCGATGGAAAGTCACTATTGTCGAAAAAATAGTCACGAGAAAATATTTAGATAGTAAGCTTTCAATCAAAAAGATGTATAAATTGTATAAAATATAATATCCTGAAAGTTCGGTATCTGAATTCACATACCGGAGAATATTTTGTAACGATTATAATTTATCGTGTTTTGTAAAAGACCAATTGCCTTTTATGCAATAAACGCAAAATATCAGCTGCAGATGCAAAGCTCGAGATGAATGAATACTATCAAAGTCATTTACGTCGGAAGAAAGAGGCATTTGAAAAAAAGCAAACTGATAAAGAAAGATCAAATTTGGACAAAAGCTTTAGATCTATATCGACGGATATGCAAAGCGTTCTTCAAATACCATCAACTGATGTTTCCTTAACATACTGTAATATTTTTTGCAAGGTTCGTTAAATAAAACTTATTACTCTTTTTAGTATTTCTTCTTTATTTACACTTTCCAAATTAAAACAATAAATCTCAGTTTATAATCAACTCAAATACTTTTATTCAAATTTAAATCACACTTGTTTAATAACACTTTCCACAATCCAATAGTTCAGCTTTGCACACTTTCATAATCGAAAATAAACTGTGGCCGCTCACCGTGAACACTCCCTTATATACTCAAATTAGTTGTTTTCGAAGGTTCTTGTCTGGGAATGTTCTAGTTGCTTGGAATAAGGGGAAATACATATGGGGGTTCTTGTTTCGAATGTTCTAGTTGTTTGGTATAAGGGGAAATACATATGACATTGGAAAAGAGCTTTTTTTTTGTTCCTTCATAAAGTAGATATGCAATTCTCAACAGATGGCGCTGTAGGAGTATAAAGCTCTGTTCGCAACAATACTCTAGATATTAAGTATAAATTAGATATTTTGAAAGAAGAGGCGAAAAACAAAGTTGTATTTAAAGTCTAAACTCTTTTATTCTTTCCAATTCAGAAATTAATATTGTAAAAGAAAAGTTCATACAAAGTAGCATTCCCTTTATTAATTTAGAAGAAGTTTTAAATTTTACTGAAATCAAAATAGCATCAGATAAATTTACTATTCTTTATATAATAGGCATACCTACAAAGGAAAAATATATATGTGAAAGAATTTTAATAAAACCTATAAAATATCAAAATAAAGCATTAAAGCCGCAATACGAAAATATGTATATTAATTTGTGAAAATGACATATGTGCTATAAAAGCAAATTGTAAATCATATAATGAATTAACTGTTTGTAATAAGAATGAAATAATAAATTTAAGTCTTGATTATTGTATTCCAAATTTAATAAAAGGTAGACCATCAAGTTGCAATGAAATTAACAACCAACATTTACCCACCGTCGAAGAACTACAGCAAGGAACCATACTTCTAAATCAATTCAATGGATCAATATTAGTCGATAGTGATATCGTCAATCTTACCGGAACTTACATCCTACAATATCATAATGCATCAATTTCCATAAACGGCCAAGAATTTATCTCAAGAGAAATACCAGCTTTCAAACCGTTACCAACAGTTCTGCGTTCGAGCTATTCTCTGAAAACCTACAAAGAACTTCTAACATTGGAGATGCTCAAAGAATTGCATATCAACAACACTCTACATATACATATAACTATTACTTACATAGTAATTTAATTATACTTGAAAAATTTGATGACTTAGAATTGGCCAGACCACACAGGGGTTTTATTTTTAATTAAATAGGTAATTATTAATTTAAAGACCAATACTTTAAGATTGAAATGCGGCTACTCAAATAAGACCATACAAATTGCTTCTAAAAAAAAATTATTTCATCTGTCATTCACATACGATTTGTTTACGATTTTTGAAGACAAATTACAAAATATTTATTCAGTTTTTTACTATATTTTCCACCTGATTTCGAAATTAACACATATTACTGTTTTCTTAAAATCATAAAATGCATACCGGTTCATATAAATTTGATTAATTAAGTTACTGTTTTTCTGAACTTTTTTTGCTTTTTTTCGAAATCGAAAAAAAAATTCTATCTCCAATTTAAGGTTCACGTGCTAACTGCCAGGTGCCATGACTCCGTGTAAACAGGAGCATTACATGGAATGCGTCAGTCCAGCCACAAATAAACAAATTAAATAAATTTTAGGTTGTCACTTTGATTTTGTCACAATGATTGAACTGTCATTGTTAAGAAGTGTTCAAATACACGTTTTTAATAAAAGCGAATTAGTTTTTTTATAGTAAGTTAACCGAAAACAAAAGGGATTAAAGTTTTCGAAAAGCTAGTTAATCACTAAATGTTAACAATAGGTTTTTTTTTAAATATTGCCCCTTTGTCTTTAATAAAATCTTACTTAAGGTGGCGCTACAGTCTGGGATGGACCAGGGCCTCAACTAACAAGCTTCTGCAGCTAGCTCGGTCCCTAGCTACCTGTCTCCAGTTTCGCACGTCAAGTTGGTTGGTTGATTTAATAAAATCAATGTCGCAAAATTTTAAACACCATATTATTAAGGTATTAGTATGATAACACTTAACAATTTGCTAACATTGAAGTTTCTAGTTTACAAACTCATTTTTAAATTTAAAAATTTTCTAACTAGTACCCTACTAAAGCCAGTACTAATGACAGTTCATGCAATAAACTAAGCAAACAGTCCTGTTTTGACGTTTGTAAATGTTAAAGAGTAAGCACGATGCTAAGAAAATATAATAGGTATTCGATGATTTTAACATTAATAAAAGGCTAAAGAAATTATGTTGCTATATTCGATTTAAATTTGCAAAATCGTTGTCTTAACCTAGTTTCATACTAAAACAACTTTTACATCGTACTAATTCAACTTAAATTTTGTGGAAAAAAATCTTTCACATCTTGAAATTAGATTAAAACAATGATAAAAATATATTTATTGAAAAATTCGAAAAGGCTAACGTGTTAAGTCTTAGGCTGAAAACACACCGGATAAAGCAAAACATGTTTTTTTGTTTCGTGAAACAAGAGAACATTGTTTCTTATGAGACTAAACACACCAAAGAAAACGAAACAAAACACACGTTTTTGTTTTGAAGTGTTTCGATGGTGGTTGTCGAAAATGCATGCAATTGTATACGAGCAACACACACCGAATGCAACAAAACTGTTTCGGAGAAGGGTCGTTGACGATAATTGCATACTTTCTTATGAAACAAAACATAAAAACAAAAGCGAAACAGAAACAGAAAAACATGTTTCGTTGCCGATAGCTGACCTATTGTTTTTTGAAAAACAAAATTTTGACTCCGTTGTTTTTATTTTCTTCTTTCGTTACACTTTACAGATTTGTTTGCTTCTACGTTTACTCTGTGCGCAAATTTTAAATATGAAATATGTAGATGGAGAGAAGTTATTTTTTTTTTAATTAAGGCAAGAAACCCTATCTATAATTTTAAAGATAAGGAACATGCCAATAAACTTACTATTGACAAGCTGTGGATTGCTACTTCCTACTATGACATTTGAAGATTGGCAAGATTAAAAGTTTTTCTCTTTTCTTATAAATAACACCATAATGTCTATTTTGTTAACACAAAATTGTTATTTGTATTTACTTGCCGTTATAATAATTATATTACTAGAGTTAAGATCTTTCAGCCGGAGTTAAGGTTTTACGATAGTTCGTATTTTATTTAATTTCAACGCACACCAAACGAAACAAAAAAACAAAACGTTTTGTTTTGTTGCATTCTGTTTCGCTAGGTGTGTGTTCAAATAAAAAATGTTTTTTTGACTATCGAATCAAAAACGTTTCGTTTGATCCGGTGTGTTTTCAGCCTTAGTGAAGACATTATCATAGCAATGGATTTTTCAAAATGTCATATCTCAGTGCATAGTACATTTTATATGTGTGGTTACACCAACCAAAAGTTTGATCGTTACGCCATTATTCAGCTGTTGATGATTAATCTCTTTTTTATTCACTTACTAATTTTTATAGCACCATATTTCTCTTTAAAAAAAAACATATGAATGATCAACGGCGATCAGTGTAAATTCGATTTTGAAATGCCGACTTTTAAAATTTCGACAATGATTAAATATATCAGTGAAAGTCTTACAAAAGTAAAGATTTTTTATTTACGCTTGTATCAAGCTGAGCTTAAAACTAAAACATTAATTTAAAATAAGATAAAATAAAATAAGAATATAAAACTAAGAAAGAATAGAACAAAAAGTTAAAATTTTACGTTTACGTGAAAACGTTTAGTTGTGGCACTTACTGACATTGAGCTCAAAGAGGTTTTTGTTAGCACCTGAGAAAAAAAATATCTAGATTACGTTGTTAGGTAGTTACATCAGCAGATGACGAGATGTGTTGATAGATTTTCATATCGTCCACATATTATGTAGATTAATAAACCACAATCAAGCACATAAACAACATTGTTAATAGCTAAAATAAATAACAGCGGAACTAAATGGTTGCCTTGTGGTACTCCAGAAGATGCTTAAAAAGGAATCTTGAATCATGTGAAACAATCCATCAATTGACCCCTTGATTCCTAATTGTCATGACAAATGAATCATTTGTGCAAAGTTTCATATGACTTTCCGTCATAATTTTACCCGTTCGCCGAAAAATATATACACCCTGAAAAGAGCCCCTTTTCTGCTCAGAAAATACACTCTTCCACTATAAATATTTGTATGATTTCTTTTCATTCTTCATTATCATGGTATATGAAACATTTTGACAAAAGTATCATGAATGAACTAATGTTTTCTTTTGAATGGTTTTTGTACTATTCCTTCAAATATCCCATCGATAATTTTTGGGACGTATATGCATATATAGATATATAATTATATGAACATACTGGGAGATTAAGCAAAGAATTGGTGACAAGAAAACAAACGTACGCCAAAAAAAGAGCACGCCTTTGCGCCAAGGCCAGAGGCGCCTACTTGACCGACATCATATTACAAACAAATACATAATGTTAAAGACCATATAATGAATCAATTAAATATAAATTATAAAATTGTATTTCATTTTATAGTTATTGAAAAGAACATCGACCTGAAACATAAAAAACACCCTGTGCTATATATATACATTTGTAGCAGGTATTAAGGAGGCTTACCAGTTCCACTTTAAAGAAAATTCAATGAAAGCCCTATATTTTCGTAGATTTACTCAGCTTATTTACTAATTCGTCCTTTTTTTGAGTTAACCACGAATTAACTCTTAAAAATAATTCAGTAGAACTAGATCCGAACTTAGCTTAGCAGATCGTCGCTAACAAGCAAAACTGACGTATAAGCGGACGAAATTTGGTGAGTTAACCCTGTATTAACGCTATTTTTGGCAGATGATTATTGTGCCTGTCAACAATTATCAATTAATTGGCGTTCACAGCAAGAAGAATATTTTTAACCGGAACTGGGTGTATGATAATGGTGGATATAAATAGATAGACATAATTGATAGTGACGCTAGGTGTCGTTATGTTGAGTTGTTAATAAAAGTCGTTGCCAAACCACATCTCAACAATTATAACAGTTCCCCTTCGATAGTATTTTTGACAAAGTAAATCATCAATTAACTTGAAAACTGTTTCATGAGTTAACTTGGTATATATGTATATAACTTAAGTATATTTGCAGGACTAACTTAACCTGATTTAACACAGAGTTAACTCAGCACTGAAAAACTGTAAAATTTGAACCTGATAAGGGAATGGTCTTAAAAATACTGTAAAATTTTAAGCACGAGTATGGTTGTTTGCAGTAAATATAACGATTTGCAAGTGCTTTCGACTGTCATACAGAAGGTCTGGGTTCTATTTCCAGTCCCTACGAAAATGTTTTTCAAGTGCGTACTGCCTCTTGCGAGGAAGTGATAAGGCTTCAAAGAGTAAGTATATCTTGTAAAGAAAAATGATTTTAATCTTAGCCGTTCGGATTCGGCAGAAAAGAGTAGGTCCCCCTCATTCCTTCTTACAGGCACATAGTAATGGTTGAAAGTTGTAAGTCACTAGGTTTAAGCTCTCTACGAGCCGTTGGCCTGTTATTTATTTATTTTTATATTTACATATTTGTCGTAATGAAGTGAAACGGAGTTTACTTTTTCTAAACACAACTTGCTGAATGTATCCATAATTAACAACAAAGACGTCAGCCAACCTCATACATTCATTTATAATCATATTTTATGAACTCAAATTATACGTTTCCTTTCAATTTTTTAGTAATAACTCAGGCGTGTGCTTGCATTTCATGGAATATCCTACATGCTCTTGGGATGTGGTCAGATATAGACGGCTCTGCGTTGGAATCGTAGATTTACAGCCCGATTCTCCCCCTTGTGAGGAGTCACAAGTCACAAGCTAAGCTCTTGTGACTATTCCTTGTGAGGATTGTTGTGACTCGATAACATTTTGGTATTCTCCCCCTAATCGTCACAAGAAAGCTCACAACGAAACTCACCACAGCATGGTGAGATTTTTAAGTGTCATTATTTGAACAGCTGATTATTGAAAACGAAAAAATTACTTTATAAATGTATTGTTTTGGAGAGCGAATGGATCATTTGTATCTCTCAGAGTTTTTAAATGCCGTCGGCGCTGCAAATTTTTTGATACTATTAGTTTTTTAAAAAAATGTTTGTTTATGTAAAAATGTTACTTTTCATTTTCGTGGGAAAGATCAGCAATTATATTCACTAGAACAAAGTCCACTTCCATTTTTGTGTACTCACAATTATTCACAAATCTAGAAAATTTTCTTACAAAATATACTGAATGTCAGTCCAAGAAACTTAAAAATTTATGAGTTGTGACCTGCTCTGAAGGAGATCACAGTTTCGATTGTTTTTGTGACTCTCACAAGTTGTGACTAAGCGGCAGAATCCGAAAAAGTCACAAAATCAATTTCACCTCTTCTTGTGACTTGTGAGGTATCACTGACTTTGGGGAGAATCGGCCTGTTAATGCTTCCAGACGGGGTTGCTGTTAAGCGACTTTAGTTGCAATTTGGATTTTTTTGGAACGAAGTTGCTTTACCCGGCTTGATAGGATAAAAATTAAAGAATTCGTCACGTAGCAAAAATAGGTTACGTCCATCACCCTAAGAACGACCTGAGTTAGTTGTTTTATCCAAAACATAATTATGGAGAAAAAATAACTTGCATTCTTGGGTAACAATTTTTTTGAAAAATTATTTAATGTAAAACAAAATATAATTGCAACTATTATTGTATGTAATGCAATTATAATTTTTTTTTCTCAAGTATGGGTCTGAAGCCTTGAAACTGTTATATTTTTAATAAGCGCAGCACATTTTCCATTTAAATTGGAGTGAATTCACCTTTAGCTCAATAATTATGTAGATTCGACCAGCCGCCATTTTCAATTAGCTTATTAAAAAGGAATAACTGAAAGTTTAACTTTAAAATTCAAACTTCAAATGCACGGCTGACAGTGAAGTGCAAGCTGACAACCTGACTGACAGACCACTTGATATTTGAAATGTCATGTCATGAAATGAAATGTAGTTATTTCTAAAAATTGACAGTTCGGCCAACCCTGCATAGGATTTAAAAATCTCCAATGAGAAAGGGACTGTTTCATTGGAATCATTTGGTTTGAAACTTTATGATTTAAGTTTTTACTTTATACTATTTTCATTGAAAAATTGGTAAAAAATTAAAAAAAAAATACCGATTTTATTTCGAATTACAGTCGGAGGTAAAGAAAAAACGTAAGGATTTTCGTTGTTCGTTCCTACGTCCGCAGACGTTTTACACCAACATAAAACGACTTTTTTTAAAGTCTCCATTTTTGCCTCTTTCTTAGGTCTGCTCATTTTTACTTGCGAGATTTCGATCAAAGTTGACATTACGATGATAGCGAAGACGAAAAAAGTGGGTCTGTATGTCTGTACCTTGATCTACAGAATGAACTTCTGGAGATATTTTCTTCGGTGATTCCCTAGAGGGAAAATTGAAATTTTTTGTTGCTGCAAAACTAATGGTATCCCCCATACACCCGTAATGCAAAATCGTATTAATCGCACGAAAACGGCTCTAATGATTTTGATAAAAAAAAAAATAAGTTTGCTATTATGGGAATGGACTACATTTTGGTCAAACAAAATGTTATTAACGGTACCTGTCACAGAACCGTTTTTTTGATTTTCGACTTTCTCATTAATGGCTCTAGCGATTCTAACCAAATTTTTTTTAGAAGGGGCCCGTTCAATTTAAAATAATATTGTATATAAAAATACATATTCAAAATATATTTTTTGGGTTTTAGAAAAAAAATTCAAATTTTTTTTTTTGAAAAATCATGGCGCAAAATTTTAAACAGTTCTCGTTTAAGGAATTAAACCGGCTCTACTTAACGCAGTCGTTTAGCTTGGAGACTTGGTCTAACTTTTGCATAATTTTAAACACGTTAGACAACTCTTCTAACTGATGTAGGTTTTACAACAGAACCTAAGCGAATTTTCGTTGAACAGCCCTTAATTTGACAGATACATAACTCACACAACTACAAAAACACAACAAAAAAGTAAAAAGAACAGACAATTTTAAACCAAATAATTTTTCGCCGAAAAAAGTTCATTTTATGTAGAACTACCTCGGCACAGATTTTGATTGTTTATAAGTTATTTACATTATTTTAGATGTAAATAAAGTATAAATCGCAAATTCACAGCATAAAAACTAAATTTGTTGTTGCAAGGTGCAGATTCATTTAGCTATACTCGTCTCGGCCGGCGGCGCGCGGCGGCGCGCGTGCATACATAAGATATGTACATATATGTACCTACATACATTTGTATTTACAGATTTGTTCATCGTAAAGCACTTTCGTACGATTGTTTCGAATTTATAATATTCAGTTATTCAGTCTATTTACAAAAAAACATCTTTAAAAAATCGAATAAAACATCAGTAAACATTTTTTCTTCGATTTGCATTTGTATGAAATGACCACTGTCAATATGGATAAAGTATACTTTTAAAAGATAAACTAGCTATTTGCTGCTGTTAAAGTAAGACGAGCTCTTTAACGTTAAAGTATAGTTTATGTCCTTTAAAATTAACAAAAAGTCGGTTCTCGTTTTATACTCAATATTTAGGTTCGTATTCACCGAGCGCTCCTAAACGGCTCTTAACTTTACGAGGCTCTTAACTTGAAATTTCTGTGCGGTATTCACCAACCACTCGCAAGTGTTTTTCGAAGTTCGAAAATGAGAGCCAGTCTCTCTTGTTCAGGCATACCCAAACTGTGAAATGTTGTGTAATGTTGGTCTTGACAGCAAATGGATACTCTTCTACTTGGCATTGCTCACATGGATTCGAGTCAAATGCGTGCGTGGCACACGCACAAGCGAACAAATTTTCGAAGAGGTCGCGACCACTCTTAACTTTTAAGAGCGCTCGTAGATCTTCACTAATATTGCTTGGTGAATACGTTTATGAGCTTCTTAAGTTATGAGCGCTCGGTGAATACCGGCCTTAGAATCGACTCCCATTCTAAAATTGATTTAGAGTAGGTTTTAAATGTTTAAAATTTTGCGCCATTAATTCTTTTGATGAATGTGTTGCACGTTGTGTTCCTTTGGGATATGTGACCATTCCCGAAGCGAAGAAATAAACTACGGAACGTAATCTTGGAGAAATTGTTGCGTTAAACGAGCTTTATGAGACGGTGCTGAGTCCTGTTCAAATGTCCAGTGGCTTGTACCAAATTGTTCTCGTGCCCACAGGATCAACGCATCATTTAACACCTTTTTTCCTGATTTATTTTAACGCCTTGATCGATAAAAATGAGCGGAGAGTGTTCATTTACATTTACAGCAGCCTTTACAATCACAGAAGCAGGCTTTTGCTTACGAACAGCTAGCCGATTCTGTAAATTATGGTTAGACTTGTTCTGTAACCAAACACCATCATTTTGTTTGTTCAGAGTATATATGTATGTAAATAATTCTGCAGATTTCCGGCTTCTTGCAAGGCTTTCAATCCTTTTGATCGTTGAAGTCGAACATTTTTGTGCTGGTTTTAAATCCTGTACTTTTCGTATTCTATAGGGGTTCAATTTATGATCGTTTTTGAGCATGCGCCGAATGCTTGAGGCCGACACATTCAAATCTTAAGACAATTTGGCTGCGCTCTGTCGTGGATTTCCATTTCTGATGAAGTGGCTGTTTTTCTAGCACCACCTTTACGGCATTTTACAATGCTTCGAGTATCATGGTAACGTTTTATGGTCCGAGATACACAAACATTTGACGGACCTCGTATTTTCAAAATTTACGTTTTGAAAAATAAACTCACCGATCTAAAAACCAAAAGATTACATCTATTCTAAGCTTAGTAGAAATATTTTTTCTTTCGAAACCTCGAAATGTTTCAAAGACGCAACCAGTAACTTTTTGAACTGAAAAATAAAACGCTTCAACTTCTTGTTGTCACTATATTTTAATCAGTTAATTTTAAAATGTTATATTTTTAACAAATATATAAAAAATAATAAAAAAAATTACCAAATTTTATTTGGCACGCCATCTTTTTTTTGCCCTTGCCCTCAAATCGTTCATGCAAAATGTCAATCGTTGCGTCCGCTGTGTTCCGCGTACTTCTGCTAGGATCACATGTCGTTTAGGTCCCTATGGTGCGATTTGGGCCATAAGAATTTGGTTGTCATCGTTCTGTAGAGCTCGCCATTGAATTTAACCGCCCTTAGATTTAAGCTCGATCTAGTCGGTCTTTTTTTTCGCGAGCTCATCCAGCGAGCCCCGATCTAGCTTTGAGCTAAAAAAGAAATAGAAATAAAAGTATCCACTTTGAGCTAAAAAAAAAAACACGCCATTTGTGACAAAAAAAACTGTAAACCTTTATTCTCTGTGGCCAACAGGACTCTAATAAATTGTTAAAATTTTAAACAAAAAATGTTTAAAACATAAAAAAGATAATTAAATATAAATTTTTATACGAAAAGTCGTTCTGGAAGCGTTTTTTAATGTGTATATTATTAAAAAGTTGAATGAACCCCTTATAACGGCTTATACAGGGTGCCCGGTAATTCGTCTGCCATACTTTGGGATGAGAAAAAATTGTTCTACCGGAAAGTCTGATTTTCAACTTTGACAACACTTTTTGAGGATTTAAAAAAATGCCAACTTTGGTGTACCCTGACCCATGTTTAGATCAATTTTTCTGTCAGTACTAATGGTAGTAAAAATATAAACCTTTAAAACTACGTTTAAATTAGAGCCTATGTTTTTGAACGTGTATTTAAGAAACACGTGTACACGGAATCCGTGTAGGAAATATATACCAACTTCAAATCCGTGTTCTTAAAACACGCGTAAACGAATCCTTAGTACACGGATGAGGCTGAAATTATAATTGGTCTTTGATTTGCTATTTTATCTCACATTGGATACGTAATTAGTAATAATTGAACAACGAGGTATACCTAGACCGTTATCAAGTGCAAAACACCAGAGAGTTGCTTAAATTATTTCCGTTATTTTTGCATTGTGCAAAATTATTGTTTGTCAATAGTCACCCGTTGTACCTAAGCTTTCGTTTAATGAGACGGTTAGTAACAGTTGAGTGTTCACTGCAAACGTGCAAAGCTTGAGTCGTATTAGAATTAGAATTAGAAACAACGTTAAACGTTGTTGCGGACGCCTGATTAGTCCAGGAATTATCCAGCGCCGATTCCAAAAGTTCATGTAACCACCTAGGAAGTAAAGAAGAAGACGAAAATATTATTAACACTGAAAAAAAATGTAAACAAACTTACTATCTTGACTGTAGACAACTGGTGGCCAGATCCATCCAGTCGAGATAAACTGAAAAAAGAAAACAGTAAAGGTTAATTTTTAAGTCCATTTAAACAATAAATTTATGTATAATAATGAACCAATAAAAGAAAAATAGTTTTTGGTACTTACCAAATGAGACGTCCGTCATGGTGTTTGTTGTTTACAAATAAAAACCACAGTGTTGTTTGAGTCCATCTTCGGGTACTTGCCAAAAATTTTATATAAGAGACGGCAAACTTGAGAGTAGGGCGTGTTCAACGTAGTGAGATCTTATGGGAAATTTTGGATATGTGAATTGTGGAGAGTTTGGAGACAATTCTGTCAATTTGTTTTATTACGCAATTTTATTTTTCGATTGTCTTCGTTTCTTGTTTGTTCTTGTCAATTTCCGTTTTCTGACATGTTTCGTTCCCGGGTTTCGACGTTTTCAGGTGTTATGTTTTTTTTAGTTTCGTTTTTTTTTATGTTTGGAGAGTAAATCCCGCGGTGTAAATCTCCTATCAACGACGTCAAGATAAAACTCAAGTTCGGTTTGAAATTCCGAACGTTGATGTTGAACATGCCCGTTGAAAGGCCAGACTACCAGAGAGTTAATGTTAACTAACACATATTATGTAGACTGATCGGACGATCCATTTACTTATGAGTATGATGATCGGATGTTGCTTTGACAGTTAAGAGAGGGAGAGGAGGACTTGTGTACCGGTGAAGTAATGGTGGGTAATGATCAATAGTAAATTGACATTCATAACCTAAAGGCCGGTGAAATAAACAAGTACTATTGAATTAAGAAGTTGAAGTAACATGTGGTGCGTTTTTTTTTTGCTTTGTGTGGCGAGTTGTGTAATTAATATTTTTTTTTTTTGTTCGTGTTTTTAGAATTTTTCCTGGAAATAATTTAAAAAATTATGATATAAAAGACAACCTAAGTCTACGTAACAAAAAATGATAAATATTTACAACATGAAGTGGTGAGTCGATACATTAGAGTTTTTGTTTGGAAAAGTGTTTGAAGACTCTTAACCTTTCAGGTGAATTTTCGGCGGTCCCAGATAATCTACAGAATACTGGGCCGCCGCATCTTTATTTTGTGTGTGCTTTTTGTGCGTGTTCTCAAAGTCCCTTCAAGTTACACTGGGGCCATGCTAGAAGTGGTGGTGACTTAGTTGTTCAGTGGAGGCAGCGGTGCAAAAATTACATTTAAAAGCCCTGAAACTCCCTCTATTTGGAGCACCTCCATAGAATACTGATACCGAACTCACAGAAACGTCAACAACAACAAAAACAAGCCTACAACAAAGTGGTATCATTTAATTAAAGATCATCCTGTCGGATTTAAGTGTTTGTGTTTGTCCTTTATTTAACTTTAAGATTTTTTTTTGGAAATAGTCAACTGAAGGCGTTGAAGTTGAGTTTTGATTTTTTTTGTTTTCATTTTTTTTATAAAATTTGTATTTGTAAGTGGAAAAGTAGTGTTTCCCTCGGGTTTCTTTGTTTCGTGTAGCATAACAACATCCATTTTTTTTGAAAGGTTATACCACCTCCAAAGAGCTCCTTGCATGTAGGGCATTCTCTTTTTACATATTTCAACTTAATGTCGCCGTCGTTGTTGCCAAAAAGGGTACTCTTCAGAATTTATTCGGGGAACATTTCTTGGACACCCTGTTTTTATTTTCATGGCTGTTTTTTTTTTGGTTAATATACTTAATTTCTTATTTTTTTTTTGTGAAATAAAACTCCAATACGCCGATTTGGACGAAAGTTTAAATGTGTTTTTGGTGTGTTTCGAGAAGTCGAAACATGACTTTTTGAACACTATTTTTCAGGGGTGCCTAGGGTAGCTGAGTTCCGGTGAAGGTGGCGTGATCCGAAGCCGATCATCCACCATTTTGGGGGAATCTAAAAATGGCCGAAGATTCCTATGGTATGGTGGGTAATGGCCTCACTGCAACAACATCCGCAGTGCCCTTGGTGTGTCGATAGTCCGTCCGTCTCTTTCTAGTCCAAAATTTTCCTGTGTTGTTTACCTGGCCTGATTTATGTATTTGTTTGCAGGCGAGGTTAAGTTTCGGGGGCAAGATCCCCCCCCCCGTCCGACGAGCTAACGCCGTGCACAGCAAGCAGGCCGCGTCCTGCGAAACTTAGCATTCCTACCCTTTTCTAACCTAATCCTATTCCAATTTCCTAACCTTTCCTTTTTCCTACCTAACCCCAATACTGACACTCCTCCGCTCCTCTTGCCTCGCAACAAGGTTTGCCTACAAGTATTTTCTCGCAGATAGAAAAAAATGAAGAAAACAAATCTTCCAAAAGGAGTGCTTTGGAATTTTTATACAGCGTTGATGTTAGCACTGTGCCAGATTCCACAATACAGTACGAAAATTATTTGTCTGAGCCTCAATTGAATCGGTCATTTCAAAAACCTCATAAGTCATTCAATTAGAATTTTTCAGGAATCAATAAAAACTGTTTCATGCTCAAACAAATAAGTTTTAAACCACTTTTTTATGCTTAATTAAGTATTTTAGTGGTAAGAAAATTAAAAAGCGAAAAAAATTCACAGTTTATTAATAAAAATAATGAAAAAAACCTAAAAAAACTGTTCTTGACTTAAGTTGTTTTAGCAAGGACTGGGGTAAGTGGTATATAATTTAACCAAAAAAATGGTAGTAATTATATTTTGTATTGCTTATTATTAAAAATTACACTTAAGCATAACTTTTTGTCATGTTTTAATATCTTTAAGGTACATAGATTGATTATCTTCAACATTTTCTTATTGATGGGCACTTTTAAAACATAAGCCTTTGCTGATAGAAGTGAAACCGAAGTTGCAACTTTATTTATTACTAATAATGAATGTTTAATCAATCCATCAATATATTCCTATGATAGTACCTTTTCTATGTGAAGCATACTCAAAGCTCATATATGTCGAAGGTGCTTTTTTCTGTTTTTGTGGGATTTTTTTTCTATAAGATTCAGTGTTGACAAACATGTTTTTTTGTACAAATTTGGCCACAATTTCATAAATTCCAAAACATCTTCAGTTTTTAGCTCTATGACTATATTTTCTAAATTTCGAATGAGATGGATGTGAATTTGACAGACGCGACTTATGAATATGAAAAGGTAAGATAGACAATGAAGTGCAAATCATCAGATCATTCAGTTTCAGAGATCATTCATAAAAATGAGAAAGAGAGTCTGAGACTAAACGGAGACCTTGGGGTCCCCAGCATTTATTTTGTGAAGATCCGGTTTGAAACCTTCAAAAAAAAAGTATTGAATAATCCAGTAGAAATTTTCTAATCCAACGAATAAGGGCTTCATTGATACCAAACTCACGTATTTTCGATATAATAGCTTGATGGCAAAATCCATCAAATGCCTTAGAAATATCAAGCTCAATGATCTTACTTTGACATATGATTCTACTACTCTGCAACTTGATATCGACAGTTCCTCGGTTTTACAAATCTATTACATAATTAGTTTATGCTTGTCTTTCAATTTTATAATTTTTTATAACATTTCATTAAGGTATTACACGTTCTCTTCTTTTTCGGCGCACCATCACTCTCTGTTTCACTTGAAGACATTTTTAAAGCTAAAATTACTTTTCGCAGAAAATAGTTGTATGAAAAACGCAAATTTGACATTGATGACGGTTGTTATCAAATTTAAGATTTGAATATTGTTGAACCAATCAGAGCAAAGCAAATTTAAAATATTAAACTACTCCCGCCATTTTGGTAGTGCATGCAAAAACCTCTTAAGTCACTGACTTATGTTGTTTATGCAATGAACGTCTTTCCTACGGTATTATTTGAAGAGGAAGGAATGTACAGACTTACGTGGTTCTTACCCAGAATACGGATCTCCCTTTAAGGAACCATTTTCAGCAAAAAAAGCATTTTGGAAAAAAATGTGACTTAAGAGGTTTTTGAAATGACCGATTCAATTAAGATTCGACTTAGACCCCTTTGAATGGTGGAAAACGCGAGCTTCCAAGTACCCAGGAATAGCAGAACTAGCAAAAAAGTGTTTAGCAATACCAGCTACATCATCTAGCAATTCCACTTAATAATTTGTTAAGAACTATAATTATGTTCATTTTAATTGCATTTTTATATTCTAGAAAAGGTAACGGATATTTTAGTACGAGTAACACGTATAATTAAATGCACGGATGCACGTGTATTTAATTATACGTGTAATTAAAATAACACGTGTAATTATAATTACACGGATTCAAATCCCGGTCCAATAATTACACGTCTATCCGTGTATTTCATTATCCGTGTAATAGAGAGCTCTAGTTTAAATTGAGGTGATATGTTTTTAGGGTTGCCAGATTTATTCAATTTTAAATGGTGTTCAATTTTTCTTGCTCGATCAAAATTTTGACTTGGAGGTCAATTTTTTCAAAAAATGTGTAATAAAAATAAAATTTTCTTATTTTAACCTGATAAACAAAACAATAATAAGAAAAAACCATTGATAAATGCACCCAAAAACCCATAAATTTTATGATACTTGGGAACTCCAAAATGAGGTCCCTACCATTAGTACTGACAGAGAAATTAACCTTAACATGGGTCAGGGTACACCAAAGTTAGCCTTTTTTAATCGTCAAAAAGTGATGTCAAAGTTGAAAATCAAACTTTACTGCAGAACAATTTTTTTCTTAGAATATGATCAAGAATCTCATCCCAAAGTATGTGCAGACGAATTACCGGATCCCCTGTATTGCTTCGAATTTGTTAACATAATAGCTTGAAATAGGGTCTTTCACCAAAACAACTTTACACTTATCGGTAATTGAATGATCTAGTTGCTTTTGTTTTGTTTATGGGCAGTTAGAATAAGCTTTATTTTTTACTGCCGACACCGCTCCAATGACACTTAAATATTATTATATGTTTGTCATATAGTTAATGCAGCCAACTTATTAAAGAGATCTGAAATTAGCAAGATGGCAATCAGGAATGTTAAAACATCAATGATCAAAAAATGCATTTTGCATTAAAAATAATTATAATATAAAATATAATTATTGTGTTGTTTTTATTGATTTTGCTGATTAAGAAGAAACGAAGGCGATGAGGCATGTTTTTAAAAAGTATAAAAGCCTTGAATTTTGCTGATCGCAGAACCAAACGATTTTCATTTTCCGAAACGTTATATTTTGTCGGTTGTGAGCAATAATGAATCAGGCTAAACTCTACGAAAAAGCTAACAAAGTCCAACGGCACGATGGACGGAGTATCATAAAAGAGTTTTCGAGTATTTTGCAATGGCGTTTAGATGGCAAAGACTCATTGCTGGACGTGGGCAGTGGTAGTGGCGATGTTTTAATGGATTTCTTGTACCCGATTATGCCGAAGGATCTTAAACAAATTATCGGTATTGATATTTCGTTGGAAATGGTTCGTCACTGCAGTGAGAAGTATTCTCACATGGACAATGTGGATTTTAAGGTTGTCGATATTGCAACAAAGACATTGCCAAAAGAGTTTGTAGGTGAATTTGATCATGTCACTTCATTTTATTGTCTTCATTGGATTCCAAATCAACGGTAAACTTTTCTGTCTACTAATTATCATAACAAAAATATAACTTTTTCTTCAATAGACAAGCTTTGAAAAACATCTATCAGATGCTTCAAGCCGATGGAGACTGTCTTTTGGTCTTTTTGGCAACCCATTTATTTTTTGATATTTACAATATCATTTCAGTGAATTCAAAATGGACACCGTATATGAAGGATAAGAACGTTTACATTTCCCCCTTTCATTGTAGCAAAGATCCTGGAACAGAATTTGGGCGGATGCTCGAAGATGCTGGGTTCGTTGACTATAGTGTAGAAGTTCGAGATAAAATATTTGTCTACGAAGGATTGGAAAATATGAAAAGTAAGTGTTTGAAATGATTAAATACTAGTTTAACTTAGTTTATGTTTTTGTTTCTTTTTGTCATGTACAGAAAATGTGAGAGCAGTCAATCCTTTCATTGAACGCATGCCAATTTGGATGCATGAGGAGTTTCTGGATGATTTCATTAAAGTTACAATTGGGCTGAATCTACGTGAATCGCATAATGATGACTTTAGATTTACAACTCCATACAAATTAATTGTAGCTTATGCAAGGAAATAAGATTTGGTCAGCTCAAATAAAGTTTGATATTTATTTAATTTTAAAATAAAACAATTGTGTGTATAATTAATGTATATATGTAAAAGGTTTTATTTGAAAAATGAAAAGTGTTTTCTCATTAAGGGTCTTTTTTACTGCCTTCGTAAGGTTCGTAGTCCAAAAGCCAAAACCATTAATATACTCATTTGCATGTGGACTAAAATACAATTGACTGTTTCACATAAGTGCAATGATATCATGTAGCTAATTCGACTTAATTATTTTATATTTTGAATGTGAAAACTAATGTTTCATCTTATAGGCTTTTTTGCTTTTTTCGTTCAACACGTTTGAACATTCTCTGAACATCCTCGCGTTCTGAGCCTCAGCTTTCATGTATGCATTTTTTTTTCTGTTCTCTCGCCATACTTTTTTTAAGGGCGTTCTGATTTGCTTAGGAAACAGATCCAAGCACTGAGCTCTCAAGACTCGTCTAACGTCAACGTTACCACTTACCACTTCGAAGAAAATTGAGAATTAGATCATTAAAAAAATCCAGTAAATTGGGCCTTTCCTCAGTAGTCAAAATAAACAAAATTAAGATTATTTTTGAAAAAAGTATAAAACCTAAAACTTAAAAATCTTTAATCACTTAAATTTTTTTCGAGAACTCTGCCATTTGTTAAGCTCAAATTTTTAAATTACTCCAAGTCTCCAAGAGCCCGTTGAGCTCACTGCTCAACAAATGTTCTTCAAATTTGGTTCGTTTGTTCAACTTTCCCCAGGATTGACCCACGTTTTCTTGACAACACTGAGTTGTCAAAAGAGAAAACTGAGGTTTTTGGTATTCAAAAACACCCAAGGGCTGTAAATTGCTTTGTTGGCAACTAAAAACAAGAAACAAATAATTCCGCACTCTGATAAAACTTTAAATTTGTTATAAATCAGTTTCAAAAATGAACAAAAACAATTTTGCGTTGTTACTCAACATTTTTTCTCATGAGGATGATGAGTACAACAAACATTTAATTGCAAACATCAACAATAACATGCAACACGTGAATCGACAAACGACAACAAAAGAAATAGGTATGAAATCTCATGTCACTTTTGACAGTTTGGCCATTACGTGCACTCGCCACAGCAAAATACCTTGATCTACTTAAAAGCGAGTTCAGGCATTGTATATTTTTTTCATTTGATTGACTCCTTTTATTTCAAAAAATATAACATTTTCATATACTATACATATATATATATATAAAATATAAAAAAAATTAACAGATTTCATAAGTCGTATAGATATGGCTTATGGCCGTCTACCAGACTGACATTTTCGAATACAAATACATTTTATATAGCAAAATTAGAAAAAAAACAATAAATATAGGAATACAAAATTAAATAGTTAAGAATTTTTGTTCTAGCTTTAAAAAACTTCTTGAATAATAAATTTTCTATATTTTAATGCAGTAACCGAATACTTATAAAGTGAATCCCAACCATCTTCTTCATTTAGTAAACTGAGGAATTCAATTTCATCGAGGCTGCGTTTATTGAAGTAAATAATCCGAAATTCTTTCAAAACTGGACATACTGCAATAGAGTGAAAGGTATTCTCACGAGCTTTCATATTACAGAGACTGCATAATAAAGGTAGATCGGGTCGATGTGGCATATAATTAAGGTTGAGCAATTCTCCTCTTACTTTAAAAATAATGCTTATTTTGTCCAAATGATTGCTATTTAGCAGATACGTTCTATTCTGCAAACTGAAATTCAAACGGCTATAGTGACTCCTAAATACTGATGACCTAGCTTCAGATTCGTATCTTTCTATACAGTAGTTTTCCAAATTTTTCTAAAATTATATTCAACTTTGATTGTAGCAGAACTGGTTGTTCATTTGGTGTTATTTCGAGATCAATACCGCATGTTGAAGCAATGCTCTCCCATTCTTCTAACATAGATCCTTTCGCTTGTATAACCGTATTTAGTACAATTTTAGGAATCCTTCTGTCTGCCATATTCATAACAACATAGTTGAAATACATCCGGAGAGTATCAATTACCAGAGGAGGAGTTCCGGTCTCCAGATACAGCATATAGTTTGGGGAGTTTCTTGGCAATCTAAAAATTCTTTTAATGAAATATCTAAGAAATTTTTCTACTGCTTCATAAGAAGAATATCCCCAGGCTTGAGCTCCGTACAGAAGAATTGACATTGCTGTAGAGCGGAATATCTTTTGCTTTGCATTCTATTGAACTCATTGGTAACTAAGGTGATAAAATCGTTTGTGGCATGCTTGCAGAACTCAGAAGGGATACGGTCATCTCCTGGTGCCTTGTTCGCTTTGGAGTCCATGATGATTTGTTTCACTTCCTGTATTGAAAATGGGGCATCCAGCAACTCATCTCCAATAAGTGGTTCGGCGTATTGCAACGAAGGCGCACTCGTGATATTTAGGAGTCTGCTAAAATTGTCCTTTAGACTTGATGCATGCAGCCCTGAGGCGATGAAATTTGCCTTTCCATTCACAAGTTTTACAGCTTTCCAGAACTGAGCGGAACTGCGTGCGTTGTTGATGGTTTCCATATTCGATTGATCAAAAGCTGCTTTTTTATTATAACACATTCGCTTCAAATTCTTATTCGCTTCAGCATAAAGTTTTTTAAATATTTCAACGTTGTGTAACCTTAGAAGCTTTAAGAACTTAAATGATAACTCTCTAGCTTTTAAGCACTCAGTATCAAACCATTTTTGTTTACAAATTAGTTGATTTTTAGGCGGTCTGCTTTTTGGGTAGGATTTTTGTATAGCTTTTGTGAGAGAACTTATTTTAACGGATACATGAGAATTTGTAAGTTTTTCGAGCTCTATTCCTAAGTTAGTTTGGTAAGCTATTTTATTTTTATCATTCCAGATTAGTTTTCAGGCATTGTATATAAAATCTATAGTACTGTCATAAAGTGGAACTGGAACGAACGACGCGCCACCTAGACAGGCATGTTTCACACTATTTCTCTTAGAGTTGTGTAGAAATGGAAAAGTTGAAAAATAAAGAATTATAATGACAATTAAGCCAAACAGAAGATTGAGAAGAAGACGACAAAAATAAAGCTATTTTGTGATTTCCTTTGATTTATTTTCTATACAAATGAGTTTGATGTGTTTTTTTTTTGCAGATTGCAGATTTAGTATGCAGATTGCGCTTAATATTATCCCCCATATTTTTCTCCAAACGTCAGCTAAAATCCAAGCTAAATTTTGACATGATAAACTTGTGGAGAATATGGTATACAGAAAACAGTTGTTCTCTAAATGATTTTTTTTTTTTCAAAGATATAAAAGAATTTGTTTTAAAGTATGATTTTTTAAGAATTATGAATGAGAACGAATGAGAATTATAAATTATGAGGGATTTTTGCTGTGAAAAAATCTTGTAAGACTTCCGGCACCAAATATTCTTCTAAATATTATTCCATTTCAAATTGAAATTGAAATTTAGCTCTTTATGTACACTTCGAAGAGAAATTTTGATTTTTAAGCTGGAGCAGCGTAGCTCTCGGCTAAAATGATTGAAATATTTTAGCTTGGCTACATTTTGGAGAGAATCTTGTATGGGAGATAAGATTTAGCGCGATCTGCAAGAGAAAAACGGCAATATTGTTTAGAAGAAGAAATTAATACTTTTCTTTCGCTGTGACGTATGCGTATTATTGAAACAAATTATTATTGTATGCAGGCATTTTGTAGGTTGTTATTTGTTTGTAGGTAAAAATACTTACTTTCAAAAGAAGGTTTTAATTTTGTTTACTTTTGCTGTGACGTGTTTTTGAGAATGTATGTAGGTTGTTATTTTTTACTACATAGTTATTTTCAAAAGCAGGTTTTAATTTTTTTCTTTCACCTTAACGTATTTTTTCGGAAAAGAAAAAATAATGTTTTAGGTAGTAATTTGTAAATATATGTACCTAGTTATTTTCGTTAAAGGTATCCATATGTACATTATGTACATAAGTAGGTACTCGCTTTGTATATAAAAACTATAGTACTCTCATGGAACAGAAAAAAATGTTATGGAATACACTCTACCGATGGCGCTGTCGGAGGAGAATACTGTCGTGGAGACTTTTGATTTAGGGTGGGGTGGTAATTGAGGAAGAGCGAGAAAATTTTATCAGCTCTTGCAATGAGAAAGACGAGAATGAGAAAATAAAATTTGTTTTGTATCATTTACCTTTTTATTTGTATGGACACACATACCTATTTGAATAGATTTAAGTAGGAATAATTTTGAAAATTGATTCTTGATAGGATTTTGAATTTTAGTATATCTACATAGGAACTTTATCTTAATATATTAGGTAACTTACCTATGTTGATTGCAATTATTATTATTTTTGTTATTCAAAAGTATAATAATTGGTGTAATTTTGAAGAACAAAAATAATAATAAATAAAAATAATATTAAATAATAATAAAAAATAATAAAAATAATTAATGCTCACACTGTGTCTCTGGCATATTAAGGGTATACAAAAAACCCCTTGAGTGTGCGCCGATTATAAAAAAAATAATAATTGCAATCAACTAGGTTAAATGCCTACATTAGATGCAGTGGGTGGTTAGGTAGTGGAAATTGTTTTTTTTTTTTGCAATTAATATAATTATGTACGTAGGTACATACAGCGAATAACAAAAGTAAGTAAGCACCTCTTAGTTTAAAGATCATTTCCTTCAAGCAATCGGTACTTATGTTAAAAAAGAAAATTTAAAATAAAAATTTAAAGAAAACTTAAGAAATATTCGACTTAAACTAAAAAAGTTAACAAATTTATATCACAAAAGTAAGTAAGCAGTTCAAATAAACCTTGAATTCATTACCATTTAGTACTTCATTGGATACCCTTTGGCTTTTATAACTGCTTTCATACGTCGAGGCATTGAGTTAACCAAATTTTGCGTAACGTTTTGTCCAATTTTAGACCAATCATCCTGAAGAACATGCTTTAAATCATCTTTTGTCCTGATTTCATGTTTTCTTACTTGTTGGTCAAGATGTTCCAATAAATGTTCAATGATATTTGAGTAGGGCGACTGTGGTCGTGATTTGATCTGGATTCGGGCGTTATAAAGCAGCCATTCTTTGACAACATGTGAGGTATGTTTAGGATCATTGCTTTCTGGAAGACAACTGACATACCCATACAGAGCTTATTGGCACTTTTCTGAAGGTTGTCCTTTAAAATATTTAAATAGTCGAACCTATTCATCAAAGAATCTATAGACACTTAATTCCCGACACCAGATGCTGCCATACATGCCCCACACCACAACGTTTCCACCACCGAGCTTCACGATTCCAGAAATGATTCATGGGTTTTTGCAAAGAAGAGGCGCTTTTGGCGATTTTTTTTACTTATGTAAGGTTTCTTTCTAATGTTTCGACCATGATAACCAGATGGGTAGAGCACTCGTCGAATAGTTTCAGGGTTACATGACTTACCTGTTTCTTTGGTTATTTCTGCTGATATGTTTGGTCCGCTTACTTTGGGATTTTTCCTAACAATAATACGGCATTCCTGTTGAGTAAGCTTGCGAGAATTGAGGGTCATTTTCCAAACTTCCAATGTTATTATATTTGGTTAATATTTTGTGTATAGTAGATGGACTTTTTACCAATCTCGCGGTCCGATTTATTTTCCAAAAAGTGTTTTATTATCATTTTTTTTTTTTTATTTAAGCTAAGTTGATTAACTCTTGGAGCCAATTAATGTTATTAATTATTAATTAATCTTAAATTGAAAAAAAAATTATAAAAAAGAAAGATAAGAGAGATAAGGAGCCAAAAACTAAAAAAAAGTCGAAGTTAACTGCACCATTAAATATTTAACCTTAAAATGCTGCAGGTGCTTACTTACTTTTGTGGCATAGAAATGCAATTAACTGAACAAACAGTGATTTTCTGCAGATAAACCAAATGTTAAACGTTAAAATTTGCCTACCACATGACGTTCACATGCTAACCATAATTATGAATGCATTTTTTCTAATATTCGTAACGGAATTTTATTTTATTTTAACACGTCTATCGGACGGCAATGAGTGCTTACTTACTTTTGTGATGCACTGTATATACATAGGTATAACACTATTGTTCAGGACTACTCACTGTTTTATAATAATAATCCATAAATGTACAAATTTGTTCAAACCATTCAAACTTAAAGTCATTCAATCTTGCATCTAACGTAAATTTCATTTCATTCAAAACATACAAACACACTATGTTTTGTTCTTAATCTTTAAATTCATGATCATGCACTTAGTTTCTCTTTTTGCGTACTTAATTCTAATGTTAACTTTTTTAAATATTCAAGTTGTTATCAACACAGTTAGACTTTGGTTCTCTCAATTTTTTCTTGAATTTCTTTTCCTCAACTTTCTTTTGACTTCGCAAGAAGGAAAATTGTGAGCATCGATCTTTTTCATTTCGATCGTCAAACAGAGCACACCTTTGGTAACATATTGTATCTCTAAACTTATATTTATTGACAAATACATTACAAAATATTACATAAAACTTTTATACTTTTATTTCTATCAACCTCATAGACATTTTCGGAAACGAATATAAATTAATCATTTATAAAGCAAATCCTACAATACAGTCCATACATTCGGAATCAACTATTTCTTTAAGAAAATCAAATAGGTACCTAAGTACTAATATGTAGGTACCTATATTTTTATTAAAGAAAATAGCTTTTACATTTGTACACACCTACCTATGGTATATCAAATAAAATAGAATAAATTTGGTGTGGTAGAAAATAATTTTCATTACAAAAAAAAATATTTGTATGCGTTGATAGGTATTTATATAATTAAAAATAAAAAAATTAAATGCACGACTGGATCGCACGAACTTGCTCTTATGTAAAAGTACTTTGGAATTTAAGATACATTTTATAAATATAAAACATGGATTTAATGAGATAATAATGTTCAAATGCATAAAATTGCCGTCTGGTTTCCGGAAAAGTATGAATTTATGCAAATAAACCTTAAAAAATCGTTTTATTATTAAATAAATTTTTTATATAAGAAATGTCTCTAAAATTTTTCAAGAAAAAAATGTGGGATGCGAATTTTAAGTATTTAATAATCTTGGTTTTAAGAAATAATTTAAAAAAATAGTCGTTCATAGGTTTTGAAGATATTGATTTAAATTTTTTTTTTATATATACAATATTATTTTAAACTTAAGGGGACTCCTGCTAAAAATTTTGGGTTAAAATCCTTAGAGCCGTTAATGAGAAAGTCGAAAATCAAAAAAACGGGTCTATGGCAGGTACCCCTAATAACATTTTGCCCCAAAATTTTTTTTGACCAAAATGTAGTCCATGTCCATAATATCACACTTAATTTTTTTTATCAAAATCGTTACAGCCGTTTTCGAGATAAATAAGATTTTGCATTACGGGTGTATGGGGGGTACCCTTAGTTTTGGAGCTAAAAAAAAAGTTCAATTTCTCCTCTAGGGAATCACCGAAGACTCTTAACTACCGAGATTGAAAGAAATAGGTTCAGTGGTTTTGGCTGTAGTGAGAGGTACAGTCGTACAGACACACTGAAACATGTTTTTTTGTGTACTTAATTTTCCTTAAAATTTTTATAAAAAAAATTGATATGTAAATTGATAGTATTTAATAAAATACATTTTAAAACGTAATTTAAAAATTTATTCGTGTATCGGTTTTCAAGATATTGAATTTTCAAAAAAAAAATTGTATTCTTTTTTTAAAAATCCAAAAACTATTTTTTCGAAAAAAATTTTAGTTTATAATTTTTCAAATGCAAAGCAGCTCCTGCATAAAAATTTTGGTTAAAATCGTTAGAGCCGTTGGTGAGAAATTCGAAAATCAAAAAAACCGTTCTATGACAGGTACCCCTAATAACATTTCCCCCCAAATTTTTTTTCACCAAAATATAGTCCATGTCCATAATATCACACTTAATTTTTTTTATCAAAATCGTTAGAGCCGTTTTCGAGATAAATAAGATTTTGCATTACGGGTGTATGGGGTGTACCCTTAGTTTTGGAGCTAAAAAAAAAATTTCAATTTTTCCTCTAGGGAATCACCGAAGACTCTTAACTACCGAGATTGAAAGCAATAGGTCCAGTGGTTTAGGCTGTAGTGAGAGGTACAGACATACAGACACACTGAAACATGTTTTTTGTGTACTAAATTTTCCTTAAAATTTTTATAAAAAAAATTGATATGCAAATTGTTAGTATTTAATAAAATACATTTTAAAACGTAATTTAAAAATTTATTCGTGTATCGGTTTTCAAGATATTGAATTTTCAAAAAAAAAAAATTGTATTATTTTTTTAAAAATCCAAAAACTATTTTTTCGAAAAAAAATTTATTTTATAATTTTTCAAATGCAAAGCAGCTCCTGCATAAAAATTTTGGTTAAAATCGTTAGAGCCGTTGGTGAGAAATTCGAAAATCAAAAAAACCGTTCTATGACAGGTACCCCTAATAACATTTCCCCCCCAATTTTTTTTTTCACCAAAATATAGTCCATGTCCATAATATCACACTTACTTTTTTTTATCAAAATCGTTAGAGCCGTCTTCGAGATAAATAAGATTTTTCATTACGGGTGTATGGGGGGTACCCTTAGTTTTGGAGCTAAAAAAAAAAATTCCAATTTTTCCTCTAGGGAATCACCGAAGACCCTTAACTACCGAGTTTGAAGAAAATACCTCCGGTAGTTTAGGCTGTAGTTCGAGGTACAGACATACAGACATACAGACAGACAGACGGAATTGTCGGACCCACTTTTTTGGTCTTCGCTATCATCGTAATGTCAACTTTGATCAAAATCTCGAGTTCGATTTTTTTTCCAAATGCAGAACTTGCCCTATAGTACCTATATCGCAAGTAAAAATTAATTTGATATACATAGGTATAGACCAGTTTTTAAAATTTATTCATATAAACTTTGTTTGCAAAAAAATATAGAAAATTTTTAATACTTTAATAGTTTTTCGAGAAAAAATAATTTTAACTCGCTTAGAAAATTCAAATTAATTAAAAAAAAAATAGAATAATAGAATAAAATTATTGTTGACATTATATTTTAAAAAAAAAAATCAGATACCTTTTTTTTGAAAAAATATACATACATATGTACATATGTACATGCTTATAAAGAATTTTAGAAAAATAAAAAAAAAGGAAATTTAGTTAATCAATTTTAAAAATTTATTGATGCACCCCACATGAAATTTTTTTTTTAATAAAAATAAACTTTTTTCACAAAAAATAGTTTTTATCCATATATTTTGTAAAAAAATAAGATATTTGGCGTGCCAATTTTGAACACACAAATATTTCTTTTCATGTTTGTCTACGAATTTTAGTCAAATTTGGAAATTATTAATTCATTAAAATAAAAAAGGTATAACTGTTTTCTTTCATCGTGACCTTTTTATTTATAAAATTGATGTTTGTTCTAAATTCAGATCAAATCGCCTACCGAATACTTAAGTGCCCAATAGACCACTTTTTCGGGAAACTGAGTTAAAGATGCAGTTATACTTATTCGAATATTCTCTATCGTTTGGCGCTATCCCCGTTGCTCTATCTTCATTATTAACGAAGTTACAGAAAGCACTTTTGCTCTATAAAACACATATTTTTAAGTTCTTTTGATGCTTATATGCCGTATTTCCAAAATGTGTACTAGGTGGAGCAGTTTTCGTATAAAAGTTTGAAAAACACACGCTTAATGCTTAAATGCCCCACAGCATTTTTTTTTTACTAAAATGGATAAAACAAAAAAGGTAAAAAAAATACTTATTTAATAAAAAAAGTGTGAAAAAATACCAAAACTTACTCTTACGAATGTTGAAGTATTTTTAAAACTAATTCCTAATAAAATTGAATGTATTTTTCAAGAAAATTTTATGGACCAAGGTCCATGTTCAGTATTTTTCATAATTAAGTCATTGTATATATATTTTTTATTAAGTTGAAATTCCTCTAGATCTTATTACAAAGTCGATAAAATGGCAACCTCGGTAATTATACTCTGTCCAACAAAAATTGTCAGTACAGGGAAGATAGGACGTTTATCTCTCATTCTGGTTGCATTTCCATGCATAAGTGTGTCGCCTTTTAAAGCTCTCACAGGGATTCCGTAGTTTAAATTATAAATCGCCGCAAATGAGAGTAAAAAACGCGTAGGGCTACCGTCTGCTGATTCAAAACGACTGAAAACAATATTCAATTTACCTTTTCCAACAACGCCAAGCGGTAGGCGCGTTTTTTTTAAAGTTGAAAAGCAATACGACAACACTCACTTCTTAAAATGTGTTCTCAAACGCTTCAAATCCCAAAAGCTCCTCAATAAAAACCACTGAAAAAGCTCCTTGCTTGCAATTGAGCATGATAATGGTAAAATGTTTTGATGTAGATAAAGAGCGCACGATCGTATTGAGTGACACTTGACACTCTTGACAGTATCTCATCAGCAGTGGGATACGACGGTCGTGTTGGGGTGTACAACTTTTTCCAAAGAATTACAACAACAATTCCTTGAGAAAAGTCAGTGGCTTGCTCTTTTTTTAGTGGCATTTTTCCTAACGCATTGTAGTGAGGTTGCATAAGGCGCCACTACTTTAGAAAAAGCTCTCCCATTAGGCCTGTACTGACAATTTTTGTTGGACAGAGTATAATCGTACCAGAATTTAAACAAACCAGATTGCATGAGTAATAAAACAAAATTCATAAAAACTCTCATACACTCTCAATACTTTTTGCTTGTATTCATCTCGCACCTGGCATATACAACTTTATATACCTACCTACATTTGATTCTGACAGCAAAAAGAAACGCAGATAATATTTTCTCCCTTACCCTCTTTATTGCTGTCAGAATAAATATATCACTACCGCATCTCTTCTTTTGCTTATATTTTCTCCTTCCACGTCAACTCAGCACTGCTTAACATAGCCACACTTACGATTCTGCGGCACAATAAGTTAACTTTTTTTCGTGTTCCATGAGAGTACTATTAAAATTTATATACAAAGAAAACATGGAGGAACAAGCATAATGGCTTGGAAATTTTTTTTTTTTTTATGGTGTTGGTCCCATATACACCGGATTGAAGGCATTATGGATCAGGATCTTTATGTGAAGATCATGGAGGAAGTTATGTTCCCATATGCTGAAGATGAACACTGACAACCAGGAATGAACACCCTGAGGACAATACAACCGAAATTTTAAATTTAATTTTTTTTTTCGTCATGTAAATTTTATATAAAAATAATTAAACTTAAGTCACTGTATATAGTTAGGCCCCCTATGAGCCAACAAATGTAAACTTTCATACATATGTAGTATCTTATTAGTTGTAAGCCAAATTGTAAATAGTATGTTCAATAAAACAAAATTGAAATTGATGCTGAAGATGAAATGCCACAAGATGAAATGCCACAACAACTTAAAGCATACAAGTTAACTTGTGAAGCAGTGGTTACAAGAAAAGAGGGTTAATGTAATGGAGTGGCCTGCGCAGTCCCCAGACCTCAACCCTATAGAAAATCTTTGGTGCGATGTCAAGAAGTATGTTGCTACTAACACGGCCCTTTGGAAAGCTATACAGCAGTCTTGAAGTTCATACCAGTAGAAAGATGTGAAAATCTTATTAATTCGTTGCAACGTCGTTGTGCTGCTGTTATTTTTTACAATGGACATGCAACTAAATATTAATTTAACGTTCAAACACTAGACTATCACTTATGGTAGAAATTTTCTATTAACTATCCTTTTTGTAATATTTAATTTTATTTGAAGTTACCAAATAATTTATTGAATTTGAAAATGATTTTTTTTTCTGAAATTAAAAGCCTAAAAATATTAATTTGAAAATCAGATGACTATTAACTTCTTTCAAATTATTAGACTAATTTATTTTTGTTATGTTAAAAGGTTCACTACTACGAGTATTATTTTGACCGCAGCTGTATGTATATAAAAATTTGATATTGGCTTTGGGAGCGGGTAGCGGTATATACGTTGGTAGTTACCTAAAGGATAATTAAATTTTAAGGGCCGATGTTGAATGTGAACCACACCTAAACGTCAAGTTTTTTTCTGCATTTTATTTGACATTTCTCAATTTCAGACTAAGTCAATTTAAACCATGGAAAGATACACAATCGAGCAACGCGTTAAAGTTATTATTTTCTTTTTCTCTTTCTAGGCTTATTATGAAAATGGGCGTTCAAATCAAAATGCATATGGTGCACTTCGTGATTTTTTCGGTCAATTTAATCGTCCAAATGTGCGTACAATCGGAAAAATCGTGCAAATGTTTGAGCAAATCGGGTCTGTAGGAGATGTGAAAACACCAGTGCATGCTCGTACAGCTGAAGAGCCGTCCACCTCAACTCGTCGTCGTGCCCAACAATTGCGCCTCTCACGCTCGTCGTTGATGAACATTTTGCATAAAGACTTGCATTTACACGCTTACAAGGTGCAATTGACTCAAGAACTAAAGCCTCTTGACCATTTCAAACGTCGTCAATGGTCAGAATGGTGGCCAGAAATGGCAACAGTGAATGATCAATTTTCGAAAAAAATCATTTTTAGTGATGAGGCACATTTTCACCTCAGTGGGCTCATCGTCAATAAGCAGAACTGCCGCATTTGGGCGAATGATAATCCAAGAGTAATTGTCGAAAAACAAATGCACCCATAATGATGACTTTAGATTTACAACTCCATACAAATTAATTGTAGCTTATGCAAGGAAATAAGATTTGGTCAGCTCAAATAAAGTTTGATATTTATTTAATTTTAAAATAAAACAATTGTGTGTATAATTAATGTATATATGTAAAAGGTTTTATTTGAAAAATGAAAAGTGTTTTCTCATTAAGGGTCTTTTTTACTGCCTTCGTAAGGTTCGTAGTCCAAAAGCCAAAACCATTAATATACTCATTTGCATGTGGACTAAAATACAATTGACTGTTTCACATAAGTGCAATGATATCATGTAGCTAATTCGACTTAATTATTTTATATTTTGAATGTGAAAACTAATGTTTCATCTTATAGGCTTTTTTGCTTTTTTCGTTCAACACGTTTGAACATTCTCTGAACATCCTCGCGTTCTGAGCCTCAGCTTTCATGTATGCATTTTTTTTTCTGTTCTCTCGCCATACTTTTTTTAAGGGCGTTCTGATTTGCTTAGGAAACAGATCCAAGCACTGAGCTCTCAAGACTCGTCTAACGTCAACGTTACCACTTACCACTTCGAAGAAAATTGAGAATTAGATCATTAAAAAAATCCAGTAAATTGGGCCTTTCCTCAGTAGTCAAAATAAACAAAATTAAGATTATTTTTGAAAAAAGTATAAAACCTAAAACTTAAAAATCTTTAATCACTTAAATTTTTTTCGAGAACTCTGCCATTTGTTAAGCTCAAATTTTTAAATTACTCCAAGTCTCCAAGAGCCCGTTGAGCTCACTGCTCAACAAATGTTCTTCAAATTTGGTTCGTTTGTTCAACTTTCCCCAGGATTGACCCACGTTTTCTTGACAACACTGAGTTGTCAAAAGAGAAAACTGAGGTTTTTGGTATTCAAAAACACCCAAGGGCTGTAAATTGCTTTGTTGGCAACTAAAAACAAGAAACAAATAATTCCGCACTCTGATAAAACTTTAAATTTGTTATAAATCAGTTTCAAAAATGAACAAAAACAATTTTGCGTTGTTACTCAACATTTTTTCTCATGAGGATGATGAGTACAACAAACATTTAATTGCAAACATCAACAATAACATGCAACACGTGAATCGACAAACGACAACAAAAGAAATAGGTATGAAATCTCATGTCACTTTTGACAGTTTGGCCATTACGTGCACTCGCCACAGCAAAATACCTTGATCTACTTAAAAGCGAGTTCAGGCATTGTATATTTTTTTCATTTGATTGACTCCTTTTATTTCAAAAAATATAACATTTTCATATACTATACATATATATATATATAAAATATAAAAAAAATTAACAGATTTCATAAGTCGTATAGATATGGCTTATGGCCGTCTACCAGACTGACATTTTCGAATACAAATACATTTTATATAGCAAAATTAGAAAAAAAACAATAAATATAGGAATACAAAATTAAATAGTTAAGAATTTTTGTTCTAGCTTTAAAAAACTTCTTGAATAATAAATTTTCTATATTTTAATGCAGTAACCGAATACTTATAAAGTGAATCCCAACCATCTTCTTCATTTAGTAAACTGAGGAATTCAATTTCATCGAGGCTGCGTTTATTGAAGTAAATAATCCGAAATTCTTTCAAAACTGGACATACTGCAATAGAGTGAAAGGTATTCTCACGAGCTTTCATATTACAGAGACTGCATAATAAAGGTAGATCGGGTCGATGTGGCATATAATTAAGGTTGAGCAATTCTCCTCTTACTTTAAAAATAATGCTTATTTTGTCCAAATGATTGCTATTTAGCAGATACGTTCTATTCTGCAAACTGAAATTCAAACGGCTATAGTGACTCCTAAATACTGATGACCTAGCTTCAGATTCGTATCTTTCTATACAGTAGTTTTCCAAATTTTTCTAAAATTATATTCAACTTTGATTGTAGCAGAACTGGTTGTTCATTTGGTGTTATTTCGAGATCAATACCGCATGTTGAAGCAATGCTCTCCCATTCTTCTAACATAGATCCTTTCGCTTGTATAACCGTATTTAGTACAATTTTAGGAATCCTTCTGTCTGCCATATTCATAACAACATAGTTGAAATACATCCGGAGAGTATCAATTACCAGAGGAGGAGTTCCGGTCTCCAGATACAGCATATAGTTTGGGGAGTTTCTTGGCAATCTAAAAATTCTTTTAATGAAATATCTAAGAAATTTTTCTACTGCTTCATAAGAAGAATATCCCCAGGCTTGAGCTCCGTACAGAAGAATTGACATTGCTGTAGAGCGGAATATCTTTTGCTTTGCATTCTATTGAACTCATTGGTAACTAAGGTGATAAAATCGTTTGTGGCATGCTTGCAGAACTCAGAAGGGATACGGTCATCTCCTGGTGCCTTGTTCGCTTTGGAGTCCATGATGATTTGTTTCACTTCCTGTATTGAAAATGGGGCATCCAGCAACTCATCTCCAATAAGTGGTTCGGCGTATTGCAACGAAGGCGCACTCGTGATATTTAGGAGTCTGCTAAAATTGTCCTTTAGACTTGATGCATGCAGCCCTGAGGCGATGAAATTTGCCTTTCCATTCACAAGTTTTACAGCTTTCCAGAACTGAGCGGAACTGCGTGCGTTGTTGATGGTTTCCATATTCGATTGATCAAAAGCTGCTTTTTTATTATAACACATTCGCTTCAAATTCTTATTCGCTTCAGCATAAAGTTTTTTAAATATTTCAACGTTGTGTAACCTTAGAAGCTTTAAGAACTTAAATGATAACTCTCTAGCTTTTAAGCACTCAGTATCAAACCATTTTTGTTTACAAATTAGTTGATTTTTAGGCGGTCTGCTTTTTGGGTAGGATTTTTGTATAGCTTTTGTGAGAGAACTTATTTTAACGGATACATGAGAATTTGTAAGTTTTTCGAGCTCTATTCCTAAGTTAGTTTGGTAAGCTATTTTATTTTTATCATTCCAGATTAGTTTTCAGGCATTGTATATAAAATCTATAGTACTGTCATAAAGTGGAACTGGAACGAACGACGCGCCACCTAGACAGGCATGTTTCACACTATTTCTCTTAGAGTTGTGTAGAAATGGAAAAGTTGAAAAATAAAGAATTATAATGACAATTAAGCCAAACAGAAGATTGAGAAGAAGACGACAAAAATAAAGCTATTTTGTGATTTCCTTTGATTTATTTTCTATACAAATGAGTTTGATGTGTTTTTTTTTTGCAGATTGCAGATTTAGTATGCAGATTGCGCTTAATATTATCCCCCATATTTTTCTCCAAACGTCAGCTAAAATCCAAGCTAAATTTTGACATGATAAACTTGTGGAGAATATGGTATACAGAAAACAGTTGTTCTCTAAATGATTTTTTTTTTTTCAAAGATATAAAAGAATTTGTTTTAAAGTATGATTTTTTAAGAATTATGAATGAGAACGAATGAGAATTATAAATTATGAGGGATTTTTGCTGTGAAAAAATCTTGTAAGACTTCCGGCACCAAATATTCCTCTAAATATTATTCCATTTCAAATTGAAATTGAAATTTAGCTCTTTATGTACACTTCGAAGAGAAATTTTGATTTTTAAGCTGGAGCAGCGTAGCTCTCGGCTAAAATGATTGAAATATTTTAGCTTGGCTACATTTTGGAGAGAATCTTGTATGGGAGATAAGATTTAGCGCGATCTGCAAGAGAAAAACGGCAATATTGTTTAGAAGAAGAAATTAATACTTTTCTTTCGCTGTGACGTATGCGTATTATTGAAACAAATTATTATTGTATGCAGGCATTTTGTAGGTTGTTATTTGTTTGTAGGTAAAAATACTTACTTTCAAAAGAAGGTTTTAATTTTGTTTACTTTTGCTGTGACGTGTTTTTGAGAATGTATGTAGGTTGTTATTTTTTACTACATAGTTATTTTCAAAAGCAGGTTTTAATTTTTTTCTTTCACCTTAACGTATTTTTTCGGAAAAGAAAAAATAATGTTTTAGGTAGTAATTTGTAAATATATGTACCTAGTTATTTTCGTTAAAGGTATCCATATGTACATTATGTACATAAGTAGGTACTCGCTTTGTATATAAAAACTATAGTACTCTCATGGAACAGAAAAAAATGTTATGGAATACACTCTACCGATGGCGCTGTCGGAGGAGAATACTGTCGTGGAGACTTTTGATTTAGGGTGGGGTGGTAATTGAGGAAGAGCGAGAAAATTTTATCAGCTCTTGCAATGAGAAAGACGAGAATGAGAAAATAAAATTTGTTTTGTATCATTTACCTTTTTATTTGTATGGACACACATACCTATTTGAATAGATTTAAGTAGGAATAATTTTGAAAATTGATTCTTGATAGGATTTTGAATTTTAGTATATCTACATAGGAACTTTATCTTAATATATTAGGTAACTTACCTATGTTGATTGCAATTATTATTATTTTTGTTATTCAAAAGTATAATAATTGGTGTAATTTTGAAGAACAAAAATAATAATAAATAAAAATAATATTAAATAATAATAAAAAATAATAAAAATAATTAATGCTCACACTGTGTCTCTGGCATATTAAGGGTATACAAAAAACCCCTTGAGTGTGCGCCGATTATAAAAAAAATAATAATTGCAATCAACTAGGTTAAATGCCTACATTAGATGCAGTGGGTGGTTAGGTAGTGGAAATTGTTTTTTTTTTTTGCAATTAATATAATTATGTACGTAGGTACATACAGCGAATAACAAAAGTAAGTAAGCACCTCTTAGTTTAAAGATCATTTCCTTCAAGCAATCGGTACTTATGTTAAAAAAGAAAATTTAAAATAAAAATTTAAAGAAAACTTAAGAAATATTCGACTTAAACTAAAAAAGTTAACAAATTTATATCACAAAAGTAAGTAAGCAGTTCAAATAAACCTTGAATTCATTACCATTTAGTACTTCATTGGATACCCTTTGGCTTTTATAACTGCTTTCATACGTCGAGGCATTGAGTTAACCAAATTTTGCGTAACGTTTTGTCCAATTTTAGACCAATCATCCTGAAGAACATGCTTTAAATCATCTTTTGTCCTGATTTCATGTTTTCTTACTTGTTGGTCAAGATGTTCCAATAAATGTTCAATGATATTTGAGTAGGGCGACTGTGGTCGTGATTTGATCTGGATTCGGGCGTTATAAAGCAGCCATTCTTTGACAACATGTGAGGTATGTTTAGGATCATTGCTTTCTGGAAGACAACTGACATACCCATACAGAGCTTATTGGCACTTTTCTGAAGGTTGTCCTTTAAAATATTTAAATAGTCGAACCTATTCATCAAAGAATCTATAGACACTTAATTCCCGACACCAGATGCTGCCATACATGCCCCACACCACAACGTTTCCACCACCGAGCTTCACGATTCCAGAAATGATTCATGGGTTTTTGCAAAGAAGAGGCGCTTTTGGCGATTTTTTTTACTTATGTAAGGTTTCTTTCTAATGTTTCGACCATGATAACCAGATGGGTAGAGCACTCGTCGAATAGTTTCAGGGTTACATGACTTACCTGTTTCTTTGGTTATTTCTGCTGATATGTTTGGTCCGCTTACTTTGGGATTTTTCCTAACAATAATACGGCATTCCTGTTGAGTAAGCTTGCGAGAATTGAGGGTCATTTTCCAAACTTCCAATGTTATTATATTTGGTTAATATTTTGTGTATAGTAGATGGACTTTTTACCAATCTCGCGGTCCGATTTATTTTCCAAAAAGTGTTTTATTATCATTTTTTTTTTTTTATTTAAGCTAAGTTGATTAACTCTTGGAGCCAATTAATGTTATTAATTATTAATTAATCTTAAATTGAAAAAAAAATTATAAAAAAGAAAGATAAGAGAGATAAGGAGCCAAAAACTAAAAAAAAGTCGAAGTTAACTGCACCATTAAATATTTAACCTTAAAATGCTGCAGGTGCTTACTTACTTTTGTGGCATAGAAATGCAATTAACTGAACAAACAGTGATTTTCTGCAGATAAACCAAATGTTAAACGTTAAAATTTGCCTACCACATGACGTTCACATGCTAACCATAATTATGAATGCATTTTTTCTAATATTCGTAACGGAATTTTATTTTATTTTAACACGTCTATCGGACGGCAATGAGTGCTTACTTACTTTTGTGATGCACTGTATATACATAGGTATAACACTATTGTTCAGGACTACTCACTGTTTTATAATAATAATCCATAAATGTACAAATTTGTTCAAACCATTCAAACTTAAAGTCATTCAATCTTGCATCTAACGTAAATTTCATTTCATTCAAAACATACAAACACACTATGTTTTGTTCTTAATCTTTAAATTCATGATCATGCACTTAGTTTCTCTTTTTGCGTACTTAATTCTAATGTTAACTTTTTTAAATATTCAAGTTGTTATCAACACAGTTAGACTTTGGTTCTCTCAATTTTTTCTTGAATTTCTTTTCCTCAACTTTCTTTTGACTTCGCAAGAAGGAAAATTGTGAGCATCGATCTTTTTCATTTCGATCGTCAAACAGAGCACACCTTTGGTAACATATTGTATCTCTAAACTTATATTTATTGACAAATACATTACAAAATATTACATAAAACTTTTATACTTTTATTTCTATCAACCTCATAGACATTTTCGGAAACGAATATAAATTAATCATTTATAAAGCAAATCCTACAATACAGTCCATACATTCGGAATCAACTATTTCTTTAAGAAAATCAAATAGGTACCTAAGTACTAATATGTAGGTACCTATATTTTTATTAAAGAAAATAGCTTTTACATTTGTACACACCTACCTATGGTATATCAAATAAAATAGAATAAATTTGGTGTGGTAGAAAATAATTTTCATTACAAAAAAAAATATTTGTATGCGTTGATAGGTATTTATATAATTAAAAATAAAAAAATTAAATGCACGACTGGATCGCACGAACTTGCTCTTATGTAAAAGTACTTTGGAATTTAAGATACATTTTATAAATATAAAACATGGATTTAATGAGATAATAATGTTCAAATGCATAAAATTGCCGTCTGGTTTCCGGAAAAGTATGAATTTATGCAAATAAACCTTAAAAAATCGTTTTATTATTAAATAAATTTTTTATATAAGAAATGTCTCTAAAATTTTTCAAGAAAAAAATGTGGGATGCGAATTTTAAGTATTTAATAATCTTGGTTTTAAGAAATAATTTAAAAAAATAGTCGTTCATAGGTTTTGAAGATATTGATTTAAATTTTTTTTTTATATATACAATATTATTTTAAACTTAAGGGGACTCCTGCTAAAAATTTTGGGTTAAAATCCTTAGAGCCGTTAATGAGAAAGTCGAAAATCAAAAAAACGGGTCTATGGCAGGTACCCCTAATAACATTTTGCCCCAAAATTTTTTTTGACCAAAATGTAGTCCATGTCCATAATATCACACTTAATTTTTTTTATCAAAATCGTTACAGCCGTTTTCGAGATAAATAAGATTTTGCATTACGGGTGTATGGGGGGTACCCTTAGTTTTGGAGCTAAAAAAAAAGTTCAATTTCTCCTCTAGGGAATCACCGAAGACTCTTAACTACCGAGATTGAAAGAAATAGGTTCAGTGGTTTTGGCTGTAGTGAGAGGTACAGTCGTACAGACACACTGAAACATGTTTTTTTGTGTACTTAATTTTCCTTAAAATTTTTATAAAAAAAATTGATATGTAAATTGATAGTATTTAATAAAATACATTTTAAAACGTAATTTAAAAATTTATTCGTGTATCGGTTTTCAAGATATTGAATTTTCAAAAAAAAAATTGTATTCTTTTTTTAAAAATCCAAAAACTATTTTTTCGAAAAAAATTTTAGTTTATAATTTTTCAAATGCAAAGCAGCTCCTGCATACAAATTTTGGTTAAAATCGTTAGAGCCGTTGGTGAGAAATTCGAAAATCAAAAAAACCGTTCTATGACAGGTACCCCTAATAACATTTCCCCCCAAATTTTTTTTCACCAAAATATAGTCCATGTCCATAATATCACACTTAATTTTTTTTATCAAAATCGTTAGAGCCGTTTTCGAGATAAATAAGATTTTGCATTACGGGTGTATGGGGTGTACCCTTAGTTTTGGAGCTAAAAAAAAAATTTCAATTTTTCCTCTAGGGAATCACCGAAGACTCTTAACTACCGAGATTGAAAGCAATAGGTCCAGTGGTTTAGGCTGTAGTGAGAGGTACAGACATACAGACACACTGAAACATGTTTTTTGTGTACTAAATTTTCCTTAAAATTTTTATAAAAAAAATTGATATGCAAATTGTTAGTATTTAATAAAATACATTTTAAAACGTAATTTAAAAATTTATTCGTGTATCGGTTTTCAAGATATTGAATTTTCAAAAAAAAAAAATTGTATTATTTTTTTAAAAATCCAAAAACTATTTTTTCGAAAAAAAATTTATTTTATAATTTTTCAAATGCAAAGCAGCTCCTGCATAAAAATTTTGGTTAAAATCGTTAGAGCCGTTGGTGAGAAATTCGAAAATCAAAAAAACCGTTCTATGACAGGTACCCCTAATAACATTTCCCCCCCAATTTTTTTTTTCACCAAAATATAGTCCATGTCCATAATATCACACTTACTTTTTTTTATCAAAATCGTTAGAGCCGTCTTCGAGATAAATAAGATTTTTCATTACGGGTGTATGGGGGGTACCCTTAGTTTTGGAGCTAAAAAAAAAAATTCCAATTTTTCCTCTAGGGAATCACCGAAGACCCTTAACTACCGAGTTTGAAGAAAATACCTCCGGTAGTTTAGGCTGTAGTTCGAGGTACAGACATACAGACATACAGACAGACAGACGGAATTGTCGGACCCACTTTTTTGGTCTTCGCTATCATCGTAATGTCAACTTTGATCAAAATCTCGAGTTCGATTTTTTTTCCAAATGCAGAACTTGCCCTATAGTACCTATATCGCAAGTAAAAATTAATTTGATATACATAGGTATAGACCAGTTTTTAAAATTTATTCATATAAACTTTGTTTGCAAAAAAATATAGAAAATTTTTAATACTTTAATAGTTTTTCGAGAAAAAATAATTTTAACTCGCTTAGAAAATTCAAATTAATTAAAAAAAAAATAGAATAATAGAATAAAATTATTGTTGACATTATATTTTAAAAAAAAAAATCAGATACCTTTTTTTTGAAAAAATATACATACATATGTACATATGTACATGCTTATAAAGAATTTTAGAAAAATAAAAAAAAAGGAAATTTAGTTAATCAATTTTAAAAATTTATTGATGCACCCCACATGAAATTTTTTTTTTAATAAAAATAAACTTTTTTCACAAAAAATAGTTTTTATCCATATATTTTGTAAAAAAATAAGATATTTGGCGTGCCAATTTTGAACACACAAATATTTCTTTTCATGTTTGTCTACGAATTTTAGTCAAATTTGGAAATTATTAATTCATTAAAATAAAAAAGGTATAACTGTTTTCTTTCATCGTGACCTTTTTATTTATAAAATTGATGTTTGTTCTAAATTCAGATCAAATCGCCTACCGAATACTTAAGTGCCCAATAGACCACTTTTTCGGGAAACTGAGTTAAAGATGCAGTTATACTTATTCGAATATTCTCTATCGTTTGGCGCTATCCCCGTTGCTCTATCTTCATTATTAACGAAGTTACAGAAAGCACTTTTGCTCTATAAAACACATATTTTTAAGTTCTTTTGATGCTTATATGCCGTATTTCCAAAATGTGTACTAGGTGGAGCAGTTTTCGTATAAAAGTTTGAAAAACACACGCTTAATGCTTAAATGCCCCACAGCATTTTTTTTTTACTAAAATGGATAAAACAAAAAAGGTAAAAAAAATACTTATTTAATAAAAAAAGTGTGAAAAAATACCAAAACTTACTCTTACGAATGTTGAAGTATTTTTAAAACTAATTCCTAATAAAATTGAATGTATTTTTCAAGAAAATTTTATGGACCAAGGTCCATGTTCAGTATTTTTCATAATTAAGTCATTGTATATATATTTTTTATTAAGTTGAAATTCCTCTAGATCTTATTACAAAGTCGATAAAATGGCAACCTCGGTAATTATACTCTGTCCAACAAAAATTGTCAGTACAGGGAAGATAGGACGTTTATCTCTCATTCTGGTTGCATTTCCATGCATAAGTGTGTCGCCTTTTAAAGCTCTCACAGGGATTCCGTAGTTTAAATTATAAATCGCCGCAAATGAGAGTAAAAAACGCGTAGGGCTACCGTCTGCTGATTCAAAACGACTGAAAACAATATTCAATTTACCTTTTCCAACAACGCCAAGCGGTAGGCGCGTTTTTTTTAAAGTTGAAAAGCAATACGACAACACTCACTTCTTAAAATGTGTTCTCAAACGCTTCAAATCCCAAAAGCTCCTCAATAAAAACCACTGAAAAAGCTCCTTGCTTGCAATTGAGCATGATAATGGTAAAATGTTTTGATGTAGATAAAGAGCGCACGATCGTATTGAGTGACACTTGACACTCTTGACAGTATCTCATCAGCAGTGGGATACGACGGTCGTGTTGGGGTGTACAACTTTTTCCAAAGAATTACAACAACAATTCCTTGAGAAAAGTCAGTGGCTTGCTCTTTTTTTAGTGGCATTTTTCCTAACGCATTGTAGTGAGGTTGCATAAGGCGCCACTACTTTAGAAAAAGCTCTCCCATTAGGCCTGTACTGACAATTTTTGTTGGACAGAGTATAATCGTACCAGAATTTAAACAAACCAGATTGCATCTATACTATTATATAAAAGCGAAACCATTTTAAACCTTGATACGCACGATCTCAGAAAGTAGTCAACCGATTTATTTGAAATAAATTTTATTATTTTCTATATTGTTATAAGAGTGTTTATGGCTATAATGTTTTTTCATTAATAATTTGTCAAACTTAAATATTATTGATTTTACATTTTTTGTCCATTTTTTCTCATTAGTTGACTTATACAACCACTCATATCTTAAAACCTACACAATAATCAACAAAGATTAGCATTGCTTCATAAAGTCAATATTGTTGCGCAAATTTTAAGCCCAAAATCACTTCTTAGTTAAACATACAACCTGAGAAATAAATAAAAACAAATTATAAAATTATAAACTTTTTGAATTTATTTTATCCAGGAATTAGATTTCATCACAATCGTGAGGTCGCTGCTTTGTTTCATTTCATTATCATTCCAACAATTTTAATTTTCTTTTCTTCCCGCTCCCATACACTCTCTCACTCTCTTAATATCTGTTCCATTCAATAGTTACGTTTTTTCTCTTACCTACCTAGACCTACCTGTACCTATGTACATATATTCAATTTTTCTGTATTGTATAGTTTATCTAATTAATCGACACACACACACATTTTTTTTGTTTTTCTAATTCTATCGTCACATCGCTGAGCAATGTGGGGGTGGGCTCTTTTTACTTGCGATATAAGTAGGTAATAGGTACTAACTATAAAGCAAGTTCTGCATTTGGAAAAAAAATCGAACTCGAGATTTTGATCAAAGTTGACATTACGATGATAGCGAAGACGAATAAAGTGGGTGCGACGATTCCATCTGTTTGTCTATATGCCTGTATGTCCGTATGTCTGTATGTCTGTACCTCGATCTAGAGCCTAAGCCACTGGAGCTATTTTCTTTAAACTCGGTACTTAAGGGTCTTCGGTGATTCCCTAGAGGAGAAACTGAAATTTTTTTTTTTAGCTCTAAAACTAACAGTACCATCCCATACACCCGTAATGCATAATCTTACTTATGTCGAAAATGGCTCTAACGATGTTGATAAAAAAAAATAGGTGTGATGTTATGGACACGGACTACATTTTGGTAAAAAAATGTTTGGGGGAAATGTTATTAACGGTACCTGTCATAGAACGGTTTTTTTTGATTTACGAATTTCTCATCAACAGCTCTAACGATTTTAACCAAGGTTTTTATGCGTGAGCTTCTGTACACTCGAAAAAAGATAATCTAAAATTTTTTTCGAAAAAATAGTTTTTTGATTTTTATAAAACTAATATAATTTTTTTTTTGAAAATTCAATATCTAGAAAACGAATACACGAATAAATTTTTAAATTACGTTATAAAATGTATTTTATTGAATACTAATAACTTGCATATCATTTTTGTTTATACAAATTTTAAGGACGATTTAGTACACAAAAAACATTTATCAGTGCGTCTGTATGTCTGTACCTCTCTCTACAGCCTTACCCACTAGACATACATATGTTCTTCAATCTCGGTAGTTAAGGGACTTCAGTGATTCCCTAGAGGAGAACTTGAAATTTGTTTTAGCTTCAAAACTAACGGTACCCCCCATACACCCGTAATGCATAATCTTATTTATCTCGAAACGGTTCTAACAATTTTGATAAAAAAAAATTAGGTGTGATATCATGGACATTGGACATGGATTACATTTTGGTCAACAAAAATTTTGGGCAAAATGTTAATAACGGTATCTGTCATAGAACGGTTTTTTGATTTTTTGACTTTCTCATCAACAGCTCTAACGATTTTAACCAAAAATTTTCAGCAGGAGCCCCCTTAAGTTTAAAATAATATTGTATATAAAAATATTCGGAAAAAAAAACTATTTCTAAAATTTATACTACCTAATACTTAAAATTTGGCATCCCAAATTTTGTTCCAGAAAAATTTTAAGGAAATTTGTCATATGAAAAATTACTTAAATATTAAAAAGATTAATCAGACGGCAATTCCATACATTTGAACATTTTTATCTCATTAAATCTATGTTATATATTTATAAAATGTATTTTAAATTCCAAAGTACTTTTACATAAGAGCAAGTTTGTGCGATCCAGTCGTGCATTTTATTTTTTAAGTTACTTGAATACACTCAATAGCATTTTGGGTGACAAAAATGGACATTCAATTGACTACAGTGCCGTGCACATGAACTATTCTATAAAAGCGAAACCATTTTAAAGTTTGGGTTGAATGATTTCAGAAAGTAGTCAACCCGTTTATTTGAAATAATTTTTATTATTTTCTATATTGTTATATTTATAATATGCACAAACATGAACAAGCTCTTTTTTTTTCAAGTGTGAAAGAGAATCTAATTCGATACGGTATGTTATACATATAAACTAAAATTAATATTATTGTAGCAAATATGCTCAGTCCCATTGAGAAATGTTTTAATATGCTAATATTAATATTAAGAAAATATTCGTAGTTACGATTTGCGAAGCAACGCGAGTACGGGTCGGCTAGTGAGTAATAAAACAAAATTCATAAAAACTCTCATACACTCTCAATACTTTTTGCTTGTATTCATCTCGCACCTGGCATATACAACTTTATATACCTACCTACATTTGATTCTGACAGCAAAAAGAAACGCAGATAATATTTTCTCCCTTACCCTCTTTATTGCTGTCAGAATAAATATATCACTACCGCATCTCTTCTTTTGCTTATATTTTCTCCTTCCACGTCAACTCAGCACTGCTTAACATAGCCACACTTACGATTCTGCGGCACAATAAGTTAACTTTTTTTCGTGTTCCATGAGAGTACTATTAAAATTTATATACAAAGAAAACATGGAGGAACAAGCATAATGGCTTGGAAATTTTTTTTTTTTTTATGGTGTTGGTCCCATATACACCGGATTGAAGGCATTATGGATCAGGATCTTTATGTGAAGATCATGGAGGAAGTTATGTTCCCATATGCTGAAGATGAACACTGACAACCAGGAATGAACACCCTGAGGACAATACAACCGAAATTTTAAATTTAATTTTTTTTTTCGTCATGTAAATTTTATATAAAAATAATTAAACTTAAGTCACTGTATATAGTTAGGCCCCCTATGAGCCAACAAATGTAAACTTTCATACATATGTAGTATCTTATTAGTTGTAAGCCAAATTGTAAATAGTATGTTCAATAAAACAAAATTGAAATTGATGCTGAAGATGAAATGCCACAAGATGAAATGCCACAACAACTTAAAGCATACAAGTTAACTTGTGAAGCAGTGGTTACAAGAAAAGAGGGTTAATGTAATGGAGTGGCCTGCGCAGTCCCCAGACCTCAACCCTATAGAAAATCTTTGGTGCGATGTCAAGAAGTATGTTGCTACTAACACGGCCCTTTGGAAAGCTATACAGCAGTCTTGAAGTTCATACCAGTAGAAAGATGTGAAAATCTTATTAATTCGTTGCAACGTCGTTGTGCTGCTGTTATTTTTTACAATGGACATGCAACTAAATATTAATTTAACGTTCAAACACTAGACTATCACTTATGGTAGAAATTTTCTATTAACTATCCTTTTTGTAATATTTAATTTTATTTGAAGTTACCAAATAATTTATTGAATTTGAAAATGATTTTTTTTTCTGAAATTAAAAGCCTAAAAATATTAATTTGAAAATCAGATGACTATTAACTTCTTTCAAATTATTAGACTAATTTATTTTTGTTATGTTAAAAGGTTCACTACTACGAGTATTATTTTGACCGCAGCTGTATGTATATAAAAATTTGATATTGGCTTTGGGAGCGGGTAGCGGTATATACGTTGGTAGTTACCTAAAGGATAATTAAATTTTAAGGGCCGATGTTGAATGTGAACCACACCTAAACGTCAAGTTTTTTTCTGCATTTTATTTGACATTTCTCAATTTCAGACTAAGTCAATTTAAACCATGGAAAGATACACAATCGAGCAACGCGTTAAAGTTATTATTTTCTTTTTCTCTTTCTAGGCTTATTATGAAAATGGGCGTTCAAATCAAAATGCATATGGTGCACTTCGTGATTTTTTCGGTCAATTTAATCGTCCAAATGTGCGTACAATCGGAAAAATCGTGCAAATGTTTGAGCAAATCGGGTCTGTAGGAGATGTGAAAACACCAGTGCATGCTCGTACAGCTGAAGAGCCGTCCACCTCAACTCGTCGTCGTGCCCAACAATTGCGCCTCTCACGCTCGTCGTTGATGAACATTTTGCATAAACACTTGCATTTACACGCTTACAAGGTGCAATTGACTCAAGAACTAAAGCCTCTTGACCATTTCAAACGTCGTCAATGGTCAGAATGGTGGCCAGAAATGGCAACAGTGAATGATCAATTTTCGAAAAAAATCATTTTCAGTGATGAGGCACATTTTCACCTCAGTGGGCTCATCGTCAATAAGCAGAACTGCCGCATTTGGGCGAATGATAATCCAAGAGTAATTGTCGAAAAACAAATGCACCCACAAAGAGTGACTGTTTGGTGCGGTTTATGCGGGCTGGCGGCATCATCGGGCCGTATTTTTTCCAAAATGAGTTCGGTCAGGCAGTTACTGTGAATGGTGTTCGCTATCGTGAGATGATAACGAACTTTTTATGGCCCAAATTGGAAGATATGGATGTGGACGATATGTGGTTTTAACAGGACAGTCCCACTTGCCACACAGCTAACGAAACAATGGCTCTTTTGCGCGACAAATTCAATGGCCGTGTTATCTCACGTGGTGGCAATGTCAATTGGCTGCCAAGATCATATGATTTGCCACCGTTGGACTTCTTTCTTTGAGGTTATTTGAAAGAAAAGGTGTAATCGGATAAGCCAACAACAATTCAAGAGTTAAAGGATGAACTTTAAATAGGATTTATAGTGGATACCTGCCGTTTCCGGCCTAACCCCACTACTTGGCCTACCAAGCACTGACGGCCTAGGACAGGGTCCCATTTTTTTATATCTGGATGAAAGGAAGTCACCCCCTTCCAGCCTCGTGCAAGACTACGTAAATTCCTAAACAAACCTTTCCCCACATCGCTCTCAAATGCTTCATCGTTGGTCTTGTCTTTGGAGTACGAGTCAGGCATCTCCAGACTGTTTCAAATTTGTACTGTGTAAGCAGTTCTACCTTCGGTACGGATCTAATTGAATCGGTCATTTCAAAAACCTCTTAAGTCACATTTTTTTCCAAAATGCTTTTTTTGCTGGAAATGGTTCCTTAAAGGGAGATGCGTATTCTGGGTAAGAACCACGTAAGACTGTACATTCCTTCCTATTCAAATAATACCGTAGGAAAGACGTTCATTGCATAAACAACATAAGTCAAGTGACTTAAGAGGTTTTTGCATGCACTACCAAAATGGCGGGAGTAGTTTGAAATTTTAAATTTGCTTTGCTCTGATTGGTTCAACAATATTCAAATCTTCAATTTGATAACAACCGTCATCAATGTCAAATTTGCGTTTTTCATACAACTATTTTCTGCGAAAAGTAATTTTAGCTTTAAAAATTTCTTCAAGTGAAACAGAGAGTGTTGATGCGCCGAAAAAGAAGAGAACGTGTAATACCTTAATGAAATGTTATAACAAATTATAAAATTGCAAGACAAGACATAAAGTAATTTATCTAAGAGATTTGAAAAACCGAGGAACTGTTGATATCAAGTTGCAGAAGAGTAGAATCATTATGTCGAAGTAAGATCATTGAGCTTGATATTTCTAAGGCATTTGATGGATTTTGGCATCAAGCTATTATATCGAAAATACGTGAGTTTGGTATCAATGAAGCCCTTAATCGTTGGATTAGAAATTTTCTACTGGATTGTTCAATACTTTTTTTTTGAAGGTTTCAAATCGGATCTTCACAAAATAAATGCTGGGGACCCCAAGGTCTCGGTTTAGTCTTAGACTCTCTTTCTCATTTTTATGAATGATCTCTGAAACTGAATGATCTGATGATTTGCACTTCATTGTCTTTCTTAGCTTTTCATATTCATCCGTCACGTCTGTTAAATTAACGTCCATCTCATTCGAAATTTAGAAAATATAGTCATAGAGCTAAAAACTGAAGATGTTTTGGAATTCATGAAATTGTGGCCAAATTTGTACAAAAAAACATGTTGACAAAACTGAATCTTATAGAAAAAAATCCCACAAAATTCACATAGAAAAGGTACTATCATAGGAAAATATTGATGGATTGATTAAACATTCATTATATTAGTAATAAATAAAGTTGTAACTTCGGATTCACTTCTATCAGCAAAGGCTTATGTTTTAAAAGTGCAAATCAATAAGAAAATGTTGAAGATAATCAATCTATGTATGTACCTTAAAGATATTAAAACATTACAAAAAGTTATTCTTAAGTGTAATTTTCAATAATAAGCAATACAAAATATAATTACTACCATTTTTTTGGTTAAATTATATACCACTTACCCCAGTCCTTGCTAAAACAACGTAAGTCAAGAACAGTTTTTTAGTTTTTTTTCATTATTTTTATTAATAAACTGTGAATTTTTTTCGCTTTTTAATTTTCTTACCCCTAAAATACTTAGTTAAGCATAAAAAAGTGGTTTAAAACTCATTTGTTTGAGCATGAAACAGTTTTTATTGATTCCTGAAAAATTCTAATTGAATGACTTATGAGGTTTTTGAAATGACCGATTCAATTGTTTTATCTATGTATCTATCAGTGGCGTGGCGTCCATATAACACGATTCCTATCGTCTTACCTTTTAGAAAATCCACAAATAACACAATCTACCAAATAAACATCGAATAAGTTTAAGTTATCCTTTCTGCCTCTCGTTTGTATTTTATACTTTACTTTATCCAAACACATTCCACAATCCACAACCAACATTAATCAAGAGAGTCACAAAAATACTCCGACGGAAACTTTTCAATCACCGTCTTATTTATTTGTTTTATATCCCTTTCTTCCCCAAGCATTGTGTTTCGGATCCTCTTTGTTCAACATCCGCAAAAAATAAGACGCTACATTCCGTCTTATAAAATTTTCGATGTATACCAGTAGGAGTTGGAATTATTTGTATTTTATTCTCCCTTTAGCAATTAGCATTGCATTTCAGTAGGAAGATAATACATTGCAGGAGTTCAGGTGCTCGCCTTTTTTCAACCTTGTGTCAGAAATAAGACGGTGGTCTTCGACTTATTTGTTTTTATTTTCCTTAAAATATGTCATATATGTAAATATAAATATGGCATGTGGGTATTGCTGATTCTTGATTTTGAATTTGATGTTGATTTGCATGCTAATGTAAAATGCACCATTGATATTTTTGCAAATTTACTGTGATAATTTTGAATTATGAAAGAAATCATAGTAGAATATCTGGCAATTTGTCAGCAGTGTAAATTTAGCATATCGCTACTCTGGGCAAATAAAATGCATTTGCTTTTTTTTTTAATAGGGATTTAAATTTAGATTCAATTGGCATTCAATAAAAGGCTGTGTTGCACAGGTTCAATAACTTCAAATACATCTAGTGTTTTGAAAAGAAAATTTGAACTTAATTAAAAAAAGTGAAAAGTTAGATGTTAAAGTGAAGATTTAATTCCTTTTATTACCCACTATAGTGATAAAATAATTTAGCTTCTTAATTTTAGTGCAGTTCTAGCTTTTGTCTTGGAAATGTCTTTGATAAAAGTGGATTGCTGTTTAACAGATTACCTTTCGGAGAAGCCAAATAATTTTAGTAAGGATAGTTGATAGTTTATATTTTATCCTTTTTTCGCTTACACGCCAGGGATTTCGATCCCAGATCGAAATTTTTTGTTTGGTGTGCGTTTTTCATGTATACATCTAAATCCCTCTTTAAATATGGATTTAAAGATTTTGATCCCTGTTAGAAAAATAAATTTTTGTTGGGTGTAAAGGAACGCAAAATCTGACGAGGGATCAAAATCTTCACACAGAAATTGATTTCTTATGTGTAAAGGAAATCAACATATAAGAACCTATGACACTTTAATGGAATCCTATTTAGAGTAGAGTTATAGGGCAACGATATTCAAAATGACTTGATACATAGTATCGCGGCTTATATTAAATCTGAAATTAAAACAGAAATCATCATGTCGATTATGATCGACGAAACATCAGATTTGAGTCATAGGGGACAACTGAGTGCCATATTTCGGTTCTTGTCAGAGAATGGAACACAAGAAGGATATCTTGTATTTTCTGACGTTAGGGCGAGTCTTAATGTAGATGAGTTGTCCATCATGTATTTTATATTGTTGACACATATGATTGCAAGGAAAAGTTAATAGAACATTCCTAGGAAGGTGCCGCAGTTATATCCGACGAAGGGGGTGGTGTCTAAAAGGAGGTCCTTCTTTATTATGTTTCAAGCTCATTGTTGATTGAAATATTAATGTCTTGAAGTATAAAAAATATAGCTACACATATAGTAGATACCATATCCCTACTAGAAATATTGTTTTTAAGGTTTTAAGATTTTTTTTCATTTTTACAGGTAACACAATTTTGTAACGGGTTCCCATTTAAAATTATTCACGCCACGCCACTGGTATCTATTGCAACATCTGCTACAATAGCCAATCGCGTATGTTGATTGGTTAACTACAGCCACCTCGAGCTCTCTTTACAGAGGGCCTTCCCACTCACAGTGATTCCATGGTACTTACTCCATTGGGGCTATAATTAGCAGGGGATTAAGCAATCACTGTCCCCGAGGTACCCAATTAGGGTATTATTAGTTTATAGATATAATATGTAATATCTTTATTTTTATTATTATTATTTTATAGATATCAATAAACGATATCGTTATCTTTATTTTGTTTTTTTTCTTGTTACAAATATTATGGAGTTATTTTAAAAATACCACCAATAATATTACAGGCGCTTAATAAATTAAGCAAATGGAGTAAAAACCCCGTGATGCAGATCACAGCTGACCGAAGCCCACCACAATATGCACCTAATTTTAGATTAGACTTGTATTTCGTCCTACAACAAATAGGGATAGAGACATTCCCCGCAATCATTTAATTTCAAGTCGAATAAAATGCAGAAAAAACAAAAAAAAAATTACTTAAACCATTTGGCATAAACATTACACCAGTTAACGGCGCGCTCTCTTCATCACCATCTCCCACCTATCCACTTGCCTTGAAGTAACTGTCGCTTGCTAGCCATTGCATGTCTCTTGTGATGCTTATCGCATGACTCTTGTAATGGATAGTTAAATGACATCTGATGTATAATTCGATTGTGTTTGTGTGTCTTGATTGATTTCAGGTACAAAGCGTTCTATGGGCATAACACCTAGAACGGTTTGTATTTTGATTTTAAATCCATTGGACATACACTTCACGGTTGAATTTAGATCGTCAGAGTTGTGTTTTGGGTGTTTGTGATTTTTGACATGGTGAGTGATTTTTGTGTTGTGTTTACCAATATTCGTGGGCTAAGAAGAAATTTCTTTGACGTGTACGGCCATTCTGTTAAGTACAGAACAGCTGTTTTGGCATTAGGTGAATTTCAGAATTTAGCCTGCCTGGCTATAACCTAATGCCTTTTATCTTTCGCCATCACGGCCTTTTAGTCTACGTTAGACATGATGTTGCTTGCCAGAGTCTTCCTCAATACGGACATTGTTCTAATACGGACTTTAATTTCATGTGGCTCAAATTAACTGTCCGCAAGCACATAATCCATTATTGTTTTATTTATAGGAGTTCGAATCTGGACAGCAATTCAACTCTTAATGAGTTTGATGCGCTGTCCGATTCCATTTCCCGAATTGTTTCCCTGTACCCTCACACTGAAGTCGTTATTGCGGGCGACTTCAATGTACACAATTCAAATTGGCTCCGCCATTCAGGACAGACAACACCCGAAGGAAGATATGTTGAGATCTTTGCTGAGATGCACCAACTTACTCAGCTGGATGAGCCCACCCGTATACCAGATGTTGCTGGGCAAAACGCTCACACTCTTGATTTGTTTCTTACTTCTAACCCTGATAAGTATACCATAACGGTAAAATCTCCATTCGGCACTTCGGACCATTGTGTAATATCAGCTAATTTCTCGTGTCCCATTCATCCAGCTAAAGAGAAGCATCCAACTAGGACCGTTTGGCAATACGAGAAAGCCAGCTGGGACGGTCTGAATAACTTTTTTTAGAATTTTTAACTGGTCACTATGTTTCCTCGATAGTGACGTTGATGCCAGTGCTGATATGATCACAGAAGTGATTTTTCTTGGGATGCGTACTTTTATTCCTCACAGAATTAAGAGTATAAAGTCGAAAGAAAAGTCTTGGTTCGATACAAGCTGTAAGGAAGCTATCAGGTCGAGAGAAGTAAGTTGCCGCTCTTACAAAGCCAACCCAACCGAGGAAAATCTGAAAAAGTTTAAACAAGTCAGAAACCAATGCAACGCTGTTATAAAGAGAACCAAATTCTTACATGAACAGAAATTAAGGCAAAAAATCCTGCAATGTCCCAAAGGCAGTAGAAATTTCTGGTCATTTGTCAAGAACATAAAAAATTCAATTTCATCTTCGGTTCCAACGCTTATCTACAAAGAAAAACCGATAACTAGCTCTTTAGAGAAGGCAGCTCATTTTACTGCTAACTCCACGTTGCCTGTTAGCAACATTGCCCCTCCTGTACTTGAGAACGTAAATCATTCAATGGGACAGGTATATTTCCGCACTCGTACAGTTGCAAGAGCCCTTCGAGATCTTGATATAAACAAATCCGCTGGTCCTGATGGTATACCCCCCATTCTTCTGAATAGGTGTTCTTCATCGCTGCAAAGCCATTGCGTAAGCTTTTCCATCGCTCCTACTGTTCTGGAATCTTCCCTAGAAGATGGAAAACAGCATTTGTCCAGCCTGTTCCTAAAAAAGGTGACCCTTCCTCTCCCTCGTCCTATCGACCAATCGCACTTACGTCCCTTCTTTCCAAGGTCATGGAATCGCTGATAAATCATCAACTCAAGAAATATCTCGAAGATCGAAAGCTTCTTTATGACCGGCAATAAGGCTTTCGCAGCAATCGTTCCACTGGTGATCTGATGGCATATCTCACCGAAGAGTGGAACAGACATTTGATAGAGTTTGGCACCAGGCTCTCTTATCGAAAATGCGTGCGTTTGGCATCAACGAAGCCCTTATTCTTTGGATTAGAAATTACCTTCTACATCGTTCAATACATGTTGTATTGGATGGTTTTAGGTCTGATCTTCACAAAATAAATGCTGGTGTTCCCCAAGGCTCCGTTTTGTCTCCGACTCTCTTCCTCATTTTTATAAATGATCTCTTGTATAAAACTTCTAAATTCTAATCCACTTCATTGTTTTGCCGACGACTCCACTCTCAGCTTTTCATACTCGTTCTCAAACTCACGTCCATCTCCTTCGGAAGTGAATTTGCGACGGTACCGTATGAAAAGTTCATTAAACTCCGATCTTTACAGCATTGTTAAATGGGGTACAAAAAACCGTGTGGAGTTTAATGCTTCGAAAACTCAATGCTGTCTATTGTCGTTGAAGAAAAATATAACCCCTTTGCCATTGTCCTTAAATGGCACTTGCATCGAAGAAACCGAAAAGCTCTCAGTACTCGGTATGTGTGTTAACGACGATCTTCGTTGGAATGATCATATACTCGAGACCGCCAAGAATGCTGCTAAATGCTTAGGATTTCTATATCGATGTAAGAAATTTTTCACCCCTTCTGATCTGGCTACCATTTATAAGGCGTATATATACGTCCAAAACTCGAGTATAACTCACACCTTTGGGCAGGCGCTGCTCAATCTTCTCTCCATTTATTGGATAGAATTCAAACCAGAGCGTTAAAACTGATTGGAAACAGAGCTATAATGGATTCATTCCCATCTCTTGAACACCGTCGGAATGTTTCATGTATTTCCCTGTTTTATCGCTTGTTTCACAAGCAATCATCATCATCATCATCATCGGCTCGACAACAGAGTTCCGGTCCTGGCCTCTTTCAACAAGTCTCTCCACCTATCCCGGTCTCTAGCCGACGCCATTTAGTTGCGCACCCCAAGGCTTCGGGCGTCCTGGTCTACGCCATCACTCCAGCGCAAGCATGGTCTACCACGCTGTCGTCTACCATAGAATGTACCACAAAGAACTTTCCGAGCAGGTTCCTCTTCGCTCATGCGAGCTAGGTGCCCTGCCCACCGGAGTCTACCGAGCTTAATTTTTGTCACGATATCTGCTTCAAGGTAGATTGCGTACAGTTCGTGATTGTACCGTCTCCGGAATCGTCCTTCCCCATATATGGGGCCAACAATTCTCCTTAAGACTGTTCTCTCGAACGCAGCTAAGAGGTCGGAGTGCCTTTTGCTAAGCACCCAAGTCTCGGATCCATATGTGAGTACTAGCAGGACCATGGTCCTGTACAGCAGCAGTTTTGAAGTTATGGTGAGATTTCTGGATTTGAAGAGCTTTGACAGACTATAGTAGGCTCTGTTGGATTTGAGAAGCCGCCCGCGTATTTCTACTTCTATATTATTATCGGCTGCTACTATTGACCCAAGGTATTTAAAGGATTGCACCACTTCAAATTCGTGCTCCGCAACCTTGATCGTTTGACCAACTGTTCTTCTCGCATTCGACGCCACCATGTACTTTGTTTTACCTTCACTAATGTGCAGCCCCAGATTTTGTGCCGCCTGCTCGATCTGGATGAAGGAATGGTGTACAGCTTGTTCGGTTCTTCCGATGATGTCAATGTCGTCTGCGTAAGCCAGTAACTGGCTGGACCTGTTGACGATGGTCCCTCTTGCTGCCGTGCCAGAGTCACGGATTGCTTTCTCCAACGCCAGGTTGAAGAGGAGGCAGGCCAAACCGTCCCCTTGTCGGAGTCCATTAAAGATGTTGATTGGTCTGGATAGCAATCCGGCTATTTTTACTTGGCTTGTTACGTTGGTCATGGTCAACCTACATAGTCGTGTCAATTTATTTGGGATGCCGAATTCTCTCATGGCTTTGTAAAGTTCTACCCTGGCTATGCTATCATAGGCGGCCTTAAAGTCTATAAATAGATGGTATGTTGGAATGTTAAATTCTAGACATTTTTCCATCGCCTGCCTAAGGGTAAATATCTGATCAGTTGTTGATTTGCCTGGAATGAAACCACACTGATATTGTCCGATAACGGTTTTAGCGTATGGGGTTATCCGGTCTTGTAGGATAGAGGAGAGTATCTTATAGGCGGTACTCAACAACGTGATACCTCTATAATTGCTGCACTTTGTGACATCTCCCTTCTTATGTATGGGGCATATTATGCCTTTTCGCCAGTCTTCTGGCATTTCTTCCTGCTCCCATACGTGCACTATAATATCATGAATTGCTTGACGTAAGGCTGGCCCGCCGTGATGAAATAATTCGGCTGGTATGCCGTCGGCTCCCGGGGATTTGTTCTGTTTAAGCCGGCCTATAGCCTTCTCAACCCCTTCTATGCTTGGTGGCGGCAGTGGTGGTAGTGGTAGTGGAGCCTCCACTTCTGTAGTGAGCTGACCATTTAGCAATTCATTAAAGTACACTTCCCATCGCTCCAGTATGCTTTCAGGATCGGTGATCAGATTTCCCTCTCCGTCCTTGCAGTATGTGCAGCGTGGTGTGTACTGCGTCATGTTTCGGACGGATTGGTAGAACTTCCGCGCCTGGTGCGGACCTCGCTCTCGGCTATTTTCTATTTCACAGATTCGGTTCTTCTCCCAGGCTGATTTTTTTTGTCTGTGAAGCCGTTTTTCTATTCTTCTGAGCTCTTTATATTCCTCTTCGCGTGCCCGCGTTTTATGAGATTGTTGCATTGCTCGGTACGCAACATTCTTACGTTCAGTTGCTAGCTTGCATTCATCATCAAACCAGTCGTTCCGATTTTTACGACTGCTGCCTAAGATGGAGTTGGCAGTACTAATGACAATATTCTTAAGGCGTGTCCACTTCTCATTTACGCCCAGCATACTGGCTCCAGGACTTACTCTCCCTGAATCAAGTGATTCTAGGGCGAGTCCTAACGCATTACCAAAGGTGTTACTGGTGTTTTCATTGCGCAGGGCAGCCGTGTTGATTCGAACCTGATCGGCGGATGCAATGCGTCTTCGCAAGGCAATCCGCCCTCGGAAAACCATACCAACAAGATAGTGATCCGAGTCGATATTGGCACCTCGGTACGTTCGTACCGTCATCAAGTTCGAGTAGTGGCGACGGTCTAACAACACGTGGTCTATTTGGTTACGAGTGACTCCATCAGGTGATACCCAGGTGGCTTTGTAGATATCCTTACGCCTGAACCTGGTACTCGCAACGACCATGTTTTTCGATGCTGCCAATACTAAGACTCGAAGTCCGTTGTCATTAGTGTTCTCATGCAAACTATGGATGCCTGCGTAATGCCTCAATACCGGCTCCCGACCTATTTTTGCGTTCAAATCCCCAAGGATGATTTTAACATCATACCTTGGACAGGCATTGAGGGCCCTCTCGACTTGTTCGTAGTAAGTCTCTTTTTCTTCGTCTGAGGACTCCTCCGTAGGTCCGTGAACGTTAATGAGGCTGATGTTCGTAAATTTGCCTCGCACGCGAAGGGTGCATAGCCTTTCGCTTATAGCGTTAAAGCCGATGATGGTAGACTTCATTTTTTCGCTGACTAGGAAGCCTACCCCGAGCACATGGTATTTTGTATGACAGCTGTAGTATATGTCATATTCTTTCTTCTGTAGAACACCATTCCCTGTCCATCTGATTTCTTGAAGAGCTGTTATGTCAGCTTTATATTTTGACAGGGCATCGGCTAGCTGCTGAGCAGCTCGAGCTCTATAGAGCGATCGTATGTTCCATAAGAAAATTCGTAAATCGTTTTTCCTTTTTCTTTGCGTGGGTTGTCGTCGTGTGATCAGTTCGTTTCCGAGGCTTGTTGTCGGTCTCGTAATTCATTAACTTTTACGGGACAGGGAATTAACCTGTCGCCAACCTGAGGAACCAGCCTGATCATATTAGCCAAACCTTTTTAAAGGCTTGTTTCTAGCGGCCGCCACGGAGAGGCTATGATCAGACTTCCACCAGTCCCGAATAGTTACGGCACGTGCATGTTTTCGTATGCTACATGTTAGTCCCCCTATTCGTCTGATGGCTGACCGCCATCACAAGCAATGCTCACTCGAAGTAGCCAGTTGCATTCCTCCCCTTTGTCAATTCACCCGTGATACCCGCTTCGCTAGGAATGCTCATCAGTTCACCCTTGAGCCTAACTTTGGTCGTACCGTCAAATATAGAGATTCGTTTTTTAGTCGCACAACACGATTATGGAATAACTTACCCGGCACAGTTTTCCCTTGCCATTTCAATTTGCAAACATTCAAAACCAATGTTCATCGACACCTCCTTTCTCTCCCCTCCTAATTTCCTCCTCGCCCGTGCTGTGTTTAAAACATTATAAGGGTCTCGTAACTTACCCTTGAGCGCGAGTGTATTATAAAAAAAAAAAAAAAAAAAAAAAAACTATTCGAAGAATGCACACTTATGTCGTTTTTATTTGGCAATCCGGAATCTCTCTCCGATCCGGAATCCCAATTGAACACTTTTGTTTGCTTCTGATGATTCTGAAGTTTTGTTTGATTGTGAAACATCAAATGCGTACAATAATCAAAATCAAGAAAAATGTTTGTTGAAAGCAGGGTTGGCCGAATTGTCACTTTTTAGAAATAACTACATTTGTTACGTCTGCTACGTATTTTATGTAGTTAATGTTGTTAAATGTAACTAATTGTAGTTAATGTAAGAAATTGTAGCATTGCTGTCAATTAACTGTCAGTTATGCATTTGAAATTTGAATTTTTAAATTAAACGTTCAGTTATTCCTACAATTCTTCATCCTTATGGTAAATGAAACTTTTTTTTACAAACCTTCATTAGATCATAAAAGTGCAAAATTGTTTTTTTTTTCCTTTATTATATTGAATTTTTATGAATTAATTTTTATGAATTTATTACTACTAATATGTAGCAGACGTAACAAATTGTAGTAAATTAGGTATGTAGTTTCTTCAATAAACTACGCGTAGTTAAATACTACGTTTATATGCAGTATCGAAAGATCGAGTTGGATTAGGGTCGGATTTTCGACTCACATTTCTACTCGACACCGCTGAGCCATTGGGATCGAGTCGAATGAAGCTCATTTCAACTCAATACAAGTATATAAAGGCTCGAAGCGAGCTTCAAGTTCGCTTCAACACCTCATATAAACGTAGTAAATCATGTAGAAAATGTAGTGTAGTTAATTCGGCCAACCCTGGTTCGCACAATTTGAATACCAAAAATCACAGCTGTTGAGGTTGACGTGTAAGTATATGAATGTGTGAGTGCTTCTGGTTTTGCTTCTGATTTCAAATCCAGAAGCAAATTTCTCTTCTTTTCAGAATCAGAACTGTCATTTTTTCCCAATTGAACACTTTCAGAAGAGTCCGGACGGCTTCCGGATTGCCAAATAAAAACGACATTAGAGTCCAAAAACGTAAAATTAAGAAATCGATTGGCTCAAAAGCTCCAAAGGAAATCGCACTTGCGGCTGAAATAAATATGTGATCAGCTGGGAGAATAGATACAGATAAATAATTTATTGAAAGAGCTTGCAAATTGTTTCCCTCAAATAGTCACAAAAATCAATAAGGCAAGATTAAGCCAAGAAATTATTACGAAAATGAGCACAGTATAAAGCTATGCGGCATCAGCTGAAAGAGCTTATATCAAATGTTTAACCGGCATATTATCTAGTTCAAGAACCCAAAAAAGACTACTAACCTGCAGAAGAAGCATTAACGGTCACTGATGTGTCTACACTACACAAATAAAATTGCTTGCAACCTTCCAATCTTTATATACATAGATTTATTCCCTTCGACTTGCTCCAGAACGTATTGCATTACTAAAAGCTACAGATTCTGAAACGTCAAGCTTGAATGAAGAACATTAACAGCTTCAATAGTGTATTTAAATAAAGCAACTAATAAATCAATAAATCATAAAAAAACATTAATTGTTTTTTTTTTTTCTACACTATCCATGAAATAAAAACAAATTTGAATAAACTATTTAACCACATTTATGTTTCAAAACAAAGAAAACAAAACAAAATACTAAAACTTCAGTAGGGATTTTTAATGTTTTTAGACTGGTCAAATGAGGGCATTTTCAAAGTGTCGTGTTTTTTCTAAATGTATGAGAAATAAATTTTTAAGTCTAAGGTAAGCTTATAAATCTCACAAAACAACATAAAATTACATAATTTAACAGTTTTATATCTATAACATTCCATTTAAACGCTTAACGAATAAAGTTCCGCTAGATGGCAAAATAACACACTGTGCTACGCCTTCCTTATGTCAAATATACTACCAAAAAAGTCACAAATCTAAAACTCTGGTTATTATACACGTAAGCAAACCACAGCTGATTTCCATTATTATTCGTTTTATTATAATTGTATGCGTTTTAATAATTGAATACATTTAAAATTGGATTGTATAAAGTATAATGTCCAAATCCAATAAATGAATGTACCAACCATCTTCCGTCCCCAATACCTTACAACTGTTAGAGCGTTTGAAAAATATAAATAATTTATTAACGCAAAATAGATATCTATCCTTTTTGTCTTGGTAACAAACAAAAAAAAATTGCTTATACTGCTTTTACACGAAAGCGATTTTTAATCTTAGTTTCTCTTTTGGAGTCATCTTCCGCCTTATGTAACCCCGCCACCACACACGTCTCTCTCCCACGGGCTTAAAAATCGCAAGGTAATATTGCTTCGTTTAAAAGCCGTCTTACACTCCTTGTTGTAAATTTCACAAGATGTCATCTCAAAATGACATTTAGATACTAAAACGGTCTTAAACCTCCTATGAACCAGTTTTAGGTTATTCCACTGCTATTCCTCGTGCATTTTCATTATAAATAAGCTTTTCAGGATTAGAGCCGTTGTAAAGTCGAAGTAACTTGTCTCACGGAATGTATAGGTATAGACGTGACAGATACTGCGATCCAAATATCGACACCGTTGGAGGCGGGATTCTCATAGCTGTAAAATCTTCTCTGTTAACTTCTCTGGTAAATGTAAAGTATCATTTAAAGATAAGAACCTATATGTTATAACATTATATATAGTTCCTGGAAGCCCACAAGAGGTTTATTCCAAAGCTTTCGAATACTTAAGCTATATCTATGATTTATTGGAATACAAGGATGAAATAATTTGCCTTGGCGATTTCAACCTTCCCAATGTCACTTGGACGCGCTGTCGTGACACAAATGGTATGTTACCATCTGGTAATCTCAGATCCAACGACTCTAAGCTAATTGATGATTTGACTTCACTTGGACTTCTTCAATTAAATGATGTTTTAAATATTAATGGAAAACTGCTGGATCTAGTGTTTACTACTATTGACGATGAAATTACAATACGAAAATCCACCGAGCCTTTAGTGCCTGAAGATAACCATCACCCATCACTGATCTGTTCACTTTCTAAAAAATTTAACAATTTTGATAATGAATTGTGTGAAAACTTTTACTCTTTCAATTTTAAAAAGACTGATTATATAAAACTTAATTCTTTGTTATCACAAGTTGATTGGTCTTGTTTGAATCTTCTTCTTCCTTTGATTCGGCGCTGTTATGATCTCGATGTCGAGGGGATCATAACTCTCCCACGTATCTGCTTCACACTAGTGATCCGCCTGTGGGGTTCGCCGGGTTGACCTCAGAAATCGGCGGCAAGCCTCCCGGTTTTGTATTGTTCCATTTCTGAGGCCAACTGAATGCTGGTGTTTTTGAACTTGTTTGTACCAGGAGTGTTTAGGCCTACCTTTCTTTTTATTCCGAATTGGAACGTTGTATGATATTGCCTTTTTGACGGGGTTCTCAGAATCTCTCCTTTGAACATGGCAATACCAACTGAGTCGGTCGTGTTCAATTTTTTGGGAAATGGTATTCTTAACATGAAGGCTTCCTCGGATCTTCGTACTTCTAATTCGATCAAGCTTTGTAACTCCTGCTGTCATACGAAGCATCTTCATCTCAGCTGCCGTTAGCTTACTCTCATACTTTTTGTACATTCAGGAATTTTATTTTTTTTCGAAAAAATTTTCAGACTCTTTCGTGATAAAGCAGCTTTTTATATCTTTTGTTCGCCTCATTCTAGAACACGCTTGTCAGGTTTGGTCACCTCATTATGAATTTCATAAAAATAGACTAGAACAGGTGCAAAAAAGATTTATTAGGTTTGCGCTCAGGGGACTAGGATAGGATAATCCTTATGATCTCCCACCTTATAACAACAGACTTCGACTAATTGATATACCCAGTCTCGAGAACAGACGTTCCTATTTATGTTTTGTTTTCATTGTAAAATTAATTAACGGTAACATAGACTGTTTGCACCTTCTGTCCCGTATTAACTTTAATATTCCTCAAAGAAATTTGAGGAACATACCGGAGATTATACATATTTCAAACTATCGTACCAATTATGAGAAATTTTCTCCATTAAATAAAATGTTTAAACTATTTAATTTCTACAATCATAAATATAACAATTTGTTTGATAAAACAATAATAAATTCATGTCAATTTAAATCAACATTTTTTCAATGAAATTGTTCAAAAATCTTATTATAAACCTTTGTTAGAAATTTTGTAAATTGTTTTTGTAAAACTAGCAATTTACCAGGTTGTTCAATAAGTTTTGTCGTTCGATAAGAAAAACACAACTTTATGGTTCAAAATACAGTTTATTATTCAGTATAATCTCCTTGAACATTAATACACTTGCTCCAACGATCCTCCAATCGGTGGATCCCATCCCTGAAGTGAGAATCCGGAAGGTCTGCAAAATATGCTTCAACAGCCGTTATGACCTCTTCATTTGATGAAAAACGCTTGCCACGCATAAATTTTTTGAGTTCTGGAAACAAATGGAAGTCGCTGGGGGCCAAATCTGGTGAATACGGTGGATGCTCCAACAATTCAAACTTTAATTCATGGATTTTAGCCATTGTCAAAATGTTAATAATAAATAAACTTTACTCCGTCGCTAAAACGAGTTAGTAAATAAGGCTGTAAGTGTTTAGTTATTTCAAGAATGAGTATTAATACCTCGTATTTTCCCAACTTATATCTTAATGACTCGCCAATTGAATTTGTTAAATCGGCTACAAATCTAGGCATAGTATTCAATATGACACTCTCATGGAATGATCACATAAAATTGACCGTAGGCAGGGTTTATGGAAGCTTACGTTTACCATGGGCAAGTCAAAAAATTACACCCAAAACGAGAATCATTCTTGCAAAAACACTTGTCCTAGCAATAATGCTATTTGGTTGCGAAATATTTAGTAATTCTGATTCTATTCATAAAAAAAAACTTAATGTTGGTTATAATAAATGTATTGCTCGATATATTTATGGATTAAGGAAATATGATCAGATCATATTTTTCATTTCGCTAAACTTATTAATGGAGTAACACTCGAAAATCTCTTTAAGCTTAGAACATTAATGCTGCTTCCAATTGTAATGCAAATACATCAACCGATGTACCTTTATAATATGATTTGTATGTCACGATCCATAAGAACGTACAATCTAGCACCAATACCGTATGTATACTTGGTATCAAAACGAAAATTCTTTGTGTTTTCAGTCCTGTTGTGGAATTCTCTTCCCCTTGCGCTTCGAATGATGGGTTGTACCTTTGTATATAAAACTTATAGTACTCTCATTAAAACGAACGATTGGGGCGACATCTTAAGCATAGCAATAGTACTTGTTAGATTTGTCTCTGCTAAATTTATTCATTTTTTACTTCTTGTTTTGTGTCTTATCCTACTCTCCACTGTGCTCTAATTTCAGCGCCACCACCAGGATAGCCTTGGCATCACAAAATCACGCTCCATGATAATACAAAGGTTGTACTAAGCTGTTTAGGATGAGATGAGGCTTAGTCTACAAACAGAGTGGAGCAGCGAGTGAGCAAAAGCAGCGAGCAAAGAGAAAAGCGGAGAAATCGAACACGTGCATACGTGCATTGAAAGGGTAGCACACAGAGTGCAGCGTAGTTCGAAGATAGAGCAAAGAGCCGTCAAGAGAGCAAAGCGGCGATTTCAAACATGTTTGATTTCTCCGCTCTTATCGCTGCGATTTTTAACTAGAAGTGGTGAAATTTTGAACTGTTTTTTGTATTTAAAGTTACTGCAAGATGTTTTATTAACTAGAATCGGGTTTGCTACGAAATCTGTCCACTTCTTCGTAAGCTTGTTTTGAATTTTGTCAAGTAAATAACCGAATATTTTCATGGTTATTCGGAAATATGCTTGAAACTTAACATGATTTTCTGTTTCCGCGTTTCAGAAAATATCATATGCTTAAAAATGGATTTTCAACAAAGTACAGATTCAAATTATTAGAATCCATTTTTATTTGAAAAATGCAAATATTTAAATGAAAAAGAATAATGTCTTGCTTGTTTTCTTCTACTTTGCTCTTGCTCCTTGCTCCTCACTCTGGCTAGTCATCATCCTTGCTCGCTGCTCGAGCTCTTTGCTCTTTGCTCTGATGAATTTCGCAGCTTTGCTCTCCACTCCACTCTGTTTGTACCCTTAGGCAGCACTTGGAAGGTCTATGATGATGATGATAGGATGTGTGTTATCTCTTTAAATTTGAAAAAAATAAATAAATATTTTTTTTTTTTTAAATTAGAATGTAATATTCACATTCATGTCTACATTCTGATATAAAAATAATTCAACATGCTCTTGCACAACTGAAATATATTTTTATTAGATATTACACTGGACGTCCAGTATTACGAATGTCCAGTATAACGAATCACCGTTTGAAGTCCATTGATATCTCTAAATAACGAATAATGAAAAATTTTACTACCCTATATAACGAATGCTGTTCAATTTCAAGGAAAAGAAACAAAACAAAACATGAGAATCTTTTTTTTTTTTTTCTAACAGATCTCAGTAGTTTTTTTCTGCATTTGAAAATGTTTGTACAGTAAAACCCGCTTAAGAGGAACCCGCTTAAGAGAAAAACCCGCTTACCTGAAACACTTTCTTCATCCCCAAGTATTTTCCGACCAATTTCCCTTAAAACACTCAGCTTAAGTGAAACTCGCTTAAGTGAAAAACCCGGATAACTGAAACATATTTTCAGTTAATTTTTTATATACTTCATTTAAAAAAAACTCTCTTAAGTGAAAAAAGAAATTGAATCGAACAGAACAAAAATTTGCTAGTTTTGGTTTTTCAATAGGTAAATTATTTCTGTGTTATTTAATCGTTGTTTTATTTAACTTCTTCAAAGCAAGTTCAAAAGATAAAAAAAATATTGTTTCTAGCATTAAATCTCCGCTTAATGGAATTTTTAAATCCGCTTAAGTGAAATTTTTTTTTCACTTATCCGAACTCCGCTTAAGTGAAATTATGTTTCACTTGAGCGGAGTTCGTTTAAGTGAAAAACCCGCTTAAGTGAAAGAAAAACTGTGACATTTTTTCGTTTCTCTTAAGCGGGTTTTACTGTACATACAACAAAACGGTTCATGTAGGTACCGTTGGTTTTTTTTTTGCTTATAAGTCTGGAATTTTTTCGCAGTTGTTGTTTCTTATTGCGCAGATGCAGTTCGAATTTGTTTTTAGATAAGTTTTTTTGTTTGTGATAATCAATGTTTTATTAGAAAGTGAGTGTTTTATTTAAACATTTCGTTGACTAAATTTCTAAAATGAAGGTAGCTCGGAAGCGCCTGTCTATAGCTGAAAAAATTAAGATCATTGATGAATGCAGTGCTGGAGTTCCCCTTAAAATAATTTCTGAGAAATATAAAATTCCGAAGTCTACCATCTGTACAATAAGGACCCAAAAACGATTTCTTTTGAGGAGTCTCAATACAACCAAAAGTGGAACCTCTGAAAGGCGGTCCCTAAGAAAAGGTGAGTAGTATCCACGAATGGAAAAAAAACTTTTCGAATGGTTCCTCCAGCAGCGCGAAAATCATATTCCTATAAGTGGCTCCATACTAAAGGCTAAAGCTCAAGCCCTACACAAAAAGTATTCGACTGAAAATTTCTTCGCAAGCGATGGATGGCTCACTAAATTGAAAAAGAGATTTGGAGTTCGTTTGCTCAAGACAACGGGAGAAAAGTAATCTTCACAAGCTGACCTTATTGAACCCTTTAAAAAGACATTGGCAGAAATAATTGAGCGACACCAACTTTCTTTGGACGCAGTTTTTAATGCTGACGAAACAGCGCTTTACTGGAAAATGCTGCCGGTTTCCACCTACGTACACTCTAAGGAAGACACAGCTTCAGGACGAAAAACTTCCAAGGAACGAGTAACATTTTTAGCATGCTCCAATGCATCGGGATCCAAAAAAATTATGCCATTCATTATTGGTAAATCCAAGAATCCGCGTTCATTTTAAAACAAACAGTTGCCAGTCAACTATGGCCATACTAAATCTGCTTGGATGGCGGCCACCCTTTTTAAGGATTGGTTTTTTATGCGTTTTGTTTCAGAGGTATGTTTGAAGACAATTCAGCATTAAGATACATTTGCATCCTTTTATTAGGTCGAGACATTTTTGGATTCAATTAACTTACCTAGAAGAGCTCTTCTTTTGCTGGACAATGCACTAAGCCATCAATCAGCAGAAGACCTTATAAAAGAAACAGACGACGGGCGAATTTGGGTTGTTTACATGCCACCAAACGTAACAGCCCTAATTCAACCAATGGATCAGAATGCGATCCGCTTGGCAAAATTATTTTACAGGAACAGTTTGCTCACTAAGATTGTTAGCTCGAGGGTTACAAATGTTATACAATCACTGAAGGAGCTGAACTTATTCGAAGCTGTGTCACTTATCGCACTTTCGTGGAAAAAGGTTTCACCAGTGTCTCTCAAAAAGTGTTGGTGAAAAATACTTGATGGAATAACACCAGAATTCGAAGAGGAAGATAACATTCCATTGGCTGCTCTTCTGAAAGACGAAGAAATGGATTCCATATCTCAAACAGTCAGACTAGTAAATGAAGCTTTAGCTCATTCAACCTGGATGTTTGGAATAGAGTCGAAGAAGATGAAGGCCAATTAGTTCAAGAAGAGGAGGATGAGACAGTCATCAACATCAACGAAGATGATGATAGAGGTGCTGATGGGCAAGTTCGAATGACCAAACACCAAGACGCAATCGAAAGCTTTAAAACATGTATTAAATGGGCCGAAGAAAACCAACGAGATTGCTTCAAAATATTGAATCTACGGCAGTTGCAGAAAGAAGCTGACCACAAGTGGTATGAACAAACCAAAACCTTCAAACAATCTCAAATAAATGACTTTTTTTCTTCTCAAAATTGATTCAATTTGTGCGATTGTAAAAAGTTGATATAATAAAAACTTTTTAATTATCTGTACATATAATGTTTTTTTTTTTTAAGTTGAAAAAATTGGTTTCGATATAATGAATCTTTCGATATTACGAATTGGCTGAACATTATATCTTTCGTTATACTGGACATCCAGTGTATATCTTAAAGTGTTATGTAATTACATATACATAATAAATTAATCTAAAATTTGATATCACAAAAAGATCAATAAATTCACAAAATATTTATTTTATTTGTTTGTTTTCCAAACCAACAACCGCGAAACCAGTTATAGTATCGTAGCAATAAAATTATAGATATTGGGCAGAGCATATTAAAATTTATTGAATGCAATGAACATTACACCTTCTCATATGATAATCATGGAAAAATTATCTTTAGCAATGTATACATACGAGTACATATTAGTTCACATGGAATTTCAGATGGAATTTAAAGGAAAAGATAATATGAGAATAATAAATGTTAATGTGAATTTCATAATTTTAAATTGTATGACAATTTGTATTTATGCTGAGTCTAATAAATATAAATGTGAATTTCACAAATTTCGTATTACAAAGGTAGGTGATAGTTTAAATATGAATTCTATTATTTATATTACATTGTATAGTATTTATGCTAAGTGTTGAGTTTACATAATTTGATAGTTAATTTAATATGATTTTTTTTTTTTTTTATAATTTACTCACGCTCAAGGGAATATGAATACCCTTCAAATGTTTCAACACAGCGTGGGCTTGAAGTTACGGAAGAGAAAGAAGGATAGAAAGATGTTAATATGAGATTTGTATGAATTTATATTATGAATATAGAGCAGATTGTTATGTTACATATTGTAGATTGGTATGTTACATAGAGTAATTGTTATTTTATGTTAGTATTGTGGGGGTGACATAACTCGCGCAACGTTTGCACTAACGAACCCCCATTTTGATAATAAAGGTTTTATAAGCTGGACGTGCTGTTCAATCGTGTAATTTTTCATATGGTAATTTGGCATCAGTAACTATATAATAAACTATATAATAAACAAAATCTCCCCGTGAAATTAAAAACTCCTTTATAAAGAACACACGGTATGATATTCAGCGTTGAATTTTTCTTCGTTCTGCGCATCAACTTCACTTTAGGCATTTTTTTTCTTTTAGTCCCTCCCCCAAGCGGGCGCAAAGTAGATACTTAGCGAATAGAGCTCGCTCCGAACCGAGCGTTACCTGAGCGCTCCGATCTATTTAAGAAATACAATTGTGCAATGACCTGTCATTGTATAATAAACTGTCAAAATTGTCAGCTTTGTTTGTGAAATCCGGATATTTGAGGAGTATTTTCTTTTTAAATAATTTCTGGTTACACACAAAATGGAAACAAATTTCCGAATCTAGCAGCGCTCAGCTTTTGTCTCGATCTAGTCGGTCAATAAAAGCTCCGATCGAGCTTTGAGCTAAATAAAATAAAATGCACGACTGGATCGCACGAGCTTGCTCTTATGTAAAAGTAGCTTGGAATTTAAAATACATTTTATAAATATAAAACATGGATTTAATGAGATAAAAATGTTCAAATGTATGGAATTGCCGTCTGATTAATCTTTTTTAAAATTAAAGTAATTTTTTTATATAGCAAATTTCTTTAAAATTTTTCTAGAACAAAATTTGAGATGCCAATTGTAAGTGCTGAGTAATATAGATTTTATGAAATAATTAAAAAAAATAGTCGTTCACACGTTTTCAAGTTATTGATCTTTCAAAAAATAAATTGGATTTTTTTTTTTAAACAAACATTTTTTTTTCGAATATTTGTGTATAAAAAACAATATTACTTTAAACTTAAGGAGGCTCTTGGTGAAAATTTTTGGTTAAAATCGTTAGAGCCGTTAACGAGAAATCCTAAAATTAAAAAAAACGGTTCTATGAGAGGTACCATTAATAACATTTTTTCCCAAAATTTATTTTTACAAAAATGTAGTCCATGTCCATGATATCTAACTCAATTTTTTTTTTAATCAAAATCGTTAGAGCCGTTTTCGAGATAAATAAGATTTTGCAATACGGGTGTATGGGGGGTACCGTTAGTTTTGGAGCTAAAACAAATTTCAATTCCCCCTCAAGGGAATCACCGAAGAACCTTAACTACCGAGATTGAAAGAAATAGGTCCAGTGGTTTAGGCTGTAGTGAGAGGTACAGACATACAGACACACTGAAACATGTATTTTTGTGTACTTACTAAATTTTCTTTAAAATTTTTATAAAAAAAATTTATATGCAAATTGTTAGTATTTAATTAAATACATTTTAAAACGTAATTTAAAAATTTAATCGTGTATCGGTTTTCAAGATATTGAATTTTCAAAAAAAAAATTGTATTATTTTTTTAAAAATCCAAAAATTATTTTTTGAAACAAAAATTTTAGTTTATATTTTTTCAAATGCAAAGCAGCTCGAATATCAAAAAAAACCGTTCTATGACAAGTACCCCTAATAGCATTTCCCCCCAAAGTTTTTTTCTACCAAAATGTAGTCCATAATATCACACTTAATTTTTTTTCATCAAAATCGTTAGAGCTTCGACATAAATAAGATTTTGCTTTACGGGTGTATGGGGTGGTACCGTTTTTTTAAAGCTAAGACAAAATTTCAATTTTTTCTCTAGGGAAAGATGAATGTAAGAAGAACTGAATTTAACAAAAATTGCATATTGACAAGGTTCCTCACAGTCAACTGATGAGTCCATATGAGATCGCCGGGACGAAACGCCAATTTTTGTGAACTAAAGGCCATAAAAGCTATTTTGAATCAGTAACTTTTTGAATTGAAAAAGAAAACGCTTCAACTTCTTGTTGTCACTATATTTTATTCAGTTATTTTTAAAGTGTTATATTTTCAACAAATATATAAAATTACCAAATTTTATTTGGCACGCCATCTTTTTTTTTTCCTTGCCCTCAAATCGTTCATGCAAAATCTCAATCGTTGCGTCCGCTGTATGCCTAGTACTTCTGCTAGGATCACATGTCGTTAAGGTCTATATGGTTCAATTTGGGCCATAAGAATTTCTTTGTCATCGTTCTGTAGCGCTCATTGAATAGCATAGAATTTAACCGCCCTCAGATTTTAGCTCGATCTAGTCGGTCTTTTTTTTTCCCGAGCTCATCGAGCAAGCCCCGATCTAGCTTTGAGCTAAAAAAGAAATAGAAGTTTAGCGTTCAGAGCGCTAAGAAAAAATAGCCACTTGGGGCTAAAAAAAACACACCATTTGTGACAAAAAAAAACTGTAAACCTTTGCTGCCAACATGACTCTAATAAATTGTTAAAATTTCAAACAAGAAACGGTTAAAACATAAAAAAGATAATCACCCCTATTCTGATTTTCGTTTACGAAAGTAATACTTTCGTTTTCATTTCGATTCGATTTTGTCTGGAGAATTTTAATTCGTAAATTTAAAAATGTATGCAAGTATTTTTAAAAATATATCTTTAAAAATAATGGCGCAAAATTTTAAACAGCCTATTATTAAGGTATTAGTATAATACTACTTAACAATCTGCTAATTTTATAGTAGTTTACTAACTCATTCTTAATTTTAAACATTTTCTAACTAGTATCGTACTAAATAAATTTTCTTAATAAATTGCTTCTGAACACACCTAAAACAATGACATTTCGTGTAAAAAAGTAAGTACACGAACCTTTTTTGATGGTTGCAAATGTCAAAGAGTCATACTCGTATGAAGCTAGTACGATACTAAAAAAATAAAGTACGTATTCGATGATTTTAACTTTAATAAAAGGGTAGAGATAGTATGATGCTACATTCGATTAAAATTTGCAAATTCGTTGTTTTAACCTAGTATCATACTAAAACAGCTTTAGCATCGTACTAATTCAATTAAAATTTTGCGCCAATCTCTTTTATGAAGGGGAAGACACATGTGTAACAGAAAACCTGTCTGAATGATGGTACCACTGCAAGGCAAATTTGTACGAAATTAAGAACGTCGTTTTCAAATCCATACGAAAATCAATTTCGGTAACGAATTCAATTCGGAACGAAAATCAGAACAGGGGTGAATTAAATAGTTTATATCACTTTTTTATACGAAAAGTGGTTCTGGAAGCGTTCTTCAATGTGTACTCGTATATTAATAAAAAGTTGAGTGAACCCCCTATAACGGCTTATATAGCTTCGAATTTGTGAAAAATGGTCTTTGACCAAAACAACTTTACACTCATCGGTAATTGAATGATTGAGTTGCTTTTATTTTGTCTATGGGCAGTTAGAATAAGCTTTATTTTTTACCGCCGACACCGCTCCAATGACCACTTAAATATTATGTTTGTCATATAGTTAATGCAGCTAACTTATTAAAGAGATCTGAAATTAGCAAGATGGCAATCAGTAATGCTTAAACATCAATGACAAAAAATCATTTTGCAATAAAAATATGTCATATCTTGGACTATACAACTATACTGCGTATAGTATATAGTTAACTCCGGCCTTAGTGACTGTATTACCAAAGTAAAAAAAATGGAATTATTGTGTTGTTTTTATTGATTTTACTGATAAAGAAGAAACGAAGGCGGTGAGGCATGTTTTGAAAAGGTATAAAAGGCCAGAACTTTGCTGATCGCAGAACCAAACAATTTTCAGTTTACGAAACGTTATATTTTGTCGGTTGTGAGCAATAATGAATCAGGCTAAACTCTACGAGCAAGCTAACAATGTTCAACGGCGCGATGGACGGAGTATCATAAAAGAGTTCTCGAGTATTTTGCAATGGCGTTTAGATGGCAAAGACTCATTGCTGGACGTGGGCAGTGGTAGTGGCGATGTTTTAATGGATTTCTTGTACCCGATTATGCCGAAGGATTTTAAGCAAATTATCGGTATTGATATTTCGTTGGAAATGATTCGTCACTGCAGTGAGAAGTATTCCCACATGGACAATGTTGATTTTAAGGTCCTCGATATTGCAACAAAGACATTGCCAAGAGAGTTTTTCGGTGAATTTGATCATGTCACTTCATTTTATTGTCTTAATTGGGTTCCAAATCAACGGTAAACTTTTCTGTGTACTAATTATAAAAAAATATAATTTTGTTTAACAGACAAGCTTTGAAAAACATCTATCAGATGCTTCAAGCCGATGGAGACTGTCTTTTGGTCTTTTTGGGAGCACATATATTTTATGATATTACCAATATCATCTCGGTGAATTCAAAATGGACACCGTATATGAAGGATAAGAACGTTCACATTTCCCCCTTTCATTGTAGCAAAGATCCTGGAACAGAATTTGGGCGGATGCTCGAAGATGCTGGGTTCGTTGACTATAGTGTAGAAGTTCGAGATAAAATATTTGTCTACGAAGGATTGGAAAATATGAAAAGTAAGTGTTCGAAATGATTAAATACTAGTTTAATTTAGTTTATGTTTTCGTTTCTTTTTGTCACGTACAGAAAATGCGAAAGCAGTTAATCCTTTCATTAAAAGCATGCCAGTTTGGATGCATGAGGAGTTTCTGGATGAGATCATTAAAGTTACAATTGGGCTAAATTTACGTGAATCGCATAATGATGACTTTAGATTTAAAACTCCATACAAATTAATTGTAGCTTATGCAAGGAAATAAGATTTGGACAGACCTAGTAAATTTTGATATTTATTTAATTTTAAAATAAAATAATTGTGTATATAATTAATGTAAATTTGTAAAAGGTTTTATTTGAAAAATGAAAAGTGTTTTCTTATTAAGGGTCTTTTTTACTGCGTAGTCCAAAAGCCAAAACTATTAATATAGATACTCATTTGCATGTGGACTAAAATACAATTGATTGTTTCACATAAGTGCAATATCAGGTAGCTAATTCGACTTAATTATTTTATATTTTGAATGTGACATTAGTTTTCATCTTATAGGCTTTTTTGCTTTTTTCGTTCAAAGCAGCTCGAACACGTTTGAACATTCTCTGAACAACCTCGCGTTCTGAGCCTCAGCTTTCATGCATGCATTTTTTTTTTCTGTTCTCTCGCCATACTTTTTTTAAGGGCGTTCTGATTTGCTTAGGAAACAGATCCAAGCACTGAGCTCTCAAGACTCGTCTAACGTCAGCGTTACCACTTACCACTTCGAAGAAAATTGAGAATTAGATCATTAAAAAAAAATCCAGCAAATTGGGCCTTTCCTCAGTAGTCAAAATAAAGAAAATTAAGAATATTTTTGAAAAAAGTATAAAACCTAAAACTTAAAAATCTTTAATCACTTAAATTTTTTTCGAAAACTCTGCCATTTGTTAAGCTCAAATTTTTAAATTACTCCAAGTCTCCAAGAGCCCGTTGAGCTCACTGCTCAACAAATGTTCTTCAAATTTGGTTCGTTTGTTCAACTTTCCCCAGGGTTGACCCCCGTTTTCTTGACAACACTGAGTTGTCAAAAGAGAAAACTGAGGTTTTTGGTATTCAAAAACACCCTAGGGCTGTAAATTGCTTTGTTGACAACTAAAAGAAGAAACAAATAATTCCGCACTCTGATAGAACTTTAAATTTGTTATAAATCAGCTTTAAAAATGAACAAAAACAATTTTGCGTTGTAACTCAACATTTCATCTCATGAGGATGATGAGTACAACAAACATTTAATTGCAAACATCAAAACTAACATGCAACACGCGAATCGACAAACGACAACAAAAGAAATAGGTATAAAATCTCATGTCACTTTTGACAGTTTGGTCATTAGCTGACCTCGCCACAACAAAATACCTATACTCTGTCCAACAAAAATTGTCAGTACAGGCCTTATGGGAGAGCGTTTTCTAAAGCAGTGGCGCCTGATGCACCCTCACTACAATGCGTTAGGAAAAATGGCACTAAAAAAAGAGCAAGCCACTGACTTTTCTTAAGGAATTGTTGTTGTAATTCTTTGCAAAAAGTTGTACACCCCAACACGACCGTCGTATCCCACTGCTGATGAGATACTGTCAGTGGTACCACTTTACTTCAATTGAAGTAGATCTACTTCTTTTTTTCAAAATATTTTAAAATCTACTTCCTACTTCGCACCATCATTAAAATACTGAAATCTACTTCCTTTTAGAAATCTCTGTTTCAATCTACTTCAATTTTACAAAAAAAAGCCCAAAACTACTTCATTTTCTATATTTTCATTATAGTTAGACTTCCATACAAAAATATGAGCATCGACACAAGTACAAATATATAATTTCTCCTCTAGACGGCAGATTGAGTAACAGATCTACAGACAGACTGAATCACCACTTTTTCGTTTTGTAATAACTGGTGAAAATCTCGAGTCCAATTTTTTTTCTAAATGCAAATAAAAAGTCATTTTGAAATCTACTTCGATTTTTCTCAATTTACTTCACTTTTTTCTTCAAATTTACTTCGACTTTTTTTCCGGAAGTGGTAACGCTGGATACTGTCAAGATCAAGACAAGAGTGTCAAGTGTCACTCAATACGATCGTGCGCTCTTTATCTACATCAAAACAGAGTTACCATTATCATTCTCAATTGCAAGCAAAGATCTTTTTCAGTGGTTTTTATAAAGGAGATTTTGGGATTTGAAGCTTTTGAAAACACATTTTAAGAAGATGAGTATGTTGAGTGTTCTCGTATTGCTTTTCAACTTAAAAAAAAAACGCGCCTATTATCTTACCGCTTGGCGTTGTGGGAAAAGGTAAATTGAATATTGTTTTCAGTCGTTTTGAATCGGCAGACGGTAGCCCTACGCGTTTTTTACTTTCATTTGCGGCGATTTATAATTTAAACTACGGAATCCCTGTGAGAGCTTTAAAAGGCGACACACTTATGCATGGCAATGCAACCAGAATGAGAGACAAACGTCCTATCTTCCCTGTACTGACAATTTTTCTTGGACAGAGTATAGATCTACTTAAAAGCGAGTTCAGGCATTGTATATAAAATCTATTGGCACCTGGTAAGTTGCTTTCCACACCACCTGGAAGTCAGTGTGTGTACTGACAAATGGAGATAGAATTTTTGAAGCTTTGTACTTCAATGTATTCCCATAAGAATAAAATGCACGACTGGGTCGCACGAACTTGCTCCTATGTAATAGACTAGGAATTTTAAATACGAATGTTATGAGAGAAAACTGTTCATAAGGATAAAATTAATTTTTTTAAACTCTTTTAGTAGTAAGAAACAAAAACAGAATGCTATGCAAATATGAATTTATGCTGGAACAAAAATTATAAGTCGTTGTAGTGGTTTCTTAGAAAAAAAAGCTTTTATATAAAAAATTTTTAAAAGATTTTTTAGAAAAAAAATTGGTGTGTTAACTTTAAGTTTTTATTACTGTACGAATGAAAATTAAATTTCCAAAAAAAATATTGAGCCGTTTTTGAGATATCGAATTTTCCAAAAAAAAATGTTTTTTCTTTTTTTTTTTTTAAGTTTTGAAATGCAATAATTTTAAAACTTTTTAGAAGCATCTCTACAAAAAATTTCATTAAAATCCGTTATGTCGGTAATGAGTAGTTCAAAATTTTTAAAAATGTTTCTATGTTAGGTACAAGCTGTAATACCTTAATTTCAAAATTTTTTTTATAAAATTAAAGATTGTTAAAATTAATTGACGGAAAAAATTTTTTATCAAAATTCTAGGCTCCGTTTTCGAGAAAAATACGATTTTTGAAAACCATTTTTTAACATTTGTATGGTGGATACCTTTATTTTTAGGTAAAATACAACTTTTTTTCATACATCTTGTAGATTATGTTGAGAAACTTTTATTTATCAAGTTTTAAAAAAATCTGAAAATTTGAAATTTTTTTTAAAAATTCAAAAACAAATTTTCTTTAAAATTTGAATACACAATTCTATTTAAGTTCTTGAGGAGCTTAAGCAAAAAAAATGATCAAAATCCATTTTTCGGAAAAATTTTTTCAACCAGTACCTACCTTTAACTAAACGAAATTTGTTTGTATCTTTTTTTTTTAAATCTGTCGAACAGTTTTTGAAAAAAAAAAAATATTTACAAAATTTCGAAAAAAATTCGTATGGCAGGTATCTACCGTTATTTTTAGTCTTAAAAAAAAGAAAAAAACGTATGGAGGGAAAAATTAAAAGTGATATCTACCAAGTTTAAGGAAAATCGGCCGAGTCGTTTAGGCTGTAGTCGAACCGACAGACGGACAGAATTGCGAGACCCACTGTTTTAGTCTTCGTTATCATCGTACGGTCAACTTTGATCAAAATCTCGAATTCGATTTTTTTTACGAATGCATACATAACTTGCCTTATAGTAACTATAAGTCGCAAGTAAAAAAGCAAAAAGGGGCTCGAAAAACATAAATTTTACTAATTTAATTTTATATGAACGGGAATCAATATTATGATTTTAACAGAATAATAATACCTATGTGTTTCTAAATCAGGTGGAAAATATATCAAAAACATATACTAAAAAAAGTAGGGAAATTGCAAGAAAACAACAACAAATACTTTAAAAAAAATAGATACACATGAATTTTTTGAATTAAGTCACAAAAATAACAGTTTCTTACATTTTTCTGCTTTTTAATTTGTCTTTCTTATCATAGAAACTTGTTAACAAGAAAAAATAAAAATGTTCACAAAACATGAAAACACTAAATGACGTACACCAACCGAATTGAATTGAAAAATTAATAGAAGTAGTATTACTAAACTTTATTGTGTTTTTTGATGTGTAAATATCTTTGCCGGCATTAGAGTGAATCGAAAACGTGAGTAAAACTTATATGTTCCGTGTAACCCGTTACGGTTACACGTTCCGTGTAGCAACCTACCTTACCGACGATTGCATTTAACACCATGTTTACATTGGAAATATTGCGTACTTACGACATCGTGTTTACATTGGAAACTTTGAGTACTGAAATCTCGATTTTATTACTTTCCATTACTGGCTAGAACTTAATTAAATCCCTTAACATTTCTTCACCTCTCGACCAATATGTCAAAAAGACGAAAGGCAAATCAATTGGTGTAAAATTTCATAGCGAGTGCATTTAATGTCTTAAAAATATCCACTTCACGTTAGTGATGGACGATAACATTTTATTTTATGCTCGCAAAAAATGCATTTTCATTGTTGACCTTTAAAAATCCAAAAAATGTTGTTCAGGGCAATAAGTTGACATCTGCAACGAAATATTCTCGTTACGTCAAAATTTAATTTGTCTCTTATCTGTCATACCATATAATTATTTTAATAATCGAATTAAATATTATTTATTATATCAAAATATACTTTTAGCATTCACTATATCAAAATATAGATCGTTCTCCATCTGTCAAGTCATGAACTGAATGATGACTACGGCTAGGCGCGCACATTCAATTTTTAGTTTCGTAACTGCTTGGTTCGAGCAACTGAAAAGTTTGTGCTTTGACACAAACTAAAACATTGCCAAAAATAAGTTCGCTATTTTGTGTAACATATAATTATATGCACCTGCGCGGACATTCAACGTTCGTCTGTTTTTTATAAGCAACCAAACAGTTGTGCAACTAAAAATTGAATGTGCGCGCCTAGCCTACGACTTCAATGGATTAAAAAATTCAATTTTTTCCACTTATAATTCCATTACAACGTAGGAATGATGTCAATCGGTTTATAAATCTCTGACAGAGGGAGTAAGATAAAGTACAGAAACCTAAAACAAAAAGTTAAGGGATTGGTTTGATTTTGATAAGGTGAACGTTCCACCTAGGCTAAACATACATAAAGACAACACATTCAATTCACCATATCATTACGTGGTACCCCATCATGCTGCCATTAAGGATTCCAGTACGACAACAAAGCTGCGTGTAGTCTTCAATGCCGCATTTCAAACCTCGGATGGAAGATCGTTGAACGATCATCTTTTGACAAGACCTAAGACACAAACAGATATAATAGCAATTGTTTTAAGGTGGAGGACACACAAAATTACCTTTACATTCGACATTGAAAAGATGTACAGGCAAATCCAAGTTCATAAAGATGACGCGTACTACCAGCTGCTTTATTGGCGTGAGGATCCAACAACACCAGTTAAACTTTATAAAGTTAAAGTTTTGATGTTTGGTACTGCCCCAGCACCATATTTGGCAAACCGAACTCTCAAGAAGCTTGCCTCTGACGAAGAATCGACATCCACTAGCCGCCAAAATGATCCGTGAGGATATGTATGTATATCGATGATTTGGTATCAGGGGCAGACTCAGTAGATGAAGCTAAAGAAAAATATCGTCAAATTTCAATGCTATTATCATCTGCTGGGTTTCATCTTCGCAAATGGATGAGCAACGATGAAGAATTTCTTCAGTCTATTCCGGAAGAAGATAGAGAAACCAGTGTATCGTTGATGTTTGGATCTTTGGATCACATGAAGATCCTTGGACTCAGTTGGTTCCCTTCTACAGATTCCTTTTCATTTAAGAAGATCGCAGTTTTTAGGTTGACGTCAGTTATGTCACCCATAGAACTCGATACTGCGTTACGCACATGCCTTAGAAATGTTCAACAATTCATGTTTCCGGACGTCATCAACGAACTTAAGAATACTAAAAGAACTAAACTCAACAAATCCCTCAACCTATTCATTGATCGATGTGGTATAATAAGAATCGGTGGGAGACTTCAAAATGCAACTCTTACCTATGACCAAAAGCATCCCATCATGTTGAAACCAGATCATAATTTCTCGAAACTGATTATTGAAGACGCCCATGAGAAAACGCCAGTTTTGGAACCAGTTTTGGATCTTCAATATGAAGACGACTGTGAAAAAATACTTGAGCAGATGTTTTATTTGTTTTAAAAATCAACCCAAACCAATGGAACAACTAATGGGAAGCCTCCCTGCACCAAGAGTCAATGTGTCTCGACCTTTTACTCACACTGGTGTTGACTCTGCTGGACCTATTAAAGTAAAGGCTTGGAGAGGACGATGTTCCAAGAAGTTCAAAGGTTACTTCGCCATTTTTATTTGTCTGTCAACAAAGGCAATTCACCTTGAAGCTGTGACAGATTTAACAACTCAATCCTTTGTTGCCGCATTCCGAAGATTTACATCTCGCAGAGGAATATGTTCCAACATTTATAGCGATTGCGGTACCAACTCTAAAGGTGCTAACGTGGAACTTCAAAACATGTTAAAGGCTGCAAAATACGACTATACTGAGATTGCTGATGCATTGAGCAAAGTTGGCACTAATTGGAATTTCATTCCTCCAGCTTCTCCTCAATTTGGTGGCCTATGGGAAGCCGGAGTAAAGTCTGTGAAATACCATTTAAAACGTGTTGCCCGAAACCAAGCTCTGACCTTCGAGAGCGCAAACAGAAGCTTGTCTTAATTCGAGACCCCTCTGTCCAGTCACAGATACCTTGGATGATTTTAACGCAATAACACCAGCGCACTTTCTCATTGACACATCGATGCATATAGTTCCAGAAGCAGACTTAGCAACCGAAAAGATTGGACACCTCGACAGATGGAAACGCCTCCAAGCATCCCTGCAAACCTTCTGGAAAGAATGGAGCGGAGAATATCTGACAAGGCTACAGAACCGACCTAAATGGCTGAAGATTGAAAACCAACCTAAAATCGGAGATTTAGTTTTGTTACGGGACGAAAGACTTCCGCCGTCAAAATGGTCCATGGCAAATATCATTGAAACTTATCAAGGACAAGATGATTTAATTCGTGTAGTTAAAGTTCGAACTCAAAACAACGAATTTAAAAGGCCCATCACAAAAATCTGTCCACTACCATCCAACACTATCGATTCAGAAGACTCGGTGATTTTAATTATACATCAAATTGTCAAATAAAACTAAATAAAACTTCATTACAGCCCAACATAAATTTCAAAAAAAATAATAATCACATCAAATAAAAATCAAAATCACTCAACACAATCAACAACTTAATTACATGAAAGAATCAAATCAATATTACTCAAACAAATCATACTCATAAAACATTTATAATGCATTCATACACTACACACCCATTACATACCACTCATTCATTCATAAAATCAAACGTACAGTCCATTTAAAGAAATACACTCTGCGAAATAAAGATAAGGACAAAAAAAATCACTTATTGTTCCGTCTGTTTTTATGAGAAATTATTATTAAGTAATGGCAACCCTTTTCTTTGATTTTATCTTTTTATAACGGTTAAACTAAATTTCTCTCTATTGTATCGTTTGTCTTACAACAATTATTGATCTTCATTGTGGTACGAAATATTTATAAGGCCAAGTGATTTTATTTAGAAATGGTTACAAAAAATAAAAAAAATAAGCAAGATCTTCAGATAACAAAGGTTTGTTAATTACAAATGCTTTATAGATTATGTAAATAAATTGAATTTATTAGATTTAAGCACATCATTATATTTTTATAATTATAATGCCTCGTGGAAAGCCATTAACTGATGAAGAGCGGGGTCGTGTTGCTGTTTACCGAGAACAGGGGAAGAGAACAAGGCAAATCGGTCGCATTCTTAAAAGAAGTAAGACTGTTATAGCCAATTTCTTAAAGCTCAGAGAAAATTATGGAGTTAAGCGAAGTTCAGGTAGAAAACCGAAATTGACACCTAGGGATAATCGAGAAATCAAACGCCTAGCCGTTAATAAATCGATAAGCCCCGCGCAAATTGTTAACATTTTGAGTCTTAAGGCGGGTGCAACAAGTTTTGAAAAGTGATCAAAATATTGAATATGTGAAACGCGTCCCGAAACCCAAACTTACAGCACGTCACAAGGCGAACAGATTGACTTTCGCTGAAAAGCATCAATTTTGGGACGAGGAGTGGGGCATAGTTATATTTTCGGATGAGAAAAAATTTAATTTAGATGGCCCAGACGGTTGCCAAAAATATTGGCGTGATAAACGATCCGAAAAGCAGTATAGAGATGCTCGCAATTTTGGAGGTGGTACGTTGATAGTTTGGGATGCTATAAGCTGCTCTGGAAAGTCACCTATTTGTTTTATTTCCACCAAAATGAATTCCCAAAAAAATACGGATATGTTGGATGATATCTTAGTGTCGCTTAGCGATGAAATATTTGGTGTAGAATTAATCTTTCAACAGGATAACGCGGCTATTCATGTGTCCAATTATACGAAAGAGTTTTTAAGTAAGCAAAATATTAGCTTATGGACTGGCCTCCATGTAGTCCTGATTTGAACCCAATTGAAAACGTTTGGGCAATTTTAACGCAATACGTTTTCAAAAACGGACGTCAATTTGACACTATAAAAGATTTTAAAAGAGTTGTTCAAGAAGAATGGGCCAAAATTGATATGTGTCAAATAAAATCTGTAATAAATTCAATGTTATGTAATTCAACTAAAAGGATCAAGCACCAAATATTGAATGCCCTTTTAAAAACTTTCACCTATATTAAGAATTACTTTTGAAAATTGGCCTTAACATTAATTCGTTTTAAAAAAAAATTCAAACCAAATTTATAAAGTAAATTATAAAGTAAAGTCTAATTTTTCATATATTTTTTTTCCTAATAAGTTTAGTTGTTAAGATACTAAAAGTAAAATTAGTTTGTTAAAATCAAATAATATATGAAAAAAACGTCATATTTTGTGTTTGTCCTTATCATTATTTCGCAGAGTGTATGAACGCAAAAGAATATAATAAACTCATCACTAAACATAAAAAAAAAAAAATGAAGCTGGCTCCAAGTCCATGGAAGAAAGGAATCCTACTCAGTCAAGCTATGGAAATATGTGATCGTTTTACTTACAAAAGGTCATCGCAGCGTCTTGTTCAACATCTTATGTAAGCTCTTAGTCGTAAACAGGGTTATGACTTATTTTTAATTATTGGGTCCTCGGTTGGTAGCAGCAATCCAAATCAAAACTCGAAAATGCAGATTAACTATGGGAGAAGTTACCCATGAGTATCTTTTCGGGAAAGTACACTCAATTGAAAGCAGCTGGCTGATTTGCTTTCAATTTGCAATCAACTAACGTGCTGATGCAATAAATATTCACTTCCCCTGTATGTCTAATCGTGCTAAGGAATTCCTTATCTTTGGAAATACCAGCCATATAGCAATCTTTGGGTTCAATTAAAAGTTTGATTCCAGAATTATCAACATCGATCGCCATGAGATGGGATTTTGTCCTTTGGCAAAGGAGAATATTCTCATTGTTTTTGCGAAGGATCCAGGCCGCATTTAAAGAAGAGTCGAGCAACATGATTACTTTGAGGAGCTCAAAGCTAACCGAAGTCCGAAGACATTAAAACTATGTAATTGTCAAGTGTGCTAAAGCAAACTACTCCGCCATCTGATGAAAAGCTAGAAGAATTTATCAAACCCTTTGAGAATTCTTTGATTTATTCACAATTTATTTCAAATTGGGACCCATGGGATTCAGAAGTACCATCATAAGGGCAAACATCAAGTGGCTGCTTCGTCAAGAGGAATCTGTCACGAATTCGAATTGGATTATGGGTTCGAATAGTGTTAAGTGTAATTCCAGACCATATGTGCACCGTGTCATTGGTGAAGCATGTGAAAATCTGATCACTTTGTGGAATATAAGCAACGAATTTAAGAGAATGTTTTTTCTGATTGAATTCAAGGCGATGCGATACTTCGAAGGTTTCGAGATTCAAAAGAATTGCTTCGTGATAGCAATGAACAACAGCAAGCAGAGGCTTCAGTGGAATTCCAGGGAAGGATATATTTGAGATTCGGTTGTTTGAATAGCGTTCCGAGTGAGTTATTATTGACTTATCTAAATAAACATGGTTTAATTTGATATTGTTTTGATTGAATGAAACTTACCAACATCCAGCCAGAAAATACGACCGTGTTTGGTGGCAATAACATAGAAATTATGTTGATCAAGAATGTTGATCTTGATAACCACAAGCCAACAGAGAAACTAGAAATTGTCAAAATGGATGACAATGTCAATTTGGAATTTGACAACCGGAAGTCAGGTGATTCCAGTCACTTTCCAATGTTTTGGAAGTTTGACTTAGGTACACGTTATACCTGATTCATTGGAGATTGATAGTATATACACGATTAAACTTTAAAATTTTATTTAAAGTAGCTAATTTAAATAAAACCACATTCGAGAATCATAGCTATTAAAATATAATTTGTGTTTTATTATTTATTAATGAAATTTCTCTTTGCATGTGAGCTTGAAGGCATGTAGAGAAGATGCGACACTCGGCGAGTTTTAATGAAGTCGTTTACTTACCTGCAGCACAATTTCTGAAGACGAATTCAAACAAACTCATTTCCTACGTTCATTGGTGGGGGAGAATGTTGAATGCTGCACATTCATTGATGACATCCACCCGCACTGAACTTGGCCAGTACCTAATTTCCAAACACCTACACACAAATTATACCATTTAATGTAACTTACATGAAGGTTATATGGAGAGCGAAATATATATCTTCACTCTTCACAGGAAGTTTTTAACCGAAAGTTTTGGATGTGTTTTATTTTATTGAGATTGCGATTTTTAGATTTTGAGATTTTTAAGAGCTTACCTATTTTTAAAAAAAAGATAAATTAGCTATAAACACAACTGCTCGAAAACCCAAAACGAAATTTTCCTGCAAAAGCATTATTTTCGTTAACTCAGTTTGCTTAAGTCATATGCTCGTGCTCGATAACATCATTTGCGGCGCAGCTCTGCAGTAAAAATTCGAGTTGACGACAAAAATAATTGAAGTTCAGAAAATAGAGTTAAAATTGTCTTTTTTGTGTGTTGGTGGGTGAAAGTAGTTAAATTTATGCACAACATTATCAACTTCTTCATTTGTAGTTGGCCATCTCACAAATTTTGAAAGTAGACGCACAATTGTTTTACAAGTTTTAATTAAAGTATGAAATACGCAGTTGATAGATTTGTTGAAACGATCTCCGATTTCACGGTATGAATTTTTGTTGCTTAAAGCTCAAAGAGTAATGTGCATATGTATATGCTTTGTTCTAAATCTGTACCTGGGCGTCCTGTTTTTGTGTTTTTCCATAAAGGGCTTAGTTCTTTCTTCAATTCCTAGAATTAAGTATTCATTAAGAATGTTACTTTTTATGAATTTAAACGTTTCTTGTGTTAGCAGTTGAAGTGAGTGCAAGTGTTCTATCATCATCCACAACCAAAGCTTAACAATTACTCATAAGAGAGTTCGTAGTAACTCTGGTGAAGGCGATGATCGCCCTCCCAGCAAACATTTAAATATAACCAAACTAGACTATTTTTCCGAAATGTCTAATAGACAAAATTATTATCAACCGCTGCAAAGTCTTATGGTTGATACGGAGGAAATGGAAAGTGTAAATAATAATGAACGTTTGAACGTCATTAAAGAAAGTGTCTCCCTCGGGCAAAAAATTATATCGCCTTCTCTGGAAAGCTATGAAATAATTAAAACTGAACTATCAAATAAACAATGTGAATTCTTTTCTTATTCGCGTAAAGAAACAAGACCTCTAGAGGTAATTTTGTCAGGCCTTGACCTAATTAACGATAAATTAATCAAAGATGAACCCCTATCTGTCGGTTTAAAATGTATCGACGTAAAAACGATAACCACCAAAACTCAATTCAAAAACTACATATATGTACATCTTTTACTTTGAACGAGGCACTATTAAATTAAACGAACTCAGGCCACGACGTTTCCCTAGCATCTTTAACACTATTGTTCGCTGGGACTTCAAAAGACATAACCCCGGGAAGGTTACTCTGTGTCATAATTGCCAGCTTTATGGTCATAGTTCTTCAAATTGTCACATAAAAAGCTTTTGTTCCAACTGCTCCGGCTGTCATAAAACTACTGACTGTACTTCCACTGAGGTCATTCGCTGCGCCAATTGCAGTGGTCCTCACAAATCATCCGATCCTAACTGCATAAGCTAAGCCGTAAGCAATATTCGCAACAAAATCTCTTCTAGCCGTCAAATCAATAACACCAGCAACAAGCCAACACCTGCCATGCCGAAAGTGCAGCAACATGTTTCATACGATCGGTTTTCTCTTTCACATTTTCCTACGTTACCTTCATCTAAACATCGCTCTGCTGATCATGTACCTACATCGTCATCTAAAGCTAAAATAAATCCACAGGTTCCTCGTGAGAACACTCCATCTATTAATGCTAATGATAGCAACAGATTGTTTTCTTTCGAAGAGATCAACTCTCTTTTAAATGAAGTCATGACTAAGCTTATAGTCTAAGAGCCCACAGCAAATTTTGTGCGTGAAGATATAACCAAAAGTGGTTTATATGAGTATGAAGCCCTCAAATAACTAACGACAAATATGGAAGTCTGGCAGCATTTTTTTGCAGCTAAGATTAATAATAGTATGCCAAAGGTACATATATTTCCAAAATGTGGATCATAAGTATAACCACTTGAAACTGGCATTAAATTAAAGGGCAGAATGCACTGAATACAAATAGATAGGTGCCAGACGTTTTAGATGCAGCTTTCCCCTTGCCAGACGGTACTAATAGAGTACTAAAAATTAAATTATTTTATAGATATAATAAATTGATTTTTATTTTATAATAGGTACGAGTAGGTAATAAGAACAAAAGTATGTACAAATACTTAAAGAATATTATATTATTCACTATCAGACTCATCGGATGATTCCCTAGTATGACCATTAGGGTGGGTCAAAAAAATCAAGTATTGTTTTTTTTGGATCCGACACATGAAAACTAGTTCCTAGGTACCTCTAGAAAGTGCTTACCAAATATTAACTCTTAATATTAACGGGAAGATTAAGCTCATCATATATTTCCATTTTCAATTTAGTATCATATAAAAATGATCATATCTTATCAACAAAAGATCGTTTAACCAATCGCATAGTCAATATTTGTAGGAAATTAAACGCTCTACAAAAATGGTCTTATATACTTTTTTTTATTAATCCAACCATTTAAAAGACATTCAACGTCAAAGATTGAAGTATTTTAAGGAAAATAACTTTTTTGTTTTGAATTTTGTAACTTAATAAAAAATAATTATTGTCAAATGAGTTTCAATTATTTCTATAGGAAATTGAACGCTCTACAAAAAAAAATCTCTGTAGTTAATCGATTACTCTAGCCATTCAAAAGATATTCGCAGTAGAATTCCAATGCCTACTGATTTTAGTAGTTTTTCAATAAATATTCCCAATTTATCCAGTTAATTTATGAATTTTGACAATATTCATGAGAATTTGAGTTTATTTCGATAGAATGACGGTTTCCAAGCTATATATCTTATCTTTTGTGGTTCAGCGCACGAGCGCACTTAAGGTACAGCCGCCACTGGTTCTGACTATAGTAAATATTTTCAAGGTTATTGATAGATTTATTTTAAGAAGACAATTTGCTCTTGGAGTAACATATTTATGACTTCAGGATAAAATATTTTTCGGTGAATGACTGTCGTTGTGCGCGATGTTATCAAGGGATTGGCAGAAATAAATAACCTATTAATAACATCCCACATGTTATCCTTCTTTTTGTTTTGTGATGTCTTCCCGCTGAATTGTTGCCGATATATGAAAATCTCTATTTCGCACCTCCTGGTCTTCTTCGCTTAACTGGCTAATTGGAAGTACGGCATGAGTCATTATTTCACTTTCATTGATAAGGATTTGGTGCAGACTTGTGGTCATAGGATAGTCGAGCTGTTTCTAGGAAAAAACACCTAAATCTTTCCGCATGTATATCTGAAAACCGATCTTATATTAAGCAAAAAATTAACAAAAAATTCGATATGAGTCACTAAAAAGCTTATATTTTAAGTTCAGTCGGATGGTCAACATTCAGGTATGTGAGCTTAGGTTTAATTACAGAGCATCAAATTGCATATTTAAATTTTATATTTATGTAAGTGGTTATATTCCTGGAACAAAGATAGGAAAAATAGATAGTTTTTAACTTCACTCCTACCCCCTACCCAAGGCTGAGAAAAAAACCTGCCGGAATTTTCGGATTTGATATCATGATAAACATACTCGTACCTATAAACCCACATACTCATATTTTAGCTAAACATCCACCACCAAATTTTTTTGTCGGCCTTTGTATTATTTATTTATTGAACCGCGAACTCAAACAGTGATATTTCGAATTAGCGCACCTAACTTTTACTTCTGTCTTCGGATTTTTAATAACAAATATTTCTTCTTTCATGCTGTATACTTAGATTTAAAAGTTCTCTGCGCCAGTTAAAAAAAAACATTTTAAAAATATCATTGCTCGTGAGTAAAACCGTCATCCATTTATGTATTTTATACACTAAGTAACACCTTTCAAACGAAAATAATAATGTATTTGCAATCTACATGCCTTCTTGAACAAACAACATATTTTTAATTTTTTTTTTGTTTAACGAAGTTAACTTTTAAAATTAAGATAAAACTGCACAGAATTAAAACTTGCGCATGTCTAATAAAAATCAATGACAAATAATCAACTTGAATGTACCGTAACTTGACCATTAGACAGAGAAGAAAGATAATACTTACAAATGACATGTGTTATAATATGTATATTAATTATGCATTTTTAGTTTTTTTTAAAGACAAAAATTAAAAACTGTATTTTGAGCACTGATGTGTATGGAGAGGAGAGGGCCCACTGTGCGACGACCAGAATAGCACGGATTATGAATCTGGTGATAAAAACAACACACACAAAAAAAAGAAAGTTATTTAATCGTAGAAAGAGAATACAAAAGTACATGAAAACATGGGAAAACAATTATAATTGGCTGAAAAATGATCCAGAAAGTGAAACAAACGCAAAATGCATTACATATGGTGTAATTTTCTCAATTTCTTCAGCTGGAATTGGACACGTAAGAAAGAAAGACTCACTCCTTCATTCTCAATTGATACAAATTGAGATTTGGTGTTTTAAAACCTAATTTATCCATAATATGTATCCGTACTATTTCAGTTCAATGAATAACATTTTGATCAATGGAATTATAAGATACCGAAATTCAATTTTTATCAAGATCAAATTCATAATTGACCAGCGCAATAAAGGCTCGTTATTTACTTTTTATTACCATTTATATTTGTTCTATTCCACTTTATTGCATGAGTTACTTTGGGGTAGGTGTTGTTTATAATTTTGTTTTCAACTTTTTCTTTAGATAAAACAACATCAAGGCACGAAACAACACAAAGCTAAAACGGAATTAAAAAGAACATCTAGTTCCCTACAAAAGTTTTTGACTCCCACTTCAACCTCAAGTTCAGGGCCTGAAAATAACAATGTTACAGGTGCGGAGTTAGCTTTAGCATTTCACACAGTTAAACACAGTTGTTCAGTTAAATTGGATAAACAAATATATGCAGATTCTAAAACTGCAACTGACATTCGATTAGGCAGGACTAAAATGGAGGGCCTGGTCATGGAAGTTCTCGGTCCATATGCTATTGAAAGTGTGATTAATGATCTTCAAGACGATAATATGTTTTTTTGCTTACAAACGAATGCATCAAATAGAAAAAACATTAAGTTATTCCCATTATTGGTCCAATACTTCACAGTAGAAAAGGGAATCCAAAAAATGGCATGTTTGCAGCCATTAAAAATTCTATGGATATGTACAAAATCCCCATCAATCGAGAATCGGTATCCGGCCTCAGTGCAGATAATACTAATGCTAGTTTTGGAGTTAGATGTTAGATAGTGAGCATGACTTAAAAGATAGAATGATAACTTTTTTGGCTATGCAACAAAACAGAAATTAAAACCCATTAAATAATCATCAACTGTCCTGTTCAATCAGATAAACAGTAATTTCTATTTATTTATAGACAAATGTTTGATTTATTTACAAAAATGGTTTGATTTTAGTAGCAATAACTGGCTATCTTCATTAAATTCAATATCTTTGAAAGCTAATATTGAATTTAAAAATTTCGAACAAATTATTGAAGGAAAACTTAATTTACAAAAACTTAATATAGACATGGACAGTTTATATTCAGAAATTATAATATTAAAACAAATTCAAATTAAATTATTAAAAAATGCAGATTTTATGCAAAAACAAACTGCAGAAAAATGGCAATATATTTTTAAAAAATGTCCCGATGAATTTATTTATTTAAAAAAAATTGTAAGCTATATACTATCTGTTAATGCCACTTCAGCATTCACTGAGAGAGTATTTTCGGTCATGAATGTGAAGTGGCGAGATAAGAGGAATAGGGCATCATTGAAATTGATCAAAAATGAGCTCTTGATTTATACTATGAATCTTGAATTTGAATGTTTAGAGTCATACACATATTTTAAAAACAACAAAAAATTGTTATGTACTGCAAGAAGTACAAAAAAATACATTTTTAAGACTTGAAATAAATGGTACTCTTCTTTTTTCAAATGTACTCTTTTTTTTCGTTTCTGGAATCAAATTTCTCTCTTAAAAAAGTTGGAAACCATACCCGCAGGGCTCAATATTGGGTCCTCTTTTCTTTACAATGATTATAAACGATCTCCCCTTGAGTACTATGAACTGTTCTTTCTTCCTTCTTATTTCATAAATTGCAACAAAACTTTTTCTTGTCGGGAGCTCTTTTGTATTTTCTTGTGAACAACAATTTATCAATCAATCAAATCAAAATCAATCAATCAAAATTTCAAATCTTTATTTACACGTTTATCAATTTCACCAAATAAAACTAAGTGAATTGAATTCACCGTAAAACGCTATGTATTCGAAATGTAGAACACGAATTTTCATCTCCGAAAACTCAATTCACAAACTTCATTTCGGGTGGAATTCAGAACACCAACATTTCACATTCGGAATGAGCAAATCACTAAAGTCATTTTATGCGGAATGCAGAACATCAAAATTCACTTTTGTTGCTCGAATTCACAATAAGTGAAATGCAGAACATGAGTGAATTGAATATTTATTATTCTCATATTTTTGTTTTCCTTTAAATTCTATCATTTGAAATTCCATGTGAACTATTATGTATGTATACATTGCTAAAGATAACACACAAAAGTTGTGTTTAATAGATTAAGATGTTCATTGCATTCAATAAATTTTAATATGCAATGCCCAATATCAATAATTTTATTGCTACGATACTATAACTGGTTTCGCGTATGTTGGTTTGGAAAACAAACAAATAAAATGTATATTTTGTGAATTTATTGATGTTTTTGTGATATCAAATTTTAGATTAATTTATTATATATGTAGGGCTAGGATTGCAATGCAAATGCGTATTTTTTTTTTTTTGAGAAACTTTAGAAACACAGGAAAAAAATAAAAACACGAATCAATCAATTTGCTTTAAAATGGCATTTTGCATATTTTACTATAAATGCATATAAATGCATATTTGTGCATATTTTCGAAAAACTAAATAATACTAAAGTAAAAAATGCACATACATACATGGTAATGGGCGCTCGGGGATTTAAAAATTTTATATCCGAAAATGATCATGCAACGTGCTTAGAACATGCAGTAGATAGAGTGGCAGAACAGATAAGAAGTAATTTTAAAAATGTAGATTTATTAATCTTAACTGGAAACAAAAATATTCTTAAAAGCAACATCTTGCGTTGAGCATTTTAAAGCAAAGTATCCCTCTAACCCTCTTCCAATTGTTTTTGAATTCTATTATTTATATTACACTAGCCGGCCCGTACTCGTGATGCTTCGCAAATTGTAAGTACGAATATTTTCTTAATATTAATATTAGCATATGAAAACATTTCTCAATGGGACTGAGCATATTTGCTACAAAAATATTAATTTTAGTTTATATGTATAACATACCGTATCGAATTTGATTCTCTTTTACACTTGACAAAAAAGAGCTTGTTCATGTTTGTGCATATTATAAATATAACAATATAGAATAATAAAATTTATTTCAAATAAACGGGTTGACTACTTTCTGAGATCACTCAACCCAAACTTTAAAATGGTTTCGCTTTTAAATAATAGTTCATGTGCACGGCACTGTAGTCAATTGAATGTCCATTTTTGTCACCCAAAATGCTATTGAGTGTATTCAAGTAACTTAAAAAATAAAATGCACGACTGGATCGCACAAACTTGCTCTTATGTAAAAGTACTTTGGAAGTTAAAATACATTTTAAAAATATAAAACTTGGATTTAATGAGATAAAAATGTTCAAATGTATGGAATTGCCGTCTGATTAATTTTTAATATTTAAGTAATTTTTTATATGACAAATTTCCTTAAAATTTTTCGAGAACAACATTTGGGATGCCAAATTTTAAGTATTAGGTAGTATAGATTTTAGAAATAGTTTTTTTTTCCAATATCTTTATATACAATATTATTTTAAACTTAAGGGGGCTCCTGTTGAAAATTTTTGGTTAAAATCGTTAGAGCTGTTGATGAGAAAGTTAAAAAATCAAAAAACGGTTCTATGACAGGTACCGTTAATAACATTTTGCCAGAAAAATTTTTTGAACCAAAATGTAGTCTATGTCCAATGTCTATAATATCACACCTAATTTTTTTTATCAAAATCGTTAAAACCGTTTCGAGATAAATAAGATTATGCATTACGGGTGTATGGGGGGAACCGTTAGTTTTGGAGCTAAAAAAAAATTTCAAGTTCTCCTCTAGGGATTCACCGAAGACCCTTAACTAACGAGATTGAAGAACATAGGTCTAGTGGGTAAGGCTTTAGAGAGAGGTAGAGACATACAGACATACGGACATACAGGCAAACAGACGGAATCGTCGGACCGACTCTATTCGTCTTCGCTATCATCGTAATGTCAACTTTGATCAAAATCTCGAGTTCGATTTTTTTTTTCAATGCAGAACTTGCCCTATAGTTATGTAGTACCTATAGTCCAATCAAATTAGTATTTTATATCTACAAAAAATACTGCGTCGAATTTTTTTTTTGTTTCTTAAAGAGTACCTATTGGAGAGTGTAAATCCAAAAAGTTCGAACAAAAAACGCCCTTGCGTTGTCCGCCATTTTGAAAAAGGCTTTGGAAAGCTTGAACTCGATTTTCTCGGCTCCTATCATATATAGAGCTGTATTTTTTTTTTAGGTTTGTACGTTAAAATATCTTCTTCAACTTTTGTTGAGAAAAAAATTTGAAACCTCTTTCCAAAAAAAAGTTATCGACGAAAAACTGTCGAGATTTTGAAGTAAAAAATGGCTTTTAACGTTTATCTCGCCTCATGTTCATCTGATCAAAAAAATACTTAAGTTGTTTTTTATAGATCACTTTATTTCCTACATTTTGGTGTATTTTAATTTTATGTGTGACAAAAACTGTAGGAAATATAACCTGTCAAAATGGCCAATAGCCTGCGAAAAATTTCTTACATATATCCGAAAGAAATATAATTTTGGTTCCGCAAAAATATATTTGGTTTTATTTTATTTCAAATCTATTTTTAAGCGCACTATTGAATACCTGTCAGTTTTTTATCATATCTCATATGCTTCGGAGCAAAAAAGTTTTAAATATGGGTGATTGTTTTATATGTGAAAAGCTATTTGGTAACGAAAAAGTTTCGGTGGTGAAAAAAAGGTGTAAGTACATTACAATCGTTTGCATTTAAAAGAGGTAATATCGAACATGCGCGTATGCTTGAAAACGTTGATAATATAACGGTTCATGTTAATTGCTGGAAAAGTTATGGAAATGAACGAATGGCTAAGGCAGAATTTAAGCGTCGGAGTGAAAGTTAGCTTCTTCCTCATTTTATCAACCGAATGATGCAAGCCAATTCGATTTCGAAAATAAATGTTTTTTCTGCATAGAAGAAATTGGAAGTTTTGAACAACAGACAAAACATCCAAAAGAGCGACGAAGGGTAAGTCACAAAGTTCATGACATCTTAACTCGTGATAAGATAGTAGGAAAACTATCAGATCGAAACGACATTTGTTCGCAAAACGTTATTAAACGTTTGAACGGTATCCCTGAAATTCTTATCGTTAATGCCCAGTACCATTTTGAGTGTTATCGGCGATTTATGTATCTCCCACCCCCGACTCTAAGTCAAATAAAAGGGAGACCAGTGTCGGAAAGTATTGATTCCGCCATGGAACGCATTTATACCTTCCTTCAAGAAAATTGTGCTGAGTGCCAATTCACACTCAATGAATTAATTGACCAAATTGGAAAAGAAAATGCACCAGATCGTCGTACCGTTAAAACGCGATTAAAAAACAAATACCAAGAGGATATATGTACTTATTTTGGATATGAACAAGCGGGAAACTATTGGTTGCTTCAAAAATACCGGTCATAAGTTGCTTGCCGAAGACTGGTATAAAAAAAAAAAATCTAGTCCTGAAGAGGAAAGGTTGCGCGTGATTCGAGAAGCTGCCGCTATTATCGTTGAAGATATGCGTTAAAGGGCTTACGACACAAATATGTACCCACCCACCGATAAATTGATGACCAATGCTGATGATCACGTACCGGAAACCCTTCGCGTTTTTTTATCCGAAATGATTTTAAAATCAAAAAAAGGTGATATCAAAATTTGGGAAAGAAAATGCACATCGATCGCACATTCCATTATATCTGCCATACGCCCTCGTTCGTTCGTTTCACCTGTTCTTCTTGGTATAGGAGCTTTTTTGTTCAAGAAATTCGCGTCTAAAAATTTAATAGATGTTTTATCCTCGGTAGGGTTTTCAGCATCTTATAGCGAAATAACCTTATACGAGGCTGCTTGCATTAGACGCCCTTCACGTGAAGCCACGCCTCATGCCTTCTCTCAATTTGTTTTTGATAACGCAGATTTCAACACTTGCACTATCGATGGGTATGGGACTTTTCATGTCATGGGTGGAATTCAATGTGGTGGTGTGGAAAAGAGTTTGAACTGTTTTTTTTTAAATTTCATAATGAACATAATCAAATTTGAAAATTTTCAAACGTGAGTAAATTTTTTTTTTTTTTAATTTTCGCAGGCTATTGGCCATTTTGACAGGTTATATTTCCTACAGTTTTTGTCACACATAAAATTAAAATACACCAAAATGTAGGAAATAAAGTGATCTATAAAAAACAACTTAAGTATTTTTTTGATCAGATGAACATGAGGCGAGATAAACGTTAAAAGCCATTTTTTACTTCAAAATCTCGACAGTTTTTCGTCGATAACTTTTTTTTGGAAAGAGGTTTCAAATTTTTTTCTCAACAAAAGTTGAAGAAGATATTTTAACGTACAAACCTAAAAAAAAAATACAGCTCTATATATGATAGGAGCCGAGAAAATCAAGTTCAAGCTTTCCAAAGCCTTTTTCAAAATGGCGGACAACGCAAGGGCGTTTTTTGTTCGAACTTTTTGGATTTACACTCTCCAATAGGTACTCTTTAAGAAACAAAAAAAAAATTCGACGCAGTATTTTTTGTAGATATTTCGAATTAATTAATTTAATTTGACTGGACTACTAATACCTATATCGCAAGTAAAAAGAGCCCACCCCCACATTGCTCAGCGATGTGACGATAGAATTAGAGAAACACAAAAAATATGTGTGTGTCAGGGATGGAAAATGAAATTTTTCAATTGTACTGAAATCTGCAATAAAATTGTACTGAAATGATATCAATTGTACCGAAAACGAATTTGGTATAAAAAAAATTAATAATTCAACTATTTAAAAGTTTTCCAAAGTATCTTAATAAAAAAAAATCAAAGCAGAAATGATCAGGTTGTCTTCTTATAAAAAATATAAATAAATATAAATAGCACCACAGAAAAAAATATTGGCGAAAAATTTTAGTTGAATTATTACGATGTTAAAGCTGTTTTAGTATGAAATTAAGTTAAAATGACAATTTTGTAAATTTTAATAATATAGCGTCATACTATCTCTACACACGGTTTGTATTTTAACGGTGCGCCATCCAAGTACTAACCGCGCGCAATGATGCTTGATTTCGCTGATCGATGGGAAGCGATGCTTTCATCAGAGCCAAGGCCGTTGACATATACCTATTTTATTTTTTTAGTATCATGCTATTTGTAAAAGCCCCAAAACGTCTGTTTACTTAGTTTTTTTTGCAAGAGCTATCATTGTTTTAGGTGTGTTCAGAAGCAACTTATTAAGAAAATTGCTTTAGTACGATACTAGTTAGAAAATGTTTAAAATTAAGAATCTGTTAGTAAGCTACTTTAATGTTAGAAAATTGTTAAGTAGTATCATACTAATACCTTAATAATAGGCTGTTTAAAATTTTGCGCCACTATCTTCATTTCAAAAGTGCATAACTATTGTATTGTATTGAAATGACGAAAATAAATCTTTTACTTGTCCATTTGTGCGGCACAAGCTTAAACAATAAAATTGAAATATAAAACAAAAATTTACAAATTCAATATCTTAAAAGTGCACAGCCGAAAAACCGCAATCTTATCCACAAGTTTACAGTTTAGTGTTTAGTTAACAAAACGATGCGATGTCTGAAAAAAAGCTGATCGATAAGGGCCAGAAAAGCAAGACGCCATTAAGAAGTGAAAAGAAAAAATTGGAAATTTTGAAATTGTACTGAATTGAGACGAATTGTACTTTTGTACTTGTACAAACTCAATTGTATCGAATTCGGTACAATTGTACCGAATTTTCCATCCCTGGTGTGTGTCGGTTAGTTAGATAAACTATACAATACAGAAAAATTGAATATGTAGAGGTAGGTAGGTAAGAGAAAAAACGTAACTATTGAGTGGAACAAATATTAAGAGAGAGAGAGAGAGAGTATGGGAATGGGAAGAAAAGAATATTAAAAATGTTGGAATGATAATGACATGAAACAAAGCAGCGACCTCGCGATTGTGATGAAAACTAATTCCTGGATAAAATAAATTCAAAAAGTTTATAATTTTATAATTTGTTTTTATTTATTTTTCAGGTTGTATGTGTAACTAAGAAGTGATTTTCGGCTTAAAATTTGAGCAACAATATTTACTTTATGAAGCAATGCTAATCCTTGTCGATTATTGTATAGGTTTTAAGATATGAGTGGTTGTATAAGTCTACTAATGAAAAAAAATGGATAAAAAATGTAAAATTAATAATATTTAAATTTGACAAATTATTAATGAAAAAAAATTACAGCCATAAACACTCTTATAACAATATAGAAAATAATAAAATTTATTTCAAATAAATCGGTTGACTATTTTCTGAGATCATGCGTTACAAACTTTAAATGGTTTCGCTTTTATACAGGGTGATTGGCATAAGGTGTGACAAAAAGCTAGGGCGTTGAGGTTGGACTTAGACAAGAAAAAAATCGTATGGGAAGAGGGGGTCTATTTTCCCCCGTTTAGGCGGGAGGGGCAATTTAAGAAAAAAATCACTTAAAACAGAAAAAAAATTATTAAAAAATAACGGTGATACCTACAGAGTAATGCTATAGCATTTTGAAAAGCCAGAAATACATTCTTTAATTTTGTTTTTAAATAAAGTTGTTCGAGTGAATAGTTTTTGAAAAATTAATTTTCAAAATCAAAATTTTGAAAAAATAAATTAAATTTTTTTTTTTAAACAATTTTTTTTCAAAATTTTACGTAATTAAGTATTATTTTTTTATTCAATATTCAATGCTCTTTTTAATTTTTGATCAAAAACAAAAAACCAGATGTCAAAATGTTTTGTAGTTTTTGAGAAAATCAAAAATAACAAAAACTACTTTTGTTCTAAGAAAAGCCTTTTATTTTAGTTTTTACGTTTTTGGATTCTTATGTAGGTGAATTTACGATTGAAAGGATTAACTTTCTTTTTACTATTCTTTTAATTATCGTCTTATAAGCATACAATAATGTGACAAAGTACTGGATTAACCATATTTCACACATTTTTTCATTGAGAACACCTGCGTGAGAGCATTGGTTTAAAATTGACCTGCCACTTTTTTATTATGGTGGGGTCGGCTTAGGTTAGGTTAGGTTGTTGGGCTGACAATTGATGTTGCTATTGTCACACTTAGATCAATGTAGATCCATTGTGTTACCCGTGAGTGTTATCACTCTTTCCTGATAAAACCTATGTATTCTATAAATCAGTCAAGCCATTTTGAGGCGTTGACGCAGTTCAATATGTGTATTCCTGAAATATTAGAAATATCTTCTAGATTATCAAAGAAGTAGCTACCGAGCCATTTCTTTCTCTGGTGGCATAGTGACGGGCAATGACAGAGAAAGTGTGACGTGTCTTCATGTACCTCTTCATCACCACATCCTCTGCATAGGTCATCTGTACTTAGTTTCATTTTAAATTTATGGTATTTCAATAAATTATGTCCGGTGATTATGCTCGTAAGAGAGCGAAGGGACTTCTTACTAAGTTGTATAATTTTGTCAGTTCTCTGCTTGTTAAAGCAGGGCCATATTTTCCTAGTAGTATCACAGGTGTCAAGTAGATTCCACCTTTCATTGGATTTCCTTAGGATTATGTCTGAAATTTTCTGTTTAATGTTACAGAGTGGGATGCTTACCATCTCTGCTTGACTAGCGTCGAGCGCTGATCCCTGTCTTGCCAACTCATCGGCATTTTCATTACCTTGTATGCCGCTGTGTCCCGGTACCCAGCAGAGTCTAATATTGTGCTGCGTGCCAAGAACCTTAAGCTCTTCGCGGCAGCAGGAGACAAGCTTCGATTTTATCACAGTGGCAGAAATCGCTTTTATTGCCGCTTGGCTGTCAATGTAAAAGGTGATATCAGCCCGTGGTATCGCCATCATTGATACCTGTCTAGCAGCTGTTGTCACTGCCAGGACCTCCGCTTGGAAGACACTGCTATGATCTGGGAGCCTAAGTGAGTTGTTTAGCTCAAGAGGTTCTGAGAAAAAGCCTGCACCAACACCTGTGTCCATTTTGGAGCCATCAGTATAGATTGCTATTTCTGATTCACTGGTGTAGGGTTGGTTGTTCAGCCATTCTTCTCTGCTTTGGAAAGGCAGTTTGGAATGGTTTATAAAAGTCAAGCTCGGGTGTTGTATAATCTGTAATGATACTATCACCCAAGTATTTCTGAAGAATTTGAGCATGTCCTATTGCACTGTTTTTCCAGGTATTAGTCTGGCTTAGCCTTAAGGCGCTATATGCTGCGGATTCTTGTACGAAAAGGTCTAGGGGTTTCAGGTTGAGTATCGCCTCCAACCCTGCAGTTGGTGTGGATCTCATGGCACCCGTAATCCCAATGCACGCGAGTCTCTGTACTTTTGCCAGAGTTTTGAGGTTTGTGCTTTTTTCCGTTGCATTCCACCATACCAAATTACCATAGGTTAGTATTGGTCTGATTATCGCCAAATACATCCACCTGATAATTTTTGGACTAGGTCCCCAGGATTTCCCAAAGATTCTGTTACAGGAGTAGAATGCAATCATTCCTTTTTTCGCTCTTTCCTTAGTGTTAAGACTCCAGTTTAATTTCCTATCTAGAATCACACCAAGATACTTTGCATGATCTGAAATCTTCAGCGGGGTGCCTTCAATTGAAGGTATTCTGAAGTTTGGTATTTTCCTTTTATTTGTGAAGAGGACTAATTCTGTTTTTGACGGGTTAACCATCAGGCCGCACTTTCTAGTCCATCTATTAACCTTAGAAAGGGCGTATTCAATCTGTTCACTGATAGTGGGTAAGAATTTACCTGTAGCTAATAACGCAAGATCGTCAGCGTAGGCTACTATCTTTACACCACAGTGTTTTAAATTAATGAGAATTGTGTTCATAACCAGCACTCAAAGGAGTGGTGAGAGAACTCCCCCCTGTGGGGTGCCCCTGGATGTGGACACTCTCATCTGTATCCCTGGGGTCGGCTTGGCTTAGGTGCATTTACGAAAGAAAGGATTAACTTTAAATAAACAGTAATTATGTATTTTATCTAAATATGCATGTATTTATTATTTAAATTGATTTCAAGATTCAGGAACATTTTTGTTCTTATTTCGCAATTGCATTTTTCTGTCACTAGTTAGGCGTGTAACGCTGTGGCATACTGCCCCCCTGCTTGGGCACACTATAGGATTTGGGGTACGTTCGAGGTTGGGTGTATGCAAAGTTTTGATTTAGAAAGTCATTTAGCGTTATCCAGAATGCACCGCGAGGAGGTAGACTTTCATTGCATTCCACGTCTGAGTCAGTCAATTCGTGTGTAGTCGGTGCCTTAGGGCCATTTGCTGATACGAAACTTAAATATTTATGTTCAACTTAAGCGCTTATGTTCTACTTTTTCCTCTACGTAAACTGTCACATAAGAATTTATGTGGAACATAAGTACTTATGTTCCGTATCAGCAAATGGGCCTTAGTGAGTCAGTCCGTGTTTTAAAATGTCTTAAAAATGTATATCAGTTTCATCAATGAAGTCATCATCAATAGTCTCATTTCTGTCGTGTTCGTAGAGTTAGTTGAGTTCTTCGTTGATGATCAGAAGTCTAGGTTGTTTTGGAGGAATTACATCCTCTAGATTTTCGCTTTGAACAGTCGGTGGATTAAAATTTTTTAAGTGTAATCCCACACTTTCGGCTCCATTGGCTGTGCATGGATAGACTTTTCTAATGTCTAATAAAAATTGCATTACTTGAGATCAAAGAATGACCTTCGTAAATATTAATTTGTATACCACATGTGCTTCAAAAAAAACAACGGTAAGAAATTCGATTGTTTGTTCGTTTTTTTAATGATCTAAGTAGGTATGCATACTTTGAACATAACAAATGCATTATATACAATTATATACACAAACATACGTATTAAGAAATTATATGAATTTGCTACAGCCGTATAGTAGTACCTAGGTTATATGAATTTTTTGTAATTAAATAATAAAATTTCTTTATTACATTGTAGCTGTTTCAATATTATCCTGAAATCCTCGACATTTTCTTTCTTTTAGCTAGGCCATTTGTTCGAAAACGGCAACAGAAGGCTATTGCTCGGATATTCTTCGAGAGTCTCGAGCATCATAATATGCTTTGGTTGATGTCATCTATTGCATCAGAGTTGGCTAAGGTACATTGCTTTTTAACAGCTCGTTTTTCTTCCTCAGTGTCGAATATAGATGGCTGCTTAGGTACTTCATAGTGCCACTTCTCCCGCAAAAACGATAGACCTGTCCACCATAGTTCTTGGGTTTCTAACATTGCAGGTGAGATGCCTCTCGATGCTAGGTCAGCTGGGTTGTGATCGGTTGGAATATGTTTCCACGCATCGCAGCTTGTGTGGCGTTGAATTTCTGCACCCCTGTTGCTGACAAAAGTTGTCCATTTGGACGGTTGTGCTCTAATCCATGCCAACGTGATCATAGAATCTGACCAAGCATATATTTTTTCGTTGTCTACATTGAGTACTTCTCTTGTGTAGCTTAGCAGAGATGCGAGTAAGGCAGCTGCACAAAGTTCAAGTCGGGGTAGACTGATTGTTTTTAGTGGAGCTACTTTGGTTTTTGAAACTAGTATGTGCATGTGGATATTGTCAGAGCTGTCAAGAACACGTATGAAGACTACTGCATCATAAGCATTCTCAGACGCGTCGCTGAAGCCGTGCAATTCCATACATGTTTGTGTGTTGTGTGTTGTGTGTTTTATCCACCTTGGAATTTTAATGTGTTGTATAGTAGGCAATTCTTTTCGAAAAGTTTGCCATTCTTGTTTTAAATCTGCTGGAATCGGTTGATCCCAGTCAGTTCCTCTGCACCATAACTTCTGCATCATAATTTTGGCCTTGATCACACATGGTGCAATCCAGCCAAGTGGATCAAAAAGTTTGGCAATCGCTGATAGCATCGACCTTTTGGTTACTTCTTCAGTGTCGTGTTTAATATTTTGAAACGAAAACGAATCTTTTTCTGGATGCCATCTTATGCCTAAGGTTTTAACATGATCTGTTGATCCAAATGGAAGTTCAAAGCTTATCTCACAATCTTTCTTGGGTAGGTCTTGTAAGAGATCTTTGCAGTTGGACGTCCACTTCCGAAGCTTAAACCCTGCAGAGGCCAAAAGATCGCGTGCTTCCTCGCGTTTTATACGAGTTTTATCAATGGAATCTCCTCCACTAATAAAGTCATCAACGTACATATCCTCCTTGATGGCTAGAGCTCCTTTTGGATATTTGACAGCCTCATCTTCAGCGGCTTTGTGTAAAACACGGATGGCCAAGTAAGGCGCACACGCCGCCGTGCCAAAAGTGACCGTTTTTAGTTTGAAAACCTTTGTGGGCATATCAGGGTTTTCTCTCGACAGAATAAGCTGATAATACTGATCTGGTTGTTTGACGGCAATCTGTCGGTACATCTTCTCTATATCAGCAGTCATTGTAAATTGATGTGTTCGCCATTTTAAAATTATATCAACTATGTTTTTTTGTAATTTAGGACCGATCATCAGGTGTTGATTTAGGGATGTCCCATCATGAGTTTTTGCAGCTGCGTCAAAAACGACTCTTAGTTTTGTGGTGGAACTAGATTCTTTGAACACAGCATGATGGGGAAGGAAATAATGATAGGGTGATTTCAAAATTGAACCATTTATCTATATTTACTTCTTCCATATGATTTAGGCTAAGATACTCCAGCTGTGGCTCCTTTTTAAATCGTCGTTCTAGAGATGAAGAGCGCCTCATTGCATTGCATTGGATCCAAGTTCGGGATAAAATCATCCTAGGAACGGAAGTCCAACTTCATATCGTCCATCTGGCAGACGTTTGGTAAATTCCAAAAAATCCTTTTCGCAGGTGGCATCTTCATCTGTCGGTTGAGTCACGAACGGAGTTTCTTCAACTTCCCAAAACCTTCGGATTTGCTTATCGAGATCGACGTGTTGAAAAAAGCTGCGGATGGTTTTCGGAATTGTCTCATGAATTTTACCTAAAACAATCCATCCAAAATGGGTGTTCTGAGCAATAGGTGCGATTTCATGCTCATTACGAACTATCTCCGGTAAAACAGACATCTGCACCGAAAAGTATGTCGATTGGAGCGGGAATACGAAAGTTGGGGTCTGCCAACTGTAAATTAGCAAGGTGTTCCCAATTGTGAAGTACCATTTTGTGGGCCGGAAGAAAGCCAGTCAATGACTTGAGAATGAATGCGTTGGTTGTGCTTTCAAAAATTGAATGTTTGGAAGCAAACATTAGTTCAACGTAGTTTTGACTGATGCCATTACTAACTTTCCCTAACCCTGATACCTTAACATGTGTGTGGTGTCGTGTTAAATTGAGTAGTTTTGCTGCAGGTTCGGATATAAAGGTAGCATCTGAGCCAGGGTCAATTAGGGCTCGTAGGTCAGCAAATTTCCCCTCTCCAGACTGTACCTTCACAATAGCGGTTGCAAGCAAAATTTTTGTTTCGTCGAGTTGTGACGCAAAAAAATTGTGTCGAGTGCTGAAATTTGATGTACTATTACCTGTGGGCTCAAAAGCAGAAGCGTTTGGGTTAACGGCTAAATGATCATTCCGAGGTTAAGTGTTACACGTGCCGCCAATAAAAACATAATTTAAAAGGTTCGTCGCACTTTGCACCGAACCTCATTTCCGTTATACTTACAGATATACCTACTTTGCATTTTTTCCACGGAATCAGTTAACATATTTTTCTTTCCAAATATCATTTCACAGAATTATTTTATTTCATTTATGCAACTCTGCAACACAAATCAATTTTTCCATAGAATGTAATTTTTGCAAGCGTTACATATTTCATATACATTGCTAGGTTTAATGCTTTATTAAAACACATTGTTACTTTAGTCTTAAGATAGATTCGATTCAATAAAGATTATTTTTTTATTCAAAATAAGATTTATTCATTTTTAACTGTTAAGCTACATATTTGATTTTGTGATTGGGTTGGTGTAAAAAAGTTGAATTTTGTGTTGAGTTGGTTTTGTTAGAAAACAAATTCTGTGTGTGTGATGAATTGTTGTGTAAAAGCGTGTTGTGTTTCTGATTGCAAAAGTAACAACTACGGTTACTTAGGCAATTTCGTGTTGTGTGACTGTAAGCAAGACAGGGGCCGTATTACTGCTTCAGTGACGAGTGATTGAGTCCCATCAGTGATCGAATGAAAATGTCAAATTGGAGTAATTTATTGCTCAATAACGTAAGCGGTAATGCCAAACTCAAATAATTCAGTCACGTATTACTCGATAACTGATTCGGTAATTCGGCCCCAGTTCTCACAAACCCCAATCTGACGAACAGCTTGTTGTTTTTGAGCATAATCCATAGCTAAAAATTGATTACATTTTCTAAGAGATTATTGGCCCTGCTTGCAAATTTGACACACGTATAACGTATTGCTGCGTATTTGCTTGTGGTTTTCTATGCGTTTTAGCATAAAAAGCTTTGGCTAAAACGGATGGCTTTCTCACTGGCTTGGATTCTGCATTTGAACTCCCTTGCTGTACGATAGCTTCTAACGTTCTGAAACGGGATTTAAGAAAACCAGTGAAATCGGAAAAGGTAGGAAGGTTTTTATCATGCCTAGCTTTTCTTCCCACAATTTTTGCATTTTACTAGGTAATTTTTGAAAAAGAATATAAATTAAAATTGTATCCCAATGTTCCACTGGCAATTCCAAGTTTTCCAGGGCGTGAACAACTTCGGTAGTTGTATCTAATAAATTTTTAAGATTTTCTAAAGACTCTTTAATCTGTGAGGTTTGACCAAAAAGAACTTTAAGATAGGAGTTTACTAAAACTCTCTTATGGTCGTATCTCTCTTTAAGTAAATCCCAGGCCTTTTGGTAATTTCCTGTACTGAGGTCTAAATGATGTAAAAGTCGTTCCGCCTCACCAGTCAAACTTTCCTTTAAAAAATGCATTTTTTTGAATTTCATTCAAGCTTGAATTATTATGCACAAGAGAATGGAAAATGTCATGGTAAGAACGCCATGTTGTATAAGAACCTGAGAAAGTTGGAGGTTTAATAGCAGGAAGCTTAAGGACATTATTATGTGGAGCCTGTGTGGTTGCTGGAGGCAATAAAGCGGGATTTGTAGCAAGAATTGTCGGCGAAGTTGGAGCAAGAGCAGGTGGAGTGATCTTGTCAAGCGCATAAATCAAATCACTCTTATATTCCAGATACTTGTCGCGAATCTGGTCAAATACAGCTATCATATCTTCCTTTTTAAGTTCCTCCTCAAGCTTTTCCCCACTAACAATTTCCTCATGATATCTTTTGGCATTGACTAAATTTTCTTCCAAAAGTTCTAGGCGCGTGTTCAAATAGTTGACAGTACGCCGAGCTTGGCCTGTCTTTTTAAAATTTGTGAAGTCACGTTCTATTTGTGACAAAACTTCATTTTGAAGCTCCCCAAACGACATTGTGCACTTTTATTTATGAAATGTAATAAAAAAAAGACTAAAAAAATACTTTAAAAATAAGGACTTACTTAGTGTGCCTTCAGTAAAATGGTGATGAATGTGTTGTTGTTGGTTACGCGTCGCGGGAATCCCGATTTGCACAGCACAAATGTTCAATTTATTTTAAAATGAATTTAATTTAATGTGAAACTGAAATTGAAATGTGAATTATATATATGTATATGAACATATAATTATATAATGTACTTTGTACTTATAATTTTCACTTTTAATTAAATGTCAAAAAATCAAAATTTACACACACACTTTTTTATAGTTTTTCTTTTGTGTTGTATATATTTTATTTTAGGGCTCAAAGTACCAATGTTTTTGTCCAGCGCTGGTAAAATTTTGGTTTCCAATAAAAAATGAAGATAACTCGACTTTTGTATTACGTTATAACGTTTTATTTAAATCTTAAATACCTAACCGGTGTTGTGTCGCTTACAGTTCTCGAAAGAATGTCTAATAAAATAAATAAAAATGCTCTTTCAACTTTTATGAAGGTTAAAACATGACTTGTATAATTTAGTTGCATTTGACAAGAAGTGTCATATAGATTATTAATTTTCTATGTTTTTAAGGCTTATTCACAATTATTATTTTATTGGTATAATAAAGTTCATTGATTTAAATAATAAGTAAATTTACAATAAAAAAAATTGCATTATATATCAACAGATTGAGTTGCTTTTGGTTTGTTTATGGGCAGCAAGAATAAACTTTAATTTTTGTTACCGCCGCCACCGCTCTCATAAGCACTTACATACAAATATTGTGTTTGGTATCTAATTCATGTAGCCAATCTATTTAAGATCTATTTAAGATGGCAATCAGGAATGCTTAAGCATCAATGACAATAAAATGCACGACTCGATCGCACGAACTTGCTCTTATGTAAAAGTACTTCGGAATTTAAGATACATTTTATAAATATAAAGCATGAATTTCAAATGAAATTTCCGTCTGATTTCTAGAAAAGTATGAATTTATGCAAACAAACTTTAAAATTCAAAATGTAGGAATTAAAATACCTTTTGCAAATGGTACGGCTTTAAAAATATTTTCGTTTTTATTTTTCTGGAGGTTCAGCTAATGCGGAGAAACGTTTTCATTTAAATAACGACTTGAGAAAGCTCATAAGCCTTAATGATACATTTCTTATTAGGGGTGATTTCAACTGCAGGCACAGAAGTTGGGGTTGCTTAAGAGCAAACACTAGGTATCCATTTGATATTTTGTACCCTCCCAATTCAACTTATTACCCTGCTAATAGTAGATCAAACCCATCAACTTTGGATTTGTACCTGACGAATATGTCCAATCTTTTCAGCCAACCTATGGTCTTAAACGAGTTAAGCTCAGATCATTTACCAGTATTAATTAAATCCTTAAGCTCACCATTGCAAAGTCAAAATTACATTTTAGATATCAAAAATGCAAATTGGAACAAATATAAAAAAGAAATGCGAGCTAGGTTAACAGATTTCCATGCACCTTTAAATAACATAGTAACTGAAGAACAAATAGACCTAAGTATTTCATGTTTTACGGATGCTGTACACAAAAGTATTGAACAGGCAATTCCTAAAAAGCAAATTCGTTATAGCAGTGCAAATATATTACCTCCTAAAATTCTTGAACTAATAAAAGTTCGTAATAGCAATCGAAGGAAATGGATGCGAACAAGAGAACCCTTCTACAAAAATGAAGTTAAAATACTTAATGTTTTGATAAAAGATTCAATTTCAACGTATCGAAATCGTTCTTGGAATGAGAAACTCCAGAGCTTAGACAAAGGAAGTAAACCATTCTGGAACATAGTTAGAATAATTAAAAATAAAAACACACTCATTCCAGCTTTGAAACTAGGAAGCAATTTATTGATTTCTAGCAGTAAAAAGGCTAATGTCCTCGCAGAAAATTTTTTCGATAACCATTCGGTAACTAGCGGTACTCCTTGTAATACCACAGTTGAAACTGTGGTCAGTGACTCAGTCAATATTATTAATTCAAGTTCTCCTATTGGTGCTCTGGAAGACGTTACATTTGAAGACGTCAAAAATGTCCTTGTTAATCTCAAAATAAGAAAATCTGCTGGATTTGATTGTATCAAAAATGTGTACCTAAAGAATTTGCCAAAATCAGGTATTAAATATTTACAACTTCTTTTTAAGGGTAGGTCTACCTCAGAAGCAAACTCAAATCTCATGTAAAAACGTGTACATGTATTGGTGCACAAATATGGCTCTGTTAGTTAAGAATTTTTGTGTTAAGAAAATAAATTTAGCTCGTCTCGTCTCTTCAGGATACCTCTTTTTTCGCATCACGCATAGAGATAGAGAGAGATGGAATAGAATATCAAAAAAAAAAATAACAGAAAACGGGAACAAGGCACGAGTGGCAAGCTGGCAAGCCGCACAGGCAGCGCACAAGCATTTGATTTTGAATTGACTCGGATTGCGCACAAGATAAATGAAAGTTTTTTTTCCTTTTGTATTTTGGGTAGAAAAAATAATTTTTCGTGAATCGTGATTGTTTGAGGTTTAGGAAAGGCAAATTGAGTTTTTTGCATTCAGCGCTCACAATTAGACACAATAATAGACGGTTTGTTTTCTGTTTTATTTTTGGTTGCAGGTGAATTGAAACTTTTCGCATTTATGTAGGTAGATAGCGTTTTTATTCTTTGCGTATTTATACACGGTTAATCTGTTGGTTCTAGGACTTTTACTTTTCAGGATATTTTAAAAAATAAAGAAAAGGGAGCACAGATTTAGACATTAGGAACCCGGGAAATTTGCTCTGATATTCATAATTTATTTTTAATGTAGACAATTAATTTTAGGAAAAAGTTCACAATTCAAAAATTGCTCAACTAAAAAAATTATTAAATTTCCTAACCCAAGTAAAAATACACTTTCAAAAGTAATAATGGTAACTATGTACCCATACCTATAAATGTTCTTTTGAGTCTTTTTCAAAGGGCTGTAACTCTGCGAAAAGTGGTCGTATTGGGATGAAACCAAAAGCGTTTTAAATATTTCTTTTTCTTGTTTCAGAGTTTCTAAAAATAAACAATATCCATAGTTAAACATTTAAAATTTTTATTTTTTAAATAGCTTCATTGTCTTGAGATTATTTATGATTCAATAAAATTAATAAGTGCAAAAAAATATAGCCTCAGATTAAAAAGTGGTTCCGTCTTTGACCACTTATTTACATGTACTTAAAAATTGACAACATAAAAGGTAAATTGGGCAGTTTTGAAAACATGAATAAATTCGTTATAGATAATGGATTCTTTGAAACAATTTATGGAGATACATAATTGATTTTTTACAATTGACCGTTCATTTAAGAAAAGTGGAAAAGTGTTTTTTAAACAAACAGATTATCAATTTTGAAATTGGTTGATCAAACCATTCGTTTATTATCTATTGTTCCTGAATATTATGTACCTAATCATCAAAATAAAAACAATGATAACAATTTTCATAGTTTTGCATTTGTTACATATCTTAGACTTGAAGTCCCTATCAGCGTTACCACTTCCGGAAAAAAATCGAAGGAGATTTGAAGAAAAAAGTGAAGTAAATTGGGAAAAATCGAAGTAGATTCTAACATGACTTTTTACTTGCTTTTAGACAAATTTGAACTGGGAATTTTCATAAGTTGACATAACAACACAAAAGAGTAATGATTCCGTCTATCTGCAACTCTGTACCTCAATCTGCAGCTTAGAGGAGAAATTGAAATGGTTTGTTTTACTTTAGCTCGGTTCCTTCCATACAGCCATTATGAAATATTATAATTATTTTGAAAACGGCTCTCATGCTTTTTTTTTTAAATTATGTATAGATAACTGTACCAACAATGCAGTCCACACTTTGGTAAAAAATAAATGTTATTATCGGTACCTGTCATAGAACCTTCTTTTTATTTTCTACTTTTTCATTTGCGACTCTTCCGATTTCGATCAAAATTTTTACATCGCAGATTCTTTGATTTTAAAATAATATTGTATACGAGTACGACAAATGTTTTCCTAAAATGTATACTTTTAAATACTTAAAATTGTCAATACATTTCTTTAAATTTTAAAGAAAATTGTGTACAAAAATTTAATTAATAAAACATTCTTTTATAAAAAATAACATTTAAATTACTATATTTAAATATAGTTTAATTTTAAATTAAAAACACATATGCTAGCGAAATTTTTATACATAGGATTCGTGTACACATCAGTGTGTTGAGTTCCTATGCTTTTATTGGGGATTCAATCCCTAGAATCACGACGTATTTATTTCGGTGTAATGCTTGTCAGAGATTTAATAAATTATAAAATCAATTGTGCTTACTTGCTTTCGTTGATTGGCTTTCATGTTCCTTTTCGTGAATTACGTAATAATCGTTTATTTTGTGTACCCTTTAATAGGGTCAATTATGGAATCAATGAACTCTTAACTCGCTGTTTAAGACAAGCTAATTGTGTTTGTAATGCTATTGATTTTAATTTATATTTAAGTAGGGACTGTTTTTAAAAAAATTGTTATTAATAATAAACTTCGGTGGTTAATGTTAATTGTACATTCTAGTTTTGTTTAGTTTTATTTATTATTATTTATATAAATTTACTATTGTTCTAAGTAGTCTTTAAGAGCTGTGTCTCTGCTTGATGAATAAATAAATAAAAAAATGCTGGTGTGCCCCAGGGGTCCGTTTTGTCTCCGACAGTTTCTGAATATTATTCCGCTTAATTGTTTTGCTGACGACAGTAACCTCAGCTTTTCATATTCGTTTTTAGATTCACATCCTTGTCCTTCGGATGTGGACTACCAACGGCAGCGTATGATAAGCTCATTAAATTCTGATCTTGATAGCATTGTCCAATGGGGAATCAAAAAACGTATAGAATTTCAAGCTTCGAAAACTCAATGCTGTTTGGCACTTGCATTGAGGAAACTGAACAACTCTCTGTGCTCGGTATGTGCATTACAGACCACCTTGTATGGAATGATCACATATTCGACGTGGCCAAAAACGCTGCCAAGTGTTTAGGTTTCCTTCGACGTTGCAAGAAATTTTTTACACCTACTAATCTGGCTGTAATCTATAAGGCCTATATGCGTCCAAAGCTCGAGTGCAATTCCCACTAGACAGGTGCTCTAAAACCCCTCTTTAGTCTCTTGCACAGAATTCAAAAGAGAGCTCTAAAAATTATAGGCGGCCGCTGTCTAACTGAAACATTTGAATCTCTCGAGCACCGCCGCAATTTTCATAAACAGTGCTCTAGTGAAGTAGCCAGTTGCGTTCTCCCCCTCAAACAATTCAACCGTAATACCCGTACTTCTAGGACTGCTCATCATTTTCGCCCAATTTCGGACGTATAGTGATTCTTTTTTTTAGCCGCACTACACGAATCTGGAATGCTTTACCCGGCACAATATTTCCCACTCATTGTAATGTGCAGACATTAAAAACCAATGTGTATCGGTATTTCCTTTCTCATCCTATCCTACTTTCCTAATTTCTTGCACTGTGTTTAACATTTTAATTTTATTCATAACCCCTTGACCTTGAGTGCGCGTTTAATATAAAAAAAATACTACCTAGAGTGAAATAGAGAAAAAGAAGTAGATTTGGACTTTTTTTTATAAAATTGAAGTAGGTTGAAACAGAGATTTTTAAAATGAGGTAGATTTCAGTATTTGGCTGATGGTGCGAAGTAAGAAGTAGATTTTAAATATTTTGAAAAAAAGAACTATATCTACTATAATTGAAGTTAAATGGTGCCACTGGTTCCCATTAGCTGAAACAAATTTTGTAGAAAAAGTTTGTCAATTTTATTTCCAATAACATCATTATATTTTAATTTTACTTTGTATACTAATATACTAATTTTAAGCTTCTATTTTATTAAGCAAAAACTAAAAATGCATTTTATATAAAAACTGATCTTATTAAACAAAAAAAAACGAATTTCATTAAGTCATTTCGAAATTATTCACAATTTGTCAACTACCAACGTAACAATTGGTGGTCGTAAGTAAAACGTGTTAGAAAAAAATGTTGATTGGCAGATATGTACAGATAACCGGCTAAGCTTTAATAAAAACGAACTTAATATTAGTTTTTCAAACATGTCAAAATCTTCATCGAAAAAAAAAACAAAAAATGTGCTCTTATTTTTATATCATTGCTTATTTTGACACCAACAACATTATTGGAAAACTAATACTTGTTTTTTTTTACAAATTAAAAACTAAGTGATAATGAATATATGAACATATGTACATATGTATAGGTACTATATAAAGGTCGTTCTTATTAGAACTAGGCCAGATTTGCCTATTGTCCTTTGTTAAAAACTATCTCATTTCGATATTTTCAACGAAATTACATCATGTGGCATGAAAACGAAGTAGGTAGTACATATGTATGTATTTTCTATTTGCTTAATTTTTATCAATTTTTTTTGCTTGAGTTTTTTGTTTCCTTTGTTTGTTTTTGGAGGCAGTTGTTGCAAAAAAATATTTATAGGTATGTACAAAATAGATTTGCACAATAAAAACACAACAGAAAATAACTGTAACGAGAGTATTATCTATCACCATGACATATCGAAATAAAGGAGACAACTCTTCCAATGTAAAACCATAAACATAAAAGAAGCGCACTTCCCATATTCTTTGTATATACATACGTTCACCATTCTTCTACCAGTGGAATACGTCACCACCGAAAACAAAAAGTGATCGAATTTTCCTTCTTAACTTATTTATATAAATATGTACATAGGTATTTAGATTAATAGATACCTGCATAATATTGTACATAATATTTTGGCGCCATCCACTTGCCATATCCCTTGGTTGTCGCGTTCGCTTACAGTGAAATGCAATTTGCGTTCATTAACAGGATTAACATGTACTAATCTAATATATTTTTGATGCATCCATTACCTACCTACGCAAAATTAAATCAAAACAATCCTTACGATACCAAATCAATACAAGGCGTTGCACCTCTGCTTTACCTATGAACCTACTTATCGAAAAAAACAACACAAAATCTATTGTAGATACTTATATGTAACGGGTAATTTTTTTGAGGTTAGGATTTTCATGCATTAGTATTTGACAGATCACGCGGGATTTCAGACATGGTGTCAAAGAGAAAGATGCTCAGTATGCTTTGACATTTCATCATGAATAGACTTACTAACGAGCAACGCTTGCAAATCATTGAATTTTATTACCAAAATCAGTGTTCGGTTCGAAATGTGTTTCGCGCTTTACGTCCGATTTATGGTCTACATAATCGACCAAGTGAGCAAACAATTAATGCGATTGTGATCAAGTTTCGCACTCAGTTTACTTTATTGGACATTAAACCAACCACACGAATGCGTACAGTGCGTACAGAAGAGAATATTGCGTCTGTTTCTGAGAGTGTTGCTGAGGACCGTGAAATATAGATTCGTCGCCGTTCGCAGCAATTGGGTTTGTGTTATTCGACCACATGGAAGATTTTACGCAAAGATCTTGGTGTAAAACCTGTTACGGTAAAAATTCACCGCAACAATCTTCATTCTTTCTATTTCCTTTTCCTTGCATCCTTCCGATTTTCCTTTTTAATTACACAGGTGTTCGTTTTGCGATAGTGCGAGAGAGCAGGGCGGCCATGGTCCATCAGCCAGTGGTTCTCTCTCTCAGTATCGTAAAACAAACAAATCGTCGACGAGTACTGGCAGACGGGCGGTCTGTTTCATGGGTTTCAATTCGAAAACGTTGAAGACACTTGGTCTTTAAACGTAGATGTCGCTCTTAAAGGAGAACTGCCGAGTGCCCAACCTAAAACTAAAAACTAAAAATTACTTATTTGTAAAAGATGGAACGTTAAGTGTGAGTTCCCAAACTCCCCCTTGTCTGAGTTAAAGCCAATCACGACCTTTTGAGTAAAGTTATTCAACTTGATCGATTCCTCTTTCTTTTGCTTTCCTCTCAAATTATTATTATTGTTAGAAATCCGGTGGGGACGAATGTGCGCGAGTGCTTATTAATTCTACTTTAGGTTTTAAAGATTTTTTTTCTATCAGCGCAAAAACTGTGGGGATAATTGTGAACTAACCAAGGAAACGTCGTGACCTGGAAGGAAATTCCAGCGGGCGGCGAATTCCATGGAAAGTTCTAGAGAAACTGACTTAAAGAGAATTTGCGAGTAAGCAGGATCGCCATATTTCGACACCAAAGGCTCTTCAGCAAACTTGCGGAGATTGGCTGTCGATGACGTGATCGAAATTCGCGATACCGAATTGGCTGAAAGCACGAGGGTATGGGGCGAAATTTTGAGCGGCTATCCAGGAGAAAAATCTTGGAAGTCACTCTAATCTTGATTATTAAAGAAGTGAGAGCTGAAAAAGAAAAATCTTGAAAACCAGAAGGGAAATTATATAAGTGGAAAAAAAAAGAAGTTTTTTTTGAGAAAAAAAAAGAAGGTAGAAATTAAAAAGATAAGATAATATAGTGGAAGTGAAAAAAAATACGGAGGACAAACAGGTGGAAAGTTACTAGGAAAAGATAAAGGAAGAGGAAAGCGAGGAAAAATTATCGGAAGGAATATTTTTGAGAAAAAAAAAAAGCTAAGTACCCTTTTGTTTGCTTGTGTTTTTAGAAAATTTGTCTTTTTATCATTTGTCTTGATTGGTTTTTAACTGCATTACGTTCTTTTCCGAAAATTGCGGAAATCGCGACCCGTTAATATCCGTTGTGCTTCTGGGAACCAGACCTTAACGGTCCATCTTATTGTTTTAATTCGTTGTATTTGCTTGAAAAGATCCTGGGTTTTAATCCTACAAGTAAGGTTTCCCAGGCAAATAAATCTTTAAAAATTCAAAAAATTATCTTTCATTTTCATTCAACTCATCATCGTTGTTTATTTTCGCTCCAAAGGTTTGCAATTTCCTTTTTCTTATTTCAGGAAAAAATTGCTGGCGCCCTTTTTATTACGCAGTAAGTATGTCACGGTAAAATTTACCGCGACAAAAATCACTCTTTCAAGCTTCCAAAGTCCTTGTTCCCACCTTTTCCATTTATTCTTCTCCCCCCTACAGGTGTTTGTTTCAATATACTGAGAGAGAGAAGGGCAGCCTTGGTCCATCAGCCATCGGTTCACTCTCTCAGTGTCTTGAGAAAACAAAATTTTTAACTAATATCCATAAAATGGTTGATGGTCGATGATGAAAACACCACAGACGGGCGGTCTGGGTCGATCCAAAAGAGCGCGGGCGACAACTAGTCCCCGAGAGTGAGAAGTGACTCGTAAGAGAATGGCTGAGTGCCCAACTGATTTTCAACAACTTTCTGAAAATGATTAATTACTTAAACTTGATTTTGTTAAAAATGGAACGCTATACGCTTATCCCTAATCCCCAAATCTAACAAAAGTCCACCGAAGTAGTTTTTGTAAATCGCGTGTAAGAAAATAGCTGCCAATTTTTCCCTCCGAAATGTTTATAGTTATTGGTCATTAAGTAATTCGCTCCGTGAGTTTTCTCTTTACTTTTATCAAATGTTTATATGTAGAGTTTGGAGGGGACAAATGTATTCAAGAAATCGAAATTTTGAATGGTTCACGATTTGTTTTTTTTGGTTTTGCTTTCTCTCAAAAAAAAATAGGGGGAAAATGACTGAATGCGTTCATTGAATTTGCCGCCCCTGGCAGTAAAACCAGCGGTCGGTGAATTTAACGAAGGCAGCGCAGAGCAAGATTTAGTGTGCGTGTAAGCAGGACCGCTGGCTTTCAAAAACGAGAGCGCATCTCAGCAAATTAGCTGAATGTGGCTTACAATGACGTGATTGAAATCCGCGGATTCCAATTGGCTGAAAGCACAAGGGTTAAAAGTTAAGAAGGTCCGAAGAGACATCGAAAAATCTGGACGGACACTTCTTAACTGGAGAGCATACTGGAAAGAAGAAATAATTTTGAGAAAGTGATAGCAAAGGGAAAGAAATTGTTGAAAATTCAAAATTTGTTCGTGAAAAAGATTAGAGAAATTGGAGAGGAAAAGTAAGGAGAAAAGACACGAAGGAAGAGAAGAAAATCATAATAGAGTTCTGGAGGAAGGAAATTTTGGCAGGAAAAGATAAGTAGAGTGGTTATAATTTATTTGGATTCATAATTGTTTTTTTTTGCGTTAATCGAAACTTTTTTTTGGCTTAAATTTAGTATATAAAACGGTTGACTTTTGTTCCGTAAAAATTTTTCCTGAAATTACAGGACGCGCGACCCGTTAATTAAATCTGTTGTTCGTTCGGGACAAAGTAATAGCGGTCCATTTTGTTCTGTTCAATAGTAACGTTGTTCAATAATTTGATTGAAAAGATTTTGGGTTTTTACCCTATACTTTATAAAGGTTTCCCAAACAATAAACCCCTTTTTAACTTCCCTTGTGGGAGCATAAAAATTTGTTTTATCTTCTTTAAAATTGCTTTCACCGTCGGTTCTGCTCCGAAGGTTTGTAATTTCCTTATTTCAAAAAAAATTACTGGCGCCCTTTTTAACTTTCAGGTACTACGCCCCTGCGGCAATAAATATTACAGAATTAAAATATTCAATCATTTTATTATCCTATTTTATTCATCTCATAGCATAATTAATTGGTTGAACCCACCCCTTTCTCTGAGCTAGTCGTGGTGGTAGCATCCCAATCGCTACCTGTTGCACTCGGTTCGAACATAGTTTCGTTTGTTTTTTTTTCTTCATTCTCTTTAGCTTGACATTCGTCTTACAAGAAACAAATTATCGTAGTTAAGTTGTTTGCGTCGCGCGCGTTGGTCGGTGGTAAATTTAATAACCCAATTGAATTAAAATAATAATATTTTATATTGTTCGGTTCGCGGATTAAAGTGCAACAAGTACGCCACTGGGGCGACTAATCGTAATAAATCACATATTTTTTTTTATATCATTTTGATATCATACATATCACCCTTAAATATTATAATTAAATTTTCCAACCCCCATTGTGAACCCACCCCAACTGCTCTAGCCGTGGTGACAGCATCCTACCCGCTGTCAGCTGCACTTGTTTTTTTTGTTTTTGTCAAGTGACATTTCATCTTTCTCCTAATTCGTGGTGGTTGTTGTCGCGCCGTCGCAGAATTTATTTCGTTGTTTTTCTTTAATAAATCATATCAATAATAATCTTTTAATCCATTTCCGCGATCGCGATTAGAAAATCAAGTGTAGCAAATTGGCGCCCAACGTGGGGCTTTGTGAAAATTGTGTACTTGCAAAAAAAAAAAATCCCTGAAAACCTTGATCTTCTGTGGTATTCGTTGTTGTTGTTTTAGGGAAGTGCTGTATTCTTAATATACTCGTATATATGTACATATATTATTATTTGAAAGATCTTTTACTTTCGGTTGTGTTTTGTTCTTTTTTCAGAAAAATAAATTATAAAATTGGCCTAGTTTCGTTTTTTTTAACAAATTGTGCAGAGGAGCACCTACATACATATACCTAACCTACATATATACATATACCTATAAATCGGAATTGGAAGTGTTTTTTAATTGCTAAATTGTGCAGAGGAGTACCAATATAATCGCCATATATACATATATATTGGAAATAAGTGAGTTTTCTCTTGTTGTGCTGTTCTTTATTTTTATACATTTATCTATATATTGCTTTATCATTTTCGGGTTATTATTATAAAAAGTGTTGTGGTGCATAATATACATAGGTGCATACATATTTTCTTCTCTATAATTGCTCTTTTTTTAATTGCATATACCTACCTACATAGTTGACATTTCGGTTTTTTTTTGTGCATTATTTGTTGTTTTTTTCTGCTGCGATTAAGTTTTTTTGTTGTTGACAGAGGATTTTCTTATCAGTGCTAATTTCAGTCGTGTTGTTTAGGGGTTACCCCTTTGCGAAAGTACTTTTTTTGAGGTTGCCATTTTTATTATTTTTTTGTTCATAAATAAAATTTTAAAGTGAAGAAATTTTCGAATACTTGGTGTTTTCTTATATAACTGTGGTTTTATTTTTGAATTTTGAGTGAGTTGACCTTTTTTCTACCGTATTTTTTTTTAAGAGGAAAAACAATCAACAGGGTGTTGATTTTGTCTTTTATTTTCGCGAGTGTTAAATAAGTTGAATAAATATCTGCAAATATAACTGGGTGTTTTTTTTCTCATTTTGCTTAGATTTGTATATTTATAAATTAATCTCATTACGATAAAACAAGGTGCTGTTTTGTTCTTTCGTTTTAACTGCTGTGTTAGACTTGGCTTTCATTTTATTTTATTGTAAATCAACTGGGTGTTAATGTTTGTTTTCATATTTTGAGGATTTGTTGTTATTGATTTACTTTTGTTTCAAAATGGATATTAATCGCCTTAGTAAGGAGGAGCTTGTTTATGAGTTGAGGGCCCGCGGTTTGAAGGAAGGTACGAAAGTCGATGAAATGCGGATGACTCTCAGGGCATCTCGTAATTTAGAGCGGTTAGGTTCGATTTCGTCAGATAGTCCTCATTACCCTTTTAGTTTTGTTGAAGATTCAAAGGCTGTTAAGGCAAAAATTTCTGAGATTAGAGAATTGTTGCAGAATCCTCCGAAAAATCCGAAGTCTTCGGAATATTTAAAAGTTGTAACGAAAATTGAATGGGCTTTGGGCAGAATCACGCGGGCTAAGGCAGAGTCGTCGGACGAAGTGAATGAGGTGGCTGACCTAAGAGGTGAACTCTTGTTAATGATGGCTAAGCTGGACAATGGAGAAGAGGAGGACCCATACGAAAACGGAAAGGAGAGCAATAGGGAGAAAACAACAATGTCGACAGCAAGTTTGGGTGCGTTACCAACTGCACAGGTCGGCCAACGTGGAAGTCCTAGTGGATCTCAAGAGGAATTCGGTGATCGAAATACCGAACGTATTGAGAAGTGGAATTTAAAGTTCTCAGGTGAGCGGAGCGGCTCATCTGTGAACTCATTTTTGGAACGCGTCGAAGAGTTGAGGGAATCGCGTGGGGTTTCGGAGGAAAGACTTTTCAGGTCCGCTGTCGATCTTTTTTCTGGGAAGGCGCTTCTTTGGTTTAGGGCGATTAGGGATTCGGTTAGCACATAGGAAGAATTGGTTAAGGAAATCAAGTTGGAATTTTTGCCTTCCAACTATGATGATCTTCTTTTGGACGAGGTTAGGCGTCGAACTCAGGGTAGAGATGAGTCGATAGGGATGTATATCGCGCTCATGCAGACTCTATTCAAGAGATTTTCGGAGCCTCTGAGTGAGAATCGGAAGTTGTCCATTCTTATGAAGAACATAGCTCCATTTTATCAGACGCAGCTAGGGTTGGCTGATATTAAATCAGTTAAGGATCTGGTTGCCTTGGGAAGAAAGTTAGAAACCATAAGGTCCAATGTAGAATCTTTTGTTCCACCTCAAAATAATCGATCGAGACAGGCACTGGAGCCTGATGTAGCGTATGTTGCGGCCGTTCAGGAAGCAACAGTTGCAGTTAATAATTCACCATTTCGTAGGCCCATTCGTTGTTTAAACTGCAACAGGGAAGGACATTTCTCAAATAATTGTTCCGCTCCTAGGAAATGCTTTGGTTGTGGGGCAGTAGGTACAACCCGACGCGATTGCAGGCGTTGTTCGGGAAATGGTCAACGGTCTCTTGGGTCAGCAGGACAAGAGCGCCGTCGTCGTTAATCAGGTCGCCTGCTGACGACCAGCTGGTGACAGTAAAACTAGGTTTCACATTAGAGACAAGTGAGGGCGACAGTCGTCCTTATTTGGGAGTTAATATTTATGGATTTAGGTTTTTAGGACTTTTAGATTCAGGAGCTTCGCGAACAATAATAGGTAGGGATGTTTGGAAAGTTTTAAAAGATTTAGGGTTAGGTTTAGAACAAAGTAATATTAGGCAGGTTCAGTTAGCAGATGGTACGGGAGTAGGAGTATTAGGAGTTTTAAACTTACCAATTGTTGTTGAGGACAAATCGGTTCTGATGAATTGTTTAATTATACCCAGTTTACCACAAGCATTGATTCTTGGTGCAGATTTTTGGGCACTATCGGGAATTGTCCCGGATCTTCGATCACGCGCGTGGAATTTTTCAAGCCAGGAGATAGTGGCTTCGTTAGCAACTCCGTCTATCACAGAGGAGTCGGATTTAGATACAATTCAAAGGGGTAAATTAGATAGTTTGGTTGAACATTTGTTCAAAGACATGCCGGAGGGGTTAGGTCGTACAACAATGGTACAACATATTATTAGGACTTCTTCAGAACCGATCAAACAAAGGTACTATCCTGTTTCGCCTGCAATGCAGTGCCATATAGATAAGGGTTTACAGGAGATGTTAGGTGAAGATGTGATTGAAAAATCAAACAGCCCTTGGGCATCCCCAATAGTTTTAATTAAGAAGAAAGATGGTACCTATAGGTTTTGCGTCGATTACAGGAAATTGAATCAGGTTACTGAGAGGGATGCTTATCCGCTGCCAATGATTTCGGCTATTTTGGATAAGCTGAGAAACGCTAATTTTTTATCTTCGCTTGACATTAAGTCAGCATATTGGCAGATCCCTATGGCAGAGGAATCTCGCAAGTTTACAGCTTTTACTGTTCCGGGTAGGGGACTTTTTCAATTTAAACGAATGCCATTTGGGCTTCACAATGCTCCTGCAACTTGGCAGAGATTCATTGATAGCGTTTTAGGGCCTGAGTTGGAGCCTTTTGTTTTTGTTTATCTGGACGATATTATCATCGTTACAGACAGTTTCGAGAAACATCTCTCAATTTTAGAAGAAGTTTTTAGGAGATTAAGGGGAGCAGGACTTAAAGTAGGTAGGGAAAAGTGTAATTTTTGCAGACCATCCCTTAAATTTTAAGGTTACGTCGTAGATAGGAATGGCTTACATGTAGACCCAGAGAAGGTAGAGAGTATGGTTAAGATACCTGCTCCTAAGAATGTCAAAGAGGTTAGGAGTTTTGTAGGGACAGTTTCGTGGTACAGGCGCTTCGTACCAAACTTTGCTAGTGTAGTTAGGCCTTTAACGGATTTGCTTAAGAAGAGCAAAAAGTTTGTTTGGACCCAAGAATGTGAAGACGCGTTTAGGAAATCAAAAGAATTTTTGATAACGGCTCCAATTTTAACTTGTCCCGATTTTTCGCTTCCATTCGTTGTCCAGACTGACGCTTCTGATTACGGTATCGGGGCCGTACTTACCCAAACATTTGAGGATGGGGAAAAGGTAATCTGTTATCTGAGTAGGTCGTTAAATCGTAACGAGAGAAATTATTCCACTACGGAAAAAGAATGTTTAGGAGTTTTGTGGGCTATTGAAAAGTTAAGGCCGTATCTCGAAGGTGTTCGATTCACGGTCATAACGGATCATTACTCACTTATTTGGTTGAATAATTTGAAGGATCCGCAAGGGAGGCTTGCGCGCTGGGCAGTTAGGCTGCAGCAATTCGACTTCAAGATAATACACCGGAAGGGAAAGGAACATGTCGTTCCGGACATGTTGTCTCGGGGAGTTCCAGTGGTGGCTGGGATTTCGGGAGAGGATTTGGACCCTTGGGTTGGGAAAATGATATCAAAATGAATCAAAACCTTTAGATTATCCAGCATGGAGGGTAGAAAATGGAAAACTTTTTAAATTTGTAAAATCGACGCATGTAGTAGTTCATGAAGGAAATGAAGAGTGGAAACTAGTAGTAGGGAAAAAGGATAGGTTAGATATTCTAAAAGAGTGCCATGATAGTCCATTAGCAGGACACATGGGTGTTAGGAAAACGTTCGCGAGAGTGGTAGCTAAATATTATTGGCCGAAGATGAGGATAGATGTAGCAAATTATGTTAGGAAATGTACAATTTGTCAGCAAGTGAAACCAGTTCATGATAAACCAGCAGGTCTTATGACAGAAAGGATAGGAGTTTCTTCACCATGGGAAATGATTAGTGTGGATTTAGTAGGGCCATTACCAAAGTCAAGTAGGGGTTTTATGTATATTTTAACGGTAGTTGATTATCTTACCAAATTTCCCTTATTATTTGCATTGAGGTCGGCAACTGCAAAGGCAGTGTGCAAGGAATTAGAGGATAATATTTTTCTTTTGTTTGGTGTTCCTAAGTTCGTCATTTGTGACAATGGACCACAGTTTAGGAGTAGGGAATTAAAATCTCTTTGTGATGATTATTCGTCTACAATTAGGTACACTCCACACTATCATCCGCAGGCTAATCCAGCTGAGAGAATAAACCAGGTCATTAAAACAACTTTGAGGGCTTATGTTTCGGAGAACCACCGTATCTGGGATTCTCAACTAGCGAAAGTTGCGTGTGCAATCCGTACTTCGCAGCACGAAGTGTTAGGAGTTTCGCCATATTATGCCAATTTTGGCAAGAATATGAGCACTAGTGGTAGAGAAGAAATATCACTCAGGGACACAGATAGGGAACATTTTAATTCAGGAGAAGAAGTAGGAGAACGTTTTAGGAAGTTAAGAGCCGATATAGCTGTCAAACTTCAGACAGCGGCCAAGAAAACAGCCGAAGCCTACAACCTCAGAAGGAGAGATATCCAATATTATCCGAATGATGTTGTATGGCGTAGAAATTTTGATCTTTCGAATGCTGCCAATTATTATGCAGCCAAACTGGCACCAAAGTATGTTGGGCCTTTTAAAATTAGAAAACGGTTGTCCGCTTGGACATACATACTTGAGGATGAAACTGGTAAAGATCGTGGCACTTGGCACACTAAGGATCTTAAACCTTTTAACTCTTTTTCGGAAAATGTTTAAACCTCGAAAGTCCCAGTAGAGTAATGTATTGATTTGATTGTTTTTGTGAGGATTGCCAAATTGGGCCTGATGGATTCCAGTGTTGTATTGTTTACCTGATGCCAACTGGAAATGTGTTGCTTTCTTCGAAATCAAGCACATTTCCAAGGAGGAAAGGGTGGGGTTTGTTACGGTAAAAATTCACCGCAACAATCTTCATTCTTTCTATTTTCTTTTCCTTGCATCCTTCCAATTTTCCTTTTTAATTACACAGGTGTTCGTTTTGCGATAGTGCGAGAGAGCAGGGCGACCATGGTCCATCAGCCAGTGGTTCTCTCTCTCAGTATCGTAAAACAAACAAATCGTCGACGAGTACTGGCAGACGGGCGGTCTGTTTCATGGGTTTCAATTCGAAAACGTTGAAGACACTTGGTCTTTAAACGTAGATGTCGCTCTTAAAGGAGAACTGCCGAGTGCCCAACCTAAAACTAAAAACTAAAAATTACTTATTTGTAAAAGATGGAACGTTAAGTGTGAGTTCCCAAACTCCCCCTTGTCTGAGTTAAAGCCAATCACGACCTTTTGAGTAAAGTTATTCAACTTGATCGATTCCTCTTTCTTTTGCTTTCCTCTCAAATTATTATTATTGTTAGAAATCCGGTGGGGACGAATGTGCGCGAGTGCTTATTAATTCTACTTTAGGTTTTAAAGATTTTTTTTCTATCAGCGCAAAAACTGTGGGGATAATTGTGAACTAACCAAGGAAACGTCGTGACCTGGAAGGAAATTCCAGCGGGCGGCGAATTCCATGGAAAGTTCTAGAGAAACTGACTTAAAGAGAATTTGCGAGTAAGCAGGATCGCCATATTTCGACACCAAAGGCTCTTCAGCAAACTTGCGGAGATTGGCTGTCGATGACGTGATCGAAATTCGCGATACCGAATTGGCTGAAAGCACGAGGGTATGGGGCGAAATTTTGAGCGGCTATCCAGGAGAAAAATCTTGGAAGTCACTCTAATCTTGATTATTAAAGAAGTGAGAGCTGAAAAAGAAAAATCTTGAAAACCAGAAGGGAAATTATATAAGTGGAAAAAAAAAAGAAGTTTTTTTTGAGAAAAAAAAAAGAAGGTAGAAATTAAAAAGATAAGATAATATAGTGGAAGTGAAAAAAAATACGGAGGACAAACAGGTGGAAAGTTACTAGGAAAAGATAAAGGAAGAGGAAAGCGAGGAAAAATTATCGGAAGGAATATTTTTGAGAAAAAAAAAAAGCTAAGTACCCTTTTGTTTGCTTGTGTTTTTAGAAAATTTGTCTTTTTATCATTTGTCTTGATTGGTTTTTAACTGCATTACGTTCTTTTCCGAAAATTGCGGAAATCGCGACCCGTTAATATCCGTTGTGCTTCTGGGAACCAGACCTTAACGGTCCATCTTATTGTTTTAATTCGTTGTATTTGCTTGAAAAGATCCTGGGTTTTAATCCTACAAGTAAGGTTTCCCAGGCAAATAAATCTTTAAAAATTCAAAAAATTATCTTTCATTTTCATTCAACTCATCATCGTTGTTTATTTTCGCTCCAAAGGTTTGCAATTTCCTTTTTCTTATTTCAGGAAAAAATTGCTGGCGCCCTTTTTATTACGCAGTAAGTACGCCACTGGGGCGACTAATCGTAATAAATCACATATTTTTTTTTATATCATTTTGATATCATACATATCACCCTTAAATCTTATAATTAAATTTTCCAACCCCCATTGTGAACCCACCCCAACTGCTCTAGCCGTGGTGACAGCATCCTACCCGCTGTCAGCTGCACTTGTTTTTTTTGTTTTTGTCAAGTGACATTTCATCTTTCTCCTAATTCGTGGTGGTTGTTGTCGCGCCGTCGCAGAATTTATTTCGTTGTTTTTCTTTAATAAATCATATCAATAATAATCTTTTAATCCATTTCCGCGATCGCGATTAGAAAATCAAGTGTAGCAAACCGTATAAAATACTGAACTTGGTTGACATGTGGTTTCAACAAGATGGCGCTACATGCCACACAGCTCGCGATTCTATGGCCATTTTGAGGGAAAACTTCGGAGAACAATTCATCTCAAGGAATGGACCGGTAAGTTGGCCACCAAGATCATGCGATTTGACGCCTTTAGACTATTTTTTGTGGGGCTACGTCAAGTCTAAAGTCTACACAAATAAGCCAGCAACTATTCCAGCTTTGGAAGACAACATTTCCGAAGAAATTCGGGCTATTCCGGCCGAAATGCTCGAAAAAGTTACCCAAAATTGGACTTTCCGAATGGACCACCTAAGACGCAGCCGCGGTCAACATTTAAATGAAATTATCTTCAAAAAGTAAATGTCATGAACCAATCTAACGTTTCAAATAAAGAATCGATGAGATTTTGCAAATTTTATGCGTTTTTTTTTTAAAAAAAGTTCTCAAGCTCTTAAAAAATCACCCGTTATATGTATCTTATCACAACATCGCAGATTTCCTTTCTTCCATCATGTACACACCCTTTGGCAAAAAAAATGAAAATCACTATGCATCGCAATTTATTACTATGTGTGTACCTAAAATGGCTTTCCATAGAAGAAACAAAAAAACCAGTAGAATGATGATAGATCGCAAATAAAAAAATACAAAAAAACAAAATTTATGACTGCGAATGTGTGATAACCTACTTTTATTCTTTTTTATACATACACAAAGAACATTTTTCCACCCTACCTCCGAAAATGTGGAATGGTCATTGCATCATATACCTACTAAAAACAATCATTTCTCACACGTTTTTTTTATTTTTTCTGTTCTTGTAATACGAGATCCAAGATGACAAGTCATAAACAAAAATAAAAAACTAAATGAGCCCAGACAAAAAAAAAAGAATCAAGAGAGCGGATGGGCGGACAAAATTCTTTTGCACAGAGAATACGAAACCTTCTCTTTCAAAGCGCTGATATTGCAGTGGCATTCTTGTGAACTGAAAACTTACTTGTGTGCGTGTGCAAAGGAAATTTTTGTTAAAAAATGCAAAATAGACCTCTTTTATACAAATAAAATTAAATAAATATTGAGTGAAAAAAGTATTTTGTATTTTTGAATTTAGTAAATAAAATATCAAACAAAAATAAAAAAAATATGTGAGAACTCTATTATTAATACTTTTCTTGCAAATGCATTACAAATACTGTCATATTGAATTGCATTTTTTTGAACTTTAGATGAGTTTTATTAAATTTTTAAGAACGATACGCTGTTCAGGGAATATAAATCTTTGATTAAAAAATTATTTCCAAAAATTAAAAAATATAACTCTCAATTTCCCAGGGTAGAGAACAAAATATTTGTAAAAAAAATGTATATTTTTTGACTTTTGTTAGTAAAAAGTTACTGTAAAAATAAAAAAACAAATAAAAAAAAAATTAACGTAATTGCACATACTTATTGGCTTTGTACAAGAGTGAATTTTACTTCGTTATCTTTTATACTTATGAAGTTTTATCCAGTAGAGCATTCATACCACTATGCGAATTTCCTTCGTTTTTCATAGTTTTATATATTTTTTTTTGAATAAATAATAAAACAGAATAAAAAAAGAAGAACGATACGTGATTTGGGAATATGTTGTTTCTATAAAAAAAATATAAAAAAAATAAAAAAGTAATATTTTCGGAATTTCCCTATCATTTGAATAAGGACCTTACTAAAATGTATGATTTTTCCACTTGTGTGGCAGTTTCTGGGCACACAATTTTTTATATTTTTTTCAAAACTGCAAAAGTATTTTGAATAACATTTTTCTAATCGATGACCGTTTATTTCATTGAAATATTCGTAAAATTGTGAAAGTTATACAGCTTAGCGCAAAAGCTTAACCTATTTTTTCAATGGACACCTACCCTTAACTGCTGTCTGAAGTCGTGTTACTTTCCTATTGCATGGAAAACTGAAAAAGTTGTACCAATCTTAAAGCCGGGTAAAAGTGCAAATATACCAAGCAATTATAGACCAATAAGTTTGTTAAGTTCTGTAAGCAAATGCTTTGAGCAAATCATAAAAACTAGAATTGTTTCACAAGTAACAAAAAATAAAATATTACCACTTGAACAATTTGGGTTTAGGGCCCAACATAGTACAGTGCATCAAGTCGATAGAATATCAAAATATATTAAATCTAACTTTAGAAGAGGCAAAAGTACAGGAATGGTTCTGCTTGATGTTGAGAAAGCGTTCGATACAGTTTGGCACGATGCTCTATTACATAAACTATTTAGACTTCGCTTTCCAATGTACTTAGTTAAAATGATTCAATCTTTTTTATCTGAAAGAAAATTCAAAGTTTCAGTCAATAATTGGTACTCCCGTATTTACAATATTGTAGCAGGTGTTCCTCAGGGATCGGTGCTAGGCCTATTTTCACTTACGACTTCCCATGTCTCACAAACTGTGAAAAGGCTATTTTCGCAGATGACACTTGCATCTTTTCATCGGATTCAATTGGTTTCAACATTGAAACCAACTTGCAATCTGCCCTGAATGTTATACAAGATTATGTTTTCGATTGGAAGATTAAAATAAATGCTTCCAAGACACAGGCTATCCTTTTCACTCGAAAAAGAAAAGCCTGTTTCTTGCCAAGGAACAATCTTAAAGTAAATGGTTTGAGCACTGAATGGCGTTCAAATGTTAAATACCTTGGTATACACCTAGATACGAAAATAACTTTTACAACACATGTTCAAGAAGTAATTAAGAAGTTTAACATAACTATCAAAATACTTTATCCGTTTATAAATCGCAAATCAAAATTAAGTAATGAAAATAAACTCTTAATTTATAAAGCCGTTTTTCAAGCAATTATGCTTTATGGAGCCCCAGCATGGGGTAAGTGTGCATCTAGTCATATCCGTAGACTCCAAATAGCCCAAAACAAAGTTCTGAAAATGATGCTCAAGCTTCCATAGTCGTTCTCAACAGCTGAGCTCCACGCTATCTCAAATATGGAATTGATAAACTTACCGAACGTTATATTGCAACTTGCATATTGTCTGAGAACATTCTAATTTCAAACTTAGCTTTATAGCACTATATTATTTAAAATAAGACTGATCCTGTGATACTAATTTTAATAAATTATTTATTTATTTGTATTTTTTTTTCTTTTGTTCATTTATTTATTTCGTATTTAATTTTTTTGTTTACACATTTATTAATTTGCTCATTTATTTATTTGATTTGTTTTCTTTTTTGTTTATTTATTCATTATTTATTATATTAAATTCAATTTTTATTTTGTTTAGTTATTTATTATTTAATTTATTACCTTACTTATTTACCTATTTATTTATTTATTCTTATTTATTAATTTGTCTATTTATTTATTTATAATATATTTATTTAAATTCAATCTATTTATTTATTATTTATTTGATATCAATGTATTTTTTCTATTTATTTCTTATGTGTAAATTTAATGATTGTGAAGCTTAAAGCCTGTTTGAAAAATTACTACACCGCCCACCCTTCTACTTTTTCTTATTATATTATATTTTTTTTTGTTTTTGTTTAATGAAGGTTTTTAAGTCGCTTTTCCTTCAAGACTTTTGATTGCCTTGTCCTTTCCTTTATTTCAAATATTATAAATAATTGTCAGTAGTAAGGTAGATTTATACCATAACTCTGTAAATTGTGCAATATAGTTTAAGAAAAAATAATATGTAAATATTCTGCTACAATAAAATACAATACCTCGAACTTTAAAAAATGGTTTTATTATTAAATAAATAAATTTTTTATATAAGAAATTTCTTTAAAATTTTTCAAGAAAAAAATGTGGGATGCGATTTTGAAGTATTTAATAATATTGATTTTAGGAAATAATTTCAAAAAATTATAGTTCATAGGTTTTGAAGATATGTAGATATTGATTTTTCAAAAAAAAAATTTTTTCAAAAAAAACCAACAAATAATTTTTTTGAATATTTTTATATACAATCTTATTTTAAACTTAGGGGGAATCCTGCTGAAAATTTTTGGTTAAAATCGTTAGAGCCGTTAATGAGAATGTCGAAAATCAAAAAAACGGTTCTATGACAGGTACCGTTAATAACATTTTGCCCCAATTTTTTTTTTAACAAAACGTAGTCCATGTCCAAAATATCACACCTAATTTTTTTTATCAAAATCGTTAGAGCCGTTTTCGAGATAAATAAGATTTTGCATTGCATGTGTATGGGGGCTACCGTTAGTTTTAGATCTAAAAAAAAATTTCAATTTCCCCTCTAGGGAATCACCGAAGACCCATAACTACCGAGTTTGAAGAAAATAGGTCCAGTGGCTTAGGCTCTAGATCAAGGTACAGACATACAGACATTACAGACAGACAGACAGACATACAGACAGACAGACCGAATTGCCGGATCCACTTTTTTCGTCTTCGCTATCATCGTAATGTCAACTTTGATCAAAATCTCGAGTTCGATTTTTTTTCCAAATGCAGAACTTGCCCCATAGTACTCGTACCTACATATGTATATCGCAAGTAAATAAAATGCACGACTGGATCGCACGAACTTGCTTTTATGTAAAAGTACTTTGGAACTTAAGATACATTTTATAAATATAAAACATGGATTTAATGAGATAATAATGTTCAAATGCATAAAATTGCCGTCTGGTTTCCGGAAAAGTATGAATTTATGCAAATAAACCTTAAAAAATCGTTTTATTATTAAATAAATTTTTTATATAAGAAATTTCTCTAAAATTTTTCAAGAAAAAAATGTGGGATGCGAATTTTAAGTATTTAATAATATTGGTTTTAGGAAATAATTTCAAAAAATAATCGTTCATAGGTTTTGAAGATATTGATTTAAAATTTTTTTTTTTTTTTTTTAAACCCAATAAATATTTTTTCGAATATTTTTATATACAATATTATTTTAAACTTAAGGGGACCCCAGCTTAAAATTTTGGGTTCAAATCCTTAGAGCCGTTAATGAGAAAGTCGAAAATCAAAAAACGGGTCTATGGCCAGGTACCCCTAATAACATTTTGCCCCAAAATTTTTTTGACCGAAATGTAGTCCATGTCCATAATATCACACTTATTTTTTTTAATCAAAATCGTTAGAGCCGTTTTCGAGATAAATAAGATTTTGCATTACGGGTGTATGGGGGGTACCCTTAGTTTTGGAGCTAAAAAAAAATTTCAATTTCTCCTCTAGGGAATCACCGAAAACTCTTAACTACCAAGTTTGAAGAAAATACCTCCGGTAGTTTAGGCTGTAGTTCGAGGTACAGACATACAGACAGACAGACGGAATTGTCTGACCCACTTTTTTCGTCTTCGCTATCATCGTAATGTCAACTTTGATCAAAATCTCGAGTTCGATTTTTTTTTCCAAATGCAGAACTTGCCCTATAGTTAGTACCTATTACCTATATCGCAAGTAAAAAGAATTTTGCATTAAAAATATGTCATATCTTGGACTGTACAACTATACTGCGTATTTCATGCAAGTTGACTCCGGCCTTAGTGACTGTATTACCAAAGTACAAAAAATGGAATTATTGTGTTGTTTTTATTGATTTTACTGATAAAGAAGAAACGAAGGCGGTGAGGCATGTTTTGAAAAGGTATAAAAGGCCAGAACTTTGCTGATCGCAGAACCAAACAATTTTCAGTTTACGAAACGTTATATTTTGTCGGTTGTGAGCAATAATGAATCAGGCTAAACTCTACGAGCAAGCTAACAATTTTCAACGGCGCGATGGACGGAGTATCATAAGAGAGTTCTCGAGTATTTTGCAATGGCGTTTAGATGGCAAAGACTCATTTCTGGACGTGGGCAGTGGTAGTGGCGATGTTTTAATGGATTTCTTGTACCCGATTATACCGAAGGATTTTAAGCAAATTATCGGTATTGATATTTCGTTGGAAATGATTCGTCACTGCAGTGAGAAGTATTCCCACATGGACAATGTGGATTTTAAGGTCCTCGATATTGCAACAAAGACATTGCCAAGAGAGTTTTTCGGTGAATTTGATCATGTCACTTCATTTCATTGTCTTCATTGGGTTCCAAATCAACGGTAAACTTTTCTGTCTACTAATTGTAAAAAAAATATAAGTTTTTCTTTAATAGACAAACTTTGAAAAACATCTATCAGATGCTTCAAGCCGATGGAGACTGTCTTTTGGTCTTTTTGGCAACCCATTTAGTGTTTGATATTTACAATATCATTTCAGTGAATTCAAAATGGACACCGTATATGAAGGATAAGAACGTTTACATTTCCCCCTTTCATTGTAGCAAGGATCCTGGAACAGAATTTGGGCGGATGCTCGAAGATGCTGGGTTCGTTGACTATAGTGTAGAAGTTCGAGATAAAATATTTGTCTACGAAGGATTGGAAAATATGAAAAGTAAGTGTTCGAAATGATTAAATACTAGTTTAACTTAGTTTAATTTTTTGTTTCCTTTTGTCATATACAGAAAATATGAGAGCAGTTAATCCTTTCATTGAACGCATGCCAATTTGGATGCATGAGGAGTTTCTGGATGAGATCATTAAAGTTACAATTGGGCTAAATTTACGTGAATCGCATAATGATGACTTTAGATTTAAAACTCCATACAAATTAATTGTAGCTTATGCAAGGAAATGAGATTTGGTTAGATCAAGTAAAGTTTTTATTTAATTTTAATTTAATTTTAAAATAAATTTATGTTAAATGTAAAAGGTTTTATTTGAAAAATGAAACGTGTTTTCTTATTAAGAGTCTTTTTTACTGCTTTCATAAACTTCGTAGTCCAAAAGCCAAAACTATTAATATAGATACTCGTTTGCATGTGGACTAAAATACAATTGATTGTTTCACATAAGTGCAATAATATCATGTATCTAATTCGACTTGATTATTTTATATTTTGAATGTGACACTAGTTTTCATCTTATAGGCTTTTTTGCTTTTTTCGTTCAAAGCAGCTCGAACACGTTTGAACATTCTCTGTACATCCTCGCGTTCTGAGCCTCAGCTTTCATGTATGCGTTTTTATTTTTGTTTTCTGTTCTCTCGCCATATTTTTTTTAAGGGCGTTCTGATTTGCTTAGGAAACAGGATCAAGCACTGAGCTCTCAAGACTCGTCTAACGTCAGCGTTACCACTTCGAAGAAAATTCAGAATTAGATCATTAAAAAAAATCCAGCAAATTGGGCTTTTCCTCAGAAGTCCAGATAAACAAAATTAAGAATATTTTTGAAAAAAGTATAAAACCTAAAACTTAAAAATCTTTAATCACTTAAATTTTTTTCGAGAACTCTGCCATTTATAAAGTTCAAATTTTTAAATTACTCCAAGTCTCCAAGAGCCCGTTGAGTTCACTGTTCAACAAATGTTCCTCAAATTTGGTTCGTTCGTTCAACTTTCCCCAGGGTTAACCCAGGTTATCTTGACAACCCTGAGTTGTCAAAAAAGAAAACTGGGGTTTTTGGTATTCAAAAACACCCAAGGGCTGTAAATTGCTTTGTTGACAACTAAAAACAAGAAACAAATAATTCGGCACTCTGATAGAACTTTAAATTTGTTATAAATCAGCTTTAAAAATGAACAAAAACAATTTTGCGTTGTTACTCAACATTTAATTTCATGAGGATGATGAGTACAACAAACATTTAATTGCAAACATCAACAATAACATTCAACACGCGAATCGACAAACGACAACAAAAGAAATAGGTATAAAATCTCATGTCACTTTTGACAGTTTGGTCATTGATCTACTTAAAAGCGAGTACAGGCATTGTATATAAAATCTATTGGCACCTGGTAAGTTGCTTTCCACACCACCTAGAAGTCAGTGTGTGTACTGACAAATGGAGATAGAATCTTTTATGCTTTGTAGTTCAATGTATTTCCCATAAGAAAAAAGCAAAAAGGGGCTCGAAAAACATAAATTTTACTTATTAATTTTATATGAACGGGTATCAATATTATAATCTTAATCAGGTGGAAAATATGTATATCAAAAACATAATTGATCCTGTGCAATTTATACTAAAAAAAGCAAGAAAACAAGAAGAAATACTTAAAAAAAATGGATACACATGAATTTTTTGAATTAAGTCACAAAAATAACAAAGTTTCTTACATTTTACTGCTTTTTATTTTGTCTTTTTCATCATAGAAACTTGTTAACAAGAAAAAATAAAAATGTTCACAAAACATGAAAACACTAAACGACGTACACCGACCGAATTGAATTGAAAAATTAATATCGGGGTTTTCAATAAGAGCGCTACAAAAGTTTTTTTTAAATAAAACAAAAACGGTTTTGGATATCAATGAAATTTATTTATTTATTCCTGTGAAAGTACGTTCGATGCCATTATGTTTGAAACTTGATTTCTTTCGAATGGCCACCACGGGCACGCTTGCAGAGGTCCAGACGCTGAACCCAATTTTCGACGATTTTCAAGCATAAATCGGCCGATACTGCTGCAATTTCACGTTCGATATTCGTACGAAGTTCATCAATCGTCGCTGGCTTGTTGGCATAGACCATAGGCTTGACGTAGGACGTAGCCCCCCAGGAAAAGTCTAACGGCGGCGCGGCGTCAAATCTCACGACCGAGGCGGCCACTTTGCCTGTGGATTCAAATTTTTCCACTAGACGCTCAATTGTTGATCTGCTAGGACGATTATGACGACCATGGATTGGACGTAGCGCTCTTAACGTTGAGGCCACTGACTCCGAATTTCGGTAGTAAATTTTAATAATTTCGACTCGTTGTTGGCTCGTATATCTTTACATCATAAAATGGCAAACTTTACTGAAGAGAAAAGTCAAAATAGCAGCAAGAAATATGACGTCGTTTGCTGTCCCTGTCGCTCTACTTTTGTAGCGTCTCTGTTGAAAAACCCTTTAGAAGTAGTATTAGTAAACTTTATTGTGTTTTTTTTTTGTTATATTTGTTTTCTTATATTACATACTAATTTAATTACACTTGAAAAAATTGCTGACTTAGAATTTATTGTTTGTTTTATTTTTAATTAGTAAATAGACAATTATTGATTTAAGGACAAATATTCTGCCTTGAGACTAAAATACGGCTAGTCAAAGAAGACCATACTACAAGTTGATTATTAAAAAAATTGTTTCATCTGTCATTCACATACAATATGTTTACGATTTTTGAAGACAAATTACAAAAGATTAATTAAGTTTCTTACTATATTTTCAACCTGATTTAAAAATTAAAACATATTTCTATTCTTTTAAAATCATAAAATGCATACCGGTTCATATAAATTTGATTAATTAAATCAATGTTTCTCCAGCCCATTTTTGCTTTTTTCTTATGGGAAATACACGTCAAATGGTGTCCATAGTGTACTCTCATTAAGAGGAACGAACGTCGCGCCACCTAGACAGGCGTGTTTCACACTATTTCTCGTAGAGTTGTGTAGAAATGGAACAGTTGAGAAATAAAGAATTATAATGACAATTAAGGCAAACAGAATATTGAGAAGAAGACGACAAAAATAAAGCTATTTTGTGATTTCCTTTGATTCATTTTCTATGCAAATGAGTTTGATGTGTTTTTTTTTTGCTTAAAGCCTAGTATGCAGATCGCACTAAATATTATCCCCCATATTTTTCTCCAAACATCAGCTAAAATCCAAGCTAGATTTTGACATGATAAACTTGTGGAGAATATGTTATACAGAAAACAGTTGTTCTCTAAATGATTTTTTTTTTCAAAGATTTAAAAGAATTTGTTTTAAAGTATGATTTTTTAAGAATTATGAATGAGAACGAATGAGAATTATAAATTATGAGTGATTTTTGCTGTGAAAAATCTTGTAAGACTTCCGTCAACAAATATTATTCTAAATATTATTCCATTTCAAATTGAAATTTAGCTCGTTATGTACACTTCGAAAAGAAATTTTGATTTTTAAGCTGGAGCAGCGTAGCTCTCGGCTAAAATGCTTGAAATATTTTAGCTTGGCTAAATTTTTGAGAGAATCTTTTTATGGGAGATAAGATTTAGCGCGATCTGCGTACTAGGCTTAAGCACAGAGAAAAACGGCAATATTGTTCAGAAGAAGGATTTAACATTTTTCTTTCGCTGTGACGTATGCGTATTCTTGAAACAAATTATTATTGTATGCAGGCATTTTGTGGGTTATTTGTTTGTAGGTAAGAAAAAAATTTGATATTGATTTTGGGAGCGGGTATCTTTTCAAAACAAAATAAATTATATACATACCTACGTTGGTTGTTACCTACATCCGAATTTTTAAATTGCATTCGAATATCCTTAAGAAATCAATAGGCACAATTATTATGAAATAATGCATTTCAAATAAATATGAACCTACAGTTGTAACATGCTAAAAGCAAATATATTGAAATACAGAATCTTGAAAGCTGAATATTTAAATAAGGAATTTTATGAGCAGAATATTCAATAAGAAATTTTAAAATACAGAATTTTGAGAAACACAATTTTGGGGGAGAGTACGATAACTTGGCCGCCAAGATTTGATAACGGGTTTTTGTAGGGGGGTCAAAAACAAGCACTTTTTACTATGGGAGGGGGGGTCTATCTCCCCCCGTTTAGGAGGTAGGGGCACTTTTAGAAAAAATGGTTTAAATTGAAAAAAAAAATATTAAAAAACAACGGCAATACATACAATAAAGTGTTATACTGCGTTTGAAAGCCAGAAGATTGTTCTATAATCCTGCATTTAAATTAAATTACTCATATCAATAGTTTTTGAGAAATTCGCATTTAAAGTCCAAATTTTGATAAAAAAACGTGAAAAAAAAAGTTTAGACCGGTTGTTTTCAAAATTGTGAAATGAAATTGTAAATTAGCTGATATGTGTTTCATGTATCTATCAGTTATTAATCGAACACGAAAAACCGCATGGTTCTATGTCTTCTGGTTTTTGAGAAAACCTCCGTTTAAGAGGTAGGGGCACTTTTAGAAAAAATGGTTTAAATTGAAAAAAAAAAAAAATATTCAAAAACAACGGCAACACTTACAATAAAATGCTATACTGCGTTTAAAAGCCAGAAGATTGTTCTATAATCCTGCATTTAAATTAAATTACTCATATCAATAGTTTTTGAGAAATTTGCATTTAAAGTCCAAATTTTGATAAAAAAACGTGAAAAAAAAGTTTAGATCGATTGTTTTCAAAATTGTGAAATGAAATTGTAAGTTAGCTTAAATGTGATCCATGTATCTATCAGTTCTTAATCGAACACAAAAAACCGCATGGTTCTATGTCTTCTAGTTTTTGAGGATTATAGAACGATCTTCTGGCTTTCAAACGCAGTATAGCACTTTATTATAGGCGTTGCCGTTGTTTTTTAATATTTTTTTTTTCAATTTAAACCATTTTTTCTAAAAGTGCCCCTACATCCTAAACGGGGGGAGATAGACCCCCCCTCCCATAGTAAAAAGTGCTTATTTTTGACCCTTCTACAAAAATCCGTCATCAAATCTTGGCGGCCAAGTTATCGTACTCGTGCCCAATTTTGAAATGCATAGTTTTAATAAGCAAAATTTTGAAGGCAGAATATTGAAAACTTAAATTTTGAGAAGTAACATTTTGAAATTCAAAGTTTTGAGAAATAGAATTACGAAATGTAGAATTTCAAAAAAAAAGATTTTTGACCCCAGCCCATGGATTGTGTAAGAAATCAATTTCGACGAAAATAAATAAGTTACAAATCATAGTAAGTATTTTCAAGTTAAAGTATTTTCATTAAATAAGCACCTATCTTATTTCTAAATGGATATAGAATTTTCGAAATATTTGTTTTCAAAAATATGTAATTGTAGGTAAAATCTACAAATTGCAACTTTTTATATTATATGCAATTTTTTGATCTTCTAATGCGGATTTTTTTTTTTAATTTACACATTTAAGCAAATTGAAACAATTCCATATTAACATCTTTCGTTTCAAATATAAGTTCAAATAAAATGTGTGATTCGATCGCACTTATTGCTCTTATGTAAAAGAACTTAAAAACTGTTTTCATAAAATATAAAAGCATGAAATTGAATTGTATACAAATTTTGGTCAAAATCGTTATACCCGTTATTGAGAATGTCATATAGATATACTGAAACATGTTATTTATAGGTACCTATATGTATATGTATGTATTAAATTTTCCCTAAAATTTGTATAAATTGATATGAAAATTCTCAGTAGTAAATGATTTACATTTAAAGACATAATTTTGAAAATTAATAGAAACATATGTATTCCTACTCAAATCTAAAAATATATTCAAATATATATGTACATACATTATATAACAAAGCAACGTTGTATTTTGATCAGATAAGCCTAGTATGCAGTATGCAATATGCATATCGCGCTAAATTTTACCTCACAACATTTGCTCCAAACATCAGCTAAAATCCAAGCTAGATTTTGACATACATATAAGACCTTTGTGGAGAATTTGTCACAGAAAACAATTGTTCTCTTAATGAATTTTTTTCAAAAATTTTAAATAAGAGAAGTAAGAGTGATTTTTGCTGTGGAAAATCTTGTAAAACTTCTGTCATCAAATATTCTTCAATTTCAAATTGAAATTTAGCTCGAGAATAAATGTGCCAGACAATTATTTTGTGCGCTAAATTTTTGCAGATAAGTTATGTACAGCTCGAAGAGAAATTTTGATTTTTAAGATGAAGCAGCCGATGTGGCACGATCGTGCCATTTTGACACGGAAATTTTCTCGTGGCACGGTGGCACGAAAAGTTTCAATATGGCACGTTTTTTCTTCATTATTTCACCTAAATGCGTTTAAGATAATTGACCCAACCTTTTTAAAAAATAATCCAAATATACAAAGTTTTTTGCAACACTTCAATATTTTGGTATCAGAAATTTCTCATCTATTAGAGTGCGAGAAAGATGTTCTTTTTGGCTAAATAAGAAACATTTTTGAGATTGAACTAGCCGAAAGTATTTTTCTTGAAGATTAAAAAACGTTCTGGGTTAAGTTGTACAAATTAAAAAACAATATTGACGAAGGAATGTTCATTAATATTTCAAACTTTATGTTAATACTTCTTAGTTTGCCTCACGGAAATGCATCAGCAGAGCGAGTGTTTTCAAGGCTAAATAATATTAAAACAAACAACAAAAACAGACTGTCATAAAAAAAAACAACTAATGCTATAATGGAATTATTAAGCCTAATAATTGTCAAAATTTCAAACCTGCAGCTAATTTATTTATTTAAATTATTATAACAAAACTTTATTACGTCTTTATATTTTTTAATAATAACAATGGGTACTCATCATGTGATGTGAAATAGGTAGTAACATAATATATACTGTAATATTTTTGTTAGGTTCGTTAAATAAAACTTATTACTCTTTTTAGTATTTCTTCTTTATTCACACTTTCCAATTCAAAACAGTAAATCTCAATTTATAAACAACTCAAATACTTTTATTCAAATTTAAATCACACTTGTTTAATAACACAATCCAATAAGCAATACTTTTGCACACTTTTATAATCCAAAATCAACTGTGTCTCGCTCACCGTGAACACTCCCTTATATACTCAAATTAGTTGTTCTCGAAAGTTCTTGTGTTGGAATGTTCTAGATGTTTGGAATAAGGGGAAATACATTTGACATTGGAAAAGAGCTTTTTGTTTCTTCCATAAATTAGATATGCAGTTTTCCAATAGATGGCGCTGTAGTAGTATAAAGCTCTGTTCACAACATTGCCCCCTTCTTAAGATTGTTCGTCCCGAACAATTCTATCGCCAGATTCGCCACTGTATCGGTGCAGTCGATCGCTATGCACAACTTTTAACTTTCCTCTTGACCCTCTTTGAATTCGGTAAACGACATCATTGATTTTCGTGACGACAGTATAAGGGCCTTCCCAGTTTTGTTGAAGCTTCGGCGACAATCCCTTTTGACGATGTGGATTATATAGCCCTACACGATCTCCTACTTGGAATCCTGTCGTGTTTGCTCTTATGTCGTACCTTGTCTTCATTCGATCGCTGTAAGCGCTCATTCTAGTCCTGGTTCTTTCGTGGATGTCGATTAGCCTCTCTTGTAGGTCACTCACGTAATCCCCTGTTTCCTGAGACTCTTGTGGTGGGTGTCCAAACCTTATCTCACTAGGCAGCCGCATGCTTTTTCCGAACAGGATTTCAGATGGTGTTTGTCCTGTTGAGCTATGTACTGCACTTCGATAGGCCATCAAAAATAGTGGTATGTGCCTATCCCAGTTTCTTTGGTAGTCGCCGACGACCTTAGTGAGGTGCTCTTTTAAGGTCCTGTTGAATCTCTCGACCATTCCATCAGATTGGGGATGAAGTGGTGTGGTTCTCGTTTTCTTAATGCCAAGGAACGCGCACACCTCTTGGAATATGTTCGACTCAAAGTTCCTTCCTTGGTCAGAATGGAGCTCCATAGGCACACCGAACCTGCTTACCCAGTTAGACACAATCTGGTCGGCCACGGTCTTGGCTTCTTGGTTCGGGATAGCGTATGCCTCAGGCCATTTGCTGAAGTAATCCATTACCACCAGAATGTATTTGTTTCCAGCATTCGTTTCCGGAAATGGGCCAGCCACATCAACAGCAATCCTTTCAAACGGTGAGCCAACATTATATGAGGAGTATAATTTCAAAACTCTTCTATTCCACTTTTTTCCAAAAATGAGTTAAGTATGAGGAAATTTTCTTTAGAACAACCCGGATCTAAGTATTTAACTCATAATTATTAAAACTGGTTATTTCCTATACTTTTGAGCACTTGAAAATCGAAGTTTTTTTCAAAACTACACTATTCCACTCAGTCGCTTAAATCAAAACTCATCTATTCCCATACAAACACAATTTTGCACCAAAACTCTTCTTTTCCTAAGCAAATCATTAAAGTCGCTTTCAAAACTCGTGTATTCCAATGACATAAAAAAAGGCGGGAATTTGTGTCAATCAATCAAATTGTGCACACGAGGTTGATTTGGGAAAAGGGCGGAAGAAAATTCGAATTTTCTCAGCCAAAAAAGCTGATGAAAGAAATAAATAGTAAGAACTGATTGCATGCATTGTCTTCAAATCAGTTATGAAACCGATAGCTATTTTTTACAGATATGCTCCCAAAGAACTTCCACATATACCACACTGCAAGCATAAAGGCAATAAGTTTATTGAATCTGAAATAAATCAGATTTGTGAACAACAAGATGATAATACGGATTTTCGAATATAAACTTTTAAAATAGTTTTTCCTAGTCTTTAAGGAACATGACTTCGTTATAAAAATTGAAACTTTTGAAGTTTTTAATTTGTTTTTTGTTTCTTTTTTTATAAGTAATTAGTCAAATGCTGTGACTCAATTTTTAAGTTTTTTTATAATTAGTACATTTTTGTGATTAACTTTGAAGATTTTATGTTTTTTGTTAAGTTTTTTTTGTATCTTTTCAATATTTTTTTAAATAAACCAAAATGAAATAAATATTTAAAAAAGGTTGTTTTCATTTCAAAACTCGTTTATTCCAAAGCAGGTTGAATCAAAACTCAACTATTCCAATCGTTATTTTCAAAACTCATCTTTTCCAAATTAAAATGATTTTTTGTAATTTTTAGGTTTGTCTAAAAGGTTTGGGACCATAGGAAATAGATAAAGATTATGGCGAATTTATAATTAAGCCTTTAAGCCAATAGCTAATTTCATTTTACCAACTTCTAACAGTTTTTTTCGTTTTACTCAATATTTTAAAAAGTGGAATAGAAGAGTTTTGAAATTATACTCCTCATATTGCATCATTTTTCCTTGCAGTTTTCTACCAGGTCCTTTTGTTGCAGCACAAGCGTCACAATTTCGGCACCACTTTTCAACGTCGTCTCTTGCATGCAACCAGTAGAATCGCTGTCTCACTTATTCTAACGTCTTGTTGACTCCCAAATGGCCTCCTGAAGGTCCATCATGCATCTCTCGAAGAACCTCTTTGATTTTCGATTGACACAAGGTGCATCACATAGGATTTACCATCAGCGGATTCCCATTTTCGCCGAAGAACACCTTCTCGCACATGAAGTGAGTCCCATTGTGCCCAATAGGCCTTTAAAACTGGACTCCTATCGGAAATTTCATTCCATGCGGGTTTTTCTTCATGTTCTTTCCATGCGAGAAGAGGTTCAATGTCGGGGTCTTCTTGTTGAGCAGATCTTATTTCTTCATTGCTCCATCCACAAATGGGGTCAGCCTTTATTCGCAGAGTGTTGATGGATTCCTTTTCTTCTTGTCGCCTACAATGCTTGCAGTCTATTTTACAAGGTTTACAAAGTCTTCGGGATAGCGCCTCGGCATTTGAGTGCAGCTTTCCCCTTCGGTGTTGAATTTCGTAATCGTAAGTCTGCAGTCTTTCTATCCACCTTGCGACTTGCCCTTCTGGGTTTTTGAAGTTCAACAACCAGTTAAGAGCACCATGATCGATTCGTAGAAGAAACTTCTCTCCATAGATGTATTTATGGAAGTGTTTCGTTGCCAAGATGAGTGCCAAGAGTTCTCTTCTGGTCACACAGTAGTTCCTTTCGGTCTACGACAGTACTTTGCTGAAATAGGCGACAACCTTTTCTTCGCCATTGTGCACTTGTGACAGAACAGCGCCGACTCCAACGTTACTTGCATCAGCATCGTTGATAAAAGACTTGCCTGGAGTCGGATAGATCAGCACCGGAGCATTGCATAGACGGTATTTCAGTTCTTGGAAGGCTTTTTTACACTCACCTGACCATCTAAACTGCTTGTTCTTTTCCGTAAGCTGATGCAAACTCTTCGCAATTCCGGCAAAGTTCTTAACAAAACGTCTGTAATAAGTAGCAAGACCAAGAAAACTTCGTAGTTGATGTTTGTCCTGTGGTGTTGGCCAATTTTTGACGGTGTCAACTTTTTCAGGATCAGTCTTGACTCCTTGGGACGAGATGATGTGTCCCAAATACTTCACTTCAGTCTTGAACAGTGCACATTTTTCTGGGTTCAGTTTAAGGTTAGCCTCTCGAAGTCTCTGGAACACACCCCTTAGGTTCTTACAGTGTTGGTCGTATGTTTTTCCATAAACGATAACATCATCTAAGTAGACAAGACCAGTTTTCCACGTCAGACCTGTGGAGAACGCTGTCTTTTCTCGATCTTCAGGGTAAATTTCAACTTGCCAATATCCACTTTTCAAGTCCATTGTTGAAAACCAGTGTGCTCCTTCCATTGCATCTAAGGTGTCACTAATTCTTGGCAGGGGGTAGCTGTCTTTCCTGGTTACGTCATTCAACCTTCGGTAGTCAACACAAAACCGTGTACTTCCGTCCTTCTTTTTGACTAGGACCACTGGTGACGCCCAAGGACTTTTGGAGTTCTCAATCATTTCCTCAGCTTCACCTTGTTTGGCCAGTGGCAGACGTCTTGCGGGCTGACGAATGGGCCTTGCATCTCCTGTATTTATTCGATGCTGCACCATTTGTGTGCTTCCATATTTTCCGTTTGGTGAAGCGAAAATGTCGGCATACTCATTCGGAAGGCCTTCTGCTGTTTTAACCTGATGTTGGTCTAGGTTAGATGAATTGAGTATTTTTGCCTTGATGGTATTGAGCTCCTCAGGGTTTAATGTCTTTCTCGGTGTTTCAGCGTCAATTTGTGTTATGGCTGCGACATATTCGCACTTACCGATAACTTCTCCTTTCGTTAACCTTACATCGTATGGTTTGGTGTTGAGTATCCGTACGGGGACCATATTGTTCTTCGGAGCAACAAGTGTCTTCCCAATGATGACGTTTTGGGAAGAACAATCTGGGCCTGGTTCCACCATTAGGTATCGATAGCGTCCACACTCTTCTTCTAATTTTGTCCAAACGAATACCTCAGAAGAAGTAGGAATAATCACGTCTTCCTTGATGACAGTCCTTAGGGTTGTTGTTCCTTCGTGCCCATAGATCATTACTCGATGTTCTTTCATGAAGTCCATTCCGATGATGCACTCGTCCCATATATCTGCCACCAAAAATTTGTGTGAGAATTCTAGATCTGCAATTCGAATTCCAAGTCGGACTTCACCATAAACCCTAGCTGCTTCTCCTGTGGCAGTTCTCAGACGATAGCTATTGGTGTTGTGTAGCCAATTCAGGTGCACTAGATCTTGACGCACAATTGAGGCTGTGGCACCGGTGTCGATGGTGACCACACGTTTGTTTCCATTTAAAGTTGCCTCGATAGTCAGACTTCTATTGTCTCGTTTAGTCTGAGATACCTGGATGGTGTTTCTGGGGCCATCGATACCAGAAACCAGCTTCTGCCCCTCGAAGTTGGTTCTTACTCGTTTCCCTGTTGGGAAACTGTTCGGGAAGTAACACTGGTGTTATTGTTACCTTGTTCTGAGTTTGAAACTCCATGTCCACAATGTTGACAAGCTCTTCTTGGTGGTAATCGACATTGACGCTGTAAATGTCCAGTCTTGTTGCAATTCCAGCACTTTGCAAGTCCGTTTCGTTGGTTCCTTTGGACATCAGTTCTTTGGCATGAGCATTCTTCGACGATGGCTTCTCTAAGTCGATGTACTCCGTGAGATGCTTGCTCTGCTGCTTCCATTGTCAGGGCAAACACTAACGTTTCCGAAAGCGTTCGTTTTCCAGCAGTTCGCACGGCCCTTTGAAGATGTATGCCGGAAATGGCGCGAACAATGCCTCAACTGCAAACTGGTTACAGATTTCCTCTCCAACATCTAGATATGCAAGATGGACAAGCCTTTCAATGTCCGCTTGGAGCTGTTGTAGAGTTTCCCCCCTTCTTCTGAACTCTGGAATTGAGTTATACCTTGAAGACTTCTTTCATATGGCTATTGCCAAAGCGTTTGTCTATAGCCTCAATCAAATTAAATTCGCCGCTCTTATCTGCTGGTATGGTTTGGAATAACTCAGCAGCTGCTCCTCTAAGAGCAAGGGTTAAAGCTATATACTTGTCGGCCTCATCCCAGCCATTTGTTGTGGAAGTTGCCTCAAATTGCTTCTTGTATATTGACCAAGAAGTCTGTCCATCAAAGGTTGGAGGTTGCATCTCCTTTTTCCTCAAGGTTTCTCCAGAACTTTCCCGAATCTTTATATTTCGAATACGATCTAGCTCTTTTGAAAACGTCTCCATTTTGTTGTCGACTTGATTCTCTAGCAATGAAACACGTTTATCTAGTGCAGACACATTATTCTCGATGTTAACAAGCTTGCCTTCTAGCATGTTTCTTTTTGTTAACTATGCTGTTTGTCAAGGCGTTCGAGAATATTCTTTTGTTCATTTTTCTGTTCATTTCGTTGCTCTTCGAGACGTTCGAGAACATTCTTTTGTTCATTCTTTTGTTCATTTCGTTGCTCTTCGAAACGTTCGAGAACATTCTTCTGTTCTTTCTTTTGTTCATTTCGTTCTTTCATTTGTTCATTTCGTTGCTCTTCCAGACGTTCGAGAACATTCTTTTGTTGTTGAAGCAGAAGACTAATCATATTTGAAACATCTACATTTTTACTCACGTCTGCTTCCTCAGCGTCAGCTTCAAAGACGAAAATGTGCGGGTCTTCTATTTTTGGTTTTAAAAATTTGGCCAAACACAGAACAAGCTCATTTTTCGATCCTGCTCTAGAAAGTTCTCGCTTGCCCAATTCACTTTTCAGCTCATTACAGTTGAGCTCTTTCAGTAACTTGCTCATTATTTTTCTTTTTTTCGCACACTTCACTGCACAATAAGTTTTATTCCACTTTTCTTACACCAATGTAATATTTTTACTAGGTCCGTTAAATAAAACTTATCACTCTTTTTAGTATTTCTTTTTTATTTACACTTTCCGGCTCAAAACAGTAAATCTCAATTTATAATCAACTCAAATACTTTTATTCAATTTAAATCACACTTGTTTAATAACACAATACAATAAGCAATACTTTTGCACACTTTCATAATCCAAATCCAATCACCGTGAGCACTCCCTTATATACTCATGTTAGTTGTTCTCGAAAATTCGCGAAGCTTCTCGTCTTGGAATGTTCTAGATGGTTGGAATAAGGGGAAATACATTTGACATTGGAAAAGAGCTTTTTGTTTCTTCCATAAATTAGATATGTAATTTTCCAACAGATGGCGCTGTAGTAGTATAAAGCTCTGTTCACAACAATATATTATTGGGTTACAAAACAAAAATTCTTGCACCAGTGATGGTAGGATCAGCCATAATCATAAAAAAAATAGTTTTGGAAATTGTGGGTATAGTTTGTCACGTTTTTAACTTTAGTGTGGTTTTTGGAAAATTTCCTAATGCACTTAAAAATGCAGAAGTTATTCCACTTTTTAAAAAAGGAAATCGAAAAAATATAACTGATTATAGAGCCATATCTTTGCTTTCTACGTTCTCCAAACTCTTTAAAAAATTAATTAAAACACGTATGCTATTGTATTTAGATAAAACTGAGTTTTTCTCCAATGATCAATTTGGCTTCAGATCCGGTAGATCTACTGAAGATGCAATCCTCAAAGTATGCTGTGATCTGTATAAGGGAATTAATGAGAGTCAAACAACTATGGCATTATTCATTGATATGACGAAGGCGTTTGATATGGTTGACCACGATATACTTTAAAATAAGCTGCACAATGCTGGTTTTAGGGGAATAATGTTTGATTGGTTTAGATCTTATTTGACTGGAAGGGAACAAAGAGTACTTGCAAATGGTATATCCAGTGATGTACTTACTTTAATAAACAGTATGCCGCAATGTTCATTACTAGGTCCAATTTTATTCTTAATCTACATTAACTCACTATTCCACCAAAGATTTTCTGGCAATCGCTTAGCCTTCGCCGATGATATAGCTTTCACGTATACCGAAACTTCTCTTTTTGATTGCATTGTGAAAATAAATAAAGATTTACAAATCTTAAGGGCTTGGTTCGCATTTCATAAATTGATTATCAGTGAAAAAAACCGAAAAAATGTTGTTTAAAGTTACGGGAAATTTTCCTGAAGATCTTAATTTTGATATACTCTTTCACTCTCATGATTGTCAAAAATTAACTTTACCGTTACATATGTATGTATAATTGTATATGTGGAAGACAAAATTTTAATGTATACAATCAATGCTCAAACGCCTGATTTAAAATTGAACGTGTCGATTCGTTCACTGAACCAAATCGCGTAGGTGATATTGAAGAAAATATTTTGTTAATTTTTGAAGAATCAATTATTCAAATCAACAATTTTTCATAGTATTTTTCTTCATATTGAAGGCTGAATATTTAAAATGAATAAGGTTTCTTCAAATGATGAATGATTTAGTATTTTATTCAAACTAATGAAATTTTGTCATATCTATGAAAACAATTTGTTAATTTTTGATTTAACGAAAACACGAGAGAGATATTTGAGTAGCACTTTGAGACAAGATATTTTATGTATTACAGTGGCACAATAGGTAGAGCACAAGCACGGCAAGCGAGAGGACTCGGGTTCGAATTTCAGTGGAAGCACAGAGGTAATTTAAAAAAAAAACTTTTAAAATTCTTTCGTTCCAGCAAAAAATCACATAAGGAATCGAATATAGGGAGACAAGGAAAAAATGGAGAGAACTCGAAAATAATCAACAATAATAAAAAAACCAAACAGTTAATAAAAAACTTTATTTTTATTTATATAATTTCAAGAAAGAAGGATGAAATTTAATCAATTTCACAAAATTTTGTGGTTTTAACACCATAACGAAAAATTTTATGCATTTCTTCAAAATGACAATATTTCTTCAATATAACAAAATTTTCTTCAAAACAACGGATAGGTTTCATTGACCGTATATTGATCACCCTTTCTTCAATTCTACCTACTTTTTCTTCATTATGACTACCAAATTTGGTTCAGTGTTTAAGTAGATATCTTGAAGTCCATAATCGATTGTAATTTGAACTGGAAGATTCATGCACAGTCAATAAAAACTTATATGAACCTTATAACTCGAAAGATGTAGGTACTTATTGAAACCTTTCTGCTCTAAGAAAATCTTAACAATGATTTACTACGGGCTTGAACAGTCTAAGCTGCAATACGGGTTGGTAAGTTGGGGAGGTGCTTATATGAACACTTTTGAACCTCTTTTGATTGCCCAAAAGCATATAATTCGTATAATCTGTAATAAAAATAAACGTACGGAAAGTGAACTGCTAATATTACCACTTCGACATCTTAATGTTTTTAAAGTTCTTAAAGAATTTTACAAACAAAGTGGTAATATTCCAACAAAAAACTTACGGGTTAATAGGTAATCTATCACTTGTTGAAGTTCCAATCGCACGCAAATCACATTTTATGAGTTTTTTTATGTTTACATCGGCCGTTATCTTCAATAACCTTCCCATTTCCATTAGAACTACGATTAACTTTAGATCTTTCCTAAATAAAATCAGAAACTGGATTTTCACTTGAGACCTTAAAAATATTGAGCAAATCTATAAAGTGAATTTTTAAGAATGCAATTAGATAAAAAAAAACCTAGATTATGATTGTAATTAAAATTATTAATTATTACAAAATGTTATTTCTTGTTTAAGAGTCGAGATTCAATATGATTGTATTTTCTTTAACCAATTTTTAAATATAAAATATAACAAAATAACTATACACAAGGACAGCTGATAGTACCCCTCGTCAGTTATTCTTTCTGATGTTTTTTTAATGTTCGAAATGATTTGGCCTGGTTCTTCTACATATTGTATACTTACATCGCTCAATGGGGCGTAAGGTTTGGGTATATGGATTGTATGGGTTTTGTTAATTGGGATATTGACAATTAATTTAATTTCGAGGTTGTACCTGATGATGAAGTTGTAAGTACCTTTAAGACCCTTAAATCCGAAGCCATTAGAGAAGATGGAATTCCTCTACGGTTTATAAAATTAATTTTACCATACTTAATTTATCCACTCACGCATCTGTACAACCATTGTATTGCGTCCTCAACTTTTCCAACTGCCTGGAAAGCAGCTAGGATAACTCCTGTCCCGAAAAAAACTATATCAATTGAACCTTCTGATTATCGACCTATAAGTATTCTGCCCTGTTTGTCAAAAGTGTTGGAAAAGATTCTTGTGAAACAAATACTTGAACACCTTTCCTCAAAGAATCTATTGTCTACATATCAATCGGGCTTCAGATCGAACCATTCTTGTTCTACAGCAGTAGTCAAGATTTTGGAAGACATTCGACTGCAGTACGATCAAGATAATATAACAGTATTATGTTTATTGGATTTTTCCAAGGCTTTTGACAAAGTCAACCATACGGTCATTTGTAAAAAACTTAAATATTACTTTGGCTTTTCTGATTTGGCTGTTAACCTCATTAAAAGCTACTTGTCTAACAGAACACAGCGCGTGGTGGTTCAAAACGATATTTCACAACCTACACTCCTGACTATGGGTGTACCACAAGGCTCTATTTTAGGCCCAATTCTTTTCAGTATCTTTATAAATGACTTACCGTATGTTTGCGAGCATGTCTCTTTTCATCTGTATGCTGATGACATACAAATTTACCTTTTACGAAGAATTAGCCTTATAGACGATCTTGTTTTTCGTATCAATGAAGATCTGGATAAAATCTGTAACTGGGTTGAAGAAAATGGTCTTTCCCTTAATCCCGGGAAAACCCAAGCAATAGTGGTATCTAAGAAATTGAATGGTTATGATGATCTTCCCTCGATATTCTTAAAAAATGCAATGGTACCCTATGTGACCTCTGTGACCAGCCTTGGTTTTAAAATAACTAAAGATTTATCTTGTAGGGAACACATTAATTCTGTTATTGGACGCATATATGGTACTCTTAGAAAACTTTGCATTGCAAGCAGCTTCACTCCTAAAGACACAAGACTTCGCTTAGTCAAAACGTTACTGATGCCAATAATTTCTTTCTCTGAAGTTGTTTATCCCAAATTAGATTCATTGTCTGAACATAAAGATATGACCATATATCACCCTACAAAACTAATGTTCTTAATTGTACATTGCAGGAATATACAAATTTTCGAAATTGCATCTTTCTTCATAAAATAATTAGTACCAGATCACCTCAATACCTTTACGAAAAAATTCGATTTTGTATTTCGTCAAGAACAGGAAACATCATGGTGCCTTCTTTTAAATATTTAAACTCATCACAGTTGTTTTTTGTAAATAGCATTCGCCTTTGGAATTCTTTGCCTCATAGCATCAAACAAATTAGAGAAACGACAAGCTTCAAATGTGCAGTTTTCAAACACTTTTCTAACCATTCACAAATTTATTAAAGCTATCATAATGAGAGAGAAAAGAGGAAAGATTTAAAAAAAGAGGAAAGATTTAAAAAAAAAAAAAAATTATATTGTATAATGTATATTTTAGATTTTTTTGGAAACGAATAATTTCATTTTAGTTTATTTTATTTTCTCAATAACTTTATTACGTAATTTTCTTGTATAACCAATGTAAAAATACTATAAAAGACTCAGTCTTACTGTATTATCCAATAAACTTAATTGAATTGAATTGAATTGACAATGTGATAGAAGAGGTACTTTTCTTGAGAGGGTATTGTTATTTTAATGTTGAATATTATTTTTGAATCATTATAGTAGGCTTGTAACTCTTAAGGAAATTATAAATTTCTTCAGCATAATCGGTTGTAATATTGTTTTTTTTTTTTTTTTCAAAACTTTTATTAATGTCTGTAAGTTCAAGAGGACTCAGTACTTGTTTAGAGATTATATTCATTTTTATTTCGCCATATTAATCGATTCTGCAATATCCCTAAGATGCGATTTTAAAGAGTCGATGTTAAAGTTTGTCTAATGTCATGTACGTACTCGTATTGTACGGTATTGGAAGTTTTTCTTTCCCGTACGTATTTTGTTTGAAAGAGTCAGTTGGTGCTTGTTCAAAAAGTTTTCTAATATTTCCTGTTGGTCATTAATATGTTTTGTTATATTTTGGAATCTTTGTGTCATTTCATGATTTATTTGACTTTGTTGTATTGAGAACTTTTTAAAAGCAAGTTGATTTGTCTTAAGGTCTTATATGTCTCTATTTATATTGATAACGGATCCTAGTCCGTTGATTAAACCTCTTTTATTTCTCCTCCGAGGAAGTACATTTTTATTAAACCTATTAGGTTGATATAGGTGTTGATATTAGGGTTCTGAATGTTTCTGGAATGTCCGCTTCCAATGGATATGGGTTCGGGGTATTGTTGGGGCTTATTAAATTGGCTAGATAAAAAACGGTTTGAGTTTTGATCAAAATTGACTTGTGGTCATCCTTGTTGATCCTGAGGATATGTTAAAAATCTTTGATTGTACATATTGTTTGTTGGATATTTATTTGTGCTAAAATTGTGTGTTGCTTTATTATTGTAATTGAATAAAAGTCTTGAATTATAGTTGTAATTTGAGACAAAAAATTTTGAAGTGTTGTTATTGTAAGTTTTATGGATAAGTTTTATTTGTGGAATACTTCATATAGAAGGTGTTTTGTTCCTTAATGCAAAAGCTGAAGGCTTCTGGAAGATTGTTCGGTTTCATTGCTCTGATTATTGCACTCATCGGTTCTTTTAGTCTCGATAAAAAGATCAGATCAAAAACATAAATGTTAAAAAAAAAGAGCCAGGTTTTTCTATACAAAAACCTTTGTCTAACAAGTCAGCCGCGAAAAGTACTGAGATCTAAAAGTACGCCAAGTTCTTACTTCATGAAGGTTTAATACCGAATATTTAAAGTAGAATAATATTGAAACAGCTAGAAGGTAAAAGAGAAATTTTATTATTTAATGATTACTCACTAAAATTTGATGGTTTCACTGGTCAAGTTTTTAAAACCTTTCGAATTGGGTATAAAAAAGTAAGCCCATCAAATTTTAGTCAGTAATCATTGAATAATAAAATTTCTCTATTACATTGTAGCTGTTTCAATATTATTCTACTTTAAATATTCGGTATTAAAGCTCCATATAAATTAAACATTTTCTCAGAAAGTGGGCGGATACCACGCCCCCTGAATGGAAAACCTAAATTTTTATTTTTGTTCCTTTATATGCAATTTGAGCCCTACCGTTCTACCAAATTTCATTGTTCTACTGCAATCGGAAGTGTGCCATATAATTTACATCAGTTCTAAGGAAGTAGGCGTATACCACGCCCCTGAATGGAAAACCTCAAATTTTATATTTTTTCTTAGTATGCAATTTAAGCCCTGCCACTTAACTAAATTTCATAGTTTTACAGCAGTCGGAAGTGCTCCATTCAACCAACACCATTTCGGATAAAGTGGGGGAAATACCACGCCCCCTGAATGGAAAACCTCAGTGTTTATTGTTGTTCCTTCATATGCAATTTAAGCCCTACCGGTTCAACAAATTTCATCGTTTTACAGCAGTTGGCTTCATTGGTACTGAAGATAGGGGGGGGGGCTCAAAAATCACCTGAGTTTGTTCCTGTAAAAAGGGTGTAGTGCCAGAACTTGGCTGGGAACTACCGTGCCCTTTGATATTTAAACACATGTTTCGTTTTGGACAAAATTACAGCACTATCGATTTCATCTATATTTATATTTAGTAAGGGTAGACAAAATTTCTATAATCTTAGAATAAAACTATCAGTAAAATCGGTATCGGTAAAAATAAAAATTATTATCTCAATAACATTAATTCCAATGAACTCAATAGAAACTTTATCTCTCTTCCTTCTAGTATTCCAAGTCATCCGGAAATGTCCACACTGTTTTATGATAGTCCTACTAATACTTTTGGCTCTAAAGCTGTTGATGAAGCGGACGTCTTTTGAATTCAAATTCAAATAAAAAACATTTTAAACATTTTTCAAACCATAATTCAGTGGAAAATAAAAGTTTAAAAAACAATAGATTTGAATATTTAACAAAATATACATTTAAATAATTAAATTAAAAAATACCAGCGTAGACATCTACTGGCAAGAAGACAGCAAGTGTAGCAAGCCGACGCGCCGCCCAGTACACTGAAAGAAAAACACAGTGAGTACATTTCACAAATTTGTTTATACAATATATTAATATACAAATAAGTTACAATGAATGCTACAAAGCTAGTAAGAACCACCAGCATGCAAATTTCCCAACACTACACAAAGAATATAACAAATGCTTATTAGAATATCTCGACCTCAACCAAATGGAAGAAGTAAACATAAATAAGGACAACACATTCAATTCACCATATCATTACGTGGTACCTCATCATGCTGTCATAAAGGATTCCAGTACGACAACAAAGCTGGGTGTAGTCTTCAATGCCGCATTTCAAACCTCGGATGGAAGTTCGTTGAACGATCATCTTTTGACAGGACCTAAGACACAAACAGATATAATAGCAATTGTTTTAAGGTGGAGGACACACAAAATTACCTTTACATCCGACATTGAAAAGATGTACAGGCAAATCCAAGTTCATAAAGATGACGCGTACTACCAGCTGCTTTATTGGCGTGAGGATCCAACAACACCAGTTAAACTTTATAAAGTTAAAGTTTTGATGTTTGGTACTGCCCCAGCACCATATTTGGCAAACCGAACTCTCAAGAAGCTTGCCTCTGACGAAGAATCGACATCCACTAGCCGCCAAAATGATCCGTGAGGATATGTATGTATATCGATGATTTGGTATCAGGGGCAGACTCAGTAGATGAAGCTAAAGAAAAATATCGTCAAATTTCAATGCTATTATCATTTGCTGGGTTTCATCTTCGCAAATGGAAGAGCAACGATAAAGAATTTCTTCAGTCCATTACGGAAGAAGATAGAGAAACCAGTGTATCGTTGATGTTTGGGTCTTTGGATCACATGAAGACCCTTGGACTCAGTTGATTCCCTTCTACAGATTCCTTTTCATTTAAGAAGATCGCAATCGATAATATCGTTACAAAACGTACGATACGATACGATAGGATGGATACACTCAAAAAATTTCCAGTGTAAATATTACTAATTCATGCGTACATTCTACGAATTTTATTCGTGGTTTTCAGCCACGAATAGTATTCGTAGAATGGAGGTTTATTAGTACATATTACTAATATTTTATTAGTATTCGTAGAAAATCAAACGTTTATTGTACGAATACTATTGGTACAATGTACGAATATTATTCTAATATTTACCAATGCCATACGTATATTGTACGAATACCATTGGTACAATGTACGAATTTTCACCACTGCCGTTCGTATATTGTACGAATATCATTGTAATATTTACTAATGCCCTTGTATTTCATTCGTAAATTATACAACTCTATTCGTATATTGTACGAATATTATTGTAGAACTTACTACCATTAAATATGTTCTCTGAAATTTCCTTAAATACCTATTGTAAGAAATAATAACAAAAGATATTTATGTTGTAAGTTAAAAAAAGTTTTTTAATTAATTTTATTGTCATATATATGAATAAAGTTAAAAATTAATTAATTCATTATAAATATAATTAGAAATCAATGAAATATTTAAAAACTCCTCATTTTATGTACTAAGGGCCACTGAAAATAAATTTAACATTTAAAATATTGAAAACTTCGGAAAAAAATTGTACTTACATTGAAATTCTTTTACGTATAAAATTCCCACATATGTACATATGTATGCTCTGCTGCTTCTGGATGCTGTATATTAAATATAAAATAAGCTTTAAAGCATATGTATGTACATATGTCTAGGTACTTACCTCATCTTTTCGAAAAAAGCAGATGTTAGTCTGATCCACCACTGCAGCACTTTATAAATAATATCACGTTTGAACGTGTTGACTAATGGAATACATTTAATTTTTAGAATTGAGCACATATTATTTTTCTTACTCATGATTAGTAAATAATACTAATGCATACTTCTTGAAAATACGAAGTTATTAGTACATTATACGCATAATGCGTACGGTCAACCTACGAATGAATTCTGTCTACTAATATTAGTTTTACTTAGTAAATAGTACGAATTTATTAGTAAATACTACGAATGCAAAAGATTAAAGTACGAAGTCATTCGTACGAGAAATTAACGAATGTTATTAGTTATATGTACACAATAATTCGTACAATGTACTCAAACAAATTGTTTACTTCTTGTTTACGAATGAAATTAGTGTATTAAACGAATAGATTCGTAGATAGTACGACAGTTATTAGTAAAATTTTACTAATGCATTCGTAGATATACCACTGTACAAATACTTCGTACATCTTACGAATATTCGTACAATGCACGAATATTTTCTTTACGAATATCATTCGTAGCCATTTTACTAATAAATTTTTTGAGTGTAGCACCCTGTATCATCAAAGCGAAGATAATCATGCAACAGTTGTGGTTAAAAGGTCTCTCATGGGATGAATGGCTCTCTTTCCAAGAAGAGTTAGAGATTTTAGAGGACATTCGCGTTCCGATGTGGGTAAATACACAAAGTAGCAAACAGCTCGAACTCCATGGATTCAGCGATGCATCTACCAAGGCATATGGAGCCTTAGTCTATCTTCGAGTTTTGGATAGCAACGACTGTATACACTCACATTTTCTCATTTCCAAAACAAAGGTTGCTCCAGTTAACACGGTGTCGTTGCCAAGATTGGAGCTTTGCGGAGCCGTCATGTTGGCAAAGCTGCTCAATTACATCCAATCAATTCTTCCAGTCAAAGCGATCCCAATATTTGCTTGGACTGATTCCACCATCACTCTATGTTGGATAACGGGATTGCCGTCGAGATGGAAGACGTTCATCGCCAATCGAGTTACGGAAGTCCAACGGTTGACGAACGCAAGCATGTGGCGACATATACCTACTAATTTGAACCCAGCTGATCTCGCATCACGCTTTGTTCTGCCATCTAAAGTGAAGACCAATACCGTATGGTGGAATGGACCGAGCTTTCTTCAAGAGAAATGGGATTTCTCATTACCTATACAACCCACTCAATTAGAAACCGATGAAGAAAAGAAATAAATCAAAATTCATGTCGCCATCGAAGATGTCAATGGCATTTTAGAAGTTATTGGAAAACATTCAAAGCTCATCAAGGCGTTAAGAATTATAGCCCTTGTGAACAGATTCACCTACAACGTAAGAAAAGATAAAGGTTTTAGGTTGACGTCAGTTCTGTCACCCATAGAACTCGATACTGCGTTACGCACATGCCTTAGAAATGTTCAACAATTCATGTTTCCGGACGTCATCAACGAACTTAAGAATACTAAAAGAACTAAACTCAACAAATCCCTCAACCTATTCATTGATCGATGTGGTATAATAAGAATCTGTGGGAGACTTCAAAATGCAACTCTTACCTATGACCAAAAGCATCCCATCGTGTTGAAACCAGATCATAATTTCTCGAAACTGATTATTGAAGACGCTCATGAGAAAACACTACACGGTGGAATACACCAAGTAATTGCTTATATCCGATCTTCAATATGAGGACGCCTGTGAAAAAATACTTGAGCAGATGTTTTATTTGTTTTAAAAATCAACCCAAATCAATGGAACAACTAATGGGAAGCCTCCCTGAACCAAGAGTCAATGTGTCTCGACCTTTTACTCACACTGGTGTTGACTATGAGTATGATGACCTTTTGAAGTAAAGGCTTGGAGAGGACGATGTTCCAAGAAGTTCAAAGGTTACTTCGCCATTTTTATTTGTCTGTCAACAAAGGCAATTCACCTTGAAGCTGTGACAGATTTAACAACTCAATCCTTTGTTGCCGCATTCCGAAGATTTACATCTCGCAGAGGAATATGTTCCAACATTTATAGCGATTGCGGTACCAACTTTAAGGGTGCTAACGTGGAACTTCAAAAGATGTTAAAGGCTGCAAAATACGACTATACTGAGATTGCTGATTCATTGACCAAAGTTGGCACTAATTGGAATTTCATTCCTCCAGCTTCTCCTCAATTTGGTGGCCTATGGGAAGCCGGAGTGAAGTCTGTGAAATACCATTTAAAACGTGTTGCCCGAAACCAAGCTCTGACCTTCGAGGAGCTCAGTATGCTTCTAGCGCAAACAGAAGCTTGTCTTAATTCGAGACCCCTCTGTCCAGTCACAGATAGCTTGGATGATTTTAACGCACTAACACCAGCGCACTTTCTCATTGACACATCGATGCATATAGTTCCAGAAGCAGACTTAGCAACCGAAAAGATTGGACACCTCGACAGATGGAAACGCCTCCAAGCATCCCTGCAAACCTTCTGGAAAGAATGGAGCGGAGCATATCTGACAAGGCTACAGAACCAACCTAAATGGCTGAAGATTAAAAACCAACCTAAAATCGGAGATTTAATTTTGTTACGGGACGAAAGACGTCCGCCGTCAAAATGGTCCATGGCAAATATCATTGAAACTTATCCAGGACAAGATGATTTAATTCGTGTAGTTAAAGTTCGAACTCAAAACAACGAATTTAAAAGGCCCATCACAAAAATCTGTCCACTACCATCCAACACTACCGATTCAACCGATTCAGAAGACTCGGTGATTTAAATTATACATCAAATTGTCAAATAAAACTAAATAAAACTTCATTACAGCCCAACATAAATTTCAAAAAAAATAATAATCACATCAAATAAAAATCAAAATCACTCAACACAATCAACAACCTAATTACATGAAAGAATCAAATCAATATTACTCAAACAAATCATACTCATAAAACATTTATAATGCATTCATACACACCCATTACCTACCACTCATTCATTCATAAAATCAAACATACAGTCCATTTAAAGAAATACACTCTGCGAAATAAAGATAAGGACAAAAAAAATCACTTATTGTTCCGTCTGTTTTTATGAGAAATTATTATTAAGTAATGGCAACCCTTTTGTTTGATCTTATCTTTTTATAACGGTTAAACAACAATTATTGATCTTCATTGTGGTACGAAATATTTATAAGGCCAAGTGATTTTATTTAGAAATCGTTACAAAAAATAAAAAAAATAAGCAAGATCTTCAGATAACAAAGGTTTGTTAATTACAAATGCTTTATAGATTATGTAAATAAATTGAATTTATTAGATTTAAGCACATCATTATATTTTTATAATTATAATGCCTCGTGGAAAGCCATTAACTGATGAAGAGCGGGGTCGTGTTGCTGTTTACCGAGAACAGGGGAAGACAACAAGGCAAATCGGTCGCATTCTTAAAAGAAGTAAGACTGTTATAGCCAATTTCTTAAAGCTCAGAGAAAATTATGGAGTTAAGCGAAGTTCAGGTAGAAAACCGAAATCGACACCTAGGGATAATCGAGAAATCAAACGCCTAGCCGTTAATAAATCGATAAGCCGCGCGCAAATTGTTAACATTTTGAGTCTTAATGTGTCAACAAGGCGGGTGCAACAAGTTTTGAAAAGTGATCAAAATATTGAATATGTGAAACGCGTCCCGAAACCCAAACTTACAGCACGTCACAAGGCGAACAGACAAGCAGCAATCCAAATCAAAATTCGAAAATGCAGATTATGGTAACTATGGGAGAAGTTACCCATGAGTACCTTTTCCGGAAAGTACACTCAATTGAAAGCAGCTGGCTGATTTGCTTTCAATTTGCAATCAACTAACGTGCTGATGCAATAAATATTCACTTCCTCTGTATGTCTAATCGTGCTAAGGAATTCCTTATCTTTGGAAATACCAGCCATATAGCAATCTTTGGGTTCAATTAAAAGTTTGATTCCAGAATTATCAACATCGATCGCCATGAGATGGGATTTTGTCCTTTGGCAAAGGAGAATATTCTCATTGTTTTTGCGAAGGATCGCCGGCCGCATTTAAAGAAGAGTCGAGCAACATGATTACTTTGAGGAGCTCAAAGCTAACCGAAGTCCGAAGACATTAAAACTATGTAATTGTCAAGTGTGCTAAAGCAAACTACTCCGCCATCTGATGAAGAGCTAGAAGAATTTATCAAACCCTTTGAGAATTCTTTGATTTGAATTTATTTCAAATTGGGACCCATGGGATTCAGAAGTACCATCATAAGGACAAACATCAAGTGGCTGCTTCGTCAAGAGGAATCTGTCACGAATTCGAATTGGATTATGGGTTCGAATAGTGTTAAGTGTAATTCCAGGCCATATGTGCACCGTGTCATTGGTGAAGCATGTGAAAATCTGATCACTTTGTGGAATATAAGCAACGAATTTAAGAGAATGTTTTGTCTGATTGAATTCAAGGCGATGCGATACTTCGAAGGTTTCGAGATTCAAAAGAATTGCTTCGTGATAGCAATGAACAACAGCAAGCAGAGGCTTCAGTGGAATTCCAGGGAAGGATATATTTGAGATTCGGTTGTATGAATAGCGTTCCGAGTGAGTTATTATTGACTTATCTAAATAAACATGGTTTAATTTGATATTGTTTCGATTGAATGAAACTTACCAACATCCAGCCAGAAAATACGACCGTGTTTGGTGGCAATAACATAGAAATTATGTTGATCAGGAATGTTGATCTTGATAACCACAAGCCAACAGAGAAACTAGAAATTGTCAAAATGGATGACAATGTCAATTTGGAATTTGACAACCGGAAGTCAGGTGATTCCAGTACCTTTCCAATGTTATGGAAGTTTGACTTAGGGGAGAGTGGGGCACATTTGAACACTTTTTGCTTTCCAGACTGATAAAACCTAAAATATTCGAGCAATTGGCCTGATATTTTAATCACATGGAACAGTGGTATTGACGTTCAATTTAAAAAAATATTTGGTCCATTTACGGAATATTTATATTGAATTTTTATCTCCAATCAATACAGGTTCTTATGTTCAAAAGTGCCCCATATATGGGGCAGTTTTGAACTTGGAAGGGGCAAGTTTGAACAGTGATATAATTTTTTTTTACTGAATAAAAGAACTTTTAAATATTATTTTTCTATTCATTTTTTAATAAGAACTTATCAATAAAACTCAAAATTAAAACTTTTGTTATATCATATTCATGTATTTGTAGAAAAAAAAAAAAAAAAACAAAAATCCACAAAGATTAATAAGAAAAAAAACTAAATCTAATACTTGGATTTTTAAGTAAAAGCTGGATTTTTAGTGAATAAGAATAAGCTTAAGCTAGCTAGTTAAAGATGTTTTCTAGTAATAGCTATTTTAAAATAGCCAACGCTAAGTTCATTTAGTTTTAACTTGTTTTCCAAGCCTAAGCTTCAATTTATGTGAATAAAAATAGCTTAAACTAGAATCTTATTGTAAAGGCTATAAAAATTTCAAGACTTTTTGGAACTAGAAAGCTTTAACTAGGCCTTATTTTCAGTATTCAATAGCTCAAAAATAAGACAGAGAACGTATAGACGCAGAGACTGATGGTCGATATGACAAAAACATTTTTTACCTGAAACCAATACTTACCCTATAGAACAAAAAACAAATTGCTTGATTGATTGCTTGAAGCTGATTAAGTTTTCTCTTAAATGTCTTAAATATGTTAAAAAAAAACTAATCATGGCAGTTTTGAACATGTTCAAAAGTGCCCCAACACGTTTGTTCAAATCTGCCCCAACTGTTCCAGTGACATAAAATTTATTATAAATATTTAACTGAAATATATCCAGAAAAAAACTTACCGCAATTAGGTTTAAAATTAATTTTTCCTCCAAAAAAATGTGTTCCTGTTTTAAAATCGCGCAGTAATTTTTGTTTAAACTCTTACAACTAAAAAACGAAAACAAAACACTTCCACTAACAAAAGTACCCTTCACCTCTAAGTCCAAGAGACAACTGAGATATTCAAGGAAAGTCAATGACGTTTATGGATATGGTATTGATAGGTTAAAATTTTAAATTACTTTTAAAAAGTAGTAATAGAGTAAAATTTTATAAGCATTGTTCAAATGTGCCCCGTGTTCAAATGTGCCCCACTCTCCCCTAGGTACACGTTATACCTGATTCATTGGAGACTGATAGTATTTACACGATTAAACTTTAAAATTTTATTTAAAGTAGCTAATTTAAATAAAACCACATTCGAGAATCATAGCTATTAAAATATAATTTGTGTTTTATTATTTACTAGCCGACCCGTACTCGCGTTGCTTCGCAAATTGTAAATACGAATATTTTCTTAATATTAATATTAGCATATGAAAACATTTCTCAATGGGACTGAGCATATTTGCTACAATAATATTAATTTTAGTTTATATGTATAACATACCGTATCGAATTAGATTCTCTTTCACACTTGAAAAAAAAGAGCTTGTTCATGTTTGTGCATATTATAAATATAACAATATAGAAAATAATAAAATTTATTTCAAATAAACGGGTTGACTACTTTCTGAGATCACTCAATCCAAACTTTAAAATGGTTTCGCTTTTATAGAATAGTTCATATGCACGGCACTGTAGCCAATTGAATGTCCATTTTTGTCACCCAAAATGCTATTGAGTGTATTCAAGTAACTTAAAAAATAAAATGTACGACTGGATCGCACAAGCTTGCTCTTATCTAAAAGTACTTTGGAATTTAAAATACATTTTAAAAATATAAAACTTGGAATTAATGAGATAAAAATGTTCAAATGTATGGAATTGCCGTCTGAATAATCTTTTTAATATTTAAGTAACTTTTTTATATGACAAATTTCCTTAAAATTTTTCGAGAACAAAATTTGGGATGCCAAATTTTAAGTATTAGGTTGCATAGATTTTAGAAATAGTTTTTTTTTCAATATCTTTATATACAATATTATTTTAAACTTAGGGGGGCTCCTGTTGAAAATTTTTGGTTAAATTCGTTAGAGCTGTTGATGAGAAAGTCAAAAAATCAAAAAACGGTTCTATGACAGGTACCGTTAATAACATTTTGCCAGAAAATTTTTTTTGACCAAAATGTAGTCTATGTGCAATGTCCATAATATCACACCTAATTTTTTTTTATCAAAATCGTTGGAACCATTTCGAGATAAATAAGATTATGCATTACGGGTGTATGGGGGGAACCGTTAGTTTTGGAGCAAAAAAAAAATTTCAAGTTCTCCTCTAGGGATTCACCGAAGACCCTTAACTACCGAGATTGAAGAACAAAGGTCTAGTGGGTAAGGCTGTAGAGAGAGGTACAGACATACAGACGCACTGAAACATGTCTTTTGTGTACTGAATCGTCCTTAAAATTTTTATAAACAAAAATGATATGCAAGTTATTAGTATTCAATAAAATACATTTTATAACTTAATTTAAAAATTTATTCGTGTATCCGTTTTCTAGATATTGAATTTTCAAAAAAAAAATATATTAGTTTTTTAAAAATCAAAAAACTATTTTTTCGAAAAAAATTTAGATTATATTTTTTCGAGTGTATAGAAGCTGACGCATAAAAATTTTGGTTAAAGTCGTTAGAGCTCGCGACCTTAGAACAACAAGGTTCTAACCGACAATTTTGAAAAAAATGAGTTTTATATCAAATCTGGGTAAATTTAGGGTGCTCTTTCGATTCCCGCAATCCATTTTGCTCTATCTCTTTCCATTTCCATGATAGACAGGGCTACAGAGTTCTATCTGTATATTTTCGATTTGAGATTTATTTAAAAAGGTTCTAACTTCCACTTAGAACTTTGTTTCACTAAATTCAAAAAAAAGAAACCAAGTTCACAAGGTTCTATGTGAAAAGAAATATGAGAACATAAGTTAACAAGGTTCTAAGTGCTACATAGAACCTTATTGTTCTAGAATATAGTGTCGCATCGTTGAGCAGCAAAGTCCTATAATGATTTTTAAAGTCAAATTTAAGGGTTAAAAATCTGGTTTTATTAGGTCTTAAAGTAAAAATTTTATAGATTGTGTGCATATTCATCGGGTTATAAAAAAAAATTTAATTTTTTTAAACAGTATCCCAATAAAAGACTTCAAATATTCAGATGCGTTTTTCTCAAAACACACTTTGGTGTACTTAGAACCTTGTTGTTCTAGGGTCGCGAGCTGTTGATGAGAAATTCGTAAATCAAAAAAACCGTTCTATGACAGGTACCGTTAATAATATTTCCCCCCAAACATTTTTTTTTACAAAAATGTAGTTCGTGTCCATAAAATCACACCTATTTTGTTTATCAACATCGTTAGAGCCATTTTCGAGATAAGTAAGATTATGCATTACGGGTGTATGGGGGGTACTGTTAGTTTTAGAGCTAAAACAAAAATTTCAATTTCTCCTCTAGGGAATCACCGAAGACCATTAAGTACCGAGTTTGAAGAAAATAGCTCCAGTGGCTTAGGCTCTAGATCGAGGTACACACATACAGACATACGGACATACAGGCATACAGACAAACAGACGGAATCGTCGGACCCACTTTATTCGTCTTCGCTATCGTCGTAATGTCAACTTTGATCAAAATCTCGAGTTAGATTTTTTTTTTTTCAAATGCAGAACTTGCCCTATAGTTAGTACCTATTACCTATATCGCAAGTAAAAAGAGCCCACGCCCACATTGCTCTACAGAAAAATTGAATATGTAGGTAGGTAGGTAAGAGAAAAAACGTAACTATTGAATGGAACAGATATTAAGGCCGGTATTCACCGAGCGCTCATAACTTAAGAAGCTCATAAACGTATTCACCAAGCAATATTAGTGAAGATCTACGAGCGCTCTTAAAAGTTAGGAGTGGTCCCGACCACTCCTAACTTACGAGCGCTCTCTTCGAAAATTTGTTCACTTGAGCGTGTGCCACGCACGCATTTGACTCGAATCCATGTGAGCAATGCCAAGTAGAAGAGTATCCATTTGCTGTCAAGACCAGGGTTCGGACTTGGGTTTAAAATTTTCGAAGTAAATATGGAAAAAAACTGAAGTAGATCCAAAATTTTCGAAGTAGTTTTAGGAAATTAAATTATATTAACATTACATAACATATGTAAGTAAATTCTGATTTCAGACTTGTAGAAAAATTGTAATTAAATATAACTATTTAAAGTAAATTTTCCATCAACGAACTTGTATTTTTGTATGAATTTTATCAATTCAAAAGGTGGCTCATAAATATCTTTACGTTTTTCTGTAAGTGATCTCGAAAACATTAAATTTTCCATGGTGCTTACGTTTTAACGATTTCTAAACTTGTTTTTTATGTAATACAGAGTGATCAGCGCTGTCTCTATATACATATGTTGGTAAAGAATTTCAAAGAGAAGTAGATCATTAAAAAGAGAAGTAGGGAAGTAGATTAATTTTTGTTCTCAAAATCGAAGTAGATCTACTTCGATCGAAGTAAGGTCCGAACCCTGGTCAAGACCAACATTACACAACATTTCACAGTTTGGGTATGCCTGAACAAGAGAGAGTGGCTCTCATTTTCGAACTTCGAAAAACACTTGCGAGTGGTTGGTGAATACCGCACAGAAATTTCAAGTTAAGAGCCTCGTAAAGTTAAGAGCCGTTTAGGAGCGCTCGGTGAATACGAACCTAAGAGAGAGAGAAAGAGTATGGGAACGGGAAGAAAAGAAAATTAAAAATGTTGGAATGATAATGACATGAAACAAAGCAGCGACCTCGCGATTGTGATGAAATCTAATTCCTGGATAAAATAAATTCAAAAAGTTTAGAATTTTATAATTTGTTTTTATTTATTTCTCAGGTTCTATGTTTAACTAAGAAGTGATTTTGGGCTTAAAATTTGCGCAATAATATTGACTTTATGAAGCAATGCTAATCTTTGTCGACTATTGTATACGTTTTAAGATATGAGTGGTTGTATAAGTCAACTAATGAAAAAAAATTGACAAAAAATGTAAAATTAAGTTTGACAAATTATTAATAAAAAAAATTACAGCCATAAACACTCTTATAACAATATAGAAAATAATAAAATTTATTTAAAATAAATCGGTTGACTACTTTCTGAGATCGTGCGTTACAAACTTTAAAATGGTTTCGCTTTTATATAATAGTATAGATATAAATATAGATATAGATATATGGGCACAGAAGATCAAAATGAGTATAATCATATAAATGCAGCTACATTATATTCTTGAAAACAAAAAAGTTCTCGGATATTCGGGTTATAACTTCGCACCTGTTTCGAAACGCTCGTTTATAATTGCAATTCAACTTTTAAGAGCCGAATGGTTGATCTGAAATTCAGCTGCCTGCTTTCGAAGGTATGTTTTCTTAAATTTTGGTTATTCGTCACTTCAACTTCATCTTCGCTAGACTCTTAGGCTAGGCGCGCACATTCAATTTTTAGTTTCGCAACTGCTTGGTTCGAGCAACTAAAAAGTTTGTGTTTTGACATAAACTAAACGATTGCCTAAAATGAGTTCGCTATTTTGAGTAACATATAATTATATGCACCTGCACGGACATTCAACCAAATAATTCATCTTTTTTCTATAAGCAACCAAACAGTTGTGCAACTAAGAATTGAATGTGCGCGCCTAGCCTTAAGGTTCACATTGCAAACAATCAAACTAATTGTCTATGCTATATATCATAGGGATCTCGATTTATACTCTTATACTTGCATGAGTAATATCTAAAAAGTACATAGATGGATTACAATAAATGTATACAAATAATTAGTTAACATACATCAATTTAATATTCCTAACTTTAATTAAGATTAAATGTATCAGTTTCTGTTAAAGTTTCATTTGCAGAGTTCTTAGAAGTTTGAACATTGACATTTTCTTTAAAGACTTTTTGTTTAAGTCTGCTAGGCGTAAGAGACGTATTCTATATAGCTCTTAGGAAATTGTTATAGAAACCTTTTGAAAACTCACTGATACAAACTTCTATATCATATCACATTGCAATCTTTATACAAGTTCCAGCTTCTCTATTTTCATTTATAAAACCATATCCAAAAAATTGGTTCTAGTCTCTGAAAAACTTCTGTGTCTTACTTGCAAAAGGTTTAAAAGAAGATGATATTGAAACCGTGACTTCTATAAGAAAATTATTTTTCAAGAAGGCTCTTATAAATTGAAACTTTCAGCATGTCCATATTTCTAAGCTAATAGAAACTGAAATGTTAGTTGGGGATAAATGTTGTTGAAGACTTAAGCCAAGCTGTAGACAAAAATAATGTTACTTTTCTTGTTTTATCAGATTTCTCGAAGGCATTTGATACAGTGAACCATCATGTTTGATATGTAAAAAGCTTAGCAATCAATTTAATTTTTCAGGTTCTTCCCTGAATATGGTTTCGTCTTACCTGAATAAGAGGTGTCAAGCAGTTGTGTCAAATAACTCTGTATCGGAGTTTCTTCCACTAAACAGAGGTGTCCCGCATGTAGGGTTCCCAATCGTACTCTAAAATAGAGTATTGTACTCTATTTCACGTATGTTTACTCTATAATCTATAACTCTGATAGAGTACGCCAAAATACTCTTTTTTTGCTTAATCTTCTTTTTTTCCCTATTATCTTCTTCCTTCAAATATTCTGTATATTCTGTAAGTATTTCTAACTCCATTTCATTAACTTTTTTCCGTACCATTTGCTACTTGCGTAAACAAATATCATAAGATGTATTTTCTTCCTCCTATGCATAAAAAGGACCGGCTACTGTGAATCCAGCCTAAGATTCAGCATGATTCAGGTGTTTCTGAACGCGGCTCAAATCTCAAAATATAATAAATGTCAGTGTGACAAGTTGATGAAAGGTAAAACAGTTTTTTTTTCGTGTTTGTTCTGGTTGTGAGTGCCTGAGTGGTTTTTATTTGTAATTTTTGTTATAAAAATGGACGAAGCACAGTGGGTCCCCTTCATACTAAGCAGTGCTCAAAATTCAAAATCTTGTTTAAAATGCTAAGAGCTATTATAAATAGATACTAACTGCTGTTGAAAATGAAAATATTATTAATAATGAATATAGTTCTGACTATAGTAAATATTTTCAAGGTTATTGATAGATTTATTTTAAGAAAACAATTGCTCTTGGAGTAACATATTTATGACTTCAGGATAAAATATTTTTCGGTGAATGACTGTCGTTGTGCGCGATGTTATCAAGGGATTGGCAGAAATAAATAACCTATTAATAACATCCCACATGTTATCCTTCTTTTTGTTTTGTGATGTCTTCCCGCTGAATTGTTGCCGATATATGAAAATCTCTATTTCGCACCTCCTGGTCTTCTTCGCTTAACTGGCTAATTGGAAGTACGGCATGAGTCATTATTTCACTTTCATTGATAAGGATTTGGTGCAGACTTGTGGTCATAGGATACTATGGACAGAGCTTCACGTAAAGTCGAGCTGTTTCTAGGAAAAAACACCTAAATCTTTCCGCATGTATCTGAAAACCGATCTTATATTAAGCAAAAAATTAAAAAATTAACAAAAAATTCGATATGAATCACTAAAAAGCTTATATATTATATTTTAAGTTCAGTCGGATGGTCAACATTCAGGTATAGGTATGTGAGCTTAGGTTTAATTACAGAGCATCAAATTGCATATTTAAATTTTATATTTATGTAAGTGGTTATATTCCTGGAACAAAGATAGGAAAAATAGATAGTTTTTAACTTCACTCCTACTCCCTACCCAAGGCTGAGAAAAAAACCTGCCGGAATTTTCGGATTTGATATCATGATAAACATACTCGTACCTATAAACCCCATACTCATATTTTAGCTAAACATCCACTACCAAATTTTTTTGTCGGCCTTTGTATTATTTATTTATTGAACCGCGAACTCAAACAGTGATATTTCGAATTAGCGCACCTAACTTTTACTTCTGTCTTCGGATTTTTAATAACAAATATTTCTTCTTTCATGCTGTATACTTAGATTTAAAAGTTCTCTGCGCCAGTTAAAAAAAATAAACATTTTAAAAATTCCATTGCTCGTGAGTAAAACCGTCATCCATTTATGTATTTTATACACTAAGTAACACCTTTCAAATAATAATGTATTTGCAATCTACATGCCTTCTTGAACAAACAACATATTTTTAATTTTTTTTTTGTTTAACGAAGTTAACTTTTAAAATTAAGATAAAACTGCACAAAATTAAAACTTGCGCATGTCTAATAAAAATCAATGACAAAGAATCAACTTGAATGTACCGTAACTTGACTATTAAACAGAGAAGAAAGATAATACTTACAAATGACATGTGTTATAATATGTCATCATCATCATCGGCTCGACAACCGGGTTCCGGTCCTGGCCTCTTTCAACAAGTCTCTCCACCTATCCCGGTCTCTAGCCGACGCCATCCAGTTGCGCACCCCAAGGCTTCGGGCGTCCTGGTCTACGCCATCTCTCCAGCGCAAGCATGGTCTACCACGCTGTCGTCTACCATAGAATGTACCACAAAGAACTTTCCGAGCAGGTTCCTCTTCGCTCATGCGAGCTAGGTGCCCTGCCCACCGGAGTCTACCGAGCTTAATTTTTGTCACGATATCTGCTTCTAGGTAGATTGCGTACAATTCATGATTGTACCGTCTCCGGAATCGTCCTTCCTCACATATGGGGCCAACAATTCTCCTTAAGACTTTTCCCTCGAACGCAGCTAAGAGGTCGGAGTGCCTTTTGCTAAGCACCCAAGTCTCGGATCCATATGTGAGTACTGGCAGGACCATGGTCCTGTACAGCAGCAGTTTTGAAGTTATGGTGAGATTTCTGGATTTGAAGAGCTTTGACAGACTATAGTAGGCTCTGTTGGATTTGAGAAGCCGCCCGCGTATTTCTTCTTCTATGTTGTTATCGGCTGCTACTATTGACCCAAGGTATTTAAAGGATTGCACCACTTCAAATTCGTGCTCCGCTACCTTGATTGTTTGACCAACTGTTCCTCTCGCATTCGACGCCACCATGTACTTTGTTTTACCTTCACTAATGTGCAGCCCCAGATTTTGTGCCGCCTGCTCGATCTGGATGAAGGAATCGTGTACAGCTTGTTCGGTTCTTCCGATGATGTCAATGTCGTCTGCGTAAGCCAGTAACTGGCTGGACCTGTTGACGATGGTCCCTCTTGTTGCCGTGCCAGAGTCACGGATTGCTTTCTCCAACGCCAGGTTGAAGAGGAGGCAGGCCAAACCGTCCCCTTGTCGGAGTCCATTAAAGATGTTGATTGGTCTGGATAGCAATCCGGCTATTTTTACTTGGCTTGTTACGTTGGTCATGGTCAACCTACATAGTCGTGTCAATTTATTTGGGATGCCGAATTCTCTCATGGCTTTTTGTAAAGTTCTACCCTGGCTATGCTATCATAGGCGGCCTTAAAGTCTATAAACAGATGGTATGTTGGGATGTTAAATTCTAGACATTTTTCCATCGCCTGCCTAAGGGTAAAGATCTGATCAGTTGTTGATTTGCCTGGAATGAAACCACACTGATATTGTCCGATGACGGTTTTAGCGTATGGGGTTATCCGGTCTTGTAGGATAGAGGAGAGTATCTTATAGGCGGTACTCAACAACGTGATACCTCTATAATTGCTGCACGTTGTGACATCTACCTTCTTATGTATGGGGCATATTATGCCTTTTCGCCAGTCTTCTGGCATTTCTTCTTGCTCCCATACGTGCACTATAATATCATGAATTGCTTGACGTAAGGCTGGCCCGCCGCGCCGTGATGAAATAATTCGGCTGGTATGCCATCGGCTCCCGGGGATTTGTTCTGTTTAAGCCGGCCTATAGCCTTCTCAACCTCTTCTATGCTTGGTGGCGGCAACATAGGGTATTCTCCTTGAAGTAGTGGAGCCTCCACTTCTGCAGTGACCATTTAGCAATTCATTGAAGTACACTTCCCATCGCTCCAGTATGCTTTCAGGATCGGTGATCAGATTTCCCTCTCCGTCCTTGCAGTATGTGCAGCGTGGTGTGTACTGCGTCATGTTTCGGACGGATTGGTAGAACTTCCGCGCCTGGTGCGGACCTCGCTCTCGGCTGTTTTCTATTTCACAGATTAGGTTCTTCTCCCAGGCTGATTTCTTTTGTCTGTGAAGCCGTTTTTCTGTTCTTCTGAGATCTTTATATTCCTCTTCGCGTGCCCGCATTCTATGAGATTGTTGCATTGCTCGGTACGCAACATTCTTACGTTCAGTCGCTAGCTTGCATTCATCATCAAACCAGTCGTTCCGATTTTTACGACTGCTGCCTAAGATGGAGTTGGCAGTACTAATGACAGTATTTTTAAGACGTGTCCACTTCTCATTTACGCCCAGCATACTGGCTCCAGGACTTACTCTCCCTAAATTAGGTGTTTCTAGGGCGAGTCCTAACGCATTACCAAAGGTGTTACTGGTGTTTTCATTGCGCAGGGCAGCCGTGTTGATTCGAACCTGATCGGCGGATGCAATGCGTCTTCGCAAGGCAATCCGCCCTCGGAAAACCATACCAACAAGATAGTGATCCGAGTCGATATTGGCACCTCGGTACGTTCGTACCGTCATCAAGTTCGAGTAGTGGCGACGGTCTATCAACACGTGGTCTATTTGGTTACGAGTGACTCCATCAGGTGATACCCAGGTGGCTTTGTAGATATCTTTACGCGGGAACCTGGTACTCGCAACGACCATGTTTTTCGATGCTGCCAATTCTAAGACTCGAAGTCCATTGTCATTAGTGTTCTCATGCAAACTATGGGTGCCTGCGTAATGCCTGAATACCGGCTCCCGACCTATTTTTGCGTTCAAATCCCCAAGGATGATTTTAACATCATACCTTGGACAGGCATTGAGGGCCCTCTCGACTTGTTCGTAGTAAGTCTCTTTTTCTTCGTCTGAGGACTCCTCCGTAGGTCCGTGAACGTTAATGAGGCTGATGTTCGTAAATTTGCCTCGCACGCGAACGGTGCATAGCCTTTCGCTTATAGCGTTAAAGCCGATGATAGTAGACTTCATTTTTTCGCTGACTAGGAAGCCTACCCCGAGCACATGGTGTTTTGTATGACAGCTGTAGTATATGTCATATTCTTTCTTCTGTAAAACACCATTCCCTGTCCATCTGATTTCTTGAAGAGCTGTTATGTCAGCTTTATATTTTGACAGGGCATCGGCTAGCTGCTGAGCAGCTCGAGCTCTATAGAGCGATCGTACGTTCCATAAGAAAATTCGTAAATCGTTTTTCCTTTTTCTTTGCGTAGGTTGTCGTCGTGAAATCAGTCCGTTTCCGAGGCTTGTTGTCGTTCTCGAAATTCATTAAGTTTTACGGGACAGGGAATTAACCTGTCGCCAACCTGAGGAACCAGCCTGATCATATTAGCCAAACCTTTTTTAAAAGGCTTGTTTCTAGCGGCCGCCGCGAAGAGGCTATGATCACACTTCCACCAGTCCCGAATAGTTACGGCACGTGCATGTTTTCGTATGCTACATGTTGTTCCCCCTATTCGTCTGATGGCTGACCGCCATACATATATTAATTATGCATTTTTATTTTTTTTTAAAGACAAAAATTAAAAACTGTATTTTGAGCACTGATGTGTATGGAGAGGGCCCACTGTGCGACGACCAGAACAGCACGGATTATGAATCTGGTGATAAAAACAACACACAAAAAAAAAAGAAAGTTATTTAATCGTAGAAAGAGAATACAAAAGTACATGAAAACATGGGAAAACAATTATAATTGGCTGAAAAATGATCCAGAAAGTGAAACAAACGCAAAATGCATTACATATGGTGTAATTTTCTCAATTTCTTCAGCTGGAATTGGACACGTAAGAAAGAAAGACTCACTCCTTCATTCTCAATTGATACAAATTGAGATTTGGTGTTTTAAAACCTAATTTATCCATAATATGTATCCGTATTATTTCAGTTCAATGAATAACATTTTGATCAATGGAATTATAAGATACCGAATTTCAATTTTTATCAAGATCAAATTCATAATTGACCAGCGCAATAAAGGCTCGTTATTTACTTTTTATTACGATTTATATTTGTTCTAGTCCACTTTATTGCATGAGTTACTTTGGGGTAGGTGTTGTTTATAATTTTGTTTTCAACTTTTTCTTTAGATAAAACAACATCAAGGCACGAAACAACACAAAGCTAAAACGGAATTAAAAAGAACATCTAGTTCCCTACAAAAGTTTTTGCTTCCCACTTCAACCTCAAGTTCAGGGCCTGAAAATAACAATGTTACAGGTGCGGAGTTAGCTTTAGCATTTCACACAGTTAAACATAACCTATCATATAATAGCATGGATTGTTCAGTTAAACTGGATAAACAAATATATGCAGATTCTAAAACTGCAACTGACATTCGATTAGGCAGGACTAAAATGGAGGGCCTGGTCATGGAAGTTCTCGGTGTGATTAATGATCTTCAAGACGATAATATGTTTTTTTGCTTACAAACGGATGCATCAAATAAAAAAACATTAAGTTATTCCCATTAGTGGTCCAATACTTCACAGTAGAAAAGGAAATCCAAAAAATGGCGTGTTTGCAGCCATTCAAAATTCTATGGATATGTACAAAATCCCCATCAATCGAGAATGGGTATCGGGCCTCAGTGCAGATAATACTAATGCTAATTTTGGAGTTAGATGTTAGATAGTGAGCATGACTTAAAAGATAGAATGATAACTTTTTTGGCTATACAACAAAACAGAAATTAAAACCCATTGAACAATCATCAACTGTCCTGTTCAATCAGATAAACAGTAATTTCTATTTATTTATAGACAAATGTTTGATTTATTTACAAAAATGGTTTGATTTTAGTAGCAATAACTGGCTATCTTCATTAAATTCAATATCTTTGAAAGCTAATATTGAATTTAAAAATTTCGAACAAATTATTGAAGGAAAACTTAATTTACAAAAACTTAATATAGACATGGACAGTTTATATTCAGAAATTATAATATTAAGCAAATTCAAATTAAATTATTAAAAAATGCAGATTTTATGCAAAAACAAACTGCAGAAAAATGGCAATATATTTTTAAAAAATGTCCCGATGAATTTATTTATTTAAAAAAAATTGTAAGCTATATACTATCTGTTAATGCCACTTCAGCATTCACTGAGAGAGTATTTTCGGTCATGAATGTGAAGTGGCGAGATGAGAGGAATAGGGCATCATTGAAATTGATCAAAAATGAGCTCTTGATTTATATGAATCTTGAATTTGAATGTTTAGAGTCATACACATATTTTAAAAACAACAAAAAATTGTTATGTACTGCAAGAAGTACAAAAAATACATTTTTAACACTTGAAATAAATGGTACTCTTCATTTTTCAAATGTACTCTTTTTTTTCGTTTCTGGACTCAAATTTACTCTATTCTTTCTTAAAAAAGTTGGCAACCCTACCCGCAGGGCTCAATATTGGGTCCTCTTTTCTTTACAATGATTATAAACGATCTCCCCTTGAGTACTATGAACTGTTCTGTTGACATGTATGCCTATGATGTTCAAGTCCGGAAAAGCTTTCCTTTACGTCTCATGGAAAATGCAGCTCATGAAGTTAATGAAGACCTTAACAAAATTCTATGCTGGTCTCGATCTAATCTCTTAAGTTTGAGTCCCTCTAAGTCTTAGTGTTTAGTTATTTCTAGAATGAGTATTAATACCTCGTATTTTCCTAAATTATATCTTAATGACTCGCCAATAGAATTTGTTAAATCGGCTAAAAATCTAGGCATAGTATTCAACATGACACTCTCATGGAATGATCACATAAAATTGACCGTAGGCAGGGTTTATGGAAGCTTACGTTTACTATGGGCAAGTCAAAAAATTACACCCCTTAAAACGAGAATCATTCTTGCAAAAACACTTGTCCAACAATGCTATTTGGTTTCGAAATATTTAGTAATTCTGATTCTATTCAAAAAAAAAATTAAATGTTGGTTATAATATTGCTCGATATATTTATGGATTAATGAAATATGATCAGATCATATTTCTCATTTCGCTAAACTTATTAATGGAGTAACACTCGAAAATCTCTTTAAGCTTAAAACATTAATGCTGCTTCAAATTGTAATGCAAATACATCAACCGATGTACCTTTATAATAGGATTTGTATGTCACGATCCATAAGAACGTACAATCTATACTTCATCCAACAAAAATATGCAGTACACGTCTTATGGGAGAGCTTTTTCAAAATCAGTAGCGTGCTATATTTTTGCACCATACTAAATTGAAAGAACTCCTCCATAAAAAAGTGTTTGTGCGCCCATAAATTTTCGATTGCAACTGACGCAGGCCCGACGTCCTATTGACTGCATACATATCTGAGTGTGCAATATGCGCTGAATTGCTGTGGTCTATGGCTGTTGGTGCTATTCAATTTTAACCCCCCTTAAATATTGATGTGCGTTCAGAGTTACCCTTGTTCATTTCGTAACTTGTTCAGTTTTTTTTCCTTGGGTTTCTGTTGATTTTAGAGCTTTAAAAAAAGGGTCCATTTAAAATCAACACTACGATAACCCTGTGAGAGCTTTAATGAAGGACAGATTTATGCAATTCACTGTAGCCAGAATGCGAGGCAAACGTCCTATCTTGCCCACACTGCATATTTTTGTTGGACAGAGTATAGTACCAATACGGTGTACATAGTACATATATACTCGTACTTGGTATCAAAACGACAATTCTTTGTGTTTTCAGTCCTGTTGTGGAATTCTCTTCCCCTTGCGCTTCGAATGATGGGTTGTACCTTTGTATATAAAACTTATAGTACTCTCATTAAAACGAACGATTGGGGCGACATCTTAAGCATAGCAATAGTACTTGTTAGATTTGTCTCTGCTAAATTTATTCTATTTTTTACTACTTGTTTTGTGTCTTATCCTACTCTCCACTGTGCTCTAATTTCAGCGCCACCACCAGGATAGCCTTAGCATCACAAAATCACGCTCCATGATAATACAAAGGTTGTATATACATCAATTGGTATCCTTCAAACACCCCACATATACTTACACATATTTGTTGCTGGCGACACCAAAATTACAAGCTGCAAGGTTAAGATACTTAATTGTAAGCTTTCTTAAGTTTTTAAATCATGAATATCTTGGCTCCCGTTTGTCGTAATGGACTATTTTTTTTTTAATTTGAAGAAAATTAGCAGGACTATAAAACAAAAATCCAAAACTGAAAAGTATTTACCGTGAAATACAGTTTTTTTCTCAATAACTATGAAAAAAATGTATTAAAAACAAGAAAAAAAGAGTTGAAACCAACGGTAACTTTTTATGTTCTTGCTTAAACATATTAAATTAAATGCAAGTTGATAGAAAATATTGTTATTAGCAATACAGTTTTTTATTTTTACTTTGCGACATACTGGGGCTGAGATATTAATTAAAACATAAAATCATAAAATGCGTAGGTGCGCTGACTTACCTATGTTCAATAATTTATTACTCGGCTTTCGTTCATCGTAGAGTGTTGATTTTTTTTTAAATTGTAGGGAATCACAAGAACTTTAATAATAAAAAATAAAAATTTCAACGTTAAATGAGCTTTTTTCTTAATAATCACGAAAAAGTGATTTTTGAACAACAAAAATTTTTTTTAACTTGCTATAACTTTTTTTTCATTTAATTAAACAAATGTTTTTTTTTTTATGAAATAATAGACAATGTTATTAGGAATAAATACATGTTAAATTTTTGTTTGTAGGAGTTAGTGGAGCCGAGATATTCGTAAATGACCAAAAAATGACACAAAACACATTTTTACCAATAACTTTTTAACGTTTTAAGCTTTTCTCTACATCTTCAAAATGTTCATAGTTTTTGGCGTAGTAAGCAACAACTTCCAACCAAGTTTCCCACCTGGTAACAATATTTAAATATCATTTAAATTCACATTAGAATATTTATTATTCTCATATTTTTGTTTTCCTTTAAATTCTATCATTTGAAATTCCATGTGAACTATTATGTATGTATACATTGCTAAAGATAACACACAAAAGTTGTGTTTAATAGATTAAGATGTTCATTGCATTCAATAAATTTTAATATGCACTGCCCAATATCAATAATTTTATTGCTACGGTACTATAACTGGTTTCGCGGTTGTTGGTTTGGAAAACAAACAAATAAAATGTATATTTTGTGAATTTATTGATGTTTTTGTGATATCAAATTTTAGATTAATTTATTATATATTTAGGGCTAGGATTTCAATGCAAATGCGTATTTCTTTTTTTGAGAAACTTTAGAAACACAGGAAAAAAATACAAACACGAATCAATCAATTTGCTTTAAAATAGCATTTTGCATATTTTACTATAAATGGATATAAATGCATATTTGTGCATATTTTCGAAAAACTAAATAATTCTAAAGTAAAAAATGCACATACTACATACATGGTAATGGGCGCTCGAGGAATTAAAAATTTTATATCCGAAAATGATCATGCAACGTGCTTAGAACAGATAAGAAGTAATTTTAAAAATGTAGATTTATTAATCTTAATTGGAAACAAAAATATTCTTAAAAGCAACATCTTGCGTTGAGCATTTTAAAGCAAAGTATCCCTCTAACCCTCTTCCAATTGTTTTTGAATTCTATTATTTATATTACACTAGCCGGCCCGTACTCGTGATGCTTCGCAAATTGTAACTACGAATATTTTCTTAGCATTAATATTAGCATATGAAAACATTTCTCAATGGGACTGAGCATATTTGCTACAATAATATTAATTTTAGTTTATATGTATAACATACCGTATTGAATTAGATTCTCTTTCACACTTGAAAAAAAAGAGCTTGTTCATGTTTGTGCATATTATAAATATAACAATATAGAAAATAATAAAATTTATTTCAAATAAACGGGTTGACTACTTTCTGAGATCACTCAACCCAAACTTTAAAATGGTTTCGCTTTTATAGAATAGTTCATATGCACGGCACTGTAGCCGATTGAATGTCCATTTTTGTCACCCAAAATGCTATTGAGTGTATTCAAGTAACTTAAAAAATAAAATGTACGACTGGATCGCACAAACTTGCTCTTATCTAAAAGTACTTTGGAATTTAAAATACATTTTAAAAATATAAAACTTGGATTTAATGAGATAAAAATGTTCAAATGTATGGAATTTCCGTCTGATTAATCTATACTATATATACTCTATACTATTACATAAAAGCGAAACCATTTTAAAGTTTGTAACGCACGATCTCAGAAAGTAGTCAACCGATTTATTTGAAATAAATTTTATTATTTTCTATATTGTTATAAGAGTGTTTATGGCTGTAATTTTTTTTCATTATTAATTTGTCAAACTTAAATATTATTAATTTTACATTTTTTGTCCATTTTTTTTATTAGTTGACTTATACAACCACTCATATCTTAAAACCTATACAATAATCGAAAAAGATTAGCAATTCTTCAAAAAGTAAATATTGTTGCTTAAATTTTAAGCCCAAAATCACTTCTTAGTTACACATACAACCTGAGAAATAAATAAAAACAAATTATAAAATTATAAACTTTTTGAATTTATTTTATCCAGGACTTAGATTTCATCACAATCGCGAGGTCGCTGCTTTGTTTCATGTCATTATCATTCCAACATTTTTAATATTCTTTTCTTCCCATTCCCATACTCTCTCTCTCTTAATATCTGTTCCACTCAATAGTTACGTTTTTTCTCTTACCTACCTCTACATATTCAATTTTTCTGTATTGTACAGTTTATCTAACTAACCGACACACACACATTTTTTGTGTTTCTCTAATTCTATCGTCACATCGTATCTGTCATAGAACGATTTTTTGATTTAAGAATTTCTCATCAACAGTTCTAACGATTTTAACCAAACATTTTCAACAGGAGCCCCCTTAAGTTTAAAATAATATTGTATATAAAGATATTGGAAAAAAAAAACTATTTCTAAAATCTATACTACCTAATACTTAAAATTCAGCATCTTAAATTTTGTTCTCGAAAAATTTTAAGGAAATTTGTCATATAAAAAATTACTTAAATATTAAAAATTAATCAGACGGCAATTCCATACATTTGAACATTTTTATCTCATTAAATCCAAGTTTTATATTTATAAAATGTATTTTAACTTCCAAAGTACTTTTACATAAGAGCAAGTTTGTGCGATCCAGTCGTGCATTTTATTTTTTAAGTTACTTGAATACACTCAATAGCATTTTGGTTGACAAAAATGGACATTCAATTGACTACAGTGCTGTGCACATGAACTATTCTTTAAAAGCGAAACGATTTTAAAGTTTGGGTTGAGTGATCTCAGAAAGTAGTCAACCCGTTTATTTGAAATAAATTTTATTATTTTCTATATTGTTATATTTATAATATGCACAAACATGAACAAGCTCTTTTTTTTCAAGTGTGAAAGAGAATCTAATTCGATACTGTATGTTATACATATAAATTAAAATAATATTATTGTAGCAAATATGCTCAGTCCCATTGAGAAATGTTTTCATATGCTAATATTAATACTAAGAAAATATTCGTAGTTACAATTTGCAAAGCAACGCGAGTACGGGTCGGCTAGTTTTTAATATTTAAGTAATTTTTTATATGACAAATTTCCTTAAAATTTTTCGAGAACAAAATTTGGGATGCCAAATTTTAAGTATTAGGTAGTATAGATTTTAGAAATAGTTTTTTTTTCCAATATCTTTATATACAATATTATTTTAAACTTAAGGGGACTCCTGTTGAAAATGTTTGGTTAAAATCGTTAGAGCTGTTGATGAGAAATTTGTAAATCAAAAAATCGTTCTATGACAGGTACCATTAATAACATTTTGCCAGAAAAATTTTGTTGACCAAAATGTAGTCTATGTCCAATGTCCATAATATCACACCTAATTTTTTTTTATCAAAATCGTTAGAACCGTTTCGAGATAAATAAGATAATGCATTACGGGTGTATGGGGGGAACCGTTAGTTTTGGAGCTAAAAAAACATTTCAAGTTCTCCTCTAGGGATTCACCGAAGACCCTTAACTAACGAGATTGAAGAACATAGGTCTAGTGGGTAAGGCTGTAGAGAAAGGGTAGAGACATACAGACATACGGACATACAGGCAAACAGACAAACAAACGGAATCGTCGGACCCACTCTATTCGTCTTCGCTATCATCGTAATGTCAACTTTGATCAAAATCTCGAGTTCGATTTTTTTTTCAATGCAGATAAACTATACAATACAGAAAAATTGAATATGTAGGTAGGTAGGTAAGAGAAAAAACCGAACTATTGAATGGAACCAATATTAAGAGAGAGAGAGAGTATGGGAATGGAAAGAAAAGAAAATTAAAAATGTTGGAATGATAATGACATGAAACAAAGCAGCGACCTCCCGATTGTGATGAAATCTAATTCCTGTATAAAATAAATTCAAAAAGTTTATAATTTTATAATTTGTTTTTATTTATTTCTCAGGTTGTATGTGTAACTAAGAAGTGATTTTGATATTGACTTTATGAAGCAATGCTAATCTTTGTCGATTATTATAGGTTTTAAGATATGAGTGGTTGTATAAGTCAACTAATAAAAAAAAATGGACAAAAAATGTAAAATTAATAATATTTAAGTTTGACAAATTGTTAATGAAAAAAAATTATAACCATAAACACTCTTATAACAATATAGAAAATAATAAAATTTATTTCAAATAAATCGGTTGACTCCTTTTTGAGATCATGCGTTACAAACTTTAAAATGGTTTCGCTTTTATATAATAGTATAGATAGTATAGATATAGAAGATTAGAAGTATAGATATAGATTGTATAGTATTTATGCTAAGTGTTGAGTTTACATAATTCGATAGTTAATTTAATATGATATTTAGAATTTATATTATGTATATAGAGCAGATTGTTATGTTACATAGTGTAGATTGGTATGTTACATAGAGTAATTGTTATTTTATGTGGCACGAGTACGATAACTCAGACGCCAAGAAATGATAACGGTTTTTTGTAGAACCGTTAAAAACAAGCATTTTTTACTATGGGAGGGGGGTCTATCTCCCCCCATTTTGGCGGGAGGGGCAATTTTATAAAAGAAGTACTAAAAATAAAAATAAAAATATTAAAAAATAACGGTACCTGTTACAACTAAGTTTTGGGTCTTTGTTTAAAGATAATACTCTGTTCTATTAGCTAATTTTTAAATCAAGTGAAATCTATGCATAGGTTTTGAAAAAAATGGGTTTTGAACTTAGAATTTGGGAAAAAAAAACATAAAAAAAGCTTTAAGTGTAATTTTTCAGAACTGTTAAATGAAAGACATTATTTTTTGTTCTAAAATTCGTTGCTCTTATTAATTTCTAATCAAAAACTGAAAACTAGATGATTTTTTGTCTTCAACTTCTTCAGAAAATTAAAAATTACTGAAACTACTTTTTTATGAGATTTTTGTTTTTTTGCTTGCTTATATAAATATAGTCCTATAGCACTCTGCATTACGACGTTTAAACAGTGTGGTATGTAAGGGGGGGCATGCTGCCCCCCTGCTTGGGCACACTATAGGATTTGGGGTACGTTCGAGGTTGGGTGTATGCAGAGTTTCAATTTAGGAAGTCATTTAGCGTTATCCAGAATGCACCGCGAGGAGGTAGACTTTCATTGCATTCCACGTCCGAGTCAGTCAATTCGTGTGTAGTCGGTGTCTTAGTGAGTCAGTCCGTGTTTTAAAATGTCTTAAAAATGTATGTCAGTTTCACCCCAAACGGGGGGAGATAGACCCCCCCTCTCATAGTAAAAAATGTTTGTATTAAACGGTTCTACAAAAAACCGTTATCATTTTTTGGCGCCTGAGTTATCGTATTCTCCCCTTTTATGTTAGTATTGGGGGGGTGACATAACTCGTTTTATAAGCTGGACGTGCTGTTCAATCGTGTAATTTTTCATATGGTAATTTGGCATCAGTAATTATATAATAAACAACAGATTTGACCAGACGCCACCAGAACAAGATGGCCGCCAAAATCTACCCGTGGAATTAAAAACCCCTTTATAAAGAACACACGGTATGATATTGAGTGTTGATTTTTTTTTTTCGTTCTGCGCATCAACTTCACTTTAGGAATTTTTTTGTTTAAGCCCCTTCCCCAAGCCGGCGCAAACTGGATCCTTAGCGAATAAAGCTCGCTCCGAACCGAGCGTTACCTGAGCGCTCCGATCTATTTAAGAAATACAATTGTGCAATGAACTGTCATTGTATAATAAACTGTCAAAACTGTTTGTTTGTGAAATCCGGATATTCGCAGGGCCGCCGCTACCATATGTGCAAAATGTGCGGCGCACAAGGGCGCCAACGTCTAGGGGCGGAAAATTACGAGATCGATCTAACTCAACATATATAGCATACTCCAAAAGTTTTCCTTAAGTTATTGGAATCTGTTTACATTTGACCGTTCACTACGTAGTGTACACACACAGTCTACTACCAATCTTTATTCATATTTTGTTTCTGACTGTCGCACCTCACAACAAATAACCTCTTCGATTGCAGTCGTAGTCTAAACTGCTTAACGCCATGTCGCCATAGATTGACACTTGGGAAATAGCTTTCCAAGCAACCTACATCTGAGACCTATAAACTCGAAAAGTATATTGATTTTTTTTAATTTACAGCCCATGTATTTCCCATAAAATAAAACGAAAACAGTATCTCGAAAACATTAATTTTACTATTTACTCGTATTTTTGTATAAAAGGGTATCAATATTCTGATTGCAATGATATAGCTAAATATCTTAAATCTAAGTTGGTAACTTTAGAACAAAATTAATAGAATATGATTTAAAACATTGTAAACAAATGTTAACAAACCGCCTTTACAACGGAAAAAAAAACAGCGACAGGGTCTTAGGTAAAAGGAAAAAAAAGTTTAGTGTCTCTAAATATTTATGTTTGTTTTTAAATAAGGATTTACAAATAGTTTTTAATTAATTTTAGAATTGAATTGATAAATAACTTAAATGTCAACGGATTGAACAAAAACAGTTTAACTCAGAAATTTAACGTTTCATTGGTCGTTCGAATTTGAGCTTTCAATTGACATTCGGAGTTCAGACTCTATTTATATCAAAATGTAGTTCGCACACAAATCACAAAATGTCAAATTCCATCAAACGATACCTAAGATGTCAAGAAATTGTATATAATACTTCCAGATCCAGAAGTACATGGATTAAGGCTCATTTGCTGATACAGAACATAAACACTTATGTTCCAAATAAACTCTTATGTAGTAGAACATAAGCGCTTAGGTTGAACATAAATATTTAAGTTTCGTTTCAGCAAATGGCCCTAAGTGTCTTAAAAAGAGAGGTGAAAACAAAATTTTTTAAAAGTATCACAAACTAATTTGTCTTCTTTCTGTCAAGCTATAAACTATTGATTAATTAAAAATTGTTCTAGGAACTCGAATCTTTGCATTTATTATGAAAATGGTTTTGTTGAAGAAAATTTTATTCGCAATCGCCAAATTTTGTGTTTCCTCTTAAAATAGAATGCACGAATGAGTCGCACGAACTTGCTCTTATGTAAAAGACTTCAAAAATTAATGCGATTAGAAAAAAAACTGTCCATAAATATAAAGTTCATTTATCAAATGACTTTAACAAATCTTAGTAGTACCTGGAGCTAAGAATAGGATGCCATGTGATACAAGCAAATATTAGTTTACGCAAAAATCTAACCTAAAAAATAATCTATTAAAATCCGTTCAGCCGGTAATGAGAAATTAAAAAACCGACAAAATGGTTCTATGCTCGGTACAGTCAGTAATATATTGATTTCAATTTTTTTTGTTTAATTATAGAACGTAAAAATTTATCATAAGAAAAAAAAATATCAAGATTCTCGTAGACGTTTTCGAGAAAAATACGATTTTCGAAAACCATTTTTTAACTTTTGTAGAGTCGGTATCGTTATTATTAGGTAATACATTTTTTCTCTTTATATTAAGAAACTTTTATTTATCAAGTTTTTAAAAAACCTATTCAATCCAAACTAATTTTTTTTGAAAATTTGAATGCACAGGAATATTTTAAATTTTGGGGCACTTTATCATAAAACAAGTTATTAAAATCGGTTGTATCTACCGATTCTTTAAATTTTTTGATAATTGTTTAAATCTATTGGACATTGTTTAAATTTTTTTTTAATTTCAGTAAGAATCGTATGGCAGGAACCGTTATTTTTGGTCTTTAAAAGAAAAAAAAACGTGTGGGGACAAAATTTCGAGACCCACTTTTTTTCGTCTTCGCTATCATCGTAGTGTTAACTTTGATCAAAATCTCAAGTTCGATTTTTTTACAAATGCATAACTTGCCTTATACTATACATAGTACCTATAAGTCTCGATTAAAAAGAGTAAATAAACTTAAAAGGATGCAAATATTGTGTATGCTATAACAGAAACTCTCAAACTCATTTACAGGAGAGACCCCCCAAATCCTAGTCTGACTACGTTCGTTGTATAAGAATTTGATGTAGATTGGAACGCAACAGCAACAATGCACGTTTGCTTAAATTTTTCAACTGTGAAATGGTGAATAAATAAAACTTCCACTTATTCAACGTAGATACCCCCGGCACCCAAGATATGGGGCGGCAATCTAAGGTTCTTGCACAAGGGCGCACGAACAACCAGCGGCGGCACTGGATATTCGAGGAGTATTTTGTTTTTAAATAATTTCTGGTTACACACAAAATTGAAACAAATTTCCAAATCTAGCAGAGCTGAGCTTTTGGTTCAATCATCGATCGAGCTTTAGGCTAAAAAAAGAAATGGAAGCTTACCGTTCAAAGCGTGGCAGTTTAGTACCCCACTTGGGGCTAAAAAAAACGCCAATTTTAAGTTTTTATTATTGTACGAATGAAAATTAAATTTCCAAAAAAAATACTAAGCCATTCTTGAAATATCGAATTTTCCAAAAAAAAATATGATTTTTTTTCTTTCAAAAATTCAAAAAATATTTTTTTGAAATGCAATGTTTTTTAAACTTTTTAGCAGCATCTCTATAAAGAAATTTCATTAAAATCCGTTATGTCGATAATGAGTAATTAAAAATTTGAAAACATTTTTCAATATCTTAATTTCAATTTTTTTTATTAAATTAAAGATCGTAAGAATTAATTGAAAGAAAAAAAATGTTATCAAAATTCTAGGCGCCGTTGTCGAGAAAAATACGATTTTTGAAAACCACTTTTTAACGTATGGTAGGTACCTTTAGTTTTAGGTAAAATAATTTTTTTTCTCACATCTTGTAGATTATATTGAGAAACTTTCATTTATCAAGTTGAAAAAAAATATATAGAATGGGGTTTTTGAAATATTGAGTTTAAAAAAAAAATGTTTTTTTTTTTTAAATCCAAAAAAATTTGTTTTGAAAATTTGAATACACAATTCTTTTCAAGTTTTTGAGGAACTTTAGGAAGAAAATATGATCAAAATCGGTCGTACCGTTTTTGAGAAAATGAAAAATTTTTTCAACCATTATCTAGCTTTAACTAAAAGAAATTTTTTTGTATTTTTATTTTTTAAACCTGTCGAACAGTTTTTGAGAAAAAAAAATATTTATAAAATTTCGAAAAAAATCGTATGGCAGGTACCGTTATTTTTTATTATACTTCACGGTAATTGATTGATTGAGTTGCTTTTAGTTTGTTTATGGGCAGCAAGAATAAACTTTAATTTTTGTTACCGCCGCCGCCACCGCTCTCATAAACACTTACATAAAAATATTGTGTTTGGTATCTAATTCATGTAGCCAATCTATTTAAGATCTATTTAAGATCTCAAATTAGCAAGATGGGAATCAGGAATGCTTAAACATCAATGACAAAAAAGCATTTTGCATTAAAAATATGCCATATCTTGGACTATACAACTATACTTACGGTGACCATCCGTTCATTATTATAATGAATAGCTCATTATTGGAGAAAATGTGCATTATAAATTATTTAGTTTTCAAAAACATAAAAATGTTCATTATTGTAAAAGTTGTTCATTATAATATGTTCATTTTTAACTTCCCATAGGGAGTTATTGTAATCGGTCCGATTTGTCAAATTGGAATTTTTGACATTTCTCGACGTTTCAAAGTCCCTAGCAGCTATATCAATCATTTTTAGAGAGATGTATGTGTGTGTGTGTGTACGTACGTTCGTACGTTCGTACGTGCGTACGTTCGTACGTCCGTGCGTTCTGGTACCATTTTTCGTCGTCGATATCTCAAGAACGAGTAAATATATCGACTTCAAATAAATTTTGTTTCATAGATAATAACTTCGAAAGAGGCTGAAAGAGTGTTTATTAAAATTCAGTGAGTAGTTTTTTCACTATAACGGTTTAAAAAAAAAGTAAAAATTTTGATTAATTTCAAATATCTCACGAAAAAATAATGCTATTTATTTCAAATAAAATTTAATTTACTCATTATAAGGTCATACAGATTTGGTATGAATTTGGAAAAAAATGAACATACCGTTATTTTTTTAAATAAAAAAAACTGAAAAAAAATTCATAACCCAGATATTCTAAGAACGGAAAACAATTTGAAACTCAAGATAATTTTATTTTACGAAAAATAACGTGTGAAATTTCAAAAAAAAATCAGTTTACAGTTTTCTTACAAAAAATAAAAAACTATATAAAATTCTATTGAAAATTGGTAAAAATTGTTTTTCGACTCAAATTTCTCGAGAACTAGTATTGATATTGACTTCTAATTTAGTTTATTTTATACATAGTATAATTTTGTAAAATTGGTAAAATGTTGACAAATATTGAATTAATAGTTTTTTTTAACAAATGGGAAGTTATCAGTGTGGGTCGCACACAGCCTCCTTTTTTATATAATTTCGTAAAAAGTCAAACTTAAAACTAACCAACTCAACATTTTTTCAAAAAAGTGATGATGTGAACGTGCCTTAGTTTCTTAGTGCAAAAATGGTAATGTAGTGCAAATATTTCTTAATCATTCATTGAACATACTCAACTTCGAAACGTCAATATTAAAATAAAAATCAACAAGTGAATTATTGTTTTCATTCAGGGGTAAACATAAAAATTGGCATGTAAATTTAAATTAATTACTTAAAAAAAACTTATTGAATACTTATAATTGCGTCTAAAGTATTTTCAATGAAGAACAATTAAAAGCTCAATCACTCCACTTAAACAGAAATAATTTTCTATCTTCAATGAAGAACTTCAGCGAGAATTTGAGTTCTTAAAAAAAACTGATGAAGGTGATGTAATGTGCAATACGTGCATGGCCATATTCTCCCTTGCAAATAATGAAAAAAAAAGAACATTGAACAGCATTTGAAAACGGCCAAACACAAGAGTGCAAATTTAGTGGCTGCATCAACTAAAAATCTAACATCATTCTTCAGAAGGCACTAGTTAGAGTTAGACGATGCAGTCAAAATAAGCAGCGTAAACGAATGTACCTGGGCTTTTCGCACCATTAAACATATTCACTCGTTTCGTTCAAATGACTGCACTTCAAAATGAATAAAAAAAATGTTTTGACGAAAAATATTCGTGCGCGAGAATGAAGTGTGAATCAATTGTGTGTAATGTGCTCTCACCACACTCAAGGAAATCGCTGTCAGTTTTGTTACAACTTTATGAGTTACTTCAAATCATGGAAGTACGAAAATACGGCCCTTACTTGTCCGCTTATTTATATTCAGAAAGGCATTCAATTTAAAATTTTGGAAGTCAACAATCTGCCAGGAGAATCGTCTAATAAAGGGTTTTCCAATAAGAGGTGTTATTTTGATATTCAAAGAAAAATGGCATTTTTGGAGATAAATGATCGGATGTTTATTTCATTATAAAGAGGAAGGTATGCCGTTAATAATGGAACACAACATCAGCCAAATGGCCGCCAAGACCACGCTTACAGGACCATATCCTTTTCATGAAATTTTCCATAACCAAATCGCAAAGTGGCTGCCCTATGTCCTCGATAGCCTCACGAATTTCATCTTTGAGGTCTTGAATCGACGCTGGGCTGTTGGCGTAGACCTTATCTTTCACGTGGCCCCAAAGGAAGAAGTCGCAAGGTGTTAAATCACAAGATCTCGGTGGCCAATTGTGATCACCTCTTCGAGAGATAACACGGTCCGGAAACTTTTCCCGTAAAAGATCGATGGTTTCATTGCTTGTGTGGCACGTAGCGCCGTCTTGTTGAAAGTAAACGTTGTCCAGATCAATACCATCCAATTTAGGCCATAAAAAATCATTAATCATCTCTCGATAGCGCAATCCATTGACCGTAACTGTTGCTCCAGCCTCATTTTCGAAAAAGTAAGGTCCAATGACCCCGCGGGACCATAAACCGCACCAAACAGTCACGCGTTGAGGATGGAGAGGCTTTTCAACAATAACTCTTGGGTTTTCCGAGCCCCAGATGCAACAGTTTTGCTTGTTGACGTAGCCTCCGAGGTGGAAATGGGCCTCATCAGTCAAGATGATTTTTCGATGAAATTCCGGTTCATTTTCATGCATTTCAAGGACCCAATTTTAATAATTTCAATGCGTTGTTGAAGCGTGTATCGTTCCATTTTTATTAATAGCGTAGTTTCTACTTGTCAAATGTCAAAAAATGATAGCTTCAAAAGTGACAGCTACCGAAATAGCGGGCTATTCAAAATAACACCTCTTATTGGAAAACCCTTTATTTTAACAAAATATGTATAACTCGGATCTCATGGAAAAATTTTATATTGAAACAAAACTAGTTGCCCTCTGTGCAGATAACACCAATTGTAATTTTGGCGGAGCGGGAAGAAGAAGCAAAAACAATGTGTTTAATAAACTTCAACAAACAACTGGAAACGAGCTCATTGGGGTAAACTCTGCACAACATATTGTAAATAATTGTGTTCAAACCTTAATTGAATGTTTACCAATTGATGTTGAAGTAATTGTTATAAAAATATATTCTTATTTTTAAATAACGGGTGATTTTTTTGAGGTTAGGATTTTCATGCATTAGTATTTGACAGATCACGCGGGATTTCAGACATGGTGTCAAAGAGAAAGATGCTCAGTATGCTTTGACATTTCATCATGAATAGACTTACTAACGAGCAACGCTTGCAAATCATTGAATTTTATTACCAAAATCAGTGTTCGGTTCGAAATGTGTTTCGCGCTTTACGTCCGATTTATGGTCTACATAATCGACCAAGTGAGCAAACAATTAATGCGATTGTGACCAAGTTTCGCACTCAGTTTACTTTATTGGACATTAAACCAACCACACGAATGCGTACAGTGCGTACAGAAGAGAATATTGCGTCTGTTTCTGAGAGTGTTGCTGAAGACCGTGAAATGTCGATTCGTCGCCGTTCGCAGCAATTGGGTTTGTGTTATTCGACCACATGGAAGATTTTACGCAAAGATCTTGGTGTAAAACCGTATAAAATACAGCTCGTGCAAGAACTGAAGCCGAACGATCTGCCACAACGTCGAATTTTCAGTGAATGGGCCCTAGAAAAGTTGGCAGAAAATCCGCTTTTTTATCGACAAATTTTGTTCAGCGATGAGGCTCATTTCTGGTTGAATGGCTACGTAAATAAGCAAAATTGCCGCATTTGGAGTGAAGAGCAACCAGAAGCCGTTCAAGAACTGCCCATGCATCCCGAAAAATGCACTGTTTGGTGTGGTTTGTACGCTGGTGGAATCATTGGACCGTATTTTTTCAAAGATGCTGTTGGACGCAACGTTACGGTGAATGGCGATCGCTATCGTTCAATGCTAACAAACTTTTTGTTGCCAAAAATGGAAGAACTGAACTTCGTTGACATGTGGTTTCAACAAGATGGCGCTACATGCCACACAGCTCGCGATTCTATGGCCATTTTGAGGGAAAACTTCGGAGAACAATTCATCTCAAGGAATGGACCGGTAAGTTGGCCACCAAGATCATGCGATTTGACGCCTTTAGACTATTTTTTGTGGGGCTACGTCAAGTCTAAAGTCTACACAAATAAGCCAGCAACTATTCCAGCTTTGGAAGACAACATTTCCGAAGAAATTCGGGCTATTCCGGCCGAAATGCTCGAAAAAGTTACCCAAAATTGGACTTTCCGAATGGACCACCTAAGACGCAGCCGCGGTCAACATTTAAATGAAATTATCTTCAAAAAGTAAATGTCATGGACCAATCTAACGTTTCAAATAAAGAATCGATGAGATTTTGCAAATTTTATGCGTTTTTTTTTTTAAAAAAAGTTCTCAAGCTCTTAAAAAATCACCTTTTACATATGTATATACAGTAAGGGTTGAAAATTTAAAAAATATATGTTACGTTGCATATTTAATTTAAAAAAATAATGGGTTTTAGTAAAACACGATGGCTAACCCTTAAACCGGCAATAGAAGGAATTTTGAAACTTTTTGAGCCCTTGAAAATTTATTTTCTGTCGCAACCAAAGTGCCCACCTAAATTAAGATATTATTTTACAATTCTTGTTTCGAACTCTAGTTATTTTTTGCACATTGTCAGCCTACTCTTTTTCAAAATAGCATTTTAAGGATTGAATCCCAGGAAATATGCATGATGGAAGTATCGAATTTTCATGTGATAAGAATTATGTTTCCTTGGAGAAAATAAATACATGGAAAGAAAATTCAGAAGACTGCAGGAAAAAGATGGATAGAATTTTTTAAACATTTTAAAGAAAAAAAAATTAATTTCAAAAATATTTTAAAAATTGTAGTTTGGTTTGTGCCTTCCTGGGTCACAGAAAGAGTTTTTTTTTTCAGTTTTAAAATTTGGACAGATGAAAAAAGTCAAATGAAAGTTGAAACTATAAAATCAATTTTGACAACCAAATTTAACCATGAAATAACCCGTTTAGAGTTTAGAGAATATTTAAAACAAAAACCAGATTTAATTAAACAAATTTTTTCTTCTCAAAAGTATTAAAATATGTATGTGAATAATATGTACAAAATACTTATACATATGTATATGTATTATACTAATTTCTTAATGAAAGATTGAATTAATCATTTATTTATTTTTTTATTACCTTTAGTTTATTAATGATACAAAAAGAGTTCCATTTTTAATTTTAATATGGACTGAATCCTTGTGCTTTATTTTTTTTATTTTAAATAAAATAAATCATATTTTTAATAAAAACCTAATCGTCTAAAACTAATTTTATATTTTTGTCTATGTTCATTATTTGCAATTTGAAAATATGGTCACCGTAACTATACTGCATATTTCATGCAACTTGATGTTAAGTTAACTAACTCCGGCCTTAGTGACTGTATTACCAAAGTACAAAAAATGGAATTATTGTGTTGTTTTTATTGATTTTACTGATAAAGAAGAAATGAAGGCGATGAGACATGTTTTGAAAAGATATAAAAGGCCAGAACTTTGCTGATCGCAGAACCAAACAATTTTCAGTTTACGAAACGTTATATTTTGTCGGTTGTGAGCAATAATGAATCAGGCTAAACTCTACGAGCAAGCTAACAATGTTCAACGGCACGATGGACGGAGTATCATAAAAGAGTTCTCGAGTATTTTGCAATGGCGTTTAGATGGCAAAGACTCATTGCTGGACGTGGGCAGTGGTAGTGGCGATGTTTTAATGGATTTCTTATACCCGATTATGCCGAAGGATTTTAAGCAAATTATCGGTATTGATATTTCGTTGGAAATGGTTCGTCACTGCAGTGAGAAGTACTCCCACATGGACAATGTGGATTTTAAGGTCCTCGATATTGCAACAAAGACATTGCCAAGAGAGTTTTTCGGTGAATTTGATCATGTCACTTCATTTTATTGTCTTAATTGGGTTCCAAATCCACGGTAAACTTTTCTGTCAACTAATTATAAAAAATATAATTTTTTTTAACAGACAAGCTTTGAAAAACATCTATCAGATGCTTCAAGCCGATGGAGACTGTCTTTTGGTCTTTTTGGCAGCCCATATATTTTTTGATATTAACAATATTATCTCGGTGAATTCAAAATGGACACCGTATATGAAGGATAAGAACGTTCCCATTTCCCCCTTTTATTGTAGCAAGGATCCTGGAACAGAATTTGAGCGGATGATCGAAGATGCTGGGTTCGTTGACTTTAGTGTAGAAGTTCGAGATAAAACTTTTGACTACGAAGGATTGGAAAATATGAAAAGTAAGTGTTTGAAATAATTAAACACTAGTTTAACTTAGTTTATGTTTTCGTTTCTTTTTGTCATGTACAGAAAATGTGAGAGTAGTTAATCCTTTCATTGAGGGCATACCAATTTGGATGCATGAGGAGTTTCTGGATGAGTTCATTAAAGTTATAATTGGGCTAAATTTACGTGAATCGCATAATGATGACTTTAGATTTAAAACTCCATACAAATTAATTGTAGCTTATGCAAGGAAATAAGATTTGGAGAGACCAAGTAAATTTTGATATTTATTTAATTTTAAAATAAAATAATTGTGTATATAATTAATGTAAATTTGTAAAAGGTTTTATTTGAAAAATGAAAAGAGTTTTCTTATTAAGGGTCTTTTTTACTGCGTAGTCCAAAAGCCAAAACTATTAATATAGATACTCATTTGCATGTGGACTCAAATACAATTGATTGTTTCACATAAGTGCAATATTAGGTAGCTAATTCGACTTAATTATTTTATATTTTGAATGTGACATTAGTTTTCATCTTATAGGCTTTTTTGCTATTTTCGTTCAAAGCAGCTCGAACACGTTTGAACATTCTCTGAACAACCTCGCGTTCTGAGCCTCAGCTTTCATGTACAGTGAACATTGGAAAACGTGAACTAATTAAAACCGAGGGCGTTCATGTTTTTGAGATTGTTCATGTTTTGGAATGTAAAATTTTATGATTAAAATAGTATTATACCGTATTCCTACCGTTTTGTCTTACTACTGCTTTTAAAATAAAACATATTTTCTTTCATTTTATCTTCTTTTTGCTTGCAGTAGTATAGATTTATGATTTTTTTTTACATTTTTACAAATACTGGTACCTACGGGTTATTAAAAAAATTGATTAGATTTCATTTTTAAATTAGAACGTTTTACAAATAAAAGTTTTATTTAACAAACAAAATTTTTAATTTTTGTCTGTTCTATTTTTTGCCAACATTTTAATAACTACAATTTCTCTTAGGCGTTTATGTCGCTTTGGTCAAACCTTCATCTGAACACCATTCCAAAGCCTTTTTAAATATTTCATATTACGCAATGTCAAATTTATGGGGCCCCCGAAGTTTTATAAAATTAATTCAGTGCATTTTTATGTAGAAATGTTGAAAAAATGTCTGTTCACGTTTTAGAGCTTTTTGATTTGTTCACGTTTTAGAGCAGTCAATGTAAAAATTACGGTGTTCACGTTTTGGGATAGTTCACGTTTCGGGGGGTTCACGTTTTCCAATGTTCACTGTATGCGTTTTTATTTTTGTTTTCTGTTCTCTCGCCATATTTTTTTAAGGGCGTTCCGATTTGCTTAGGAAACAGATCCAAGCACTGAGCTCTCAAGACTCGTCTAACGTCAACGTTACCACTTACCACTTCGAAGAAAATTGAGAATTAGATCATTAAAAAAAAATCCAGTAAATTGGGCCTTTCCTCAGTAGTCAAAATAAACAAAATTAAGAATATTTTTGAAAAAAGTATAAAACCTAAAACTTAAAAATCTTTAATCACTTAAATTTTTTTCGAGAACTCTGCCATTTGTTAAGCTCAAATTTTTAAATTACTCCAAGTCTCCAAGAGCCCGTTGAGCTCACTGCTCAACAAATGTTCTTCAAATTTGGTTCGTTTGTTCAACTTTCCCCAGGGTTGACCCAGGTTTTCTTGACAACCCTGAGTTGTCAAAAAAGAAAACTGGGGTTTTTGGTATTCAAAAACATCCTAGGGCTGTAAATTGCTTTGTTGACAACTACTAAAAACAAGAAACAAATAATCCTGCACTCTGATAAAACTTTAAATTTGTTATAAATCAGCTTTAAAAATGCACAAAAACAATTTTGCGTTGTTACTCAACATTTCATTTCATGAGGATGATGAGTACAACAAACATTTAATTAAATAAATTTGGTGGTGCAACAGCTCGGAGTGAACCAGGACCTAGTGACTTACAACTCCCAACCATTCCTGGGTGCGTGTTACCAGGAACGGAGGGGACCTTCAATTTTCTGCCGATTCCGAACGGCTAATGAGCAGCACTTTCCATGACAAGAGATACTCTTGGAGAATTTGTCAATTCCTCGCAAGAGGCAGTAGACCCCTGAAAAAAACTTTCTTGCCGCGGCTGAGAATCGAACTCGAGACCTTCCGCATGACAGTCCAACGCACTAACCATTATGCCAAGGGGTACTACAAACATTTAATTGCAAACATCAAATCTAACATGCAACACGCGAATCGACAAACGACAACAAAAGAAATAGGTATAAAATCTCATGTCACTTTTGACAGTTTGGTCATTAGCTGAACTCGCCACAACAAAATACCTAGATCTACTTAAAAGCGAGTTCAGGCATTGTATATAAAATCTATTAGCACCTGGTAAGTTGCTTTCCACACCACCTGGAAGTCAGTGTGTGTTCTGAAAAATGGAGATAGAATTTTTTAAGCTTTGTCGTTCAATGTATTGCCATAACAATAAAATGCACGACTGGATCGCACGAACTTGCTCTTATGTAACAGACTAGGAATTTCAAATACGAATGTTATGAGAGAAAACTGTTCACAAGGCTAAAATTATTTTTTTTAAATTCTTTTAGTAGTAAGAGACAAAAACAGAATGCTATGCAAATATGAATTTATGCAAGAACAAAAATTATAAGTCGTTGTAGTGGTTTTTTAAAAAAAAGCTTTTATATACAAAATTTTTAAAAGATTTTTAAGACAAAAAATTGGTGTGCCAACTTTAAGTTTTTATTACTGTACGAATGAAAATTAAATTTCCAAAAAAAAATATTGAGCCCTTTTTGAGATATCGAATTTTCCAAAAAAAATGTTTTTTTTTTTTGTAATTAAAAAAATGTTTTTTTTTTTAAGTTTTGAAATGCAATAGTTTTAAAACTTTTTAGAAGCATCTCTACAAAAAAAAATTCATTAAAATCCGTTATGTCGGTAATGAGTAATTCAAAATTTTTAAAAATGGTTCTATGTTAGGTACAACCTGTAATATCTATCTTCATTGATGTAATATATTAATTTCAATTTTTTTTTTATTAAATTGAAGATTGTTAAAATTAATTAACAGAAAAAATTTTTTATCAAAATTCTAGGTTCTGTTTTCGAGAAAAATACGATTTTTGAAAACCATTTTTTAACATTTGTATGGTGGGTACCTTTATTTTTAGGTAAAATAAAACTTTTTTTCATACATCTTGTAGATTATGTTGAGAAACTTTTATTTATCAAGTTTAAAAAACATCTAGCATAAGGTTTTCGAAATATTGAGTTTTAAAAAAAAAATTTTGAAATTTTTTTTAAAAATCCAAAAACAAATTTTTTGAAAATTTGAATACACAATTCTATTTAATTTTTAACTTCCCATAGGGAGTTATTGTAATCGGTCCGATTTGTCAAATTGGAATTTTTGACATTTCTCGGCGTTTCAAGGTCCCTAGAGGCTATATCAATCATTTTTAGAGAGATGTCTGTGTGTGTGTGTGTCCGTACGTTCTCGTACCATTTTTCGTCGTCGATATCTCAAGAACGAGTAAAGTTATCGACTTTAAATAAATTTTGTTTAATAGATAATAACTTCGAAAGACGCTGAAAGGGCGTTTATTAAAATTCAGTGAGCAGTTTTTTCACTATAACGGTTTAAAAAAAAAAGTAAAAATGTTGGTTAGTTTCAAATATCTCACGAAAAAATAATGCTATTGATTTCAAATAAAATTTAATGTACTCATTATAAGGTCATACAGATTTGGTATGAATTTGGAAAAAAAAGAACATACCGTTATTTTTTTAAATAAAAAAAACTGAAAAAAAAATTTCATAACCCAGATATTCTAAGAACGGAAAACAATTTGAAACTCAAAATAATTTTATTTTACGAAAAATAATGTGTTTGACAACTGGTGAAAATTTCAAAAAAAATCAATTTACAGTTTTTTTACAAAAAATAAAAAAACTATATAAAATTTTATTGAAAATTGGTAAAAATTGTTTTTCGACTCAAATTTCTCGAGAACTAGTAGTGATATTGACTTCTAATTTAGTTTATTTTATACATAGTATAATTTTGTACAATTGGTAAAATGTTGACAAATATTGAATTAATAGTTTTTTTTTAAACAAATGGGAAGTTATCAATGTGGGTCGCACCCAGCCTCTTTTTTGACGAGCTTTAGCAAAAAAAATGATCAAAATCGGTACTACTGTTTTCGAGAAAATCAAAAACAAAGAAAATGGTTCCTTGGGGGTACCCTCAATAACCATTTTTCGGAAAAAATTTTTCAACCAGTACCTACCTTTAACTAAACGATATTTGTTTGTATCTTTTTTTTTTTAAATCTGTCGAACAGTTTTTGAGAAAAAAAAATATTTACAAAATTTCGAAAAAAATTCGTATGGCAGGTATCTACAGTTATTTTTAGTCTTAAAAAAAAAGAAAAAAACGTGTGGGGAGAAAAATTAAAAGTGATATCTACCAAGTTTAAGGAAAATCGGCCGAGTCGTTAGGCTGTAGTCGAACCGACAGACAGACAGACAGAATTGCGAGGCCCACTTTTTTAGTCTTCGCTATCATCGTAATGTCAACTTTGATCAAAATCTCGAGTTCGATTTTTTTTACGAATGCATAACTTGCCTTATAGTACCTATACATAAGTCGCAAGTAAAAAAAGCAAAAAGGGGCTCGAAGAACATAAATTTTACTAATTATTTTATATGAACGGGAATCAATATTATGATTTTAACAGAATAATAATACCTATGTGTTTATTTCTAAATCAGGTGGAAAATATATCAAACACATTATTAATCCTGTGCAATTTATACTAAAATAAAATGCACGACTGGATCGCATGAACTTGCTCTTATGTAAAAGTACTTTGGAATTTAAGATACATTTTATAAATATAAAACATGAATTTAAAATGAAATTGCCGTCTGATTTCTAGAAAAGTATGACTTTATGAAAACAAACTTTAAAAAATCGTTTTATTATTAAATAAATAAATTTTTTATATAAGAAATTTCTTTAAAATTTTTCAAGAAAAAAATGTGGGATGCGAATTTTAAGTATTTAATAATATTGATTTTAGGAAATAATTTCAAAAAATAATTGTTCATAGGTTTTGAAGATATTGATTTTTCAAAAAAAAAAATTTTTTCAAAAAAACCCAACAAATAATTTTTTGAATATTTTTATATACAATATTATTTTAAACTTAGGGGGACTCCTGCTGAAAATTTTTGGTTAAAATCGTTAGAGCCGTTAATGAGAAAGTCGAAAATCAAAAAAACGGTTCTACGACAGGTACCGTTAATAACATTTTGCCCCAAATTTTTTTTTTACCAAAACATAGTCCATGTCCATAATATTACACCTAATTTTTTTTATCAAAATCGTTAGAGCCGTTTTCGAGATAAATAAGATTTTGCATTACGGGTGTATGTGGGGTACCGTTAGTTTTAGAGCTAAAAAAAAAAATTCAATTTCCCCTCTAGGGAATCACCGAAGACCCATAACTACCGAGTTTGAAGAAAATAGGTCCAGTGGCTTAGGCTCTAGATCGAGGTACAGACAGACAGACAGACGGAATTGCCGGACCCACTTTATTCGTCTTCGCTATCATCGTAATGTCAACTTTGATCAAAATCTCGAGTTCGATTTTTTTTTCCAAATGTAGAACTTGCCCTGTACCTATGTATATCGCAAGTAAAAAATACACTAATTTCCAATTTGGTATTTGTATGGCAAATCCAAGAAAAACAAAAAGAAATCTTGCTCAAACGCCTAAATGTATGCTTTGCTTATATGCTTTTTCATGGTTAATTTCTTATAACCTCTGCATTTAGGATCTTATCAATTTAATTGATATTGCGCGGTTTGTGCCTTCGATACATTCGTAGTAATAAATGTAGCAAATTCGGATAAATGTAATCAAAATCAATATATTTTCACTTTGTTGTTCACTTACCAAAAGCTTTATATATTATTATTATAACTTGATTTCTTATTTTTGTGATGTTATCAGCCGAATCCTTCCAACGAGGAGGTGCACCGCTTCGTTTATGATGGTAGCACAAATAATCATATACAGATGTCTCATCTCCATACAAAAAAATGTCCTAAGAAATTTTTTCAGCAAACTTTAGCAGACAAAGATACAAAAATCAAGAGTGACAAGAGAACTACAATGACCACAATGTAGGAGAGCGAAAAATGTATCTTTTCATTGGGTAAGCGACTAAGCGACAAGCGTTCTCATCTAAATTTATAGCACAAACAAATCTTACCAGACACAGCGCATCCCTTTCCCACCGGCGTTATATTGTTTCTGTTCTACTTTTTCTTATTATATTTTGTCATTCGTAGAATTTCTGTGTGGATGGATGTTGTTTTTGTTTTTATATTTGCCTTTTCCTATGTTCCTTTATTGGTTTTGGTGGCTGGTGTATGCCGCGGCGACTCCTTGGCTGGTGTTTTTGTTTTTTTTTTTTTTATTTTGATTTCTTGTGAGGGTACATATTGCACTTTTTGGTAGGAATTTTCTTGTTTGGATTTTGGCAATATCTTTTCGTTTTCAAGTGTATCTGCTTTGGGTAGGTAGGTATAGAAAAATGGAAATGGATTTTGTATGTTATGTAAGTAGGTTATGTTGATTTGCTTATAACTTGAGGATTATTGATTAGATCTTTAAGGTCAAGCACTTGAAATAAAGGTAAAATTTCTAGTTTTATTATAAAAAAATGCTAAAAATGAAATCTGAGATTTAGATTAAGCTTTTTTTTTACATGCCAGCGGATGTTTAGCTACTTTCTTTCAAACAATCGAAATCTGCGCAAAATTATTCCCTCTTTCAAATCAAAATGCATTCGTGTGACTTTGTATTCTCCAGGAAGTACTCGTAGGTACATATTTATGTTTCTGTTTCTGTTTTGTTTATTTTTTTTTTTTGGAGATAATTATGTAGACAGAATCGAAAGTGAAAATTATTTCCTCGTCTCAAGAAAGAAGAACGGCATTAACAGGAAGGTAAGGTTTTAGTTTTTAAGTTTATTTACTTCTTTTTTTAGCTTAGTACATGTATAGATCTGTGGTCACAAGGAAAAGTCGCCAAAGTACTTTTTACTAATTTTTCAGGAGAGCAGTTTAAAGTTTTTAACAAACGCGTGAAATTACAGATGACTATATTGGGCAATTGGAAACTCCGTTCAGGTTGAAACAAAAATTTAAATAAAGATAATTTTACTCTTTATAATTAAAAATTAAATTAAATTATCTGCAGTTTAGTTTTTTTCCATTTTAAAGAAATTTTTTGTTCTGGTCTAAAGACTACTTAAGCTGATTTTCCTTGTCTATTATGTTAAATTATCCAGTTCTTGTGTCAACTTTAGTTCTTATTCCTAACTTAATAAAGAAAAATATATTACTTTTAGCAGAGAATGAGAACCAACTTTGAACGTTCAGATAGAATGAATGAAAATACAAAAAAAAAAAAGCAACAAACTTTTCATCATGCATTGTAAATTAATAAAAAAACAAATCAAAAATTGAAAACCAATATTAAAAAAGTGTTTTTAATCTTCGTCTTCGCTTCTTGAATCTGATTAAATGTTGATTTCGTTGGAACTTGTTTTGAGATTTTTATAAAAATAACTAAAATCTGAACTTATGTATTGTAATAAACCCAAAAGATCTTTTTCTTATCTGGGCCTGCTGGGTTACTTTTATCTTAGATTTAAATCCATAGAAAGTTGCGCATGTGTCTAGTGTCGAAACTTTTAATTTTAAATTCAGTGTTCCGAATATTTTTGAATATTTGGTAAGGCTCACAGGATTAAAAACTTCATTTCTATACATGGAGTGATTTAAACTGCCATGAATATATTTTTTTTTGATGTACCCCGACAAATCTCAAGTGGTTCGGTTGGACATGCAACTTTTACGGCTATTGCGTTTTTAATGAAACTTTCCGTTTCAGATAAAAATACGAGTATATTGTAAAATGTGGTCTTAAAATTTGTATATGCATGCCATCATATTCCAAAGCGTACTTCACTCAGGTTTCACCGCGTCGCTTCCTTTGCATTGCGTTAGACAGAGTACTTCATTTGTAAATGCCTATAGTCAGAAGATTTCCTATGTAATATAATTTTCTGGTCATAGGTTCCCAAAACCAAAACTGGATAAATGGTTGTTTTGTTTGCTCGAAAGAAATTTTGTCTTGGCAGTTGCTTCAACACAATCCAAAGGGTTTTGAGATCTTGCATGCTTCACTTTTCCAGAAAGTGTCTTATATGACTTTTAAATGTTCCTTAATGTCTGACGATTGTGAATCGTAGTTTTTGAACGGAATATCCAAATTTTGCTCTTTTCACTTTTTGGGTGCGAAACATGAGAAGCAACAGTATTATTTAGTATAAAATCAGGGTCTTTTAGAGAATCATCGGAATTTTCCCATTCTGGCAAATTATCATAAGTTATATTTCCTGATGCTGATATTATATTATTATTATTTTATGAAAACATTCAACGTTGAACTCATTTGAATTGTCTAAAATAATGGAAAACTAAAAACGTTTCCGTAGTTTTCGCATTTTTATGTGGTCATTAGTAGATATATTAACTTTTTTGTAAAACATATTTCCCGGAATTCAGGAAACGTTAACAAACTTTGCGATTCAATGTTTTCTTTAAATTTAAAACATTTAAAAAAAATGTTAAATATATATCGTTTAACCAATATCTTTATTGTATTCTGGTGTAAAAGATCTCGGTGTCAGTGCGATCGACGTGACACCAAACATCTGAAATATAGGAATTTTTCAGTTTTGTAGATTCCGATTTAAGAGAAGCTTAATTGCTTTCAAATAAAATCAAGTAAGTGCATAATATCAAATCTTATAAAAATAGACTTCTTCCAAAGGATATTCGGGCTACTTGTAAATTAAAATAAAATCGCTCTTATCGTCAGCTCTTGATTTTTTGTAAGCGTTCGAGCCAATACCAAAAGTCTTTGCGATAGATAAACTAATTAATTTACAGTTACTAACTAAAAGTATTCACCTTTTATTCTATTTCGATAACTAAGTGCTATTTTGCAGAATTTTAACATTTTCGATACATCTATTTCGTTAAGAAGATCCATGGTTTCGTTTTCTGTTAAGAAGTCAGTACTCCAGTTTTATGTCTTCTAGTTTTCCTTAGAACAGGAACGGGACACCTTCCAATAAAATGAAAAACATCCCCACGTTCTGTGAGATTACACATCACACAAAGTAGCATCAATAAAGAAAACGTTGATCATAGATCATAGCTCTATAGTTCAAAAAGAGAACTTACAACTAGAGCTATTTAAATCTAATTGGAATGATGGTTATTGTTGGGATAAACAAGAAATTTCATTCAACACATTTAACATTACAGAAATAATTACTAATAAAACTTAAAGAATATGACACCTCTAATGAAAAGCCTCTACTTTTATGGCTCTCTGAAACGTAATTTCAAACATTCCTTCGCAATATTTAAACATAACAAAGATTAATTTCCCAGTTTGGTTTGATAATACAAATGAATGTCATATGCAATGCACAAACTTGAAACCGTGATTGTGAAACGTCAAAATCATTAGTTGTGTTTAACCAGAAAGAGGCCAGTGTAGAGTATTGCAGTGCAAGTTTATGAAAACTGTCAGAGCAAACTTAAGCAAAAACGTCATACGTCAGATCTTAAAAACATGCATTTTTTCTAAATTTAAATTCGAAAACACAACGCGCGGACAAAATTCAAATTAATTCCTTTGCCAAATATAATCAAATAATGACATCAGCTGATTTTGACAGTTTTCACCAACCTGCACTAGCTCAAAAGGTAGTGCAAGATATTCTGAACTAATGTACACTAGTTCAGATCAATGAACGCTAATCAGTGTAAGACAGTGGAGAAATTTTTTCAATGAACACCAAAAAGCTACACTTGTCTGCCCAGCGTAGTCCAGTGCAGCTGGTTGAACACAACTATTATCAACTAACTTTGAATCCGAAGTGCTTACACTACGTTGGAGGGGAATTTTCAACTCATTTTATAGTTATATTTACCCACTCATAGTTAGTTAGCTACGTAGTCACATAATTTGAATATTGAGTTATCAAAAATAAAAATGTGTACTTTTTTTAAAATTAAAATAAGATTTTCTTAAAATGTATGGCAGGTACCGTTATTTTTGGTCTTAAAAAAAAAAAAAACCTGTGGGGGGAAAAAATTAAAAGTGATATCTACCAAGTTTGACGAAAATCGGCCGAGCCGTTTAGGCTGTAGTCGAACAGACAGACAGACAGACAGACAGACAGAATTGCGAGACCCTATTTTTTAGTCTTCGCTATCATCGTTATGTCAACTTTGATAAAAATCTCGAGTTCGATTTTTTTTACGAATGCATAACTTGCCTTATAGTACCTATAAGTCGCAAGTAAAAATGAAAAAACTAAATATAAAAAATAAAACTCTACTAGAGGTAACAAAAATAACTATTTAAGATAAAATACAAAAAAGCATAATTTTCCTAATTTAATTATTTGAATTATTTTGACAAAATTGTAAAAGTCGTTTTTGAGAAATATATTATTTTTCTTTTTGTCCAAATGTGTGGGCATGTACGCCTGAATACCAAGGACAGACAGGTGAAATTGCGAGACACACTTTCTTTTTCTTCGTCTTCTCTACCATCCTATGAATAAAATCGATCAAAATCTCGAGCTCATTTTTTTCATAACCTGCCATATGTACATTACAAGTACCTGCAGTACCTGCATCATAAGTTAAAGCCGGATCGGCGGAGAGTCTATATCGTCTCGGCGGTAGGCGCAAATTTTCTAGTAGGTGCCTACAAGTAAAAATGTATCAAGTAAAAATGTATCAAGGCAGGTCCTCATAGCCCTACTTAAGTATACAATTATTTAAAAGACCATCTAATACAAAAAGTTCTTAATTGATAAATGATTGTATTCAAACTATTTAAATGCTTATCTTATCTTCCTACATACAAATATATTTATGTATATACATATATGTGCTACATATGTACATAAGTACAAAATTTCCAAACTAATTTCGTTTCCTGCTACATATGAAATTGAAATTTATAATGATAAACCCAAAAAAAAACCTAGGTATCTTCCTACCTACATTACTAAAAAAAATAATATGTACCTACCTATATATATAATATTCCTGGACTCTTACGAAACAGAAAAGGCGAATGTAACTACATACATAATTACGCAACAAAAATGTGCCCTTTATTAAAATCAACTTCAGAAGAAAGAAAAAAAAATTAAATAAAGAAATTCCTTCCGTCATTTAAACTATGTACAAATACATAACTACCGACGACACAGTTTATTGAAAAAATCTTTCTAATTATCAACCAACTTAAATATATCCATCGGTCAAACCCAAGAAGCACACATTTATATTTATCGCCAACCTCAGACAACCCAAAAAAAAATCTTGAAAGTATAAAAAAAATCAACTGTCTGCGGCTTGATCGTTACAAAGGGGTGAACGAATATTGCAAATATAAACAAAAATTGTAGGAAAGGGTAAACAAAAGAGAAGCAACACATAATTGGGAGAAGAGAAATCCTATCCTACAAAATCCTGCGAAAAGAACTTTGATTCTCGTAGAAAAAATGCTTTTTAAAAAGCTTTATAGAATAAAGCTTTTTCAATTTCATAGGTCACTCTGCTCCATAGGCGTAAGACATCTGTATATGATTATTTGTGCCTGTAGTTTGCAGGGTCCTTGTAGTAACCTTTTTTGTGTAGCGGGAAAATGATAGATTTTTTCAAATGATCGGGAACCTTTTCCGTGTCGAAGATCCTGTTAAATTCTACTGTTAGTGCATGTATAAACTCGTTTGTAGCGTTTTTATAGAATTCAAATGGGATTCGGTCATTACCTGGGGCTTTATTTTGTTTTGAGTTATTAATGGCTTCCAGAATTTCTTGGAATGTAAACGGCGCTTCCAATTTGTCATCTATAAACATTGGTGCCGCATACTGAAATAAAGGTGATGTTAGTGGCGCGTTAAAAAGTTTATTAAAGTGAGTTTTCAGTAGAGGAGCTTTCAATGACATGGCGATGGTGTTAGTGCGTCCATTAACGTACTTCACGGCTTTCCAAAATTCAGCTGAAGATCTGGTGTTATTTATAACAGTGATGTTTTCTTGTTCTAATGTTGCTTTCTTTTTATAGCAAAGCCGTTTATACTCCTTCTTGGCCTCGTTGTAGAGCAATTTGAAAATACGGGCGTTGTTTGATCTCAAAAGGTTTAAGAGATTAAAAGATTTATTTCGGGCTTTCAAGCATTCTGAATCAAACCACTTTTGTTTAAAGACGGTATTAGCACAGATAATTATATACAGATGTCTCACCTCCATACAAAATTCTGTCATCGAAAATTTTCTCCAGCAGACAATCTCCAGCAGACAAAAGCTTTCTTAAGAAGGTTTCATAAGAAGAAGAGAATTTTATAGTCATCGTAAGAAAACTTTTCTGAATTAAAAAGAGAACAATATATATATAAAATATTCTCTCTTTTGTTTAAGGACTTTTTTTTATTATGCGCGAGAAAGATAATACTGGCAGACAATGCGGCTACCTTTATTCATGTGGAATAGATGTAGGTATCTACCAAAAAAAGCAAATTCCTATCCTATTTTTTTAGAAAAAAGGCAAAAGGTAAGGCATTAGGTAGATAGAACATATTCCATTAATATCTCCATCATTTGTATTATATTAATTTATAATCTTTGTTTTTTTTTTTAAATACTTTACACCTGTTCGTCATGTTGATATTGTTTGTTTGTGTGTGTTCATCCAAGGAGTAGCCGCATGTATAGGTCAGTATTCTATGAAGAATGTGCATGGTGTTTTTCTATAAGTTGGACAATTCAGAGCCCACACCGCGCACGAGTGAATGAATTTCAATTTTTGTACAGAACATTTTTATGAAATTTCCTAAAGTGTAATTCCGCAGTTAAGAGTGTTTAATTTTTCTTATAAAATCTACATGGACTTTCTTAGAACCAATAATATTATTACTTATTCATGTTTGCTGAAATGGAAAAAAACACCACCTTTATGTATTTTGTAAATAGTCAGGGTCTTTTTTTTGTCACGAGTGAGAAATAAAAGACAGGCGCAAAATTGTAAACATTTAAAACCTGCTCTAAATCAATTTTAGAATGGGATTCGACTCTAAATATTGCATATAAAAAGAGAACCGACGTTTTGTTAATTTTAAGGGACATAATTCATACTTTAACGTTAAAGAGCTCGTCTAACTTTAACAGCAGCAAATAGCTAGTTTATCTTTTAAAAGTGAACTTTTTCCATACTGACAATGGTCATTTCATACCAAAACAAATCGAAGTAAAAATGTTTACTGATGTTTTATTCGATACTTTAAAAGATGTGCTTTGTAAATAGACTCAATTACTGAATATTAGAAATTCGAAACAGTCGTACAAAAGTGTTCTACGATCAGCAAATCTGTAGATACAAGTGTACATTATGTTATGTACCTATGCATGCCAAGACGAGTATAGCCAAATGAATTTGCACCTTGGAAAAACAAAATTAGTTAGAAGGTCTAAGGTGTTTAAAATTATGAAAAAGTTAGACAAAGCCTCCAAGAAAGCGACAGCGTTAAGTAAAGCCAGTTTTATTGTTTAAAATTTTGCGCCATAATTTCTAAACGGTATATTTTTATTGCGAATTCATTTCACAAAATGTTAATAGCTTCTATTAAAAGAACGAATAAAAAAATAAATAAAAATAATTATTGCCTTCATACAAATTTCTAAGCAAGGAAAGAGTTTTCTAAAGTTAAAATAAAATAACACAGAAAGTTTTTAATGTTATTATAAAGTGTTAATTATACCTACACTTTTATTTAAAGATATCAAAATCTAATGTATCGTATTTAAACAGAAAAATCGCGGCATTTGTCTAACACATAAATCTTGATATTAAAGAAAATACATAATTTTACCTTAGACATTATAAATACATATGTACATACATATGTATATACAGATGAATCTAAGTAGGTTGTAATTAAAACTCATCATTGAAAATTTAGACTTATATTTTTGTATTCACTTTTTAAACACCATCATCAATTATTATGTGTCAAAATTAAAATTAATTTTTTTTTATGAACTATTTTATAGCTAAATAAGAACTTTAAAATTCTCGGATTAGCCGCGTTATATTCTGGGACCACGCTCAGTGAAATTTGTAGAGAAACGTTCGGGGTGGTTACAGTATTGCATATTGCACTCGCTAAATATCTTTTATAACGGGTGATTTTTTTGAGGTTAGGATTTTCATGCATTAGTATTTGACAGATCACGCGGGATTTCAGACATGGTGTCAAAGAGAAAGATGCTCAGTATGCTTTGACATTTCATCATGAATAGACTTACTAACGAGCAACGCTTGCAAATCATTGAATTTTATTACCAAAATCAGTGTTCGGTTCGAAATGTGTTTCGCGCTTTACGTCCGATTTATGGTCTACATAATCGACCAAGTGAGCAAACAATTAATGCGATTGTGACCAAGTTTCGCACTCAGTTTACTTTATTGGACATTAAACCAACCACACGAATGCGTACAGTGCGTACAGAAGAGAATATTGCGTCTGTTTCTGAGAGTGTTGCTGAAGACCGTGAAATGTCGATTCGTCGCCGTTCGCAGCAATTGGGTTTGTGTTATTCGACCACATGGAAGATTTTACGCAAAGATCTTGGTGTAAAACCGTATAAAATACAGCTCGTGCAAGAACTGAAGCCGAACGATCTGCCACAACGTCGAATTTTCAGTGAATGGGCCCTAGAAAAGTTGGCAGAAAATCCGCTTTTTTATCGACAAATTTTGTTCAGCGATGAGGCTCATTTCTGGTTGAATGGCTACGTAAATAAGCAAAATTGCCGCATTTGGAGTGAAGAGCAACCAGAAGCCGTTCAAGAACTGCCCATGCATCCCGAAAAATGCACTGTTTGGTGTGGTTTGTACGCTGGTGGAATCATTGGACCGTATTTTTTCAAAGATGCTGTTGGACGCAACGTTACGGTGAATGGCGATCGCTATCGTTCAATGCTAACAAACTTTTTGTTGCCAAAAATGGAAGAACTGAACTTGGTTGACATGTGGTTTCAACAAGATGGCGCTACATGCCACACAGCTCGCGATTCTATGGCCATTTTGAGGGAAAACTTCGGAGAACAATTCATCTCAAGGAATGGACCGGTAAGTTGGCCACCAAGATCATGCGATTTGACGCCTTTAGACTATTTTTTGTGGGGCTACGTCAAGTCTAAAGTCTACACAAATAAGCCAGCAACTATTCCAGCTTTGGAAGACAACATTTCCGAAGAAATTCGGGCTATTCCGGCCGAAATGCTCGAAAAAGTTACCCAAAATTGGACTTTCCGAATGGACCACCTAAGACGCAGCCGCGGTCAACATTTAAATGAAATTATCTTCAAAAAGTAAATGTCATGGACCAATCTAACGTTTCAAATAAAGAATCGATGAGATTTTGCAAATTTTATGCGTTTTTTTTTTTTAAAAAAGTTCTCAAGCTCTTAAAAAATCACCCGTTATATACGCGGTTAATCCGAAAATTTAAAATAAGAATTACATACCAATAACTATTTTAATATAATAATTGATTTTATGTGGAATGTTGGTTAAAATAATTTCTGGGTCAGAAGAAATGATTGTGCAAATAAAATTGAAAAAAAAAAATGACTGATAGCACTAAAATAATGATTGATTGTGCTTTTCAGAAATTACAACTTTCAAAGACGAGTTTTATAGATATCTTTAAATAAGCCCTCGACAAAATATAGTTTTTTTTTTATTTTTTCATTCGGTTCAATTTCACATATGAGTCGAATACGACTAGTAATTAAAAGAATTTTTTCCTTAATTAAGTAGGTGGTATAAGAGATCTATATTCCTGCGAATATTTGAATAAAAACACTCCTGATTCTGTGAAAACATTAAACAAACATTTAGTATAGACAGGTTTTTCAAAAGTAGGTATTTTAGTTTTTCAATTTTTCTTATTTCATATACATACATACATATGTACCTTCGTTGATTGAAGTTTCTTTTTTATTTTAAAAACCACCTGATGGAATGAAAAAATAAAAAAATTATGCTCAAAGCTTACAAACTGGCACATATATACAGATTTTCAAAAAATGAATATCGGAATGGCGGTACAGACAATAAATAGATCGGTTGCTATTAGAAGAGAATTATTTCAGCTTTTACGCAAATTTTCACAACATTTAGTTGAATACCTATGTACCATATGTATGCAAGCCCAAAAGAAAATTGTATTAGATTAATAAATAGATTATTATCATTCATTAATAGGAAACAAGCGTTCACACGTGATGATAGAAATATAGGAGCAGCATTTAAAACAACATATTATTAAGTGCTTAGCATTTTATTAGTTAGCAATTTGTTAAACTTTTAGTAGGTAATTTACTAGCTCTTCGAAGTTTTTAAATCTTTTTTTTTTTTATTGTACTAACTAGTAATAGACTTACATAGTATTCCCTTTTATTAAAAACAGCGCGTCTGAACACATTTCAATCATGACAGTTCGTTAAAATTAACAAACCAAACTAAACTAAATCTGGGGAACGGACCTAATAGTTTGAAATGTCGGAAACTCAAAAGTCAAAAGGACAACCTTAAATTTATTTTGTTATTTGTTTATTTTTGACAACTTTTTTCGAAATGTTTTTTTATTATTTCGCCACTTTGGATTGGACCATTCCAGTCTTCTTCCAAAAAAGTGTAATGTAAATAGTGTACATGAAATTCTAGTGCAATCGGAAGCCTACGGCTTGTAATTCGATCTTGGATCTTTAAGTTTTTCAACTAAAAACCGATTTGCTATCTTGTCAAACCTATTTCTGGAGTAAAATTCTCCAATTCATCATAATGTACGAGTATATCAAAATCTTCGTCTTCCGGAAACATTTTATATTATTTTATTTACTTTTAAAAACAATTAACTCACGAATCGAAATGAAAAAAACACAATTTAACTCTTCCAAATAAAATTGCCAAGAGATTTTTTTTATAAAAATGACAGATTTCATATTAATTTAGCAAATTATTAAAAGTTAAAGTTACCAGTTTGTTATCTGAACTTAAGTAAAATGTTTAGAGATAGTAGCATGATAAAATCGTTTAAAATTAGCGAAATCCTATTTTTTAACTTAGTAACTTACTAAAATGTCTAAAATGCTTAAGATTTTGCATTAACATATTTTTCAAATTGGTTTGGCAATAAGAATGAATGTCGTACGCACAGACTCGAAACAGTCAACTTCTTGATAATTGTTTTTCTCTCAAAAATTTGTAAATGGACTCATGACAAGAACGTTAGAAAAACTTAAAATCTTAATATAAAAATAATAAGCTACAGAACTAGTGAATGCTTGAAAAAATTAAAAATTAAACAGTATAAAAAAACTAAAAATGGATTGTAAAAATAATAAATGTAAAATGGGATGAAGGGTGGGTGAACTAAGCAAATACGCAATTAACAGTATATGTATTATGCTTCAGACATTTCATATGGAATAGGCTACAATAAAGGTATATGTTTGTATCTAATTGAATCAATAATTGGAAGAAGGGAATATGTGCCAAAATTTCCAAAAATGACATTTTGATGCAAATGTCATCTCTATACCTGGACCCATCGGTTAGGCCGAAGAAAGAAACAAAAACCCGTTTTCTAATAGAAATATAGGTGATTTTAAAAAAGCATCTTAGAACAGTCACGTAAAGAAATTTTTCAGTTTTTTGCGTTTCCCAACAATTAGACCAGATGGATTTATTCCCTTCTTCCAATCGGTGATTCAATTAATGACTGGAAAACTGTCACCTTTCACAAACACAATGAATTCCTAGGCATACGTTTTTGAAAAATTGTGTGTACTATACGTTTGTACAATGTATATTCTCGTATTTACAGTTATTCTTCTGGTTGCGTTTTTACATGTAAACATACAACCTATATACGAGTATAAACATTTCGAAAATTACGGAAAATGCTAATTTATTTGTATAAAATAAATACCTAACCCGTAAAAAAATCTGTATCCACAATTCCTCAGGATTTTATTTTCTTCTTCTTTGCTGCCCTATTTCAAATTGAAGTTTTAATTTAATTATTTTTTTCAAACCCAAAAGTCAACCACGTTATTTTCGTCATCATCAAAAGATCGCACCAAATCAAATAAAACCAACCTTCCTGCCTGCAGGTGTCATCATAACCTCATGAACATGAATGCAAAATACGTACATATGTATGTAGCAACTAGGGCTAGGAGTAATAAACAATACTGTTTCTGTTTTTGGCTCTGATAGACAAAATTGAGCAACGAAATTAGAATATTTTGTATGGGAATTGCAAAGAACAAATGCCTACCTAAAAAGATATAGAATAATATTATTTCACAAATCCTAATTTTGCTAATTTGCTTCTAAATGCAACAAAATATCTAAGCAAGTGTCCTTTTTATGAACAAAATTGCCTTAGATTCCCAGATAAACACACAAAATACAGTTTTTTCTTGCCAAGATTTCTTTACGAAAAATGTAGGTATCTTGTGTTCTTGTGTTCATAACAAATCTATTTAGAAAAAATGGTCTGTCGGTAATAAAAAAAAGAAGAATACAGAAACAGAGTTGAATACGCAAGAGCAACAGACGAAATAGATCTTATTCGTGAATTCAGAGAGCCCACATTTTAAAGAGAAAAAGCACTTCTCACATAATCTTAAAATAATAAATTGAAAACAGCTTTCTTAAGGCGCCAGTTATAGCTTTCATTGAAAACCATCATTGAAAATTTTGTTTTCACTTTTTGGGATGGTTAAACTATGAATATTGAGAATATTTGGTATACAAATGAAGCTAATCACTTATATATTTTACTTTTGCAAATAAAAATAAACAAATATGTTAAATATTTCTCACAAAACTAATTTAAATTTTTCAATGATGAAAATCGTTTTCAATGAACAGCTGATTTTCATTCCAACAAAGTGGAACACAATCGTTTCAATGATTTGTGTTCGATTCTCTTTCTATTCTCATGTGTCAGTTTTTTTTTCAATGATCAACTCTAACCTCAAAAAATTATTCAGGTTGTCTTTGTAATTTATAGTGATGGGCAGGATACGATCATGAAATTTGAATAAAACATTCAAAGTTATATACATATGTATGTACCTAGATACGTACATATGTAGGTATACAAAAACATATTTTTTATTCTCTTTTTATATTCTTCTTCTCAGGCGAGATGCAAGACACGACAAACGAGAGGCGACTGAAATTTGAATACCGTCCATTACGAAATAGACAAACACTAGCACAAAAGACACTTAGAAAATAAAACATTCTCTTTTATAAAAAAAAATATTTAAAATGAATTCTATTAAGTAACGTCAAATTAAAAAACTAAATACAAACAAGAGGTTCAAAGCCTACGTAAATAAAGCCGTCAATTCACGACACAAAATAACTGCGCAAACTGACATTTCACTCAAGTGAAACTTGAGCAAAAATATCAAAACCCCAGTTTGCGCAGTTATTTTGTGTCGTGAATTGCCGGCCTAAGCAGTGAGGACATGGATAAATAAATAAACAACCTTTTTTAAAGCTACATTCAAAATTTCGGTATTCATAATTCATATATCTTATAGAGTAATTCTGTGGGAGTCGGTTTATGGAAAGCAAAGCAGCGAGTAGAAGACTATAAAATAAACTGGACTAAACGCTAATCACGCACCCGAACCCCAAAGAAATGATTTTTTTTCTTATAGCTCATATCTCTAACAAAAACAAAACAGGAAAATGATTGCAGTTGTATAGCAAAAAAAAGAATGTGTGTACTGACGTACGCGCTCTAGAAGTAAAACTTCTTTTCTCTCAAACAAAGCCTCTGTAAAAACTTTTGTAAAATCCAACGTCAGAATTAATTGTGATTAATATTATAATGAATTTACAAATTGTATATATAGCCGATTAGTTTTCGAATCGTTAAAAAATGAAACAATCCATTTCTCACTTATCGTCTCTATCAAAAATGGGTTTTGTGACATAGATTCTGTTTGGGTGTCAAAATTGTCAAAATAAGTTATGAAGTTTAAATTGGAACTCAAAACTGTTTCAATTATACAATTGAAGCAATTAGTTTTGGAATGATAGCTTGGTCTAAATGGCATTTTCTTGAATTTATTGAGAAAATCAAGAAAGTCATTTCAAAACACCTTGCTTCAGATTGGGACTCAAAACTGTTTTAGTCATCCGAATTAAGCAAGTAATCTAAAAATCACAGCAAGCTACTTGTTTCATTTGGATTCTTGACTCTGATTTTTTAATTTTAATCACTAATACTGAAAACCATTTTCAATTCGGAAAATTATTTCCAAAAATGTCCATAAAAGTTATTTTTGTCATGTTTTTGAAAATTTAGAAATGAGAGAAATGCTTTTAGATGGACATATTTTGAAATTTATTGAAAGGCTAGAATTAAAATTCAAAACCTTTCAAATCATTCAAATAGTTTAGAAATGACAGCTTGGCTAGGTACTTTTTTTCGGATTTTAAGTAATTTCTTTAAATTCTCACACACAACAGGCTGTCATTTCCAAACTACTTTTTTCATTCTGACGACTGAAACGGTTCTTAGTTTAAATTTATGTTATGTAACTAATTCGGGAAACTATTTTCAATTTCAAGAAATATTTGAAAAAATTCTATGTAAAAGTAATTCCACCATTTTTTGGAAAATTGAAACATGACGGAATTAGTTTTATATTCACCCCTATCACAGAGTCCCTCGTAACAAATCCCCGAAAATTTTGTTACCTACAAATACGAATAAATTAACATCATAGGCCGGAATCAAAAAAGCATTTTCCTAATTTCGGAGTTTCAAAATCAGTTGATTTGCGTCAAAATTTGAAAAATATATAAATTTTCGTTGTTCATCTTTTGATTTGATTATTTGTATTTACTTTATTTGTGGGACAAAACCCAAACCTTTCCATAAATTAAAAAAATGTTATGATTTTTTCTTTTATTCTTCAATCATTTGCTCCATAATGCATGGTGGTTCCTTTTCTAAATTGCTTTCTTTTATTTCCTTTTGCTCCTTATCGTCATCTTCACATTTATCTTCTTCGAGTTCGTCTTCGTTCTCGAAAATATTTGATATTTGAGAAATTTCAAATTTCTCATTTTCCGTAAGACTTGGTGCTGAACTCTCACTTATATATTTTTGTGCTTCGTTTTGAAGATCTGAATATAAGATTAAAAATGTATTTATTAAAACAATATCATGCTACAAAAGTATTACCATCTACTGCCGATGTCGCTATATAAATATTTTTATATAGCTCAATTCTCCATACGTTTTGTTCCTTTTCAGTTAAATCTTTAATTTGTATTTCCATTTTGTTTAGAAGTTGAATTGTTTTCCTTTTCAGCTCGTAGGAATCCATTGATAGATTTTATTAAATATATGTGTTTTGAAATAATATTGAATATTCTGGTCGTAACTCGCTGCAGTAGAAAGTCTAAGTCTAAAATATTGTCATTAAAATAGCGTCATTCAAATAGACAGTTACAACATTTTACAAATAATGATATTGCGAAAGAAAAGAATAAAATCGCAACTAGACATTATATAAGCAAAGAGCATCAGAACGGCATTAATTTGACTTCGTGTGAATTTTAGGTGTGTTTAATGAGTGTTTCTATACAGAAAACTTCAGAAAAGTATAGGATTACATTCCTGAATAAAAACATTTAATTAGTCAGGAAACAATTTCAATACTCACAATCGACGATAAAATCAGTTAAATTGAAATACATATTTCTGTTCGCGTACTGTTCAAATCTGAAAATTACGGGATCAGAGATATTATTACAATAATTTAATCAATTTTAAATGGAAAAGAAAGCAAAAGCACGAAATGAAAACATTATGATTTCAGCTGTATTTTAACCACCATTTACTTTGAATTAAGTAAAGACTTTATGACGCCATAAAGTTATTTTTGCCTTGTTCTGTTTTTTTTTTCTTATTAAACCCTATCTATATTCGTTATATGGCCAGTTTTCTGCTAGAAATAAGGGCAGCCTGTCACAATGTAAAATAAAAATAGGCTCAAAATTTTAGTTAAATTAGTACGATGTAAAAGCTGTGAAACTAATTTAAAACAACGATTTTTCAAATACTTTCTCTACGATTTTATTAAAGTTAAAATCATCATACCTATTTTTCATTGTTTTAGGTGTGTTCAGGAGCATTTTATTAAGAAAATTGCTTTAGTAAGATACTAATAAGAAAATGTTTAAAATTAAGAATGAGTTAGTAAACTACTTTAAAGTTAGCAAATTGTTAAGTAGTATCATACTAATATCTTAATACTAGACTGTTTAAAATTTTCTTGCGCCAATAAATTAATAAAATAGGTATTCAAAGATTTTTACTTTAATATAAGGGTAGAGAAAGAATGATGCTATATTTGATTCAAAATTGCAAAATCATCGTTTTAAAATAATTTCATACTAAAACACCTTTAACATCGTATTAATTGCACTTAAATTTTGCACCATTAATTTCAATGATCAAAATAAGGCAAATAGTTCTGAAATGACATCATTTTGTAACTAAGATTTACATGAAATACAATAAAATTTCATTGTTTAACATGATGAAAATTGTGTTATATGAAATTTTTTTGAAATATTTGCTGAAATTGAAAATTGTTTTTAAAATTCAGCATAACACTAAATTTGCAACTCAGAACAGTTTCAATGATCAAAATAAGGCAAGTAGTTTTGAAATGACATCATTTTGTAACTAAGATTTACATGAAATACAATAAAATTTCATTGTTTAACATGATGAAAATTGTGTTATATGAAATTTTTTTGAAATATTTGCTGAAATTGAAAATGGTTTTTAAAATTCAGCATAACACTAAATTGGCAACTCAGAATAGTTTCAATGATCAAAATAAGGCAAATAGTTTTGAAATGACATCATTTTGTAACTAAGATTTACATGAAATACAATAAAATTTCATTGTTTAACATGTTGAAAATTGTGTTATATGAAATTTTTTTGAAATATTTGCTGAAATTGAAAATTGTTTTTAAAATTCAGCATAACACTAAATTGACAACTTAGAATAGTTTCAATGATCAAAATAAGGCAAATAGTTCTGAAATGACATCATTTTGTAACTAAGATTTACATGAAATACAATAAAATTTCATTGTTTAACATGATGAAAATTGTGTTATATGAAATTTTTTTGAAATATTTGCTGAAATTGAAAATTGTTTTTAAAATTCAGCATAACACTAAATTTGCAACTCAGAACAGTTTCAATGATCAAAATAAGGCAAGTAGTTTTGAAATGACATCATTTTGTAACTAAGATTTACATGAAATACAATAAAATTTCATTGTTTAACATGTTGAAAATTGTGTTTTATGAAATTTTTTTGAAATATTTGCTGAAATTGAAAATGGTTTTTAAAATTCAGCATAACACTAAATTGGCAACTCAGAATAGTTTCAATGATCAAAATAAGGCAAATAGTTTTGAAATGACATCATTTTGTAACTAAGATTTACATGAAATACAATAAAATTTCATTGTTTAACATGTTGAAAATTGTGTTATATGAAATTTTTTTGAAATATTTGCTGAAATTGAAAATTGTTTTTAAAATTCAGCATAACACTAAATTGGCAACTTAGAATAGTTTCAATGATCAAAATAAGGCAAATAGTTCTGAAATGACATCATTTTGTAACTAAGATTTACATGAAATACAATAAAATTTCATTGTTTAACATGATGAAAATTGTGTTATATGAAATTTTTTTGAAATATTTGCTGAAATTGAAAATTGTTTTTAAAATTCAGCATAACACTAAATTTGCAACTCAGAACAGTTTCAATGATCAAAATAAGACAAGTAGTTTTGAAATGACATCATTTTGTAACTAAGATTTACATGAAATACAATAAAATTTCATTGTTTAACATGTTGAAAATTGTGTTATATGAAATTTTTTTGAAATATTTGCTGAAATTGAAAATGGTTTTTAAAATTCAGCATAACACTAAATTGGCAACTCAGAATAGTTTCAATGATCAAAATAAGGCAAATAGTTCTGAAATGACATCATTTTGTAACTAAGATTTACATGAAATACAATAAAATTTCATTGTTTAACATGATGAAAATTGTGTTATATGAAATTTTTTTGAAATATTTGCTGAAATTGAAAATTGTTTTTAAAATTCAGCATAACACTAAATTTGCAACTCAGAACAGTTTCAATGATCAAAATAAGACAAGTAGTTTTGAAATGACATCATTTTGTAACTAAGATTTGCATGAAATACAATAAAATTTCATTGTTGAACATGATGAAAATTTACCAAAAAACCTTAGACCGGATTCAGACATAGTGGGCCAGCATTCCGATCGCCCTAATCGAAAAATTAGTAAAAAGCATGTCCAAACGACTCAATGACTCATTAAAGCCAAGGGCCTTTGGACAACATACAAAAATGTAGTATTAAACGCTTTTATTTTGAACGTGCAAAAGTGGATACATTGAGTTTTCTTATTAAATAAATTAAAAGTTAATTTTTCTTTTCAGTTTTAAAAAATGTTTTTATATTTTTTGTTTCTTAATAAATAAAGAGTTTAAACCGAAAAAAAAATGTGTAATTGCTTTATTTTTGCGAGTTTTACAGCAACTTAAAGTCAGTTTTGAGCATTATGTATCCACATAATGCTCGCCACTGTACATTTAATGCGGCTATTTTGTTTCATTATCAATATCAATATCAAAACGAAAACAACTCTGCCACTGCAGACTGCAATGAAATTTAGAATTTGCTCGATAACATTTAAATCCCTTTTGAGCAAAATAATAGTTCCATTTTTGTTAAGATTAAAAATTTCCAAAATTTTTATAGATTAAATGTTTGACCATTTTCATATTCATATTGAGTTGAAACGATTCTAAGAGTAATAGACTTACATGCTTCTTTACGACGACCATGAATTTTGTTAGTGGAGCTACTTGGTACATCAGGATCATTTTCCTCAACCATCGGAACCGTAAAAGGCACATCTATATTATTTTCGTTCTCGAAAAAACAAGAATTGATTTCACCAGAACACGATGGATTCTCAATGATTTCTTCCATCTTTTATTTAAATTTTTTCTTTTTGTTATGCACTTTTTAAACAATGTTTTTATTCCTATTATTTTTAGAAAAGATAAAAGACTGAAAATATACCGTTTTACGAAATTTAAATGGCGTGCTTTGAAACTTGGGAAAATAAAATTGTAGGTATGTTTGTTTTGTTACCAACTTTGAAAACCTTTGATGATGTTCTTTATGACACACAGATGGTGCTTTTTTTTAAAGCATATGATTATTAAACTGGGTACAAATCATTAATCGATAATAATAAAAGAACACTAGGTGCGTAATGATCTACTGATCTATATCTTTTTGTAATTTTAAAATGGTCCCGCAATTCCCCAATGTCAATGTTTTTTCACATTGGTACCCATTTAATTTGGAAATATCTTAAAAAATTGGTGAGTGAAAAATCGTCGTAACCGATTTTGTCAGAAATGTCAACAATGAGGCTAATCGCGCACTGGCAACTGTGATCGAAATCAAATAAATTAATCACCAGTTGAAGGAGAACCGCGCACTGGCAACTCTTTACTCACGATCACACTCTTTTCTCTCTTGCGCTTATAGAAAACAGCTCAACTGTTGCGAAGGCAATCGTTTAGTTTGTGTCAAAACACAAACTTTTAAGTTGCTCGAATCGAGTTGCTCTAAGGCTAGGCGCGCACATTCAATTTTTAGTTGCACAACTGTTTGGTTGCTTATAGAAAACAGATGTTACACAAAATAGCGAACTCATTTTAGGCAACCGTTTAGTCTGTGTCAAAACACAAACTTTTTAGTTGCTCGAACCAAGCAGTTGCGCATCAAAAAATTGAATGTGCACGCCTAGCCTAAGTGCGCGGTGTCCCATATAAGCCGATATGTTTCATTTTAGCAACCAAACAGTTGCGAAACTAAAAATTGAATGTGCGCGCCTGGCTTGAAGCTCGCTTCGACCCTTTATAAACGGGTATTGAGTTGAAATGAGCTTCGTTCGACTTGATCTCACTCACTGAGCGGTGTCGAGTCAACTCAACTCCAAATCGAGCTCTCAACTCAAATGACGAAAAACCTGGGTCGAAAATCCAACCCTAATCCAACTCGCTCTTTCGATACTGCATATAAACGTAGTATATGATTCACTCATAACTTTGTAGTTTTAGGCTTGGCGCGCACTTTCAAGTTTTAGTTGCGCAACTGCTTGGTTCACTATTTTATTGAACATATAATTATATGCGCCGACATTCAACCAAATAGTTCATCTGTTTTCTATAAGTAACCAAACAGTTGCGCAACTCAAAACTAATAGTGCTCACGCGCACATTCAATTTTTTGTTGTACAACTGCTTGGTTTGAGCAACTTAAAAGTTTGTGTTTGACACAAACTAAACGACTGCTTCTAATGAGTTCGCTATTTTGTGTAACTTATAATTTATTATATGCACCTGCGCGTACATTCAACCAAATAGTTCATCTGTTTTCTATAAAGCCTAGTACGCAGATCGAGACAAGACAAATTTCATCTTTACAATTTTAATCTCTACAAAACTTTTTCAAATCTCGCGCAAAAAATTGAAGTTAAAGAGTTAAAATCTAATTTAATGTGTTTTTTAGGCTAGTCGCGCAACCAAAAAATTTGCAAGTGCGCGCCTAGCCTTAGTGTATCTCTGAAACGTATTGTTTTACAAAAATCGTTCATACCTTTTTGGAATCTCCTCTTGATGCTCTCAAGATCAGCATCACCACTTTTTACATAAAACCAGTATTGACAAAAATCACTTTCGGAAATACGGTGGCCGTCAAAATTTGTCCAGCAGAATAATGCTTGTATCATTCTTTTTCCTGGAAAAATTTTGTGGAGACATTTTGTACAGCAATGCACAAAAGCATGAATTTTGTGTGCGAACTGCGTACTGCTCGGAAAAACATCCAAGACAAAATTTATCCCAGGACAAAAAATTTATGAGAGACAAAATTTTTCCCGATCTGCGTACTGGGCTTAGGCAACGAAACAGTTGTGCAACTAAAAATTTAATGTGCGCGCCAAGCCTTAAAATCGTTTCGCAACTCTTAGCCTAGGCGCGCACTTGCAACTGTAATCAAAACCAAATAGTTTAATCACCAGTTGATAGAGCACCGCGCACTGGCAATTCTTCACTCACGCTCACACTTTTTTCTCTTGTGCTTAAAACTGCTCAACTATTTAGTTGAATGTCCGCGCAGGTGCATATAATTATATGTAACACAAAAAAGCGAACTCATTTTATGCAATCCTTTAGGCTAGCCGCGCACTAGCAACTTTTAGTTGCGAAACTGCTTGGTTCGAGCAACTAAAAAGTTTGTGTTTTGACACAAACTAAACGATTGCCTAAAATAAGTTCGCCATTTTATTGAACATATAATTATCTGCAAATTCACGGACATTCAACCAAAGAGTTCATCTGTTTTCTATAAGTAACCAAACAGTTTCGCAACTAAAAGTTGCTAGTGCGCGGCTAGCCTTAGTTTGTGTCAAAACACAAACTTTTTAGTTGCTCGAATCGAGTTGTTCTATGTGCGCGGCGTGTCATATAACCCCATATGTTTCATTTTAGCAACCAAACAGTTGCGAAACTAAAAATTGAATGTGCGCGCTTAGCCTTAATGCTACGAAATTTTTACTGTGAGACTTAGTAAAACATGTTTTTTTCTCATAGGCAATTAGGCTAGGCGCGCACATTCAAGTTTTAGTTGCACAACTGTTTGGTTGCATGTCTGCGTATGTGCATATAATTATATGTTACACAAAATAGCGAAGTCTTTTTGGGCAATAGTTTAGTTTGTGTCAAACACACAAACTTTTTAGTTGCTCGAACCAAGCAGTTGCCAAACTAAAAATTGAACGTGCGCTGCTTTCACAGTTTCAAACTGATTTTACAATTTACTTCAAAAAATTGAATGTGTGCGCCTAGCCTTAAATGAAATCGAGAAGAAAAGTGCCACTTGACAAGCAAGTTGCCTCGCTTTGTTTGTATTACCCTAGGGCTGCACGTGCAAGTATTGGCAAGCATGTTGTAATCTTGTAATGTACACAAGCATTTCTTATTAACCCGTACAAACCCGAGCAACTTAGTAGTCACCTGGCATTAATTCAGTATCCAGGCAACTTGGAAAGCAAGTACACTGACAGCGGCACTCTTGTAAAATTAATTATTAAAGTATTTGATTGATTATTCGGGTGACGTTCAAATTTATAAATACCAAAACAAATGTCGGTGGCGTGTGCGATTAAGCGAATAAATATTATTAAAAAGTATAATTTCAAAACTTTCAGGCAACCTGATGGTCATATGGCATGCCGTCTATGACAGCAAGAATACAAAAATGGTAGTGGATATACCCAACTTTTTGGCCAGTACTTTGTATGTGAGGGTTAGGTGTTGGTAAAATTTATTTGGATTGCAATATGCTTGTCAATAATTATTCGTGTTGCATAGCCATTGCGCGTCTGAACCTATAGTTTTATGTTTATCTTTGAATGCAGCCATTTGAAATATGTAAATTCTAAATCGTATCCAACTTCATGTTATAATTACTTTGTATTCTAAAAACATGTCGCTGTCTTTGACGGATGGCGTGGCGGTTTGACATGTCACTGACAGCTGCATAGAAATTTTTTTACCCCCAACGCCGGAAAAGAAGTTTTACTTCAAAAAACTTTAAACAATAACAAACCTATTTCTCCTTCAAACAAACAATAACAAACTTCCTTCAACACTTTTCAACCCTTTGGCAAGGAGCGCATATTAAATTTTAAGTTTCGCAACTGTTTGGTTGCTTAAATGAAACATAATATGGAGCAACTTGATTCGAGCAACTAAAAAGTTTGTGTTTTGACACAAACTAAACGATTGCCTAAAATGAGTTCGCTATTTTGTGTTACATAAATTATATGCACCTGCGCGGACATTCAACTAAATAGTTGAGCAGTTTCCTATAAGCGCAGAGAGAAAAGTGTGAGCGTGGGTGAAGAGTTGCAAGTTCAAGGACCGGCGTATACTTAGCAGCGACATATCACCGATTTCAAAAATTTTTGTTCCTATAATTAGGTGAACATTTGGTGAAATTTGGTGAATCAATATTAGAATTTGGTGAATCATAGTTTAAAAGTTATTAACAATTTAAGGTTTCGCGTATAGTTAGCAGGTGATGAAAACAAAAGTAGTCTTTATTGGTATCTATCGATGGGGAATGGTGTTGCGAATTTAGTGAGCCAACTCTCGAATTTAGTGAACAAGTATTTCAATAAATAATTAACAAAATGTTAAAACTATGACAGTTCTATAAACAATTGCAATTCGTAACGTAACGTGGTAAAAACTGCCATATTAGAACACAAAAGTAGCCCATGTAATCAAAATTATGTCCCAATTATGTCAGCTGTCAAAAATGTCAGCTGATGCTGTCAATCTCTATTTATCGAATTTGTTCTTTCCTTAAGCGGAATACACAAGCCTTGAATCTCGCGCGGCGTGTTGCTTAATCGATTTTGTCAATATTAATGTTATACACGCTCCTTATTGAACAAATTTGTTTAAATTTTTTAGATTCTCCAACACAGAAGTTGGTGACAAGTTGATAAGATTTTGTAAAAATTAGTTTTAAATTTTTTGCAATAAACAAGGACCAATTTTAACTGAAAATAAAATATTAATTCTATTCAATTTACTTTATTATATTTTATTATTGAAAATACTGTTGAAGATGTTGTTTTTACATACTTATTGTAATAATAATTGTATGTTTTAGAGTTTTTTTTTTGAGTTGATTTACCCTTCCTTGTGCTAAAACCAAAAACAGCGGCTAATAGTTTGAAAATGGGCTTTTAGGTTTGTTTAATATTTTTCATTTGGTAAAATTTATATCTAAAACACTAAGGAAATGATTTTTAAAAAGAATTTTAATTGATTTAAAATGATTCGGTAAATTAATCGAGGTGATATTTTTCTTCCGCAAGTAATTGAAGGATTACAATATTAAATCAATTTGAAATCGCATTCCGTTTGAGCGAAATAAAAATCAATTTTTGTTCAAAATCTGAATTTGCCAAGGAAAATCCCAGAAGTTTTTAAACATTCGACGGTATTAGTTTGATGAGGGGAAAAAATATACTATGCGATTTTGCAAATTTTTTGCATTTGCAAATCATATACATATGTATGTATAATAATTATAATAAGGATTAGATATGACTCAGTGTAAATTTTTACGTGAGTCATACAGGTAGACAAGTTATGCAATCGTTAAAAAAAGATCGAACTCGAGATTTTGGTCAGACTTGACATTACGATGAATTTTTTTCTTCCTTTTTTTTAAGGTATTCAAATTAAAAAAATAAGTGTTTTTTTCAAAACCTAGTATTTCGAAAACCACACGTTTTTTTTTTAACTTGACAATTGTAAATTTTTCAACAAAAGAAAAATTTAGAAAACAAAGATTTGGTTTATCTAAAAACATGGGTACCCACCATTCAAATGTTAAAAAATGGTTTTCGAAAATCGGCACTTTGAATTTTGCTATTTTTTTATTAAGATTATTACGATCTCTAATTCAATTAAAACCTTTTTGAAACTAAGATATTACTAACAGTATCTACCATAGAACCAAGTTTTTTTTAATTTCTCATTATTGGCATAACGGATTTTCAAGAATTTTCTTATAGAAAAGCTTATAAAATTTTGAAAAACATTGCATTTCAAAACTAAAAAAAATATTTTTTGAATTTTTGAAATTTTAAAAAAAAAAGCTACAAAGATTTATAATTTTTGTTCATGATCACTTTTGTTTGATGATCATTAAAAAAGTAAAACTTAATAAAGGCTGTAAGATAATTATTTGAAGCAGTTTTTTTTTCAATTTCTATTTATTTTTTAAACTTAACAAAAATCTTTTATACTAAAAAATTTTAAATTTGTTGGTTCGGTTGGTCTAGAAGCCGGAACACAAGCTTTGAAGAAGACAAAATCAAAGCGGTATCCCGATATAACCATTGTTGGTTAAATGTTGGATCGTTCGAATTATTATCTTCTCAATTCCAAAAAGCTTTTGATGGTTAAAACGGAAAGCTTTGTGAACATCTGAATCACAAAGATGTTAGATGATTGCTGCAGAAAGAAAGAAATAAAAACACTCAGTTAGTTAAAGCGCATAATGTTTGTTAAGGAATAATTTTTTTACAAATGTAAACATTTTAAAAACAAACGTTTTTGGGATTTTTGTTTATTTTGTTGTTGAAAATTCAACATTAAAAAACGACTTATTGCAGGAATAAATGTATGTAACCATACAAATATTTTCAAAAATTTTTATACATACCTACACGTATACAAAAATTATTTGAAAAACAGTTTTAATGATTTTTAAAAGCACAAGGGCTATATAAGTAAACGGAGGGCTATGGTGAAGAAATTTTGTTTAACTTGCAGTTAAAGACTCGAACTTTGTTGATACAACACCCTAATTCGCTGATCTTTTTAAAACCAACTCTACGGTTGCTCCTTCCCAAACGTTAAATTATCCAATTGTATGTGGTCAAAATATAATTAATGAGTTCTTCGAACTCTCAAAAGAGTTTTTTCAGATCTTACAATGAAAATCAGAAACTTTATGGAAAACATAAAAAATCTGGCTCAATCGAAGAAAAAAGATTAGCATACCTAGGACTTCTAAATGAAGTTCTAATATGCAATTTGAAATAATGGCCATGCATATTCTGAGTCATAACGTTGGGTCCTTAATTGAACACAGTAGAGAAATTGAATGTCTTTCAATTCTTTTAAATAACAATGTAGCAGTAGCTCTTTTACAAGAAACCCATCTCAACAATAGCCTTTCTTGATTCTTATGTCTTGATTAGAAATGATTATGAACAAAGAGTAGTAATAGCAATCAAAAATAATATCCCTTACAAAATATTTGAAGCCAAAAACATTAATATTTTATGCCAACTGATTTCAGTTGAATACCTATGCAATAGTGCACGAAAGAGCATTTTATTGGGTTTTGTTTATATTCCTTCTGGCATGTCATCTTTGTTCTTAGTATGTGAGCTAAATAAATTAAATCAGCTGGCAGAATTATACAATGGCTGCGTTTTGGGAGGTGATCTTAATGAAAGAAATCCCTAATGGGGGATAGAGTCAGTAAAATTAACGGTATTGGTTTGGAGAAATGGCTTTCTGACCCAGGTTGTAATCTGGCTAACGTGACATCTAACTGTCCCACTTATCCAAGAACATCTTCCTATCTGGATCAGTTTTCAATTGATAACAGCTTGATTGGCGATATTGACCCTAATTGTAGCATCAAAGCCTTACCTTCCTTTTCTGACCACTTACCTATTCTCCTCCACATTACATTAGCGGATGCTAAATTCCATTTAGTCAACCTCTCATAACTAGATCGTTCAAAAAAACCGACTGCAACAGATTTAGATGCTCACTAGACAATGAATTAAATACTATTAAGATATCACCTTCTATAAACATGTTAAATTCGGAAATACACGCAAGCATTAAGAATTTCAACCTTGCTCTTTTCTCGGCGGTAGAACACAATTCAACTTAAGTAGCACCATCTTTCAAAAAATATGCTTCACTACCTGAGAACATAAAAATCCCATTTTATAACAAACACAAATATATTACAATAATTATAATAGAACAAATGATGAATATAAAGAATTATCAAACAGAATTTCGCTTCTTAAACAAATTATTAAAAATAAAGTGTTAGTTTGAATAAATGACCAACTAAAAAAAAGGCTTTCCAACATTAAACCCGGTCCGCAGGCGTATAAAATATAAATAGACTTATCGGCAACACTCGAAAACTAAGATGTCCAAAAATAATAGTGAATGGCATTTCTGTAGCCGAGGAGGAAGGAAAGGTTGAAATTTTTACGGATTATTATATTGAAATTTATAATTCTTCTTCAAATATAAAGGAGGAACTTATTGAAATAGTAAAAAATAGAATTAATGAGGCTAAATATACCTTGCCAGAGAGAATATTCTTGTTTGACCGAAATAATCCTGCTCTTAACCATATAGCTCCATCAATGTTCTCATCTGTTGAGGAGAATTCATTAATTATTAAAAACTTGAACTGCAAAAAGTCGACTGGTTCCAATTTTTTACTAAACTTAAGAAAATTTCGAAGTATTAACTATTATTATTAATAATTGTCTCAATAATGGGTATTTTCCACTAGATTGCAAAACTGCCAGATTGTTACCGGTTCAAAAAGAAAACCTAAATGTTTTGAAATATACCTACAATTTTCGACCCATATCCATGTTTTCATACTTAGGTAAGATTCTTGAAAAGGTCATTTGTAATAATAATAATAGATTATTCTTTTGAATTTATTTTGGAATACCAGTTCGGTTTTAAAAAGCAACATTCTACAACTCATGCATTGGTAAAAGTTCATATTGGTAGAGGAATCCCTCAGGACTCAGGTTTGGGCCCAAGGCTCTATAACATCTTTATGCATGACTTCCCACATATAAATACTTACCCAAATTCATCACCCACAAAGTTTCCTTTTTTACAGATGACACCATGATATTGGCTCATGCGAACTATCCACATGACGCTGTTAGTTAACTTTCAAAACATACTCGACCTTATTATAAAATTCTATTACAAATGGGGGATAAGAATTAATATTTCAAAATCAGAAACTATTTGTTTTAGGAACTCATATTCTAAGGGTAAAGTAAAAATTTACGACTAAAAGTTGATAATGTGGAAGTCCCATTTAAAACTAAAATAAACTATTTAGGAATTCTGTTTTCGAATCTCCTTAAATTCAATTCTCACGCAAGGATAGCAATCAACAATTAGGGTTTCTAACATTTTAACCCCATAGTTATTTCCTCAGTCTTCCAGAAAAGCACTAAACTACTGTTTAATAAAACGCTTATAAGACTCATATTAATTTACGCATTCCCTTGCTGGTTTTCAATTTCACCAAAAGTAGCAAATGAGCTTGAAATTCTAGAAAGAAAAATATTAAGATACTGTATAAATAAAAACTATAAAACAAAAGTCAAAAAAATTTTCAAATCACTATGTTTATAATGAATCTTAAGTAGCTCTTCTGATGTTCTTTGCATTTGTGCTCATGAAAAAATTCACCGAGAATGAGCTGATCTCAAAATAATTTAATTAAAGAAATCACCCTTATTACGATAGTCGTTTTAATAAAACGCCTTTAAAACGAGAAGGCTCCAGAGACCACATTTTGGGTTTAAATAATACGAAAAGGGTAGCATTCTCTATGTTCTTCACTTGTCTAAGCATTATAACGATAGTCGTTTCAATAAAATTCCAATTTTCGTTTCTAGAGCCTTGTCGTTTTAGTAAAACGACTATCGGAATAAGGGTGAATATGTATTTGAGCAACAAAAGAATAACTCTTGGGACAGCTCGTCTTACCTGTCCCCTATAGGAATTATATCTGAATATAATACAATATTGGTTTGGAGTGAGCCCTAACATCCTTCTACAAACAAACTGTCCAAGGCCAGAATCGTGGATAACCATAGTTCAAATTGATTTATATACATATATGGCTCTGCATCCTGACATGCCAGGTTGCTGGAGGTGGTCCTCAGGATGTGGCGCAGTTAACAAAAAGTACATTTTTAAAATATCTTACATATCTTATTAAACAAGTAACTCAGATTTTTAATTGATTAAAGTAGAACAAACAAATAATAAAGAATAAAATAAACAAGTCACAAATAGGAAACAAATAACAAAAATGAATTCGACACTCATACAAAAGCATTAGGTGTTAAACCAAATCCTGAATATGCCAACCAAGACCAAACAAAATTATATTAAGAAAAGCCAAAATAACAATTATAATTTACTAAAAATAAAGAAACGAAAAATTATTGTAAACAAAAATTATGAACAAAAATTCTAATGCTAGATACACACGATGCAACCGTTGCAGCAACACAGCCATGTTGAGGCAACCGTTGCTTCGTGTGTAGCTGTGTTGCCCATTGATTTTGTGTTGCTGCAACCGTTGCCAGAAATATCAAAATTTTTTGATATTTTCGATCGGTTGCTCCAACAGTACTGTGGTTGCAGCAACAGTTGCCTCGTATGTAGTGAACAAACGAAACGCGTTACAGCAACACGTTGCTGCTACGGTTGCCTCGTCTGTATCTAGCATAACACAAAACATTTCCATAGTTTCCAGCTTGATGTTCCTAGAGTTATACTTTATAGTGTATCTCCTTTAGCATAAGATATTTTCAAGTGTAAGACAAAGAAAATGTAATATGAAATAAAATGAAATAGTACAACAGAATAAATGACAATAATTGGGACACTGTGACAGCTTAAAAGTAATAATTATACAGAGGTTACATGAGTTTATATTTATGTTACATTATGAAAACCAACATCTATTTGCGAATCTTGATAGCGAATACATTATTCAACTTTTTTTATGTTAATAATATTAACTTGAATTGTTAAAAAGTAATGAACTATGATTCAAATTCTGAAATATTTCCACAATTTTCCTAGAATATATTTGAGTTCGAGGACTGAATTCCAGAATTTGGTGAATCATACTTTTAAAGTTAAAAAAGTTTTTTTTCAGGTGGGTACGCATTTTCACTCCGAGGGTCTCGCTCGAGTAATTAATTGTTTATAACTTTTTAACTACGATTCACCAAATTCTGAAATTTGTCCATAATCTTACTAGTGTATATATGAGTTTGAGGACTGAATTCCAGAATTTGGTGAATCATACTTTTAAAGTTAAAAAAGTTTTTTTCAGGTCGGTACGCATTTTCACTCGGAGAGTCTCGCTCGAGTAATAAATTGTTTATAACTTTTTAACTAAGATTCACCAAATTCTGAAATTTGTCCATAATCTAACTAGTGTATATATGAGTTTGAGGACTGAATTCCAGAATTAAGTGAATCATACTTTTAAAGTTAAAAAAGTTTTTTCAGGTCGGTACGCATTTTCACTCGGAGAGTCTCGCTCGAGTAATAAATTGTTTATAACTTTTTAACTAAGATTCACCAAATTCTAAAATTTGTCCATAATCTTACTAGTGTATATATGAGTTTAAATACTGAATTCCAGAATTTGGTGAATCATACTTTTAAAGTTAAAAAAGTTTTTTCAGGTCGGTACGCATTTTCACTCGGAGAGTCTCGCTCGAGTAATTAATTGTTTATAACTTTTAAACTAAGATTCACCAAATTCTGAAATTTGTCCACAATCTTCCTAGAGTATGTTTAAGTTCGAATACTGAATTCCAGAATTTGGTGAATCATACTTTTAAAGTTAAAAAAGTTTTTTCAGGTCGGTACGCATTTTCACTCGGAGAGTCTCGCTCGAGTAATAAATTGTTTATAACTTTTTAACTAAGATTCACCAAATTCTGAAATTTGTCCATAATCTAACTAGTGTATATATGAGTTTGAGGACTGAATTCCAGAATTAAGTGAATCATACTTTTAAAGTTAAAAAAGTTTTTTCAGGTCGGTACGCATTTTCACTCGGAGAGTCTCGCTCGAGTAATAAATTGTTTATAACTTTTTAACTAAGATTCACCAAATTCTGAAATTTGTCCATAATCTTACTAGTGTATATATGAGTTTAAATACTGAATTCCAGAATTTGGTGAATCATACTTTTAAAGTTAAAAAAGTTTTTTCAGGTCGGTACGCATTTTCACTCGGAGGGTCTCGCTCGAGTAATTAATTGTTTATAACTTTTAAACTAAGATTCACCAAATTCTGAAATTTGTCCACAATCTTCCTAGAGTATGTTTAAGTTCGAATACTGAATTCCAGAATTTGGTGAATCATACTTTTAAAGTTAAAAAAGTTTTTTCAGGTCGGTACGCATTTTCACTCGGAGAGTCTCGCTCGAGTAATAAATTGTTTATAACTTTTTAACTAAGATTCACCAAATTCTGAAATTTGTCCATAATCTTACTAGTGTATATATGAGTTTAAATACTGAATTCCAGAATTTGGTGAATCATACTTTTAAAGTTAAAAAAGTTTTTTCAGGTCGGTACGCATTTTCACTCGGAGAGTCTCGCTCGAGTAATTAATTGTTTATAACTTTTTAACTAAGATTCACCAAATTCTGAAATTTGTCCACAATCTTCCTAGAGTATGTTTAAGTTCGAATACTGAATTCCAGAATTTGGTGAATCATACTTTTAAAGTTAAAAAAGTTTTTTCAGGTCGGTACGCATTTTCACTCGGAGAGTCTCGCTCGAGTAATTAATTGTTTATAACTTTTTAACTAAGATTCACCAAATTCTGAAATTTGTCCACAATCTTCCTAGAATATGTTTGAGTTCGAATATGGAATTCCAGAATTTGGTGAATCATACTTTTAAAGTTAAAAAAGTTTTTTTTCAGGTCGGTACGCATTTTTACTCGGAGAGTCTCGCTCGAGTAATAAATTGTTTATAACTTTTTAACTAAGATTCACCAAATTCTGAAATTTGTCCATAATCTTACTAGTGTATATATGAGTTTAAATACTGAATTCCAGAATTTGGTGAATCATACTTTTAAAGTTAAAAAAGTTTTTTCAGGTCGGTACGCATTTTCACTCGGAGAGTCTCGCTCGAGTAATAAATTGTTTATAACTTTTAAACTAAGATTCTGGAATTCAGTCCTCAAACTCATATATATACTAGTAAGATTATGGACAAATTTCAGAATTTGGTGAATCTTAGTTAAAAAGTTATAAACAATTTATTACTCGAGCGAGACTCTCCGAGTGAAAATGCGTACCGACCTGAAAAAACTTTTTTAACTTTAAAAGTATGATTCACTTAATTCTGGAATTCAGTCCTCAAACTCATATATACACTAGTTAGATTATGGACAAATTTCAGAATTTGGTGAATCTTAGTTAAAAAGTTATAAACAATTTATTACTCGAGCGAGACTCTCCGAGTGAAAATGCGTACCGACCTGAAAAAACTTTTTTAACTTTAAAAGTATGATTCACCAAATTCTGGAATTCAGTATTTAAACTCATATATACACTAGTAAGATTATGGACAAATTTCAGAATTTGGTGAATCTTAGTTAAAAAGTTATAAACAATTTATTACTCGAGCGAGACTCTCCGAGTAAAAATGCGTACCGACCTGAAAAAAAACTTTTTTAACTTTAAAAGTATGATTCACCAAATTCTGGAATTCAGTATTTAAACTCATATATACACTAGTAAGATTATGGACAAATTTCAGAATTTGGTGAATCTTAGTTAAAAAGTTATAAACAATTTATTACTCGAGCGAGACTCTCCGAGTGAAAATGCGTACCGACCTGAAAAAACTTTTTTAACTTTAAAAGTATGATTCACTTAATTCTGGAATTCAGTCCTCAAACTCATATATACACTAGTTAGATTATGGACAAATTTCAGAATTTGGTGAATCTTAGTTAAAAAGTTATAAACAATTTATTACTCGAGCGAGACTCTCCGAGTGAAAATGCGTACCGACCTGAAAAAACTTTTTTAACTTTAAAAGTATGATTCACCAAATTCTGGAATTCAGTATTCGAACTTAAACATATTCTAGGAAGATTGTGGACAAATTTCAGAATTTGGTGAATCTTAGTTAAAAAGTTATAAACAATTAATTACTCGAGCGAGACTCTCCGAGTGAAAATGCGTACCGACCTGAAAAAACTTTTTTAACTTTAAAAGTATGATTCACCAAATTCTGGAATTCAGTATTTAAACTCATATATACACTAGTAAGATTATGGACAAATTTTAGAATTTGGTGAATCTTAGTTAAAAAGTTATAAACAATTAATTACTCGAGCGAGACTCTCCGAGTGAAAATGCGTACCGACCTGAAAAAACTTTTTTAACTTTAAAAGTATGATTCACCAAATTCTGGAATTCAGTATTTAAACTCATATATACACTAGTAAGATTATGGACAAATTTCAGAATTTGGTGAATCTTAGTTAAAAAGTTATAAACAATTTATTACTCGAGCGAGACTCTCCGAGTGAAAATGCGTACCGACCTGAAAAAACTTTTTTAACTTTAAAAGTATGATTCACCAAATTCTGGAATTCAGTATTCGAACTTAAACATACTCTAGGAAGATTGTGGACAAATTTCAGAATTTGGTGAATCTTAGTTTAAAAGTTATAAACAATTAATTACTCGAGCGAGACTCTCCGAGTGAAAATGCGTACCGACCTGAAAAAACTTTTTTAACTTTAAAAGTATGATTCACCAAATTCTGGAATTCAGTATTTAAACTCATATATACACTAGTAAGATTATGGACAAATTTTAGAATTTGGTGAATCTTAGTTAAAAAGTTATAAACAATTTATTACTCGAGCGAGACTCTCCGAGTGAAAATGCGTACCGACCTGAAAAAACTTTTTTAACTTTAAAAGTATGATTCACTTAATTCTGGAATTCAGTCCTCAAACTCATATATACACTAGTTAGATTATGGACAAATTTCAGAATTTGGTGAATCTTAGTTAAAAAGTTATAAACAATTTATTACTCGAGCGAGACTCTCCGAGTGAAAATGCGTACCGACCTGAAAAAAACTTTTTTAACTTTAAAAGTATGATTCACCAAATTCTGGAATTCAGTCCTCAAACTCATATATACACTAGTAAGATTATGGACAAATTTCAGAATTTGGTGAATCGTAGTTAAAAAGTTATAAACAATTAATTACTCGAGCGAGACCCTCGGAGTGAAAATGCGTACCCACCTGAAAAAAAACTTTTTTAACTTTAAAAGTATGATTCACCAAATTCTGGAATTCAGTCCTCGAACTCAAATATATTCTAGGAAAATTGTGGAAATATTTCAGAATTTGAATCATAGTTCATTACTTTTTAACAATTCAAGTTAATATTATTAACATAAAAAAAGTTGAATAATGTATTCGCTATCAAGATTCGCAAATAGATGTTGGTTTTCATAATGTAACATAAATATAAACTCATGTAACCTCTGTATAATTATTACTTTTAAGCTGTCACAGTGTCCCAATTATTGTCATTTATTCTGTTGTACTATTTCATTTTATTTCATATTACATTTTCTTTGTCTTACACTTGAAAATATCTTATGCTAAAGGAGATACACTATAAAGTATAACTCTAGGAACATCAAGCTGGAAACTATGGAAATGTTTTGTGTTAGAATTTTTGTTCATAATTTTTGTTTACAATAATTTTTCGTTTCTTTATTTTTAGTAAATTATAATTGTTATTTTGGCTTTTCTTAATATAATTTTGTTTGGTCTTGGTTGGCATATTCAGGATTTGGTTTAACACCTAATGCTTTTGTATGAGTGTCGAATTCATTTTTGTTATTTGTTTCCTATTTGTGACTTGTTTATTTTATTCTTTATTATTTGTTTGTTCTACTTTAATCAATTAAAAATCTGAGTTACTTGTTTAATAAGATATGTAAGATATTTTAAAAATGTACTTTTTGTTAACTGCGCCACATCCTGAGGACCACCTCCAGCAACCTGGCATGTCAGGATGCAGAGCCATATATGTATATAAATCAATTTGAACTATGGTTATCCACGATTCTGGCCTTGGACAGTTTGTTTGTAGAAGGATGTTAGGGCTCACTCCAAACCAATATTGTATTATATTCAGATATAATTCCTATAGGGGACAGGTAAGACGAGCTGTCCCAAGAGTTATTCTTTTGTTGCTCAAATACATATTCACCCTTATTCCGATAGTCGTTTTACTAAAACGACAAGGCTCTAGAAACGAAAATTGGAATTTTATTGAAACGACTATCGTTATAATGCTTAGACAAGTGAAGAACATAGAGAATGCTACCCTTTTCGTATTATTTAAACCCAAAATGTGGTCTCTGGAGCCTTCTCGTTTTAAAGGCGTTTTATTAAAACGACTATCGTAATAAGGGTGATTTCTTTAATTAAATTATTTTGAGATCAGCTCATTCTCGGTGAATTTTTTCATGAGCACAAATGCAAAGAACATCAGAAGAGCTACTTAAGATTCATTATAAACATAGTGATTTGAAAATTTTTTTGACTTTTGTTTTATAGTTTTTATTTATACAGTATCTTAATATTTTTCTTTCTAGAATTTCAAGCTCATTTGCTACTTTTGGTGAAATTGAAAACCAGCAAGGGAATGCGTAAATTAATATGAGTCTTATAAGCGTTTTATTAAACAGTAGTTTAGTGCTTTTTTTGAAGACTGATGAAATAACTATGGTGTTAAAATGTTAGAAACCCTAATTGTTGATTGCTATCCTTGCGTGAGAATTGAATTTAAGGAGATTCGAAAACAGAATTCCTAAATAGTTTATTTTAGTTTTAAATGGGACTTCCACATTATCAACTTTTAGTCGTAAATTTTTACTTTACCCTTAGAATATGAGTTCCTAAAACAAATAGTTTCTGATTTTGAAATATTAATTCTTATCCCCCATTTGTAATAGAATTTTATAATAAGGTCGAGTATGTTTTGAAAGTTAACTAACAGCGTCATGTGGATAGTTCGCATGAGCCAATATCATGGTGTCATCTGTAAAAAAGGAAACTTTGTGGGTGATGAATTTGGGTAAGTATTTATATGTGGGAAGTCATGCATAAAGATGTTATAGAGCCTTGGGCCCAAACCTGAGTCCTGAGGGATTCCTCTACCAATATGAACTTTTACCAATGCATGAGTTGTAGAATGTTGCTTTTTAAAACCGAACTGGTATTCCAAAATAAATTCAAAAGAATAATCTATTATTATTATTACAAATGACCTTTTCAAGAATCTTACCTAAGTATGAAAACATGGATATGGGTCGAAAATTGTAGGTATATTTCAAAACATTTAGGTTTTCTTTTTGAACCGGTAACAATCTGGCAGTTTTGCAATCTAGTGGAAAATACCCATTATTGAGACAATTATTAATAATAATAGTTAATACTTCGAAATTTTCTTAAGTTTAGTAAAAAATTGGAACCAGTCGACTTTTTGCAGTTCAAGTTTTTAATAATTAATGAATTCTCCTCAACAGATGAGAACATTGATGGAGCTATATGGTTAAGAGCAGGATTATTTCGGTCAAACAAGAATATTCTCTCTGGCAAGGTATATTTAGCCTCATTAATTCTATTTTTTACTATTTCAATAAGTTCCTCCTTTATATTTGAAGAAGAATTATAAATTTCAATATAATAATCCGTAAAAATTTCAACCTTTCCTTCCTCCTCGGCTACAGAAATGCCATTCACTATTATTTTTGGACATCTTAGTTTTCGAGTGTTGCCGATAAGTCTATTTATATTTTATACGCCTGCGGACCGGGTTTAATGTTGGAAAGCCTTTTTTTTAGTTGGTCATTTATTCAAACTAACACTTTATTTTTAATAATTTGTTTAAGAAGCGAAATTCTGTTTGATAATTCTTTATATTCATCATTTGTTCTATTATAATTATTGTAATATATTTGTGTTTGTTATAAAATGGGATTTTTATGTTCTCAGGTAGTGAAGCATATTTTTTGAAAGATGGTGCTACTTAAGTTGAATTGTGTTCTACCGCCGAGAAAAGAGCAAGGTTGAAATTCTTAATGCTTGCGTGTATTTCCGAATTTAACATGTTTATAGAAGGTGATATCTTAATAGTATTTAATTCATTGTCTAGTGAGCATCTAAATCTGTTGCAGTCGGTTTTTTTGAACGATCTAGTTATGAGAGGTTGACTAAATGGAATTTAGCATCCGCTAATGTAATGTGGAGGAGAATAGGTAAGTGGTCAGAAAAGGAAGGTAAGGCTTTGATGCTACAATTAGGGTCAATATCGCCAATCAAGCTGTTATCAATTGAAAACTGATCCAGATAGGAAGATGTTCTTGGATAAGTGGGACAGTTAGATGTCACGTTAGCCAGATTACAACCTGGGTCAGAAAGCCATTTCTCCAAACCAATACCGTTAATTTTACTGACTCTATCCCCCATTAGGGATTTCTTTCATTAAGATCACCTCCCAAAACGCAGCCATTGTATAATTCTGCCAGCTGATTTAATTTATTTAGCTCACATACTAAGAACAAAGATGACATGCCAGAAGGAATATAAACAAAACCCAATAAAATGCTCTTTCGTGCACTATTGCATAGGTATTCAACTGAAATCAGTTGGCATAAAATATTAATGTTTTTGGCTTCAAATATTTTGTAAGGGATATTATTTTTGATTGCTATTACTACTCTTTGTTCATAATCATTTCTAATCAAGACATAAGAATCAAGAAAGGCTATTGTTGAGATGGGTTTCTTGTAAAAGAGCTACTGCTACATTGTTATTTAAAAGAATTGAAAGACATTCAATTTCTCTACTGTGTTCAATTAAGGACCCAACGTTATGACTCAGAATATGCATGGCCATTATTTCAAATTGCATATTAGAACTTCATTTAGAAGTCCTAGGTATGCTAATCTTTTTTCTTCGATTGAGCCAGATTTTTTATGTTTTCCATAAAGTTTCTGATTTTCATTGTAAGATCTGAAAAAACTCTTTTGAGAGTTCGAAGAACTCATTAATTATATTTTGACCACATACAATTGGATAATTTAACGTTTGGGAAGGAGCAACCGTAGAGTTGGTTTTAAAAAGATCAGCGAATTAGGGTGTTGTATCAACAAAGTTCGAGTCTTTAACTGCAAGTTAAACAAAATTTCTTCACCATAGCCCTCCGTTTACTTATATAGCCCTTGTGCTTTTAAAAATCATTAAAACTGTTTTTCAAATAATTTTTGTATACGTGTAGGTATGTATAAAAATTTTTGAAAATATTTGTATGGTTACATACATTTATTCCTGCAATAAGTCGTTTTTTAATGTTGAATTTTCAACAACAAAATAAACAAAAATCCCAAAAACGTTTGTTTTTAAAATGTTTACATTTGTAAAAAAATTATTCCTTAACAAACATTATGCGCTTTAACTAACTGAGTGTTTTTATTTCTTTCTTTCTGCAGCAATCATCTAACATCTTTGTGATTCAGATGTTCACAAAGCTTTCCGTTTTAACCATCAAAAGCTTTTTGGAATTGAGAAGATAATAATTCGAACGATCCAACATTTAACCAACAATGGTTATATCGGGATACCGCTTTGATTTTGTCTTCTTCAAAGCTTGTGTTCCGGCTTCTAGACCAACCGAACCAACAAATTTAAAATTTTTTAGTATAAAAGATTTTTGTTAAGTTTAAAAAATAAATAGAAATTGAAAAAAAAACTGCTTCAAATAATTATCTTACAGCCTTTATTAAGTTTTACTTTTTTAATGATCATCAAACAAAAGTGATCATGAACAAAAATTATAAATCTTTGTAGCTTTTTTTTTTAAAATTTCAAAAATTCAAAAAATATTTTTTTTAGTTTTGAAATGCAATGTTTTTCAAAATTTTATAAGCTTTTCTATAAGAAAATTCTTGAAAATCCGTTATGCCAATAATGAGAAATTAAAAAAAACTTGGTTCTATGGTAGATACTGTTAGTAATATCTTAGTTTCAAAAAGGTTTTAATTGAATTAGAGATCGTAATAATCTTAATAAAAAAATAGCAAAATTCAAAGTGCCGATTTTCGAAAACCATTTTTTAACATTTGAATGGTGGGTACCCATGTTTTTAGATAAACCAAATCTTTGTTTTCTAAATTTTTCTTTTGTTGAAAAATTTACAATTGTCAAGTTAAAAAAAAAACGTGTGGTTTTCGAAATACTAGGTTTTGAAAAAAACACTTATTTTTTTAATTTGAATACCTTAAAAAAAAGGAAGAAAAAATTCATCGTAATGTCAAGTCTGACCAAAATCTCGAGTTCGATCTTTTTTTAACGATTGCATAACTTGTCTACCTGTATGACTCACGTAAAAATTTACACTGAGTCATATCTAATCCTTATTATAATTATTATACATACATATGTATATGATTTGCAAATGCAAAAAATTTGCAAAATCGCATAGTATATTTTTTCCCCTCATCAAACTAATACCGTCGAATGTTTAAAAACTTCTGGGATTTTCCTTGGCAAATTCAGATTTTGAACAAAAATTGATTTTTATTTCGCTCAAACGGAATGCGATTTCAAATTGATTTAATATTGTAATCCTTCAATTACTTGCGGAAGAAAAATATCACCTCGATTAATTTACCGAATCATTTTAAATCAATTAAAATTCTTTTTAAAAATCATTTCCTTAGTGTTTTAGATATAAATTTTACCAAATGAAAAATATTAAACAAACCTAAAAGCCCATTTTCAAACTATTAGCCGCTGTTTTTGGTTTTAGCACAAGGAAGGGTAAATCAACTCAAAAAAAAAACTCTAAAACATACAATTATTATCACAATAAGTATGTAAAAACAACATCTTCAACAGTATTTTCAATAATAAAATATAATAAAGTAAATTGAATAGAATTAATATTTTATTTTCAGTTAAAATTGGTCCTTGTTTATTGCAAAAAATTTAAAACTAATTTTTACAAAATCTTATCAACTTGTCACCAACTTCTGTGTTGGAGAATCTAAAAAATTTAAACAAATTTGTTCAATAAGGAGCGTGTATAACATTAATATTGACAAAATCGATTAAGCAACACGCCGCGCGAGATTCAAGGCTTGTGTATTCCGCTTAAGGAAAGAACAAATTCGATAAATAGAGATTGACAGCATCAGCTGACATTTTTGACAGCTGACATAATTGGGACATAATTTTGATTACATGGGCTACTTTTGTGTTCTAATATGGCAGTTTTTACCACGTTACGTTACGAATTGCAATTGTTTATAGAACTGTCATAGTTTTAACATTTTGTTAATTATTTATTGAAATACTTGTTCACTAAATTCGAGAGTTGGCTCACTAAATTCGCAACACCATTCCCCATCGATAGATACCAATAAAGACTACTTTTGTTTTCATCACCTGCTAACTATACGCGAAACCTTAAATTGTTAATAACTTTTAAACTATGATTCACCAAATTATAATATCGATTCACCAAATTTCACCAAATTCTCACCTAATTATAGGAATAAAAATTTTTGAAATCGGTGATATGTCGCTGCTAAGTATACGCCGGTAGTTCAAGGTGCTATATCAACTGGTGATTAAACTATTTGATTTCGATCACAGTTACAAGTGCGCGCCTAGCCTTTGGGTGATTATCTGATATTCATTGTGGTGTATGCGACATTTTGTATTGCCTCATGAACGAGGTACCCATCACTAGCAATTTGGCAAGCGACAGATATTTTTAATGACAGATCTTTTCAATGACAGCGAAATTATTGATTGCTATAACCGACTTGTCAAAAAATATTCCACCGTTCCACTGATTTGTGTTTCAATGATGGTTTTCAATGATAGCTATAACTAGGGCCTAAAGCTCTTTCAAATGAAGATTTTCATTTTCATATGTCAGTTTTTTCTATGGGCCTGCGACATCTGTATATAATTATCTGTGGTATTAGTAATATGTACCTCTTAGTTTTTTGATAGGTGGTATAGCTTTCTTTATGGTTTCTGTTAGGTTTTCGATGTCAGCTGGATGATTTTGTGCTTTCAGATCTTCAAGATATGCGTTTAAGCTATGTTGTTAATTTTCACGTATTCGATCATTCCACACAAATTTCGGTAGCAGTCCTGATTGTTTTAATTCCACATCGTTTACATTTGCAGATACGGAAAATGTTATTTCTAAGGGCATGTGATCAGAAAAAATCGCGGCTCTAACTCTGAAGTCTTCCAAAAGGTTATTCCATTTACCAGCAATAAAACAGTAATCAATAACTGAACATGATGAGCCTCGAATAAACGTAAATTGTCCTTCAGAGTCTCCAACACAGCTTCCGTTAAGAACACGACAATCATAAGCATCGGCAATTTCCAATACTTTTGAACCTTTACTGTCACAAACTGAGTCCTTGGATCTGCGTGATTTGCTCAAATATGCTCCATCATATCCAGTTACGAAATTACTATGTATTTACATGCATATGCTTTGAATATTTATTACCCACTTTCATGTCCACTGGAATGGCTTCACGAAAAGGCGATGGATGAGGTGTTAGGTCTTCAGCAACTTTTTCACAAATGTATTTAAAAGACTCTTTATACATTCTGAAGTTTTCAACCATTTGGTCATCGAAATGTTTAGTGTTCACAATTTCCTTTCACCAGTGGATGCTACTTGGCGATCAGCCATCAGACGAATAGGGGGAATAACATGTAGTATACCAAAACATGCACGTGCCGTAACTATTCGGGACTGGTGGAAGTCTGATCAAGCCTCTCCGTGGCGGCCGCTAGAAACAAGCCTTTAAAAAGGTTTGGCTAATGTGATCAGGCTGGTTCCTCAGGTTGGCGACAGGTTAATTCCCTGTCCCGTAAAACTTAATGAATTACGAGACCGACAACAAGCCTCGGAAACGGACTGATCACACGACGACAACCCACGCAATGAAAACTGAAAAACGATTTAAGAATTTTCTTATATAACGTACGATCGCTCGCTAGAGCTCGAGCTGCTCAGCAGCTAGCCGATGCCCTGTCAAAATATAAAGCTGACATAACAGCTCTTCAAGAAATCAGATGGACAGGGAATGGTGTTCTACAGAAGAAAGAATATGACATATACTACAGCTGTCATACAAAACACCATGTGCTCGGGGTAGGCTTCCTAGTCAGCGAAAAAATTAAGTCTACCATCATCGGCTTTAACGCTATAAGCGAAAGGCTATGCACCCTTTACGTGCGAGGCAAATTTACGAACATCAGCCTCATTAACGTTCACGGACCTACGGAGGAGTCCTCAGACGAAGAAAAAGAGACTTACTACGAACAAGTCGAGAGGGCCCTCAATGCCTGTCCAAGGTATGATGTTAAAATCATCCTTGGGGATTTCAACGCAAAATGACAATGGACTTCGAGTCTTAGAATTGACAGCATCGAAAAACATGGTCATTGCGAGTACCAGGTTCCCGCGTAAAGATATCTACAAAGCCACCTGGGTATCACCTGATGGAGTCACTCGTAACCAAATAGACCACGTGTTGATAGACCGTCGCCACTACTCGAACTTGATGACGGTACGAACGTACCGAGGTGCCAATAGCGACTCGGATCACTATCTTGTTGGTATGGTTTTCCGAGGGCGGATTGCCTTGCGAAGACGCATTGCATCCGCCGATCAGGTTCGAATCAACACGGCTGCCCTGCGCAATGAAAACACCAGTAACACCTTTGGTAATGCGTTAGGACTCGCCCTAGAATCACTTGATTTAGGGAGAGTAAGTACTGGAGCCAGTATGCTGGGCGTAAATGAGAAGTGGACACGCCTTAAGAATATTGTCATTAGTACTGCCAACTCCATCTTAGGCAGCAGTCGTAAAAATCGGAACGACTGGTTTGATGATGAATGCAAGCTAGCGACTGAACGTAAGAATGTTGCATACCGAGCAATGCAACAATCTCATAGAACGCGGGCACGCGAAGAGGAATATAAAGAGCTCAGAAGAATAGAAAAACGGCTACACAGACAAAAAAAATCAGCCTGGGAGAAGAACCTAATCTGTGAAATAGAAAATAGCCGAGAGCGAGGTCCGCATCAGGCGCGGAAGTTCTACCAATCCGTCCGAAACATGACGCAGTACACACCACGCTGCCCATACTGCAAGGACGGAGAGGGAAATCTGATCACCGATCCTGAAAGCATACTGGAGCGATGGAAGGTGTACTTTAATGAATTGCTAAATTGTCAGCTCACTGCAGAAGTGGAGGCTCCACTACTTCAAGAAGAATACCCTATGTTGCCGCCACCAAGCATAGAAGAGGTTGAGAAGGCTATAGGCCGGCTTAAACAGAACAAAGCCCCAGGAGCCGATGGCATACCAGCCGAATTATTCCATCACGGCGGGCCAGCCTTACGTCAAGCAATTCATGATATTATAGTACACGTATGGGAGCAGGAAGAAATGCCAGAAGACTGGCTAAAAGGTTTAATATGCCCCATACATAAGAAGAGAGATGTCACAACGTGCAGCAATTATAGAGGTATCACGTTGTTGAGTACCGCCTATAAGATACTATCCTCTATCCTACAAGACCGGATAACCCCATACGCTAAAACCGTTATCGGACAATATCAGTGTGGTTTCATTCCAGGCAAATCAACAACTGATCAGATATTAATCTGTGGCCGCAAACCATAACCGCCTAACTCGAGTTATGACGAAATTGAGTTTTTATCATAATCGTGCTGAGAATATACAAATCTATGCCCACTCAATTTTTTACGTCTGTATCTTTTTTTAAAGAAAAGTTATAAACAAAAAACCTAACAACCTAACTCGCTTTTCAAAAATTATAATTTGCCATAACAACTTAACTCAATAAAAATACAACGGCGGTTTCATAACTTAAGTTAAGTTTTTATTATTCTGCATTGAAAAAAAAAATAATGAGGAATAACAACATAAGTCAAGTTAATCAATTTAAAATCTGCCGAGAATTAAAAACGCTTATTTTTCATTTTTCTTATGTCAACATAGGCTCTTATTCCCTAAAGTAGAAAAAATATTTACTTTTCTTAACTTGAGTTAGGTTGTTATGGCAAATCACATTTCTATTTCTTGACAAACTTAACTGGACTTAAGTTCTTTTGGCTAACCAGACTATGATTGCATGAAAATCTTAAATCGAGTTAGGCCGTTATTCCGTGTTTCAATTTAAAAAATCACAAATTTAAGTTGACTTATGTTCTTTTGCCTTAATCAGTTTACTGTAAAAATGAGTCATAAGTGAAGATAGGTTATTACGAACAGTCGCATCTGTAGTGTAAGTGATGTTTTGTTGAAAGGTTTAATTAAAGAAGTGCGTAAGATACCGAAAATGAGCTCTGCAAATAATGGAATTAGCAAGGATGCTTACAAATTACAAGATAATAATTATCTATTACCATTCTGATTACACGATATAGTTATGTGATGTATTAAGGAGCTGATATCACATTGTGGCAGTGCCCTATACAAACAAAATTAGTATAGGTATTACTTAATAAGAGCAAGTACTCGTTACAACATATTTACTTTTCATTTGTTCTAAAATAAATGTTGGGTGTCAAATTAAAGCAAAATTCAAAAAGAAATATCAAAATAAGGAGTGTTAAGAATTGATCTTCCTTTGAGTAATATTTTTCCACTACGCTTATGCAAACTTTAGGAATTTTAAGAAATGCATTTATGCTTTAAATCAAAATATAATATTATGAGTTTTGTTACAATTAAACAAAACAAAAATGTTTCCATATTTTAAACCGAATATAACGTAGCACAGTGATCAATGAACGGCCAAACTTTTGATGTTGACTTGATCCAATTACTCTTCTTTTTAAGTCATCACTTTAGCAAGAAAACGTTTAATATTTAATACAATTCTAAAGTTTATGTTAAGATAAAGATATGCATATAATTTCTTGTTGTTCAGGTGAACTATTCAACTATGTACAATGTACATGAAACTGAGAACGTTGAAAATGATCTCGATTTGATGATTTGATGGTAATTTTTTTAATAAACCGGAAATGATACACTCAGATGATTCAGTGAAATATCCAAATTTTAATTTATTTCAGCAGAAAGCCCAAGCGGTTCCAGCTGATATAAATTATTATTCTGTACATTTATTGTTGGATTAATAAATAATAATAATAATAATTTATTAAGAAAGTCTAGTAATTCAATTTCTGAGAGCTCAAATATGTAGAAGAAACGTTTGCAAGACCTAAATGCAAAACTAAGTAAAAGCTTCGTATTAAACTTCCAATCAGCAGAAAGACTGTTAAGGCTAGGGCCTTTTTATATTTTTAGAAGTAAATGCAGCGAGAGAATTAAATTTTAAAAACTTGAACTGTAGGTCAACAGTTACTGGTCATTAGGAATATATAACCAAAGAATTTTATATATTGGTTCTCTCAAACACATTGAAGATACAAAATTTGACACCTTGGTGTACGCAGTTAACTGGAAGCCAAAACGCGACCGTAGTACCTATGAAAAATACGAAAATATTTGTAATGTTTTTTGTAAAACATATTTTCATCAGTTCTTTGACGAAACTGAGAGCTTCTTTAAATCCGTCATCAAAACAAAAATCTTCACTGTCGTTAGTGTCGTTCGATTCCATTTAAGGATATCAGAAAAAAACGTGCTCCTAACAATAAAACGACATATTTCGAGGTTTACTGCACATGAAAGCCACTTCATTTGAAGGGACTCGTGTACAAAATATTTAAACGCTAGCTTTAATCTTACATCGATACACGGCCATTATAAATCATAATTTTTAAATCTGGCAAGCTTATCAAAATACTTAAAAATGTTTGGATTTATCGGCCAAGAGTTTAATGCCCCAAAAGTAGACAAGTGTTCTTTTGCTTCGAAGAGAAAGGTTACCGAATCCGAGAATGAAAAATTCGCATTGCAAGTGAAGCAAAACGCAACGAAAAAAAGAGGCAATAAAAACCAAACACTTTTAAATTAAAGCTTGGACCTTCATCGATCCTTGAACCAGGGCTTACAAATGTGATTGCGCCCATCACGAGCTCAATTAGCTTAGTGAGAAAAAAAACGAAGGTCCAAATTGAAACCCCAAGATATTGGTTTTATTTCGTTAATAAGACTGATTTAATTGACACGAAGAACAACGACAATGATTTTTCTGATTTTGCCAAATTTTATAGATCTAAAGTTTCTTGGCAACGAATAGATGAAGATGGTAACAAAATAACTTGGAACTCTATTCGGTAGCTGCGTTACTATAAAAACTGCATCAAATGTCCTACACAAATTTCTTGCACAAAGATGAGGTTTCTAAAATTATAAAAAGTAAAAAAAGACGAAAGCTTCTTTAAATCTAAACAACTTCTTTCCCGAAAGAAAAGAAGACTTCAGGGACTTAAAACATCAAGTCTTGATTTTCAGACTTTTTATGACAATCTTCCATCCAATATGGACGAGCTAAATACTTATCCTCATTTAACAGGCCCTGACAACTCAGAAGATACTTAAATATCAATTTTGCTCAAAATTTAATCAATAATGTACAATACATAATTTAAACTTATGCATATTAAAAACTTGAATAGATAAAATATTCTTATTACAAAATGTTCCTTTACTTGTATGATACTTTCACGACCAAAAGAAAACAAACATGGAAAATTAACTTAAGTTAATAAAAACCCTGGTTTATTGGTAAGGAAAAAGAACTTAAGTCAACATATGAAATTTTTTCCCACAATCTTACACATGGAATAACGACCTAAGTCGACAAAAGAAATTTAATCATTCTTTCTTAATATGCCATAACAACCTAACTCGACCTAAGCCTTTTATTTTTTTAAAGTTCAATAAGCCTTAACAGCTTAAGTGTTTTTTTCCTTAATTACTCATTAAATATAAGACATACATTTTATTACTTCTAGTATATGAGAAATGTGTATTCTTTCTTCATTTCTGCATTTAAGAAATTTAAAAATTCATAATTCCTGATTCATAGAGAGATTATGAAACTTAAAACTGCTCTCCTGAAAAATATGAAAAATCGACTTAAGCGGTTATGCCCTGTGACCACTGATTTACCCTTAGGCAGGCGATGGAAAAATGTCTAGAATTTAACATCCCAACATACCATCTGTTTATAGACTTTAAGGCCGCCTATGATAGCATAGCCAGGGTAGAACTTTACAAAGCCATGAGAGAATTCGGCATCCCAAAAAAATTGACACGACTATGTAGGTTGACCATGACCAACGTAACAAGCCAAGTAAAAATAGCCGGATTGCTATCCAGACCAATCAACATCTTTAATGAACTCCGACAAGGGGACGGTTTGGCCTGCCTCCTCTTCAACCTGGCGTTGGAGAAAGCAATCCGTGACTCTGGCACGGCAACAAGAGGGACCATCGTCAACAGGTCCAGCCTCCAGCCAGTTACTGGCTTACGCAGACGACATCAACATCATCGGAAGAACCGAACAAGCTGTACACGATTTCTTCATCCAGATCGAGCAGGCGGCACAAAATCTGGGGCTGCACATTAGTGAAGGTAAAACAAAGTACATGGTGGCGTCGAATGCGAGAGGAACAGTTGGTCAAACAATCAAGGTTGCGGAGCACGAATTTGAAGTGGTGCAATCCTTTAAATACCTTGGGTCAATAGTAGCAGCCGATAACAATATAGAAGAAGAAATACGCGGGCGGCTTCTCAAATCCAACAGAGCCTACCGGAAGCCAGGACCGGAACCCGGTTTTCGAGCCGATGATGATGATGAAATACATATGTACAACAATTAATGAACTTAAATGTCTACATATCTTTTTTGGCCTTTAGTCCACAAAAATCGGCGTTTCGTCCGGGTGATCTCAGATAGAATCATCAGTTGACTGTGAGGACCTTGTCGATACGCAATTTTTGTTAAATTCAGTTCATCTTACATCGATTTTTTGACAAAAATCCAATGTGAACTATACCCAACCAAGATTAAAATTGTAATCATTAAAGGCCAAAAAACCTATTTTGAATCAATAATTCAGCAAGTCCAATAATAGTGCTAAGTCTTCTACTTGGCTGATTTATTTCAGTAGTACGAGTATATAGAATTTGTATTATAAAAATCTTCATATTAAAAGTCTACATTTAAAACAAAAATACCCCTTATAAGCATCTAATGAACAGCAATTTCAGCGCAAATATAAATATTATGTTCTGGCTTAAAAAGCTAATATTGACAAGTTGCTTCTGCTTGCTATTGTTTGTAAATAAAGCTGTGTTTAAAAATTAAAGTTGATAAAATTTACTAATTCATTCAAAAAATTTGAAGGAGTTTGTTATCAAACAAAAGATATGAATCTATAGGTAGACCTACAATCAAAATGGCAAACAAGATAAGAAAAAAATTGTAATCAGATCGACCGCGACCTTTCAATTTATTGTTCCTCAAAGACATTAACCACACAAAATTGATGTAGGTACTTATTAACACCCCTCCCTCATTCCTACTTTATTTTGAGCCTAATTTTGAGTTCCACCCGACATTTTAAAAGCTAGGTACAAGGTGGTGCAAATTATTCATCTAATTTTGTTTTTGAAATAATGATTTTGAGTGATGAAAATCTTTGTTTAAACCTAACTAACTCGTTTTAGCGACGGAGTAAAGTTACTTCGACTTTACAACGGCTCTTAACCTGAAAACCTTATTTATAATGAAAATGCACGAGGAATAGCGGTGGAATAAGCTAAAACTGGTTCATAGGAGGTTTAAGAGTTTTAGATTTGTCACGTTTTTTCCCAGTATATAACCAGTAACAGTGACCGTACTGCCGATTACTGCCCAATCACATCATTTTCATAATATTTGAACTTTAACACACAATTTAGCTAACTTTAGCTGGGACTGATATAGGGCACACACGTCTTATTCACATCACAGATCACATCTCTCGTGAAAGCCACACCACAGTTGCTTTGAGTTGATGTAATGCCTATTTATGCATAATACACACCCCGTTCCCATAGGGTGATTCATTTTGCGCCACCTTGTATTAGTATAATCTTGTGTCAGTCCCATTACATCAAATAAAATCTCCATCCTTAATTTACTCTCAGTAGAGAAATATAAAAAAAAATTGAGCTTAAATTGAAAAAAAAATCAATTTTTCCAACCAATGGAAAGCAAACTTTGCCAAAAATGCCATTTTGACAGCTGTAAATCGAAAATAAATTGATGTATTTTACCAATGGAACAACACATACGTTTATCGTAAAATACGTCAATAATAAGTGTTTTTTTTACAGCTTTAAGGCCAGGCGCGCACATTCAATTTTTAGTTTCGCAACTGTTTGGTTGCTAAAATGAAACATATGGGCTTATATGGGTCACCACGCACTTAGAGCAACTCGATTCGAGCAACTAAAAAGTATGTTTTTTGACACAAACTAAACGATTGCCTTCTATAAGCGCAAGAGCGTGAGTAAAGAATTGCCAGTGCGCGGTTCTCTTTCAACTGGTGATTAAACTATTTGATTTCAATCACAGTTGCTAGTGCGCGACTAGCCTAATAGGCGACGATAAATAAAACGCATCGGGACATAAAAAAAAAAACTTGGCAGCACTGTGCTGTGGAATGACATTTTAAAACAAAACATATCTCGTCTCTTCCTCTTTCTCATATCTGCTGTCGAACATTTTTTACATTTCCATCCTTCGTCGCTATCTTTCACCATAGAATAAGAAATACTTCTTATTCAACGTGTTTCACAAATTAATTCATTTTTTCAGAAAACTTACACTTCTTTGACGAATGTGGCTTTGGGTTGTGTTTAAATTCCGTCTTCATTGCGTCCCATTGTTGCACCGGGATGGAAAAAGTTGATACGCAGATACGTATAATCTCCTTCCACCGATTGTGAGATATTTTTGATCGGCACTATTGGAAACTAGATATTTTGGGCGCAGCTTTCAACGTCAACTGAGTAAAAAAACTATTTTCTTCTTGTTTTCTTTTATCTGACGTTTGTATACAATTCATCGCTTTGGCAGCACAGTTTTAAGTCTCGATAAAAATTATGCCCCGAAAATTCTCGGGGCACCGTTGATGCCCATAGTCGCTTAGTTGTTGTTGCATTTAACATGTGAATTGTTTGCCCCAGGCATCGTTTTTTTTTTATCTTCGCCTATTGAAAATGTAAAAAAAAACACACCTAATCTCTCAGCGAACTCATTTTTTATTAACTAAACTAACTCTCATCCACTTTTGTAAAACACGTACAAAAGTATCACACTACCCCCAAAACGTACCTACGTTCACTTCATTTCGTGTCAAAAATAAGTTGATGGAAAAGAATAAAGCTTAGCTTTCACCTTTTTTCGTATACCGTTATGTGAAGATCTTGAGTTCTTCATTGTTTTTTTTATTAAAGTTAACTCTATATTAGGTGTGTTTTTTTTGCAAGTCCATATATAGAATTATATAAAAAAAACCGACATCGGGATTTAGGAGCTTTTTTTCCACATAACTGGAAGCACTGTATACGCTATGACATTTGTCAGCTTATTGACGACTAGCATCAACCAATCCAAAAACTTCACTTTTGACGTCTCTGAGCAAATTATCGATAACATATAGATAAAACTATTTTGGCATCACCATTTTTATCGGGTCTTATGTCGATTTCCTTTTACACTAGGGATTTTAGGGATTGCGATCCCTTGTCAAATTTTGACTTTTACCACACCAAAAAAATCGATTTTTTTTTGACAGAGATCAAATCTTTCGAATCCGTATTTGGAGAGGGATTTACATGTATACGAAATACGCACACTAAAAAGACAAAATTTGACAAGGGATCGCAATCCCTAAAATCCCTAGTGTATAAGGAAATCGACATTAGATTAACTCTCGATAATTATCTGGTCTTAGCTAACTCTTATAGATTTAAGTAGTTGTTGCATTTGCATGTAAAGCGCTTACTCCCGATGTCGTTTTTTTCTACAATTCTATATGGACTTGCAAAAAAAACACACCTATTATAAAAAATGGATTTTGAACCATTTTGTTCTTTAAGAACTTGTGACCGATTTTATACGAATCATAAAATCTATCGTGACTCCTGCTAAAACTTTGAAATTTATTATTAAATTAAATGTATAGATTAAGTAGTTGTTGCATTTGCATGTAAAGCGCTTACTCCCGATGTCGTTTTTTTTTACAATTCTATATGGACTTGCAAAAAAAACACACCTATTATAAAAAATGGATTTTGAACCATTTTGTTCTTTAAGAACTTGTGACCGATTTTATACGAATCATAAAATCTATCGTGACTCCTGCTAAAACTTTGAAATTTATTATTAAATTAAATGAATTTCTACTTAAACACCTCTTGCATATTTTTTAACCCACGCAATGATTTATTTGAAATTGTCATCTGAAATCTAGTATTTCGTTTTGGCGGGAACATAGTATACGATTGAAATTAAATGCACATACCGTTTGTAGTGATAAGAATGCATTTGTAGCCATCTGGAATTTATTCTAGCTGAAGCGTATTCCTTATCTAATTCTGGAAGTAATACATTTGCATTAAAATGTCATTAATTTGGAACCGAAACTACAAACATAATTTTCACAACAAAAATAATTTGAAAAAAACTGCTTCCACAATGTTATGAATCTTATCTTGTTTTCTATTTCTCCCTAGGTGTCGTCTGAATCGTCAAAAAGGCCACGTACACCAATCCATTGACTTATTATACATGGACTGCCAGAGCCCAACTTCACGATGGTTCAACTTAAAACTATACGGAACTAGCGCTCTTGGTGCAAACTCGGAAAACATAGTGTAACTTTTGGTTTTGGTATTTGATATATCAATTTTTGACATAATTGAGTTTGTAAAGGGTGTTGAGCGGGAATTGTTTAAGTTTATTATTAAATAAAAACTTGAGGGCTATTTTCATGCTTTATTTGCCGATTTAAGAGTCATAATAGCATTTATCATAGACTTTTATCAATTTGTACACCTTATTGTTTAACACAAATAAAACTTTCAACTTTTCATTTCAATTTTTTGTGAACATTGTGTTCAAATCATGATGAAAACTATCTAGTAAAAAATGGATGCGATTTAACATGAAAAGATAAATTAAAAAGTTCATATTGTTCTACTTACATTTATGTAGATAGGAGATTTTTTTGAAATAATATCAAATTCACTTATAGTTAGATAAATATAATGACAAAAATGCCATTTCCATTTTAAAATATAAATATAAATTTACGAAGAACTGGTTCTACCTTTTTATAAGGTTTCCTGTCAAAACCTTACAGCAACAATCGCCAAGCAATTCAGGCCCTAGAAGATAATATCCGCCGTAAAGCAGTTTTCATTAAACTAAATGCTTTGCTCTCGCGTGTTCACAAATTTCGCTAAACACCCTTTATATTATTGTTATTATTTTGTCTTGGATAACGTTAAAATGTAAAGTTCAAATTGAGATAGATGGCTATAGTTTCTATGGCAAAAATCGTAGTTCAGGCCAGGAGCCAAGAGATGGCCTCTGGAATTAATATTTATTTTTACCACTTTTGCACCAAGAGTTCTAATGTCGGTAGGGAGAGGTGGAACCATTTCATTGAAATGTTTGTATAGAAATTTCAGACGACTAGCAGTCCATATATAATATGTCAATGCACCAATCAAAATCCTCCACGAAAATACATCGCATCCATATATTAAATCGTATCTCGCTTATTTATTGTAATTTGACATTCGGTTCAGTTCTCCTTCAGTTTACTTGATTTTAAAAAATCCCGAGATTTTTCTTTGTTTAATTCAACAGGAAAGTTAAAAAAAATACTACTTTAACGTAAGAACAATTTTATTCTTCATCTTACCACTTTTTAAAGTATCCTAACCAGTGCAAGTGCACATTCTTTCTTTTCTCTAACAACCAACAGATTGTTGAACAAAAAATTGTCAACGTAGCATCGCCGGCTTCTGTTGAATTTCTAGAACACGCCTACACAAAATAAGATGAAATTATTTGCCTGTAAGTTAACGATTTTGTTTAAAAGTTCACTATAACTAACTAATCCATTAAATAGTCGTAGCATTGGTGCTTTGTGCGCAATCATCATGGGCATTCTATTCCCCCTCTGATGATGTCGTCGAACTGACTGCATCTAACTTCGACAAGCTTGTGATTAACGATGATGCTGTCTGGATTATTGAGTTCTTCGCTCCGTGGTGCGGACATTGCCAGAGTTTGGTCCCAGAGTACAAAAAATTGGCCAAGGCAGTAAAGGGAGTCATCAAGGTGGGTTCAGTGAATGCCGACGAACACGGCTCGTTAGGTGGCCAATTTGGAGTGAAAGGATTCCCAACAATTAAAATCTTCGGAGCAAACAAACGCTCCCCAGTCGACTTCAATGGACAGCGAACAGCAAAGGCAATGGCTGAAGCAGCTCTGGCCGAGGCCAAGAAGAAGATTCAAGATGCATTCGGAGGTGGAAGCAGCAGTGGTGGATCATCGAATTCGAATGATGTAGTCGAACTGACAGATAGCAACTTTGATAAATTGGTCTTGCAGAGCGATGATGTTTGGTTAGTCGAGTTCTTCGCTCCTTGGTGTGGACACTGCAAGAACCTTGAGCCACAATGGGCCAAGGCAGCCAAGGAACTCAAAGGCAAAGTCAAATTGGGAGCTCTCGACGCTACCGTTCATCAGGCAAAGGCTCAGGTAATTTTCTTTTCCTCCTCCAATATTCACACAGATTCTCATTGAAATTTCACATTAGGAATACGGAGTCCGTGGCTATCCGACAATCAAATTCTTCCCAGCTGGAAAGAAGTCCTCCAGCGACGCTGAAGACTACAATGGTGGCAGAACTGCCTCTGATATTGTCTCATTTGCTTTGGAAAAGCACAGCGACAGCGTGCCAGCTCCAGAACTGATCGAAATCACCAACGAAGACACGTTCGACAGTGCCTGCGAGGGCAAACCTCTGTGCATTGTGTCGGTGTTGCCACATATTCTTGACTGTGATGCTAAGTGCCGCAATGCCTTCCTCAAGACACTCAAAGATGCCGGTGAGAAGTACAAAAAGAAGCTCTGGGGATGGGCTTGGGCTGAAGGTGGCTCCCAGCTTGCTCTGGAAGAATCTCTGGAAATTGGCGGCTTTGGCTATCCCGCAATGGCTGTAGTTAATTTCAAGAAAATGAAGTTCTCCGTGTTGAAGGGCTCATTCTCGAAGGAAGGTATTGATGAGTTCCTTCGTGATATCTCCTACGGTCGTGGACACACCGCCCCAGTTCGTGGTGCCAAGAAACCAAAAATCAACAGTGTAGATCCATGGGACGGCAAAGACGGTCAATTGCCGCAAGAAGAGGAGTATGATTTGTCCGACATTGATTTGGAAGACGAAAAGGAGGGTAAAGATGAGCTGTAGATAACCTAAAGAAGTTGGTGTGATATCATCGAAGACTGCCACAAACGCCCCCGCCCCCCATTTAGAGAAATGAGATTTTAAAACAAGTTTTTTTTTTTGTTTAATAAGCAGTTTCTCCTATTTGGTAATCTTTCCACGTCATGTCAGTCGTCTAACTAAGAAACTTGTATGTATAATCTTTTGTATTTACTAAATAATGCATTTAAAAGGAAGGGGAAATGAAATGCGAGGATTATAAAAAATAAACTAGAGTAATAATAATTTTAAGTTAAACAGAAATCTAGAACAATGTTTTATTTCTTCGAATTTCATAATGGGACTCATGTTGTCTCAAAGTGTCGTCCTATTGAAAGATTCGTTATTTGTATACATGTTTCTATCCCTTGCCTTGTCTGCTTCGAAGTTGAAGTAAAGATATTTTTCAAGTTTTTTTATCTTTGGTAAACACACTTTTCTTTAAAACGTTTTTTTCTGAGGCTCAGTAGAGAAGTATTGTATTGGTTTTATAGAGTTGATAAGAATAGCTTCTAAATTAGACATTACTATGATTGAAACTCGAAGATCTTAAAAGGCGTATCGAATATGCGAATGTGTGGTTGATTCTCTGGCATTTGATTTTTTAACAAACAAAAAATAAAAATATGTTTATGTATTTTCTTATCGTCCTTTCTATGTGTCAACGATGAATGTTTGTATATACAAAATGAAAATATTGTAGTCCAATAAGAGAAAACATATTTTTGTCCAGGTCTTATCTTTTTAGATACGTGCTTGACGCAGTAGGAGACGATAACATTTCAACTTTTCTTTTTAAGATCTTCATTCGAGTCTACGATTTCTTGCTACAGATTGATTTTAATTTATTGGGTACTCTCGAAGATTCTTTGAACGTTTCCGAGGTCATATCAGTCAAACCACAGCGATCGACCATGCTCCTTGTCCTGTTCATGATTCCTTGGGATAGGTAGTTTTATTTCTAACAGAATTGTGAGTATAAAACCTAAAGAAAAGTCTGGATTCGATACAAGCTGTAAAGAAGCTATCAGGTTGTGGGAAGTAAGTTTCCGCTCTTACAAAGCCAACCCAAATGAGGAAAATCGCATAAAGTGGTCAGACACCATTGCAACGCTGTTATAAATAGAACCAAATTCTTACATGACCAGAAATTAAGGCAAAAAATCCTCCAATGTCCTAAAGGCAGTAGAAATTTCTATTCAAATAACGTAAGAAATTAAACTTCATCTTCGGTTTAAACGCTCATCTACAATGACAACCCGACAACTAAGTCACATTGCCCCTCCTGTACTTGAGAACGTAAATCATTCGATGGGGCATACATATTTCCGCACTCGTACAGTTGCAAGAGCCCTTGATATAAACAACTCCGCTGGTTCTGATGGTATACCCTTCCATTCTTCTGAAGCGTTGTTCTTCTTCGCTAGCAAAACTATTGCCTAAGGTTTTCTATTGGTTTTGACTGTTCTGGAATGGAAAACAGCATTTATTTAGCCTGTTCTTAAAAAGGCGACCCATCGACCAATTGCATTTACGGCCCTTCTTATCAAGGTCATGGAATCGCTGATAAATCATAAGCTCAAGAAATATCTCGAAGATCGAAAGCTTCTTAACGACTGGCAATACGGCTTTCGCAGCAATCGTTCCACTGGTGATCTGATGGCATATCTTACCGAAGAGTGGAACAGATCTATACATTGTTTTGGAGATCAATGCGCTTGATATTTCTAAGGCATTGGATAGAGTTCGTCGCCAGACTCTCTTATCAAAAATGCGGGCATTTGTTTTCAACGAAGCCCTTATTCTTTGGATTAGAAATTAGCTTCTAGATCGTTCGATACATGTTGTATTGGACGGTTTTAAGTCTGATCTTCACAAAATAAATGCTGGTATTCCCCAGGGCTCCGTTTTGTCTCCGTCTTTCTTACTCATTTTTATATGCCTGATACTTCTAATCCACAGGCGGATCACTAGTGTGAAGCAGATACGTGGGAGAGTTATGATCCAATCGACATCGAGATCATAACAGCGCCGAACAAAGGAAGAAGAAGAAGAAGAACTTCTAATCCACCTCATTGTTTTGCCGACGACTCTACTCCCAGCTTCTCATACTCGTTCCCAAATTCACGTCCATTTCCTTCGGAAGTGGAATTGCAACAATATGATAAACTCATTAAACCCCGATATACGTGTGAAGTTTAATGCTTTGAAAACTCAATTTTGTCGTTGGAGAAATTGTACCCCTTACGCTATTGTCATTGAATGGCACTTGCATCGTTGAAGCCGAAAAGCACTCATTATTCGGTATGTGTGTCAAGGACGATCTTCGTTGGTATGACCACATTCTCGAGACAGCCAAAAATGCTGCTAAATGCTTAGTATTTCTATATCGACGTAAGAAATGTTCACCCTTCTCGTCCAAAACTCGAGTACACCTTACATGTTCCGACAAAATTCTCTTCATTTATTGGATAGAATCCAGAACAGTCTGTTAAATCTGATAGGAACAGAACTGTCATGGAATCATTCCCATCTCTAGCACACCGTCGAAATGTTTCATGATTTTCCTTGTTTATCGCTTCTTTCACAACAATGCTCACTCGAAGTAGTCAGTTGTAATATATGCCTGGCAATTGCTTGAAATGATTCCTAGCTTTTTCGAAACGTTTTTTTTAGCTCCAAGATCTTCTGGCTACACTCAAGAGATTCTCTTAGTTTGGCTGCGTTATAGATAGCTTTCTTTTCCACACAAAGAATGATTAATGCATTCTTAAATTAATTATTGATAAGTAAAGATCTGATAGTATTGTGGGAGAAGGATGCTTCAAATTTTGAGATTACAGATGACGCCATCTTTGTATACCTAGTCCAGTAATCAATACTGATACACTAAAAATTGAATCATAAACAAGTATGAACTTGTTAAAACAAAACATTTATGTACATTTTATTGTTCAAATCAATAGCTAAATTTCATAGAAATATTTCATTCGAAATGACCAATGGCCCTGGCCAGTCACCTATCGGAGCCAAGACTCATTGAATCAATATTTCGGTGTTGAGTAGTGGAGGCTATTCCCACTTAAATGGACTATAGCAATGGTAAACGTGAATAAACAAAATTGCACAATATAGGTCATCGAAAATCCAAAAAGAAATAGTTGAACGTCAAATGAATGATTTATCTACACTAGCCGACCCAACTCTCGAAATTCGAGTGCCAATTTATTTATTATTTATTATTTATATTATTGGCAGTGTTTTCAAGCAAATTTGTTAAATTAAATTTTATTTTATGTAATATGCAAAGTGTTCGACAGTGTAAAAACAAAAATGACCCACAGTGTGTAAATGCGTGTCTCAAGTATATTCTGCACATCTTCGTAACTGTGGCTTTCCAACCATATAAAATTTATCGAAATCGGTTAAATACTTTTGGAGAAAAGTGTACCACAAAAAACATGTTTGCCGTTTTATTATAAGATGATTAGATGGTGTGGAATTACCTCAGAAAGGATCATTGGACAATATTTTTTGAAAATGACGAACAAGTCGAGCTTAATGTGGATGACTTTCAATACCGGGCAATGATTGAAAAGTTTTTAAGGCCAGAGGTAGAAAACAATTCAGAGTAGTGGTTCCAATAAGATGGAGTAACAGCTAAGACAGCTCATTCAAGTATGGATCTCCAGAGGCAAACTATTAGTTATTGGATAAAATCGCGTTTTTCTGATTTGTTTCTTTGGATAAACCTAAAAATTAAGTTGTATGTCAATAAGCCAAGAACCGTGCAACAGCTTAGGACAATATCCACGAAGATATAAGAGCGCTGGAACCTAAAATTCTCTGGAAAAGAACACGTCAGGTCGAAGCAAACAATGACAGAAGTTATCATTAAAACATAATGGGCCGTACAATCAAATCAAGAGACGACTTTAATATTTGAACGAAATGTACTATTATTTAAAGAGCTCTATAAAGTTAGCCATACATGTTATGAACTTAATATTTATGTGAACTCTTAATTATGAACCATTTATTGTACAGAAGCTAAAAAATAAAATGTAGCATATATGGTCAGCTAGATAGAGTCCATTGAATAATGCTTCATTTCGCTCGAATATTACAGTCGTCTCTTAATCTGATTGTTGGTAAGGCCCAATGTGAACTTATGTATTTCAAAACCATAATCTAAATTATAAAAAACCGAAAATTAAATAAAATCGAAAGGAAACACGTTATTCATCAAATAAATCATAACCATAATTATGCGGCACCCTGTAACAAAAAAAAAAAAAAAATATCAGACTCACAGGTGTGTCTTTAAGTAAACAAATAAAAAACATTCACCCGAATTTGATTTTCGTACGGTTTTGAAAACGGTGTTCTTAATTTCGTACGAATTTGCCTTGCAGTGGTACCAACATTCAGACAGGTTTTCTGTTTAAATTCAGTTTTCAGTAGTGAACGAGAGCTATCAGTGACACTTACATTTTTAGATTACCAATTCAAATTCTCCAGACGAATCCGAAACGAAAACGTCAAAATAATACGTTTCGTGAAATTCGATTGTTTTTTAGAATACACACAATTCACAAGTATTGAAAACGACACGAATTTCAGGACACCGTCTTTTTTAAAACGAAAGTATTTCTTTCGTAAACTAAAATCGGAACAGAGGTGATTGTTCAAGTTTTAAAATCTTCTAATGTTTTTTGGGCTCAATGAAATTATTAAAGTTCAAAAACTAAAAAACAAAGATTAGTTCAAAATCAAATTTTCTTTATTTTATAATTTTTTCTTTGAACCTCGTGAACTATAAAAAATATTTTATTTCAATTAATATAATTTTGTTGGTTTATCTTATAAAATGTTTGCACAAATATTCTTAAAAAATTAATGTTAGGTTTAAATACAAAATTATGTAAAGATAGTATAAAAATATTTAAAAATATATATATATGATGTATATGTATGTAATATATTGTACACATATGTATGTTTTTGTATATAATATTTGTTATTTATCAGATTAGAAAATTCACAAAGTTTTTGTGTATGTTTGAACTCCATCGTCTTTTTTTTTGTCTCAATAAAATCACAATATTTTTTACTTAATTTTAAGTTTAAATGCTAATTCTTTTATTGGCAGATATATTTTTTTTAGGTTCTTATTATGGTTCGCGAATTGAACGTTCGAATCGATGGTTAGGTTTTTCTTTACAGTCGAGTTTTTTTTAAAATCGCTTACATCAGTATAATTATACTTTTGCCTACAATTTTCGACTCGCGGACCATAATAAGTTCCTTATATTCTTAAGATTAATTTCTGTCTTATACTATTTTTTTATATTTGTATGTTATGCATGTATAACAGTTCATATAAAACACATTTTATTTTCAATTATTTTTTTGGGCGTAAAAAAAAAAATCATTTAAATATGTATAAAGTTTGAGGAGACAATTCTTTTATCAGGCCGACAAAAAATACTAATTTCAAAAATTTGTTAATTCAAAAGCTTATTTTATTCCAATTAAAGTCAAGTATTATTTATTTTATTAATTTATTTTTTATTATTCCTTAACTTTTGACAGAAGTTGTAATGATTGAATGAAGACAAAAATGTCTAAGAATATTTTTACCACCTAATCATAAATGTCTGTAGTATTTGGTACAAACATGACAAGTCCATACAATAATTTGCGTTCTTATGTCCACTTTACATGTATGTACAGCTGTGTTCAAAATAATAGGAGTGCTTTTATAAAATTTCTCCAAGTTATTTTTTTTATCATGTGTTTATTGGTAAAAAAACTTATTTCTCCTTCGGTAAATATAACAAAAATTGTTTTATTTGGTGGAACTGGTTCGAGGCAATACGTACGACGTCCAGAAAATACTGAATATAGGCCCCAGTACACCGTTAAAACTGTTAAGCATAGAGGTGCTAAGGTGATGGCATGGGTCAGTTTCTATTATAGTGGTATTGGCCCCATACATCAAATAATTGACACAATGGATCAGCGGGTTTATGTGGATATCTTGTCCAATGTGATGCTGCTTCATGCGGAGAATGGAATATGCCGTTAAAATGGGTATTCCAGCAAGACAACGTCCCGAAACATACGAGTAAGCTTGCTAAGAAATGGTTTCGGGTCAATGGGGTTGAGGTTATGCAATAGCCAGCTCAGTCGCCTGAGCTTAATTATTTTCTTAGTTTTTCTGTACATGAAATGAAATACTCCTATTATTTTGAACAGTTCGTCTTTACCTAATTTTAAGAAAATTTATGTTTTTACTATATTATTTGTTTTAAGCAAAGTAGTCAATAAGCATAATTAACACATCACTGCATTGCCTATCTTGTACAAAAGAAAAAGTAAATAAAAATAATTTATTTAACTAATGAATTGCGATTTTATCTTTAAAAAGAATCACTTCTATTTTTTTGAACACAACTGTAGCTATTCTTCAAATTTGGAACATTTATGAAATTATTCTATAACCTAATCGGTTTACCCGCCTAGGTTGTATCTCGATGTGAAGGGTTCGAAGGACGCTTATAATTTTATGGAGTTATCATTATTCTACTAAACACCATAGATATGTAATGCTTTGATCGCCAGAATTTGAAACAAAAAATGTTGTAGGTAGCAAGCCAAAACAATAACTTAAGTTTTCGAGTTAAAAAACAATTTTGTGAATACAAAACGGGAAAACACTGAAGGAACACAAAACACTCTAGCTCAAAATTGAAAATTACAGACTTTCTTGCAGTTTAGTTATCTTAATTGATTAATTAAAAAACAGTGTATTAGCATTGATAAGTATAACTTCTATTAAATTTCTTAAACTATTCTGTGTAATGTAACTGTATTAAGCAATTGAATTTGAATTAAACTTTTCTGAATGTTGCCCAAATAACCATTACAAATTTGATTTGACGATAGGTCGTACAATTTTGGTCAATTACCTTGATCTAAATTTGGCTAAGCCTTATCTTGCTTTAGAAACTCAAATCCGGTTATATTTGAGTATGATGTAGATAATAAAAATTTAGAAAGGGTCATGCAGAATAAAGATCTAGGAGTAATTCTTGATCTGTCTTTTAAACCTCATAACGCTACATGATCAATAAGGCCAATCAAATGCTATGTTTTGTCAAAAGAAACACTAAGGAGTTTAATGACTCTCATATATTGATTACATTGTTCAATTCTTTAAAAAGATCAGTGATTGAGTATTGTTGTGCAGCTTGGAATCCTTACTATTCTAACGCATCGACAAGAATCGAAAAAGTTCAAAGAAATTTTAGTAGATATTTGTTTTTTGTTTTTAAATTGAATTGGAATATTCCTACGCCTTCGTAGTCAACTGGATGCTTATTGTTTGGTATGAAAACATTAGAAACTCGAAAGAAATATTTTGTATGCTCGTAAGAGATGTTTTAATACTCTTCACTCAAAAATTTATTTATTGAAGAAGAAGCACCAGCAAAGCTGATTCGGGATGGTTTTATAATATATGAACCATTTCATAGAACAAACTTGAAACTATGGGCGCAATTAGCCCGTTTCCCGTTGCATTAGAGAAGCAAATTCGATATGAACTAGTGTAGATATTCTAAAGAATTGTACAAGATTTATTTAAATCAATTAAAGATGTTTTAGTATGAAACTTAGTTAAAACGACGATTTTGCAAATTTTATTCGTTCTGACAAATATACGTTTTGATCGCACAGTTTTGAACTCGATGCCACACATAAATTGAACGCCAACGGCTCTTAGAAAGCTTACACCTAGAGGCTTATAACTCTCAACCATTCTTGTGTGCACGTTACCAGGAATGGAGGGGACCTACAATTTTCTGTTGTGTTCGGACGGCTTTTATGACAAATACTTTTCATGACAAGAGATACTTTTGGATGATTTCTTACTTTCTCGAAAGTACACCTTTGGAAAAAACACTGCTTTAGCTACTACCAAGTATAAACTTGGCTCGACACTCGTATTTACCTTAATTCGTTATAACAGAGTTGATAATAATATCCGAGGTCTTGCATCAGGCATCAGGATTTGAATAATCTATATTCAATAAATAGTTAATTTAAAATCATGATCCGAAAAAGGACCACGTTTGTACAAATTTATTTAAGAGTTTTGGTGAATTTATAGAAGAACATATTTATGTTATTGCCGAAAAATGTTCTGAAATGAATGCGATTTGTTTTTTAAATTTCAAAAACAATTCTTAAAATGGTGACAAAAAAGCTTCGATACTAAAAAGAATCATAAAACTTAGGGAGTGAGAAACACGACAGATATAAACGATGCTTCATACATAGATGCACCCTCACGATCAAGAGTAGCATTGTTAAAAAAGTACACAAGCTTTGAAGGCGAAAGTCAAACGGAGAAATGTACTTTTGATGGATGAAGCCCGAATATATTTATTTGGAAATGATGACACACACCTCCAACGGGGAGACAGGCTATTCCCGGTACAAAAAACCAACAGTTTGTCATAATATTGACAGCTTGTCGCTAAGAGGTTCATTTACTACGAAAATCATCGTTCATCTTTTTGTCGATGGTATAAGGACAAATAATTCTTGGATTATATTAGAAAAAAAAATAAAATAAATTGATGGCACAAAATCTTGTGAAGAACCAGGGCCAATCAATCTAAACTTTAAATTCTGTATGTATGTGTGTGTTTTAAGTCTTATTCTATAGAATTAGACAGGCTTAGATGAAAGTCACTATTAATATTATTTAAGGCAGTTCCCATGACAACTTTGCTAGAAAATCTAACACTTAAATGGCGATTCCAGAAGGACAACATCCCCAAGATGAAAAAATATTTGATGCTCAGGAAAATCCAAACTTTATGCCAACTATAACTTTAAAAAAATAGAGTTTTTTTCACTTAAAGTAAAAATACAGTTTATATACTTTACACTAATATAATATTGCTAAAAGAAAGTAGGTAATACACGATGTTTATATCTTACTAATGTTTTGTAAATAAGGAATATACTAAGAACTCTTGTGACATCAAGAACGATCCAAGCTCAAATCAAATTTCTTTTAAGTGAGAATAAAAACTTCCAAGATAAAAACGGAACACTCAAACATTTATTTTGTCAACTATATTGTCATTTCAATATTCTAAGCCGGTGATTATGAATGATATAAATATAGTCAGTCTCAGTAATATTCATACAGAAAGGCGTAATTTATTAGTCTTAAAAAAAATAAAATTTGTTTGAGTAAAATATAAACTTGCGTCCTAAAACGATACAAAGAAGAAAACCGAATTGAAAACAAGCCAAGAAACCAGGGTCGAAAAATCTTAAACAATTCTGACGAAAGGTTTATTTTGCATGAAATAAAGAAAAATCATAAAGTATAAAACCAAAAGTTTTAAATAAAGTTAAACCGTGTGAACCGAAAGAAAATGACCCCGGATAGTGATGCATTTGATAAATTTGTTTTGAGAAAATTTTGTTTCCAAAAAGTTTGTTATGTACAACCTGTGTGAATGGTTTGTCGAAAAGTCAACTAATTATTATTGCCTGATGAAGAGTGTATACATGCTCGAAACGTTGCTATTTTAACCAGTGTTTTATTGACCTTGAGCCCACTTTACAAATTTGGTTATATACAGTTGAGGTCACAAACAAATTACCAAATCTAAAAAAGGTACTCCAAAGTTGGCCCAAATTATGAAATTTGACCTTAATAAGCAAGTGAGTCCTGAAACCGTTCGATGAGTGATAAGAAAAAATGGCTTCAATTGAAGGATTGCTCGGAAAAACCCTGAATCTGGAAGGTGAACCGAAAGAAGCGATTTGATTTCGCGAAAAAGTATAAAAATGAAACAATTGAGTTCTGGAAACAAGTAATTTTTTTACGGATGAAAGTAAGTTTAACGTTTTTGGAGCGTATGGCCGCAAGAAAACCAAATAAATGGCTTGATCCAAAGCACTTTTCCTGCAGAAGGAATGAGGAGTTTGGAGATAATTAATGGTATAAAGAACCATGAAAGAGCCATTCGACAATTATACCAAACACTGTTTGAAAAGCGCGTACCTGGTGCATATATACAACTTCCCCAAAGTGATGCAAACACCACCACAATCACCAGAAATAAATCCAATAGAGAATCTTTCGTGTTATTTAGACACGAAAATAAGAAAACTCCAAATTACAAACAAGAGAGTTGGGATTAAGACTTCTTCAAGAAAGGCCTGCAATCGAACCAATCATGTCAAAAAGACTTGATTGAATCATGAAAAGCACGGGATATGTCATAAGCTGAGTATTGTTATAAATTGTAAAAATAATTATTTTACTATTGTTTTATTTTTTAAGAAGTTTGATTGTCACTTAAACTAAATAGAATTTATATTTTAATTCGAGTTATTTATTTAACTCCTTTAAGTACAATTCAGTTAAAAAATCGAGTTGTATGAATACGACTGAGGCCTAAAGAATGTATGTATGTACAGTCGTGGTCACACAATTAGAAACAACTCTACATGCATTTAATCAATCATAGTACCGTTATTCTTTGAAGACTGACATGTGTGTTTCGAATATTAGTTTGCATGAAAGCGAACAGTTTCTAAAGCTCCGTTATTTTGGGAAATTAATTTATAGTCGACATTTTTGCTGGACAGAAAATAAGAAACGACAATAGAATTAGTTTTTTTTTTTTAAATAAAAGAGGTTTATTTATTTATTGATTGTTTTTTGTTTATTTTGATTATTTTATATGTATTGATATTAATAAATTAAAGTCCAGAAATACAGAAGCTCATAATACGCTGTTATCAAAAGGAAAATGAGTAAATTTATTCCATCGCAAGATTTAGTTATTCTAAAAAGATGGTATTTGGTAATTCAAGTCTTAAAAGACTGGTAGCTTTGAAATCCTAAAACTCGATTTAAATAAAAATGTTGTTTCACCCCAATTGGGCCAAGAAATATAAGCAAGAACTATAAGGTGTCGACTTTAAGAACATGGTCTATGTGGATGCATTAAAATAAATAAACATAAATAAAATAAATATGGTGGAGCAACAGCTCGAAGAGAACGAGGACCTAGTGACTTACAACTCTCAACCATTTCTGTGTGCATGTTTTCCAGGAATGGAGGGGACCTACAATTTTCTGCCGATTCCGAACAACTAATGAGCAGCACTTTTTAAGACAATAGATACTCTTTGAGGAGTTGTCAATTCCTCACAAGAGACAGTACACCCCTAAAAACCTTTTTGGCAGCGGCCGAGAAACGAACTCGAGACCTTCCGCATGACAGTCCAACGCACTAACTATAATGCCAAGTTATGAAATTTAATATTGCTACAAAATTGTCGTTTCTTAATCTGTGGCCACCACTGTATGTGCATAGTAAAAATCAGGGGCTGATTTAAAATATATAATTCGTAGGAGACTATTCTTTGCAATGAAAATAAGGTTAACGTTTTAAATTCAGAATGATTTATTCTAGCAAGCATTCTTGAAGATTAATCCATCAATTCTCCCTTATTAAGTTGCACATGCAAGTCAAATGGACTTCTTAACTTTGTATGTCGCACTGCTCTTTTTACTATCTTGAAACTTCTGTTTAATAAAATGATCTATACTTTGTGCCTTTACAATGCATACACATTACCGGATTAAACTGCTCCCATGCTACGTATGTAGATATACAAGTTTACAACAATTGTCGAATGAAACGTTTAAATTAATGACTTTTTTCTTTTTACCTTCCAAAACAATAATGTGCATTATTTACTTAAAATAAAAAATAGGTTAGTTTAAACTACAAAAAGAATAAAGTCTTTCTCTTATGTATTGTTTGTTTGTGATGTCTTTTTCTTAAAGATCATTTGCCAAATTGTATAACGAGTGCTTAAGATATAAAAAAAAATATTAAATAATAAAACTACAATTGCAAAATTTTGTCTAGTGATGTTATTAGTCTAGTTGTGCTAATTTGTATAGGGTAAGGGTGTTGTTTTCTTAAATCATGATAGAAAATTGAATGTTTAGGTTTTTTTCTTATTTCCAAAAAATTCTGGATTAACTTTTATACATCTGTGTTATCTACGTAGACATTAATGAAACTGTCAAAAAATTGAAGTAAAGATTCTCCATGCAATACAAATTTTTGTAAAGTGAATTAGAAAACGGATAGACTACGGTAGTTTTCGTAACCATCTGACTAACAAAGATCTACAATTACACAATTAATAACTATTTCTAAATAATTAAAGATAAAAAAAAATATATTTGTATTTAAAAAGTTGGTTTTTCATAATTTTGGGATTCCAGATCTTTGTAAGTCAGTCGTTTACGAAAACATTATATACCTCTCTTTCAAAAATGAGACGTTATTAAAGTTTATGTCACTCTGTCATGAGGTAACCAACTGATAAATGAAATGAAAGTTTTATCATGATACGGAAAAAAAACACCCTTTACGACAATAAAGTAGATTTTAGAAAACAAATAATAAAAAAAGGTTCAATGATCGCATTGATGTGGTTTTCTGTGAATTTTTTTAGGAGAAGCAAGACGATAGTACAAACTTTTAACTTATATTCGATATATTGAGTCATGGAACTTTAATTGAATGTGTCAATTTTTTAATAGAAACAATCTCATAGCCAACAACGAGGCTAATTGGTATCAATTTATGTTTATCATCTTTTTGTTTTCATTTTGATAACTACACCATAAGCGTTATTATTAAACATAATGGCAGTTTCAATTTTTTGAGCACAAAATGTGAGGAATGATTCCTCACTGTGTTTCTTGGAAATACCAAGAGTTATCTGAGTAATATGAAGAATTTACCTTTGGATGACTACTTTTTTGTTTTTCCATGTGGAAAGTATTTCTTGCCGCCTCGCCTGCCGGTGTGTTCTCGTTCTGTTCTGAATTCTGATGAGCAATTGAATGTTGATCTGCTTTTGTTAAACCAGTTCTTTCATTTCTTTCTTTGTCTCCTCTTCTCTCCCTCTTACTGCTTCTATCTTCGATACTTCCTTCCCTTAATCGAGTTTATTAAATAAGAAGAATCTCCTCTAAATTGAATGTTTTTGGTCTACGGGAAAATTCTCAATGGATTGTATTGACCTGGATGTAGCTGTGGTCATCGTTGACGAGACATCCATGAAATGGTATTTCTTCTCGGACGCGCACAAGAATGGATAGCACATGATGCTGTAGTAGAAGACAAGGGCACACATAATGATGGCAAAAATTATAGAAATGATGCCAAAAGTGGAGAAGCTAGAGTTGGCATCCAGGTACTCCTTGGGGGTTGGCGGTAATGTAGGTTGTGGCGGTGGAGCTGGATTCATGTTATTGTAATTTCGTCGTCGCCATATTAAACCGGATCGACGGTCACGTCCAGAGACTCCACATTCCGATGAGTGGATAGCTATGGAGATGAATTACATGATTTTGATTACATTATTTCATCAAATCATTCCATCAATATCAGAAAATAAAAAACTTACCGAGCAACAAAGAAATCAAAAGAAATGTAAATTTGAACATTTTCTTTTGAATTTGTGTTGATTAGATTAAACTGATTTTGAAAAAATTAGATTTTTATGTGATCTTTTCGAGACCTAGACTGCAACAGCAGATGATAATGAGAACGAGACGCCTTTTGCCTTTTCAACTTCTTCAAGTCAAGGCAAACAATAAATTGTTGAATGGAAATGTAAAAGAATGAGAAACATGGAATCGAAAAGCAGGTAAGAAAATAAATGAAATAAGAATTGTTGGAATAATTGGTGAAGGTGAGTGTGGGAGAGTGACAAAAGCGATATGAATGTATAAGGTAAGACAGTGATAGGGAATAAAGTGTGTTTTTGTTGTTGTTGTTTGTTCCTTTGTTTTGTTGACTTTTCTTTGATTCCTTTTTTTTGTTGCTTTTTTAAACGTAGGAAGTATGAAAAAGGTGGATTTCAATATTTTTTAGCAAGTTCCTAGCGAAGTTGGTTGCGCTTTGAGATGAATTTTGAGAATAAAACATTAATCTTATGTTATGATTTACACACGACGTGCGGCATAAATAAATCAACTCGTGATTAATAAGTCCCCTATTACACGTTGCCTCATGAGACATGTCTCATTTTTGACTTTCCTTTTAAATTTGTATCCCGTGAGACAAAAGCTATTACACGTTGACTCATGTCTCATGAGACTCATGTCTCAAATTTGACTGTTGTTCGTATTTTTTAATGCACAACACAACATAAAACGAATTTGAGAAAAGGAACGTCAAAATGAGACTACTAAAAATCAGCCCGGTACTCACCGGGAATATTTTTTTGCATCTCATTTCCTCATATCTGCTTTCTTTTTCGCACTTACGTGAGCCTCGTCTCGTGAGACATCGTGTAATAGGGGACTAAGGGTATTCATGTAACGAGATAATTTTCCGCTTTGTAGAAAGATATAACTTTCCGCAGCATGTTTTCATGAACACCCCCTAAGAAATACTTGCGTAAATGTGGGAAATATTTTGTGAAATGTCAAATTAAAAGTCAGAATCCATACTTCTTTAGTTTACGAGGTTTATTTCTGCACTTTCCGCAGCAAATTTGTGGGATAATTTTATGCGATTTGCAGAAACTTTTTCCCATACAAATTTTGACAGCTCGTTTCTGCGGAGATAAAATTATCTGGTTTACGAGGTTTACGAGGGTTTTCCGCGCTTACATGAATACCCCTAATATATTAAGGGTATTCATGTAACGAGATAATTTTCCGCTTTGTAGAAAGATATAACTTTCCGCAGCATGTTTTTATGAACACCCCCTAAGAAATACTTGCGTAAATGTGGGAAATATTTTATGAAATGTCAAATTAAAAGTCAGAATCCATACTTCTTTAGTTTACGAGGTTTATTTCTGCACTTTCCGCAGCAAAATTGTGAGATAATTTTATGCGATTTGCAGAAACTTTTTCCCATACAAATTTTGACAGCTCGTTTCTGCGGAGATAAAATTATCTGGTTTACGAGGTTTACGAGGGTTTTCCGCGCTTACATGAATACCCATAGCTGGGCACCGTTAATCAAACAGTTAACTTCGTTAATCGTTAATCCGCTACTAAAAAAGTTAGCTTCGTTAAACGTTAAAGCGTTAAATTTCGGAAGAATTAACGCAAGTTAACGTTAATCGTTAATCCGTTAACATGTGATAAAAATTACGTTTTTTTTTATTTTTTTTACTCTGAGCAACGCCGCTAAGTAATGCCGGTCGTCCACTAGGCGAGCAACGCACAAATTTCGAATTCAACGCATTCAACTCTAATGTACGGTGCCCTCAATTCTGTTCAACCAACGGGTTGGATAGAGTTGTTGGCCGTTGCTCAACGAATTGCGCAACCATTGTACGGGTAGTGTACGAGCTCGTGTTGCTCCTTGAAAATGTCTCAAATTTCCTCGAAAATGCAATTGCCTAAACTTTGAATTCGAATTCACGGGCGCGGTGGGATCAAACGATTTTAATTTCTCGTATACTCGTATTTCATTGAAAAAACAATTTTCGTCGCGACTCAAGAAAAAATCATCCACCCAGAATCGTCTTGACTGTTTTTTCTTCCTTTGTCGTTCATTTTCTAATATTATTAATGCGGCAGCCACTTTTTTTTTCTTAGAGGAAATCATACTCATACGGAACAAATTTAAGAATATTTTAAAGCGAAGGCGTGCGTCGACAATAAATGTATGTACCGAACTGAAGTCAAAATGATTTCAGGTTTGACGTTTGAGTTTTTGGTTTATGGTGGTGCGTTCAACGCGTTACCCAACGAGTGATCCTTGGTTAAGTGTACGAAGGTATCAACTCGTTCATCAACTGGTTGAGCAACAATATCGAAAACGCAATTGATCAACTCGAAAAAAATTTGTTTCTGTTAAAATCGAACAAGTTTATCAACTAGTGTACGAGGTTGTTCAACTTTTGAGTAAGTTGGTCAACTAGGTGTACGGAGCTATTCAACACTGGAATAAGTTTTAAGAGTTGATCAACTAGGTGTGCGGGGTTAATCAACATATATGGGAAAGTTGGTCAATTATGTGTACGGGGCTCCAAACGCATTTTGTTCAACTTTAGTTGCTCAACGTGAATTATGTTAGTTGCTGCACTAGTGTAAGAGGTTGTAAATTCGTTTATCCAACAAAAGAGTTGAATAAAAATTTGAACGAAGTTGGTTGAACTTATCGCGCACATAGTGGACGACCGGCATAATGAAATGATCAGACGAAACGAATCTCTTCGCAGTTTTCTCACTCGCACGCGCCGTCAAAATATAATACGTAGCTGTTTTTGTTTCACCCGCGGCACGCGCCGCACGGCACTTGTCTCATACTTGTCTGAACCTGTTTTTCGCGCCGCGCGGTAAATAGTAGGCATTGGATTAACGATTAACGGACTTAACGTGGATTAACGGATTTAACGTGTCCGTTAACATTTTTAAAAGTTAACTTAAAAGTTAATCCGTTAATCAAAATCTTAACTTCGTTAATTAACGATTAACGGATTAACGAGTTAATGCCCAGCTATGTGAATACCCCTATTATTAATAAACGCGGAAAACCCGGATAAACCTTAGAAATGAGATCATTTCTTTTCTCCGCAGAAACGAGCTGTCAATTATATTAAATACTTTTTGCAAAAGCTGATAAAATTATGTCATAAATTTGATGCGGAAAGAGAAAAGATAAAAACACGATAAACTAAGAAGTTCTCTAAGGCTAGTCGCGCACTGGCAACTGTGATCAAATAGTTTAATCACCAGTTGAAAGAGAACCGCGCACTGGCAACTTTTTACTCACGCTCACGCTCACACTCATTTTTCTCTTTCTCTTAGGCTAGCCGCGCACTAGCAACTTTTAGTTGCGAAACTGCTTGGTTCGAGCAACTAAAAAGTTTGTGTTTTGACACAAACTAAACGATTGCCTAAAATAAGTTCGCCATTTTATTGAACGTATAATTATCTGCAAATTAACGGACATTCAACCAAACAGTTCATCTGTTTTCTATAAGTAACCAAACAGTTTCGCAACTAAAATTTGCTAGTGCGAGTTACGTACATTGACCCTTCCAACAGAAATGATGAGTCTACTAATTAAAATGATACATTAAATAAATTCAAACCACTTTCATGGTAATGAAATGTAACACCTCATTTCCTTAGTTATGCTGAAATAGCAATAAGACAATTAATTAATTAATAAATAAACATTCATTGTAAATAGGCAGATAAAAAACTTGGAGAATAAAAATGAGTTGAGTTTGGAACACAGCAAAAGACGGTCGTTTTATTTATTGCGGAAACTACGAAATTGTTACTGGCGCAGTCGAAAAAGAACCAAAGACGAAAGCAAAACAAAAATTTACCGAAAGTTGATACGAAGCAGAAATTAATCGCGAAGAAACGAATCTTTTGTAAAGTATTTTCTGTTTGCCACCACATCCCCACCTCCACCCAAGAAAAACGAATCAAATAGTATTTTGTTTGCCAAACCACGTCCCCACCTCCACCCAAATAGAAAAGTGAAAAGTGCTAACAAAACAGTGATTACTTGATTAATTGAGAATCAGTGAGTGTACCATATAAACTAAAAAAAAAAAAAAAAAAAAAAAAAAATCTAATTCTGGAAAACAAAATATCGAAGAGACAGGAACTTTTTGATAAGAGGAGAAAGATGGCAGAACCATCAATAACCGAAAGATGTTTGTTAATGTTAACTGAGATTGCTAGTAGACAGAACGAGCCAGAATCTTTAAGAAGGAAGATTCAGAGGGATCTGAAATTTGCACCCACCTTTGATGGTACAAAAGGAACCTTGCCATCATTCATCACGGCGATGAACCGGATATTTGGAGAGTATTCAGCAGCACAGTCCGCAGATGTTTTCACCATCATATTGAATGAAAAGATAACTGGTGCGGCCAAAAACTTCTTGACGATAACACCACCTACATCGTGGGAAGAGACAAAGACCCGACTCAAACTGCACTATCAGGCCTATAAAACCGAGACGAAAATAGTTCAGGACATTAATGGCTTAAAAGTAAGTTCTATTTTAGAATTAAGCGATAAAGTTAGAATAATAGTAGATGATATTGCTGAATGTGCAATATATAGTTCAAGTTCTGGAAACGTAGTAAATAACCTTAGTTGCGTAGTTATTCTAAAAATTAAAGAATTAGTTGCAGGTGCATTACTATCCGAAATATACGAAAAATATTCTTTAGGAGATATAAGGACAATTATAAATAAATATATTGGTCAAGATGACTTCAATTTAAAATATTTTAAGACACATATAAATGTTAAAGAGAAAGATCGATTCGGATCACAAACAAATCGATATACCAATCAACAATCACGGTATTATCGTAACAATTTAAATTTGAACTATCAACAAAATAATACTAGGAATCAAACAGTGCAACCACGGCATAGTAATTACAACAATAGTTACAACAATTCAGGTTCAGGTTATAATCAAAATAGACAAAACACTTATCAAAGTAGACAATATAGAAATGATAACAACACAAATGGTAGACAAAATAATTCACAGCAAACTAGACAAAGTTCTGGCCATATGTCTGTAGATGCTTTAAGCACGGATGAAGTAGATGACACATTTTTTACCAATTAGCCTCGGAAAAAAATAAAATGTATATAATACTTACATTTAATAAAGTACGTTATGCAACTCTGTTAGATACTGGTTCTACAGTAAGTCTTTTAAATTCCAAAATTGTTTCAAATCAAATCTATGAGAACATGGGAGGTGAAGCCTATATAAGTACAATTAATGGTAAAATAACAAAATCAAATCAGTATGTAAAAACAGAATGTCCAGATGAATTCAAACAGAAAAAAAATGCTAGGATAAGATGGGTTCAAATGAATTTAGAAAAACCATATGGATTTTTATTAGGAATGGATTGGATAAATAAAAATGTACGGCTTATAGATATACATAATGAAGAAGTAGTTCTCAATAATAATGAACGAATTCCATTTTTAAAAAACAAAATTGTGGATGATGTAAATATGTTAGAGGAAAGTCAGTGTGAAAATATTAAATTAGATCATTTAAACGAAGAAGAAAAGCTAGGGATAACACAATTATTGCATAAATTTAAAAATTTATTTTATAAAGATGGTGATCAGTTAACAAATACAACAAGTATAGTTCATGAGATCAAAACAACAACCAATGAACAAATTAATTCTAAACTGTATAGGTATCCACCTCAGCATGAGGCAGAAGTAAGAAAACAAATGAGGGATATGGAAGCTCAGGGCATAATAAGAAAAAGTAAAAGTAGGTATAGTTCACCCATTATTGTCATACCTAAAAAGGGGGATAATTCTGGTGTACAAAAATTCAGAATAGTAGTCGATTACAGAAGACTCAACCAAATTACGATTGATGACAAACAGCCACTTCCCAATATGGATAGCATATTGGACAAGTTGGGAAAAGCTCAGTACTTTACTGCAATTGATTTGGCAAAGGGTTACCACCAAGTCTTAGTAGCAGAAAAAGATATTGAGAAAACAGCTTTTGTTACGCCTGATGGTCTTTATGAGGTTTTAAGGATGCCATTCGGCTTAAAAAATGCTCCCGCAACATTTCAGCGTTTAATTAATGAAATATTAAGGGATTGCATTAATGTAATATGTGTTGTTTATCTTGACGATATTCTGGTTTATTCAACAACTCTAAGTGAACACCTTAAATCTTTAGACAAAATTTTCAAAATTCTATCTTCTCATAACTTAAAAATACAAGCCGATAAATGCAGCTTTATGCAGAAAGATACTAAATTCTTAGGACATATTCTGACCAAAGACGGCATTATGCCTAATCCCAGCAAAATTTCTGACATTCAAAAAATAGAGTTACCGAAAACTGAAAAACAATTAAAGAGTTTTCTTGGAATGACGGGATTCTACAGAAAATTTATAAAAGACTATTCTAAAATAGCATATCCACTCATAAAATATTTGACAAAAGACCTCAAAATTAATATTAAAGACCCTCAGTTTATCGAAGCTTTTGAAAAGCTTAAAATTCTTATATCTTCACATCCAATCTTGAAATTTCCAAATTATGAAAAACCATTTACGGTCACAACAGATGCTAGTGACTATGCTATTGGAGCAGTTCTTTCACAAGACGGTCATCCAGTTTGCTACGTCTCTAGAACTCTGAACAGACATGAAAAAAAATATAGCGTCACCGATAAAGAATTTCTAGCAATAGTTTATTCGGTTACCTATTTTAGGCCATATTTGTATGGTAAAAAGTTTAAAATTGTGACTGATCATCAACCGATAAAGTACTTAAATTCTAAGTATAAAGGAAAAGAGTTCTCTCAAAGAAATCAAAGATGGATTTTGAAACTCCAAGAATACAACTTTGATATTGAGTATCTTAAAGGGAAAGAGAATACTGTAGCTGATTTCCTAAGTAGACAAGAAAATAGTCCGAAAATAAGTGATGAAAACAGTAGTGAATCTAATATGGACCTATCTGATACCATCCATTCAGTAGCGGAACAACGTCAAGATCATATTTTCATAAAAGAAGAAATTATAAATAAATACAGAACTCAATTTATTTTAACTTATAGTCCAAGTAAAGAAGTAAAGATACTTCATGGTAGACGAATAATAGAAATTAATCCACAAAAAGAGGAACATGATATTAAAGAATTATTAGTTAAGTATGTGAAACCAGGGAAAAATGGAATTTATTCTTATGTTACAGATAAAGATTATAATAAAATTCAACAGATGATTATACAATTATTTTCAAACGAAAAAAAAATAAAGTTTATGAAGGCTACAAAAAGGGCACAAGAAATAGAAACAGAAGAAGAATGTCATAAAAAAATTTCTTTATACCATACTATTGAATCTTTACATAGTGGAATAAACGAAACTTATCAAGCACTTAAAGATAAAATTTATTTCCCAAAGTTGCAAGAACATATTCAACTTATTATAAATAATTGTGGCAAGTGCCAAGAAATTAAATATGATAGAAATCCTATCAAACCAATTATGAGTGTTACAGAAACACCAAAAGCCAGAAGCGATATTGTTCATGTTGATATTTTTCACTATTGTAAGCAAACATTCATCACTATTATTGATAAACTTACTAAATTTGCTGTCGCATATTTAATAAATGATAGAAATTGGGTTAAGAAGACAGCAATATTAGAAGGGTATTTCGCAAGTTTTGATAAACCAAATAAAATTATAATGGATAATGAATTTAAATCGGAACAACTCATTAAGTTCTTAAATGACAAGGATATTGAAATACATTGGACCAAACCAAACAGTCACACTGGGAATGCTGACGTTGAAAGGCTTCATTCAACACATAGAGAAATGAAAATTATTTCTGTTTAAGTGGAGTGATTGAATTAAATTCAATTAAAAAGTTTAAGTGACCTCAAAACGAAACGCACCTTGGAGTTGAGGTCACTTAAACTTTTTAATTGGCTTCATTCAACTATAATAGAAAAGATTCAGGCTATTGAAGACGATATTACAGTTGAACAAAAGATCCAAAAAGCAATTGGAAACTATAATGACAGGATTCATTCCACAATAGAAATTACTCCAAGACAGGCTAACAGAATAAATGACGATTTGGCTATTCAACAATTAGTAGATCGTATAAACAATAAAAAAATTAAAAATATTACTAAAATAAATAAAAGTAGGGAAAAGTATGTAGAAAATAGAAATAGAGGGTATATAAAAAATTATAAAAGAGTAAGGCATAAAGACCAGCCATATTATAGAAAATTCCCTTTGCAAAATGTACATTTATTAAATATTAAAAGAAAACCTAAATTTGCAGATATTGATAATCCTGTTGATGATGATAACCTCAGTACAAGGGTTATTGCAGGTTCATCCCATACTAGAAGAGAACGGGTATACTAAAATAAGAATCAGAGAAGTAGACATAGTTAATGAAACAGACACTATTTTACATATAATTAATCCAAGTGAGCTGTTACAAATTTTCAATAATTTAGAATTAAACATAGAACTTTTAAAAATAGAAGATAAGCATAGTTTTTATCACGAAATAAGGTTAATAAAAAGTAAACTTAGAACAATAAGCAGATCAAAAAGAGAAAAAAGAGGATTAATTAATGCTGTTGGTAGAGTTCAAAATTGGTTATTTGGTACAATGGATGATGCAGATCGCGAAGAAATTCTTGAACATCTAAAAATAACTGATGAAAATAACCATCTATCTATCAATAACCTTAACAAATAAATAAAAATAAATGAACATTATAATAAATCCTTATCTGATCTTAAACTTATAATAGAGAACGATAGAGCTAAAATATTAGAATCACTTAACACAACAAATGATTTTATTCGCAATTTAAATTATAAAATTTTAGTTTTGGAACAGTCATCTATGCTTAAATATTTAGAAAATAAAGTAAATCAAATTCTTGATAACATAATGGCTGCTAAAAATAATATTATTCATCCGAGTATGCTTACTTTGGAAGAACTAGAAACATATAATATAGATTTTCCTACAATTAAACTTTTAAAGGCAGGAGTTATGCAATATAAAAATGACTTGTTAATATTCGCTATCAAAATACCTGTAAATTTTATATCAACAGAGTTACAAATTATAAAATCATTACCAAATACCGATCATTTAGAAATTAAGGAACAAGAAGAAATGATTGTAGAAATTAACAATATTATATATCAATATGAAGAAAAATCCCTTTTTAAAAATTTAAAGAAAAGTAAGAACTGTATTATTACTGGTTCTTGTTATTTAATATACAATAATGTAACAATTATTGAAGAAATAGATGACAAAACGGTATTACTTAAAAATATGTATAATGAACTAATTTGGCAAAATTGTGATCAAAGAAATATTACCTTAACAGGAAATTATTTAATAAATTATAATAACTGTTCATTAAAAATAAATCAAGTTAAATTTTCCAACAAAGAAATTATAATACCAGACAAATATTTTTATCCATCAAGTAAAAATAATGACATGTTTGTAAAACCTATCAATTTCAATAAAATTATAATGGAAAATGTAAAGAATTTAGAAGAAATAAGAGAATTACAATATCATAAGAAAATAATGTATGGCTCAAATATAAGCCTAGCTTTATTATTAATATTAAGTATAACTGGTGTTGTTATTTTTATTTTATTAAAATCAAAAAAAGAGACCATCAAAATTGTTAATAATATGAAGCCGGAGACTTCTAACTTAAAGCCGGGAGGAGTTACGTACATTGACCCTTCCAACGGAAATGATGAGTCTACTAATCAAAATGATACATTAAATAAATTCAAACCACTTTCATGGTAATGAAATGTAACACCTATTTCCTTAGTTATGCTGAAATAGCAATAAGACAATTAATTAATTAATAAATAAACATTCATTGTAAATAGGCAGATAAAAAACTTGGAGAATAAAAATGAGTTGAGTTTGGAACACAGCAAAAGACGGTCGTTTTATTTATTGCGGAAACTACGAAATTGTTACTTGCGCGGCTAGCCTTATAGAAAACAGCTCAACTGTTGCGAAGGCAATCGTTTAGTTTGTGTCAAAACACAAACTTTTTAGTTGCTCAAATCGAGTTGCTCTAAGTGCGCGGTGTCCCATATAAGCCCATATGTTTCATTTCAGCAACTAAACAGTTGCGAAACTAAAAATTGAATGTGCGCGCCTGGCCTTAAATCTTAAGAAATGGTTTACAATAATTATTTTATTTAAAAACTACTTGCTTTATTTTCTTTTAAGTAAGAAAATAGAATCACTTTTAAAGTTGAAATATTGAACGATGTGCATTTTTGATAACAACAAATTTTTATAAGTTGACTGTCGCTTAACGTACAGCTGATTATTTCCCACATTCATGCTAGTATTTCTTATACTGCGTCTCCACTGAACGATAATCTGAGATTTACTCAAATCTACTTGAAATCTTTTTGAAATCACTAGATTTACACTACAAAAATTAATCATCTCGATTCGAGATTTCAAATAAATCTACTTGAAATCTACTGTACTGAACGGATTCACTTCTTCATTTCCAATCTATCTGACAGTTTGATGGAAGAAAAAAGAAAAAAAATCAGTCTGTTGACAAACTGAACAAAAAAAACATTTTAATAACTGACACTGCTTGTAATTAATGTCGATTTCCTTTACACACTAGGGATTTTAGGGATTTCGATCCCTTGTCAAATTTTGTCTTTTTAGTGTGCGTGTTTCGTATACATGTAAATCCCTCTCCAAATACGGATTCGAAAGATTTGATCTCTGTCAAAAAAAATCGATTTTTTTGGTGTGAAGGAACGTAAAATCTGTCGTAAAAGTCAAAATTTGACAAGGGATCGCAATCCCTAAAATCCCTAGTGTGTAAAGGAAATCGACATAAGATTTTAGATGTCAAAATAAATCTAACAAGTCCAGTGGATACACTACAATATTATTTTAAATCAAACTGGAAAATTTTCCAAAAAAACAGGGCTAATAATGAAAAAAAAAATATTTTAAATTTTATAGTAGTAGGTAGTAGCCATTCGAAATCATCGAAAGACAGACATCATGACCGAAGCAAGGATAAGAGTCACGATAAGAGTCGAGACAAGAATCGAGACAAAAATCGAAGTGGCAGTGGTAATCGCAAAGATAAGAAAAGTTCACGTGACGACAAAAATAAATTGATACCATTCATAAATATTTCTTTCGGAGTCTTTTTTTTCATGTTTTCTTGAGTCATGTTGTATAATTGTGTCTTCTTTCTTCAAGCAGTGTCACAACAATGCTTCCTCTTTCTTCGACTACAACGTCCTTCTTTTTGATTTTGTTTTTTTTTTCCTTAGAAATACATAAATATTTAAAATCTTTTTTACAACTAAAATATTATCGTATTGTAATATTTTTGCTAGGTTCTTTAAATAAAACTTATTACTCCTTTTAGAATTTCTTCTTTATTTACACTTTTCAAATCAAAACAATAAATCTCAATTTATAATCAACTCTAATACTTTTATTCCAACTTAAATCCACTTCTTTTATTACACTTTCCACAATCCAATAGTTCAGCTTTGCACACTTTCATAATCGAAAATAAACTGTCCTGTGTTCACCGCGAACACTCCCTTTTATACTCAAACCAGTTGTTCTCGAAGGTTCTTGTCTAGAATATTCTATTTGCTTGGAACGAGGGGAAATTTATATGGAGATAGAATGTTCTAGTAGTTTGGAAAAAGGAGAAATTTAGATGCGAACTGCTGGAAAAGAGCTTTTTGGTTTTGTTCCTTCATAAAGCAGATATGTAATTCCCAACAGATGGTGCTGTAGGAGTATAAAGCTCTGTTCGCAACATTTCCCCCTTCTTAAGATTGTTCGTCCCGAACAACTCTATCACCAGCTTCGGCACTGTATCGGTGCAGTCGATCGCTATGCACAACTTTTAGCTTTCCTCTTAACCCTCTTTGAATTCGGTAAACGACATCATTGATTTTCGTGACGACAGTATAAGGGCCTTCCCAGTTTTGTTGAAGCTTCGGCGACAATCCCTTTTGACGATGTGGATTATACAGCCATACACGATCTCCTACTTGGAATCCTGTCGTGTTTGCTCTTGTGTCGTACCTTGTCTTCATTCGATCGCTGTAAGCGCTCATTCTAGTCCTGGTCCTTTCGTGGATGTCGATTAGCCTCTCTTGTAGGTCACTCACGTAATCCCTTGTTTCCTTAGACTCTTGTGATGGATGTCCAAACCTTATCTCACTAGGCAGCCGTATGCTTCTTCCGAACAGGATTTCAGATGGTGTTTGTCCTGTTGAGCTATGTACTGCACTTCTATAGGCCATCAAAAATAGTGGTATGTGCCTATCCCAGTTTCTTTGGTAGTCGCCTACGACCTTAGTGAGGTGCTCTTTTAAAGTCCTGTTGAATCTCTCGACCATTCCATCAGATTGCGGGTGAAGTGGTGTGGTTCTCGTTTTCTTAATGCCAAGGAACGCGCACACCTCTTGGAATATGTTCGACTCAAAGTTCCTTCCTTGGTCAGAATGGAGCTCCATAGGCACACCGAACCTGCTTACCCAGTTAGACACAATCTGGTCGGCCACGGTTTTGGCTTCTTGGTTCGGGATAGCGTATGCCTCAGGCCATTTGCTGAAGTAATCCATTACCACCAGAATGTATTTGTTTCCATCATTCGTTTCCGGAAATGGGCCAGCTACATCAACAGCAATCCTTTCAAACGGTGAGCCAACATTATATTGCATCATTTTTCCTTGCAGTTTTCTACCAGGGCCTTTGGTTGCAGCACAAGCTTCACAATTTCGGCACCACTTTTCAACGTCGTCTCTTGCATGCAACCAGTAGAATCGTTGTCTCACTTTTTCTAAAGTCTTATTGACTCCCAAATGGCCTCCTGAAGGTCCATCATGCATCTCTCGAAGAACCTCTTTGATTTTCGATTGAGGTAACACAAGCTGCATTACATAGGATTTACCATCAGCGGACTCCCATTTTCGCCGAAGAACACCTTCTTGCACATGAAGTGAGTTCCATTGTGCCCAATAGGCTTTTAAAATTGGACTCCTATCGGAAATGTCATTCCATGCGGGTTTTTCTTCATGTTCCTTCCATGCGAGAAGAGGTTCAATGTCGGGGTCTTCTTGTTGAGCAGATCGTATTTCTTCATTGCTCCATCCACAAATGGGGTCAGCTCTTATTCGCAGAATGTTGATGGATTCCTTTTCTTCTTGTCGCCTGCAATGCTTGCAATCTATTTTACAAGGTCTCCGGGATAGTGCGTCGGCATTTGAGTGCAGCTTTCCCCTTCGGTGTTGAATTTCGTAATCGTAAGTCTGCAGTCTTTCTATCCACCTTGCGACTTGTCCTTCTGGGTTCTTGAAGTTCAACAACCAGTTAAGAGCACCATGATCGGTTCGTAGAAGAAACTTCTGTCCATAGATGTATTTATGGAAGTGTTTCGTTGCCAAAATGAGTGCCAAGAGTTCTCTTCTGGTCACACAGTAGTTTCTTTCGGTCTTCGACAGTACTTTGCTGAAATAGGCGACAACCTTTTCTTCGCCATTGTGCACTTGTGACAGAACAGCGCCGACTCCCACGTTACTTGCATCAGCATCGATGATAAAAGGCTTGCCTGGAGTCGGATAGATCAGCACCGGAGCATTGCATAGATGATATTTCAGTTCTTGGAAGGCTTTTTCACACTCACCTGACCATCTAAACTGCTTGTTCTTTTCCGTAAGCTGATGCAAACTCTTCGCAATTCCGGCAAAGTTCTTAACAAAACGTCTGTAATAAGTAGCAAGACCAAGAAAACTTCGTAATTGATGTTTGTCCTGTGGTGTTGGCCAATTTTTGACGGTGTCAACTTTTTCAGGATCGGTCTTGACTCCTTGGGACGAGATGATATGTCCCAAATACTTTACTTCAGTCTGGAACAGTGCACATTTTTCTGGGTTCAGTTTAAGGTTAGCCTCTCGAAGTCTCTGGAACACACCCTTTAGGTTCTTACAGTGTTGGTCGTATGTTTTCCCATAAACGATAACATCATCCAAGTAGACAAGGCAAGTTTTCCACGTCAGGCCTTGAAGGACGCACTCCATCAAACGCTCAAAGGTTGCCGGAGCGTTGCAAAGACCAAACGGCATCACGTTGAACTGCCAGAGCCCATTACCTGTGGAGAACGCTGTCTTTTCTCGATCTTCAGGGTGAATTTCAACTTGCCAATATCCACTTTTCAAGTCCAGTGTTGAAAACCAGTGTGCTCCTTCCATCGCATCTAAGGTGTCACTAATTCTTGGCAAGGGGTAACTGTCTTTCTTGGTTACGTCATTCAACCTTCGGTAGTCAACACAAAACCGTGTACTTCCGTCCTTCTTTTTGACTAGGACCACTGGTGACGCCCAAGGACTTTTGGAGTTTTCAATCAAACCATCCTTCTTCATGGTGGTAATCATTTCCTCAGCTTCACCTTGTTTGGCCAGTGGAAGACGCCTTGCGGGCTGACGAATGGGTCTTGCATCTCCTGTATTTATTCGATGCTGCACCATTTGTGTCCTTCCATATTTCCCGTTTGGTGAAGCGAAAATGTCGGCATACTCATTCAGAAGGCTTTCTGCCATTTTAACCTGATGTTGGTTTAGGTTAGCTGAATTGAATATCTTTGCCTTGATGCTATTGAGCTCCTCAGGGTCTAATGTCGTTCTCGGTGTTTCAGCGTCAATTCGTGTTATGGCTGCGACAGATTCGCACTTACCAATAACTTCTCCTTTTGCTAACTTTACATCGTACGGTTTGGTGTTGAGTATCCGTACGGGGACCATATTGTTCTTTGGAGCCACAAGTGTCTTCCCAATGATGACGTTTTGGGAAGAACAATCTGGGCCTGGTTCCACCATTAGGTATCGATGGCGTCCACACTCACCTTCTAATTTTGTCCAAACGAATACCTCAGAAGAAGTAGGAATAACCACATCTTCTTTGATGACAGTCCTTAGAGTTGTTGTTCCTTCGTGCCCATAGATCATTGGAATCTCTGTATTCTGGTATTTGAGTACCTGGTTGCCAATATCCAAAATTACTCGATGCTCTTTCATGAAGTCCATTCCGATGATGCACTCGTCACATATATCTGCCACCAAAAATTTGTGTGAGAATTCTAGATCTGCAATTCGAATTCTAAGTCGGACTTCACCATAAACCCTAGCTGCTTCTCCTGTGGCAGTTCTTAGACGGTAGCTATTGGTGTTGTGTAGCCACTTCAAGTGCACTAGGTCTTGACGCACAATGGAGGCTGTGGCACCGGTGTCGATGGTGACCACACGTTTGTTGCCATTTAATGTTGCCTCGACAGTCAGACTTCTATTGTCTCGCTTAGTTTGAGAGACCTGGATGGTGTTTCTGGGGCCATCGATACCAGAAACCAGCTTCTGCCCCTCGAAGTTGGTTCTTACTCGTTTCCCTGTTGGGAAACTGTTCGGGAAGTAACACAGGTGTTATTGTTACCTTGTTCTGGGTTTGAAACTCCGTGTCCACAATGTTGACAAGCTCTTCTTGGTGGTAATCGACATTGACGCTGTAAATGTCCGGTCTTGTTGCAATTCCAGCACTTTGCAAGTCCGTTCCGTTGGTTCCTTTGGACATCAGTTCTTTGGCATGAGCATTCTTCGACGATGGCTTCTCTAAGTCGATGTACTCCCTGAGAAGCTTGCTCAGCTGCTTCCATTGTCAAGGCAAACGCTAATGTTTCAGAAAGCGTTCGTTTTCCAGCAGTTCGCACGGCCCTTTGAAGATGTATGTCGGAAATGGCGCGAACAAATGCCTCAACTGCAAACTGGTTACAAATTTCCTCACCAACATCTGGATATGCAAGATGAACAAGCCTTTCAATGTCTGCTTGCAGTTGTTGTAGAGTTTCGCCCCTCTTCTGAACTCTGGAATTGAGTTGCACTTTGAAGACTTCTTTCATGTGGCTGTTACCAAAGCGTTTGTCTATAGCCAAAACCAAGGAATTGAAGTCGCCGCTCTTATCTGCTGGTATGGTTTGCAACAACTCAGCAGCTGCTCCTCTAAGAGCAAGAGTTAAGGCTATATACTTGTCAGCCTCATCCCAGCCATTTGTTGTGGAGGCTGCCTCGAATTGCTTCTTGTATATAGACCAAGAAGTTTGTCCATCAAAGGTTGGAGGTTGCATCTCCTTTTTCCTCAATGTTTCTCCAGAACTTTCCCGAATCTTTATATTTCGAATACGATCTAACTCTTTTGAAAACGTCTCCATTTTGTTGTCGACTTGATTCTCCAACAATGAAACACGTTCATCAAGTGCAGATACATTCTTCTCGATGTTAACAAGCTTGCCTTCTAGCATGTTTTTCTGCTCTTCGAGAAGGTCTTTTTGTTCGTTATGCTGTTTATCAAGGCGTTCGAGAATATTCTTTTGTTCATTTTTCTGTTCATTTCGTTGTTCTTCGAGACGTTCGAGAACATTCTTTTGTTCGTTTTTCTGCTCATTTCGTTGCTCGTCGAAACGTTGAAGCAGAAGACTAATCATATTTGAAACATCTACATTTTTACTTACGTCTGCTTCCTCAGCGTCAGCTTCAAAGACGAAAATGTCCGGGTCTTCATTTTGTTGTTTCAAATATTCGGCCAAACGCAGAACAAGCTCATTTTTCGATCCTGCTCTAGAAAGTTCTCGCTTGCCTAATTCACTTTTCAGCTCATTACAGTTGAGCTCTTTTAGTAACTTGCTCATTTTTATTATTATTATTTTTTTTTTCCGCACACTTCACTGCACAATAAGTTTTATTCCACTTTTCTGACACCAATGTAATATTTTTGCTAGGTTCTTTAAATAAAACTTATTACTCCTTTTAGAATTTCTTCTTTATTTACACTTTTCAAATCAAAACAATAAATCTCAATTTATAATCAACTCTAATACTTTTATTCCAACTTAAATCCACTTCTTTTATTACACTTTCCACAATCCAATAGTTCAGCTTTGCACACTTTCATAATCGAAAATAAACTGTCCTGTGTTCACCGCGAACACTCCCTTTTATACTCAAACCAGTTGTTCTCGAAGGTTCTTGTCTAGAATATTCTATTTGCTTGGAACGAGGGGAAATTTATATGAAGATAGAATGTTCTAGTAGTTTGGAAAAAGGAGAAATTTAGATGCGAACTGCTGGAAAAGAGCTTTTTGGTTTTGTTCCTTCATAAAGCAGATATGTAATTCCCAACAGATGGTGCTGTAGGAGTATAAAGCTCTGTTCGCAACAGTATTTACGGCATCAAGTAGTTTGAAGCTGTTTACAGTTTACATTAAAATGTTTTTTTTTTTTTTTTGTTCAGTTTGTCAACAGACTGTTTTTTTTTTTTCTTTTTTCTTCCAAACTGCCTTAGGTCAATAAAAGATGTTGATTTAATGCAACGATTCGAACACATGTATACTCCTTCATCAGGCAAACATTTTTTTTTTGTTAAAAATTTTCTTAAAAAACACAGTAAGAATCAAAATTTAATAAGAAGCAGACCCACGTGTGCTTTTCTTTTTCGAATAATTTAGTTTTGCTTGCACTTTTATAATTGTAATGCATTTAATTCTTTGTATTAAATTTTGATTTTTACTGTGTTTTTTAAGAAAATTTTTAACAAAAAAAAAAATTTGCCTGATGAAGGACGTATACATGTTCGAATCGTTGCATTAAATCAACATAGAGTTGTGCAAAATAGTTCCAAAGGCGGAACGAACATGGAACGGTTCTTTTTCCGGTCGGAACTAGTTCCTGGAACCATGTCCGCGGAACTATTAAGATTTGATATTAAGAGGCATGAGCTAGACAAATCTCGGTGCGGTGAAGCAACGCGGCGGTGAAACGCGACGTTTTGTGTGAAATTACAGATTATTTCTAACGCTGCGGCAGTCAAAGTAATTTTAAATTTTTTCAAGATGGAAAAATTAATTGAATTGGTCTATACGATATGGGTGATAAATCGTATAAGAACATTTTCTTACATACATATTTATTTATTATTATTGAAATATAAGAGAAATTTGCCTCTTATCATAGATTCCGAATCGGTAGGTCTTCTGTTTGTTGGCCTTCGAGATCTTTACTCTATCTCCCGGCACAGCCGGTGATATTCGCCATTTTCTTCTCTTTTTTTGTTAATTGGCATGTACCCAAATTCTTTTTCTTTTACGAGAATTTCGTAATATAGCAAATAGAAGCAATAATTCCTCTTCTGAATCTGAGCTGCTTGACATTATTTTTGTTAAGGAATGATTGTTTTGTTTGTTCATTGCTTAACAGCTCTCTGTTTGACGTCCTCTAACGCGGCGGTTGCAACGTCACGTCAAAATAATCTTACCGTCGCGTTAAAAAATTTTAACGCGGCGTTGAAAACGCGTTCTGTTTGACCGAGCCTTAAATCATTGACATAAAGCCCGCTTTAACCAGTTCAAATTAAATTCGTAAAAAAGGTCACGTAAATCAATAACAAATCCCTGTCAAAGGAATATCGCGTTTTTGAAGTGAAGAAACGCAAAATCTGGGATAAATATTCACACAGAAATTGATTTTTGTATGTCTAAAAAAGTCGACATTAATAATCAAATAGCTTTGGAAGAAAAAACACACTAACATATTTAATTCTGTTTCAAAATTAGGTGCGTTTTATTATCCACAAATCTATCTGGATCCGGATCTGGATCATACCTCGAAAATAAAACGATACGGGTCTTAGGCCGGTATTCACCGAGCGCTCATAACTTAAGAAGCTCATAAACCTATTCACCAAGCAATATTAGTGAAGATCTACGAGCGCTCTTAAAAGTTAGGAGTGGTCCCGACCACTCCTAACTTACGAGCGTTCTCTTCGAAAGTTTGTTCGTTTGTGCGTGTGCCACGCACGCATTTGACTCGAATCCATGTGAGCAATGCCAAGTAGAAGAGTATCCATTTGCTGTCAAGACCAACATTACACAACATTTCACAGTTTGGGTATGCCTGAACAAGAGAGAGTGGCTCTCATTTTCGAACTTCGAAAAACACTTGCGAGTAGTTGGTGAATACCCCACAGAAATTTCAAGTTAAGAGCCTCGTAAAGTTAAGAGCCGTTTAGGAGCGCTCGGTGAATACGAGCCTTAGTGACAGCAGTGTTATAAGTCCGTCACTTTTTATCCTTGGGTTTGTAAATTTTCAATTATTTCTTGTCTTTTTTCTTTACACTATAGCTTACACTAGCTTATCATAAAAGCCATCTACTCGCCAGTGTAATAACTAATTTTTGGATCTTTGAAATAGATCCCGATAGAAAACAGGATCCCAAATTGTTTTTGTAATACATGTTAATACGCTATTCACACCAAATCAAAATCTAGATTTCGAGCAAAATTCTCAAAATCTCATCCAAATCTACTAGATTTCCCATACATTTTCAGATTTCCAAATCTACTAGATTACGACAAAATCTCCTCAAAATCTACTTTCAAACACAAGATTGTCCAAACAAACAAACCTTTTAGAAATGTTCTGCTTTGTCAGCAAATTGTCAGCAAGAGAAGAGGTAGATAAAAAGCAGATAATGGAGTCGACTATTTGAAATTTGAATTGTGGGAAGAGAAGGAGAGAAGATAAATTATATCCGAGAAAGCAGGATAAATGGACAGAAACGTCAAATGAAATCCTGGTTCTGTTCAGTGCGAACGCTTCAATGAGATTTCGTAATCTTGTTGCTGAAATCCGAGATTTTAATTCGGTGTGAAAAGCCTATAAAACTTAATCCAGATCCGGATCCAGATAGATTTGTGAATAATAAAACGCGCCTATTAATTGAAATGATTATTAATGAACACAGTTTTCATTTACCTGTGAACACATCCAGATCATATCCCATGTACACATCTGCCAAATCGCCATAACGTTTTCGCATTCTCTTTATCCCTTCGTAAATTCACTTTAGTTTCTTCTTCCATATTTAGCCACCACACTTCATTCTACACAATTTTCTCTCCACACATTACAATTTTTCCTATAAACCAAAGCCACACACAATCAAATTTCAACTGTCAAAACGCAAAAAAACCAAAAAGAAACCCCCCCATAGTTGCTTATAAGTTCAGAGCATGAAGCCGTGATAGATTTTTTTGAAATACGAAAAAGAAGAAAATGGTGTATCAATTTCGCCCATCGCCACAATTTATTAAATAATTAACTTCACAGAAAGTCTACAAATCAATCGAGTCAAATTTACCCAACTCACAAGCAAATAAAGTATTGATTTAAGAAAAAAGAAAAACCCACGGCCGTGCTTTTAGGACGCCCGACTTGAAGAAAAAAAATGTCTCATCTGCCATTGGACGCCCGAGCAATTTTGGAATATTTAAATGAATTGGGTTATCGCAATATTACCGCTGCACAACTAAAGGAATTCATGAAAGGTAAATTTATGCTCTTGCCTAATTGTTAAGTTTCATTTATGATTGATTTTTCGAAGTCATTACAAAACTCTAGCAAAGCTTTTACAACGAATTTAATTTTTCTTTCCCAATCGACGTCGTTGTCAACGTTTGCCGTTCGTTGTTGCCTTAGTCGACCGGGCTTCGCTTCGTTTTGTGTCCCATTTTATTATCTAATGGAGGAGTGTGCTGCCTGCCTAGCTGGCTCTTAATATCGAGAAAATATTCAGTTTTCTACTTGGATCGCCATTTCGTGGAAAGTTTTTTTTTTCCTATTCGTACAATTTTTTCTGTATTTATGTGCCCCGTGTGCTGCTGCCAGCCAACAACCAAACAGCCACCAGCCTCATGCTTCTGCCTGCTTGCTGCAGTGGGATGGTTAGGTTAATTCATTCGGTACGCGTTTTTCTCTAAAAAGAAAATAATAAAAGTGAAAAACAAGCAAAATTCTATTCTGCCGAGTTCGAGGTTTAGATGGTGGTTCTGCTGGGGCGGACTAGTGATTCGTGGTGCTGCTATGACAGTGCTGTAGTCGCAGTGTAGAGATGTTGATTCGTTTTCTTTTTTTGCTTATTTATATTTTGTATAGGTATCTATTTCGATTTTTAATTCTCCCTCGTTCTGTTTTGTTTTGTTGCGAAACCTTTCGTTCCAACAAATGGCTGAAATAAATATCTATAAAAGTTTTTCATTCGCTGTCGATGTTCTGTGCAAAATTGCAACCAAACAATGAGCCTATCGGTCGCTGAAACAGTCAAACGCCAAGAACAAGAACACGAGCTGGTTTCGGTGTTGTTTTGGCAATTCTTCGAAGTTTTCCATTCTAAATGCCTTCTTGCTTCGTGTCAGTTTGAGTATGGTGCTTTTATTTTTATTTATTCTTGACTCTTCGGGAACACCATCGTCGAACGTCGAGTGCTCAGATTTATTTAATTATTTTTTGCTGTTCGTCTTCTCGTCGAGCGTTCGTTGGCATGAAGTAAAAATATTTCGTAAAAAAAAATCATAAAATAAACGAGAAGTATCAAATCTTCAAGTCTCAGTTGCAACAGCTAAACAACGACGGCGAAAAGAAAAATAAAAAATTGCAGAATCGAGTTTTGTTATTATTTGTTTCTATTCTGAGCGCGTTTATATTTTATTCATTTTCATACATCAATATCATTTTCTGTTTCTTTTTGTGTATGTATTCGTTGCCTCTTGTTGGGTTTTGTTGGTGTAAACAAAAACAACAATGGCCGCGGTTCCTATAGGTTTTCGTTTGGTTTTAGGTTATATTTGAAATATTATGCTGTTCTGTTGGGTTTGGTAGGTAAATATAAGGGTTGTTTAGTTTTTAGTATCACAGGGGATAGGGACAGGAGGGCTATCATAGAAAGGTGTACTGCATTTTGTATGAACAAAAGATTTCTCCATGAGAATTTATGCTTCTATGCGCATATGGCATCAGATATTATTAACTATTTTGTTTTTCTGATATTGTTGTCATGGTCCTATTCAATCTTATGTATGAGCAACTAAAAAATAACTCACTGAAAGATTGTGACGCCAGAAATCTTGCGAGAGAATGAAAAAAAGGAAGGTGGAAAGTATTTTGGCGCCAAAAAAGATTTTCGTTCGGTTGCTAATAGATAATAATCAAACTAGATTACGTTAACTAGATTTATAGTTTGCTATTGTTCATTCTACCTATTTGTATAGTTAAAATAAAGTACAAACATTTATAAATGCTTCTGGTTTTTTTTTCTTTAATTTTGGAATTCAAAATAATTATTCGCTTGTTAGGTATTCACCCCAACAAAACAAACTATATTTTTTTGTTCCATCAACCATATTCCTAGAATCATACTTATATTGCTTACCTACACATTATTTGTGGGGGTTACACTTGCATGCACCGATGTGATGTGCCTTTTAGTTTTCATTGGATTGTATGGAGACTGTACAAGAACAACCCACCAGTCTGGTCTAGGTATTGTGTATGTTCAATATTTCGAATCAGTTTCGATAACAAAAAAAAAAAAAATAACAAATAGGTCGATTTAATATAATAATTATGCAGATACTTGCTATATACTAAAAATAGATATACAATATGTACGGTGTAAATACCTTCCAGTACTGGTGGAAATGCATTTGATTTTTTATGTGTATCCAAAAACTACCTGATGGTCTGAGTTGATAAGCAAATAGGTACCTATGAATTATTTAGGTTTCGATAGAGGACCAAAACGTAAAGTTTTTTTCTTATAGGAATCCAACTGGATATACTAAAATTTTACATTCACATTTGAATAAAAGCTGTAATAGAAATTTTGCAATTATTTTTTTAATTCTAGTTGACTTCAGAAATCGTTTTCAGATTTATACTCGTGCTCAGTCAAGCTCAAAAACCTCTTAAGCTAAGTTTACAGGATTGGTAGGTCTTACAGTATTGTCAGACGTGACAATGTGTTACAATTACGTACCAATGAGCTGGCAATTAAGTTGTGTGTGTACACTAGACTGGGCCAAAAAAATTGACTATTTTTTTTTTGAAAGATATATCGAGAATATCATTCAGAATGACAAAAAAAAATTTTCGTAAAAGTTTGAGCCCTTAATATCAATTTTAAGAGGTCTATCATCGCTAATTTTGATTTTTAGTCATAATTTCATGTTTTGCGTCAGAACTGACAAAACATTGAAGTAAAAAAAATTCATTTTGACTTACTTTTATATAAAATTAAATTCCCTACAAAAAAGGTCTAATTGAAAATTTTCGTCAGACAAGCCGTTTTTGAGTAATTAAGCTTAATAAATTGTTATTTTTCTTCGATTTTACTTTTTTAATTTGGAATTTTGTAACTAACGAATCAATGAATATCTCAAAATGATCACAATTTAAAGGAAATTTAATGCTCTACAAAAAAGGTCTCTTAATATTTTTGTCTAAATTTAATTCTTCAAAAGTTATTCACAATTAAAATTGAAAAAAAATTGAAATTTCAAGTTTTTCTTCCTTAACTCAATTTTTTTTTACTTAAAGGAACAAATTGACTTTTTTGAACATTATTAATCATCATTCATCGAAAATCTCTTAATATTCACCATTATTCTAACAATATTATTACAAAAATATATAAATTTAACAATAAATATGAATTTATTTTTGCCTAATTGATCATTTCTCAACAAAAACATGGTTCTACTATCTTAAAGAAATTTTTGAGTAAACAATTATTTAATTTCGCTGTTGAAAATTATTTATTTATAATATTTCATACATTTGTGAATTTTTATGTTATTAATATACACGAATTTACATCGTCATTTTCTTTCGTTTGGGTCTCATAGTAGACAATGTGGTTACTAAAAGAAGAGGGGATACGTTTATTCGGTATAGTGCTTAATAAGTTGATGAAAAGCAAATCAAAATCGAGGGTTAAGGGAGGAAATGTTATTTATTTCAGGTTTTTCAAAAAACGATTTAGGACGACCCCAGGGTGACTTCAGGGCTCAACGAACAAACCTATTGTAAGCATGTTTTTCACTGACAGATCTAACAATATTGTAAGATCAACCAATCGTGTACACCTATCTTTAGAAGCGTGAATTGAATAATTTGAAAAGCAATTACTAATTGGATTTTTAAATTATTTAAATATTACGGTTTACAAAAGTTAAATTAATTAATTTCAGAAATATGAACAGCTTATCAAAATTTCTCAGATTTGCTGTCAAATACTGAGGAAACAAAATTTTATTTATTATCTATCAAGTGCATAAACTTTCTTAGATTAAATATAGTAGGTATAATTTATGTATTAAAAAATAATATATATATACATATACAGTACCTTGCCTTATTATTAGGCCCAAGCGAAAAAATGCAAGATTTTTGTTTACTTAGTTTTATTTTTAATGTTTTTTTTTTAAATAGCTTAAACTTTTTGCTCATACATACATATTTGATTTAATTATTGCTGAAATAAAATAAAAATAAAAATCAATACAATTTTTGATACAAAAAACATAGATTAAGATAAACCATCTTTTTATTATAATATTTTGTGTGTTGAAACAAGCGCCTTTATTCTTTGGGGAATATTGTTAATACACGCTTGAATTGTAATTTTGAGCTTGCTATTATTCTGCCACTTAGAATTAAGCTTTTTCACAAGCTCAGTGTTGGTTGTTATAGGGGTTTTTGCAACTTTGAGCTTAAGAAGCTCCCAAGCGTTTACTATGGGATTCATATCCGAAGAACATCCAGGCCAGTCCAATATTTATTTTTTTTTAATTGAGAGCCATAACACTCTTGGCTTCATGGCAAGAAGCACCGTCGTGCATGAATATTGGACCTTCATGGCTCAAAAACCACTTCCGAATTTGTGGCAATAAAACGGTTTCAAGCACTTTCTTGTACTGGTCCTGCCTCATGGTATTTTCCACAACTTAAAGAAGACCTACTCCTTTCCCTGATATTAAAGATCAAACAATTATGGATAGAGGGTGCTTGATTGTTGGAATAATGTGCTCTGGTTTGTTCTGCTCGCCAGGTCTTCTACGCACAAATTTTATCTTTTCAGTCAAAACTTGGAAAAACGATTCATCCGAAAAGCAAACCTGGGAAAAATGCATTTCGATTAATTTTTTTGGTTGTATTATTTGAAGCAAAACAAAAGGTTAATAACAATAGCTTATTCCAATCTTCTACAGTTGAATGTTTGTACTTATGAACCCATTCCAGCAGCTTCTAAGTCATTGCAGGCGTTAATCTTGGCTTTCGAGTAAGTTTCATTGCGATAAACTGCATTTCTGCCGAGCGCCTTTGAACTTTGCGTTGCGATATTTTAACTCCTCCATCTTTGGCTATTTTCGTGATCTGTTCTTTGAAATGTGCGTCGTGGTCGACCACAGCAACCTTTTCTTCGGGGACTTAAGGTCATCCCTACGTCAATATTTTTTTTTTTTATTTCTAACAGAACTTCTCGAAACTCCGACTGACCGCAATTTCATATTGGGTTAGGTTAGTAGCCTTTAATTCATCAAAATCCAGCTACTTGCCCAACATTCTTTGGAGAGAGTTCAGACGCTCTTCCCATCTTAAAACAATAAATAGTTTTTTTTTTTTGTTTTAAATTTAAATAAACATAAATTACAAAAGATTTAGCACTCATACTTACCATAAATTTGTAGAAATTGTACTATAAAACAATTTTCCTTTAAACTTCCGCACAAAATGACCTCCATAAAAGAAATGTGGAGTGTTGCATTTGGTGTAAGCTTTAAAGCATGAAACTTATTTTACAGTTAAAAAAACAGTTTTAACAATAAAGAGTAGTAACACTTTCAACTATAAAGTAAACATGTAGACAATTATCGAGCTACATATGTTTCTGTTTAATTTTTTTTTTTTCGCTTGGGGCTAATATGGCAAGGAACTGTATGTACATACATATATCCCAAGTAAAAGTAAAGATCGGTTTATTTTTCTCGTATTTTTAGGCAAAGTGCACCATGTACAAGTTTAACTTTGATATACATTTTTTTTAAATAAATGTTTATTTAAAGTTGCGTTGCATTTTATTTTTTAAATTAAGTGGGAGTACTTATGATATACCTAATACGTTAAACAAAATAGAAATACACGCAAATAAACTTGCTTTCCAATAAAAAATCAAAAAAGAATAAACTATTCACTTACCGTACAATCCAAGAGACTCATAAACAAAGCTTTCAAAGTTTGATTGTTGAGTTTAGCTATCGGTTGATAATTTGAGATTTCATTTTAAGCATTTTCCTTCAATCAAACAATATTTCGTGGCTTTGATTTGACTTACCTTATTGTATCTACTTCTGTGGTAACGGTAAAACCCGGGAGTCGCATTTTTCTAACTATTATGTTCTCCGTTTACGCTCGAAATTCTGTATCAAAATTTATTCTACTCAAGCAGAACGTAATCTTAAATTTTATTTAGCCCCATCGCCAATTTAATGGGAACTTTTTTTACTTGTAAACAAAAATTTTACCCGGGAGACGAAGTTCCCTATCGCTTCTCCCAAGAAATATTTTTTGCCACAAAACAAATCATACCTACGCTACGCCAATATGTTTATAAAGTTTTTCTTGAAGATTTTTACTTTTGCGCGGGTTTATGTTTTTCTTTTGGTATTTTCTCGCTGATGACATTATCATCTAACGATCTCTCGTTTAATGAGGTGTATGCAGAGCCATATGTTTGTTTCAATTAAGGTATCGACAATTTCTTCGAGCTCCTTCTCTGTGGTATAGACCTCTACTTGGAGGCTACCCAAACAGTTTATATATTCGTTTGGTTCTTTGCAAAAAGATTGCTACTTCCGTTTTTTGGAACAGGAAGGCAACTAAAACGTAGAGAATCACAATGACCTTCAAACAAACTTACTCATTGCACACATTTTTAAAATAGATTCCCCCAATTCTGAGTTAAGTTTTTGAATTTAATTCTTCCTAATATAATATAATATAATTCCATACCTGACAGGGATAAAATAACACACTCAATTTAGTAAATAAATTATGTATATTAACGAAAAGAAATACACTTTTTCATTCAAACCCACACTTAGCGGGTGGCCCAATGCTTTTCAAATCATTATGGATTTATTTCTAAATATTCTGCACTTCTTCTTCATTGCGTTTTGAATACTCCGTATTAATGTTGTGATATTTTTCCATACTGCTGAAAAGAACATCAAGCCACCTCTTATTCGTTGCATTAGACCTTCGAAAAAAAATGTTTTTAAGTATTGTTTTTTTTTTTTTATTTAAATAAACAATTCCTAGCATTTCCCGCGCTGTTCCCCGGCAACTTTCTTACCGAAACTTTTGAGGAAAAATGACAATAAAATACCCAGGGAAAGATCATAGCTTCTTCGCGAAGGGAAACTTTTTTCTTACTTTCGGAGATAACTCACGGAACCAAATCTCTCTTAAAGGGAAAAACTCCGTGTAAAATTCTTTCGCGATAGGGCTGATTATGTATGACTCGAAAGCCTTTTAATAACATTATGCAATGCTAAAATTAAAAAAAAAAAGTGTGAGTGCCAGGACTCACGGTTATGATGTGTAAACATCAACGTTTGTCCGAGTGCCGAATTTTTGTTATCGAACGTACCCAACGAACATACAATGGAATCGTACTAGTTTGTGACTTTAGATTTATTCAAATGAAAGCCACTATTTTTTTTCCCACAATTTATCCCTTCCACTTATACTTAGATCCAAAAATATATACATACATAGCTGAACATAACGCTTTCAACCTAAACACATGTATTTTTGCACCATGTCCTTTAAAAGCGATTTGAAATAATCAACTATTTTGTTGTCTTTACTTATTTCTAGTAAAATAATTATTTCGGAACGAGTCCAAACACATTTTTCTTGTTCATTTTCCATTATTACTTGTGTTTAGGATACTTTTAATGTAATAATCAAAAAAATTATAAAGTGAATTTAAGATTAATGGGATCAAAAATACTAGTTAACAACTAAAACCGAATAACAACATAAAAAATTGTGTCGACGAACTATTTCGATCCTTTTTTACACGCCATGTCGGCATACTACATCGATTCCCAAAGCTCGCACTGCCGTGTCGACACTTATTCATTTCACACGACCCAAAAACCTTATCGACAATATGCTTCGATGAAGTAGTTCGTGTGTTAGGAGTAAGTGGACTCCGCTACGTAACGTAAAGTTTGTTTGACTTATGTTTAAACAGGGATGTTGCTTGTGACAGCATTATATTTTTACACTTATATTCAAACAGAGATGTTATCTGATAAAAAATAGACTGTTTTTACACGAATCTGATTTTAATATCTGTTTCTCTTTTGGCTTCCTTTGGAGTGCATCTGTGCTTTTAAACACAGCGATTTTTAATATGAGTTAACTTTGTTCATGCGAAAAGAAGTCATCTCTTCGCACTCCTTACTCTACTCAGTTAAGCGAATTGCACTGAGCGAACGCCAAATATAAAAAAGAAAACCACAAAGAAGAATGAACGATAACTCCGCATTTTTCTCAGCAATTTTAAGTGTATTAGTGAAAAAGTCACACGTATAGATTGGAGGTAGGCTTGAAGAAAAATCAAAATCTTTTCAATCTAGCGTACTGCATAGAAATATTTTATATGCAAGGTTGATGATTGATCATGTATTTATTAGTTCATTTGCGTATATTACGTTGAAGAGATGAGAACACAGCACAGCATAAGCACTGATTAAAATATTAAAACAGCAAACGAAAATTGTATGATAAAATTGACAGACAAAATAAAACAAATTACTTGGATAAAATTACAAAAATCTCAAAGAAATTCGTAAAAGCAAAATTTTGCTGAAAAAAAAAACACAAAGGGCAACGTTCTCTCGCCACTGAAATAATAGACTTGTACGTGCTTTTCATGCATTTGAACAATGTATATCTGGCTTAACGCCGCCAACAAATATACTTGTCATGCAGCGAAAAAGTCGAAACTTTTTTTTTGACAAACCACTAGATGGAGCGTTCACCTTATCAAAATCAAACCAATCCTTTAACTTTTTTTTAGGTTTCTGCACTTTATCTTACTCCCTCTGTCAGAGATTTACAAACCGATTGACATCATTCCCACCTTGTAATGGAATTATAAGTGGCAAAAACTAATTTTTGTAATACATTGAAGTCGTAGTATCTATATTTTGATATAGTGAATGCTAAAAGTATATTTTGATATACAGTAGACGCTCGTTAACTTGAACACGAACGAAACCAGGTGTGTTCATGCTATAGGATTGTGCAAGTTACTGGATCAAGTTAAAAAATTGTTGTTTTTATTTAATAATGATTCATTTTTATGATTTTAAAACATAAATAATGATATTATTAATAAATAATTTTAATTGAAACGTTTTTCGATTCCTAAATACGCACGTGTTCAAATGAAATTCAGAAATTCACCGATTATGAAAAATAAAACCTTATACGGAAATGCTAAAGAAATTTCCTGGGATTCCCCTTTACAAAAACCGTTTGCATTGTGTACCAACATCCCAGGTACCTTGCATAAATTCAAAAATTTAAGAAATTCAATACTAAACTTTGTTCAAGTTACAGAGTTCGCATACATTTTATACTTGTTCAACTTATAGAGTACTTAGGGGAAAAATTCAAGGTATTGAGTCTTAAAAATAGTCCGTTCAAGGTATAGAATGCGTAAAGGGAAAAAAATATTTGTTCAAGTTATTGGAATGTTCAAGTTATCGTATGTTCAAGTTAACGAGAGTCTACTGTAATAAAGAATATCTAATTCGATAATTAAAATAATTATATGGTATGACAGATAAGGGACAAATTAAATTTTGACGTATCGAGAATATTTCATTGCAGATGTCAACTGATTGCCCTAAAGAACATTTTTTGGATTTTTAAAGTTCAACTCTGAAAATGCATTTTTTGCGAGCATAAAATAAAATTTTATCGTCCGTCAATAACGTGAAGTGGATTTTTTAAGACATTAAATGAACCCGCTATGAAATTTTACACCAGTTGATTTGTCTTTCGTCTTTTTCACATATTTAGGCCTATTCGGCGAGATCTTTTATTCTTCTATTCTGTTATTCTGCTATGAATTTCCATACAAATGTTTGAGCTGTCAACAAATCTTTTATGAATTTTAATTTTGGTATTCAGAACGCTAAAATCTATTATAAAATCAGCTAAGAAAACTTTTATGAACTGTCAAACGTTCGAACATAGAAAAAATCTTTTACGAATAGCATTTTTAGTGTTCAGCATGCCAAAATCTGTTATGAAATCTGTAAGGCTAGGCGCGCACATTCAATTTTTAGTTGCACAACTGTTTGGTAGCTTATAGAAAACAGATGAACTACTTAGTTGAATGTCCGCGCAGGTGCATATAATTATATGTTACACAAAATAGCCTTAGGCTAGGCGCGCTTATTCAATTTTTAGTTTCGCAACTGCTTGGTTCGAGCAACTTAAAGTTTGTGTTTTGATACAAACTAAGCGATTGCCTAAAATGAGTTCGCTATTCTGTGTAACATATAATCATATGCACCTGCGCGGACATTCAACTAAATAGTTCATCTGTTTTCTATAAGCAACCAAACAGTTGTGCAACTAAAAATTGAATGTGCGCGCAATCATTTAGTTTGTGTCAAAACACAAACTATTTAGTTGCTCGAACCAAGCAGTTTCGAAACTAAAAATTGAATGTGCGCGCCCAGCCTAAAAGTTTTTACTTTTTTGTTCGTCATCCATTTAAATTATGTCAGATGAAATATTTTACATAATCACAGCTGATTACGATAACAGATTTAGTTCAGTTTTATAACAGATCTCGTTTTCGAAGTAGCACAAAAGGCCAGGCGCGCACATTCAATTTTTAGTTTTGCAACTGTTTAGTTGCTAAAATGAAACATATGGGCTTATATGGGACAACGCGCACTTAAAGCAAATCGATTCGAGCAACTAAAAAGTTTTGATTTCGATCACAGTTGCCAGTGCGCGGCTAGCCTAACAGACTTTTATAAAAGTTCGAACTTCTGAATAACAATCATAAAAGATCTTTTAAGGGGGAAATCTTTTATGATTCATAACAGAAAATCTATAGCAGAATAACAAATGTGGCAAAATAGGCCTAATTAGTCGAGAGGTGAAGAAATGTTGAGGAATTGAATTAAGTTCTAGCCAGCAATGGAAAGTAATAAAATCGAGATTTCAGTACTCAAAGTCTCCAATGTAAACACGATGTCGTAAGTACGCAATATTTACAATGTAAACATGGTGTTAAATGCAATCGTCGGTAAGGTAGATTGCTACACGGAACGTGTAACCGTAACGTGTAACCGTAACGGGTTACACGGGACGTATAAGTTTTACACACGTTTTCGATTCACTCTACCGCCGGGAAAGAAGTTTACACATCAAAAAGAAACAAATAATATTTTAAGAGCGTAAAATGGTATTATTATTGTTTAAAAGCGATCAAAACAAATATCACAAAATATGTACATAGATTACTTACTTACTTACTTAAGGTGGGGCTACAGTCCGGGGTGGACCAGGGCCTCAACTAACAAGCTTCTCCAGCTAGCTCGGTCCCTAGCTAGCTGTCTCCAGTTTCGCACGTCAAGTTGGTTGAGGTCCTCTCCCACTTGTGTGCGCCACCTGAGCCGCGGTCTTCCTCTACTTCGCCGTCCCTCGGGGTTTGATTCGAAGACTTTCCGGGCCGGACCATTCGCTCTACATGACCTAGCCATCTGACTCGTTGGACTTTGATTCATTTGACTAGGTCAGTTTAGCTGTATAGCCCGTTCAGTTCGTGGTTATATCTTCTCCTCCACTCCCCGTCTATGCAGACGGGACCAAAGATCACACGAAGAATTTTCTTCTCGAAGTCCTTCACTACCTCAGTTATAGCTGTCTATAATGACGTTCTGTCCAAGTCGTCGGTGTTGCGTGTCCTTTCTTGATGACAGCATATACTTGGTCTTGCCCTCATTTACAGCTAAACCCATCTTCTTCCCTTCCGTCTCAAGGCTCATAAATGCGCCACTGACATCACGCTTTGTTCTTCCAATAATGTCAATATCGTTGGCGTATCCGAGTAATTGGACGGACTTTTGAAAGATTGTGCCTCCTTTTGTTGAGCGATGTTGAAGAAGTCGCACGACAGAGCATCGCCTTGTCTAAGACCTTTTTTGGCATCAAACGCATCGGTAAGATATTTTCCGACCTTGATGGAGCAGCGTGCATTCTCCATCGTCATCCTGCACAAACGGACAAGTTTGTCATAGATTATGTATGTAAATATTTTAATTTCCAATTTTTCACTACTATCAGTTTTAAATTGTTTTGAATTTTATTTACTTAAATAAAGACTTTTTCAATAAAATGAAATAAATTTTTTTTTTTGTAAAGACTTTATTAGAGATGTGTAGCGTAAGAGACCCCCTTAGAGTATAATAAAATGATAATATGTTTGTTTTAAATTATATTTTTATGTTTATCATTCCTCATTTGTTGCATTATTTTTCAAAACACAAATATGACATGGAAAGCTATGCTCACATTTCCCATATTAAAATACAAAAAACAAGGAAACTTGAAAATAAAAACTTACTCTTCGTTTTTTTTCTTATTCTCTTCCTCTCTCTTTATTTTGTATTATCTTCACCAAGCGCAGCTACTTTGCTTATAGTATGCAACCACACTCGGAAGTTCCAACCACAACTACAAAAGCATCAGCTACAGCAGCAAATACTGTTTCTCCAAAGACAACAACAGCAAGTAAAGATAACAAAATAAACAATCAATCGCCAAGTTTGTGTAAGCTAGTCAAAGGCCGACGACCTTTAGTAAATTTCAATTTTTATCTTGACATCAAAGATCATCAGATATCAAAAAAGGTCGAAGAACGCATAACTGAATTAGGTGGCAATTTAGAGTTCTTTCTAAGCAAAAGTGTTACACATTTTATAACAGATAGATCACTTCCAGCTGGACCTTCGGGGAGCCAAAAAGCCCAAGGTAGTAATAATAGTAACGGACATTGTGTTAATAGTCTCTCAACTGGAGTCGGAGTAAACGGTGGCGGAGTGGGAGGCGGCGGTGGAGGTGGCTTATATCCCATAACTCCATCACCATACTTACAATCCCCACAAACCCCGACCACACCAAAAACTCCATATACAAATCAAACATATTCTGGTGACTCAGCAACAGATGGCGTAGGTAGTAATCATTCACGAATAAAAGGGGCCTCAACAAACAATACCCCAAATAATAAGAAAAAAATCTCTCGTGCAGATGCAATGCTCCATAGAGCGCTACAAAGCCAACAACAAAGTCAACATTATTCAGCAAATCAACCAGAAGAACAGAAGCGACCAAATCTAGAAAAAGGTGCTTACAGAATTTGGAGTCTTGAATACGCTATAAGATTTTTGAAAAAAGTCACAGCCGACGTAAAGCAATACGCCAAAAAAGCTCAACAACCTATCAAAGGGGCGTGTGAACCAATACAACTAAAGGGACATTTTATAAAAATCGAAGCCATAACTGGTTCCAATCGACCATATTATTCGGTGTTTCGAAATATCGAGTGGCCAAAAATTCAACTCGGAGTAGAAGGCGGAGCATTTCGCTTCACACCAAAAAAAGATCAATCGAAATCTGCCAAAGATAAGCCATCGAAAACGAATGCCATGACGCGCAAAAGTCGTTCGTCCTCGAAACACAATCCTAACCATATGCGTCTGAAGGCCAAACAGGCCCCTAAACAAGCCACCGAAAAGCCTGCTGCTGTTGATAATTCATCAGAAAAGCAATGTGGCGTTTGTGAAATCTGTAAAATAGAATATGACACATTGACGATACACTTGAAGACCAAGGATCACGAGTTCTTTGCTCGCAATCAAAATAATTATCTGGCTTTGGATTCTCTGATTAAATCTAGTGCCAGTGTGGATAAATTTCTTGAAGATACCTCAAAAGACGAAACCAAAGAGGAGACAGTGGAACCGATGGAAATGGAAGAAGAGTCCACTAGATCGACGAGGAAGTCCTCACGGAAGCCAACTCCTCCGCCTCCTGCGCCAGCAGCATTAAAGATCAAAACTAAGCTCAAAGAGGACGATGTTGTGACAGACAAGAAACAGTTATACAACAATGTGAAAAAGTCCTCAAAGTTAAATGTGCCTCTGGACTCGCCACCAATTCGCCATCCTCTGCCAACCTCGACAATTTACAAAGTTGTCGCCGACAGCAAAGCTCAAACTGATCCGATTTCGCCGAAAAAGTCTTCGATAATTGTGAAATTCCGTAAGATTCGTCAAACGGAGCTATCCATTCTCAATGGGGAAGCGGAGAACTTTATGTTTCCACGACGGCCAACTTCAAGCGATCGTGCAACCGATTCTGACCGTCAAACCAGCACTGATAGCAATCGTATTTCGAGCAGCAGCATATCAAGTGAGTCACACTTGACCGAAGAACCGCCGCTAACAGAACGACCGGACTCAGCTGCTGCTAAACGGAGACGTACAGCAGACAAAAGTCACAAATCCAACGCGACAAAGACTTCTGTCTGCTATCAGAGCTTTCCAAACACCCCCATCCAGCCGAACAAAACATCACAAGCCACAATAGAACATCCTGACAACAGATATAGCAACGTCACATTAAAACCACTCTCGACAAAAACACAGCGAAAAGGACATTGCGTAGGAAGTGGACGCAAACGACATGCAACAAGTAAAAATTCCAGGAATCGCAAGCAACAAAGATGCGAATCGGAGGATAGGATGGGGGAAGAAGGAAACACAGAATACGATGAAGATGAACTAAAACATGTTGTCGATACTAATTCAATTGACAGCAAAGATAGTCCAAAAAAGCCATTGACATTGAAAATTATGCGAAAGATCCCAGTCTTGGACTTGAATCAGGGTCGAATTAAAGAACAAACCTACGCATTTGAACGCCTGCCAGTGAAAGAACTTTGGTTCGAAGTGTTCCGTAGGCAAGATGCCTGCCAAGAGCGAATGTTCGAATACTGGGGTAACACATCGTATCGGAAATTGCCCTACGAAATAGGTGCGATGCCAATACGAACATTGCCGAACTGTAAAATATGCACTCCACATCAAGTGGTGGAAGTTAAAAAAGAGCAAGTGACTAAACCAACGACAAAGCGAATAGGAAAATTGAAAAAAGTTAAAAAAGAGAGGAAAAGTAAAAGCAACACTCCCGAGCCGGCGGCACCGTCGACTGTGAAGGCGCCCAAATCCATTAAAGCACCACCACACAATAAGCACCTGAACAAAGCAACATTCCTTAGCTGTGATCTTATGCCAAGAAAATCACCGCGTGAGCATGCTTCTACTCTGGCCATACTTAGCTGCCTGATAAAACAACGGAAAGACTCTGAGGTCGAAGATGAGCCGCCCGCACCGCCGCCAAAGGAGAAGACTCCGGAAAAAGTTAAAACACCATCACCAGTGATGTTTGCTCCTCGCAATGATACCCCCGAACCACTGCAGTTTGTTTCGGAAATCAGTGAGAATGTCAAGCGACTAAGGCGAGGCCAGAGGAAATTCGACGACTTTATACCCACAACAACGCCGTTGTCGCCAAAAAGAAAGAAAAAGCCCGGCAAGCCAAAGGCCGGAGGACTCGAATTTGAGGTCGATGAAAAACGTCTTAAAAGCCTCGAGACCAATCAAAAGAGTTCTGTGCAACTTGAACAAGAGATTGATGCGTATTTGGGGCGGATTTCGATGAGAACCCTGCGACAGACGCCAACTCTGCCGTTGCAAGAGTCGTCATCATCATCGGGCTTTGTCGATGACTTCACAAGCGACATTGATCTGATAGACCTTATCGATTGCTATGATGGCGGAGGAGGCGGCAATGCAAATGATAACAACTCAAATGATCAGCCTTTACATAGACCTGCCAGCAATAATGTATATAATCTGTTTTCGGCTCACAATCGAAGGCGGAAAACCAATAAAGCCAACAAGACGGGTTGGCCGACGACGAGACGAAGAAACACCGCCTCAACGCGGCAGAACCACCTGCTTCAAAAGCCAGAACGTTTTCGTTTCTTCTGTGACTACCAGACGCGCCAGAAAATAAGCCGAATGCAGGATGGCTTGGCGCCCACTACGACATCAATGACACCTCCCGACACTGATTTGGATGACAAAGATGACTGCACAAGAAGTTCTGTACCCGATGAAGAAGAAGTATCTGTTATCTGCAAAGATGACATCCTCAACAACAGCTGTATGAGCCCGAGTGAGAAAGCCGACAATTCGGACATTTTTACGGTGTCCTCAGATGGACTGGACACAGATTTAGATATAAGCTGTAATCAAATAATCAAAACCGAAGACATTGACGATGAGTGCACGACGTCATCAACCCTAGCTGCACCACCACCACTTACCACAATAGCACCGGAACCAGAACTAGAAGTAAAAACGCAGCCTACTGGGAAAAACGAACTAACCAAGGCTATGAGAAGCATTATTAAGAAGGAAGTCAAAGTTTCCTGTAAGCGTTTGCGAACTCCGTTCCGTCGTTTTCGTCAGAGAAGGTAGTTGATAAATTACTGCGAGGATGATGACGAGGAGTGGGGAGAATAAAACTTATAAAACAAAAATATTACTTGTAAAAATATTATTTGTAATGTATAATCCGCCTGCAAAAAAAAAAAACAATATTAAACCTAAATAGAAATTAAATTTAAAATAAAATAAACAATGAAAAAAGAGTTGAGAAATGAGAAGGAAGAAAGAACATAAACCTTAGGTATTAAAACCATAAATGATGATGATGCAACAAATGAAGGATTGTAAATAATAGAAGAAAGAAAGAGAGGGGGAGAAAAAGAATCAAAATACTTAACCAATCTTTGTAGATCTACGAAAATTAATCAAATATGAAGAATCATTGGGAGTGGATGTTCATCAAAAGGATTATTTTGATAATCTTTATCGCAAGACTACGGCCAGCTTCCGAGCTAAATTAGACACAGAAGAAAACAATAATACTAGTGGTCGTTCAAAGACCGCTGATAATAATACGAGAAAGAAGAAGTTGGTGGTTGTGGAGAAACGTGAACGGCAGAAGCATGATGGTTTGTTGCAGCATAAGGTTGGAGGTGGAGTTTTGCATGATCTTAACCAACAACAACAACAAAAACCAAGTCTTAAACCAAAATCCTCTGGATGTTCAAAGCTGACGACAACTTCATCAAAAAGAAGAGACATACAATCAGCGGCGGCAAAGCCAACAGCAGGAACAAGTACGGCACGTACAAGTCGTGCAACCGAGAAGTCATCAAATGCAATGTGTGAGTATGTTATCAAAAAATACTGATTTTCCTAAAATTATTTTTATTTACATAAAACGGGTGAGTTTTCCTCTTATTTTAAATAATGTGCTGGTTTTTTCTGATGTACTATAGGCCAAAAAGTAAGTGCTGTTGTTTAAAAAGTGGTTTAATTTGCTGTAGTTAGCTCGGCATTACGAAGTTCTGCTTCGTTCAAATCTTCCATTTAAGGTAGCAGGTCTTTGAATTTCAGCGGATTCATTGACTGATATTCTTAAACTAGTTGAACAACCGGCAGCTAGATTTCCCTACTATTTTGCACAAGTTGCACCAGAAACTGTCATTTGCGACAATATGAATTTTGAAATTCTGTCTTGACCCATCCCAATTACTTTTGCTACGCAGTCGAAATGAATTTTCAGGGTATCCAAAAAAGCGGTGCTATTTCTGTTTCTAGGTAAAGCATATAATTCGGTGAACTACTCATCACCTTGAAAGAACTTCGTATAAATAATCGGAGGAACTTTGCAACGGCTTCAAATACCCCCATACTTGAGCTCCATTAAAGAGTATGGAAGGTTCGTTTGCACGAACATTTTTGTTTTTTTGAGACATGTTTTTCTTATTGATGCAAGCACTCCATACGGAACACATAGCACGTTTAGCTTTAGGTAATTTGGTATTAAGATGTTTGTTTAAGTTCAAGTTTGAAGCAATTAGGATTCCTTATATTTCTCGACAATTTAGGAATTTGTTCATCATCAAAATCCAGTTTTCTATTCTGGAATTTTCTTAATATCATCATTTTTGGCTTCGAGAGGTTAACCGTTTGGTATCAGGTTTTGCAGTAGTTTTTTTTTTTTTTTTTTTTATAATCTACCCGCGCTCAAGGGATTATGATTACCCTTTAAATGTTTCAACACAGCGCGGGCGTGAAGTTAATGAAGAGAAAGAAGGATAGGAAAGATGTGTGGCACGATGTTCTGAGACTGTTGGTGGTTGTCTCAGATATTTTTATCTCCAGGGATGGCGGCTGAGCTAAAGCGGAGAAATGCCGTGTCTTATTTCTATGTCGCTTATAATTCACATTATTTTATTCGTGTTCATCCTTGTTGGGCATACTAGTTTAACTCAATTACATGTTGTTAGTGTTATGCCTGAACAACATGAAATGAGTAAACCAGCAACCCATTGATGACAATTTTTAGAAGGTTTTTAATGGAATTAAAGCGACATAGACGACGGCAGGGATCGAACCTGTCATCATGAGGTTGACAGGCGAGCACACATCCATCGCTCCACGGCCACCCCGAGAGTTCCAGTTTGCTCACCATCAACTGCATGCCATCTATAGTTTCTGCAAAAAAACACAATATCGTTTGCAAACATTAATTCGGGTATATTTCCGATTAAATTGTATCCACCTTTCATCTCATCAAATAAGTCGTTTATGTATGAAATAAAAAAAGGAATTTACCATCCCATATGCTCGCAACATTTTCCTCGTAGCTAGCTCTAATGATAGTTATAATTTTTGTTGAAATTCGATTTTTTAAGACTTGTAAGAAAAAGATCTTCACGGGGGATTGAATTCGAAAAATTTTTTAATTAGCTGTAACCGCAGTCAGCACACACTTTATTTAAGATATAATCTCTACGGAAAATTGAGAAGTGTGTAGGGCCATTTAAGAATATTTACCTTTATCTCAAAAAGTAACGGAATCATACAGCTTTTTCAAATAATTTAAAGACATTTACCCCAATTACTCGTACCTATGTCATCTCGTTTTTTCGACGTCTCTCGTTTTCTCTGTCGTCTCGTTTTTTAAACGGCATTCCAAAACTTCTTCGACACGTTGATTTTGATACAGATTTAAAAACGATGAAAAAGTAACAAAGTAACAAACATCTGTCAAATTCAAAGGAAAGTGTACATACAATATTATTGCTTGATGTTCAATTAATTAACAAATGCAGTTTTTTTTTAATTATAAGAAAATAAATAAGTAATTAAAATGATAAGTGTTGAAATGTATTGCATTTATTAGTTTCTTTTCTTTTCATCCCATGTTTATAAATTATAAGTGTTTCCTCTTGGATCTTAAGAAGTGTTGTGTTTCTCCTAGCAGTATGCTCCTTTAATTTGTATGACTTATATTCCTCTCTTCTTCCTTTGTTTATACTTTCGTGGATACCATTTAAGGTTATTTCTTGGAGTACACACTGCTTCTCCAAAAGCGTAGCTCTTTTTTGTTTAATAGCGAAAGCTTGCTGTCGTTTCTTTCCTGCTGGTTCTTCAGTTTTATGTTGCTGTTCTTGTGGCTCCGGAACTTCACCCGAAAATTCGGCGAAATTATCTTCTATATTTAAAGCGATTGCTTCTAAATACTTAAGTGAAGTGCCTGTATCTGCCTGAGTTTGTGTTAATGCAGGCTCAGATAAAGTTGGCAAGGGGTTTGCAAGCAAATTGGGCTGGGATACACTGATTAAATTTCCACTTTGGTTTAACCACTTCCCTAGCTGCTTTTATTTCCTTTAAATTGCGGATTATTTTCTTCTTCGCCCCAAACATAATAACAGCAAAAACATTAAGAATTTGTCTATAATTATGGAATAAGCGATCAAAACTTTTGCCAAGCATCTCCATCTCTTTTTGTATCCCCATAAAAAAAACCCTAACTGCTCGTCCTCTTCATCGGATCTACGAGCGTCTGGAATTGGTTTTCTTTTGTTAATTACAACATTTTAGTACAGCAATTATAGACAAATATGTACTTGTTTTATTTATCGTAAAAAAATTCGATAAAATAAATTATTTAACAAGTACTTGCAGTTTTGCGACCTTCTATGTCTCTGTCGTGTGTACATTTTTGAACGAGAGATATAGTGGTTTTTTCCTTAGCCGTCGCATTTTTTCGTCTTACAGAATGCAAAACGAAATGAATGAATAAAAATTTTATTGAGACCTTAGGTATCATTTACATACACCCATGTTCTGCATTTCACTTATTGTGAATTCGAGCAACAAAAGTGAATTTTGATGTTCTGCATTCCGCATAAAATGACTTTTATGATTTGTTCATTCCGAATGTGAAATGTGGCTGTTCTGAATTCCACCCGAAATGAAGTTTGTGAATTGAGTTTTCGGAGATGAAAATTCGTGTTCTACATTTCGAATACATAGCGTTTTACGGTGAATTCAATTCACTTAGTTTTATTTGATGAAATTGATAAACGTGTAAATAAAGATTTGAAATTTTGATTGCTTGATTTTGATTTGATTGATTGATAAATTGTTGTTTATAAGAAAATACAAAAAAGCTCCCGACAAGAAAAAGTTTTGTTGCAATTTATGAAATAAGAAGGAAGAAATTTTGTGTTAAGGGAATTGAAGTCGATTTTATTAAGGGATTTATTTCAAAAATGTAAACAAATGTCTCTTCGCCTAGTCTGAAGCTTCTTTTGAAACTACAAACAATTCAAATATGACCATGTTAGTTCATTCCCCATTTTTTAATTACGCTGCTTCTGGAAGATCTAAAATTATGGCTTTATTACGTAAAACTTTTCCACAAACTCTCTATCATTGATTTTCGTCCCTTCTACCACTTATTAATAATAATAGTGAATCTATTTTCGTTATGCACAAGAAACAATGTTTTAATAAATGATGCAAATTGTCTTTCAGCTGATTTTGACATTTCACAAACAAATTCGGAGTGAATTGAATTCACTCGGAATGTAGAACATGCCTTTTCATTTTAAGTGAAATTGAAATTCGTTTTCAATTCACTTTCACTCGGAATACAGATCATGGGTGATAGTTATGTATTTCATCTTATTCTATCTTTAAACATAAGTACAAAAGTGGCTGTATCGTATGGCCTTCTTTAACAAATTTTCTTTATCTAAGAGTTAAGCCTCGTGGCATGTCAATTTTTATGTGGAACATAGTGTTATTCTGCTCGTGCTCATGAGTGTTATACCAATGCAAAACGAAAGTGTTCAACGAACGTTTGACGTTTACAGACGACAACAAAACGAGTGACAAAAGTTGGAAACGACTTATGGAATGCAGATCGTATCAGGTCGTATATTTCGCTGTCGTTTACGACATCGGTAATCGGGGTGATTTTTGTCTAAGCTTGTTTTATTGCTGTTGGTAGTTATGTTTTCTGGACTTCACGGACGAGCTATACACACCCCCCCCCCCCACCCATACATTCTCAATATTATTTTATCTGGTGAGTAGGGAAGTCATTCAAACAATCCAACGTTTTGTTGATTTATTTAGGTTTTTACGACTCTGGCAGTATGGATTAAGGTGTTATCCCGCTGGAAATTCCACTTAAGGGGTCTGAAAATCTAACTGAATTCCGGAAAAACGCCATGTCTTTGTATGCATTTGCCGTCATTCGTGATGATAAAACGTGCAACTCAATCGTTCCAAAATACGATATTGCACCCCATAACCATAACAGCACCTTCTCGGTTATGATGACGCTGCAAAAATAATTTGTCTTGGTAATAATAATTAAAACCATCCGGTCCATCAAAATAAAATTTTTTTTATCTGAGAAAACGACAAACTGCTGATCCTGTTTCTAAGTCATGTTGCGTCTGCAGAATTCGAGCCACTTTTCTTTGTGAGTTAAGTGGAGGCTTCTTGTTTAATTTTATTCAAAAATCCGATAGTTACCCTACCCTACCTAGATTACTTTCAGGGTCTGTTGACTGCACAACTCTACAATTCCATCTCTTTCAACACCAATTTCCGTAATATAAATAATCCTCATCTCTTCTATTTGCCTACCCACCGTACCTCTTATGGCTCCAACGAAACTTTTACTCGCATATATCGGAGGATTAATTGTAACATTAACTGTTTCGACTTCAACCTCAGTTCACCTTACGTGAAACTCCGTCTTAATCATCCTTCCAATTCACTCGAATCCTAGATTTAAGAGCTGTATTAAAGTTAGATTAAGAATTTGCTTATATTAAGCCCAATAAATGGAAGTATTGCCCCAACAAAATTGAATTGATGTTTGGGGCACTTCTTATCTCTTAACGGTCGAAATGCTTGGTGTTGTTCCATCCAGATGGAGTCCTAAATCAAGACCCTGACTGGGCAGAATTAGACGTCAGTCGGGCAAGTAATCTCTTTTCAGGAGGTGTCGTTACTTTTGATCGGCCTTTCAAGTTCTGAGCATAGTTTTCTTTATATTTTAAAGTTTGTTCTGTTGTAGAACTGGATTCCATAGTACGCTTTTAATTTACCGTTAGGCCGTATTTCAGCATGACTCTTTCTTCTAAATAGAACGGCAATAAAACATGGCTTCAATGCAACGCCGTGAATCTAGTGGATAGACTTTTGTTACCTGCTGATTTCGTTTGCCTCAAAAATCCTCCCCAGATGTCGTCAAATCTCTGTTCAAATGATAAATTTCTGATTTCATATGTTTTTTCAATCGTAGTGAAGTAATATTTTTCTTTTGCTTTCCATAGGGATTCGGCCACGTTCAAACACTCCACACTCTACCCACCACACTAGAATGGATCCCGTACAACTGTATCAATACTATCAACAGGAATGGGACAAATTCAAAACAAATCTACCCGGCGAGTGTAATCGCTCTGAACTTCGTTGGCAGATTCGGCATAAATTACTTGGAGAACAATAAATTTCTACTTATTGCACAGAACAAAACAAAAAAAAACTTAATTAAACTAACAATCTAGTATCTAGACTCAGAAAAGGAGAGAAGACAAGCAGAGTAGATGAGAAAGTATAATGAGTTCTTTCCTTCCATCTCATCTCTTTTTTTTTATTACGATAGTAGCTAATAGTTAAAATATGTTTAAATGTAATATTAACAAAACAAACAGGAAAACAACAAGGACAAATCCGATAATATTGTTTCGATTTGAATAAATGTGTAAATGTTTCTTTATTGATCGGTTTTGAATTTTACTTCCAAGCTTTTGGCATCCCTTCGAGTGAGTTGATAGAGGATTCGATCAACGATCTGCTTGACAGCTCCCACAGTGAGGACTAATGTATCGTGCTTGAGCATGGAGTAAGTATTTAACCCGTAGACTGGCATGAGGTTGACGTAGCCTAGGTCATTGGTGGCGTAGCAGATGTTCTCGGGAAAGATATCGTTACTGGGAAGTGGAAGAGTTTCAATTTAGGAAATAGTTTTTGATTCAATTGGAACTTACTTGTCAATAACCAATACAGATGGACCCCAATTGCGTTCCTTGATAAGATCCTTAATGTAATCGGGATCCCGACTGGGTATTTCCAGATCCCGAACAACATGCAAATCGTCTTGAGCCAGTTTCACAGACAAAGTCGAAGTTAAGCCCATTACGCGCTTATAGAATGGCAACATGTAGAAATGGGTTGTTGGGGATCGTGGTCCGTGGGCGATGCCACCTCCTTTGAATAGAGGGGAACGGATAGATCCATGTCGAGCACGTCCACCGCCCTTTTGTGGCCATGGCTTGCGGCCACCACCACGCACCTCAGAACGTGATTTTGTGTGAGCGAAGCTTACATAACGATATTTTCGCTGCCATTCGATGTTCTCCTGGATGACATCAACTCGGGGATTGACGGCAAATACTTCGGGATGTAATTCAATTAGACCGAGTTTAATTTCTTGGATTGTGTCGGTGTTTTCGATCCATGCCTGGCGATTTGCACGAATTGTTGTTGGTATATCGGATTTCTGAGTTAGCGGAAGGATAAGCGCTGGAGGTTTTTCCACAGCGTTGTTAGTAGTAAGGTATCGCACGGAATTAATGAGTTGTTTTGTCTTATTAAATAAATTTAACATCGTGCGGCCGAAGGTAAATTTTTTTATTATTAAAATTGAACTGAAAAATGTGACAGATGTTATGTGAAAGGAAAGCCAGGCGATTGTGTGCGTGAAAAGTGAGTGCTGTGGTAAGAAAAGAAAGCTCAATCCACCACTATCAGGAACTGCCAGATGATAGTTTTTTTTATAAAATAGTGTGGAAGTGTGTTTTAAGATGTAATGAAATAAACAGAACTAAAAATCATTCAAATGAGGATATTCTATTTTTTTTGTACTTTGAGGTAAATCAAACTGGATTAACCTCAATAGAACAAATATTAGGCTAGTCGCGCGCTGGTAACTGTGATCGAAATCAAATAGTTTAATCACCAGTTGAAAGAGAACCGCGCACTGGCAACTCTTTACTCACGCTCGCACTCTTTTCTCTCTTGCACTTATAGAAAACAGCTCAACTGTTGCGAGGCAATCGTTTAGTTTGTGTCAAAACACAAACTTTTTAGTTTCGAGAATCGAGTTGCTCTAAGTGTGCGCGGCGTCCCATATAAGCCAATATGTTTCATTTTAGCAACTAAACAGTTGCGAAACTAAAAATTGAATGTGCGCTCCTGGCCTTAGTCTTGTATTGACAGATCAAAATAGTTGAACTATCTGATCAAACAATTAATTGATTTGTTGCCCGTTACTTGTTTTATAATTTTATTTCAGATTATGTTCGATTTATTTTGTATTTAGTGGCATGACAGATTATTTTTTTGTTTTGTATGCTTTACCAAAAACTTCAAAGATTTGTTATGATTATGGGACTTTTCTCTAATTTCAATTTCCTTTAACACGTGAAAAATCAATTTCTGTGTAAAGATTTTACCCCTTCCCAGATTTTGCGTTCCTTTTCACTCCAAAAAAATCCATTTTTATTTGACAGGGATTAAAATTTTCAAATCCTTATTTGAAGAAGGATTTACATGAAACACGTACTTGCACACACCAAAAAAATCGACATTAACAGGCCGATTCTCCCCAAAGTCAGTGATACCTCACAATTCACAAGAAGAGGTGAAATTGATTTTGTGACTTTTTCGGATTCTGCCGTTCAGTCACAACTTGTGAGAGTCACAAAAACAATCGAAACTGTGATCTCCTTCAGAGCAGGTCACAACTCATAAATTTTTAAGTTTCTTGGACTGACATTCAGTATATTTTGTAAGAAAATTTTCTATATTTGTGAATAAGTCTGAGTACACAAAAATGGAAGTGGACTTTGTTCTAGTGAATATAATTGCTGATCTTTCCCACGAAAATAAAAAGTAACATTTTTACATAAACAAACATTTTTTTAAAAAAATTAATAGTATACAAAAATTTGCAGCGCCGACGGCATTTAAAAACTCTGAGAGATACAAATGATCCATTCGCTCTCCAAAACAATACATTTATAAAGTAATTTTTTCGTTTTCAATAATCAGCTGTTCAAATAATGACACTTAAAAATCTCACCATGCTGTGGTGAGTTTCGTTGTGAGCTTTCTTGTGACGATTAGGGGGAGAATACCAAAATGTTATCGGAGTCACAACAATCCTCACAAGGTATAGTCACAAGAGCTTGTGACTCCTCACAAGGGGGAGAATCGGGCTGTAAATGACGTTGGTAAGGCCCTATGTGGTTATCCATATTTTATCTGTACATCCAAAAAAGACGTCTACAATTTCTTTCAAAAAGTTGCACCTTGCAACTGTGATCGAAATAAAATAATTTAATCACCAGTTGATAGAGCACCGCGCACCGGGAACTGCAACACTCCACTCACGCTTACACTTTTCTCTCTTGCGGTTATAGAAAAAAGCTCGACTATTTAGTTGAATGTCCGCGCAGGTGCATATAATTATATGTAACATAAAATAGCGAACTTATTTTTTAGACAATCGTTTAGTTTGTGTCAAAACATAAACTTTTTAGTTACTTGAACCACGCAGTTGCGAAACTAGAAATTGAATGTGCATGCCTAGCCTTAGTGGATTATAATCATGCTTATTTTGACATTCTCATGAATAGTCTATTCGTTAGAATGATTCTATTCCTTCGAATGAACTTTCTTAATTTTGAGATTCGAACGAATAACATTCATTTGCGAAAGATAGCATAAAATGAACTTCAAAAAAGATTCATTTTCATTGTCAGCTGTTTGACATTTACTATATTTCTATTTGAATTAGTATGACCGTTTTACATTTTTTTTGTTTCTAAACATTTTATAGATGTTGGATAAATAATCAAGAAACAAAATAAATAATACACTTTTTTATTATAAAGTAAAGTTTAACCATAAAAAACTACATATTTATTACATTTTTTGTGTCAACTCAGCTGTTTTGAAACTATTATTAAAAAAAATAAGTTGTTCATGACGCGTTCTAAATTTTTATTTTTTTTCGTATACACTTGGTCACACCAAAATATCAAAAACAAAAGAGAAGTATTTGTGAAATGTTAAAACCAAAAGGTGGTCCTCGTTCTTTGTTTATTTGTAATTGTTTTGTTTATTGTATAATAATTTAAATTTCTTGGATAAAAACATAAAATAATAAATAAAAATATGGCATTTGTGTTGTTTATAAATTAAGATGGTGTTGAAGAAGTGCAGAGGAGAAGGATAGTAGATGCTTTCTTTATTTCCGTATCAACGCGGGTGTTAAAAAAAAACCCTTTGCTACCTCCGGGTTTTCCTCCATTATTTTAATTAACTTTTCCTTTTGTGCGCGGTTTTTCCAGTTGGAATGCGACCTTTTAACATAAAACAACAACAAAAATAATAAAAGTAATTTATTTTCCATGAAATAATTAAAAACTTACATGTTTTGTTGTTTACTCGACGGAAAAATTCAAACGACACAAAAATGACATTTAATTCTATTCTTTCGAATGTCAAAATTGAATTAGCTTTCGCAATTTTTTTTTTTTAATTGAATTGAATTGAATTCTTTATTGAGTCTTGAAAATAGTTTACAAGGTGTATAATTGTCAATATCTTAAATAAGTAATACTGCGGCTATAATGTATTGCCTGCTTTAAAATTGCTTGAATAGAATGCCTCGTGGCTGTCTTTTTGTTATGTAGTTGGACTGCTCATGCTCAGGAGAGTGTTTATATATACTTTTACTAAGACGGCATGGCGTCAAAATATGAGAATTTACATTTATACATATATACAAAAGACTAACACTAGCTTAAAAACTAAATAACGAAAAAAAATAACAATAATGATGATATGTAGATCTCTTTTTTTTTTTTTCAGTTCTGAGAGCGAGAATGCTCTAATACATTAATTCTCATAGAAAATATCATTTAAGTGAAAGTAAGGAGTGAGATGAATATATCATTTTAAAAAAATAAATTTGTATCTTATAACATTAGATATTCTTATATAAAGAAGAGGTTTCTTTTTTAGATCTGAGCGCGAGAGCGCTGTTATACATTATTATCATTGAAGTTACATTTAAGTAAGAATATTAAGAGAGATAGTTATATTATTTTAACATATACATTATTAGATACTTTACAACAGTTGAATGAAGTTGATAAACGAAACAACAATTATATATTTATAGATACTACAGATATAGATACATAGATATACTTTATAAGTATGGTAATGTTAAGTAGTTTGGAATTTATATAATGTAAGATGTTTGTACCATAGTATTATCACGATTAGAGAATATCAGATATGAATGTTTGTTAAGGCGATAAAAAAAGGGTAATTAAAGTTAGTACTGCCCACCTACAGCGATTTTGGCGACATTGACAATTTGGATTTGAGTAATAATGTATGTTTCTTTGTAATACAAAAGGTGAATAGAGGAAGTGTAAACATTTCTCTTTTTTTATGTATATTTTGTATTTTTAATGTAATTTATAATAAGGGAGATATATTTTAGCCACGGTTTTGCCCAGGGATGGCTTTAGTATAGAACGTGGGAGGTGATGTTTCCGAGGAGCTCAGAATAAGTGAGCGGACTCCTAGAGGAGACAAGTAACTGGTGTTGTCCCAAGAGGACCCCGTCTGTGAATCAGGGATATGTTTTATTAAGTCATTATCTGAAAATTCAAGATTTGAAATAGTTTTTTCCATGAGAGATAAATTATATCTCAGCAGCGGAATGATTTTGGTGGTGTTGTAAATGAAAGTGTTGGAGTATCGTTTAGTGCGGGTCTCGAAGTTTTTCCCAGCACAAAGTCTGAGAACTTTTCTTTCCAGTTTCTCCAAACATTGTGCTACCGAGGGTGAAATGGAAAACCATAATGGGAAAGCGTATGACATGACAGGTCTTATAAGGGTTTTGTAGAATAGGAGTTTGGTTTTGGTATTCAGAGCTCTATGGCTAAAGAAGGGCATAAACATGTTTGTGATTTTCCTGGTTTTTTCAATGGTGAGTTTGGCATGATGATTAAATTTGAATAAATTGTTAAAATTTATGCCTAAGTATTTCAAATTGTTTTTGGCCTGTATGGCAACGTTGTCAAGGTGAAGGGAGAGGGATTTACTTTCAGTCACCACACCAGCAGGTCCCTTACCGCTGGCGTTTCGGATGCACAACAGCTCAGATTTTGGGATATTAATTTTGATACCCCATGTTTTATAATAGTTGTTGATCAAGTTCAAGTGTTTTGTTAGGATCCGCAAAGCGAGTGATGGGCTTTCGTGACTTGAGTATGCAATTGTGTCATCAGCGTATAGAAGGCCAGTAGAGGTCATATTGTATTCTGAGAACTGGTGGGGGAAATCATGGAGAAATATGTTATAAAGGTGTGGTCCAAGGATGGAGCCTTGAGGGACTCCGCTTTTGCATTCACAATGACTTCCCTTGGAGCCCTGTATTTGTATAAAAAAGAATCTATCAGAAAGGAAGCTGTTTAGGATATTCAAGATATGTGGTGGGATGTTAAGCCAGGACAGTTTAGCGAGGAGCCCCACTCTCCAAACGCTGTCAAATGCTTTTTCTATGTCGAGAGAGCAGACTACAGTGCATTTTTTATCTCTGAGATTGAGGATGGTATCGTTTTGAAATTTTAGCAGTGCATGGAGGGTGGAGTGCCCCCTTCGGAAACCAAATTGGAAGTCCGGAATTGGATCTATTGGGTTTTCAGTTGGGGAGTTTAAGTTATCCAATATTAATCTTTCTAATATTTTGCCAACGTTGGAGAGCAAGGAAATCGGTCTAAAATTGTGTATATCAATTACGTTTGGCTTTTTTTGGATGGGCAGGAGTCTGGCAATTTTCCATGACTTTGGAAAGTACGCATTGTTAATGCAATTGTTGAGGATAATTGTAAGGAATTGTATGCCTCTTTCAGGGAGTTTCTTCAGTGCGAAATTGGAGATATTGTCAGGGCCTGTGGATTTCTTGGGCTTTAAGAGCTTTATGATGGATTTGACTTTTTCGGCATTAGTAAAGATGTGGTGTGGTGTTGGATTTAGAGAAGGATTGGCCTCGTCAAAGAGGAAGATATGTTGAGGGATATTTTGAGAAATTGATCTAGCAATATCTAGAGCTTCTTGGGTGGTGGAGGGGTTGAAGAGAGGGACTTTATCCTCATAAACACTTTTGAAGTGCTCTTCAAAGGTCGATAGCACGTTTTGATCATTACAGAATGTTTGATCGTTCACAGACACTTTATTGCAGAGGAATTTTTTCTTATTGCCGACAATTCTGAAAACTTCTTTAAAAGCCCAAGGTCCCGGAGTTATATTTGAGAGTCTCGTATATAACTTTTTATTTAGCCATATATTCACTTTTTCTTTAATGATGTTATTAAGTAAAGAAATTTGAGAAGAGAGATCCTTGTACTGATCGTTTACCCTATTATAAGAATTGTGGTAGATGTGCTTAAGTCGTCTTTGCCATTGGTGTTTGGTCTTATATAAACGTTCGATTTCTGCAGGCAGATTTTGGTATTTTTTGAAGGTGGCTGCTGGGCTTGAGGAGCTCTCTTCTAAGGTGGTCAAAAAGGCGTCATTGAAGGCAAGTATTGAATCCTCAATGGCTTCGTTTGAAAGGCAGGATGTTTCCGGGGGAAAAAAATTAATTAGGCGGAGGTCAAGTTCGCATCTGAATCGTTGCCAGTTAGTGTTTTTAAAAGGCCTTAAAGTTGGATACTCTTGAAGACAGATGTTTGCCTCTTGAAGTTTAAAACATGATGATGATCCGAAAAAGTGGGAAGTGTTGTAAGTGAGATATTTGGGTCTGTTGCGTTGACAAGATGGTTAGAGATCAAAAAGTGATCCAGAAATGATGCACTTCTGGGGTAACTAGGAGTGTCGGCGCAAAAGTTCGACAAATTCGGATGAGAGTTGATAAGCCAGTTCTCCAGAGTTCTACCGTTGAGGTTGAGAGAGTGATCTCCCCATTTAGGGCTTCTGGCGTTAAGATCACCACCGATAATTGCCCCGTCGAAATTGTTCGCCAGATACTCTATTTTGTTTAACTCCGCAGTTAGTAATGAAGTGGGGGTGTTGGAAGGAAAGTATACAGAGCCCAGAAGTAATTTTTTAAAATCGTTATTCATCTTACAACTGATGCTAATGAATAAGGAAGGAAATTCGGACGGACCATAGTCCACAATTTCGTATTTAATGTTGTTTTTGATAAGTAAAGCTACACCTTGTTTGTTGTCGTTTCGCAAAATATTAAAGTTGTCTATGAAGACTTTGTGTCTATTAGAAAGATGAGTTTCTTGGATGGAAGCAAAGGAACATTTATTTTCTTGGAGAATTTTAATAAGTTCAATTCTCCGAGAATGAGAAACTAGGGACGAAATGTTGAATTGAAGGAATTTTAAAAACATCATTTGGATGAGCAAGAGATTAATTCAGTGAGAAGTTCAAAGTAGGCCATTTGCTTATCTTCTAGAGAATTGAAGTTGTGGAGGTTTGCCATAAAGTGACTGATTTTCCCTATGAGTTTTCTCATATCCATACCAAAGGGTTCATTTGAAAGTGCAATGAATTTGCTCATAACATTACCACCATTTTGGAATTTCGGAGGGCTGGGAGTGTCAAGCAATTGAGAATTGAGATTTTGTGATTTAAAATGACTGGAATAGGAGACCCCGGGGACAATGGAGGCTACTCTTGAGAGGGGATGGGAGAGGTTTTTAGTTTGTTCCCTTTTAAGGCTTGCTTCATGTAGAATTTGTTTTCTACGAGCTTCATAAAGCTTGAAGGATTTGCATCCTCTGAAATTGGCTGGATGGTCTTCGCCGCAGTTAACGCACGCTGCTTTGCTACCATGTTCTCTTACAATAGGGCACTGACCTGGCTCGTGTCGAGTGGTACATTTAACGCATTTGTACGGGAATGCACAGTTTTTGGCCAAGTGGCCGAATTGTTGGCATCTTCTGCATTGAAGGGCACCCCGATTGCCCCTTGGTTTCTCCCAGTACACTCTGGTGTGAAAAAGATATTTTAATTTAAGTATTTCACTCGCGCTCGATCCCGGAGTCAGACGGACTAGGAAAAGGTTGTATTTAATTTTTTCTTGTTTGGATTTAAGGGTTTCAAAAAGCGAAACTTCGGCCACATTTGAAAATTTAGATTTCAATTCGTTAAGAATTTCTATAGGAGGATAATCAGAGGTGAGACCTCTAAGGACAATGTTAGTTGTCTTGTCTTCTTTTAAGGTAAAAGAATATGCTTCTGCATTTTCTGTGTGCCTCAGGGTGTTCATTAGCTCCCTATGAACTTGGCTATTGTCTACGTAAAGTCTACTGCTACTTCCTTTATTCACTACTTTGTAAGAGAATTTAACTGGACTATTTTTAAATTCCAAAATAAGTTTTCTAATGTCAATGTTTCTTAGTACAATAGGTGGGCAGTACTTACCCGAATACAATTTTTCATCCTGGTTTGTGGTTGTTGCTGAGTTAGGTGGAGCTTCTTTATTGTTTCCCTCGGTGGCTGGGACGTCGTCATTGATGTTCGGTTGTTGAAGTTGATTGGCAATGTTGCTGTTGGTTTTGCGGCATTTAAGTACGAACTTAACGTTCAGTGGAGCGAACGTGTTCATATTTGGTGTGACATCCATCTCTTGGTTGGGTGATTGGAGCGAAGCGGTATGTTTTTTCGGCGGGATTTGCCAGCCGGTCGTCAGGTCGTGGGCTTCAACATCAAATTGCTCAGTGGGGACTGAGGATGAATGTAACTCCTCGTGTGAGGCAGTTTGGAGAGGTGTTGTAGATGGCTGTGGCATGTTTGGGCCATTGACTTGTTCACTAAGCTGCAAAAGCAGCTGCGCTGCAGCATGCTTATCCATTTTCTTGTCGAGGTGGTTCGTCAACTTTTTTGCCTTAAAGATGTCGGTATTTCTTTTCATACTAGAGTTAGTCCAAACCAGAAGAAAGAAAGGTTGGCGGTAGACTGGGAAATTCCAAGTCCCAAAGGAATACGGTTGTCGGTGTGCTTTCCAAATTGAGCACGTGCGGAAGTAATCCGCAAAAAGCGGAGGTTAAATCGAACCATCCAACTTAAGCACTTATTTAATGATAAAAAGCAAACTATTTTCTTTAATTTACTTTAATTATTTTGAAATAAACTAATTATTGTAGTTAAAATTTTAAAGATTATACTTTTCGGTTCAAGCAAACACGATTTTTTTTTTTTTTTTTATTAGCTGAAGAGACGAGACGTCTTTATTGTCGCAGTGCACAAGTTGGAATCCTTAGCTTTCGCAAATGAATGAACTTTCTATGGATTGGGTGAACTTTCGATTTGTTCGTTTAACATTCTAATCGCCGAGTCTCAAAATTAAGTTTCAACGAATTCGACTCACTTTCTAACGAAAGAGAATGTCAAAATAAGCACCAATATAAATTTCTTGAAATAACCAAGTATCAACATTTTTAATTGACAATAGTTTATAAATGATTTGCTTAAAATCTTCATGAAATCTTGTTCCATGAATTTGAAATATCAAAAGTTTTCAGCCAAAATTTCGTATTACGATTTGGTGGGAACATAATAAAAATCGAATAAGGTACAGAAATACAAATGTGGTTATGGTGAACAAATTAGGTTCAAAATAAACTTTTTTTTGGGGAAATATAAAAAAGTTCCATATTTTTAAAATAAATAATTGTATTACAAAACAGGATCGTGTTTAAAAAGTGATTTACCAACTTTCATCACCATCCGCAGATACAAACAAAATTGGCTTGGATAGATAATTATGTGATTTAAGTCGAATATGCACCATTTTACTTCTCTACTCAGCACATGTATTAATTGGATTAAAATTTGTTCTCGGAATAGATAAACAAATTTTAATCAAATTTAAATGATCAGCAGAACACCACTTTCGAGGAAAAACATACTAAATCAGTAATAAACAAAGAATTTTAGCATTCTTTATAATTCTTAAGAAAAACATTTGAGGGTAGTTATGACCTTTCAATTTCCTTAAATTGCCTTTCTAAATATTTTTTTCATAGACCATTTTGTATTTCAATAATTAAAAATATAATGATATCACGATATGACTGTTGCAATGGCGAAAAATTTTAAACAGCCTATTATTAAGGTATTAATATGATTTGCTAACTTTATAGTATAGTTTACCAACTCATTCTTTATTTTAAACATTTTCTTACTAGTATCGTACTAAAAGAATTTTCTTAATAAATTGCTTCTGAATACACCTATATCAATGACATTTCGTGTAAAAAAGTAATTACACGAACCTTTTTTGCTGTTTGCAAATGTCAAAGAGTCATATGACGATATACTAATAAAATGCACGACTGGATCGCACGAACTTGCTCTTATGTAAAAGTACTTTGGAATTTAAGATACATTTTATAAATATAAAACATGGATTTAATGAGATAATAATGTTCAAATGCATAAAATTGCCGTCTGGTTTCCGGAAAAGTATGAATTTATGCAAATAAACCTTAAAAAATCGTTTTATTATTAAATACATTTTTTATATAAGAAATTTCTCTAAAATTTTTCAAGAAAAAAATGTGGGATACGAATTTTAAGTATTTAATAATATTGGTTTTAGGAAATAATTTCAAAAAATAATCGTTCATAGGTTTTGAAGATATTGATTTAAATTTTTTTTTTTTTTTTTTTAAAACCCAATAAATATTTTTTCGAATATTTTTATATACAATATTATTTTAAACTTAAGGGGACTTCTGCTAAAAATTTTGGGTTAAAATCCTTAGAGCCGTTAATGAGAAAGTCGAAAATCAAAAAAACGGGTCTATGGCAGGTACCCCTAATAACATTTTGCCCCAAATTTTTTTTTTACCAAAATGTAGTCCATGTCCATAATATCACACTTAATTTTTTTTATCAAAATCGTTAGAGCCGTTTTCGAGATAAAAAAGATTTTGCATTACGGGTGTATGGGGGGTACCCTTAGTTTTGGAGCTAAAAAAAAATTTAAATTTTTCCTCTAGGGAATCACCGAAGACTCTTAACTACCGAGATTGAAAGAAATAGGTCCAGTGGTTTAGGCTGTAGTGAGAGGTACAGACATACAGACACACTGAAACATGTTTTTTGTGTACTAAATTTTCCTTAAAATTTTTATAAGAAAAATTCATATGCAAATTGTTAGTATTTAATAAAATATATTTTAAAACGTAATTTAAAAATTTAATCGTGTATTTGTTTTCAAGATATTGAATTTTCAAAAAAAAAATTGTATTATTTTTTTAAAAATCAAAAAACTATTTTTTCGAAAAAATTTTTAGTTTATATTTTTTCAAATGCAAAGCAGCTCCTGCATAAAAATTTTGGTTAAAATCGTTAGAGCCGTTGGTGAGAAATTCGAAAATCAAAAAAACCGTTCTATGACAGGTACCCCTAATAACATTTCCCCCCGAATTTTTTTTTCACCAAAATATAGTCCATGTCCATAATATCACACTTAATTTTTTTTATCAAAATCGTTAGAGCCGTTTTTGAGATAAATAAGATTTTGCATTACGGGTGTATGGGGGGTACCCTTAGTTTTGGAGCTAAAAAAAAAAATTCAATTTTTTCTCTAGGGAATCACCGAAGACCCTTAACTACCAAGTTTGAAGAAAATACCTCCGGTAGTTTAGGCTGTAGTTCGAGGTACAGACATACAGACATACAGACATAGAGACAGACAGACGGAATTGTCGGACCCACTTTTTTCGTCTTCGCTATCATCGTAATGTCAACTTTGATCAAAATCTCGAGTTCGATTTTTTTTCCAAATGCAGAACTTGCCCTATAGTACCTATATCGCAAGTAAAAAAATAAAGTAAGTATTCGATGATTTTAACTTTAATAAAAGGGTAGAGAAAGTATGATGCTATATTCGATTAAAATTTGAAAATTCGTTGTTTTAACTTAGTATCATACTAAGACAGCTTTAGCAGCATACTAATTCAATTAAAATTTTGCGCCAATGATTTTAAATTAAAAGTTTGAAATTTGTATATTCATTTACAAAAAAAAAAAGTTAATAACCACCCAGATTCTCTGGAATTCTTGAATCAAACAGAACTTACTTGTATTTGACGTTGCTAATTCTCTAAATCTATTTAAGCGCCACCACCAGTTCTAAAATCCGAACTAAAATCACCTGCGAAAATAAATTGAAAAAAAAAACCCAAACCCACTTGATACTTGAATTCCCACAACAACAATTCACATTTCACTCACTGCTCTGTGCGCTATCTGATTTAACAAATCCCAATTCCAACCAACTAAATCGAAATCCAAATCAGAAATCACAAATCAGTTTAAACGAGACAGCGAACGATTTGAGAAGTGTTGAATAAAAAGAGCTCTCCTCATCGCCCATTTAACTAAACTGATAACCAACAAAAACAAGAAAAATAATATCAAAATCCAATTTGCATAAATTCATCTCATCAAATTGAAATTCCCAACCAATATTTAAGAAGCAGACAAAGAAAAAATTAAAATCCAACTTCCTGGCTCCGCAAAAATAAGTGTCAAACTATTGTTAATAAATTCAACAATTTATCAACTAAAAAAGGTGGAAAAATAAAGACCAACTCGTGGCCATATTGGAATTGAAAAAAAAACTAATTAAATTCCATTCTCTACCCCTATCTGTCGTAGTTTTTTTTTGCAAAAATACAAAAAGGAAAATTCGTGTAGGTAAATTTTTACATCACTGTTCCATGTGTATTATGTGTGTGTGTTGATTTGTGGTGAATAAAAAAAATTAAGAAAATAGTTATCTCGTAGTTGTGTTGTTCTTCTTTTCTTCTCGATTCTTTCATGATTTGTATGGAAGATCAATGGTTTTTAATTTAAACAAAAAACATAAAATACCTATAAATTCCCAGCTTCTAGCAAATTCGCGATAGATGTTACTCACGCAGTTTTCAGTGTTAAAAACGTATTCAGCTCCACAGCAGATGTCCGGTACGCTGTTTGTGTGCTAAAAGCGTAATTATAAATAATAGAATAAAAAAACACCCAATCTTTTTATCGAGAGAGAAAAAAAAATCCCAAAAATATAAAAAGAAATTAAAAAACAAAAATCCGTATATAATGTGGAACCAAATTAGTGAGAACACAGCCAAGGATGTTTTTGTTGCCGAAACAACAAACAACTTCGATCACCAAAAATCTGTTGAAGCAACACAATCGCAACATCTGCCGACCAGCAACGTTTCTGCCGACAACGGGAACAACGGTGGTGTTGGTGGTGGTGGTAAAAGCAATAATTTGGGTCATTGTGCCACCAGCAAGGACAAGGACAACTACATCAACTCCGGCGAAGGAGTAATTGATTCTGGATTTTTATCTGGTTCACACCTATCTGAAGATTACGACGACGATAACTTCGGTTCTGCTGCTGGAGAGAGTCAGAATAATAATACTCGTGGTAGTAATACAATTCCACCAGTTCAACTTAACATTGTTCACAACAAACAACAAAAGAAACACTCGGCTTCGACTACAACCCAAAATTATATAGATTCAGGTTGCATTGACGAGGACTTCGAAGACGAAGACGATACCGCCGCCGACGAACAAGGACATTCACATTCTCGTCCTTCGATTACAACAACAGCTGCTTCGCCACAACAACGTGGTGGATCGATTAGCCAACAGGACGAACAAATGATTTTGGATAAAGGCGTCGACTCCGGTGTATCAGAGTGGTTCTGCAAGCTAACTCTGAGAGATCCCAGTCAATCGGTGAATAATTTGGGAGCATCACAAAGGGCCGGCAATAAGGATACAACAACTAACAGCGGCAGTGAAATGGCTTCGTGGGAAAATTACTATCAACAGAATAATGAAGGCGATACGTGAGTTGATTTTTTTTAAATTTAACTAAATACTAACTTCTGGGTTCTGGTAGGATTGATGGTTGCAAACATTGAATATTTATTGAGCTCTTATTCGAAGTTTAATTAGGTTTGGTCAATGAACTTGCTCTGGTTATAAAAAATAATCCCCAAGTTTATCTTAAATCAAATACATTATGGTAGATTATTGCATAGAGGATTTTCTTTCAGTTGTCTACCTGCTTCAGATTATCACATAAATTTTCTTCTTTGATATCAATTCAATGATTTTTACTTTGAATATCCATCACATAAAGGATAATATACCATTTATCGAAAGGAAACGGACTCTGTTGGCTTTTTTTTCAGCAAATACGAATTGATTAAATTATTATCGATTAGATTGATAAATTTATTCAAATGAAAACGATTTTTACGGATTTAGGTAAGAAGACCAGAAAAACACCCTTGTGCGTGTTCACTATCGGCACAAATATTAATGTATTTTTTGGTTCAATGTTTTTGAATTGAAATATATTTACAGCAAAGTACGTCTCAAACTGAGTCTGTTAGTGTGTTAAAGATATAACAAGAACTCCAATATCTTCCATTAGATTCTGTTCCTCGGTGATTTAATTCCATGCTGAGACATTTTTTTTGTCTACTAGCACCAGAAGACTATTACTTATCCAAGGCCAATGTTTGGAGTTCGACTTATACCTATGGAGTTGCTTCGATTTTTCTACTTTATTGCTTTCATTTTTCTTCTTTTTTTTTTAATAAAAATATGGTATATTTTATTTATTGATTATTGAAATTTATAAACCGTTCTCTGGTCTCCTTAAACAGACATCAGTCAAAATGCATTGGATTTTATATTCAAATTATAAACAGGTAATATTTGCTGTAGTTTAAATATTTGAATGTAACTGATAAGAGGCCGAGGATGGATGGAGTGAATCTTATCGGAAACGCCAAGCATATTTTTTGTTTGCTTGGAAAAACCAATTTTGTCATGCTACAATAACAAAAAAATCATTGTTCATTATGAATTTTTGAATATTACAACAATAACTTGAATGAACCACCACCAAGTGGGTTCTTATTGTTCATTAGTTTGAGAAAACACTTTTTTCTTTTAGTATCCTGCTTTTTGATTCATCAGATGAAATGATTGAGATAAAACCATAGGCATTTATTTAAATTCGGTGTAGAAGTCAAATATGTAATTCCCCTTGGCCTAATGGTTAGTGCGTTGGACTCTCAGCGGGGCTACTTTTCTTTAATGTAGAACGCGTATAATTTTACGTATTTTTACAGTTACAAAGCTAGTGGTCTCGGTATTACAGATTTAAAATATTAAAGTGAAGAAACACCGTTAAATCATTAAAAAAATGTTTTACTTTTTTAGTTTTAACCCTCTCTTTTTAAGTGTTTTTTTTTTACTAACAGTACTGAAAGTGGTCAGTGTTCAAAGTTGCCAGGGACCTATGTACATATATCAATAGTTTTTTAACTTAATGGTACTGTTTGTGGCTCGTTTCGGGGGTTCTCAGGATTTTAACTCCTCTTTTTATGGGCAAATCCCGCTCATGAAACTTCGTACTATCTTAAAGGAAAGTTGAGCCCTCAGCGCCAGCAAAAAAGTTTTTCGGAGATGTACTTCCTCTTGCGACAAATCCTACAAGAGTATCTCTTGCCAAAAATGCTGCTCGTTAGCCCTTCAGAATCGGATGAAAATTGTAGGTCCTCTCTATTTCTCCAAACACGCACATATGGTTGAGAATTGTAAGTCACTAGGTTTAGCCTCACTATAAGTCGTCATGGCCTCAAATTTATTTATTTATTTTTAGATGTCAAATGTGTAATATAAATTAACGAAAGCAATTACATAGATACATATACAGTTGTATTCAAAAAAATAGGAGTGATTCTTTTTAAAGATAAAATCGCAATTCAATAGTTAAATAAATTATTTTTATTTACTTTTTCTTTTGTACAAGATAGGCAATGCAGTCATGTGTTAAGTATGCTTATTGACTACTTTGCTTGAAACAAATATTATAGTAAAAACATAATTTTTCTTAAAATTAGGTAAAGAGGAACTGTTCAAAATAATAGGAGTATTTCATTTCATGTACAGAAAAACGAAGAAAATAATTAAACTTCAAAGTTTTTTTTCAGTACTTTGTTGAGGAACCTTTGTTTTTTATTATTGCTGCACATCTGCGTGGCATGGAGTTGACTAGGGTCCGACAGCGCTCAATTGGTATTTGATGCCATGCTTCCTGAACTGCATCTCATAATTGCCGCGAATTCGAAGGTATCCGATGGAAAACACCCTTTTTAACATCTGCCCATAAATTTTCTATGGGATTAAGGTCAGGCGACTGAGCTGGCCATTGCATAACCTCAAGCCCATTGACCCGAAGCCATTCCTTAGCAGGCTTACTCGTATGTTTCGGGTCGTTGTCTTGCTGGAATACCCATTTTAACGGCATCTTCCATTCCGCATGAGGCAGAATCACATTAGACAAGATATCCACATAAACCCGCTGATCCATTGTGCCATTTATTTGATGTATGGGGCCAATACCACTATAAGAGAAACTGCCCCATGTCATCACCTTAGCACCTCCATGCTTAACAGTTTTAACGGTGTAATGGGGCCTATATTCAGGTTTTTCTGGACGTCGTACGTATTGCCTCAAACCAGTTCCACCAAATAAAACAATTTTTGTTATATTTACCGAAGGAGAAATGAGTTGTTTACCAATAAACACATGGTAAAAAAATAACTTGGAGAAATTTTATGAAAGCACTCCTATTATTTTGAACACAGCTGTATGTATCTTCAAAATTAAGAATATCTTTCCTTTGGAACTGTATGTAAGCATTCTATCGCCCTCAAAATGAATTTCTTTGAAAACTGCTAAACCGATTTTGATCAAAACTTCATATAAGAACTCTCAGAAGAACTCAACTAAATCGATTCGAAGTTTTCAGATTCCAAAACATGCATGTGTTGGTACCTACATTGAGTTATATATGTATATACATATGTATGTATGTACATACGAGTGCGTACATATACATGAATATTGGGTTTAAGTGCACTAAGGCCCATTTGCTGATACGGAACATAAGTACTTATGTTCCACATAAACTCTTATGTGACAGTTTACGTAGAGGAAAAAGTAGAACATAAAGCGCTTAAGTTGAACATAAATATTTAAGTTTCGTATCAGCAAATGGCCCTAAGATCTATTGTGCCCCAATATACATAGATCTATGTATGTAGATTTGTGACTTGTTCAAACCTCATGAAAAAAAGTTTAATTCATGAGAAAAATGTTTCCCTTTTTTATTTTTCCTATTTAGTTAAGTTTCAATCAATTAAATATATTGCATCTTTATCTTGTGACTTCTACAAAACTCACGAAAAACCCTAATTCATTAGAAAAACTTGACATTCTTTTCCCGTATTATAATTATTAGAAACTTCTGTTTTTTTTTTTTTAATTGTTATTGATCAATTCAGCTATGTACGTGAAGTATATCTGAAATTTAGTAATTTTTATCAAAAGTTTAGAAGAACTCAATTGATTATCTTATGGAGAACCACTCTTCAATAAATGTATAGGAGCTACACTACATTTAGAAGCACTAATATAGTTTGATGAAAAGTCGTTATATAATAAAATGTCCTAAATCTACAATAATACTCCCAATATTCAATTATTCAAAATATCAACATTGCACCTACTGGACTTACCTATCTGCTCTATTTAATCACTTCTTGCTAACTCATTTCGAATTTGGAAAAATGAATTAATCCGACCAAATCGAATAGTAATTTAAAAAATGATATCCCCATCTTCTTGGAAAGTCAAATTTCTAGACTCGATTTCTAATAACTGTATAACAACTCTCAACTGCCGTTCATCTCTTATGGAGAATATTAGTTCACCTCTGTAGGGAGCCAGGGCATAGGGGGATACCAGGGAACTATCAACTTATGCTGAAACAAGATGCTATTAAGAGAACAAACCTTAGATGGAATAAATATTGCCATCAGTTTGATGAAGAAACAGATCTGGCGAATGTTTAATATTCTTAAGCAGATTGCATATCAGTTTCGTAATTGGTGTCATAATTGGACAATACCTTAAAGGCAAACACGAGACTTTTTGTATATTCAATCGATTTCTGCAGAAAGTGTATGGATAAGGAAGAGGTGCAATAAATTCCTTATCTTCTATGTACATGCCCTGCTCTATCCCATAGACGTAGGCTCCATATTGAAAAGTTTCACTTCGAGGAACCTATTTGTCTAATTAATATACTAATAGTCTCTCCCGCTTCATAATGGCTCAACGAGTAAGGAAAAAATCTCTAGATTCATGTGTTATAACAATCAACCAACTCTGATCTAAGTGTGTCAGCTGTAACGCTAGCAGCTACATCAACCAAATTTAAACTTATATACAAAAAAAGCCACCATAAGAATTAAATTTTCCCTAAATTCCCAAAATTTCGAACATAGAAATTCTATGTGGCACCTTTTGATCCAATGTGAAAAGCAAACTGACAAAAAATCTTGAATTGATTTCTGCTGATTTCTTTTCTTCTTCGTAAGAAGTAATAAATTATTCTTTCAAAATTTCTCAAAAAACCATAGAACATTTTTTCGATTGCATTTCGCACAGGTTTCGAAGCAAAAAACCGAAACTAAATGCTCTTGCCCTTTCTTTTGTTTTAATTCTCTTCATCCATCCATAAAAATATAATGTGTGTAATAAAAAAGGTAAAAAAGTCTTTGTTGCAAATTAACTATGTAAAGGTATTCTTAAGGGCAGGTAACTAACCATTTGTAAGCTTGAATGTAGGTCTATATATCTCTTCTCTACCTGTTCAAACAAAAAACGTACAATACCATTTCTTCATGCAATATAATCCTGATGCACCTGTTAGATCCTCCACTCTTATTTAATGTTTATTTTATAATAGTGTGCGCCCCGTCGTCAGTGCCTCTTTTTAAGCCTTCTTAGAAAAACAACCTTTTTTTCTTAAATATTTACATACATATATAAAAACCATTTACTTTATCTTTACAGACAATTGCACCTGGCTTGTATAACCGGTCATGTTGAGGTTGTTGCTGCTCTAATTCGTATGGCACCACATCCATGTCTATTCAATATTCAAAATGATGAAGCACAAACCAGCCTTCATTTGGCTGTGATTTATGGACAACCCAAAATTTTACGAATGCTTTTAATTGCAGGCGCTGAGGTAAGTTTGTTGGTTATTGTTTTTTTTTCATTTATTTTGCGATCTTTAAATTGGGGTTAGATTTTAGTTTTTTTTTTAAATCATGTACATTCATTCCTGAATGTGTGTGTATTTAGATTTGTTTTCAAAATAATTTAGATTTTCTAGTAGGTAAATTCATTTTTTTTAAATTATTAAAATGCAATTGAAAGGTTAAATTCTGCAAATTCATATCAGGAAGATCGAAAAGAAAGTTTAAGTAGTGCTTAGACTTATTTGTTGTTTAAGTCAGATAAATTAATATTAGTACGTGTACAAATATCATTCAACACGTCCAATTAAATAGTGCTAAGTCTTCTACTTGGATGATTTACTATATAGAGTTTGTATTATAAAAAACCTTCATGTACAAAATGTCTGAACTTCAGGTCACCAAAATTAGAAATTCACCATCCCAAATCGATGGTGACTACCTTACCTTCTACATAGTTGCTTTTTTGACGAATAGTAATTTTATAATACCACATTCTTGTCAATAACGAATAAGCCTCACTCTAAAACAACATACTTTATTTTGAAGCATAAACTTCGATGGTCTCCACTTGTTTTTGAAAGACAGGTAGGGTGATTCCAGCTCTACAGTAGTACTCTTTGCTTTTTGGTATTAGCCACACTGTTTTGTTAAACTGCGTCTTTTAAAGGTCAAGGAAAAATCTAGCTTTACGCTTAAATTTAGGTTATGTGCAAATTTGGATTTGACTACACATTAGATAAAGTCTTCAACTATCAAAATAAATTTGGTGCTACAACAGCTCGAAGAGAACCAGGACCATTCCTGTGTACGTGTTACCAGGAATGGAGGGGACCTACAATTTTCTGCCGATTCCGAACGGCTAATGAGCACTTTTCATGACAAGATATACTCTAGGAAGATTTGTCAATTCCTCGCAAGAGGCAAAATACCCCTGAAAAACTTGTTTGCAGCGGCTGATCATCGAACCCAGACCTTCTGCATGACAGGCCAACGTATTGACCATTATGCCAAGGGGTTCTACTGTCTTCAACTATAGATTTTTAAATATTTATCAAATCAAATCCCAATTCGATCAAATAAGAATTTTTGATAAGTTTGAGGGAAATAAATTGCAGATCTTAGTTCCCATAACAATAAAATTATTAATTTTTTTGATATTTGTATTAAACAGTTTTCGTTGCATTTCTTTAATTCCAGCCAACAGCTCGTGATCGTCATGGCAATACCCCACTCCATCTAGCCTGCATTTCCGGTGATACACAATGCGTGAAAGCCCTCACAATACCAATCAGTGCATCAGAAATAAATGAAGCCCATCGTTCATATGGTCACCTGAGTAGCGACAAGACAACATCCTACCTCGATTGCGCACGTCTCCCAGCTGATTTGGAAATTCGCAATTATGATGGTAAGTTAATTTCTCCCAACTTTTATTTGTTTAAAATTTCATTTAATTTTCTACTAAACCATTTCTATTCCCTTGAGAGATGTATTTTTAAATCCAAAACTGCATTTATCAGAGGAATTTCTTTGTCATCTATTTTTGTCGTTTCGCAGACAGACTAAGAGGAATTCCTACTGTTTGTATGAACAAATCTATTTATTCTCACATTCTACACACAAAAATATCCCTTCACTGACAAATGTTTTGAATTGTTTAACATACAATTGGTAGTGCGTGCTAGTCGGGAGAAATTAATGAAAATAGCAAAGTAAAAACTATTTAGAAACCTTGCTGAGAGCGCATGTTCTGCACAGACATTCTTCTTTTACCAGAGTGGATCTAAAAATAACTCCGGGTCACATGCGATTTGTATTTCTCGCTTGTTCTCTCTCTCACTCTCTTTTAGTTATGTGTATAGTTGTTGTTGTTCTTATTGAAAGCAGACGTCGACGACGATGATGATGGCTATGGATGGGTGGCGTTCTGATTATATGTATAGTAGGTATCTATAGAAAAGGATAAGTTTTCCTGGGTTTTTCCAGCCTGGCTAGGCATGTGCGATTTCATTGAACCACCATATGTGAATTGTTTTTGTTTTTTTTTTCGGTATTCACACGCATCACGTTGGTTTGTTTATTTCACTTAGCTTTAAAAATAGAATGGAAATTATAGCCTGCTGTTGCTGGCGCGAGCAATGGCTCTCGTGGGTAGTGAGTGGGTGGAGGGTGAGTGGTGCTAATGGTAGTGGTTCGTGCTGACGTTATAAAAATGGAAATTCCTTAAAAACAATACTATCCATACAAGGGAAATTGTAAAATAGCTTAGTGAAGGTTTAAAGGTCGCGACCGAAATGTATTTCCCTGCACGCAATCTGAAAAGTAATAAGAATAACCCCGTCAAGGACATAAATGATATTATATATAAAGTATGTGGTTTTTTTCTAAAATAAATTGCGACAAATCATGAAATTTATAGAAACGAAGGGCAAAATAGATATTATTTATTAAAACCTGTTTTTGGTGTAATAAGAACAAAAAGAAAAAAAAAAAACAACTATTTTTAAATGTTGACGATTTAACAAACTTGATTGTCATCTCTCCCTACCCTAATCGATAGTTGTTGTAATGATACTTGTACTTGTTGGTACGATAATGTATCGGCGGCGGCGTAACTAGTTAATTATCGAGCTATCAGGAGGTTAATGAAGAAATGCGAAGGTTTAATTGATTATAATAAGCGTTGTCATTTCAATCAAAATTTAAAAAAAAATTTAAATGTGGTCAGGGTGTTAGGGTAATTTAATTTTAATACTTGAATTATTTTTTTTTTCGTTTTGTCAGATAGAATTGACCTTCAAATCATTCTCATAGATCGAAACTTATCAGTTATTAAATTTTTATAATATTTAATTTTTATTTATGTACATATATATGAAATATCAATTATGAAATTTGTATCAATTGCCAATAAATCTTCTGAATATCTACTATTTGCACTGAGTTTCGGTATAGTACTTGTCTAGCTTAGTTTTCATCTTAGTACTCTGAGTTAGCAATGGCAATAATTAATGTTGCAATTCAAAGGTCAATGAATATAATCGATTAGATTCTTTTTTAATGCTGATTAGAAGAAAAATCTTAAATCAATGTATTAATTTATTTATCAAGTGGCAAAATGTTATACAACCCTTGTCTATAGTCTAATTTTGTATAATGGTATTGAATAAAATAACTGTTTATGTTAAAGAAATCAAATAAGTGAGTGCGCTTATGTAGATCTTTATTATATTTATCATAAGTTATTAATTTTGGGAATTTGTGACCTCAAATGTATATAACCAAAAGTTTATACGATATCGTATAGTGGGCTCCAGGTTAATAAAAAACGGGTTAAATTTGCAACGTTTCGAGCATGAATATACTCTTCATAAGGCCTTTTTATTGAAACACATACAAATACACAACATTAAATTCATGTAGAAAGTAATTATACAAATGCCAAAACCCAACAATAATTAATAGGCTTTTCGGCAAAGCATTGACAGAAAATTTGTTGGAAAAACTATGGTTAAAATGAGAAACATAAATAAATAAATGCGAATTACAAATAAATGAATAAATCTTTACATTTTTCTCAAAATAAATTTATCAAATGCATCACTATCCGGCGTCACTTTCTTTCGGTTCACGGTTTAGTGTTTCTTCTAATAAGCAGACTATATACCATACTCAAATTATCACAGTAAGATCGTCTATTAATCCCTCTTAATTTTTGTTAATATGCAGTATTTCCAACAAGTGCAGTTTTTTTAAACCTACCGTTTATAATATCAGACCGGTGGCCTGAGAGGCGATATCGGAGCATTTGTTTGGAAGTCCCTATATACATCCCATCCATCCCATTCCCCCCCCCAAGCAATTAATTTGGTAGACCACGTCAGGCTTATCCAGCTTGTCCACTCGTCCCTTTGTGTTAGTGAATAACAAAGCCTTGAGCGTATTACCTGCTCTAAACGCTATCCTCGTTGCCCCTTTGTTTCAAATAGGCTTCGTTATCATTCGATTCGAAAGAGAAGGAATATATATGGCAATTCGATAGACAACAGGTTGTGGATCGATTGCGGGTGTCATATTGTTGTTCTCTTTATAATTCCTTATTAGTTTATTGATGACGTGCACGTGGAAGGAGTTGGAGTACAGAGTGTCTTTGATGATGCCAATATTTTTATGTCGAAAGACATGCAGTCGAGTACTCTGTTGATGAAATTATGTGCCGTGTTTTGAGTGGAAGTTTATTAAACGTCGAGAAGAAGTGGGTTTCTTGAATAAATCTAAAATTATTTTTCCATCTTGTCTTAACAACTATCACATCAAGGTAGGACAATTTACCATTTTTCTCTACTTCTACTGTAAACTGGATCTTTCTATGAAATGAGGTCGAGGGTGGTGGCAACATTTTCAGATTTTGCTATGTCAACAAATCATCGACATATTTGAAACGATTTTTGATTTTTTTGTTAATCCACCAAAACCATCGACCAATAGTGCCTCCGTACCTGTCTGCCAAAATTGGTGATATTGGGCTGCCCATAGGTACACCTTGTATATTAACGGGAAGTTAATAAGGTATACGGATATTTTGTTTGTCCAAAAAGATTATGTTTTTACTAAAGAATGTCTAAAAACTGTCTTCTTTATGTTTTTTTTTCAATAAAATCATCAAAGAAAAATTAAATAGAAAAATTCAACGCAAAAAAACGATCCAAATGTCTAAAATTCTGTCTCGCCTAAATATGTAGTATATTCTATTTGAGGTAGAAAGAAAATAAAATTCTAAATTAACATTAGCAGCCAAATAAATAGCATTCATATTATAAACAAATACTTTTCATATAAACAAAAATTTAGATTTTCTCAAAATATAAACCTATAATTTTGGCATACATACGTTCTGTTTTTTTTTCAATCATTAATTCTAGAGGTTAAAATTAACGTCACAGTTCGTGTGTTTATTTAGAAAATCTACAGAAAATCTGAAAGCTTATTGAATAAAAAAAATGAAGAAGAAGAAGTTGCCCCAAAAATATAAAAATATTTCTCTCAAATACGCTTGATTTTATCCACGTTTTTATTTAAACCATTGCTAAATGTGAATTCGAATTCGTCTGCTTTCCTGGCTGTAATGGCCAGACTAACAATAGTCAAGAAGAAGAATATACTCAGTGGATTTTTTATATACATATATGTGTATGTATTTTTGAATCTACAGACATAAATACAACTGAAATGTTTATACAAACACATATAGCTTAACCTATAACTATATACATATAGCCGGAATACTTTTGTGCATATTTTCATTTTACTGTTGCTCTGTTTTGCTAGCTTTTGGCTTTGAAATTGTGGGAAAACCCACCAAGATAATAAATTTATACATACCTAATGTCTTTTTTTTCGTATTGAAATTGTGTATAGTAGGTACTACTTCTTTTGCATCCCCCCGTGTACCTCGTTCAATATCGTCATCATCAGTGTTATGAAAGTTTCAAACGGAGGGAAGTCAATAATAGCAATAACAAAATCAACAATGGACGGGTTATTAAAATGTTTATACTTTAGTTTTAATTCAATTCAATTCAACATTTGAACATTGAATAAATTAATATAATTAAAAAAAAAATAGAATACAATCTATAATCGGGTGATAAATATGGCATAACATTATGTTTTGATGGTCCTAATGAATTTTTTTTCCTTTGCCCAGCCTCTAGCCAAATATTAATATTGTTAATTTATTTTACATCCACAAATTAAATTTAGTTGTTTATCATGTTGTTTTTCTTTCGCTTCATTTTGCATTGTATTAGAAAAATAGGCGAACATTAAATCTAGAATCAATATCGATTTTAAAATTAAGTTTAAAGTAAATCATTTAAAAAAGAATTTGAGTTCAGGTTAATAGTAAATAGAAGTTTGCGCAAGATCAGAGTCAAACTTGGATTTAACTGCAAGCTGTAGTTAAATTGTCAATTTTTAAGTAAAAGTCTGAGTTTTTGTAAATAACATTAAATTCAAGTTACTAAATGTAATTTATGGTCAACAATATTACTTATTGACAAATGTGAATGCTAGTTTTTCTAGCTTTTATTAAATATTCCAGCTTGGATTTAATACAAAATTATATTCAAAATTATATTCAACCTTGGTGCAACTGAATTCCAAAGATGATGAAACAATAAACAATAAGTCCCCTCCTTTTCTTTGCTTTCTTCAAAAGATCTTTACAAGCAAATGTTAAGTCATGACGTAAATAAACTTACTTAATCTACGAGTAGAATTATGAAGCTAAAGGTTTAATTTTCTAGTTACAACCTTTTAGCTTATTTTTCATAATTTTATTCTCCTAAAACCTGCACTTTAATCTTAACTCAAAAGGAAATTTTACAGATTTGTTTGAAATCGGAAAACTTCCAATTGGAGTAGGTGTCTGTTTGGAAAATTTCTTCCCGAGTTCTACGACAAGAAATTGCATGCGTGATTGTATGCTTCAATTATTTTTTTCCAAAACAGATATGTATCTCGATTGCAATCTTAATTCTGATCGGTTTTGACTTTCTTTTCGGAAGATATACGAAATAAGAAATTTATTTCTGTTTAAGTGGAGTGATTGAATTTAATTCAATTGGAAGTTTAGTCTTACAAGGGTACGACAGCATCTAACTTAGTTTAGGTCATTTGATCTTTCAATTGAATTTCTTTTTGGAATTTATTTCGGACGGGTACCTCAATGGGATGGACTGCGTCGTTTAAGTTGTTTTTTTCTTCCAAGATATCCTGCCAATAGCTATTATTTTATTTTGAATCATTTTTGGGGTTAAAGAATTTGATTTTGATTCAAAACTGTTTTGAATGGCTATAAATTGTCGTTTCATTTAGGCGATTTCACGAAAAATTAATTCCTTATTTCTGTTAAGGCTATAAAGTTATTTTTTTTAGTTTTCGGGTTAGGCGCATATGTACATACATTATATACATATACATATATACCTATATATAAATAATAGATATTGTAGCACCCCTGGGCATAATGGTTAGTGCGTTGGACTGTCATGCAGAAGGTCTTGGGTTCGATTCCAGCCCCTGCAAAATAGTTTTTGGGGTGTACTGTCTCTTGCGAGGAATGGACAAATCCTCTAAGAGTATCTCTTGTCATGAAAAGTGCTGCAAATTACCCGTTCGGAATCGGTGTTCCTCCATTTTTGGTAATAGATGTAAGCGAATTAAATACAGTATGCTACAAAATGCTTTGAGCTTGATTAGCGGGAACTGCATTATATCTTCTGGATATTTACTAACACGAGTAATCTGAAAACTTAAAAATGTCATATGTTAATAACCGCAAAAAACCTTTAAAATTACAAATTAAAAATTTTGTGTATTTAAATTAAGCTTGCGTAATTGCACTTGTTTGAAGCATTTGTTTTAAAAGTCGCAATTTCAAGAAACCTGATTTTGTTTTATTTTTTATAATCACTGAACTGGAAATCATTGTAATTCATTTAGGTGGTAGCTAATTAATAAGTAGCTATATCAGAATTAGTTGCAAAATGGGAAAAAATAATTGTACAAATTCTTGGGTTTGTTGAACTTGACAAGATGGGATTTCTATAAGTTTTTTTTTTCTAAATTAAATTTACTTTACGATGCTCTTTAATTGTATAGAATTCCTTGTAATTTTGTTGAATAGGTTGATATTTCCACTAGAAGTTATCTTACTCGTTTATGACTAGAATATTGTTTACAAGTCTGACACGTGCCATTATGGTATGGAAATTCATCATCCAACTTGGTTTTTTTTTTAGAAAATTTCGAACCCAATGACAATTTGCAGTAGATAGGTACATATGTATATCATCAATTGTTCTCTTTCATATTTGTTTAATAAGCTAAACACGTCATGTGGAACGTAAAATTGTGCATTTCCACGAAGTGGTTTGTATGGAAGACCCCTTTAAGCTATTTGGATAGAAGGCGGGTAAACAAAATTGCTCGGTCATGATATTTGTTTGATATTCGTTTTCACACTTTAGGTAGTGTGCGTTATAGTGAGATACTTTAAAAGGGAACTAAAATAATTCTATTACGATTTATGAGATTTTAAGGTTTTAAGCTTCTTCAGCCGTTCGTTTTCTCTTGTGAAAGGAGTTATTTTTTTTATAATTCAAGTGTTTATTATAATACCCTTATAATGTTCAACATGAACATAGCTCGAGCGATGGGGAAATTAGAAGGGGCAGGAAGGTAAAGAAAAGAGGCTTCGATGAACATTAGTCCTGAATGTTTACAAATTGAAATGGCAAGTGTAAATTATTCCATATTTGTGTTGTGCGACTAAAAAACGAAACTCTGTATTTGACGGTACGTCCAAAATTCGGCTCAAGGGTGTACTGATGATGAGCATTCCTAGCGAAACGGGTATCAAGATTGAACTGATTGAGTGGTATAATGTAACTGGCTACTTTGAGTGAATATTGCTTGTGAAAGAAGCGATAAACATGGAAAGACATAAAACATTCTGACGGTGTTCAAGAGATGGGAATGATTTCATGATAGTTCTGTTTCCTATCAGATTTAACGCTCTGTTCTGGATTCTATCCAATAAATGAAGAAAAGTTTTGGCTGCACCTTCCCAAGATGCGAGTTTTACTCCAGCTTAGACGTAAATACTCGTATAAAGGGTTTTTTCGATGCAAGTGCTATTCAAGGACAATGGCAATGTGGTACATTTTGCTTAAACGACAATAGACAGCATTGAGTTTTCGAAGCATTAAACTCCACTAGCACATTTAACAATGCTGTAAAGATCGGATTTTAATGAGCTTATCATACTATACCGTTGCAATTCCACTTTCGAAAGAGATGGACGTGAATTTGAGAATGTGTATGAAAAGCTGAGAGTAGAGTCGTCAGTAAAATAATGAAGTGCATTAGAGGTTTCAGGGCAAGAGATCATTTATAAAAATAAGAAATGAGAGTCGGCGACAAAACGGAGCCTTGGGGAACATTTATTTTATGAAGATCGGACTTGAAGCCGTCCAATACAACATGTATTGAACGATTATTTCGAAGGTTGCATTGGAAAATAAATATGTTTCATTTCTTTCACGCCATGTTTTATACTTTTAAAGTGGAACAATCAATGAAAAATGAATAGGTTCCATACCTACTCTTAATTGAGATTTTTTCGATTTCTGACAATGTGGTCAGAAATTATTGAACAAGATGAATTACTACGAATAAGTTTGATATTTTTTCAATCAATTTCGAACTAGAAGATGTGGAAATTAAAATTTGACGCCCACCAAATTCTATGAACATTTTATCTCCAGTGTATCTTTTTAATATAAATTATAATGAGTTCCAAATTCATTTCAAATCATATTTTCAATTTAGTGGAGAATGTAATTAAGATTGATGAAAGTAGAAGAAATGTGAAAAAGTTTAATATTTATCTATCATTTAATTTCGTTTCGAATAAGTGGAATGTAATGTGGAGTGTGAAGTGTAATGTTGCAAATTTCACGCTCTTGAAGTGAAAATATTTTTGCGTACTAAAACTTGCCCAATGGAAAAAAATAATAAAAATTAATCGAACAAATAATTCAAGCACTAGCAATATCTCTTCCTATTTATTCATAACGAAATACTTGAAAACAAATTTATGAGATGAAAATATTTGAATATTTTGTTGTGTTCATATCACATACGGCTCTGTTCACATACTATATTCTAAAAATATATTCATCTGTAGCCATTTTTTTTGCCATGGGATATTCTTCTTGTCTAAATGGTGTCTAGAAAAGCTACTCGTTCAGGGCCTATAAATGGCCACGGCATATAGCAGACAAGAGACATTGCTAAAATTAATATTTTTATAAATACATATTTATTAATGTAGATATATATACATATATGTACAGTACATTATATGTGTATGTATGTCCATCCACATCCATTAGCTGGCTTTGAGGTATACATATTTATTTATTTGCCTCGCTTTTGCGTGGAAGTAAGTATTTTCGTTTTCATTTTTAAATTTATGAGAAAAAGAGACTAATTTATAATGATCATCATGGGGACACCCAATAATGTATGTTTGCGAACTTATTCGCCATGGGTCATGTGATTTAATTTTCTGTAGTAAAATAAATGCGTGAAAAAATATAAATTTAGAAAATAAGACAAACAAAAATTATACATGAGAAAAAAGTGAATTTAGAAAATTCTTTGAAGTTTAGGACTAGAAAGATTTTTTTTTTTTCAAATGGATTTTCTGTATAAAATTTTCAAAGAACTTTAAATAAATTGAGGAGATTTATATTTTAGAAAGTGAATTGAAAAATTTTTTAAACTTCAAACAAAATGGAAATGGATTACAAAGTATTTTTTTTCTTAAAAATAATGAGGAACGTATTCACACATGTACACATTAATTTTCCATTTCACTTGGCTTGAGAATTTGGTAACCTCATTTCGTGAAATGAAAAATTAATACGTTCCACAATTTGTTTTGATTTTTGTCCACACATTGGATTTTTAAACTCAATGATGAACACACAGCTACATCTAAGGTAAATCCATTGCGTAAGATTTTCCATCTGTCATATTCTATTGGCCTATTTTCGAGTGGATAAAAAACAGCATTTGTCCAGGCGAATCTTCTTTCCTCCCTCTAATTATCATGGTCATGGAAACGTTGAAAAGTTATTAGCTCAAAAAATATGTATTTTGAAGAACGAAAGCTTGTCAATGACCGGCAGTTTGGTTTTCGGAGCAATAGGTTCACTCTGGATCTGATGGTTTATCTCGCCAATTAGTGGCAAAAATCTTTACACCATATTGGAGAAAGCAAGATTATTGAACTTGACATTTCAAAAGCATTTGATAGAGTTTGGCACCAAGGATAGTCATAATCCCTTTAAAAATAAAATATAAAAAAATGAATAACGACAGAAGATGAATTAATGAAAAAATAAAAAAAAAAATATATATTACATACATATTTATGTACATATGTATATCTACATAGTTGATTACATTTGAATATTTTCCTACGCAATTGTTCTTGATTCAATTACTCATTGTTCATATTGCAATGCGATAAGCAAGTCAATTGTCGGTCATCTATATTTCGTTTTTATTCTGACTATCCCATAACTGAATGATAACACACATGCGTAGGTTCAAGGACACTGAACTTCTGACAATTTATTTAAAAAAAATATTTGGCAAATTTAATAATGTTCTGTTTCGGAATGTGTAATCCAAGAGTATATTTTTTGAGTTTGTTTTTTCTTAGCTAAAATAGACTTCTTTTGTTTAGAAATAGAAGATGTAGAAAGAAAATTTACACTTATTCACTCGAACATCATTTTAACTAAAAAAGGCGTTCCAACAAAGTCATTTTGAGTTCGTCAAAGATTAAAAAAAAAACAAATAGTAATTTCTAAAACTTGAGACAAGAGTAAGCTTGAAATTATATACGAGTAATAATAAAAGTAAATCAAATCACTACATCAAATAACCTGGGGCCAAATTACCGCATCAGTGAACGAGTGAGTGAGTCCCATCAGTGATCGAATGAAAACGTCAAATTAGAGTAATCGATTGCTAGATGACGTAAGCGGTAATGCCAAAGTCACACAATTCAGTCACGTATTACTCGATAACTGATGCGGTAATTTGGCCCCTGATGTTTACAAATTATTTAATTTCATAAAATGTTTTATCAAAATAATGATCAAAACAATTCTTATCTAAAATCTACAACACTCAGAATTGATTAATTAAAAAAGATTCAAGCAACTCAACCCACCATCTAGTTATGTACATCTATAAATGAATCTTGAAAATAACTTACATTGATTTCATTGATCAAATCACTGACCTTATTCTATGCGAAATTGGGGTGGTTGCTATGTTATACATATCATAGCAACCACCCCAATTTCGCCCAAGGGAAAAATTCTCAATTTCTGCATTACAAAAATAGGTATAATACGAGTATCTTATCTCTGCTATCATTTGGGTAAAACACAAAATAAACTTGAGTTCTCTACGTAAACGGAATTCCCACAATAAATAATAAAAAGAAATACAGTCAATATCGAAAGAGAGTTAATAGAATATAATAATATCGTTTTGTCATCAAATTATTTTTGTGAATTTCTATTTTGAAAGAGTTAATAAAAAATTAATTTATTTTCGTTACTCACCGTTAGTAAAAGAAAAAAAAATAAACGCATTCCACAATCTTCTAATGGTCATGAAGACTTAACAATCCACTCCATAGTTGTAAACAAATATCCACTTGTGGATGATATTCATCATAATTGGAAATATATCGTGTACCTAGTAGTAAAGGACTATTCACATTAGAGTGACAAACCACTAAAAATAGACGAATGAACCAACATTCGTCCATTTTGACATTTCCTTCACATATCATTTTTGTATTCGTCGCGAATGACAATTTAAACAAACAAATCAACAAGAATGGCTGAGATTAGTCGCGCATAAACAATTCATTCTTTGCAGTGTGGATGATGTGTGCAATGCGAATAGACTGACAGTTCGTAACAATCAGATTGTAAAGCCTAGTACGCAGATCGCGCTAAATTTTATCTCCCATACAAAATTCTCTCCAAAATTTAGCCAAGCTAAAATTATGTCAAGCATTTTAGACGCTGCTCCAGCTAAAAAATCAAAATTTCTCTTCGAACTGTACATAACTTATCTGTCAAAATTTAGCGCATATTTATGACATATTCTCCACAAAGTTCTTATGTCAAAATTTAGCTTGGATTTTAGCTGATGTTTGGAGAAAAATGTGGGAGATACAATTTAGTGCGATCTGCGTACTAGGCTTAATTCGTGAACACCAATTTATCTTTTACTTAAGCAATTAACACACAAATTTTAAGGACTACTCACATGAGAGCTATCAATGACCGACGAATAAAAGAACAATTGGGATTTAAAATATGTATAAGTTTAAATTCTACACAATAACTAGATAAATATTAGAAAACTAATTCAATTAATGTTTCAGATACACCACAAATAATGAACATATAAATTGGTCGTCTTAGGTAGACGAATTCCAATCTGTTTGCTACCAACTGTCAAAGTCTATTCGCGTTCCACAAACCATCCAAGGAAATAAAAACATGAATGATTTTGAGGTTAGTCGCCTCCGAACAATTCATTTGTTGCAGTGTGGATGGTGTGGAACGCGATAGTTTATAACAATCAGGTTTGCAATTCGTGACGATCAATTTATTTTCTAAATTTTTTCTTATTTTAGCAATTAAAGCGCAAATTTTAGTATCTTAACATTAATTTCAATTAGTTTTTTTACGTTTAGTTTTTGTGAAAAATTGATTTAAATCCTATGTGTTATTTTATTCGTTTCTTAATTTGAACGAAACTTAACGAATCGCAGCTGGAGACCATTATGGTTTCTGATGAGGATTTGTGTGTGTTCGCTTGTTCAATTATGTACGCATATGCTAGCTTATGCGTATTATAGTTCGGCCTTAAGTTGTAGCAAACATCTAAATAAAATATGATGTGGGACGTATAGTTTTTTTTTTCTTTATTTCACGAGTAGAAAGTACTTATCCTATGAAATGTCATATATATTCGGTCCTCCGTCTATTCCTTGGCTCTTTTTGAAATTTAAAAGGAGACAAATATCTGACTTCATCTTCGCGCTCATTGAAAATCGAAAAGAGTCATATGCAAAGGAGAGGATATCAACCACAAAAACAGGTGACAAAATTATAATCTAGTACTCTCATATTCCGTTGGGGGAAATGGGATTTTCATTTTTTCATCTCCAATAATCCCGAAAGTGTTTTGAAAGTTCTTAGAAACTTTTGGGAATTCACGGGAAGTTTCCAAATTTATTATTTTGAGCTTTTTATTTTATTAAAAGATTATTTTCATCATCAAATAAGATTGAATTAAAAACATTATTTCCCACAAAAATTACTAAACATGCGTCATAACAAAACGATTAATAAAACAATAAACGATCAATTACATTTTCTGACGTTTCTACTGCCATTCTTCGTATTGCAAATAAATAGTTTTTTTTTGGTTCACAATCACAATGACATACGAACTTTTGGAATTTGCAATTTTTAAAATTTCTTTCCGGTTCCGTAACGTAGGATGAGAAAACAAAAAATGTCTTTGTAAAAAATAAAATTTCCCAAGTAGACTCGGGTCTCGGGTGACTCCTTTCCAAACGTCATGATAAGAACTATGACGGTTCTTCGAGAAATTTAGATGGACTTTTTAGAAAACACTTCATAATCATACGTCAATCAGAATTGATGAATGTTGTTGTTTTGCTTATCCCTATCGAAAACAAATGTTGCAATAAAAAATTAAACAAATGAATTAGGAGTAATTAGTGGAAATTTTAGTTATAATTGAGAAAATAGGAAAACAATTATTATCTATTTTTTTTATAAATTTTTGTGCAGGCTATTTAACTAATGAACCGAGAACCACACGAGTGATTAGATGATATCACATTTAACCTAACTCATAGGTTCAAGTTACAATGATGATGCTGCAGTTTAATAAAGTTATCAGTCTTAATTTTTTGTTTTAAAAAAAAAGCGTAAAAAAAATTATGACGATTTTATTATCTAATAGTATGATTTGCGTATATACAAAAAAAAGTAGTTGTTGAGGAAATTCATTTCGATTGATAATATATGTAATAATGTGGCATGTGTTTAGCTACATACTTATAAATGTTGAAAATAAAACAAAGGGGGTATCCCAACTCACTTATTTTAACTGATGAATCGGTATATTTCTCAGAACTTCGAGACTACTCAACTAAACGATTAAATTAATTTTTACAAGTCATTGAAAATGCTTATTGTAATTCCACTCATAACATGATCCATTCAAAATTTTCAATTGACTGATGCAATAATAAATATTGTCTTGATAACAATTAAATTTTCCCACAAGACAGAAATTGTTATTTACTTAGTTATACAAATATATTTCTTCTTTTTGTTTTTGTATAGATTTTTTTTTAAAATACATATAGAAATAAAAATGTTAGTTTCCCAGGATGTGGCTTATGAACTCGAAAACTACTCTACCTATTTTGTTAAAATTTCCAGAGTATGTTTTAATTAGTGGTGGGATGGTTTGAATTAAAAAAAAATTAAATACGCCCTTTGACACGCCCACTTTTTATATATTTTAGTTCTTTCCTTGATAAACTTGATTATCGTAACAAACATTTTGCAATTAATTAATATTTTTGAACTTGAACTTTAAAATTGCTTGTATTACATTGAAAGAAATTATTGAATTGAATTGAATTGAATTATATTTAAGGCATATTTTTTTATTTTGAGAAGTTTTAACCTGTAATTTTGCAGCTGTTGACAGCTAATCAGAAACGAATCTATTTTTGCATATTGTGATCTATTTATGATCTTTTATTCTTTTTTTTTGTTTTAAATAATATGTATATCATTTTGATAGATTACACTTTTTTTCTAATAAATCAATTGAAAGCTTATTGTGACCTCTAGTCCAAATGCGTTTCGCCCAGGTACGACAGATGAGCTCATCAGTTAGATGCTTACGTACCCTTCTAAGACGCAATATGTTAGTCGATGATTATCAACACAAATAATCTAACTGAAGAGCCCAACTGTCGTACCTGGGCGAAACGCATTTGGACTAGAGGTCACAATAAGCTTTCAATTGATTTATTCAATATAGTCCACGAAAAACAAAAACAAAAACTATAAGAATTTTTTTTATATTTTTTTGTTTTAACTTCTTCTACTTTTTTCTAATGATTTTAGTTTAGAAATGTGTTCTTTTTTTATTGGCAGCTAATTAGAAAGGATTCAGTTTAAAGTGAGAATAATCGAAATTTTTGGCATTATTGTGAATCAAAAGGTGAATATTAAACAGATTATCATGAAAAATAAATGTCGGGCAGCCGGTTTTCAAAATGGACAAAGGCACGAGTTGTCCTCCAAAAATAAGACACGCTATTATTGAGCTTAATAAGACTGGATTGTCATATAAACATATCGCACCCCCGCTTAATTTTTCCAAAAAGGTGGTGTTCGGTACCATTACCCATTTCCGTAAATATAAAAGAAACAGACACTGTTCCGCGCTAAAAGAGACCAAAGAGAACCACAGTTTATGCAGATGAGACGAAGATCAATCGCATTAGTCCCGACGGCAGAAATTACGTCAGAGGTAAGACACCCAAAATGTAAGGAACTTGAACATTTCACCGATAGTCAAATGTGGCGGTGGATGAATCTGCATTATGGTATTAACGTAACTGTTAACAAAGAGAAATACGTTGCTACCGTGGGCTGGAAAAAATATGCCGGTTATTTGGTCTTTCCAACAAGACAAGGACCCGAAGCATACCGCGAAACATATCCAAAAACATTTGTTTGATCCAAATACTATGCGACTACTTGACTGGCCATCGTCAAGTCCGGATTTGAAACCTGTGGAGCATCTATGGGATGAAGTCAAAAATGTATAAAGCAGGCAAAACATTCCAAATTTGGATACTTTATTCGAAAGAATGAAAGTACTAGTAGTCTGGTATGCGACTTCAGTTAAAAGTTGCCAAGATCTAATCGAATCAATTCAAAGGCGATATGCAGAAATTTTGAAGCAGCGAGGATTTCTGACAAAATATTAACCATTTTACATCACAAAACCCAATCGACATTTTTGTTTGTTACATTTTGTTTGATATTTTTCTACGTTTGTAATTAGTTGGCCAGCCAAATTAGAGTCAAGTGTCAAAAGGACGTTCGATGAACTCGAAATATCAATAAAACTTGCCTGCCCAACGGTATTATTAGCAACGAGTAGTTTTATGCTTAAATATGATTAAATAGATTTTTGTTTATAATTTCGTTTGTAATGTTAACCTTATTATTTCTTAGAATCTTAAAAAAAATTAATGAACAAAATTAAATCTGTGCGAATGATCACCACACAAAAATTAAGGTTTCTTCCGGATTTTTATTTTATCACAAACCAAACCAAAAAAAATCTTTAACTCGCATTAAATTATCGGTTCTTATATTCCTCATACCAGCTCGCCAATTAATACGAAATTCAAAGTTGTCAAAATCTTAACTTTTAAACTAAATCTATGGGTCAATCCCACAAATTGCAAAATCCCCTTTGAATCAACATTTAACATCGTAAACAAAAATAAGTGTTTCAGAAGAGATTTCCGAGAATCAAGTCTGAAAATCCAAAGTAAAGAAACCGCAATACTTAACCGTTTGAAATTCCATTAAATCTAAAAGTCAATAATAAAATAAAATTATAATATAAAATGTTTATATAAGGATCTGCAAACAAAAAATACAACGCAATAAATTATTATAATTTTCACATTGTGAAGTGATGTGATCACAAACGATTAAAAGAACAAGAATTTTTGTTTGATTAAAACTATTTATTAGTTGATGCAACCCATTGTGGAACGAGTGTGGATCGTAAGGAATGAGTAGTTTGTCATCAAAAGAATCAAAAAATCATAATATAAAACTAACAATTGCTTGATGAATCTAGTTCTAACCACTTGTGGAACGTATTTGGATTTTATTTCCACTTTAAAAATCCATTCCCTAATTGAAAAGTTATATGGAGCTATGAATTCCTTGTTGAATCTAATTCAAACCTTTTGTGGAACGTATATGGATTTTATTTACACATTCTCTAAATATAAAGTCATATGGAACTATGAATTCTTTGTTGAATCTAGTTCTAATCTCTTTTGGAACGTATGTGGATTCTATTTACACTTATTTAAGATTCCATTATCTAACTAGAAAGAGTCACGTGTGTATGGCTTAGATTTATGAGTTTATTGATTACCAAGATATCAAAACTAAAAAAAATAACTTTTCTTTGATATACACTGACCCAAGTTAAGCTATATATCACAGCTTATGAGATCAATCAAAAATATACATAATTCATTTTCGTTCACATAATAACCGGAAGTTCAGATAATTTCGCATACGAATCAATACATTAGAATAATTAATTTTTAACATTAAGCATTTTTGAAATGAATCAGTGACCGAGTGAGTGAGTCCCATCAGTGATTGAATGAAAATGTCAAATTAGGGTAATCGATTACTCGATGACGTAAGCGGTAATGCCAAACTCACATAATTCAGTCACGAATTACTCGAAAACTGAGGCGGTAATTTGGCCCCAGATTTCATTTTCATAAACAGTGCTCTAGTGAAATAGCCAGTTGCATTTCTCCCTTCAAACAATTCAACCGTAATACCCATACTTCTAGGAAAGCTCATCAGTTTACCCTTGAGCCCAATTTCGGACGTACTGTCAAGTACAGAGATTCTTTTTTTAGCCGCACTTCATGATGAATGTGGAATGCATTTCCCGGCTCAATTTTTCCCTCTCATTGGAAGTGCAGACCTTCAAAACCAATGTGCATCGGTATCTCCTTTTTAATCCTATCCTACTTCCATAACTACTCGCACTGTGTTTGACATTATAAGGGTATTCATAACCCCTTGAGTACTCGTATACTATAATATAAAAAAAAAGAACGTAGCACAAACAATCCACAACTCGCTGAAGTATTTTCGAAAAGAAAAAAAAGATGTAGAACCCACATAATTGTACTGCGAATTTTTGGATCATTTCTACAACTAAACATATTCAATGTTTATTCAGGTCGTAAAAAATCAACACTGCTATCACATAAGCTTTAAAGAGATATTGTTTTTGATATCTGTTTGTTGGTTTGTGAACGGTTTTATGTGTTTAAACAATTGCTTGAATTTTCCCATATTGGGAGTTTCCTGAACGAAAAAAGAATGTAGCGCCATTGCTAAATATTTCTTTGTTTTTTTTTTTTTTCATTTCAAGAAACGATGATTCTAAATAGAAAGATAGGATTTCCCAGAATTCCGATGCATCATAGCACATACGAGTATTTTACTTGATCAATAAAGTGTGTTTAATGATGCGGAAATACTTGTGAATGTGTTCTCAATTATTATCGTTCATTATGAATAAAACAGAGAGTAGAATTTATATATTTGAAAGTTGTGTCTGTGCTCTGTGTGGAACGTATGTGGATTGTAAGCAATGACAAGTCATCAATTTCTAATCATTTTGACATTTGAACATTTGTGGAACCTATTTGGATCATAGCAAATAAATTTCAACGATAAATTGACTATGTTAATTTTATGTGTCTTTAATAAGATACATATCTATGTATGTTAATTTCATTTAATAATTCAAAAAATAGCCACAGTGTCTAAGAATAAGATTTATAAATAAATTCATATTAACATAAAAAAGGCGGTGTGTATGAGTAATTTTTTGTATCTCGTCAAATTTCGCCAACTATATGTATGCATGTATATACACACGAATGTATATGAGCTCAGAAAGATTCGATTTGAACTTTTAATCAAATTCTAATTTATGTCAAAATGGGGAATATTTGAATAAAGCCTAAAGTTTATTTAAAAAAAAAAAAAAAAACCTTAACTATTTGCCTTTTTTAAAATAGAAGTTTTTTCTTTTCTCAACTTTCGAATGATTGGAATTATAAATCTTCTGTAGCTAACTGCGGCTTATTTAGTCATAGTTTATTCTTAAATATTAGCAGCTGCTTACAATAATTTCTTTTCTTTAGATGAAAAGATTAAAAAAAAAAACAGAAGCTGTATTAGTAATGATAACCTTTAAAAATTAAATATGAACTTTATAGAAGTTGGACCTAACTTTACAACTTGATCTCTTATCTACACAATCAGATTGATACTCTTAAATCTGATTGAATAATTAATAATTTATTTTTGTTGATATGATAACCATATAAAATCGATTAACTTATTGGAATTTTTATGTTGTTTTATAAACGTGCCATAGAAAAATGCAAAAAGTCAATAGTTACCGCATCGTTTGTTTAATATTTCTTTTTTTTCTTATTTGAATTTCATTTTTTTTTTTTTAAATCTATATCTGTATTTAAATTCACCTGGTAAACACTTGAAAGCTATTAAATTTAATCGCAACTACTTTAGGAAACTCCCAAGTGGGAAAATTCAAACACTTGTTTAAACAATTTGGAAAAAAAAAAAACAAAAATCGAACATTAAATTATAAAATCGAGAAATTTGTCTTTGCTTTGTTTTTTGTTTAAAATTTCGTTGCAAAATAAATTTTATTTCAATCAAAAATTTTAATACATAATAGACTTATTCAATAATTTGAAATGAAAAAGTTCAATGGATTTGTCATGGAGAGAAATTTAGTTCTTTTCTACGGAACGTAAGTTTATGGATTTAAGTTAAAAACTTTGTTTCATTTCATCGACAGAAACACTAAACTATATGGCTTTTTCAAACAAAGACCTCAGACAAAAATCCACAAAAATCAAATTAAAAACGGCTACATATATGTAGTTTCTTATAACAAAAATTATATAAATTTTGCTCGAAGCTTTTGAAAGTTTTTGGAACCTAATTTTACTATTTTGATCAAATTTTTATTTGAAGCTCTAGTAAAATAAGGTCTCAAAACTATTTTCCTGGGTTTATCCCAGTTAAGCGTTAATGATTAAGAATTTGAATCTTGGTTGGATATAGTTCAAATTGGATTTTTGTCAAAAAAAAAAGAAAAAATGGTTAAAGATGAACTGAATTTAAGAAAAATTGCGTATTGACAAGGTCTTAACTAGTCAACTAATGAGTCCAAGAGAAGTCGGCGGGACGAAACGCCAATTTTTGTTGACTAAAGGCTAAAAAAATCTATTTTGAATCAATATCATCATCATCATCATCGGCTCGACAACCGGGTTCCGGTCCTGGCCTCTTTCAACAAGTCTCTCCAACTATCCCGGTCTCTAGCCGACGCCATCCAGTTGCGCACCCCAAGGCTTCGGGCGTCCTGGTCTACGCCATCTCTCCAGCGCAAGCATGGTCTACCACGCTGTCGTCTACCATAGAATGTACCACAAAGAACTTTCCGAGCAGGTTCCTCTTCGCTCATGCGAGCTAGGTGCCCTGCCCACCGGAGTCTACCGAGCTTAATTTTTGTCACGATATCTGCTTCAAGGTAGATTGCGTACAGTTCATGATTGTACCGTCTCCGGAATCGTCCTTCCTCACATACGGGGCCAACAATTCTCCTTAAGACTTTTCTCTCGAACGCAGCTAAGAGGTCGGAGTGCCTTTTGCTAAGCACCCAAGTCTCGAATGCATATGTGAGTACTGGCAGGACCATGGTCCTGTACAGCAGCAGTTTTGAAGTTATGGTGAGATTTCTGGATTTGAAGAGCTTTGACAGACTATAGTAGGCTCTGTTGGATTTGAGAAGCCGCCCGCGTATTTCTTCTTCTATATTGTTATCGGCTGCTACTATTGACCCAAGGTATTTAAAGGATTGCACCACTTCAAATTCATGCTCCGCAACCTTGATTGTTTGACCAACTGTTCCTCTCGCATTCGACGCCACCATGTACTTTGTTTTACCTTCACTAATGTGCAGCCCCAGATTTTGTGCCGCCTGCTCGATCTGGATGAAGGAATCGTGTACAGCTTGTTCGGTTCGTCCGATGATGTCGATGTCGTCTGCGTAAGCCAGTAACTGGCTGGACCTGTTGACGATAGTCCCTCTTGTTGCCGTGCCAGAGTCACGGATTGCTTTCTCCAACGCCAGGTTGAAGAGGAGGCAGGCCAAACCGTCCCCTTGTCGGAGTCCATTAAAGATGTTGATTGGTCTGGATAGCAATCCGGCTATTTTTACTTGGCTTGTTACGTTGGTCATGGTCAACCTACATAGTCGTGTCAATTTATTTGGGATGCCGAATTCTCTCATGGCTTTGTAAAGTTCTACCCTGGCTATGCTATCATAGGCGGCCTTAAAGTCTATAAACAATCAATCAATATCCCAATTTAATTTAAGTGTTGGGGTCTGGATTCATATTATCTTAGAGAATTTTTTTAATTAAATTTGTTTGACCTCATATAATTATATGGTCCTAAAGCTTTTTTCCGGGGCTTATTCAGTTTCAGTTGTTTCAGTTCTGGTGTCTTCATTCCTGAGGTCTTATTGGGCAGATAATTTTTAAGTAATAATTTTTTACGATCTTTTTTAGGGTCCTAATTCTCTTCTCATTAAGGTGGCGCTACGATCCGTGGTGGTGGACCAGGGCCGATCTTCTCCAGCTAGATCGGTCTCCAATTAGCTGTCCACAGCTTCGTACATCAAGATGGTTGAGGTCCTCTCCCAATTGTGTGCACCACCTGAGTCGCGGTCGAGCAGTAGTGGAAGCTCGAGGTTGGATACGAAGACTTTCCGGACTGGAGCATTTGGGTCCATTCGCTCTACATGACCTATCCATCTCATTCGTTGGACTTTGATGCGTTTGACTTGGTCAGTTTCGCTGTACAGCCTGTATATGTATAGTTCATGGTTATATCTTCTCCTTCACTCCCCGTCTATGCAGACGGGACCAAAAATGACAGCATATACTGGGTCTTGCCCTCATTGACCGCTAAACCTATCTTCTTAGAAAGGAAACATCTATTTTCTTAGCTTTCGTCTCAATGCTCACAAACGCGCCACTGACATCACGCATTGTTTTTTCCAATTATGTCAATATCGTCGGCGTATCCAAGTAATTGGACGGACTTTTGAAAGATTAAGCCTCTAGTGTTGACGCGTGAGTCTTGCACTATTCTTTTAAGAGCGATGTTGAAGAAGTCCCACGACAGAGCATCGCCTTGCCTAAAACCTTTTTTGAAATAAAATGCATGGGTGAGATCTTTTCCCATCTTGATGGAGTTGCGTGCTTCTCTATCGTTATCCTGCACAAATGGAGTTAAGTTTTTCAGGCATCCCAAAACTAGACATTGCTCTATAGAGTTCGTCCCTATATATGCTATCATATGCGGCTTTGAAATCGATGAAAAGGTGGCAGGTGACGATTGGAAGGTCTTGAGTTTCATTTTCCAAGATCTGTCGTAACGTGAATACTTGATCGATGGTGGCCGCACCGAGATGGACCCACGTTGTTGACGAAAGGCTTTTGACGTTCACGTAATACGGCGGAAAAAATCTTGTATGCGATGTTTAAGAGACTTATGTCTGCGTAGTTGGCGCAGCTCAGGGGTTCTCATTTCTTGAGGAGATGACAGAATATCTTTACTTGGTCTAGATGGGGGTATTGTTGAGCGTGTCCTCAGTCAAATGATATTACCTCCATACGAGCGGAATTCTCTTCTTCATCGCCATTATAAAGTTTGGAGAAATGGTCTTTCCATATTCTCAGCATAGACTGCGGCAGTTCTACTACGATGTTCCCTTGATTGTTGGTTGATGCAGGCAGGGTCTTACTTAGTTATTACTAATTTTGTGTCCTTTTTATTTTAATAAATTCTAGATTTCTATGTGTACTGAAGCTGTAGGACTTCTTTCAAAAAAATTAAATAAAATAAGACGACACAAATGTTTTTGGGGTCTTGCCTCAGTTTAAATTTAATGTTTTTGGGGTCTTAAATGATCTTATATCTTAGAGTCGATTTATCATTTAATTTTAAAACTATTGCATGTGTCTTTTAGTTATTTTTTTTATAGAATTCGATTTCTGTTGGTCCTTATATAATAATTTTTATAAGGGTCTTTCTACTTCATGAAATACTTTGGAATTAATTTCCAATTAAATAAGGTATATTTCGATTCACAACAATTTTATTTAAAATTCAAATTGAAAATATCACATTTTCTTAATTTCAAACACTGTCGAATATTTTGTCATAGTTTTTTATTATTATTATTTTTTTATTTTTATTAAATCTACAACCTTATTAAAATTAAAAATTCAATATCACCTGATTCAAACAAGTTATTGATTTTAAGTTTAAGTAATTAATTATATAACTTAATCTCTATAAAGTCCATATTTTAATTTTACAATTCATAAATTTTCCCACCAATAAAAGCCCTGTTTTTTGTATTTTAATAACTTGCAAATAGTTTTCCATTCGAATGAGATTTGCAATCAATTCAATTAGGTGAAAGTGTTAAGTTGTAATTTTTTCCAATTATGGTATCTATTTGCGTTTGTTTTTTTTTTCTTCTACTTTTTATCAGAGACTCTAGCCAACCAATTCAAATGAAGTTTTAATTTATTAATAAAAACGTGTCTCTATATAGGTATTTGTAGTTTTTATTTGTCTAACTTATAAGAAAACAAAAAAACATCTGCAGATTTATCATAATTATAAAATCAAGATATGTACTTTATTGTGTGGATCAAGAATTTATCATTAATTGGGAATTCCCATGATGATGCATTTTATTTGTTTACTTGAAGTCCCTCTTTTGTTTTACTTTGTTTCCCTTGAAGAAACAGAGAGGTTTAAAAAAAATTAATAATTGATTAATTTATGCACTTTCTAAACATCGAACGATTTAAAAATTGTTGATACAAAGGTGTTTCGAATGTGTGTGGAATGTAATTAGTACGTTCCACAATCCTTTTCCTCTTGCATTTATATTTTAATTTTTATTTTAACTCAAACTGAAGACTATGTCTAATTTAGTTAGTAAATACGTTCTATATGTCTTTCTCATCTCCATTACCAGTTCAGTGCTTGTGAAAAGAAAAATTAAGACGCTGAGTTCTCTCAGTGACGGGAAAAGTTCTTCGATTATAGACAAAGTACCACAAAAGGGTTCTGACGATCGGCTTGGCACTCGAGAAGTAGATATATGTAACTGCAGCGTAGATAAATGAATTTTCTTAAATTTTTTTTTGTTTCGCTCGATGCTCACCTCTTAAAAAATTAAAATCAATACGTTCCACAATCATTTTCATGACAATATTCTAGACTCAAGCGAAATAGTTGAAGGAAAATGGACAAGTTTGATATAAGCTAAAATTATTTTGTTTTCTAATTAGAATTTATAAAATGTAAGGCTAGGAAAGCACTTGCGATTTTAATCGCGCGATTTTTTAGTCGCCAAAATACTCGTAGAAGACATGAGCTTTAATGAGAATGAACGCACTTGATACCAAAATTTTAAGGTAAATTTGTTTAATTTTTTTTTGGCGATGCGATTGTCGTAAGTTAAAATGAACTCAAATGGATATGCTTCCACTTGCGATTTAAATTACTACAACTTAAAAATCATAGTCGCAATAAGAAATTGGCATACACGCACTTGTGATTTTCAATTGCACGATTTTTTTGTTTCATTTTTATGGCGATGCGATTGTCGTAAGTTAAAATGAAACACATGCACTACAATGGATATGCTCACACTTGCGATTTAAATTACGACGACTTTAAAATCGTAGTCGCAATAAGAAATTGGCATGCACGCACTTGCAATTTTCAATCGCACGATTTTTTAGTTTTATTTTTATGGCGATGCGATTGTCGTAAGTTAAAATGAAACAAATGCACTAAAATGGATATGCTCACACTTGCGATTTAAATAACGACGACTTCAAAATCGTAGTCGCAATAAGAAATTGGCATGCACGCACTTGCAATTTTCAATCGCACGATTTTTTAGTTTTATTTTTATGGCGATGCGATTGTCGTAAGTTAAAATGAAACAAATGCACTCAAATGGATATGCTCACACTTGCGATTTAAATTACGACGACTTTAAAATCGTAGTCGCAATAAGAAATTGGCATACACACACTTATGATTTTCAATCGCACAATTTTTTAGTTTTATTTTTATGGCGATGCGATTGTCGTAAGTTAAAATGAAACACATGCACTAAAATGGATATGCTCACACTTGCGATTTAAATAACGACGACTTCAAAATCGTAGTCGCAATAAGAAATTGGCATGCACGCACTTGCAATTTTCAATCGCACGATTTTTTAGTTTTATTTTTATGGCGATGCGATTGTCGTAAGTTAAAATGAAACAAATGCACTCAAATGGATATGATCACACTTGCGACTTAATTTATAACGACTTCAAAATCGTACGATTTTTTAATAAATAAGACACATAGCGCACATTTTTTGATCGCCTCGACAAAAAATCGCAAGTGCGTTCCCAGCCTAAAGCTACAGTTTTTGCTTCCTATTTTATTAAAAATGAACAAATATCTTATAAGAGCTTCAACGTAAAACCAAGTAGATAAAGCAAAGCCTATGGATACAGAAGAATCCATGTGTGATTATGTAAATCGTGGCTCAAGATCTTATTTCTTATTCTATTGCCATGTTAGTATCTTCTTTACTTTTGTTGTTGCGAATCTCATCTTCAATTTGCCAAGCGACAAAGCAATGAATTTACTTTGCATTTCAAGCCAGCCAACAAGTTTTTAAGTTTTGTATTATTTTTTTTTGTTACCACTTTCTTAAATTGTTGGTTTTTCCATAAAAGCTTAGAGACAACGAAACGGGAACAGAAATACAAAAAAAAAATGTGAAAACAAAAAGCTGACAAGCTGCGAAATAAAAAGTGGAACACTGTTTGTTCAATCGCATCCAATGCAAGAGGTTTTTTTTTTTTACTTTGGGAAAGCATAGGTTTGTCATTTGTGCTTAGTTTAGCAAAAACCGCAATTGGAAATCCACAGAGCCATTTTTTAAACCAAACATAAACATAAATCACGCACGTATTTCAAAAGAAAACAAGTAGCACGAGACGCAAGCTGTGCCACTGGGGTTTTTCGCCACCGACAACGATCACAAAATTGGAAAATAAAACAGAGACAAGAAAAAAAAGAAGAAAAAAAAAAACGAACAAAAAACCTTGAGGGACTACCTACCAAGCTCTGGATTATGTCATTGTGAGCTTAACTGGTTTTCCATATTGTGGTTGTTGCCGACACAGCGACGACAATAACGATTAGCAGAACATGCTATTCCTCATCGACTTTAACTCTCTTAACCACTTCATTGAATAATCTAACAAGATCTTCTTTTTATTCAAAAACTACAAGTTTGGAGAAATTTGGCTATACTCATCGAATTACGTCAAAAGTCTTCGAAGTGGAGGGAGATTCTGTAGAGAAGACAAAAAAACCAGGGGTCATGAATCCAAAGTGTTATTGCTCTTTGGCTTTTGGAATGTGTTTCCTTTTTTCCGTACGTGGGGACTTTTTTTTTACTTTTTTGTTACTTGGGAACGAATGTGATCCATATGCTTCAGACATGAGGAGGTAGGAAAATCCCAAAAACGAAATTCCAAAAACGTGACCAACCACAAAAAAAAAAAGAAGAGAAATTAACTGCACAGACACAGAGAGTCATCGCAGACAAAATAAACAAAAATGATGAACCGCACGAATTCGCATCTGAGTCCATTGTGGTGTAAGGCTGGAGCTGAAGTTACACATTTGAAATGAGGAATTTCCCAAAGTTGTTTGTTACTTACTGGGGCTTCATCGGAGGTGGTACAAGTGCAATTCAAGAAATCAATTAAAATATTTCCAATAATTGACTTGTGGTGTGAGGGAATATCAATTTCCAAAGTCCAAAGTCTAATTCATCATAAAATAAAACTAAAAAAAAAAAAGAGTTGTACCGAGCAAGGTACTTGTATTTGAACTTTGTTAGAGGTCGTTTGGGTATTTAAGATTTGTATTGTTATTTCAACAAAAAATGCCATTAAAAGGGATTAAGTTTTATTCGGGTTATTTATATTTTATTTGATTTTTTTTTTAAACAGGAGCAGGATTGGAAATATTTGAAGGTATTTACAATGAGCTTTTTCATACATGTCAAAAAGTGTTTGCACTATTTCGTATGCAAAAAGAGCAGCCTGGCGGAAATTGTACAGATATAGTTTACTAATGACGCTGCCAGGCTCAGAAAAGCCATTTCAAAGGCCCACACTCCTGGTTTTTTTAAAAGACCGGATGGAACCTCGAACTGACTCCTGCTCAGAAATCTTAGATTCACTCATTTCCCAGAATGTACTTTTGATGCATCTCTTATGGAAAGGGGCCCTAACATAAGCGAGGCTTTTAGCTTTTAGTATTGGCAGTCAAATAGAAAATAGCCGAAAAGTGGCTTGGGTGGTGGGTCATAGACTCCTTAGCGTACAAGTCTAATTCCAAATATGCTCCAAAGCTCTAAAGACGTTATTGTACCGTTTATGTGGTGGAAATATTCAAGGGATGTTTAAATATCTCTTATATTCCATCTTGTTGGAGAGAAGTTAATGTAATTTTCATTCCGAAAACTGGTAAGACTACTCACACTGAACCGAAGGATTTTAGACCAAGGCTGAAACTAAATGATAGTGTTATCGTGGAGGCCCAACATGGATACATGAAGGGCAAATCAATCCACTTTAAAGAATTTACCATAGGAGCATTCCTTGACATATAGAAAGGGCCTTCAACAACGTTGAAAATGGAGCGATACGACAAGCCCTAGACTCTGTCAACATCGACCCGATGCTGTCAGACTGGACTAACTTCATGCTTCAAACTTGAATAATGCCGTCAGGAAGTTTTTTTTCGCACTCCGTGCGAGCTCTTACTCTTACTCTTAATAACCTCAGAGAACATAAAAGAAAAAAGCTATAATAGCCTTCTACACCTGTAGTAGAATTTTTGGTAAAAGATAGGGACCCAGCCCCAAAACCATTCCTTGGTTGTACACAGCCATTAAAAGGCCAATTCTGACACTCGCCTGTTTGGTTTGGTGGCCAGCCTTGGATAAGGGAATCAATCTTAAGACCATGACAAAAGTTCAGAGACTGACATGTATCGGCACAATTAGTGCCATGAGAACCACGCTAACCGAAACCCTAGAAACTTTACTCTCACTTGCCCCACTCGATCATTTCACGAAGAAGTTAGCGGCCAAAAGTGCTTTACGAATTAAAGATTGTAAAAATTGGAAAAGGGGCCACTGTGTTCACAGAGGCCCTTGTAAACTTCAATGACATAGGCATTCAAACAGACTATATTTTAAACCAGTCACACAAATATTCCAACAAGGGAGATATGGATGGAAAACCAACGGTTCCCACCCATACATAGATCATTAAAGCTCCCAAGCAATGTTTTTCAAGTGGAATTGCTTGCAGTTTGCCAGGACGCAAAGCAATCGTCTATATGATTGGAAGGCTCTAGCCATAGGAAAGGAACTGCAAACAACATTTACTTTTGGTTACCTTTCATTCACTTCAAAAGCCCTATATAAAATCTTTCATGATAACGTGTGAACAGAAGGCTAATTATTATTAGACCTGTCCCAAGACTTTGATGACTTGATGTGTCAAGGGTTAAAGTAGGACAACAAATATGTATAATTACTGTTCGTTCGGCCGTTGTGTTCTTGTGAAAGTCAAGTCTTGACATAGCTAGTGTCTTAAATATGAATTATCGATAAAGCTGAATTGCCAAAAAGCTAAATACGACTCTCTTCGAACTCCATAATCAGGTCCCCGGATCGTCCAAGGGTCATTTTTGCCATTGATCAAATTGAAAATCTCCCTTAAATAAATATTTTGTGAAAAAGATAAGAAACATTTAGTAATTCACAAGCTCTAAGAACATTTTAATCCCTTTTTTTTTCGTTTTATACTACAATTTCACCAAAAGACAATCCTGGATTTAAGTGGATTTACCATTACTATTCTTCAAATCTCGAAGATTTCCCTATAAATTTATTTCGTAGATCTAGTAGATTAGAAATTAATCTTGTTTAATCTTCATTGGATCAATTGTTCTATAGTTTTCATTTGGCACAAATGAAACATCCTTTCTCTCGCTTCCACTTTATAAGAAAAATTGAAACACCATTAGCATTTCGATTGATGCTGTCAAAGCTAATCTTCTTTTTAATCTTTTAGTGCGGTGAAAACACCAGATAAATCTCTTGCCTTAAATCTCGGATTATCTTTTGGTAAAAACGTAGTATAATGGATTAGAAATTAATCTTCTTAAATCTTCATTGGATCAATTGTTCTATAATTCGAACTGACTTATATCCATATCGTGCTTATCTCGATGATTTTTCACCATTTGACAGAGATAAAACTTTCTTTCTGTCGCTTTGATAGGTGTTGTCAAAGCTAATTGTCTTTTTAAGTGGTGGAAACACCACATAAAGCTCTTGTCTTAAATCTCGGATTACTTTTTGGTGAAAATGTTGTATTACTTACAAGTAAAATACGAATCCCCTTTTATTAAAAACGGTCCATCTGAACACGTCTAAACAATGACAGTTCGTAAATCTGGGGAAGTCATAGTGACAACCTACTATTTATTTTGTTGTTTGTTTATTTGTGATAACCTTTTTTATTATTTTCTCATGGACTGGACCATTCCATCTAAAGCTCCTGTAAGATTAATTGTTGTACAATGGTGTATCCTTTGTGTTATATTAGGAAAATAATTAACCAACATCAGCCTGATGGATATTTCTCCCCAAAAAGTGTAATATTACCTGTAATTCGTTCTTGGATGTTTAAATTTAAAACCAAGAACCAAATTGTTATCTTGTTAAATCTATACTATTCTCCATCGTCCAGCCCTTCAAGAGGATACGCTCGGGAATTAATTCGCACTCTTCTGCATAAAGCTGAGTCTTCAAACATATCGAAATCTTCGTCTTTCAAAAACATTTATATTATTTTATTTATTTTGAAAACTCATGAATCACAAAAAAGCAATTTAACTCTATCAAATAAAACTACCAAGAAATTTTTTTCCAGGAAAATGACAGATGTCATATGGATTTAGCAAATTACTAAAATTTAAGTTAGCCACTTTGTGATTTTAAAATTAGCAAAATCTTCTTTTTAACTTAGTAATTTACTAAAATGGCTTAAGATTTAACTAAACCGTTTACAATTTTGCGCAAATTTCTCTAAATAATTCCCCACTTTCCTTTTAAAATAATATATAATACCAATATTGCTTCCTGTTTATATTCTATTCACATGATGCTCATGCATATTGTTCACAAGAGAAATATTGAATCCAACTGAAAGTTGTTCTATGCAATTCACAAAGAAGGAAATCATAAAAGAAACTTACAAAGTATTCGACTTTGAACATTCCACCTCCTGCATCAGCGGCGACTTCCACATCGAACCGGAAGTGACCTTAAATAGCATTCATGCATCATGACAAATCACGACATCTAATTCGAGTTGTTATTCACTTCATGAAAGTACAAACAAATTGGACAAGAATTTTTTAAAATACATTAAAGATCTCAGAACGGACAAGACGTGCGGTGCCAATGGTGTTTTGCTTGCAAATTAACACGTGAAGAAACGCTTTTATGATGTCCGCTATCATATACATACATAATGCATGTATCTTTATTTATTTTATCCAATTGTGACCATAAATAATCTTGTAATCGATATTTTTATTTATGCCATAATCCAATTTTTATGGGTGTATTGGTCTATTGCTATGTGTATCGGCCCTTCCAATAAAACTTTTTTTTTGCAATGCAACGCAATTAATTTTTTTTTTTTAGACTCCAGACCCAAGTAAATATTAACTTTTTTATTGTTCATAGTTGTTGTCATCGTCGTCGTTTGATGTTTGCTTTCTGGTTATTGTTTCTCCTTTCTCAATACCACATTTACAGTTTATTCCAACAACAACGTTAACTTAAAAGTCACAGACTTGTATATGTATGTATAAAAAAAATCGTACAACCAGTCCCACGTTTTTTTTTTTCTTTTAGCTTTTTTTTTATTGGATTGTGGGAATTTCTTGGGTTTTTCTGAAATTTATAAACATACATACAAATGCCAACGCTCGTTCCGATCATTGCTGTTAATTAACTTGGATTAAGATACCTTTCATTGGGAGATGTCAGATATGCCAAAAGCTTGTTATACTCTCCATTACCGCATGGGTTGTGTATAACTTTTTTATTTTTTTATTTGTAGCTTACTGATCTCAAAAACCTGTTGTAGTGAGAGTTTGTGGATTGAAACTGGTTAAGCAGAGCTTTTCTGAATGAAAATGTACAAATCACAACTAAGACAGAGAAAGAGAGAGAGACCGTATATACATAAAAAGTTAAAATTGTTTACTATATTATGACATGCCATTCAATTGATTGTATTTTATTAATATCAGTAATGATTTTATCCAAAAGACCGCGAGAAAAAGCGGTGGAAGGTAGTTAATAAAATACCTTTAGTATTTCCCAAATACTTTGAACTCCTCTTATCGGTGATCAAAAGTACATAAAACCTCGATATTAAGTGTCGATATACAGTTATCTTTAATTGGCTGATAAATTTCAGATGTCTTACCAAAGGGAAATACCCCTAATTAAACCTTTTATCTCTATTTAACATTAATCATCTTTTGTTCATTTCATAAAGATTAGCTATCGAACGATTTACATTAATAAAATAAGAGAGGAACAGATCTTTACATTGCTTTAGATAAAGTAAGATTATTGCCAGGCATTTGATAGAATTCGGCAATAGGCTTTCTTATCGAAAAAGCGTGCGTTTAGTATCAACGAAATCCTTATTCTGTGGATTCGAAATTACCTTCTAGATCGTTCAATACATATTGTATAGGAGGTTTCAAGTCTGATCTTTACAAAATAAATGCTGGTGTTCCCCAGGGCTCCGTTTTGTCTCCGCCTCTCTTACACATTTTTATAAAAGATCTCTTGCCTGAAACTTCTAATCCACTTCATTGTTTTGCCGACAATCCTACCCTCAACTTCCCATATTCGTTCTCAAATTCACGTCCATCTCCTTCGGAAGTGGAATTGCAACGATATCGTATGATAAGCTAAATAAACTCCAATCTTTACAGCATTGTTAAATGGGATATACAAAATCGTGTGGGTTTAATGCTTCAAAAACTCAATGCTGTCTATTGTCGTTGAAGCAAAATGTACCCCTTATGCCATTGTCCTTGAATGGTACTTGCATCGAAGAAGCCGAAAGGCTCTCAGTACTAGCTAGATTTGTCAACGCCGATCTTCGTTGAAATGACCACATTCTCGAGACCGCCAAAAATACTGCTAAATTATGCTTAGGATTTCTATATTGATGTAAGACATTTTTCACCCCTTCCGATCTGGCCAGAATTTATAAGCCGTTTATACATCCAAAACTCGAGTATAACTCACATCTTTGGACAGATGCAGCACAAACTTCTTTCCATTTATTGGATAAAACTCAGAACAGAGCGTTAAAACCGATAGGAAACAGAGCTTATTTCCATCTCTTGAACACTGTCGGAATGTTTCATGTATTTCCTTGTTTCACCGCTTCTCTCACAAGCAAATGCTCACTCGAAGTAGCCAGTTGCATTTCATCCCTCAATCAGGTCTCTCGTGATACCTGTTTCGCTAGGAATACTCATCAATTCACCCTCAAGCCTAATTTTGGTCGAACCGTCAAATATAAAGATTCATTTTTTAGGCACACAACACGATTAAGGAATAAATTACCCGACATGGTCTTCCCTTGCTATTTCAATTTGCCAATATTCAAGACCAATGTTCATTGACAACCCCTTTCTCTCTCCTCTAATTTTCCCATTATTAGGTTCTCTCAATATGCACTTGTCTTTAAATAAATTTGGCCACAAAAAAAAATCTCATAACTAATTTATTTTTATTTTAATTTTATTTTTAGGTGAAAGATGCGTTCACTTAGCGGCACAGGGTGGTCACATAGATATCTTGAGACATTTAGTTTGGTTCGGAGCTGATATCAATGCAAGAGTAAGTCTTAAAAATACACATATCCATTTGCTTATATTAATAATTTTTGTTTTTAATTATTTTTGCAGGAAGGCAAATCAGGACGTACTTCATTACATATCGCCATTGAATGTTGCAATGAGATATTAGCCAATTTCCTTCTAGAGGAATGTTCCACATTGAATATTGAAACTGAAACATATGCCGGCTTAACAGCTTACCAAGTGGCATGTATTCTTGACAATCCAACCATGCAAAATCATTTAGAAAAACGTGGTGCCGAGACTCTCACACCCCCGGATAGTGATTATGATAGTAGCGACATTGAAACAGATCTAGACGATTCGCAGGTGAGCTTATCTGTAAATTAGAATCTCAAAAAAAAAATAATTTAAACAAGAAACACTATTTAAAGAGAGCAACATCTAATAATTAAATCTGAGATAAAACAAAAAAAAAGAAGAAAAAATCAAATTCAATTATCTTTCAAAGAAATTACCAACAACCGAACAAAAGAAACAAATTAGAAAAAAAGTAGTGTTTACTTTGAATTCTCTAAAACCCCTTCTGCACTTTTTTGTGTGCGTATCGTCTAGAAACTAAAATAAATAAAAACAAATCAGCAACAAAATGATACAAGTGAAATATGTTAATTCTATGTTTTAGTAGAATTGTTTGTTTTGTTTTAAGTAAAAATTAAAAAAAAAAATAGTTAAACACATTAATTGTTTATGTCATTGTATTATATTTGTCACACCATGTCAAGCCAACCAAAATTGTCGTCTACTGAATTATTTAAAATCAATGTCGTCTACAATAACTTTCTTTTAAATAAGAATATATGTATATGTTTAAATTATAGAAAACAAAAAAAAAAACTTAATAACATTAAAAATATTAATTATTTTCTGTATTAAATGTTGTAGTTTGTATCCTGTGTGTGTGTAAGATGTATAAGAAAATCTCGTAACAAAAAAAAAAAATAAATAGAAAATAGCTGTATTTAAGTTAAAAATGAGATAAAAAATTAAATTAAATGTATGTGTACCTCTATAGTTAAAATTTTTATTTTTAGAAGAAAATAAACAAAAAAATCTTATATGTTATAAAATGAAAATATTAATTGTTATTTAATCTGACTGACAAATTTACAATTATATCAATAAAAACTCCAAAAATATTTAAAACAAAAATATCAGGTGTTGGGTTTTTTTTTGTTTAATTTTAAACGAACTAACAAAAATCGGATTTAAGTTGTATTGCGAAATTCAGCCGATGATTTTGGTTGGATTGCGTATGATGCTGAATGATGTAAAGTAGGTATGTTTCTTTTGTTCTTGTTTTTGCTTCGAGAATAAACTTTATTGAATTAAGTACAATAAAGCCTCAATATAGAGAATGTTTGTATTTTTTCTGTGAGACAATTCTTCTAACACTACAAATCTTAATTGTACTAGAGTATTAGTCGAATGATCTGTGTGTCTAACAGGTCACGTTTCGAAATATGAAACTAAAAAGTTTTTAAGGGCTGGTAGATGTTGAAATAGATTGAAACAAACTGTTTGTGAGATATTAAAAATTAATAAATTAGGGGCCATGACGGCTCATAGAGAGCCTAAACCTAGTGACTTATAACTCAACCATTACTGTGTACGTGCGTGTTACCAGGAATGGAGGGGACCTACAATCATTTTCTGCCGATTCCGAAAGGCTAATGAGCAGTACTTCTCATGACAAGAGATACTCTTGGAGGATTTGTCAATTCCCCGCAAGAGGTAGTACACCCCTAAAAGCCATGAACCTCTGCATGACAGCTCAACGCACTAACCATTATGCTAAGGGATGAGAGATTATTAATTTTAAGGACCATGTATGCCATTAAGTATTGAATATGACAACGTTCAGTTGCTCGCCTCGGCTTATTACGGTGTCACGGATCCGAGTGCCCCAATTTTCAATGACTCATCCGCATTTGAAATTTGATGAACGTTATCTATTATATTGCCTTTCAGGGCAGTGGTGGTTTAGGAAACCCCTGTGACTTAAGAAAACCCCACAAGAAAAGTGTAGCGTGTTCAAATCGCATTACCTTGGTTGCCAATTCACGTCACCTCTGTGAGAGATAACCTTACCCTCAAATCGATCACGCAGAATGTTAATCGTATCGTCCATTGTGTTCCACGTAGCATCGTCCTGCTGGAAGCACATGTCGTCTAGGTCCATATGGTTCAATTTGGTCCATACGAAATTGTTTATCATCGTTCTGAAGCGCTTGCCATTGACAGTGACCGCCTCACTAACGTCGTTTTTGAAAAACTACGGACCAATGATGCCGCCGCCGATCTAAAATCAACACCAAAAGGTAACTTTGTCACCTGGTGAGTCTCGTGTGGTTTGGTATCGTCTCTTATACGACAATTTTGCTTATTAACTCAGCCATTCATCCAAAATTGGGGTCCTCTTCCAAACGCTCCGAAGGCCAGTTAGCGAACAAACGGCGTTTTCTATGGTCATTAACTTTGAGTCCCTGGGTCATTTGGATCTTTTACGGATGTAGGCCTAAGTCCCGACGCAAAATTCGCCAAATTGAAGTCTTTGAAAGTCTGAGTTCTTGTGCATAGAGAGGAATAAACTTCCTTGTGTTTTGCTGTACACTTCTTTAAAGCGTGGCGATTTTATCGGCCGATCTTGCGTTTTTTTTTATAATAAGCGTACACTCAAGGGGTTATTACTACCCTTAAAATGATTTACACAGTACGAGCATTAGGAAAACAAGGAAGGGTTTAAAAAGGAGATACCAATGTATTTTTCCTAATTAAAAATTATGTAATGATTCCTCTGAGTATGAAAAGTTTATAGTAATCCATTGTATTAACAATCGTTCGAACTTTGAATATATAGGTAATTTTATGAATAATCAAAAATTGATTTCGTTTAAAATTAACAAAAGTCTTTGTGTAACAGTATTTTGTTTTTATGGATTTTACCAATGAATGATAGCAGAATGCCAAACTTATCAGTAACTTCAAGATTTTCCTGTCTGATGTTGGGGTTTTTGATGTATCTACAAAATTCACAAGAAAATAATCTGTGAATCATTTTTGGAAACTTTGGGCCTGGTTAAAACTGAAACAAGTTCAAACAAATTGTGGGTTAGTTAATAGTTTGCACATATGTATTTGTGTATGTATGTTTTTGTTTTTTTTTGACTCATAAAGTTGTGGTTTTCATAATTGGATTTCCAGAAATATTTTTGACTTCCTGTATAGCATTTTTTTAATTTAGAATTTTTATTTTTTATTTGTTTTATATACAAAACTAAAACTTAAATCGAACTTATTATTTCAATTGTTATATAACTTTTTGACTCCATATTGCACTGCTCTTTTGTACAATGTCATATTAATTTCCGGTAGAACGGTGCGTCACGTTTAAAGATGATACCTTTATAATTTTCGTCTATGAAGGCTTGGATATGTAGATAAATAAATCGAAGAAGCTCACGAACTTTTAAGTTGGAATACATACCAGGTTCCCAATGATTTTGCCGAAAGAATGTTGATTATGTTGATTTATTGGTATTAAATTCGTGGTTGGAATGTGCTTCCATATCTTCCTTTGGAATAATCATGCTTATTTTGACATTCTCATGAATAGTCTATTCGTTAGAATGATTCTATTCCTTCGAATGAACTTTCTTAATTTTGAGATTCGAACGAATAACATTCATTTGCGAAAGATAGCATAAAATGAACTTCAAATAAGATTCATTTTCATTGTCAGCTGTTTGACATTTACTATATTTCTATTTGAATTAGTATGACCGTTTTACATTTTTTTTGTTTCTAAACATTTTATAGATGTTGGATAAAGAATCAAGAAACAAAATAAATAATATACTTTTTCATTATAAAGTAAAGTTTAACCATAAGAACTACATATTCATTACATTTTTTGTGTCAACTCAGCTGTTTTGAAACTATTCTTTAAAAAAATAAGTTGTTCATGACGCGTTCTAAATTTTTATTTTTTTTGTATACACTTGGTCACACTAAAACATCAAAAACAAAAGAGAAGTGTTTGTGAAATGTCTAAACCAAAAAGTGAAATCTTTGTTTATTTGCAATTGTTTTGTTTAATTGTTTAATAATTTAATTTTTTTTGATAAAAACAAAATAATAAATAAAAATATGGCATTTGTGTTGTTTATAAATGAAGATGGTGTTTATTTAATTTCTCCGCGGTTTCCTTCCAAAATCTTTCCGTATCAACGCGGGTGGTAAAAAAAATCCTTTGCTACCTCCGTGTTTTTTCCATTATTTTGATTAACTTTTCCTTTTTTTCGCGGTTTGTCCAGTTGAAATGCGACCTTTAAACATAAAACAATAAAAAAAATAATAAAAGTAATTTATATTCCATGAAATAATTAAAAACTTACATGTTTTGTTGCTTACTCGACAGAAAAATTCAAACGACACAAAAATGACATTTAATTCTATTCTTTCGAATGTCAAAATTGAATTAGCTTTCGCAAATGAATGAACTTTCTATGGATTGGGTGAACTTTCGATTTGTTCGATTAACATTCTAATCGCCGAGTCTCAAAATTAAGTTTCAACGAATTCGACTCACTTTCGAACGAAAGAGAATGTCAAAATAAGCACCAATAACTTCATTGCTGTGGGTGATACCGTAGATGGACAAGCCTAAGGTCAAGATTTAGTTGTTTATAGACGATCACCAGCAACCAAGTGCCGAGAAAAGTTAACACACTTCAACTTCAAGTCAGCAATATTTGGTCCGTTGTGATACTACAGGATTTCGAAAATCACTTACTCGTTAAACCATTTTGAGCTAACAATCAGCTTTATTCCGTAAGTCGTTGAACGCCAAAATAAAAACGTCAGTGTGAATTTGGTATTACGTAAGGCGTTCGACGCCAAATAAACGTCAATTTGTCGATTCTCTCTTGTGGAACGTGTTCTCTATATTGTTTTTGGTATTCCGTAAGTCGTTTTCATACAAAAAACGTCTGTAAAAACGCAGAAATGTGTCGTCTAGAAAATAACAAATCTATAAGGAGTTACAAGAAAAGGTTCGAGTGGGTACCCATCATCTCCTGCAAAAATATATTTTTTTTTTAACTGTTATCAGTGACAATCACATACCCAAAAGTCAAGTATTTCTTTCTTCTCCATCATATGCATATGTATATATTCAAATATTTGTATCAAGCGATCTATCTATGTATGTATCTATCCGATTAAAATGGAAAATAAAAGAATTCGTAGAAATTACAACTTGGCAAAGATAAAACGCGAGCAGGTATTTCCTTAAGAATGTTGCTTAGGCTAGTCCCAAATTGAAGTCGTTCCCAACCCCTTTTGGTAGCTCGCTTTTGCAAAAAAACTAAGGGTATCAGCAAGTTTGAATCTGTTAACAAATGCGATAAAATAAAAAATCAAAACCAGTGGTAGAATTACCTAATGCATATATGTATATTTTTTTATTTAATAACATACTTTGTGCCAGCCAAATCAAAAGGATTTGCTTTAGATGGACTGTATATCGTCTGCAGTATCAAATCTTTCTTTTCTTCTTCTTCTTCGTCGTCACTGCTGCTCCATGAAAAATAACTTTCTACACTGTACATTTTTCTTATGTTTGAAACAAATTCACACAAATATAATTTTCAAAACCAAATTATTCAATTTGCAAAAAATTTGATATGTCAGATGTTTGGAATGTATTGTGGAATGTAAGAGCGAGAGAAACGCTGGCGTTTTAGTTACGGAATACCAAAAAAAAAACGACACGACTCCTAAAACGACAGTTGGTGTTGGCGTTTTAGAAAAACGCCTATCGTAATAAGGGTGAATAAAGCGTTTGAGAAAGTGAATGTCGGAATTATTTAGATCACTAGGTCGGCTTTACAATTTCCTGGAATGTCTCTATGCCCCGGCACCCATATAAGGTGAATGTTAAACTGTTTTGACATCTCCACCAGAGATGATCGACAATTTAGGGCTGTTAGTAAGTTAATGGAGACAGATTCCAATGATTTTATGGCAGCTTGGCTTCTTTGAGCCAAGAGAGGACTTCTTTTATTGCTAGAAGCTCTGCCTGGAACACGCTACAGTGATTGGGAAGACGGAAAGATAGACACATATTTAATTTTTCGGAGTATACGCCTTCATCTGTGTAGAAATGAATCGCTTCGTCTACCAACAGTGACTCATTTTCTCAGGTAGACCTAGGGATGGACACTTGAAAATTTTTATTCAATTTTGGATGAGGGATGGTCTAATCGACGTTACTAGGTAGGGAATTGTGTCAGTAGGTATATTCATAAACCAATACCTTCAATTCCAACGCTGAACTACCTCAAAGCTCAGAGTCAGTTTTGTATTTTGCTCAATATATTCGTATATTTAAATGCACAGCTTCTTGTAAAACAGCTCCTTATTAAGCTATCTAAATAATATCAAACTTTTCATTTAATTATTTCTTTTTGTATTTTTCAGATGTACAGTCGATTTGGAGATCCTCGTTATTTTGCCAACTACAATGGAGGAAATCCAATTAATGTCGCCTAAATATTATGTTTTCGATTCTCGAAATAAACTTCTTTCCGAAAATAGTGTATTTATACAACACTCTCTCTCAAAAAAAAAAAAAATAACAAAAAAAAAGAAAAGAATTTAAAAATTACAAAATTTTTTAATTCAACGAATATAATTTTAGAATCCAATTTTTCGATAAATATTATTTTAAAAAACCTATCTTATAAGTAGTGGGAGCACATCAGTATTTAAACTAACAACAATCCAGACATTTTCTTCAAAAGAAGATATTTTTTTTACATAAGTGAAAAGAAAAACTTAATATCCGATTTCCAACATAAATACTAAAAACAAAAAATAAGTGCCTTAACATTATACTTTTTTTTTCTTATTCAATTTAAACATTTAAAATTTTTTCGATACAAAAATAATAATAATCTGCCTACATAGAAATGGCGTGAAAATGATGTGTTCAAAAAATTAAAACAAATTTATAAAAAAAACATTTATAAATCATGTATTTGTAGGTTATTAGATTTATGAATAAAACAAAAAAAATATGTCAAATTAATTGCCAATACATACGAGTAATATCGATGTTATATTTAACAATTTCTTGTTTAAAATAAATGCAATTAAAAGAGAACACCAAAAGTTAATTAATTTATTAATATTTTTGTTCATGAACTTATTTTCTTTTTACAAAATCTCTTAATCATTTATACACATCGGACACAGGTACAATTTTATCAATTTTTTTTTTATTTAAAAAGCAAATTAATTATTTGAAAAGGGGAATTTATTCAAAATAGAAATTCAACAATAAAAATAGTGAAAATATTTATTTGTTTCTTCTATATTTTTTTTTTTAAAGAGCAACATAAGCCTTGCAACCTAAAGTTTGATATTTGATTAAATACAGGGTATCTCAGTTTCGAAAAAATGAACTTAGGGAGTTTCCATTGAAAGAGGACGATTTGATCTGCCAGTAAGTAAGAAGAAACAAAGAAGAAGAAGAAAAGCGGGATAGTTCATAGCGAAAGTAAGTATTTTGATATATACGACTGATTACGTAAAGGACGGGCCATCTAGAGGTTTCTTTTAAAATCGTAGGTTATTTTGACACTGAACTGGCTAAAATCACGTTAAATACAGTTTTTGTAACTATAGTTGTTTTTGTGATAATTTGATTTGCTATAAATGGTATTTGGGTACTACTACAGGGTACGTTTTATGTTCCAGATCGATTTACTTTGAACTGTACTGCCTCTTGCGAGGAATTGACAAATCCTCTAAAAGCATCTCTTGTCATTTAAAGTGCTGCCGTTAGTAATTGGCACAAAATTGTAGTTCCCCTTCATTTCTGGTAACAGGTACACAGGAATGGCTGAGAGTTGTAACTTGTAAGTCACTAGGTTTAGACTTTCTACGAGTGGCCTCCTATTTATATTTTAATTTATTTTGTAAAGACGAACGCTATTTTTGCATTTCGACTTGGCTTTTTGTTAATAAATAGAACAGCCGCTTGTGGGGCACTGAAAACTCTCGGTTGATACACCAAAGATAAGAAAACTCTCGTGGAGAAGTTGAATTTGCGCTTATGACGTCATTGGACCATATTTCTTTGAGCATGCTACAGGCAAACTTTCTTGTGTCCGAATTGATTCATATAGACCTACAAAACATGAGGTTACAACAGGATAGTGCCACATCACACACAGCTCGCACAGCTCGTTCTAAATTGGTGATATCCCCAAGATTCCCTGATTGAATGCCTTCCGATTTGTTTTTAAGGGGGTACTTGAAGGAAAAGATGTACATCAACAAACCAACCACAATCTTGATGAATAAGAATAACATTCGAAATGAAATTTATGAAATTACAACAGAAGTTTGCGAAATGCAAAATGTACTTAAATGACCTTGCCTTTTTCAACCCTAAAATCAACAGTTGTTTCTGCTATAATAACGAAGCCTATGGTTACCAAAGGATGGAATGATATTAAAAAAAATTCAAATTTTTTTTTCTAAAGAATATTCAAACTACCCTTGAATACTCCAAAATATGCTATTTATGTGGAGTTCGGTTTACCCTTATTTTCATACAATAATTGAAGGCTAATGCAGAATTTTTAACAAACGTTACAAAAAGAGCTGATATAAACTTACACAAAAGAATACTGCTTGTTTCTCTTCGCTGTGGTTATATCCCCTTTAAGAACTGGCAAGAACTTGCTTTTAAGCATGGTGTTCCTTTAAATTTAAGTCCAGACTTCGTAGCAGAATGGCGAAATATTTCCTATTATTGCATTGTGAAAGTATTAATTATTAATTATAAGTATTAATAATTATTAAGGGACATTTCTGACCTTTGATATAAGCCTTATATTAAAAGTCAAGCGGAAATTTTGGAACTTAATTTTAGACCTTATCGAAGAGATATTCAGCCTTATTTTGACATTCGATTTCATTAGAAAGTATGTCGAATTCGAATAATTTGTATTTTGAGATTCGAACGATTCGAAAGTTCACCTTATCAATGGAAAGTTCATTTATAAAGATAAACTAAGCAAATTTTCACTTTCGAATCGTTCGAAAGAAATGTCATTTCATTCTCGTTGAATTTTTTCTGGCGAATAGATTCATAAAACATGTAAGTTTAGTATAATGTTAGTAGGATTGGATGCATAAAATGGATGTGATGCATCCATTATCCTTCTCCTATACAACTGCTCCTCACCGTTTTCTCTTTTCATACATAAAACAAATGCCATTTTGATTTTTTAACGTCTGTCTTCAATTTATCAATTATTTTCATAAAACAATTTACAAATGGTAGTTCAAAATTCAAGTGTGACCAGATTTGTGTAAATTAAGTGGCTTTGAAGTTGCCGTCTTTTTTTGTTTACCAATTTGGAAAACAAAATTAGTTTACATGAAAATTAAAACATAAATCAATTATTTTATTATTCAGGGAAGTTTTACCCTTATTTAACATCTTTTTGATATCAATAAACTTACCATACTGTTTTCTAAATGCTCCAAAATTTGAAAATGTCAGTTTTTATTGATGTATTCAAATTCAAACTTTACCGGGCCGTTAGCATCACTTATTTTTACTTTATTTTTCTTAAATAATAAAGTTTTATTTTTAGACCATATTTTTTTTTGAAATAAAAATTATCAAAAAAAAAAAACAGCTTGGTCATACTAAATCAGATAGAAATGTCAGTAAATTTCAAACAGCTGATTTCTAAAATGAATTTAATTGAGGTTCATTTTATGCAATCATTCGACAATGAACATTTTTCGTTCGAATATCAAAATATGGACAGTTCATTCGAATGAAAGTATCTATTCTATCGAATAAACTATTCGTTCGAATCTCAAAATAAGGCTGATTAATCCTATTTGTGGCCTATGTAATTTCGTTTTCTAGCAGTATATGTATATCCTATTTTGCAAGAAATCCGCAGACTCGATTTCAACAAGAGTTATATTAAATAAATTAATAAATAAATTTGGTGGTGCAACAGCTCGAAGTGAACCAGGAACTAGTGATTTACAACAAACTCTCAACCATTCCAATTTTGTGCCGATTCCGAACGGCTAATGAAAAACTTTTTCGATGACAAAAGATATAACTGTAATAGAAGTACATATTTGAATTTGTTGTAAGTAATATCATTGTATATTATAGTACTATCAAGAAGACGAACGATTGTGGCGACATCTTAAGCAAAATTTTGGTTTTTTTGTAAGAAAATATTAAAAGCTCTTGTTAGTCATCAGTTCCAATACTTCTTCACAATGACACTCCTTTCCTCGGCTGGCAAAAAAGAGCAAATTTTCCACGTAGTGTTCTGCTCACTCGTGTGTTTGACGGCGTAAATAGTTCTATGGGACAAATCTTCTTTCGCACTCGAACAATCGTAAGAGTTCTTAATGATCTTGAAATACACAAATCCGCTGGGCCAGATTGTATATCGCCATTAGTTCTGAGGAGGTGTTATATGCTGGCAAAACCGTTGCATAAGCTTTTCCAATCATCCAATTTTCTTTCCGAGTAGAAGGAAATTTTTCTAGGCGATCCCTCGAAAATGCATATCGCCCTCCTGCTCCAATTACCGTCCAATTAGCCTAACATCCTTTCATTTTAAGTTCATAGAACCGCTGATGAAAAATCAAGTTAACAAAGACTAAAGCGCGGAACATATTGAACCAGCAACAGCACCGTCAACAGCAACAGCGGCCGCCATTAATTTAGAGCCAATGTATTTCAATTGTTCAACACACATAAGAACAGCAACAGCAACGCCAACTTTGCCTAAATTTGCTGTTGCTGGTGCGGTGTTGTCAACTTTCCCACTGCAATATTTAGTGGCACCACAATGAAAAACTTTTTTTCTATATGAAATGTCAAGCAAATAAAATGACGTTGCTGGTGGCAATGTGTTTGAGAAATTTTTGCTGGTCAGCGTGCTGTTTGCTGTTGACGATGCTGGTGCTGTTGCTGGTTTAATCTGTTTCGCGCATAAAAACAAAAGAAGAAATCCCGAAGAACGAAAGCTCTTTCATGATTAGCAGTACAGTCTTATAAAAAAAGCATGCGTGCGTCTCTCCTTCATTGGATTAGAAATTACCTTATCTAGTTGTTGCAGGTGTGCCCCAAGGCTCCGTTTTATTTTCGCCACTCTTCCTTATCTTCATAAATCATCTTTTTCCTGAAAATTCTTATCCAGTTTAAAACAAGTTGATGATTTTTTTAAGTTTAATTTTTATTTTCATTATTATAATTACATACAGTTGTGTTCATAAAAATAGCAGTGCTCCCCAAATAAAACAAAAAGGCTTTCATTATCAACGTTATAATATATTTCACCTAACTTCTAATAACTTTTTAAGGTATTTCATTTATATTAACAGAAAAAATTAAGATTGATTTTTTACCGTTACTTTTACCACAGTAAAAAGCGTTTTTAAAATTTATGGCTGTTCACAAAAATAGCAGTGCATCTGAATGTTCTGAATCTATAACGCAAAAAGTTAGAAAAACTGTAAAAAAGTTATATGAAACTATATTGATATTTTAGCTTATCATTAATACTTCGTAGCATAACCATTGTTTTTTATAACGGAAATGCATCTGCGTGGCATGGAGTCCACTAAAGTTTGACACCTCTCGACTGGTATTGCGTTCCACGAATCTCGCACTACTTCCCACAATTCTTTCGAATTCTTCGGTTTCGCTTCATGAACCGCATTTTGAACATCCGCCACAAATTTTCAATGGGGTTAAGGTCAGGGGATTCAGTGGACCACTCCCTAACGCACAACTTGTTCTCCTGGAACCATGATTTAACCCTTTTTGAAGTGTGATTTGGGTCATTGTCTTGTTGGTATACCCAAACCAATGGCATTTCCTCTTCAGCTTAGGGTAACATGACCTCCTCGAGAATTTTAACATATTCAGCTGCATCAATTATACCCTTAATGGGGTAGATAGGCTCAACCCCATAGTAAGAAAAGCAAGCCCATATCATAATTTTCGCTCCGCCATGCTTCACTGTTTTCACAGTGTATCGTGGATCGTTTGCTGCATTTTGTGGCCTTCTCACATACTCCCGACGACCCTTGGATCCAAAAAGAACGACTTTGCTCCACAGAATATTCCTCCATTTTTCTCGTGGCCAATCTCGATGCGCTTTGGTAAACTCTATTCTCTTTGCCACATGCCTTTTTGTCAACAATGGTACCTTGCGTGGACTTGGGGCTGGTAATTTGGCATCCAAAAGACGTCTTCGTACGGCTACAGCGCTTACAGACAGTTCAAGCTTATCTATATACTTTCTTTCTTCGTGACCTTTTATTTAATTCAATAATGTTTATCCTTAAGTGGGCTTTAGGTCAATTTTTGTTTTGTTTTTTATGTTGTGACGTTTCGGATGTGGTTACACCCTTCTTCAGACCTATTTATTAATTGAAATATAATTTAAAACATATATACATATATACCAAACATATCAAAATTCTAAAATAGTATACTTACAACTTTAAAATACAAATATTTTTTATTTGTTTGTAAGCTTTTGGTTTCCGTGTTTTCTCAAAAAAGTTTAAGAGACGTTTCAAATCTTTTTCTTTTTTGTTGTTATGTGTTATCTCTTTTGTTTTTTTTTTTTTTTTTTTTTTTTTTTTTTTTTTTTTTTTTTTTTTTTTTTTTTTTTTTTTTTTTTTTTTTTTTTTTTTAGTTTGTTTGAAAATTTATCTCAAACAAATTGATGTTTAATTATCTGAATTTTTTAAATTCAAATAATTAATTTTGAAAATAAATTCAAATATTTTTATGTATATATGTATAATATATTTAATCGTTGAGTTTTGTTTATGTAGATATGGTTTGATAATTAATAAACTGACCGTAAATATTACTAAGTCTATCACAATCTGAACGTCTATTAATACTATTTTGGGTGTTTCTAATATGTAACATTTCTAGTAACATTCTTTTATTATAATTCTGTTCTGATTGTAAAATTGTTATATTTTTGAAGTCAGGACGATGATTTTCTTCTATGCAATGGAGAGCTAGTGCAGTCTTTTGTGTACTACCACTATTTATATCAGATTTATGACCTGATATACGATTTCGAAGTTTTTGCATTGAGGTTCCTACATAGATTGATGGGCATGATGTTGAGCCATCACCTATACATTTAATCTTGTATACTATATTTGATTTTTCTTCTTTTTCTAATTTATCTTTTAATTTTGAGAAAACTGAATTTCTAAGAGTATTTGTTGATTTAAAGGCTATTCTAGTTTTTTCTTTATCTCTAATTGGTGCTTTCAACAAACGGTTTGAAAAATTTGGAACGTATAAAGCACTTTTATATATTCTTTGTGGTTCATTTATATTTTGAGTTGATCGTCTGACACCATTGAAATAGTTGTTAATAAGTGATTTAGTTATTTCTTTTGGAAATGAATTAGAGTACATTGTATCTTTTATTATTCCAATGTTTTTTTGTCGAAATATAATATCACTATTGTCTAGAACTCTATTAATGAAATTTTGTGCTGTATTAATAATTACTAGTTTGGGTTGTTGAGAATTGAAATTTATCAAACGACCTGAAGATGTTGGCTTTTTGTACCAATCAAAAATTAGATGTGGATTTTGTCTTATAACTTTAACATCAAGATATGGAAGCATTCCTTGTTTTTCAACTTCAAATGTAAATTTAATTTTAGGATGAAAGGAATTTAATGCTGTTAAAGTTGAATTAAGTTCAGTTGATTTGATGATTAAAAATAAGTCATCTACGTATTTCTTAATAACTTTTGGTGTATACGATAGTTTTTTTAAAACGTTATCAAGTAAAGTTTCCATAACTATATCTGCTAAAATTGGGGATAAAGGACTTCCCATAGGTACACCTTGTTTTTGCTGATAAGTTGTTTTATTAAATTGTAAATAATTATTATCAACTATGCAAAAATGTAAAAGTTCTAAAAATTGTTTCTTTTTAATTTGTGTATTTTCTTTGATAGTATTCCAACTTTTATCAACAGTTTCTATAGCCATATGTACTGGTATATTTGTAAACAGAGAAACTACGTCAAAAGAAACTAGTATATCGTTTTCTTCTAAAATAATTGGTGATATTGTTTCAATAAAGTGTTTTGTATTTTTAACATTATATTTTGAATTTTCAGTTATTTTGTTAAGAATTTTAACAATATATTTTGAAAGTTGATAGCAAGGGACATTTGTAGAAGAGCATATTGGTCGTAAAGGACAATTTTCTTTATGAATCTTAGGTAAGCCATAAATTTGTGGACTATTGGCTGTGTATGTTGTCATACATTTCTTTTCTGATTCATTTATAATTTTTTGATTAAATAAATCTTTTATATACTTATTATTACGAACTTGAAGTTTGTTCGTGGGATCATTTCTTAAAATAGTATAGGTTTCTCGATTTTTCATCATATCATTCATCTTTTGAAGATATGTTTCTTTTAAAATCGCTACCGTAACATTTCCTTTATCTGCTGGAACTATGTAAATTTCAGGATGTCTTTTGAGAAATTTTCGTGTATCACAAAATATTTTATTTAAATATTTGTCAAATGGGGGAATTGAAGTTGACTTTAAATAATTTTGTAACATTTGTGTAAAACATGTTCGTGCAGATTCATGTTCACTTTGTTCTTTAGTTTTAATAATCTCTTCTCCATCTGCTATCATTTTAAAAAGTGGAAATTCTCTTTTATCAATAGGTAAAGAGAATTTAGGACCTAATGATAAAAGCCACTTGATATCATCGGGAAATATTGTATTTGTTTTGTTAACAAACCAATTTTTTTGAAATTCTATCCTCATTTCTTGTTTAATTTTAAGTTTCATTTGTTCTAACTTACGTTTTTGGGTCGTTTTTGTAGTTAAATTAATTTTGTTGTGTGTTAGTTCTTGGCTTTTAAAGAAGAATATATATTCATTATAATCTAGTTTATTTTTAATTTTAATTTCTAAATTATTTATTAATTGTTTTTGTTTTTTTAAAAAAGATTGTTTTTGGGAGATTGTTAAATTTAAAATTTTTGTATGAAAATTTCTTAGTGTCGACGATATTTTTCTTTGTAAATATTTATCAGATTCTTCGGATTCGAAATCAAAAATTGTTTGAACGTTTTTGGTTGAATTTAGTATAAAATCAGGAATAAGTCCATATTCTCTGCATTTTAGAAGGAATATAAGGGAGTTTCTATTTTTAATATTACTTACACAAATCCTGCTATATGATTTAAGATTTGAACAACTTTCTATACCATATCTTCTTCTAATAGATGCATAAAAATCCATTTTAAATGTAGTTACGGTGTGCCCTCCGTTAAATAAATACTTTCTTTCTTCGTGACCTTTTATTTAATTCAATAATGTTTATCCTTAAGTGGGCTTTAGGTCAATTTTTGTTTTGTTTTTTATGTTGTGACGTTTCGGATGTGGTTACACCCTTCTTCAGACCTATTTATTAATTGAAATATAATTTAAAACATATATACATATATACCAAACATATCAAAATTCTAAAATAGTATACTTACAACTTTAAAATACAAATATTTTTTATTTGTTTGTAAGCTTTTGGTTTCCGTGTTTTCTCAAAAAAGTTTAAGAGACGTTTCAAATCTTTTTCTTTTTTGTTGTTATGTGTTATCTCTTTTGTTTTTTTATTTTTTTTTTTTTTTTTTTTTTTTTTTTTTTTTTTTTTTTTTTTTTTTTTTTTTTTTTTAGTTTGTTTGAAAATTTATCTCAAACAAATTGATGTTTAATTATCTGAATTTTTTAAATTCAAATAATTAATTTTGAAAATAAATTCAAATATTTTTATGTATATATGTATAATATATTTAATCGTTGAGTTTTGTTTATGTAGATATGGTTTGATAATTAATAAACTGACCGTAAATATTACTAAGTCTATCACAATCTGAACGTCTATTAATACTATTTTGGGTGTTTCTAATATGTAACATTTCTAGTAACATTCTTTTATTATAATTCTGTTCTGATTGTAAAATTGTTATATTTTTGAAGTCAGGACGATGATTTTCTTCTATGCAATGGAGAGCTAGTGCAGTCTTTTGTGTACTACCACTATTTATATCAGATTTATGACCTGATATACGATTTCGAAGTTTTTGCATTGAGGTTCCTACATAGATTGATGGGCATGATGTTGAGCCATCACCTATACATTTAATCTTGTATACTATATTTGATTTTTCTTCTTTTTCTAATTTATCTTTTAATTTTGAGAAAACTGAATTTCTAAGAGTATTTGTTGATTTAAAGGCTATTCTAGTTTTTTCTTTATCTCTAATTGGTGCTTTCAACAAACGGTTTGAAAAATTTGGAACGTATAAAGCACTTTTATATATTCTTTGTGGTTCATTTATATTTTGAGTTGATCGTCTGACACCATTGAAATAGTTGTTAATAAGTGATTTAGTTATTTCTTTTGGAAATGAATTAGAGTACATTGTATCTTTTATTATTCCAATGTTTTTTTGTCGAAATATAATATCACTATTGTCTAGAACTCTATTAATGAAATTTTGTGCTGTATTAATAATTACTAGTTTGGGTTGTTGAGAATTGAAATTTATCAAACGACCTGAAGATGTTGGCTTTTTGTACCAATCAAAAATTAGATGTGGATTTTGTCTTATAACTTTAACATCAAGATATGGAAGCATTCCTTGTTTTTCAACTTCAAATGTAAATTTAATTTTAGGATGAAAGGAATTTAATGCTGTTAAAGTTGAATTAAGTTCAGTTGATTTGATGATTAAAAATAAGTCATCTACGTATTTCTTAATAACTTTTGGTGTATACGATAGTTTTTTTAAAACGTTATCAAGTAAAGTTTCCATAACTATATCTGCTAAAATTGGGGATAAAGGACTTCCCATAGGTACACCTTGTTTTTGCTGATAAGTTGTTTTATTAAATTGTAAATAATTATTATCAACTATGCAAAAATGTAAAAGTTCTAAAAATTGTTTCTTTTTAATTTGTGTATTTTCTTTGATAGTATTCCAACTTTTATCAACAGTTTCTATAGCCATATGTACTGGTATATTTGTAAACAGAGAAACTACGTCAAAAGAAACTAGTATATCGTTTTCTTCTAAAATAATTGGTGATATTGTTTCAATAAAGTGTTTTGTATTTTTAACATTATATTTTGAATTTTCAGTTATTTTGTTAAGAATTTTAACAATATATTTTGAAAGTTGATAGCAAGGGACATTTGTAGAAGAGCATATTGGTCGTAAAGGACAATTTTCTTTATGAATCTTAGGTAAGCCATAAATTTGTGGACTATTGGCTGTGTATGTTGTCATACATTTCTTTTCTGATTCATTTATAATAATAAATAAAAAAAAAAAAAAAAAAAAAAAAAAAAAAAAAAAAAAAAAAAAAAAAAAAAAAAAAAAAAATTATAAATGAATCAGAAAAGAAATGTATGACAACATACACAGCCAATAGTCCACAAATTTATGGCTTACCTAAGATTCATAAAGAAAATTGTCCTTTACGACCAATATGCTCTTCTACAAATGTCCCTTGCTATCAACTTTCAAAATATATTGTTAAAATTCTTAACAAAATAACTGAAAATTCAAAATATAATGTTAAAAATACAAAACACTTTATTGAAACAATATCACCAATTATTTTAGAAGAAAACGATATACTAGTTTCTTTTGACGTAGTTTCTCTGTTTACAAATATACCAGTACATATGGCTATAGAAACTGTTGATAAAAGTTGGAATACTATCAAAGAAAATACACAAATTAAAAAGAAACAATTTTTAGAACTTTTACATTTTTGCATAGTTGATAATAATTATTTACAATTTAATAAAACAACTTATCAGCAAAAACAAGGTGTACCTATGGGAAGTCCTTTATCCCCAATTTTAGCAGATATAGTTATGGAAACTTTACTTGATAACGTTTTAAAAAAACTATCGTATACACCAAAAGTTATTAAGAAATACGTAGATGACTTATTTTTAATCATCAAATCAACTGAACTTAATTCAACTTTAACAGCATTAAATTCCTTTCATCCTAAAATTAAATTTACATTTGAAGTTGAAAAACAAGGAATGCTTCCATATCTTGATGTTAAAGTTATAAGACAAAATCCACATCTAATTTTTGATTGGTACAAAAAGCCAACATCTTCAGGTCGTTTGATAAATTTCAATTCTCAACAACCCAAACTAGTAATTATTAATACAGCACAAAATTTCATTAATAGAGTTCTAGACAATAGTGATATTATATTTCGACAAAAAAACATTGGAATAATAAAAGATACAATGTACTCTAATTCATTTCCAAAAGAAATAACTAAATCACTTATTAACAACTATTTCAATGGTGTCAGACGATCAACTCAAAATATAAATGAACCACAAAGAATATATAAAAGTGCTTTATACGTTCCAAATTTTTCAAACCGTTTGTTGAAAGCACCAATTAGAGATAAAGAAAAAACTAGAATAGCCTTTAAATCAACAAATACTCTTAGAAATTCAGTTTTCTCAAAATTAAAAGATAAATTAGAAAAAGAAGAAAAATCAAATATAGTATACAAGATTAAATGTATAGGTGATGGCTCAACATCATGCCCATCAATCTATGTAGGAACCTCAATGCAAAAACTTCGAAATCGTATATCAGGTCATAAATCTGATATAAATAGTGGTAGTACACAAAAGACTGCACTAGCTCTCCATTGCATAGAAGAAAATCATCGTCCTGACTTCAAAAATATAACAATTTTACAATCAGAACAGAATTATAATAAAAGAATGTTACTAGAAATGTTACATATTAGAAACACCCAAAATAGTATTAATAGACGTTCAGATTGTGATAGACTTAGTAATATTTACGGTCAGTTTATTAATTATCAAACCATATCTACATAAACAAAACTCAACGATTAAATATATTATACATATATACATAAAAATATTTGAATTTATTTTCAAAATTAATTATTTGAATTTAAAAAATTCAGATAATTAAACATCAATTTGTTTGAGATAAATTTTCAAACAAACTAAAAAATAAAAAAAAAAAAAAAAAAAAAAAAAAAAAAAAAAAAAAAAAAAAAAAAAAAAAAAAAAAAAAAAAAAAAAAATAAAAAAACAAAAGAGATAACACATAACAACAAAAAAGAAAAAGATTTGAAACGTCTCTTAAACTTTTTTGAGAAAACACGGAAACCAAAAGCTTACAAACAAATAAAAAATATTTGTATTTTAAAGTTGTAAGTATACTATTTTAGAATTTTGATATGTTTGGTATATATGTATATATGTTTTAAATTATATTTCAATTAATAAATAGGTCTGAAGAAGGGTGTAACCACATCCGAAACGTCACAACATAAAAAACAAAACAAAAATTGACCTAAAGCCCACTTAAGGATAAACATTATTGAATTAAATAAAAGGTCACGAAGAAAGAAAGTATTTATTTAACGGAGGGCACACCGTAACTACATTTAAAATGGATTTTTATGCATCTATTAGAAGAAGATATGGTATAGAAAGTTGTTCAAATCTTAAATCATATAGCAGGATTTGTGTAAGTAATATTAAAAATAGAAACTCCCTTATATTCCTTCTAAAATGCAGAGAATATGGACTTATTCCTGATTTTATACTAAATTCAACCAAAAACGTTCAAACAATTTTTGATTTCGAATCCGAAGAATCTGATAAATATTTACAAAGAAAAATATCGTCGACACTAAGAAATTTTCATACAAAAATTTTAAATTTAACAATCTCCCAAAAACAATCTTTTTTAAAAAAACAAAAACAATTAATAAATAATTTAGAAATTAAAATTAAAAATAAACTAGATTATAATGAATATATATTCTTCTTTAAAAGCCAAGAACTAACACACAACAAAATTAATTTAACTACAAAAACGACCCAAAAACGTAAGTTAGAACAAATGAAACTTAAAATTAAACAAGAAATGAGGATAGAATTTCAAAAAAATTGGTTTGTTAACAAAACAAATACAATATTTCCCGATGATATCAAGTGGCTTTTATCATTAGGTCCTAAATTCTCTTTACCTATTGATAAAAGAGAATTTCCACTTTTTAAAATGATAGCAGATGGAGAAGAGATTATTAAAACTAAAGAACAAAGTGAACATGAATCTGCACGAACATGTTTTACACAAATGTTACAAAATTATTTAAAGTCAACTTCAATTCCCCCATTTGACAAATATTTAAATAAAATATTTTGTGATACACGAAAATTTCTCAAAAGACATCCTGAAATTTACATAGTTCCAGCAGATAAAGGAAATGTTACGGTAGCGATTTTAAAAGAAACATATCTTCAAAAGATGAATGATATGATGAAAAATCGAGAAACCTATACTATTTTAAGAAATGATCCCACGAACAAACTTCAAGTTCGTAATAATAAGTATATAAAAGATTTATTTAATCAAAAAATTATAAATGAATCAGAAAAGAAATGTATGACAACATACACAGCCAATAGTCCACAAATTTATGGCTTACCTAAGATTCATAAAGAAAATTGTCCTTTACGACCAATATGCTCTTCTACAAATGTCCCTTGCTATCAACTTTCAAAATATATTGTTAAAATTCTTAACAAAATAACTGAAAATTCAAAATATAATGTTAAAAATACAAAACACTTTATTGAAACAATATCACCAATTATTTTAGAAGAAAACGATATACTAGTTTCTTTTGACGTAGTTTCTCTGTTTACAAATATACCAGTACATATGGCTATAGAAACTGTTGATAAAAGTTGGAATACTATCAAAGAAAATACACAAATTAAAAAGAAACAATTTTTAGAACTTTTACATTTTTGCATAGTTGATAATAATTATTTACAATTTAATAAAACAACTTATCAGCAAAAACAAGGTGTACCTATGGGAAGTCCTTTATCCCCAATTTTAGCAGATATAGTTATGGAAACTTTACTTGATAACGTTTTAAAAAAACTATCGTATACACCAAAAGTTATTAAGAAATACGTAGATGACTTATTTTTAATCATCAAATCAACTGAACTTAATTCAACTTTAACAGCATTAAATTCCTTTCATCCTAAAATTAAATTTACATTTGAAGTTGAAAAACAAGGAATGCTTCCATATCTTGATGTTAAAGTTATAAGACAAAATCCACATCTAATTTTTGATTGGTACAAAAAGCCAACATCTTCAGGTCGTTTGATAAATTTCAATTCTCAACAACCCAAACTAGTAATTATTAATACAGCACAAAATTTCATTAATAGAGTTCTAGACAATAGTGATATTATATTTCGACAAAAAAACATTGGAATAATAAAAGATACAATGTACTCTAATTCATTTCCAAAAGAAATAACTAAATCACTTATTAACAACTATTTCAATGGTGTCAGACGATCAACTCAAAATATAAATGAACCACAAAGAATATATAAAAGTGCTTTATACGTTCCAAATTTTTCAAACCGTTTGTTGAAAGCACCAATTAGAGATAAAGAAAAAACTAGAATAGCCTTTAAATCAACAAATACTCTTAGAAATTCAGTTTTCTCAAAATTAAAAGATAAATTAGAAAAAGAAGAAAAATCAAATATAGTATACAAGATTAAATGTATAGGTGATGGCTCAACATCATGCCCATCAATCTATGTAGGAACCTCAATGCAAAAACTTCGAAATCGTATATCAGGTCATAAATCTGATATAAATAGTGGTAGTACACAAAAGACTGCACTAGCTCTCCATTGCATAGAAGAAAATCATCGTCCTGACTTCAAAAATATAACAATTTTACAATCAGAACAGAATTATAATAAAAGAATGTTACTAGAAATGTTACATATTAGAAACACCCAAAATAGTATTAATAGACGTTCAGATTGTGATAGACTTAGTAATATTTACGGTCAGTTTATTAATTATCAAACCATATCTACATAAACAAAACTCAACGATTAAATATATTATACATATATACATAAAAATATTTGAATTTATTTTCAAAATTAATTATTTGAATTTAAAAAATTCAGATAATTAAACATCAATTTGTTTGAGATAAATTTTCAAACAAACTAAAAAATAAAAAAAAAAAAAAAAAAAAAAAAAAAAAAAAAAAAAAAAAAAAAAAAAAAAAAAAAAAAAAAAAAAACAAAAGAGATAACACATAACAACAAAAAAGAAAAAGATTTGAAACGTCTCTTAAACTTTTTTGAGAAAACACGGAAACCAAAAGCTTACAAACAAATAAAAAATATTTGTATTTTAAAGTTGTAAGTATACTATTTTAGAATTTTGATATGTTTGGTATATATGTATATATGTTTTAAATTATATTTCAATTAATAAATAGGTCTGAAGAAGGGTGTAACCACATCCGAAACGTCACAACATAAAAAACAAAACAAAAATTGACCTAAAGCCCACTTAAGGATAAACATTATTGAATTAAATAAAAGGTCACGAAGAAAGAAAGTATTTATTTAACGGAGGGCACACCGTAACTACATTTAAAATGGATTTTTATGCATCTATTAGAAGAAGATATGGTATAGAAAGTTGTTCAAATCTTAAATCATATAGCAGGATTTGTGTAAGTAATATTAAAAATAGAAACTCCCTTATATTCCTTCTAAAATGCAGAGAATATGGACTTATTCCTGATTTTATACTAAATTCAACCAAAAACGTTCAAACAATTTTTGATTTCGAATCCGAAGAATCTGATAAATATTTACAAAGAAAAATATCGTCGACACTAAGAAATTTTCATACAAAAATTTTAAATTTAACAATCTCCCAAAAACAATCTTTTTTAAAAAAACAAAAACAATTAATAAATAATTTAGAAATTAAAATTAAAAATAAACTAGATTATAATGAATATATATTCTTCTTTAAAAGCCAAGAACTAACACACAACAAAATTAATTTAACTACAAAAACGACCCAAAAACGTAAGTTAGAACAAATGAAACTTAAAATTAAACAAGAAATGAGGATAGAATTTCAAAAAAATTGGTTTGTTAACAAAACAAATACAATATTTCCCGATGATATCAAGTGGCTTTTATCATTAGGTCCTAAATTCTCTTTACCTATTGATAAAAGAGAATTTCCACTTTTTAAAATGATAGCAGATGGAGAAGAGATTATTAAAACTAAAGAACAAAGTGAACATGAATCTGCACGAACATGTTTTACACAAATGTTACAAAATTATTTAAAGTCAACTTCAATTCCCCCATTTGACAAATATTTAAATAAAATATTTTGTGATACACGAAAATTTCTCAAAAGACATCCTGAAATTTACATAGTTCCAGCAGATAAAGGAAATGTTACGGTAGCGATTTTAAAAGAAACATATCTTCAAAAGATGAATGATATGATGAAAAATCGAGAAACCTATACTATTTTAAGAAATGATCCCACGAACAAACTTCAAGTTCGTAATAATAAGTATATAAAAGATTTATTTAATCAAAAAATTATAAATGAATCAGAAAAGAAATGTATGACAACATACACAGCCAATAGTCCACAAATTTATGGCTTACCTAAGATTCATAAAGAAAATTGTCCTTTACGACCAATATGCTCTTCTACAAATGTCCCTTGCTATCAACTTTCAAAATATATTGTTAAAATTCTTAACAAAATAACTGAAAATTCAAAATATAATGTTAAAAATACAAAACACTTTATTGAAACAATATCACCAATTATTTTAGAAGAAAACGATATACTAGTTTCTTTTGACGTAGTTTCTCTGTTTACAAATATACCAGTACATATGGCTATAGAAACTGTTGATAAAAGTTGGAATACTATCAAAGAAAATACACAAATTAAAAAGAAACAATTTTTAGAACTTTTACATTTTTGCATAGTTGATAATAATTATTTACAATTTAATAAAACAACTTATCAGCAAAAACAAGGTGTACCTATGGGAAGTCCTTTATCCCCAATTTTAGCAGATATAGTTATGGAAACTTTACTTGATAACGTTTTAAAAAAACTATCGTATACACCAAAAGTTATTAAGAAATACGTAGATGACTTATTTTTAATCATCAAATCAACTGAACTTAATTCAACTTTAACAGCATTAAATTCCTTTCATCCTAAAATTAAATTTACATTTGAAGTTGAAAAACAAGGAATGCTTCCATATCTTGATGTTAAAGTTATAAGACAAAATCCACATCTAATTTTTGATTGGTACAAAAAGCCAACATCTTCAGGTCGTTTGATAAATTTCAATTCTCAACAACCCAAACTAGTAATTATTAATACAGCACAAAATTTCATTAATAGAGTTCTAGACAATAGTGATATTATATTTCGACAAAAAAACATTGGAATAATAAAAGATACAATGTACTCTAATTCATTTCCAAAAGAAATAACTAAATCACTTATTAACAACTATTTCAATGGTGTCAGACGATCAACTCAAAATATAAATGAACCACAAAGAATATATAAAAGTGCTTTATACGTTCCAAATTTTTCAAACCGTTTGTTGAAAGCACCAATTAGAGATAAAGAAAAAACTAGAATAGCCTTTAAATCAACAAATACTCTTAGAAATTCAGTTTTCTCAAAATTAAAAGATAAATTAGAAAAAGAAGAAAAATCAAATATAGTATACAAGATTAAATGTATAGGTGATGGCTCAACATCATGCCCATCAATCTATGTAGGAACCTCAATGCAAAAACTTCGAAATCGTATATCAGGTCATAAATCTGATATAAATAGTGGTAGTACACAAAAGACTGCACTAGCTCTCCATTGCATAGAAGAAAATCATCGTCCTGACTTCAAAAATATAACAATTTTACAATCAGAACAGAATTATAATAAAAGAATGTTACTAGAAATGTTACATATTAGAAACACCCAAAATAGTATTAATAGACGTTCAGATTGTGATAGACTTAGTAATATTTACGGTCAGTTTATTAATTATCAAACCATATCTACATAAACAAAACTCAACGATTAAATATATTATACATATATACATAAAAATATTTGAATTTATTTTCAAAATTAATTATTTGAATTTAAAAAATTCAGATAATTAAACATCAATTTGTTTGAGATAAATTTTCAAACAAACTAAAAAATAAAAAAAAAAAAAAAAAAAAAAAAAAAAAAAAAAAAAAAAAAAAAAAAAAAAAATAAAAAAACAAAAGAGATAACACATAACAACAAAAAAGAAAAAGATTTGAAACGTCTCTTAAACTTTTTTGAGAAAACACGGAAACCAAAAGCTTACAAACAAATAAAAAATATTTGTATTTTAAAGTTGTAAGTATACTATTTTAGAATTTTGATATGTTTGGTATATATGTATATATGTTTTAAATTATATTTCAATTAATAAATAGGTCTGAAGAAGGGTGTAACCACATCCGAAACGTCACAACATAAAAAACAAAACAAAAATTGACCTAAAGCCCACTTAAGGATAAACATTGTTCAAGCTTATCTTTAATTTTTCTGGAGCTTATGGAAGGGTTCTGTTTAGCTAACTGAATAATTTTTCTCTCAGTTCTAACACGTCATCCTTTTTGGGCCGCGTGTTTCCGGTTCATTCTGCCATTTTATATCGTTACTTATCTTTTTTGCTGAACATCCTAGGATTTCCTGAATATCCTGGTAAGTTTTCCCCTCCAAACGTAGTTTTCTTATAAAACTTCGAGTTTCTTCGTTGAAATTTTTTGACCCACCCATTGTTTATTTTTGAGCTAATATTTTATAATTTTTTCTATAATATTATCTTGAGAACACTTAAAACTGCAAATAGTAAAATTTTTACTTACCGAAAAATAAAAAAAAAGAGAATGTTTAACACTTTTTAACTTAAAATGCAAGACACTGCTATTTTTATGAACACGTTATATTCAGAGAGCTTGAACAAATGCGTCTACAACGGAAAAAGTAAGGTTCAATTACAAACTCAAAGCCTCAGATATAAAAATGAAAGACCGTTAGATGCAAATAACAGCTTAATTTTTTTGTAAGAATCTGCGTCTTTAAAATTATTGACTAATTAATAAAGTGTGACCAGCACTGCTATTTTTATGAACACAGCTGTATATAAACTCGGCATACCAAAATTTTTCTTAAAAATATTTCAAAAATTGTTATACATACATAATGTACGAGTATATGAAATATATTTTGTAAAAAATACTGTAAATTAATATTTTTGTTATCTACCATATATTCATGGTTTTTCAAAAAATGAGATGTCATTCTTTATTCTCCCCATTCCTAATAATAAAGTCGCTTTAGCAATTTAGAAAATGGATTTCATTCTTTTGATGATTTTCTGTACTTACATAAATGTTTTTATAAATAGAATTCTTAAAATTTTAAGCCTCTTGGATAGAGCAAGTACAATAAATTGTGCATATACATAGGGGATTATCGCGAATAAAATTTTCGTCGGAATATTTCCCTTATTCGAACACTGTGAACGGGTTAATGATACACGAAAGTTTCCCTCGGAATTAATTATTATCGGTGATAAATTTTCAAGTGGAATTTGGCTCTGTGTTCGGAGAAAATTTATTTGAGGGGATATTCATGAAATCAGCATAATTTTCGAGGCAAATAATATTTTGGGAAACAAAAATTCCCCTCGAGGTTCTCGATAAAAGAGCCTGTTTCAGTGAAAATTTAGATACGTTGAGAGTTTTTTGATTGGTTATTTTTTTGTTTTAAAATATTTTTTTAATAATTTGAAAACACATTAAAAACAACATCAAATTGATTAATATTTACTTACCCCCAGTTTCACAGTGAGAGTTTAAACTTAAGTTCTGCTGAACCTGAACTGGAGTTTAAATTTGAAGTTCAACTCGTCCGGCTTCACAGTCTTATCTGAACTTCAGTTCATTAAACGTAGTTTAAGTAAATTATTTTCTCTTTCTATCTGTATCAAAGAAAAAACAATCAAGGAAAGTTTGCTTTGTTTCAGTTGTGATCTGTGACAGGAAACAAAAATTTGAAATGAAAATAAATTATATTTTCAAATGTTTGAAGGGGTTGTCGAACTGAGAATTAAACGGCAGAATAGTATCGTTTAACTTAAACTACAGAATGAACTCCGTTCAAGGACTGTGAAACCAAATTTATTGTTGAACTGAAGTTTAAACCAAAAGTGGGGTTTAAACTTCCACTGTGAAACTGGGGGTTAGACGTAGATATATTACAGTGTATCTTTATCTTTTTCGTTTCTTCTAAAAATAAGAAGTAGAGAACCTAAGTTTTGTGAGTTACAACTCAGGAATGAGGGGACCCACAATTTACTGCAGAGTCCGAACGGCTTATGGCCCCTATATGATGGCTCATTGATGGTCCATCTGATGGTCGATGAGATACGGAATGGTTACATCGCCATCACATTTACATCATGGTGACGTGTATTTTTTTCGGTAAAGATGGATCTGTCGAAGTCTGTCAGCGCGTTATACTCCCAATCCTTTCTAGATGTAACACTCTATTCGAGATATTTCCTTAGTAATGTTCACGGGAGTAGGAGTGCAGTAGTCTGTGTTTGGCGAAAAAATGAATGCTGGCTTGTAATATTGCTGTGTCCGTACGGTTTTGTAAGCCATGTGTTTCTGTTAGTCTTAATGCACTGCAAGATACTAGATAGGTGTTCTAGCTAGCTGTTCTTTGAATCTTACAAAGTTTATTAACGTTATATATTTTCTTGAGTGCACACAATCGAACCGTACTCAAAGATCGGAAGTACCAAGGCTGTGTAGGTCCACAAAAGCATCTTCAATTGCAGGCCCTACTTTTTACTAAATGGTTTACTATAGACACAGAAAGCTTCACAAGCCTTCTCAACCAGTTCTTCAATATTTATTTTCCAGATTATTTTAAAGTCTAGGATAACTCCCGAATATTCGCAATGAAAGACAAGGACAGAGTTTGGTTGTAGAGTCCAGGTAGAGTGAAGGGCGGTATTTTAGTTTTATAAGGGCAAAAGGGCATTAGTTCAGTTGCATTAGGCACAGTTTCTAACTTTCCTCAAAGCCATCTTCTTAATTTAACTAATCACAGCGGTAAATTTTCCATACCATTATCGTAAGTTAGAAAGTATATCTCAATTATCCTTCAACTGTGTGACAATATTGACATCCTTATTATCCTAAAACTAATTGACAATATAATGAATGTCAGATTTTCATAAAAGCAAAACGCAAATATTTACAGCGTAAATGTGCAACTATAAAAACTCACATGCAATCTGAATTTCTTTCTTAATGAAAGAGATAGGTATATAGTATAAACGATTTCCTTTCCTTTATTGTTCCATCTGTTAAATTCTTTCCCTTGAAAATTCAAAGTTCAATTGAAAACATCCAAAAAATCTTTAAAATCAAATTTCAAAACTTCAAATTTTGACAGTTTTTTGACATATGACGCAAATCAGGTATAGTGTTCATAAATGCAGCCTAAAACACTTTAATACGATTGCAATTGATCGCATGTAAACAAAGCAACCATGCATTTTTGAAAACACCCAATATTGTCATATAATTAGTTGTCACGCCATTTTGTGATATATATCTATCTGGATAGCTTTATGCTGTTGTAACCACTTGTGAAAACACAGCTTTTGGGATTTAACACAATAACACCTTCGGATATCTTGAATTCTCGATGTTCGATTTTCGATAAAAGTGGTTTATCGATTGACAAACCACAAAAAATAAGGGCCATATTGTCAAGCATTTATGTCAGTGTGACTCCTTGCAAATTTTCAGATTTCGTTGTTTGACAATTTCGTCAATGGTCGGGGATGAAAATTAAGCTATATTGCTACTTTTAAATTAAATTTCTTTTTTTTTTGAAAGATGTGAACAAATTTAAATGTGGCTTGAAAAATGATATATTGGGGCCACATCTGTCATTTTGCTATACATTTTCTGTTATGAATTATGTATAAAAGATTTCCACCTTTAAAGATCTTTTATGATTAGTATTGAGAGGTTTTAAAAAAATCTGTTATGCAACTTCAAAAACAAAATCTGTTATCAAACTGAACTTAATTCTGCTATAATAACCAGTTGTGATTATAGCTACCATTGAAATGCATCATTGAATATTTTGATTTCAATTTTTTATAGACGTTCAAACAAACTATAATGGCTTTAAATGGTATCAAAATCAAGCTAAAGAATTCTAGAATTTTCTTACTCTAAAAAATACTAAATTCTGATTAAAAATTTCTTTTAAATACACTTTTATCATTTCACTGATTTTCGTTTCTTTAACTTGGAACACAATCGATTCTCTTTCTATTCTGAAACGTCAGTTTTGCTTTTAATGATCAACTCCAACCTCAAAAACACTGAGTTTGTTGTTATCAGTCACTGAAACCAAATTTTCAATGATTGCTATAACGGTCTTGTCGAAAAAGAAAATCAGCATTCCACTGATCTGACATAATTAAAATGGGTGACGAACAAAAGAAAAAAAAAGCAACAATTTGCTTACTAAAAAGACAAATTTAAACTATTTGGTTTAAGTCTGTCTGTTTAATATATGTACATATTTTTGCTTAGTAGGCGAAAATCTGCATTCGCGAAGGCAGTCACCATGACGTGTGGTGAGGAAGCTTAAGTAGTAAAGGCTCACCGAATCTACCATTTTGGGATGACTCCAAATCGGAAGAGAAGCTGATGAGTGAAAACCAGGAACTGCCCTCTCTAATCCAGGGTGTAAAGTGAACCGTGCCCATTGGACGGTTTGCAGCCAGAAGGTGTGTACCGACTGTATTATAACGGAACCCCTTTGAAACCACGGTGAATCTCTACCTAGACCTTAATACATTATGCGGAGCTCTGATACGGTGGACCCCATTATTTCTCTAGGTACTCGTGGGAACAATACGAGTATTCCAAAAAATAGCAAACAAAAAAATAACAAAAGTTATAAAAGGTTCAACGCTCCGTGGAATGTTACCCCAATTGAATACGCAGATCGTAGTGAAGGTCTGAGACCGGATAAAACAACTCTGGAGCAAACACTTAAAAGCTTTAGTCCGGGAAAGACACAAAAGCCCTAATGATTTTCAAGAGACTTGCAGGCAGGTCATGGGGATGCAAACCCAACATCCTCAGGTGGATGTACAATATGATGGTAAGACTCATCATTACCTATGATGCGGTTGCATGGCACAAGAGAACCGAATTATCAACAACTTAGAAAACCCCATAAAAAGTCCAAAAGCTTGCGTGTATAGGTATAACGGGAGCAACGAGAACCTGTCCTACCGCAGATATGGAGGTTGTCCTCCATCTATCCCCTCTACACGAGGTCATCAGAAGTGCGGCAATGGGAGGTTTAATGAGATTTTCCAAGGAAGAAACAGGGATAGACAAAATCATTGGTCTCAGAGCAAAGGACTTAATCAGTATGTCCACAGTAATAAACATTCTTGACATCCCTAGAGATAATATGATAAAAAAAAATATTTTCGAGAAAAACTTTTTACACAGCTAAGCAACAAAAAGATTGGGTAGGAGAAGAAACAAACTACAAATACCATCAAGTGGTACACTGCTGGATCGAGAACAAGCGAAGGAACTGGTGCAGGAATCTTTAGGTCAAGAACCAAACTTTCCATACCGATGGGGCAGTCCACCAGAGGATGCTGAAGAAGAAGCGGAGGTTAACGTCATAGGGAAATGCGTGGATCGAAAACAGGCTAAATGAACTTGGTAAACAGAACACGGTCACGTGGGTGTTCCATGGAAACGAAAAGGCAGACTCCTTAGCAAAAATAGGTGCATCAACCCCTTTAACAGTGCCTGAGCCCTATTGCGGAATAAGAGAAAATGTCATAAAAAAACAAAATTAAACAAGAAGAGGAGGCAAACAGACAGATCCAGGAATCGGAAATAATTCCCAAAATTGAAGCAGGCGAAACTACTACTGGAAAATTACAACCAGCATTTTTCGAAAACTGCATTAACTTAAGTATAAGTAGGAATAACCTAAGAATAATAACAGGTGTCCTAACTGGACACTGCAAACTTAGAAGACACCTAAGTTTACTTGGTATGGTAAGCAGTGCCACATGTAGATTCTCAGATTCTGCAACATGCATTAGGAAACACCGGACCACATACTAGGAAGATGTTTTCCACTCATGGACTAAAGGAAAAACCATAAGGGACAATACCAGTTGAAAGCGAGCGACCTATCATCTATGAAGGTGCCCCAAATACTATGATTCCTAAGAGCAATAGATTTGAAGGATGAACTGCAGGATGAGCAAGCTCATTGGCGGCACAATAGATCTCCAGGTCGCAGTGTAAATGTGAAATGGCAATTTTTAACCTGAAAATCTTGTGAGAAAATTCATTGTCTGGATATTATCAGGCCAACAACCTGACAATGAAATTGTCAGACTATAGGTTAAAAATTTACCAACCGTGTTAACTGAAAATTTAACACTGTAAGGTTGTTAGTTATTTCTGTGTTCAATAACAGGTGATTGTCAGATATTGACAGATTGGACAATATTATCAGATCTTGCTTTCCTCTAATTATTGTATTGCCGACAAACTTAACAAACTCCCTCCTGAAAGCATTGAGCATAATCTATGTACATACACAGATATACATATTATTTATGTACCCACATACTCGTTTCAACCGGTACCTCACTTTATTTTGTATCTCATAATTTTCCCAAAGGGAGAATTCTCAAAAGTTGTTATTGTTTTTCTATTTAAATTGTGACTGGGATTTTTATTATTAAACAAATAACACGAATTCTTGAATTTATGATCTGTCTGGGTAAAAAAATGCTTGGTCACTATGAGAAATTGTTCGAAACTTTTATATGAATTTTATTAAAGGTAAATAGGTAAGTACTAAGTTCGTTGTAATTAAAACCACCTTTGTTTGCCGAATTCGCTTAACTTATCAGTAATCTTTAAATATTATTAATATGGGTTTTTGCAATATGTTAATAAAAACTCTGCATGACTTAGTAAAATTGAAAATCGTTACGAGTTGTTTTAATTTGATCTGTAGGCCAAGTATAGATACTGGTTTCGTGTAAAAGTTTAAAGTTTGTTATTTTTAATTTATACTGTATTTTTTACTGTATCATAATATTCCAGCTAAAAGTAATGCTGATATTTATAGAACTAGAACTCGTAATGCTTGAAAATTCTGATATAGTTAGTTTATATGTGTTTTGGGTGATTTGAACTGATGAAAAATGGATATATGTACTCTGATAATGATAAATGCTTATTTCCATTAAATGTGGCGAGTATTGTGAAGTTGTTACTATAACTATGGTATCATTCATTTTGATATTTTCTTACATCATTAGCTCTGGATTGGAAAACTCAATTTTTATAAAGAAGTAATCATAATAACGAAACTATTCTGCCCTTGCGAGGTTTCCGTTGGAGCGGAAAATTTTATGCAACGCAACGAAGTGTTCGTCATCGGAAAAGAGTAGTATAAAATTTCACGAAGTATTGATTCGAAAAGACGTCAGATTTAAGATGTTCATAGAGATGTACAAAATATTGAAAAGTTGAAATGGCTTTTAATATTTTTATTTATGAAAACAAAACGTACTTTAATTTCGTTATGGAGTTTATACCTTCGTAGTTAAGGGTGGACCAAATACAAGTTTCTTTTTAAAAATTTCAATAAAATGAACAAATATAAATTTTTCCATGCGCTTCATTTTGAGCAAAACTTCTTTTCAAAAAACGCACTGTAAGGGCTACACAGAACTGATCCTAAAAATAAGTTTTTAATATTTCCGAACTACTCTGAAGTGCATTACTGTCTACCGAAAACAACAACTAAGTCATCAACTCTCACTACGTGATCTGGGTATAGAGTCCGACAAGGCTTGTTTCTTGAATGAAAGTCTATCGCAAAATACTCGTACTCTTCTTCACCATGCAGTCCGTATATGAGAAATAATCATCAACAACTGTTTAGTGCGTACACATCATATGGTAATGTTTTCATCAAACTAACAGCTGATGGAGAAAGCCTTTTTCTTGTTTTTTTTCTTATAATAGTATAATATGTGGTGATTTTAATTGTAACCTCCTCCTTCCTTCAACTTTATTCGAATACTTGATGAAGATATTGTGGAGGCAATAATATCCATCAAATCAAACGCTACAGGCCTGGATTTAATGGAACCTAAGTTCGTTAAACTGTTGCTACCATAGTTACTACGCTATATTACTCATATATTTAATAGTATACTTACCACATCCAAGTTCCCATTAGAATGGAAGAAGGCCAAAATTATACCCGTCGCTAAAAAGCAAACGGTTACTGCTACAGAATTCCGGCCCATTGCTATTCTTCCGTTTCTTTCAAAGGCGTTCGAAAAAACTATTTTGAAGCAGATACAAAAATACCTAACAATCAACAACCTGTTAAGTTCCTGCCAATCTGGTTTTCGACCAAAGCGCAGCTGCAAATCAGCCTTACTTTTTGTGACTGATGAAATAAGAATCGCAATGGACAATGATCATATAACACTGCTAACGCTATTAGACTTTTCAAAGGCTTTTGACACAGTTAGCCATCCAATTCTGTGTAAAAAGCTGCGAAGAAGTTTTGGTTTTTCCTTAGAATCCTGTAAGCTTGTTCATTCGTATCTTAGCGGAAGGCAACAATGCGTGGTGACAAGTGAACGTTTTTCCACCTTTCTTAATGTCTTAGCTGGAGTGCCTCAGGGATCTATCCTTGGACCAATTCTTGATCTTTCGATCCTGAGCCCTTTAAGGCTTGAAGGCGAAATCATAGACTATGTCAGTACTGCCAGAAATTTAGGGATAATTTTCAATCGTACCCTTACATGGAACGACCACCTTAATAGTGCAATTGGAAAAGTCTATGGTAGTCTTCGTGCTATTCAGTTCACTCGAAGTTTCATCCCTACAAAAACTAAATTGCTACTTGCCAAAACTCTTTTACTACCTATTATGTTATATGCATGTGAAGTTTTTTGCAACTTGGACTCTGCCACTAGCCGCAAATTAAATGTTGCATATAATAACATTACTCGCTACGTCTATAATCTGCGACGGTATGACCACATATCGAACTTTGCACTACGTATATCTGGCTGTAGTCTCGAAAATTTAATAAACTTCCGATCGGTGAGCTATCTGCATGAAATCATTCAAACTCAACAACCGGATTATCTACATGACAGGCTGAACTTCCCTAGTTCATCAAGGTCTTTTGTCCTTATACAACCTTGATTTAAGTATCTCATTACTGAGCGTCAATTTTTTGTCCATGTTATACGCCTTTGGAACTCCCTGCCCACTGCGATGAGAAGTATAAGAAGCGTGATTAGGTTTAAATCTTTAGTTTTCAATTATTTGGCAAATCGTTGACAATATTAATTAGGAGAGTTCTCATCTTTATCATTTTTCTTTTCTCTTGTTTTATCTTTCTTTTTTTTTTGTTTTTTACATTTTCATATTTATTTTATACATACATAAATGTAAATAGAATCTATCTTTTTTCTATCTTTAATTAAATTTCAAATTCCTGAATTAATTTAAAGGCTTCAAAACTTTATAAGACTTAAGTCTTACTTTGTAAGCGATTTTGAAATAAATAAATACAAATACAAATACAAACAGTGTTCAAGCGTAAAGCGACTTATTTCGTTCCGCGGGTTATGATACGCACATTCTCTTAAGTACATACCAGCAGCAAGTCTCTACCGTGAATCTTGTTGATAAAAGTTGGTCGGTAACCTCATCTTAAAATACAGTAACACCTTCTGTAGACTTTTTTGTGTATTTTCTCGCTACGTCGGGTTTTTCCTGGCATTAAGCTCACAAGCAGCTCGATTTAATTGATATCTCATTGATGAAATTGAAGCAATTAAATTTAATTTTTTCAAGACTTTACTGCAAAACGAAAACAAACTCTACGAAAAATTTCTTTCGGAGGATATCGGAATTTTTTTTTTAAGATCTGTCAAAATGTGACTAAAAAAAGTAACGGATCGCACTGCCATCCAAAACGACACGGTGTAAGTTTCATAATGTCGGAAAGAAGCTCCGAACAGCTGTCCGAAAGAATACATCTAAACAAAAATCCTCCGATTCGTATGAAATCCATTGGGGCAAAATTTTAAACAAGCAGTTGTCAAGGGCTTACCTTTAGGTACTAGTTACCAATTTGTTAAACATTTAGTAATTTACCGGATGCTCGAAAATTTTAATACTCTTTTTTCGTTTAACTGATTAGTGAAATAACAATTTCCTTTTTTTAAAAACGGTGCATCTGAACACGTTTAAATAATGACAGTTCGTGAAAACTAGCAAAACAAACAAAAGTAAATCCGGGGAACGGACGTAATGATTTGAAATGTCGGAAACTCCAAAGTCAAACGGACAACTTACAATTTATTTTGTTATTTGTTTATTTGTGACAACCTTTTTCGAAATGTTTTTTTTTATTATTTTCTTCACTATGGACTGGACCATTCCAATGTAATGTAATGCTCCTGTAAGATTAATTGTTACATCCTTTGTGTTCCTTAACAACAGACGGATGGATATTTCTTCTTTAAAAAGTTGGATGTTTGGGTTTTCAATCAAAAACCAAACTGCTATCTTGTAAAACCTGTACCTGGAGAAAAATTCTCCATCGTCCAGCTCTCAAAAAAATTTGATAAGAACTTAAAATATCGCACTTTACTACACAAAGCTGAGTCTTCAAACATATAATTATATCAAAATCTTCGTCTTCCAAAATGAAATTTATATTATTTTCTTACTTTTAAAAACATTAAGCTCACGAATCATAAAAAAAAACAATTTATGTAGCTCTTTCAAATAAATTATCTGAGATTTTTTTTCGAGGAAAATGACAGATTTCATATGGATTTAGCAGGTTACTAAAAGTTAAAGTAGCCATTTTGTGATTTAAACTTTAATAAAATGTTAAGGAAAGTAAGATGCTAAAATCGTTTAAAATTATAAAAATCTTCTTTTTAACTTGGTAACTTACTGAAATGGCTTTAACATTTTACTAAATCGTTACAAATATTGCGCTATTGTATATAAAACTATAATACTCTCATGAAGAGGAGCGAATGAGGCGCCACCTAGACAGGCTGCTATCACACTATTTCTCGTAGAGTTGTGGAGAGTTGAGAGTCAAGAAATCAGATACATGTAGAGAATAATTATGAGGGTTAAACAGAAGGCAGAGAACAACACGACATGTGATTCCAATAGACCTAAGCAAAAAAAAACCTATCGACAAAAAATAACAAAAAAACTAAAGAAAATCAAACAAGGAAATTTCATTTTCTCATAGTTCTCGTTGTCATGAGGCTTAAAGCTGATACAGTTTTTTTCGCTTTACTCTCCATTACTAACCCACCCTAATTCTTAAGTCTCCAACGTCAATTTTTATCTTCTACAGCGCCATCAGTACAGCCGCTTTCACAATTTTTTGATGGGTAAACATCAATTCCGGCGGTAGAGTGAATCGAAAACGTGGGTGAAACTTATACGTTCCTCGTAATCCGTTAAGTGCTTTACACATGAGCTGCGAACTGCGAATGCGAATAAATCTTTTTAAGCAATTTTCACAGCTAATATCAATTTTTGTTTTGTTCTAACTTTACGACGAAGTGAATTAATGATCGAATCAACGATTTAAAAGGAAAACACTGCATAAAATAACTATAAATTGAAATATTTTGTATTTTAATATTTTTTACGCGACCAACAACGTATCTTCTGCGAACTGTCAAATGTAAATTCGCAATCCACAACTAGTGAACGCATTCCACAAACCGGCGACTAAAAAATTCGTTCGAACCTAACCTCAAATGTATAACATCTCTACTGTGTTGTGTTGCTCGTTGCTAGACGGAAAATTAAAAAAAAAAATGAGTGAATCTATGGAAAAAAGGGTAAAATAATTTAAAATAATATAATTGGTAACAAATGAAACTGCATAAGAGCCACCTTTTCTTTAAATATTTTTTCTTAGCACTCGTTTTACTTTAATTTTATGTACTTTAATTTACTTTTGGTTTAGTTTTGTTGACTATTCGCACTGTTCGGCGACCAAAAAAATTACTCATGTGAAAGAAATGTCAAAATTCGCGACCATTCGCAATTCGCAGTTCGCAGTTCATGTCTCATGTGTAAAGCACTTTACGGTTACACGTTCCATGTAGCAACTTACCTTACCGACGATTGCATTTAACATCATGTTTACATTGGAAATATTGCGTACTTATGACATCGTGTTTACATTGGAAACTTTGAATACTGAAATCTCGATTTTATTACTTTCCATTGCTGGCTAGAATTCAATCCCTCAACATTTCTTCACCTCTCGACCAATATGTCAAAATGACGAAAAAAATGTCTTAAAAAAATCCACTTCACGTTATTAATGGACGATAACATTTTATTTTTATGCTCGCAAAAAATGCATTTTCAGAGTTGAACTTTTAAAATCCAAATCAGTTGACATCTGCAACGAAATATTCTCGATACGTCAAAATTTAATTTGTCCCTTATCTGTCATACCATATAATTATTTTAATTATCGAATTAAATATTCTTTATTATATCAAAATATACTTCATATTCACTATATCAAAATAAGATCGTTCTCCATCTGTCAAGCCATGAACTGGATGATGACTATGACTTCAATGGATTAAAAAATTATATTTTTGCCACTTATAATTCCATTACAAGGTGGGAATGATGTCAATCGGTTTAAAAATAAAAATGGGCATCTGGCAATGCCAAATAAAAACCACGTGAAAGGCTATTTCCGGCTTTTCCGTATTGTATTTTTCTGGAAGAACATTCTGGTGGACACGAAAATAAATCGCTGAAATAAAAATAAGTTTTACTGTACTGAAACTAAAAAAATATTTCTTTTTTTGAATCGAATATAACAATTTCATCATACAATGCTGTTTTAATATTTTAATCAGTGCTTATGATGTGCTGTGTTCTCATCTCTTCAAAGTTCTATACGCAAAACGCAAATGAACCTGAACATGATCAATCATCAATCTTGCATATACAATATTTCTATGCAGTACGCTAGATTGAAAAGACCTATACGTGTGACTTTTTCACTAATACACTTACACGTGCTTGTCATGCATTTGGACAATGTATATCTAGCCTTAAACGCAATTGCTGAGGTTAAGAAAAATGCGGAGTTATCGTTCATTCTTCTTTGTGGTTTCCTTTTTTTATATTTGGCTTTCGCTTAGTGAAATTCACTTAACTGAGTAGAGTAAGGAGTGCGAGTGAAGAAATGAATCCTTTTCGCATGAACAAGTTAACTTATATTGAAAATCGCTGTATTTAAAAGCACAGATGCACTCGAGAGGAAGCCAAAAGAGAAACAGAGATTAAAATTCAAGCAACATCCCTGTTTAAACAACAGTCAAGCAAACTTTACTTTACGTAGCGGAGTCCACTTACTCCCAAGTCCTAACACACGCCACGAACTACATCATCGAAGCATATTAGGTGCGTTTTATTATTCACAAATCTATCTGGATCCGGATCTGGATTACGTTTTAACATGTATTACAAAAACATATTAAACATTCAGCCATATTTATAAACTCATTATAGTGAGTACATAAGGCTATGCAACCCTTATAATGCCTCTAAACGCAAAATCGTTATTTATAAAACTTATGTGACGTTGAATAGAGGCATTATAAGCTAAACGCGTTTGGAGGTTGAATAGTGCCTACATAAGGACATTTTAGTATTGAACTGTCACATTCACTTTGCCATCACAATGAATTATAAAGATTATCAACAAAAAAAAAAATGCCTTTGACTTGATATTGAAACTAAAACTTTGTGTTATTTTTATTTATTGAAACAAAAATGTTATACTAATAATATTAAAAACAAATTGAATTGAAAATTGTTTAGAATTAAATAGATAAATATACTTGTTGGTGACGTCTCTCCACGCATCCTTCTTCATCCGGTGTGTTAGTGTTGTAATTATTATTTTGCATTATTGAATTTTATCCTCAAGAACTTGTCTGGGGAGTATTCCAGCTATAATGAAATGAATAACAATTTGATTTCCAGTATTGTGCTAGAGATAATAACATACTTTATCTGATGAATCAAAGTTAATTGTTGGAATTCTTTTAGCTTTTGGTAGTTTCGGTTTTGTTTATTAAATTCGATAGACAGACAAGATGTTTTTTTTTTGTTTTTTGATAAACAGCTGAGTGTTATGAAGGCTAAATGTAATAGATTCTTACTTTTTGGTACTTTATTTGACACAAGCTCATTATAACTATGCAGGGTAGGCAAATGTTTTATAAATATGAATTTGCATAGTGGATGAATAAGTCCTTATGCGTTGCATAACTATTCACGCGTTTAGGGAATTCTAATAAATACGGCTGATTATTTATATGTATGCAGTATCGAAAGATGGAGTTGAGTTGAAATAGTGTTGTACAATTCTGAAACAATTTGTCAAACCAACTCCTCGACCCAGTGGCGTAGCGTGGATTTTTGCCGCCCGGGGCAGAGCCAATTTTGCCGCCCCTAGCAATTTTTTTTGGGCCTTTAATTTTGTTTGCTGTTTAAAAAAACATCAAAGTGAAACAGTTACTTAACTTACCTTGTTATAATTTAATTTTTTATTCACAGATTTATTATATTTATTTATATTATATTATGTAGATAGAAGTGTCTAATCGGGTGATGATTGCTGAAAAATAAAACCGGTTTAAAAAAAAAAATCAACCTGCACTGCCTTTAATTATATATTATTATTACAGTGAACATTGGAAAACGTGAACCCCCCAAAACGTGAACTATCCCAAAACGTGAACACCGTAATTTTTGCATTGACTGCTCTAAAACGTGAACAAATCGAAAAGCTCTAAAACGTGAACAGACATTTTTTCAACATTTCTACATAAAAATGCACTGAATTAATTTTTTAAAACTTTACATAATATGAAATATTTAAAAAGGCTTTGGAATGGTGTTCAGATGAAGGTTGACCAAAGCGACATAAACGCCTAAGAGAAATTGTAGTTATTAAAATGTTGGCAAAAAATAGAACAGACAAAAATTAAAAATTTTGTTTGTAAAATAAAACTTTTATTTGTAAAACGTTCTAATTTAAAAATGAAATCTAATCAATTTTTTTAATAACCCGTAGGTACCAGTATGAACCCGTAGGTACCAGTATTTGTAAAAATGTAAAAAAAATCATAAATCTACATATACTACTGCAAGCAAAAAGAAGATAAAATGAAAGAAAATATGTTTTATTTTAAGAGGAGTAGTAAGACAATACGGTAGGAATACTATTTTAATCATAAAATGTTACATTCCAAAACATGAACAATCTCAAAAACATGAACACCCTCGGTTTTAATTAGTTCACGTTTTCCAATGTTCACTGTATATATTATTATTATTCTTATAGTTATAGTAATAATTATTATACCTATAATATTTTTTAATTTCAATTATTGTTATACATACATAAGGAAATGAAGAAACATAAATAGGTATTGGTCCATTATTATTTTTAACGTAAACATATTTCACAACAGCCCATCAAAATGAAAGTGTTCAAAACTGGTTTTATCTTTTAAAATCTGAAAATCGTTTTTATATTAGGTATATGTAATGTAGGTATGTACATTTATGTATATAAAATTTTGAAAATATTAAATAAAATTGGTACGCCATTTTTTAGTACTTATTAATGCGGAGCTAAAGATTAATTTTGAAAAAAACGATCCACCCATTTTTGAAATATCGAATTTTCAAAAAATAATTTTGATTTTTTTTAATCCAAAATTTGATTTTTTGAAAATTTTGATATGCAATATTATTCAAACAGGAGCTCTTGTTTAAAAAAAATCATTAAAATCGGTTGAGCAGATAGTGAGATAGTCGAAAAAAAATGGTTTCATGAGAGATACTTTTATTAGATGATAGAAATTTTTTTTACAATAACATTATCGTAGATCTATTTATGTTTGTCAACTCACACAAAAATTTTGATCAAAATCGAAGCAGTCGTTTTTGAGAAAAATGAGATTTTCCATGCCGGTTTTCAAACTTTTGTATTGGAGGTACCGTTATTTTTGGTTATATGAAAATTTTTTATTTAAAATCTGCTAGATAATGTCAAGAAACTGTTGCGTACCAAGTTAAGTAAGAATCGACCAACTTGTTTTCGAGATTTTTGAAAATTTTGGTATATAATACTTTTACACTTTAAGAAAACATTCTCTGTAAAAAAAATTGATCAAAATCAGTGGAATCGTTTTTGAAAAAATCGAAAGTCAAAGAAATGGTTCTATGGGAGGTACCGAGTCGTATAGGCTGCAGCCGAAAGGACAGACAGACAGAATTGCAAGACCTACTTTTTTCAACTTCGCTATCATCATGATTATAGAGATTATGATGTCAACTTTGATCAAAATATCGAGTTTGATTTTTTTACTAATCCATAACTTGCAATATAGTACCTACCTATTTATACAGGGTGATTTGCATAAGGTGTGACAAAAAGCTAGGGCATGTAGGTTGGACTTAGACAAGAAAAAAATCGTATGGGAGGGGGGGGTCTTTTTCCCCCGTTTAGGCGGGAGGGGCAATTTAAGAAAAAAAACACTTAAAACAGAAAAAAAATTATTAAAAAATAACGGTGATACCTACAGAGTAATGCTATAGCGTTTTGAAAAGCCAGAAATACATTCTTTAATTTTGTTTTTAAATAAAGTTGTTCGAGTGAATAGTTTTTGAAAAATTAATTTTCAAAATCAAAATTTTGAAAAAAAAAAAATGAAAATTTTGTTTTAAACAATTTTTTTTTTCAAAATTTTACGTAATTAAGTATTATTTTTTTATTCAATATTCAATGCTCTTATTAATTTTTGATCAAACACAAAACACCGGATGTCAAAATGTTTTGTAGTTTTTGGATTCTTAGGTGAATTTACGATTGAAAGGATTAACTTTCTTTTTACTATTTTTGTAATTATCGTGTTATAAGCATACAATAATGTGACAAAGTACTGGATTAACCATATTTCACACATTTTTTCATTGAGAACACCTGCGTGGGAGCATTAGTTTAAAATTGACCTGCCACTTTTTTATTACGGTGGGGTCGGCTTGGCGATGCGACCTGTTTTGTTGTACGAATTATTTCTAATTTGAATGTCAAGTCGTCAACATATCACGATGTCAAATTACTCTCGTGCTGAATTAACGGATATGCATTAATGCTACGGTATGGCTCATGGTCGAAGTCGTGAAGCGCAAAGACTCTACGCTGAAATGTATCCCAATAGGAGGTGTCCCAGTCATACGATATTTTCAATAATCCATCAACGTCTTCGAGAACACGGAGTACTGGAGCACCGAGGGAGAGAAAGTTCATCTTCTGCATCAGTACACATAGAGGAAAGAATTTTGGATATGGTCCGACGTAATCCCTCCCTTAGCACAAGGAGAATAGCTACTATGCTTCAGTTGTCCCAAACTAGAATATGGGCAGTGCTTCATACCGAGCATTTACACCCGTACCACACTACACCAGTTCAGGAGCTAACCGCAAACGACAAGTTACTGAGAGCTGCATTTTACCGAACATTATTGCTAAGAGATGAAACTGAACATAATTACTTTGGAAGGCTATTCTGGACGGATGAAGCTCATTTTACCAGAGACGGAGTAACAAATTTCCACAAAAGTCGTTTTTGTTATTTTTGACTTTCTCAAAAACTAGAAAACATTTTGACATCCGGTTTTTTGTGTTTGATCAAAAATTAATAAGAGCATTGAATATTGAATAAAAAAATAATACTTAATTACGTAAAATTTTGAAAAAAAATTGTTTAAAAACAAAATTTTCATTTTTTTTTTTTTTTCAAAATTTCGGTTTTGAAAATTAATTTTTCAAAAACTATTCACTCGAACAACTTTATTTAAAAACAAAATTAAAGAATGTATTTCTGGCTTTTCAAAACGCTATAGCATTACTCTGTAGGTATCACCGTTATTTTTTAATAATTTTTTTTCTGTTTTAAGTGATTTTTTTCTTAAATTGTACCTCCCGCCTAAACGGAGGGAAATAGACCCCCCCCTCCTAAACGATTTTTTTCTTGTCTAAGTCCCACCTACACGCCCTAGCTTTTTGTCACACCTTATGCAAATCACCCTGTATATCGCAAGTAAAAATCATTTAACTTTTATTGATTAATTTATTAAAAAACATTTTCTTGAAATCGTTTCTCTATTTTTAATAATAACTTATTAACTTTCGATTTCTCGGTAAAAAATAGAGAACTCAATTTTTTACAAAAATGTGAAAAAATGTTTTTTTTTATGTAACTTATTGTTCTTGAGATATGGAGCAAACACTCTTAATAAAGCCAAATGGGGGTTTCAACTCAGAAAAATCAATAGATTATTTCCGAGCCATCAGCTAGGTATTTCGTTTCATCAATTAGCTTACTTTATGTAATCAATCCAAAGAGGTAAAACAATTTTAAAATATTTTCACAACACACGAAACACAGACAAGTTAAATGTTACACTGCAACTAATTTTGTATTTAAGTAGAATGTTTGCAAACTTTACTGCATTTTACGATAAAAATAAAAAAAAATTAAAAAAAAACAACTGACTAACACCCCTTAGATAAAACATACAACAATATACGAATACATGGACTCTTATGAGCCAACTCACATCGAATGAGTCGAGACAAAAGAAATGTTTTTGTCTCAACTTCTCGCCTTACGAGTAGGGTTCGAACCGCCGCAGTAGTAAAATTTTGGAGCAGGCTTATAAAAAAAATAAACGAATTGAACATTTCTGGAGTAGATTTAGATTTAGTAATTCAGAGTCAGAGTTAGTTGCAAAATTTATTAACACAGTGGTCATTCCCTTTCATGTGGTTTGGGTAAAGAAATTTTGAATTTTTCAGTGTGGAAAATAATTATTACCTCTACATACCTTAATCTTAAAAAACAGAGTAACGAAGTAGATGTATTTTATTTCGTAAAACTGAAGTAAATTTACTCCGATTGGAGTAAGATTCGAACGCTGCTCATGAGTGGTAGTCGAAAGAAGGCAAATTAAAAAGTTTTGCACCAGGACACACATAGAACGAAACAATCATTTACTGTTCCAAATAAGAGTCGTTGTCGATCATTGTACTTCACAATTCCTTATGGCGCAATACACATCTCAGACACAATATGACAATGACACAACAACAACAAAAACAAGAGAAAGACGTGTATCATTGCCGACAGCAAAACCGTGGCGCGTATGTATGTATTATGTACCTACGTCCTACGCACACACACGGAACTTTCAGCTTAAAAAAAAAATATATATTTCCGAAAAGGACAGTACATATATTTTTTCACAATTAAAATTTGTTACAAAAGTAAGCTTACACTTAGCTTAGAAAAAATATAAAAACATAACATACAAAAACCATTTACATTAACGAATTTAGAAAAATTGCAGCAAAATGCCGCCCGGATATTTTGAAATTTGCCGCCCCCAAGCAAAGTGCCGCCTGGGGCCTGTGCCCCCTTTGCCCCCGCCTCGCTACGCCACTGCCTCGACCCAAGTTTTTCGTATTACATTTCGACTCGACACCGCTGAGCTAGGGGGATCCTGTCGAACGAAGCTCAATACAGGTATACAAAGGTTCGAAGCGAGCTTCAAGCTCATTTTATATGTAATGGTTGAATGCCGGAGTTGGTTGGAATATTGAATAAAATAGTGCTGTCATGTACTAACATGAAGTTCTGCTAAGGAATTTTTAAATTTTTTAGTGTTGAAAAAGTAGTAGATCACAAAAACCGGAGTGGAGGAGTAGATTTCTTGTTTTTTTTTGTCAAATTGGAGTAAGTTTAGTCACATTGAACTGTCCTTGCTTTGTGTGTCAGTTGCAATTCAGTCTCTATTGTGGTCAGCCAATTAATTGGAATGACATTTTTTGACAGTCCAGCTGTCAGAGAAACTCGCTGTACTTACAAGTCACTTATATATTCTGAACGTATCCATTCTAAAGTAACTGCTGTTAATTTAAAATATTAAATTAAAAGATTATTTTAGTTTCACATTTTCTAGTTTAAATGTTTTATTTTTCGCATTTTAGATGTAACAACAATTAATAATTTTTGTAGACATTAAACTTTTTTGTTCCTCAAAAACAGCAAGTACGTATTATTATTTTGTTTCTAAAATCTAATTACATATGTGCCTTATTGAAGAAAAAATAAAACATTTATTAGTGCAGAAGGGTTTTGTGTTTAGTGTTTTTTTTCAAGAATCATCTCGAAATATATTTTTATTTAATTATTATTTATTAAACTTTAACAATAAAGCATCTAATCTAAAATTTCTAAAAAATTTAAAGTTAATGGTTTTTATTTTCCCTAAAAAGTAAATATAATCCTTTTTTGTTTAACAATTTCGATTTATATTTATTTATTGTTTTTTTTTTTTTTTTTTTTTTTATAAAAATAGGTATTTATTGGTTGCCTGAGGTCATGTTTGTTTCGAGAGGTGGTGTGTTGCGTTTAACGACCATTTTTCAGTTGGTATAATAGTAACTTAACCGAGTTGAGTTTTGATTTTATTTTTTGTTTAAACAGTTAGTAGTTGGACGTTTGATTTTTTTTTTAATTTGCTGAAACCTGCTGAATTGCTGGCAGTTCTTCTAACTTTTTTCGAGTTTATGGCTTTTTACTATAAATTAAAAAAATAATTAAATAACAATTTAGTTTGTTGGTGTGTCAGTTGGAGCTGGTAGCTTCTCCCATGAGGGTTCAACACCCCAGATTTCGCGGGCGTATTCAGCAATGGTACGATCTGATGAGAATTTGCCGCTGGAAGCGATGTTGTTAATTGACATCTCTAACCATTTGGCTTGATCCTGAAATAATAAATAAAGATTGTTTACAAAAATTCCCCTCACAGGAGTTCAATTTTTTTTTTCTTTTACCTGATAGGTCTTGGAGACCAAGTCTTGTGCCTTGATGTAGGCGGCAAAGTCAGCCAACAAATAGTAGCTGTCGTACTTCAAAAGAATATCGGCAATATTTTTGAATTCATTGGGATTGCTGGGACTGAAGAAACCTCCCTGGATTTGGTCGACGCACTGTTTGATTTCTGGATTGCTGTTGTAGTAATCGTAGGCGTTGTATCCCTTTTTCTTAAGAGCTTCGACTTCATCGACAGTCATACCGAAAATGAAGATATTCTCGTTGCCCATTTCTTCGGCCATTTCAACGTTAGCACCATCGAGAGTACCGACAGTGAGTGCTCCGTTCAACATGAATTTCATGTTTCCGGTGCCCGAAGCTTCGGTACCAGCTGTGGAAATTTGTTCAGACAAATCAGCTGCAGGCATGATACGTTCAGCCAGTGTTACACGGTAGTTCTCCAAGAAGATAACCTTCAATTTATCTCCGACAATTGGATCGTTGTTGACGACGTTTCCAACGGCACAGATCAATTTGATGATCTGTTTGGCAACATAGTATCCTGGAGCTGCCTTGCCACCGATCATCACAGTACGTGGTGTGAATTTAGCTGAGGGATCCTTCTTGATACGGTTGTACATGGTAATGATGTGCAAGCAGTTCAAGAGTTGACGTTTGTACTCATGGATACGCTTGACTTGAATGTCGAACATGGAAGCAGGGTTGACTTTGATTCCATAATCAGCCTCAAGGTGTTCAGACAAACGAAGTTTGTTCTCTTGCTTAACACGGGCAACTGTCCTCTGGAAGTTAGGGTCCTTAGCCCATTTTTTGAGGGCAGCCAACTGTTCCAAATGAACTGGCCATTCGTCTCCGATCTTTTCGCAGATCAGATCAGACAAGCCAGGGTTGCAGAGCAACAACCAACGACGGGGGGTAATACCGTTGGTCTTGTTTTGGAACTTCTTGGGGGTCATTTCATAGAAGTCATGGAAAAGGGCGTCTTTAAGGATTTGAGAGTGGATAGCAGCCACACCATTGACAGCATGTGAACCAACAATGGACAAATGAGCCATGTTGATGCGCTTCTCACCATCTTCCTCAACGCAAGACATGCGACGCATGCGATCCATGTCTCCCTTGAAATGCTTCTTAACCTCCTCCATATGCAGGAAGTTGATGTGGTAGATGATTTGCAAGTGACGAGGCAAAATGGATTCCAACAAGGATACTGGCCAACGTTCCAAGGCTTCTGGCAAAACGGTGTGATTGGTGTATGCACATGTCTTTGTGGTAATTTCCCATGCCTTAGCCCATGGCAATTTCTCTTCATCGAGAAGGATACGCATCAATTCAGGGATAGCCAATGAAGGATGTGTGTCATTCAGTTGGATGGCTACTTTGTCTGGGAAGTGATCAAAGTTGTTGCGAACAGCTTCCCGGCTTCCGAACTTGGATGATTTGTAACGACGAATGATGTCTTGAAGGGTGGCAGCACACATGAAGTATTCTTGCTTCAGACGAAGTTCCTTGCCTTCGAAGAAGTTATCGTTGGGATAGAGTACACGAGAGATGTTCTCAGCCAAGTTGCGGTCCAGCACAGCTTGGATGTAATCACCATCGTTAACTGCAAACAAAGAAAAATCGAAAAATTCAGAAGAGGTTTATAAAACGATGAGAAAGTAACTCACAGAACTTCAAGTTAAAGTCAATTGGACTCTTAGCTGACCAGAGACGAAGGGTATTTACAACATTGTTACCATATCCAGGAATTGGATTATCATATGGCATGGCGTAAACAACTTGAGTGTCAACCCATTTCTTGCCACCGGCTTCATCAATAACACGGCCATAAAAGTTGACTGGTAACATGAATTCGGGACGTGCCTTCTCCCATGGGTTACCATAACGCAACCAATCATCGGGTTCCTCAATCTGCTCACCATTACGAATCTTTTGAGCAAAAATACCGTATTCATAACGAATACCATAACCATAGGCGGCCAAACCAAGAGTTGCCATCGAATCGAGGAAACAAGCAGCCAAACGGCCCAAACCTCCATTACCCAAACCGGCATCCTCTTCCATCTCTTCGAGTGCTTCAATGTCGAGACCAATTTGATACATGGCTTCTTCACATTCACTTTGAATGCCCAAATTGATCATGGTGTTCTGTAGGGAACGACCCATATAGTACTCCAGAGACAGATAGTAGACACGCTAGAAAGAGAAATAAATTTAAAAAAAATTTGTTTTTTTTTTGTTTGAAAATTATGAAAGAGAATTGTTATTATTTTTTTTTCAAGAGCTTTGGAATGAACTAATTGCATAAAGCCGCTGGTTGTTCGTACGCTCGGGTGCCGGGGGTAATTACGTTGAATAAGTGGAAGTTTTATTTATTCTCCATTTTGCAGTTGAAAAATTTAAGCAAACGTGTATTGTTGTTGTCGCGTTCCAATCTACACCAAATTCTTATACAATGAACGTAGTCAGAAAAGGATTTGGGGGAGTCTCCTGTAAATGAGTTTGAGAGTTTCTGTTATAGCATATAAGTATACTAGTTATTGCATTCTTTTAAGATTATTTACTCTTTTTACTTGAGACTTATAGGTACTATAAGGCAAGTTATGCATTCATTTAAAAAATCAAACTCGAGATTTTGACCAAAGTTGAAATTACGGTTATAGCGAAAACCAAAAAAGTGGGTCTCCGAACCCTGGTGCCAATCTATATGGCGACATGGCGTTAAGCAGTTTAGACTATGACTGCATTCCAAGAGGTTATTTGGTGTGAGAGGCGACAGTCACAAACAAAATATGAATAAAGTTTTGTAGTAGATTGTGTGTGGACACTACGTTGTGAACGGTTAAATGTAAACAGGTTCCAATAGCTTAAGGAAAACTTTTTTAGTATGCTGTATAGGTTGAGTTAGATCAATCACTAAATTTTCCGCCCCTAGACGTTGGCACCCTAGTGCGCCGCACACATTGCACATACGGTTCTGGCGGCCCTCATAAGACTACCAGTTTAAATCATTCAAAGCGAAAATAAAAAAAGCATGTTTTGTCTTCATAGTTAGAAAGGGCAGTTTTTAGGAAAGGACGTCTGTACATCTTGTTTACTTCTGTTTATGGTACTTGTCTTCTATTTTTCTATTTCGCAATTCTTTACTAAATGTTATATTATGATTTAGTTTTCCACTTTCCCTTTATTATATCCCTTCTCTTATTTCCCAATTTTATATAAAAATGGCGCCCAACGTTACTTAAGAAAATCGTCTACATCCATTTATATACATAATATTTATGAGTAGATTAATAAGTTCATCGTTTATAATATTATTTTAGTTCTAATCAATCTTTTCGCTAGAATTTAAATCAAGGCTGACAGGACTGTACGAAGGGCCAGTGATGAGGTTACCAGTTTTGAAATCTGGTTCTCGTCCATCCAACAAGAGAATGCTATTTTGTCAAAAATAAATAAGTTCGTGAACTTGAACTCATATTCTATTTTGATGCTGAAAAATATGCGGCATCAATAATATAGACTCCTACCATCTCTAGCTTTTCCGAACTTCTGCTTACGATTTCTCAAACATAAAAATCCTATCTTTAAGCCCACTGACATTCAATTTTCGTGAAGCTAACTTCCACCGTTTTCAATAGTATCGCTCGTACCGATGAAATTGATACTACTCTCTCCAATTTCTAATGCTAACAGTCTTCCTTAATAAGTCCCAGCTGTTAAAAAAAAAGAATACCTTTTCACCTCCTCCAATGTAGGGCAGTAAGTTCCTTATATTTGGAAAAAATCGTTTATAATTCCAATTCAAAACCAAAGTCCGAAGAACTCAATTTCCTAACTAACGAACGAATAATTGCTAAAGTCTTTTGTACTCTAAGGCCTTTTGAAAGTATGGTCTATGATGATCCAATGCTTTTTAACAATCAATGGTTTCCTACAACCAACTCTGGTAAATTTAAGTTAGAAATTGTCTGTGTAATTCTCGAAGATGGTAATAAAATTGTTGAAGATGTAACCAATCTTAGCAAAGCATTTGACAAAATCTCTGACCCTCTGATCCTTTTCAAAATTAACTGCCTAGATTTTTAACCCGCATCCATTACATATAATCAATGCCATTCAAAAAATCAGCATTACTAATGCTTAATGCTTAGATTTTATGAATCAGTTTCTTTCTTGTAAATCTCTGGTGTTCCACAGGGAAACTACGTCGGCCCACTAATATTTATTTAATATCAGAAACGATTTTACGCCGTTGATAAAAAATGCATATGGTATCGTATGGCCTGGATCTTCACACAATTTTCAAACTGGTGCCTAATGAACTATTTTAAGCTCGCCTGTTCCCTTTAAGGTATTCTACTCCCTTTTTGGAGTATCTTTTCAAAGTGTACCCAGTATCCCAGGTTGTTTATCCATATGGTCTCGGATTTATATTCAATAAGGAACTTGATTTCTGCTCTCACACTAATACGAAGAGAGCTAACTCGTCACTCATATTTGTAAAATTATGGTTCAAGGGATTCTCTGACGACTATGTTACATTTTTTCTCCACACCATATTTTGTAGGTCTCTCTTCAGACTTGAAAGTCAAGTTTGATCACCATATGGAATTACTTATTCCCACCGAAGCGAAACTGTTCATCGTTCCTTCGTTTTGGCCTTCGCAGCCTTTCCTAGTATGATGTCTAAATTGTGCCATCGAACGGCTGGTATAGTCATTTCCCATCAGCTTTTAGCAGGTAGTATCGATTACACTCCAAAAATCTCTTTTCATACAAACCCGAATTACCTCAGATCTATAACTCCATTTCAAATCAACTTTCGTCGAAATTAAACCTTTTATCCGTATCTTACTAATGGCTTGTACAGCCCGTTTGTTTCTATAGTCCTAGTACACTTTCTTCCTAAAGCTAAACAAACTCTTGGTTACAGGATGTCGCCTTCCCACTCTCTCTGTGGGTGTTTATTCTAATATATATATACAATAATTTTTTAAAAATGGGTTGTCCGCTAATACACTTAGTTTTCAAATTTTTTGAATAAAATGCAACTGAACACGTCTTAAACAATGACAGTTCGTTCGAAAAATTAAGAAAACACATTTTTTTGAGGTATAAGTATGATACTGCTTAACGATTTGCTAACTTTTAAGCATTTTCCTTAATTTTAAACACTTTTTAACTAGTATCGTGCTAAGCCTATTTTTTTAATAAATTGCTTCTGAACACACCTTAACCCTTGACAGTTCTAGCAAAATACAAATAAAAAGACCTTTTTGACGTTTTAAACGTTTTAAATTAGCACGATACTAAAAAAAATAAAATAGCAATTTGATGATTTTAACTTTAATAATGTGGTAGAGATCCTAAATTCTATTAGAATTTGCAAAATTGTCATTTTAACCAAGTATCATACTAAAACAGTTTTAACACCATACCAATTCGACTTAAATTACGCTAAACTAGTTCAAAAGTAGAAATTTCCTATGTTGTGGTTCGGGTTCGGGTGCACAAAATTTACACGCGCGAACTTTGCGAATCTAAGCGAGGAATATTTTCGATGGTTTCATTTCAATTTTACTCGCGCGAGTAAAGCGATTTTTTTAAGTAGAACCAAGGTAGTTGTGTTTAGAAACTGTCGTTCAAATTAAGTGGAAGAATTTAAGAGATACTTACATACCATAATTGAATTGAAAAAAACTTAGCTAAAATCTTCAAATCTGGCAGTGCATGAAAAAAAAAACAGTGGCCATATTTTGAGCAAATGGCCGCGTTCTCCTACGTATCCAAGGGTATCCGGATATGATTGTGTTGTTGTAATCCCATAGGAAAAATCAGCTGATGAACGAAACAGCTGATGTCAAGCAGAAATCTAAAGCTATTCATGTTTCATGGCCGTGGCGCGATGGTTGTGTGCTCGCCTGTCAACCTCATTATCACAGGTTCGATCCCTGCCGTCGTTTATGTCTTCTTTAATTCCATTAAAACCTTCTAAAATTGTCATCAATGGGTTGCTGGTTTACTCATTCCATGTTGTTTAGGCATAACACTAACAACATGTGATTGAGTTAAACTAGTATGCCCAACAAGGATGAATACGAATAAAAAAATAATGCGAATTATAAGGGACATAGAAATAAGACACGGCAGTTCTCCGCTTTAGTTCAGCCGCCATCCCTGGAGATAAAAAAGTCTGAGACAATTCTTTTAGGGTTTTCATAGAAGTATGAAAGACGTTAACTCTTAAACATGACTTTTTGTTATGGCATTATATAAAGATATTTAGAGCTGAGCTTACAGAAAAGGATTCTTATAAGACTGTATTCTTATTTAATCTTATTGCAAGAAAAGAAAATAGTTTAGCTATAAGGTTAATGTAGTTTTAGGCCAGGCGCGCACATTCAATTTTTAGTTTCACAAATGTTTAGTTGCTAAAATGAAATATATGGGCTTATATGGGACACCGCGCACTTAGAGCAACTCGATTCGAGCAACTTAAAAGTTGTGTTTAACACAAACTAAACGATTGCCTAAAATTAATTCGCAACAGTTGTTCTATTTTCTAAAGCGCAAGAGAGAAAAAGAGTGTGAGCGTGAGTAAAGAGTTGCCAGTGCGCGGTACTCTATCAACTGGTGATTAAACTATTTGATTTCGATCACAGTTGCCAGTGCGCGGCTAGCCTTAAGCTGCAAAAGAGTTTACCTCTTAAAATAAAAATGCTATAAAACCCAGTTCAGTTTCATAACAAGATATAAAAACTTAGGTCTAGCAATAAGAGAGATGTATGGGAGTTTTTTTTTCAAATTTTAAGAGTTTAGCTCTGGAGAGAATGTGAGTTGCACATTGGACTTGTTCATTTTTAGTAAGGGAAGCTACATAATTATTGGGCGGAAGGTGGATTTACTCCAATTAAAATGGAAAATGATCGTACTGAAGCTCTCTTCGAGACGTGTGCTGCGATTCTTAAAAATAAACAGTTTCAAGTTTCAATATAACTACCAGTTCTTGCTTTTCATTATTTTAAAAAAGTTTTTTGGTAATATTTATATGTTTGTACCTTGTGCAATAAATTCAGCCTTAAAAAATATCTTTAAATCCAAATCCTTTGATTATGCCAAAGAAAATTGTTTGTCTCCAAAAATAAACTTCCCATCTATCATGTATAATTCCTATAATTGGTCATCCTTATGGAAAATGAAACATTTTCAGTTTTTTTACAAACCTTCATAAGATCATAAATGTGCAAAACTGTTTGGTTTCCATTATTCTATTTTTTTTTAATGAATTAACTACTTATGTATCAGACGTAACAAATTGTAGTAAATTAGGCATGTAGTTGATTCGGCCAACCCTGGTCGAGTCACATTGTTTTTTTTTTACTTTGACAGTAAATGTTACCTATCCGGTTTTGGTCATTCACCAACGTATCGGATACTAAAGTATCTTAGATACCCTATCGGACTACGAGGCGAAGCTTAGAAAATATTGCATTTTTCTTATTTTTATTATAAGAAACATTACGTGATTTTAATACACTCAGATAAAAAATGTAAATAAAAAAAAATTATAGGAAAATACACCCTATGAATAATCAAACATAGTAATAAACGAGTATTAAAGATCTTGTCTACTTTCAGGCGTAAAAGATCTACTCGTAATCTAAATATTGAGTAAATACAAAATTCCTCGAAAAATTTACTCAGCACTAATACTATTCCGAGTAGAACAACAAAGTTTTACGTAAGATTCCGTAAGATAAAAATAAGTTTTTTTTTTTTTATTATTTTATTTGTACATTTCCTTGATACTTGAAATTGAAATTGCAATTTTAAATTTAATTTACTTTCATTGTAATGAAACAGACGTTGGCAGTGACACACATTTGTTGCAATTACTTGAGTCAGTACGGTGAAATATCTTTTCAAGATCATTACCAAATGAAAACAAAACTGCATCTTAAACGAGATTTAGAGAACAAATAAATAAGAAAGTATCTTTAAAACTATCTAGAATAAGGTCAACAACAAAACCGCAAATAATTGAATGCGAATATAGCTACATTATGAGTATAGGTAGGTACATTTCGTGAACTTCGAGTATACCATACAAACATAATATTTGAGATAGTGCCAAGCTGCCAAGTGAGAGAATTGGGAGAATTATCACTTTTATGAATACGTTTTCTGTTTCTGTTTCTCTTAAATTTATTTGTTGAATAGCTGTAACAACTTATCAACTTATATCCCAGAAAGTAATGTTGAATTTTGAGTTGTCGAGTTGTTGAGAAAACATAAAATGCACACTGGAATCTGCTCTTACAGTTTTAGTTGGATAAAATTGTATTAAATATATAATAACATAGACTTAATTGCTAAAAACGATTTGTGCTCAAAATGTTCTTCTAGAACAATTTCACTTGTATACATGGCGCGTTTTATGTTTGTGTTCGATTTTATTTGGTTGTCATTTTTATGTGAATATAATTTGTCAGTTGCTCGGGTTAAACAGCTCGCTATATAAGAACGCCATTTTTGACAAAAAAAAATTATGAGCGATAAAGCACACTAGGACTTGACTCACTTTATTAATAAACAGAATAGCTGTTATATGGGCACTGAAAACCATGGATTGATACACCAAAGACCACTTCACCCTCGTAGAGTAACCACATAGTGAGTTATTTGGGCTGGCGGTGTCATTAGGCCATATTTCTTTGAGGATGCTATTGGTAACACTCTTACAGCTACTGGTAACCGCTATTGGGACATATTAGAAATTACAAAAGAAGTCTTCGGAATTGTTATGCAAAATGTGCTTAAAAGAGCTCGCCTTTGCGCAACTTGCATTTACTTATATCGTCTATACTGAAACATTTTAAACCATACATTTCGACAAAAAAAATAAACCTTGTTTCAAAACCACGATAGACTAAACCAAGTGGTCGAATTAAAGATCATCATTTTGACGATTGTCTCTATCACATTTGTATCGAAACATAGAAAGAACAATCGTCAAAAGAATGATCGTTTAACTATAACTGAACGATCGTTTTAGCTTTACATGATTTTGGCACTGTTTTCGAGATTTTGAATTTTCAATAGAAAACTTTTATTTTTTGTTTGTAAACCTAACAAATTTTAATGTACACAATCGTATATGCACTATCAAATCAAAGTAGCCATTAACGAGAAAGTCGAAAAAAAAATAAACTGTTCTTTTTTTGCAACTCGTATCGCCTTGGACTATTAAATTTGAATTAACAAGCAACTTTTAAATCTTACTCTCAGTAAGTTCGGTTAAATAAACACTAAACAAAAAGTTGAGTTCTTTCTGAAAGTCAATAAAACAATTAGTACCTAAGGTTAGTTATAGGTATATTTTTTGAGGCAACAATTTTTGTTTTGTTTTTGTTTTTGCTTTTAACCATGACATAAAGCCAGAATCGTGCAATGCGCCTTATTAGATAGGTGCCAAGTTTTTATCTCACCGCTCGGTCATGAGACTTAAAATTAGACTAAGAATTTGTGCTTGTCAATGTATAGAAGGAAGACATTTTTATATAACTTTGTAGACAAATTGACGGTAACGAAGAAACAAAGAATTCAAAGAGGTTTATTGTTTGTTTTTTTTTTCAATAAATTAAAGAACTGAATTTTGAGAAATTGATCTTTTCATATTAAAAGTGTAAAAGTTTGTTTGTTTCGAGCTTGTTCTTTAATCATGCTCAATAAATTCTAGTAACTACTGGAAGGATTCTATTGAAATTTGACACAGAAGATTAAATTAATTAAATTCAGTAAAAACCTCTAACATCTGACTTCAACCAGATATTGCGGACGCACTAAAGCCCATTTTGTTCATGGACGGCGATATCGCATTTGCGGATCTAGATACAATTTTGTATTAAGTATGGACTTTCGGAACTGTGTACATACATGTGTATGGGCCAAATACAAGTTTCTTTTTAAAAATGCAATAAAATGAACAAAATTTAATTTTGTCCATGTACTCGTATAATGGCTTTATTATTAGTAATCTGACATCTTTGTGCTGAATTCTCCTTAGGCTAGTGCTTGAAATGTTGAATGTTGAGCTGTTGAGATCGATGGCGAGTTGATGTTCGTGAATTGAGTCTCACAGCAGCCACATTCTTGTCTGTGCGCCCCGTACGACGACGGGGACCATGAGTGTTGTCCACTAGCATACTAGTCTTACGAACTTTTTGCACAAACTTGGGTCCAGCAGACGAGCGTGAGTGCTTCATTTCCACCAAAACTTCTTTTCAAAAAACGCACTGTTTGGGCTACACATCATAAACTTTGGAAATAAGTTTTCAATATTTCAAGCGTAAAGCGACTCATTTCTTTTCGTGGAGGTATGAAACTGACATTCTGTGAAGATTATCTGCAAAGTTTTAAGAAAATCGGTCCAGCTGTTTGTGCTGTAGTCGAACAGAATTAAGTAATTGCGGAACCCGCTTTTTCTTCTTCCCTATCATTTTATTTTTTACAATACATAACTTACCATATAGGACCTATATGCAAGTAAGTCGCGAAGCTAAAAATCCCTACTATCATTTTTTATTCACAGAACTAAATATAGCAATAAAAACAATTGATCTATACCTAGACATTAATCTTATTTTCACCTGATAGGAAAGTTTAAGTGAACTAGGAAGTAGGTATACGTAAGCAATCGTAGATCTCAAGGTCAGATTTATTTGTGGTCTAAATTATCTATGCTCTTAATTATCTGTCCTAATAATTTTGCAAGCAATTGAAGGTATTTAATTGTTTTTTTTTTAGCATGATCACTTTTTACTAATGAATGATTAAAATATTAGGAATCACGCTATTTTTGTGAATACAAACATGCCATTCGACAATACATTTGATTTTGCTTTGTTAAAATTGTTATCTTTTTCATTTAACACGTCCGAAATGAATGGGAGTTCTTATCAACCATATGTTTATAATAATAATTATTGTTTCTATTCATATTTCTATTTGTTCCAGATTTTAGTATAGATTTGTTTATCAACAATTATTATTGAAATAATAAAATAAAAAAATTGTCCCAAATACGGCAATTTTAATCGTTAACACAGTCATTCCTTCAAAAATCCTCTTCTATGGTCATGAACTTTGAGCTCTTTCGTCAGTTGCATCTCTCACAACTGTTATTCAGTCATCTATCTTGTGATATGGTTCCTGTACTGTACAATAGAAGGACTCGTTCATCATCCCTGTCGACAAAAAAATTAAGAATGATAGGTATAACTAACTAAAGGCCCATTGCAAGACTCTCATGTATACCGACAATCGTTGAGAGTATAATTCGTGAAATCATGCTTCTTCATTGTGAACAACTATTTGCTCCAAAACAACATGGCTTTCTTAAAGGTACATCAACCATCACAAATCTTACAGAAATCGTTACCAAAACTTTATGTGTTCTGGAATCTGGAAATGGAATTTGATAAAATTTCCCTTGACATAATTGTTTCTAAACTTAAAGCATAAGGTTTTCTTCCTCAGCTCATTTCTACCTCATACCACTGACCAATTTCTCATCGAAAATAAACTTAATCAACTCAATGAGTATATATTCCCGCTCCAGATGGTTTCCCGCCATAGTTCTCAAGAAATGATCTTCAACACTCTCTCTTCTCCTCTCAAAAATCTTTGGTTTATTTCTATCTCAAGGAGAATTCCCTCAGTTATGAAAGACCTTTTGCATAACCCCAATACATCAAAATGGCCCAAAGTGTGAAGTTACAAACTGTAGTCCAATAGCTATACTTTCTCAAATTTCCAAAATCTTTTAAAGCATTTTGTTTGATATTTTAAGTTTTCGTTGTAAGTCTCGCATTTTCCCTAGACAACACGGCTTTGGCAAAGGTCCACAACGACTAACCTTGCTGAATTTGCATCCGTTAGCCTCTCGGCCTTAGAAAATGTAAAGGAAGTCGACGTTGTCTCAACCGATTTCAGTAAGGTCTTAGACAAAATCTCAAATAAGCTTATTCTAATTCAACTTTGGGCTTAAACCTATCTTTTTACCCGTTCGATTAAGATCTTCCTTCTATGATGATTTCTTAGCTACCTCCGGGGTCCCACAAGGCAGCCACTTATGCCCCGTCGTTTTTATCCTTACTATTAACGATATTGAAATTTTCCCAGATTTCACTCTACGCCGGCGTTACAATGTTTTTCATTTTCATTCAATCAGTTTTTCACGAAAACTCATCCAATCTACTCCCCGTCGATACCTTCTCCATAATCAACCCATATCCATCGTTGAGTCAATTCGCGCCATTGGTGTTTTATGTGATGCAGAGCTCATCTTTCTTACACATATTAACGAGTGTTTCAACACTTATTCCCGTAGTATAAGAAATCCTCGTCTATTCTATCTGTCTACCCACTGTACTTCTTATGGCTTCAAAGAACCTATAACTCGCATGCTTCAGAGGATTAATCTTAACATTAACTGTTTCGACTTCAATCTCAGTTCACCCTGCCTGAAAGTCCGTCTTAATAATTCTTCCAATTCACACCAATGCTAGATGTAAGAGCTATATTTATATTAGATTAAGAACTAGCTTGAATTAAGCCTAATAAATGGGGGTATTGAAAATTGTATCCTGGATACAGTCCTATCTCAACAATCGTTAGTAGAGTAATTTTAAGATAATGCAATTCCACCCCTATATGTTTTAATTCAGGTGTCCCGCAAGGAAGTCACCTAGGGCCCTTGATGTTCCTTTTAACTATCGATGAAGTTGAACTTATTCTTACAGGATCTTACCTTGAGATGTGAAAATAGTCTTAAACTTATAAGTGTGCAAACCTTATACCGACTCACGTCGTGATAATGCAGACATTATTTTTATACACCAGCTCTTGACTGGTGGCAGCGATAATCTAGCCCTTCATGAAAAACATTAAATCGAACGTAGGCCAACGTCATTTAAGAACCATACAGTATGAATACGGCCAAAATGAGCCGACGACTAGAATGCTTTGGAAAGCTAACAGCTCAACCATTTTCGATCTTTATCTCTCCAAATCCTCCCTTCTACGCCCTCTCCTATCCTTATCCTTAATCTACTATGTTCTTATTAACTGACTGTTTAGTTTTAATTTAATTTTAATTGTTATTCTAGTTTTGCTTGTAGTAAGCTTATAATATAAATTTAAATATAAAATAAATTTGACTACCACTCTTTGACCACCAAATATTGAAGAGTCGAATGTGAAGGGCCACCAGGTCTACCGGAAAATGGACCCAAGGCACGCAACATTTCCACTAACAAAACTTTGTCATTCGAACGTGCTCTTTAATCTTGTAGCTTTCCATGGTGATTTAGCATCAGTAACTGAATAATAAACATCAGATTTGACAGATGTCACCACAACAACATGACCGCCAAAACTCTACCTGCGACCCTTTATTTGCACTGCCAGATCTAAAAATCTAAAAAATTTGTTCTCATACGGTTTCGAGGGCAAATCAATTTTTTCTTAGTGTCGCCATTTTGAACGATACCTACCCAGAGTACTGGACGCGCACAATTAAAGTCAGAATGTCACTTTGAATCCATTCAATCCAATCAATCGTTCGATCAGCGTTGCCATGTACCTGGATCGAAATCTCAATTCGAATTCGATTCGATTCCCCAATCAACTCATGTAATCGGGTCGGCGTATCAGTAAACATTTAGTTTGCCATTGTAAATGTGCTCTATAGCCATAATGAGTTCAAGTTCATGATAAGAAAAATTCAAACAAATATGTTTACTAAAAATATTGCATCCCGAGAATAGTTTGGCGACAGTTATTGCACAACAAGGCTTCCCTCATTGAACAACCAGGTCAACTGTAAATAAACATCGATGTAATAAATTGCATACGAGTTTTAAAAATAAACTTCTCACTTAGAAACAACACCACCACCACATTTTCATAATATTCCCATATTCGTAAGTCATAACATTGAAATTCAAAACTTACTGTCAATATTTGTGTATCTATGGCGATTAGCATCATTGATAACCAACTGCCCTTTCAGATGTTTCATTGGATCACGATTGTGAGTAGTGTCTATTTGAGTTCAAGAAATGAGAAATGCCTTGACTTCCCGTATTAATAAAGTCAATTAGCAATTTTGTTTGAAACTTTTAAACTCCTCTTGTTGTTGATGCGGTTTAGTTAAATGTGAAACACACTTGACTAACTCGTGATTATCATTGAGTGTTATTTTCCTGACCATGACAAAGGGTATATAACAACTGCTTGGTATTGTGCGGACATCTTTCTCAAAGCAAACAGAACAGATGGGTTCGCAAAAAGAATAATTTTTTATCATTACGCAATAATTAGGAGAATGTTTTGAGAGCAGCACAGTGGGACAAAATAAAGACAAAATTAATTAATTACTTTAAGTACGGTCAAATTTGTTATATTGGCTCATCATAGCATCTACTATCACGTGGACAGGTACTCCTGCGGTCACACCAATTTTCTTCAATATTTTTCACTTTATTAATATTGAAACTGTTTAAGCAATTAAATGAACTCTAAGAGCAAACTATCTTAATCAAAGGGCACGGTAGTGCCCAGCCAAGTTCTGGCACTACACCCTTTTTACAGAAACAAACTCAGGCGGTTTTTGGCCCTTCCCTATCTTCAGTACCAATGAAGTCAGAAACTTAAAATTCCGAATATTTGCTAAGCTGGTCAGGCACAGGCGCCTCACCAAATTTCAATTTTCTAGCATAAGCGGTTAATAAGATATAAGACCTCGAAAATCACAAAAACCGTAACTGACTCACTGACTGACTGACTGACTGACAGATCATCAAAATTATGGAGCACTTCCCGACATCCTAGAATCTTGTAATTTTGCACAACGGTAGGTCTTGTCATGCAATCACGGCTGACTTGTTACAAAAAGATTTTTGTATAGAAGAACTTGGCTCTTTTTTTAACATTTATGTTTTTGGTCTGATCTCACTTGTTTTTGCGAAGATTTTAATATTTTGCCATGTCGAAATCTCGAAAGATACGAAAAGATAGAAGGGTGGACTCTACCTACTAAAATCAACTTAGGTTATAGATTCCTATATTTCTTTTGGTATATTTTCGTTTTGTTATTGGTTGTTTTGATTTGCGCTTCAATTATTTCTTCTTGTCTTGGCAAGATACATAACACTAACATACCTACCTTAATAACAGCAATGGGAAGTGCTCCGTATAAATTAAACATTTTCTCAGAAAGTGGGTGGATACCACGCCCCTGAATGGAAAACCGCAAATTTTTTTTTCTTTATATGTAATTTAAGCCTTACCGTTTTACCAAATTTCATCGTTTTACAGCAGTCGGAAGTGCTCCATTCAACCACCACCAATTCGGAGAAAGTGGGTGGATACCACGCCCCCTGAATGGGAAACCTCAAATTTTCGATTTTTTCCTCTGCTTGCGTGATAAGAACTACGGTTGTGCAAAATTACAAGATTCTACGATGTCGGGATGTGCTCCATAATTTTGATGATCTGTCAGTTACGTTTTTTGTGATTTTTGAGGCCTTATATCTCAGGAACTGCTTATGCTAGAAAATTGATATTTGGTGAGGCGCCTGTGCCTGACTAGTTTAGCAAATATTCGGAATTTTAAGTTTCTGACTTCATTGGTACTGAAGATAGGGAAGGGTCAAAAACCGCCTGAGTTTGTTCCTGTAAAAAGGGTGTAGTGCCAGAACTTGGCTGGGCACTACCGTGCCCTTTGATCTATTAGAATTGTAAATTTTAAATGGATAAAATTAACTTTCGAACCCAAAACTATAAGATTTGAAATTTGATCGTATGTTCAAATTTTCAACTTCTACTTTTACTAAATCATTTTTTTTCATATATTTACGTTATATTGTTTCAGTGTGCAATAGACAAACAAGGGGCAAAATTGTCATAAATGTTGGTTGACATTAATAAAAGAATAAGTTTTGTCTTTTCGAAAATATTTATTAATTTAATGATTTGCAATTTCAGTGATAAAAAGTCCCACAAATTAAATTATATGTACAAATAATTGGCAGAAGATTTTAGTCAAATTTTAGAATTATTTACATTATATATTTTTGATACTAGGTCATACTTTATACATTTATAAAATTTTATTAAAGTTAAAATAATCAAATACCTATTGTTACCATAACTATTTTTGAAGAACTAATACTCAGGAAGTTCAAGAAAAATTGCGGCAAGAACTCCATGATTCCTGACGTACAATTTTGTCTCCAGGAGAAGCATATAACTTTCCAACCACGTCTGAAGTTTAAGCATTACATTACGACTACACTAAGCACATAGTCGAATGCCTTCTAGCAGTCGAGAAATCGCATTCGACAGCGTATGGAATGACTTTCCCATAGCATTAATTTCTTTCTACTGGAGAAATGTAGGCATCAATAATGAAGAACATCAGAGCTAGTGTTGCCCGATGCTTGAAACTTGGGCCGTTCCTGTAAAGCATACTGACCTCTGACCAGTCTTTCCCTGACAACTGCTAGGACCTTCTCTTTACTGAGCTACTACACATCGATGTGACCATTGATAGTTGTGAAGAGAGTTGAAAAACACATCCATAGACTATTTGAATGAATGAATAAAATATGGGGTTTAAGTGATCTGCGACGTATAGATCTATTGTGCCCCCTTAATAAGATCGCTCATTTTACAGCTCTTTGCCCAGATTCTGGAGTGGCTTCAGAGTTTGTAGTTTGTTCTCTCCTTTCTGGTGACGTCCAAGATATCTTGTCTTTCATGGATTACCCCGACTACCCCGCCCTGGTAGCTCAGCGAAATGTACATACATACTGGATGACAACATAATCCCCATTGATAACGAAGAAGCCGTTGCATCTACGCTGACTTTTGGTAAGTTTTCCGTCACCATGGCTAACCGCCACTCCCTTTCCAAAATCACCACTGATAACCAGGACGGAACACCCCTGTCAAACGACTTTTAATTTAATCTTATAATGACGCACGTTGGGAAGGTGGTCACTGTGAATGGAGACCGCTACAGAACGATGACAACCAATTTATCATGGACGAAATTAGTCATTATGGACCCAGACGAGATGTGAATTCAACAGGACGGCACTACGTTTCACACAGCAGACATCACGATTGACATTCTGCATGAACGATATGAGGGTAAGGTACTCCCTCAGAGGGGTGACGTGAATTGGCCACAATTTATTGAGCTTTGACACCGCTTAACATTTTCTTCAAGGGCTTCCTAAAGTCACAGGATAAATCGCAATCGACTAATGTCCTTAAGGTGAACTTAACACAGGCCATCGCTCAAATTCAGCCGAATATATGCGGAAGAGTCATTAAAAATTGAGCCGAGGTGGGCATTTGAAAGTTGCTATATTCCATACGTAATGACATACATAACATGCACCATTCAAATAGAAAAGAATTTTGTTAATATCTCACACACAGCTTCTTTTATTCCATTTCAACATCTACCCGCCCTCATTGAAAAACTTTTAACTACATACCTATTTAATATTTTCTACTTTAAGAAAATTTATATGGTTAGGCGTCCCGTGTCAATTAATCTAAGTCTTCTCTTGTTTCTTATTAGTGGTAAGTCATACTGTATATGACTGCTCTTAGACGAAAGCGATTTGAATGCTTTTAAACACAGTGATTTTTAATAAAATTTAACTTTGTTCCATTGCAAAGGACTCATGTCTCTGCACTCTTTACTCTACATAGTTAATGGAAGTTCGCTAAGCGAACGCCAAATAGAAATGAAACATACCCGAGAAATAAGGAAAACCATAAAGAAGAAAGAACGATAACACTGCAATTTTTCGAACACCAACAATTTTTTGTACCTCCGCAATTTTATATTGCATCGTTTGAACGCCCTCTATATGTACATATACTCACTAATAAAAAATTTCAACTTCATATAAGACTTTGGCATTTACAAAATGTCAAAAATGGTATGTTTCCTCAGTTTAATGTGCGAACTGTCATTATTTCGGGTGTGTTCAGATGTACAGGTATTTTATTAAAAATTAAGAGGAAATTAGTAAACATTATGTACATATGTGTTATGGGACAGTTTGGAGGGAACCGACAGTTTTCTGCTGTTTTCTAGACAAGAGATATTCTTGAAGGATTTACAAGAGGCAGTACGCCTTAAAAACAATAATCGAATGCAGATTTCTAACAAATATGAATTTCGTTTTTCATTTGCTTAGTTTATAAAAATAGTAATTTTTTAAATGCAATATTGTTTTAGCTATAAACAAATTGGTTGATTCATTTACGTTATATTGTGGAATAACCCTTTAAGGAGGCGAATATGTCAAAAATGAAATTTCAAAAGCATATTTCTATTATTGGGTTTATTTTGGAACGCCGCCGATCTATTCAAATTATTTAATGTATTAACGAAGTTTAATCAAAATCGTTGTATTTGTTGTCGAAAAAAATTAAAAAAAAAAAACAAAACTGTTATATGGAATCTATCCCATCTAGATAACTTTATTCAAATAATCGCGATTCTCGTCTAGGGAATTACATATGAAAGCTTTGTTTGAATTAAATTTGAAACAAACTCGTTTACCGATTTAACTCAATTAACACCTGGTCTGTATTACAGTCTATAATTTTCTGTTTGTCATGATAGATGTAAAATTATATATGTACATATGATTGAATGACTACTTCACATCGCTGACAAAAAAAAATATAACATTTATGAAAATGAAATTTTAAAATATTAAGAAGTGTTGAAAGTAAAAGTTCTTAATGCGAAATAATTTTAATTCTTTTACTTTTTGGACTTGAAAACAAAATTTCTTTGTTACTAGTTTAGTCAAGAATTTTTCAAAGTTTAATAAATCTTATTTTTGATCTTGAGCCAATTGGCAAACGGTACTCTTGTAATGCAGCCAATAAAATTTAAGACAGTGTGGTGTTGTTTTTTTTTATTTTTAAAAACTGACAACTAAAGTATTTTGTTAAACAGGTGAGTAAATAATTAAACAAATAATAAATCCCGAATATGTAAGACACCTTGCCTAAACATTGGAGAAAACATTTGGTAAGTTTATATTTACTCGGTTAAATATTTGTTAAAGAAATTCCAAATTGTATTCATTATACAGCAAAATTGAGCAATTTCGTTAAAATCCCGTTTAAAAATATTTGTAAGAATACGGAGATCTCTGTTTCTCAGAAATATAAACTTGCCCTTTTAAACTATTTGATGGAGAAATAAATTTGAAAGTTGGGCAGTCCTTCAGGCTTCAGCAGTTTTGGGTGTAGGTGGAGAAATAAATAATGAAAACTTTAAGTTCTTTGATTGAAGAAACAAAAATTGTTCTATAGGGTAGAAGGTATTTACAACTGTGGACCAAGTTCTTTAAGTACTTGCAAATACTGCTCAAGTTGGCGTGATAGGATATTTTTCATTTAGTTGTGGATTATAACTATAAGCCTAGTACGCAGATCGCGCTAAATTTTATCTCCCATACAAAATTTTCCCCAAAATTTAGCCAAGCTCAAATTATATCGAGCATTCTTCGAACTGTACATAACTTATCCGTTAAAATTTAGCTCACGAAATCACATTGACACTCGAGCTAAATTTTAATTTAAAATGGAAGAATATTTAGAAGAATATTTGTTAACGGAAGTATTACAAGATTCTCCACATCAAAAATCACTCATAATTCATAATAAATTCTCATTCATTCTCATTTACTCGTATAATTCTTAAAAAATCCTTGAAAAATTTCATTTAGAGAACAGCTGTTTTCTGTGACATATTCTCCACAAGGTTCTTATGTCAAAATTTAGGTGGATTTTAGCTAATGTTTGGAGAAAAATGTGGGAAATAAAATTTAGCACGATCTGCGTACTAGGCTTCTATCTTATTTTTTTTTAATTATTAGATTGTTTTAACTAACTTCCTAACTTTCTATGTATTTTTTTAATTATGTCAATCTAGCAGACGGCAATGCCATGTTTAACCGATTGTTTACATAAGTTGTAAAAATAAAAGGAAATAAAAATCAATCAATCTACTGTTATTCTTAGGTTCTCGATACTTGGTTTGGTAATTGTACCCAAATACTGAAACATAATGGTACTTGCATCTTTTTAAGAACCATAGTACCAGGGTACTGAATTATAAGTACAAAAGTGTTTTTCAATAGGGATTTCTGAACTTTGACAGGTGATTGCGAACATATTTCTGAAGCTATATCTGTCAAATTGGCTGTCATTTATTCCAATATAAATCAACATGGAGAGTTATAGCATTCAAAAAAACGAGACCCATTTCTGAATGAATGGGTTCGTCAACGAGAAAAAATTGTCAAACTTAGAATGATCAAAATCCACACAAGACCCAGCAAATTGCAATGTATCCAGAGAAAGTCACTGTTTGTTGTAGATTTTGGGCTGGCGGCATCATCAGTCCATACTTCTTTGAGAACGACGTTGGTCATCACCATCAACCATCACCAGTAGCTGACTAGTTTGTTTTGGCTCGAATGAGGGGAAATAGACATCTGATTTCAAAAGAAAAGTGCGGAACTGTATGTCACCCAGTGCACCATTGGACATTTTGCACAAGCGATTTCCGAACATGGTTATCTCACGTGGGGGCGTAGTGAATTAATAACCAAGAACGCGCGATTTATTAAGTCACAGGTTTGGTCCAATTAACCACAAAACATCAGTGCACTGAAAGAAAACATAATCAATGCCGTTGGTGAAATTCAGCCTGATTTATGAGGCCAGAAGTATGGAAAATTGGACTTTTCAATTTGCACGCCTCTAAGCGAAGCGGGTATTTGAATGATGTTATATTCCATATACATATATGTATATGGGTCTTCTAAATAAATACAAAATTCAATGAGTTTTCACCCACAGTTTGTTTTATTTAAATTTAAAGATAGGAAACGCTTAATGGCAAACCTAATGAGGGGACTAAAGTTCTGAAATACTTAAGTACTCTTCAAGTCTGTGTACGACTCCATGATTAAAATTTCCTTAGATTGTACTTGACATTTGCTATAGAGATCAGCCAAGACGAATTCAGTAAATGTCATTTAATGACAATCAACATAAACAACTAAGTAAATATCAATTTGTAATCATTCAATTCCTGAGACAAACAAATCTTGGTTCAAAGATTATAAAATAGAAGCTATACTTCTTCTTTTAGCTAAATTTAGATTAAAAATGTAATGAAAAATATATTAAGTCGATATTTTTAATCTCTGTACTAATGGAAATGGCACACAGTACAATTCACCTCTGTTGGGGTATAGGGACATTCCAGTGAACTGTAAGGCTGACAAACTCGCTATATATATATATAGGCTATATATATATTAGGCTGACATGGCTAATATAGGTATACTTATCGCTACATGTAACCTAATGCTGAAACAAGATAATATATAGAGTGCAAACGTAAGATAGAATAATATAACCACCTGTCTGATGACAAAACATATCTGACAAGTGCCTTCTCTGAAGCTCTCTAAGTGTTGGGTATCCTTAAGCAGATTACATATCAGCTCTCTAATTGATTTCATAACCAGACACTGTTTTATAGGCGAGCATATGCAACGGACTTGGCGCTTATTCAAACGATTTTTGTGCAGAAGTTTATGTACGTGAAAAATATTTATATCTTCTTTCTCATAGATACAGACTCCATCTTGGAGAGTTTTTATTAAAGGAACCTAGTGATCTAATTAAGTATCCTCTTATATTTGTTCATACTATGCGAATGTCCATATTAAGATTATTTAAACAATATGCAGATCGATTCACGATGTTTCTTACCAGTTAATTAATATTAAGGGAAAATCCGATGGGTTCCTTTCTACTCTTAAGTTTCTCAACATATCTTCTGCCGATTCTAAAATAATAAGAAGCCTCTTTGGGACCTTTTTCAGTTTTTCTTTCACTGATCTAGAACCATTTCAGATACCTTTTGAACTGTCCGCAAGCCTATTTTGTCTCTTTGGTCATAGAATCTTTAATAGTAAGATACACAATCAATCTTCTTAAAGATGACTTCTTCCAGTCACTTTTATTTGTCTATTTCTATTTCTCAGTCCGTTTTTCCTTTTATTTGGAAGAGCTCTTTCATCTTTCCAATTCATAAGAAAGGCAATAGGAATGACATATCAAATTAACGTCCTGTACCTAAGCTTTCCTCTATCCCCAAGCTTTCTGAAAGTTTTACCTACGACTCCATATATACTTTCACTGTAAATCAATAATTTCAACTTTTCAACATCGTTTTCTCTAGGGTAGGTCTACTACCACTTACTTACCCGAATTTGTCTCTAAGTGAATTCGTGACTTACAATACAAGTAGTTAATGAAGTAGATGTTATCACCGCTGACTACAGTAAAGCGTTTAATAAAATCTCTCACCAAATTATCAACCTTAAACTTAAAGCCTTTGATTTTCTCCCTTCTTTAATTTTATAAGTTAAATTGTAAGTACTTGGAAAAGCGTCAGTAAAGGGCAATTTTCATATTTTCATTATTTGACCCTATTTTTGCCACTTCAGACATCCCACAGAGCGGTCATCTGCGTCCCCTCTTATTTGTCCTATCTAATAATGAAATCGCTTATGTCATTAAGAACGTAGATTTTTCTATTTATGCGGATGACATACAAATTATTAAAATAATTTCCACTCCTTTCGGTTTTCATTCAGTCCAAAATGATTTAAATGTATTACTGATATGGTGCAATAAAACTTTCTTGGAACTCAATATTAGTAAATGCCAAACTATGCATTCTCCTCGCAAGCGCCGGAATGAATTTCTTCTGCAATGCACCAATTCAAGTTGTGTCGTTCATTCGTTATTTAGGCAATATATATCACATAAGAGCTCAATTTCCGTGTATTGACCAAATAATCAAAAAGGCCATTTCTTCCCTCGATTTTATTAAGGAATTTTCTAATCGGTACGTTACAAAATCGTTCTAAATTACATATGTTAGACCGACCTAAGAGTATGGGTAGGTATGGCCCCCATACCATATCACTTACTCCCGCAGAATTGAAGTCGTACAGAAACATTTTATCTGTTTTGCCTTACGAGGACTGCCTTGATCCGATAACTTTTGTCTACCCCATTATGAAGATCGCTTGAAACTCAGCCATTCATACACTTGCTGAACGTCGTTCAATCGCTGACAGACTTTTCATCCACCAACTCCTAACCGGCACAAAATATTCGCCAGCATTTTTGGGAATGTTTCAGTTAAACAAGTAATCTTAGACCTGTCCCACTTTTTACTTGCGACTTATACATAGGTACTATAAGGCAAGTTATGCATTCGTAAAAAAAAATCGAACTCGAGATTTCGATCAAAGTTGACATTACGATGATAGCGAAGACGAAAAAAGTGGGTCTGGCAATTCTGTCTGTCTATCTGTCTGTTCGATTACAGCTAAACGGCTCGGTCGATTTTCTTCAAACTTGGTAGATATGGGTTTTGATATTTTACCCCCGGATGTTTTTTGATTTGATTTTTTAAGACCAAAAATAACGGTACCTGCCATACGTTTTTTTTTTCGAAATTTTATAAATATTTTTTTTTTTCTCAAAAACTGTCCCAACGATTTTCTTAAAAAAATTCAAAAAATTTAATTTAATGAAACCTATGTAATGGTTGAAAAAAAATTTCCAAAAAATTAGTAGTTTTGGTATCCCCCTTGGGACCATTTTTTTTGTTTTTGATTTTCTCAAAAACGGTACCACCGATTTTGATCATTTTTTTTATGCTAAAGCTTCCCAGCAGTTTAAATATTATTGTGTATTCAAATTTTCCAAAAAAATTTTTTTGGATTTTAAAAAAAAACTTTCAAAATTTTTTTTTGAAAACTCAATATTTCGAAAACCCCATGCTTTGAAAAAATAATCTACAATATATGAGAAAAATAAATTCATTTTACCTAAAAATAACGGTACCCTCCATACAAATGTTAAAAAATGGTTTTCGAAAATCGTATTTTTCTCGAAAACGGTTCCGAGAATTTTGCTTAAATTTTTTTCTTTTTATTAGTTTTTAATATCTGTAATTTAATAAAAAAAATTTGAAAACAAGATATTACTGACTGTACCTACCATAGAATAATTTTTTAAAACTTTGAATTTCTCATTATTAGCACAACGGATTTTAATGAAATTTCATAGAGAGAAGCTTCTAAAAATTTAAAAAAACATTGCATTTCAAAACTTTAAGAAAAATATTTTTTTGAATTTTGAAAAAAAAATCAATTTTTTGTTTTTTTGAAAATTCAATATTTCGAAAATGGCTAAATACTTTTTTTGTAAATTTTATTTTTATTCATACAATAATAAAAACTTCAAATTGGCGTACCAACATTTTGTCTTAAAAATGTTTTAAAATGTTGTTATATAAAACCTTATTTTTTAAGAAACCACTACAAAGACTTATAATTTTTGTTCTTGCATAAATCTATATTTGCTTGAATCACATGGCATCCTATTCTTACCTTTAACTACTAAAGAAGTTTTTTTTTAGTCATTTAAAAAATGTATTTTTATGCTTATGAACAGTTTCTCTAATAACATTCATTTTTGAAATTCTTAATCTTTTACATAGGAGCAAGTTCGTGCGACCCAGTCGTGCATTTTATTTATCTTCCTATCTACCAAAGTAACTATGTCCATTTGAGTCTATTTCCAGAATGTTACACTTGTCAAACAATGATTAACTTATTGATTTTAATCTAACTGCTTCATCCCTTGAAAGATCCCTCAATACCCAACATCCCACAAACTTTCACCTGTCTAGTTTTTAAGTTAGAATAAGTTTAGATTGTCTAAGTTTATTGTTTAAGTTTTTAATCGCTTGTACAAGGTGGCGAAAAATTAATTGAAAGATGATACCTATAGTTTTTGCAAATGGCGACGTACGTCAATCATAAATTGACATTTGTGTACTAGACAGCTGCAGTATATAAACAGACAAGCAAAGGAGCGCTATAATTCGCAAGAGCGTGGAATAATTGTGTCAATTTTTTGACCAAAAATCGGTCCGACGTCGATTTCTTAATTGTGTCGCGCCAACTGGGCAAACATCCGGTGCTTAGCTACTCGACTCGAACGGGCTGGATCTGGACACCATGCAGAGTATGGCCGCCTCCGCCGGACTGGTCCTTCAGACGAGAATATTGCGGCTGTGGCTTTCGATGTCGCTGAGAGCGAAGAAACATGAATCAGACGACGATCCTAATTTTATTGAAAGACTTACACATGTCATCGAACAAAGTGCAAAAAGTTCATCAGTCTCAACAACGATGAAAACGATTGTCTGTCGAAAATCATCATGAGCGACGACGCCCATTTCCACCTAAGCGGTTATTCAATATGCAAAATCTTCGTTCCTGTGGCACTAAAAGCCACTGTGTGATGCGGTGTTTACGCAGGAGGAATGATCGGCCCGTATTTTTTTGAGGACGCCATGGATAATACGGTCACTGTTACTGGCAAAAGCTACAGAGCCATGATAAACAACTTCTTTCTGTCGGAATTGAAAGACCGTGCAATCATTGTACACAGCACGAGCCACAATGGATATTGTGAAGAAAGCCTTTCCTAGTCGCGTAATCTCCCGTTTTGGAAACTTTGCATCACTCGATTTAACTATCCCAGACTTCTTTCTTTGTGGATACTTGAGGACAATCGCAGCCCTTAAGGAGAATATTCAACAGAAATGCGAACAGTTATCACCGGATATCTTATGGAAAGTCATGGAAAATGCTATAACACGGACACAAATGTGAATTAACACTGGAGGCAGCAACTTGACGGATATCATCTTTTCACAGGTTCATGTAAATAAAGATTTCCATCACTCAAAATCATTATTTTTTTTGCAATAAATAAGAAAGTAATTTAAAAACAAAATTGGATGAATAATTTTGCGCCACCTCCTATTGCCAAATAAAAATAAATAAATATGGACATTTTTAGTCTCTCTGGCTTCATAGTTCAACGATTACGGAGAATATCTCTAGATTCATGAGGTATCATAGTGGCCCATAGTCTGGTCTAAGTGCATCAGCTGCAACGCTGGCAGCCACTTCAACCGTACCTTACCTAACGTAGGTACTTTTACACACTTATCTTGAAAACATTCAGACATTTGCTTAATTAATTTATTCACTTAAAAGCACGTAATTCCACATACCTTAAACCTTAGTAACGGTATAAATAAATGTCCACATTAATGTTTATTTTTCTTATAAATAAAAATAGTTTGGTTTAAATTTTTTGTCACGATATTCTTTCGTTAATTTCGAAGGGAAGTCGTTAAAAAAAATATCTGCACAAAAACCAATATGGCACAAAAGAGTCGGGAAATAATTTAGCCATTGATAAATAATGACAAATTGTTGTTTTTTGTCTGTTTAAAAAGTTAAGCAGAAGCCTTACATCCACATTAACTTTTTATTTATTTTTAGGCATAAGCAGCGTGACATTAGTTAATACATAAATAGATCTAAGTATAAAGCTTCATATTATCTTTTTTAAAGTTTGTTCATAATTTAATAAAAAATTACCAGTACCCAAAACAATGTAGACGAAATAGAGCATTTTGATACTGATGCGATATGATAGCAGCTTCACAAATCCGAATTTTCTCATAAAGGACAAAGATAAAAAATAAACTGTTGATCACCGACACAACGACGACTGTTTGGATTTCTTTTTTTTTTTTAAGAGAAATATTCTATGTACCCCAATTTATATTTCTTTCGTTGAATCACATAAATATAGTTTGTTTTAACGAAACAACCAATTATCTAAGGGTATCAACCGAATAAACATCTTCATTTAAAATTACAGAAGCAAATACCCATTTTGTAAATTAAGTCGAGTGAAAAATAAAATTTCCATCTGTTGTACTTCTTTGTTGTGATCGTATTTTTTTCTGCAATGCCATAGCTTTAAATAACAATAACGGTTTCAACAAGTGGATGCCATCTAATCTGTCTTTCTATCTATAGATTTATTTTATCTGCTTTTATTATGGTTTTTCATTTCACCCTACATTTCTTACACCCTTATAATAAGTGACATTAAAAAGCTTCCTACTCAAAAAGAAAATAATATAATAAATAGAAAAGAAAGAAGCTTTTTTACAAATTGATAGACAACGACCTCTAATGACCTTGGAAGTAAATATTAGAAGAAAATTGAAGCCGAAACAAATTTATCCGGCGGAAGACGTTTATTTAGTAAAATAAAAAAAAAAATATGCTCACAAAATATCGAAAAGTTTTAAAAATAAACAATACACAAATGTTCTTTGTTTATTGCATATACACATAAAACAAAAGCTTTCTATTCTTTCATATCTTGCATGGGCAAAAATAAGAATATTTTACGAACTAGAATTTTGTTCCGCCTAAATTTTTGTGTTGACATTGGAGAAGGACAAATTTATTTGGCGAAATTCAAACAAATATGATTATAGGTTGTTCAAGAAGGTGATGTGATTTTTTTTTCAATTTTTGTCTTGAAAGACTTGCGAATTAGAACACTATGTGCCCCAAGGGCAAGTCGTGGCATTGACTTTAAGATTTTAATTATGTTTGAATGCATTACAGTGGTGGATATGGATATACATATAAAAGGTAATCTAATTCTGTTTAATTGGGTCTAGCTACAAACTAATGTTTTTGACTTACTTTCTTCGAAATTTGTAAATAGTATTTATTAGGGGGAAAGCTTCCTAGTATCATGTGACGTAATGGTTAGTGCGTGAGGCTATTTCACAGAGAGAAATCGATTTCTATTAACACATCAGGTTTATTTGGTCAGTTAATTTTATTAGATGTTCAATATAACAAAATAGATATAATTTTCAGCCCATTCGAATTTTGTCGAAACCAGTATTTTTGTTCTTAAAGAATTATAAAACTTAAAAAATAAACTGTTTATTTGTATTGACTTATAAAGGGTAGTGGTTTCTTTTTAAATAATAGGTAATTTTGACTGACAGCTGTTTCCCGCTCGAAATCTTAACAGCAAATCAGTATCATACCTCCGCGGAACGACATGAGTCGCTTCCTTACAATGTCTGATTAACTCAGCAATTTAAGGGGCACGACCGTCCGCTTTTGTTATTGCTTCGTAGTTTAGGCCTTAGGGCATTTTCATCTCGGCGGCTAAGTTAACAAACAAAATTGAAGCATCTGGGGCTCGGAAAACCCGCACGTTACTATTCAGAAGCCAATGCATCCACAGACCATCCATCGGACCATTTTTCAAAAATGTTGCTGGGAACAACGTTTCGGTCAACGGTGGGCGTTACGGAGCCATGTTAATCGATTTTTTTTTACTGAAAGTGAAGACATAGATTTGGACAACCTCTGGTTCATGCAGGATGGATGGCGCGCCATGCCACACATCCCATGCCACAATCGATCTTTTGCTCACCAAATTGCCAAATTGTGTTATCAGCCGTCTTGGCGATGTCCGCTGACCGCCTCGGAGCTGCGATTTGACCCCTTTGGACATTTTTTTTGTGGGCAACCGTGAAGGACCGATATTATACCAACAATCCGGAAATGGTTCAAGCACTTAAGGCCAATATTATCCAAGCGATCCGTGAGCTACAGATCGAAACCATCAACAAGGTCTTGGAAAATTGGAGTAACAGAATGGGGGCTACTACAAAGGCAGCCTTAGGCAGTTACTTGAACGACGTTGTGTTCCATAATTAATGGGAATGTTTGCTCTCACTAATAAAGCGATTTTGAAAACAATTTAGTTTTGTTCATTTTAATGCATTTTTAAAAAGAAACTTGTATTTGGCCCGACCTTTTAATTCCTGTGTATCACACTTTTTACTTGTGGGCAAGTTAAGCATTCGTAAAAATAATTGAACTCGAGATTTTGATCAAAGTTGACATTACGATGATAGCGAAGACGAATAAAGTGTGTCCGACAATTCCGTCTTCCTGTCTCTATGTCTGTATTTGTATATGTCTGTATTACTGTATTACTGTATATCTGTACCTCGATCTAAAGCCTAAGTCACTGCAGCTGTTTTCTTCAAACTCGGTAATTAAGGGTCTTCAGTGATTCCCTAGAGGGGAAATTGAATTTTTTTTACCTCTTAAGCTAACGGTACCCTCCATACACCCGTAATGCTAAATCTTATTTATTTAGAAAACGGCTCTAACGATTTTGATAAAAAAAATCAAGTGTGATGTTATGGACATGGAATACATTTTGGTCAAATAAATTTGGAGCAAAATGTTATTAAGGGTACCTGTCATAGAACCATTTTTTTGATTTTCGACTTTCTCACTTTTCGACTTAAGCAGGAGCTTAAGTTTAAAATAATTTAGTAGGTACATATATACAAATATTCGAAAAAATATATTTTTAGTTTTTTTGAAAAATAAATTCCAAGTATTTTGGAAATCACACGGCAGTTGCATGCATTTGAAATTTGTTTATCTCATGAAATCCATGTCTTATATTTATAAAATATATTTCAAATTCCAAAGTACTCTTACATACCATAAGAGCAGGTTCGTGCGTTCCAGTCGTGCATTTTATTTTTTCTCAATTCGACAGATTTAAAAAAAAAATCCAAAAATTGCTTTTAGTTAAAGCTAAGTAATTCTTGAAAAAAATTTCCCAAAATGTTTATTAATGGTACTCTCCATAGAACCATTTTTTTTTAAATCGGTGCAACCGATTTTGATCATTTTTTTATGCTTGCTATTTAAAAAAAAAAATTGTTTGGATTTTGAAAAAAATTATAAAATTTTGTTTATCAAAAGTCAATATTTCGAAAACCCAATTTTCATAAGACTTGACAGTTAAAAGTTTCTCAATTCAATCTGCAAGATGTGAGAAAAAAAAGATTGTGACGTACGCGCGGTTGAAGTAAAACTTCTTTTTCCTCAAGCAAAGCTTCTGTAAGATTATAACCTACAAACAAACATTTTGTATTCTAAAAACATGTCGCTGTCTTTGACGGATAACGTGACGTTTTGACATGTCACTGACAGCTGCATAGAAATTTTTTTACCCCCAACGCCGGAAAAGAAGTTTTACTTCAAAAAATTGAATGTGCGCGCCTAGCCTTAAATGAAATCGAGAAGAAAAGTACAAAACTCCCATGCCACTTGACAAGCAAGTTGCCTCGCTTTGTTTGTATTACCCTAGGGCTGCACGTGCAAGTATTGGCAAGCATGTTGTAATCTTGTAATGTACACAAGCATTTCTTATTAACCCGTACAAACCCGAGCAACTTAGTAGTCACCTGGCATTAATTCAGTATCCAGGCAACTTGGAACGCAAGTACACTGACAGCAGCACTCTTGTAAAATTAATTATTAAAGTATTTGATTGATTAGTCGGGTGACGTTCAAATTTATAAATACCAAAACAAATGTCGGTGGCGTGTGCGATTAAGCGAATAAATATTATTAAAAAAGTATAATTTCAAAACTTTCATGGCATGCCGTCTATGACAGCAAGAATACAAATGGTAGTGGATATACCCAACTTTTTGGCCAGTACTTTGTATGCGAGGGTTAGGTGTTGGTAAAATTTATTTGGATTGCAATATGCTTGTCAATAATTATTCGTGTTGCATAGCCATTGCGCGTCTGAACCTATAGTTTTATGTTTATCTTTGAATGCAGCCATTTGAAATATGTAAATTCTAAATCGTATCCAACTTCCAACTTCATGTTATAATTACTTTGACTGCTTTTACATGAAAGCGATTTTTAATCTTTGATTCTCTTTTGACTTCCCTTCGATTGCATGAATGCTTTTAAACACAGCGATTTTTAATGAAAGTTAACTTTTCTTCTATTGAAAAGGAATCATCTCTCCGCACTCTTTACTCTAGTGAGTAGATCGAAGTTCATTGAGCGAACGCCAAATAGAAATGAAACATACCTGACAAGTTAAGAAAACCACAAAGAAGAAAGAACGATAACTCTGCAATTTTTCCAACCCTAGCAATTTTGTGTACCCCCGCCACCACACACGTCTCTCTCCTACGGGCTTAAAAATCGCATGTCACTGACAGCTGCATAGAAATTTTTTTACCCCCAACGCCGGAAAAGAAGTTTTACTTCAAAAAATTATTTTACTTAAAACTATCAGTATGTAACCACCATACAAATATTAAAAAAATAGTTTTCGAAAATCGTATTTTTCTAGAAAACGGAGCCTAAAATTTTGATGAAATTCTTTTTCATTGGATTATTTTTTACGATCTATAATTTAATTAACAGAAATGAAATTAAGATATTACTGACTATACCTACCAGAGAACCATTTTTTCTAATTTTTAATTTCTCACTATTAGCATAAAGGATTTTAATGAAACTTTTTTGTAGAGAAGCTTAAAAAGCATTGCGTTTCAAAACTTAAATTTTTTTTTTGAATTTTTGCAAAAAATATCAGTTTTTTTTTTGGAAACTTGATATTTCAAAAACAGGTCAATATTTTTTTGGAAATTTAATTTTTATTTGTACAATAATAAAGACTTAATGTTGGCGTACTACAATATTTTCATAAAAATGTTTTGAAATTCTTGTATATAAAAGCTTATTAAAAAAAAACACTACAACGACTTAAAATTTTTGTTGTATAATTTCATATTTTCTTAAGAAATCGTATGGCATTCTGTAGACAGACAGACATCGTAATGTCAACTTTGATCACAATCTCGACTTCGATTCAGTTTCCAAATGCAAAACTTTGTTGTTCTATTTTGGTATTTGAATCAACAACGAAAACGAAGCAAAAGTTAATTATTTTATAATTCGTAACGAGATGATTCAATCCGGTGTCTGTCCCATCTGGTTCGTTGACCAAGCTATTCAATTTTTTAATTAATTTATAAATATTTATTTAAGAATCTTAAGTAAAGAAACACTTTGTTTGGACGCTTCTGAATTGGAAAAAAAATAATTGTCTTCTTATTTGCTATACATTTCGGGTCAATAATTACTTAACTCTCGCATCAGCAATTAATCGGGAACTAAAAATACTCAACAAATACCAAAACTAGTATATTAGAATAGTGTTAATTGTTTTTGTTTTGTTTCTTTATTTTATGGTACCAACAATAATTATACTGATTAAACTGAGCATTTGACTTGCTGGCAGTTGGCAACTACCTATACCAGCATTTTATTTTTGTATTTGTTAGATGTTTTCTAGAAGCCTATTGAAGGCGAGATAACAAAAATGATTACATGACATGACATGGTCAATATGGGAATGAGACAGACTTCATTTGAGGAAAGTAAACAAAAATTGTTGAATAACAAAAAGTTCATACAAGTACATACTTATGTATATATGTATCTAGATCTTCGGGTAGTCTAATAGGCCTAGCAAAAATATACTGTTCAAAGTTTTAATTATGAGCTGCGTTGACACTTAGTCACAAGCCAAATACCGTGAAAGTAAGTGGTCGTCTTCAGGGGTCATTTTAAAAAACAATTGAGACAATATCTCGAAAACGGCGCTTCGCTAACAAAATTTGCTAAATTTAAACATTTTTCTTTTTCGAACTTTACATTTTGTGATAGGATTTATATTTTAAGAATTATCCAACTGAGAAGTTATGCGTTTTCAGTTTTTTCCGCTCCCTCCCAAACAAATTCTAGTTATGTAAGTGTTATACAAAAAAGAAAACTTTTCGGAACTTTCAAGCGCACTCAAGTGGTTATGAATACCCTTATAATGTCAAACACAGTGTAAAAAATTAGGAAATTTGGATAAGATTAGAAACGAGATACCGATGCACATTGGTTTTGAATATCTTCTGATTGCAATGAGTGAGAATATTGAGCCGGTTAAAGCATTCCACATTCGTGTAGTGCGGCTAAAAAAAGAATCTCTGTACTTGACAGTTCGCCTGAAATTGGGCTCAAGGGTAAACTGATGAGCATTCCTAGAAGTACGAGTATTACGGTTGAATTGTTTGAGGGCAGGAATGTAATTGGCTATTTTACAAGAACACTGTTTATGAAAATAGCGGTAAAATAATCATAGACATGAAACATTGCGGTGACGGTGGTGCTCGAGATATACAAATGTTTCAACAACGGTCGCCTATCATTTTTAGAGCTCTCTTTAGAATTCTGTCCAAGAGACTCAAGAGGCTTTTTGAATCACCTGCCCAGATATGGGAATTATAATCGAGCTTTGGACAAAAATGGGCCGTTTAGATTACAGCCAGATTAGAGGGGGTAAAAAAACTTCTTGCATCGGCGGAGAAAACCTAAACACTTAGCAGCGATTTTAACGACGTCAAATATATGGTCACTCCACGAAAGATGGTCCGTGACCCACTTACCTAGAACTGAAAGCTGTTCAGTCTCCTCAATGCAAGTGCCATCCATGAATAGTGGCAGGGAGGGTTATGCTTTAGCGACAAAAAACAGCATTGAGTTTTCGAGGCATTAAATTCTACACGCCGCCGCCGTTGGAAGTCCACATCCGAAGGACAATGTTGTGAATCTAAAAACGAATATGCAAAGCTGAGGGCACTGTCGTCAAAGAAACAATTTAATGTATTAGAAGTTTCAGACAAAAGATCATTTATGAATATATAAAAAAGAGTGTCGGAGACAAAACAGAGCCCTGGGGCACACCAGCATTTATTTTGTGGATATTAGATTTTAAACCGTCCAAAACTACTTGTAGTGAACGGTCCGAAATATAATTTCTAATTCAACGAAGAGATTCATCGATTCCAAATACAGGCATTTTCGATAAGAGAGCTTGATGCCAAACTCTATCAAATGCCTTTGAAATATCAAGTGCAATAATCTTACTTTTTCCAAAACGATGTAAAAATTTGTTTCACTGTTCGGTGAGATAAATATACTCGTAAATGCGATAAAAAATCTTTCAAATGAAAAAGAAAGATACATAATTACATTATATTAAATATCTTGACTACTTTCTTTGAACAAGAAGCACTATAAATTCAAATGCTCCATTTACAGGAATGACAAAATAATGAAACTTGTGATTATTAGCAGTATAATTTCAGAGCAATAGAGCGATATTATTTGACTTCATGTAAATGTATAAAGCGACAAGTTCTTACAGCTAAAAAAAAGAACGAGCTACAAAATCGAACACTCCCACTTACAGCCATCACTTGTGCTTGTAAACACAAGACGGTGTTCACATTGGACTCACTCCGTTGACTTATTTTGACGTCTCTGTGTTTTTCTCATTCGCACTTCATGGTAAGAAAGAGACGATAAAATGGGGCAGGATTTTTAAAATTAATGGAATTTTTTTACATTTGTTTTGGTGACATATGTACATATGACACGGCAGTCAACACCGTTATTTATTTATTTATTATTGGTTTGTTTTGAGTTGAAATTCATTTTAAATATTATTAAATTTTGTAAACATTGTCAATTATGACAACTACAAGACGTCAAAGTGTGTCTGGAGTTTTCACAATTCTTTTGTTTCTGAACACGACATAGGCTTACGTCAAATTAAATCGGTTGAGTAAGTGCAATATGAACACCGTCCAACGATTTTTAATAAAATTTAATTTTTTCAAGCTAAAAGGAGTAGGTAATCTCTCCACATTCTTTACTCTACTCAGTTAAGCGGTGTTCAATGAGCGAACTAGAGTTGTGTCAATCGTCATTGATTTGGTCTTTGTGAATCGTTCACCAAAAAGAACGATTGATTTCAATCAGATTTAATTGATAGAATCGATTCCAATAACAATTGTTTCAGTTTTTACTTGTTCTCAATCAATTCACACAAATACATACATGAAAACAAAAAAACAAATACGTAATCCCCGCTTAGTTGCACCTCGCTTAATTGAACATCCCGCTTAATTGACCGAAAAATTTGCATTGCAAAATTTCCCGTATTAGTAGCCTAGCTTTTTAGATGGTTAATTGAACCCCGCTTAATTGAATTACTCGGTTAATTGAACTTTAAAATATGCACCCGAAAAAAAAATATATGGACATTTTTCGGATAATTGGACGTACAATAAATTTTAATGAAACAAATATTAGAAATATTTTATTACTTAACCTACGTCTGAAGTGGTTTTTTAAAAGACAGGTATTATTCAAGATGAAGAGCAGCCGGAAAATGATATCGTGGTCATAGACAACATACTAAGGTACAATGGTTAAAGAAAAAGAAGAATTTGAAGCCATATTACCATCGACTTTCGAAATTCTTCAGGACATTGCAATTCTACGTTTATACTTCTTACCACTAAATAAATTTACAGTTGAGCTGAAAAATAAGAAGACATTGTTCAAAACAAAACAATCAATCAAAATCAAATCACCAATTTTTTCAAACCAATGTATGCAAATAACCATTATGAGCCTTTATTTTTATACCTACTATTGTACTTATTATTTTTTTTTTATCCTTTTCGAAGCTAACAGTGACTTTTTTTTAAGAATAATTTATTTCTGTTTCACAGTTTTAATTATGTATGTATTAGGGTGGGTCAAAAAAATCAAGTATCTTTTTTTTGGATCCGACACATGAAAACTAGTTCAAATTTGAATCATTTTGTATCAATACTTATTAAATTATAAAATTTCATATGGTGAAATAGAATTTTTTTTTCTGCTGACATGTTAAATTATATTTCTTAAATAAAAACCTTCATTTCCTGAAATAGAACATGAACTATCTTAAAATTCAAAAATTAACTGGATAAATTGGGAATATTTATTGAAAAACTACCAAAATCAGTAGGCATTGGAATTCTACTGCGAATATCTTTTGAATGGCTAGAGTAATCGATTAACTACAGAGATCTTTTTTGTAGAGCGTTCAATTTCCTATAGAAATAATTGAAACTTATTTGACAATAATTATTTTTTATTAAGTTACAAAATTCAAAACAAAAAAGTTATTTTCCTTAAAATACTTCAATCTTTGACGTTGAATATCTTTTAAATGGTTTGATTAATGAAAAAAGTATATAAGACCATTTTTGTAGAGCGTTCAATTTTCTATAAATATTGACTATGCGATTGGTTAAACGATCTATTGTTGATAAGATATGACCATTTTTATATGATACTAAATTGAAAATGGAAAACTATGATGAGCATAATCTTCCCGTCAATATTAAGAGCTATTATTTGGTAAGTACTTTCTAGAGGTACCTAGGAACTTGTTTTCATGTGTCGGATCCAAAAAAAAAGATACTTGATTTTTTTGACCCACCCTAGTATGTATGTTTATTTTTTAAATAAAACGTGTTCAAATATTTTTGTGTGTGTATTCTTTTTCAGTTTTTTCAAGGTTTTCGTAAGTTGAAAATGAAATGTTCATAGTAAATTTCTGGGATGAATATTTTAATTTTTAGTTGACCGACTCGTGCAATTATACGGGTCTCGTTTAATTGAACAGGTCGGTAAATTAAGCGGGGTTTCGTTAATTGAACCACCCGGATAATTGACCGAAAAATCTGACAAAATGGTCAGTGCAATTAAGCGGGGAATACTGTAGATGCTTCTTACAATTCGTTGTGTGTTTTTCATTTTACTGTGCTTATTCTCCTTTCGTTTGTCTTGTGCTTCTATTTTGATTGAGAATAAGATTTGAGAACGAAGCATAAAGGGTGGTCCAACCATAATGCACGATGTTAATTGTAAGTTACACCTTAACGTCAAGTTTCTTGTCAAACTTAATTTGACATTTCTTTATTTCAGGGTTTGACAAATTCAACTATGGAAAGGTACACAATTGAGCAGCGCATTAAGATTGTTGAAAGCCTTTCACGAAAATGGGCGTTTAAATCAAAATGCATTTCGTGCACTTCGTGGTTTTTTTGGTCAGCATAATCGAGCAAATGTGTCCACAATCGGTAGAATTGTGCGCAAATTTCAGCAAACTGGGTTTGTAGGAAATGTGAGAATACCTATGCATGCTCGCCCAGTTCGTTCTGCGGAAAACATTGCTGTTGTTCGCCATAGTATGGCAGAGGAGCCGGCCGTTAACCTTGTCTCGTGGTTGTGCCCAACAATTGAACATCTCACGAATATCACTGATGCGAATTTTGAAGGTTCAATTGACTCAAGAGCTAAAGCCTACTGACCATTTCAAGCGTCGTCAATACTCCGAATGGTTGGTTGAACAGACAGAAGTAAATGGTGACTTTACAAAGAAAATCGTCTTCAGCGACGAGGCACACGTTTACCTTAGTGGATTTGTTAGCAAGCAGAATTGCCGCATTTGAGAATCCACGAGTGATTGTTGAAAAGCCGATGCATCCGCAAAGAGTGACTGTTTGGTGCGGTTTATGGGCTGGCGGCGTGATCGGGCCGTACTTTTTCGAAAATGAGGTCGGCCAAGCAGCTATCGCGAGATGATAAGGGACTTCTTGTGGCCAGAAATTGAGGATATGGATCTGAACGATATTTCATTCCTTCCAACAGGATGGTGCCACTTGCCACACAGCCAACGAAACAATGACTCTTTTGCTCGAGAAATTTAATGGCCGTGTTATCTCGTGGCGATGATAATTGGCCGCCACCAACATGTGTCTTGACACCGTTGGACTTCTTTCTTTGGGGATATTTAAAAGAAAAAGTGTACGTCAATAAGCCAAGAACAATTCAAGAGCTAAAGGATAAAGGATAATTCGGCACTTTAACGACATTGAACCTCAATTATGTCTCAGAGTCACTGAAAATATGGACCATTGGATATAGATATGCCACCGAAGCCGTGGCGAGTATTTGGCCGATATTTTTTTACATACATAATTGTCATAGATCTTTTTATCATAATAAAAAAATAATAAGATAAATCTCTGAAAAGTTTTTGTTTTATTTACAATTAACATCGTGCGTTTTCGTTGGACCACCCATATGCTCTTTTGGATAATACTTATACTTCCCTAAGCCAAAATCTGAAATTTCAGCTGAAAAATGTTGAGATTTGAAGATTTCATTGAGATTTCGTTAAAATCTCATATCAATTTGAAATACCAAAAGTTTTCAGTCAAAATCTCGTATTTTATTTTGGTGTTACGATAAGAAAAATCTTTTTGTACATTAGTATAGGGGAAGGTGGCCTAAAATGGCCCCCTAAGGAAAATTAATAAGAAATACTTAATACTTACATGCATTTACTGTTTTCTTCAAAATTGAATGTTTTTTTATATTTTTTTTTGTCAACAAACTTTTTACAACATTTTATTGGTTCTACTTTTGTAGAGACAGTTTGACCTGTAAAATTTCAAGCAATAGCTTGAAACTGCTAATATTTCGTTTATGTCAGTGATGCCAGATCAACTAAAGAATTGTGTTATCAAAACCTTCTAATTCTGTTCTATTCTACAATTTCTAGCAAGGGGGCCATTTTACCTTGGTGGTCCATTTTAGGCCATGTTCCCCTATACCGTTTTTAAATGAAAGTTTCAAACTTCTTTCAACCTTTTTGATATTTTCATTTCCAGAAGAATTCAGCTAATTAATGTTAAATCTACATCTAAGAAGTTCAAATAGTTGAAAAGAAAAGGCTTTTAAAATATGACTTTAGTCGAAATTAAGATGCCCGATGCCTAAGTATGACTTCTCTTAAATAACAATGTAACTTATCAACCAGAATGGTTTCATGGTCTATTAACTGATTTCAAAATATATTTTTTGTTTCTTTAAGAGACCTAGTGGTTCTCCAATATTTTTTGTAAAAAAAATTTCTTATATCCATAAGTACCCGCCATACAACTGTTAAGAATCAACTACTTTTTTCTTGAGAACAGGTCCGACGATTTTAACAATAAAAATGTTGTCTATGTTATGAATGCGATCAGCATTTCAATAAAAAAAAAACTTATCACAAGCCGTAAAGGTCAGTTTTGGACGTACTATCATAGAGATTGCTTCTTTAGCCGCACTACAAGAATGTGGAATGCTTCGAATGGGTCCGTTTATTTCTCCCATTTTGATATTCAGCTCAGTGCATCGATGTCTACTCTTCAATCCTTCCCTATTTTCCCAACGCTCGCACTGTGCTCAATCGTTTTTAGGGTATTCATAATCTACTTCATTTCTAAATGTTTGTTAATATCGAACTCTTATGGGATGATCATATTTTCGATGTAGCCAAAAACATAACAGTAAAATTTTAAGATTTACTTAAACGATGTCAGCAATTTCTTTCCAATTCTGGCTGATTTGGTTCCCATTAAGAACGCATACATCCGCCCAAAACTTGAGTGATACTCTCATATCTGAATAGAACCCATAACCGAGTCCTAAAACTTATAGCAGACACATCCATTACAGAAACTTTTGTTTCCCTTGAACACCGTTCGTCCTTACGTCCCCTGTCTTTTATTGTTAAAAACTTTTTTATACTCGTATCAACGGAGATCAAATGCAATAGCCAGCTGCATTTCTCCCTTCAAAAAATTCTGGCTGATTTAATTCAGTGTTATAGTTTCATACAAAATTCCGAAATACTAGTTTAACTATGAGGCTAGTGCTAGGGTAATTTAATAATTAATAATAATTAATTTATATTTGCACTTTTTGCACTTTAATTAATAAAAATAAAATAAATACAAATTTTCATTTGGTCGATTTCCCCCCTTAATTGTGATCAAGAGCATTTCTATCAAGAGCAATATTAATCTTCTGTTAGACATTCGATTCTCTTCACTTTACCTAAACACTCGCAATGTGTTACGTCATAACAAAATATAAGGATAATCATAATCGCTTAAGCGCGTCTAAATTATGAAATAATAATGTTAGATTTGATAAAACCTCGAAATTATTTTTGGCATAAAACCAATACTTGCCCTATAAAGCAAGTACATATATGTAGATAATAATGTGGGTGAGTAATCAATCTAACCACCTTTTACGCCAGAAACTGTTCTTTGAGATTTTGTAGAGAATCACCAAAAATTAAAAAAAAAAATACATAAATGTCTCCATATTATGTCGAACCTCACAGTAATTCAATGTTCGAACTGCTTACGCCAAACCAATAACTGACCTACGAACAACAAGAAAGTTATCTAAATTTCACTAATTTCTTGTAGAACATTTGTACGCAGAATTTCCTGACACCCTGTATCTCTTTAAATTCTTTTTTTCCATGCCAATCTAACTGACAATAATAACGTTTAATTTATTTGGGGCTTGTCATCCCCTATTGGAAAACGCGTAAACGTTTAACTCTTCGTTAATTCAAAAGAGTGGTTTTCTTCTTTTCTTTTGAAATTTCAGGAATAAACAGCAGACACACCCCGTACTCAAAACCGCACTCCCTATACCATACCCGGTATTATGACATTGAAATATTTTCTTTCTTCTTCGAATACTTTATCCCCCATGCCATTTTCCTGCTCAATGTAATACAGATTTGTCGTAGATAAAATCATTATGGTTTGCACTTCAACTCACCTTGGGATCCTTCTCATAGTAATGCTGTTGGGTACGAATCCATCGTGATACCATGTTATCCTTGACGGTGTTTGCCAAAGCGAAATAGTAATCCCTCGAAGTGGCGACATTACGATCCTTAACCAAAGTGTAATGCAAATGACGGTTGAAGCTCTTCTTAACTTCGGTCACATTGCCAACTTCTACGATACCGCGGACACTGATCTGCTTCCGACGATCAGCATCGGTTTGGGGTTTCGACATTTTTATTTATTTTTTTTGTTTTGTCGAAAAATTCACAAATATGAGTTTTTTGTTTTATTCACTTTATTAAGGACACGAATAATTGACCTTCAATTATTTTTTGCGTAATGCCACAAAATGCGTAGGAGATACCGAAATTCTAATAAACTTTCCTGGACAGTACTGCGATTACTGAACTGAGTGATGGTGCTGGCGGTGCTGTCTTGTCGAACTCTGGAGCACTTCTCAGCTGAAATCGCGAGTAACGTTGCTTGATATGTGAGAGATATTAATAAAACCGAATATGTAGGTATTTGTTTTTTGTTAATAGTATTAACATTAAAGAGCACCTAAAATTTTAAAAGAGAATTGATTTAAAACTTTTGGAAAGAGCAGAGAGAGAGAGAAACATTAAAACAATAAGAGTGTTTTGTTATTATTTATTTGCGAGAAAGTGCTTTTATTTCTTCTTTTTTTTTATATAAATCACATGGAGCTTGAATTGTTTCGATGGATTCGTTTCTTTTATTCTACCGAAAGTTCAAAGTTGGTGTTTGGATATGTGGCCCTGTTTTAATTCGAGAAGATTGTAATTGCGATAAACTATGCCGGGGCAATTTAACATAGAAGTCTGTACATAATTTCTCTCTTGATTTTGTCCTGAGAGACAGTGTAATTACAATCAATGCGGATGCGAGTGTGTAGGTTTTGGGAATTATCTCGGTCACCTTGTTTGAAGGTCAAACATGCGTAGTAAGTGCATAAACAAATTAGGAAATTATGTTGGTCGACATCTGGCGGTGAATGGTGGTTTGAGTACATCAGCAATGTAAGAACCTAAGAGTATGTTTTTATGTTGGTGTAGGGTAATGCTGCAATCAGTTTTTTGATGGATATTTTAATTATCAAACAAAATAATTTAAAAAAATGCACTATTCGGTTAGGTACACGAAATTGCTGTTGTGTTCAGGAGGCTTAGAATTTAAATTTTATTACAAACAGCAATATTATAACAATACAAATTAAATTTAAGGAAAATAAAAATTTTTTGAAAGTCAATTCAGAAATATAAAGAAGATTATAAAAATTTATTATAAATTGAGAAAAAATAGTAATTTTATACTATCGCGGTTCCCTGGTTTTTTAGCTGTAGAAAATCGAAAAACCATCCGATTTCGATGAAATTCTTTTGAATCTTCGTTTTTACGGCGGATTTATGGAAAAAAATATAGAAAATATCTCACTTAAAGATTTCATATGGTTTTGTGACCTCAAAAATGTGATCATAAACGCACTTCTTTGAATATAAACGTTCATAAGTTTTTTGCAAAGCATCAACCGAAGTTAATATGTTTTTTTCGTTAATCTACACAAAAAAACGAACATTTAAAAAAAAAATTAAACATACTCACAACTCAATTTTGAGAGAAATTGTTATTATTGTGAATTGTAAAAACATAAAAATTCAACATTTTTCTATAATTTTTTTTTATTTGTTTTTTTTTTTTTTTTTTTTTTTTAGATTATGAAAAAAAAATATGAAAACTTCATCCGATTGCTTGTAAAAAGTTATCAACCATTATAAGTGAATAAGTGCGTTTACATGAACATTTTTCTCGTCAATCCGCCATAAAAAAATTAAAAAAAAAAAACAATAAAAAATGTTGATTTTTCGATATAGTATAAAATTACCGAAAAAAATAAAAGCAAAATGATAAATTTTTTATAGGTAGAATTTAAATCAATCGTGAATAGTCAGTGCTTTACTTTTTACTTGCGATATAGGTACTATAGGGCAAGTTCTGCATTTGGAAAAAAAATCGAACTCGAGATTTTAATCAAAGTTGACATTACGATGATAGCGAAGACGAAAAAAGTGGGTCCGACAATTCCGTCTGTCTGTCTGTATGTCTGTATGTCTGTATGTCTGTATGTCTGTATGTCTGTACCTCGAACTACAGCCTAAACTATCAGAGGTATTTTCTTCAAAATTGGTAGTTAAGGGTCTTCGGTGATTCCCTAGAGGAGAAATTGAAATTTTTTTTTTAGCTCCAAAACTAAGGGTACCCCCCATACACCCGTAATGCAAAATCTTATTTATCTCGAAAACAGCTCTAACGATTTCGATAAAAAAAATTAAGTGTGATACTATGGACATGGACTATATTTTGGTCAAAAAAAATTTTGGGGGGAAATGTTATTAGGGGTACCTGTCATATAACGGTTTTTTTGATTTTCGAATTTCTCACCAACGGCTCTAATGATTTTAACCAAAATTTTTATGCAAGAGCTGCTTTGCATTTGAAAAAATATGAACTAAAATTTTTTTCGAAAAAATAGTTTTTGGATTTTTAAAAAAATAATACAACTTTTTTTTTGAAAATTCAATATCTTGAAAACCGATACACAATTAAATTTTTAAATTACGTTTTAAAATGTATTTTATTAAATACTAACAATTTGCATATCAATTTTTTTTATAAAAATTTTAAGGAAAATTTAGTACACAAAAAACATGTTTCAGTGTGTCTGTATGTCTGTACCTCTCACTACAGCCTAAACCACTGGACCTATTTCTTTCAATCTCGGTAGTTAAGAGTCTTCGGTGATTCCCTAGAGGAAAAATTGAAATTTTTTTTTTAGCTCCAAAACTAAGGGTACCCCCCATACACCCGTAATGCAAAATCTTATTTATCTCGAAAACGGCTCTAACGATTTCGATAAAAAAAATTAAGTGTGATATTATAGACATGGACTATATTTTGGTCAAAAAAAATTTTGGGGGGAAATGTTATTAGGGGTACCTGTCATATAACGGTTTTTTTTTGATTTTCGAATTTCTCACCAACGGCTCTAATGATTTTAACCAAAATTTTTATGCAAGAGCTGCTTTGCATTTGAAAAAATATGAACTAAAATTTTTTTCGAAAAAATAGTTTTTGGATTTTTAAAAAAATAATACAACTTTTTTTTTGAAAATTCAAGATCTTGAAAACCGATACACAATTAAATTTTTAAATTACGTTTTAAAATGTATTTTATTAAATACTAACAATTTGCATATCAATTTTTTTTATAAAAATTTTAAGGAAAATTTAGTACACAAAAAACATGTTTCAGTGTGTCTGTATGTCTGTACCTCTCACTACAGCCTAAACCACTGGACCTATTTCTTTCAATCTCGGTAGTTAAGAGTCTTCGGTGATTCCCTAGAGGAAAAATTGAATTTTTTTTTTAGCTCCAAAACTAAGGGTACCCCCCATACACCCGTAATGCAAAATCCTATTTATCTCGAAAACGGCTCTAACGATTTCGATAAAAAAAAATTAAGTGTGATATTATGGACATGAACTACATTTTGGTCAAAAAAAATTTTGGGGTAAAATGTTATTAGGGGTACCTGCCATAGACCCGTTTTTTTGATTTTCGACTTTCTCATTAACGGCTCTAAGGATTTTAACCCAAAATTTTTAGCAGGAGTCCCCTTAAGTTTAAAATAATATTGTATATAAAAATATTCGAAAAAATATTTATTGGGTTTTAAAAAAAAAAAAATTTTTAAATCAATATCTTCAAAACCTATGAAATTATTTCCTAAAACCAATATTATTAAATACTTAAAATTCGCATCCCACATTTTTTTCTTGAAAAATTTTAGAGAAATTTCTTATATAAAAAATTTATTTAATAATAAAACGATTTTTTAAGGTTTATTTGCATAAATTCATACTTTTCCGGAAACCAGACGGCAATTTTATGCATTTGAACATTATTATCTCAATAAATCCATGTTTTATATTTATAAAATGTATCTTAAATTCCAAAGTACTTTTACATAAGAGCAAGTTCGTGCGATCCAGTCGTGCATTTTATTTTATATTTGAATGTTAATTCTGAGTTGTTTCATTTCATTTCATTTCATTTTTCATTTTATTAACAAGTTATAGTTTCACATTGAGATTAAATCTCATAGTTTGTGAATGCTTTACAAAATAATTTACAAACGTGATTTCGAGTGATTAACATTAAATATGAGAATTGAGAAGGCGTAAATGACAGCTTTCAATGTTAGATTTGAACAAAAAAGAAAAATCTAATCTTAATCTAATAAAACTAATTTATATAAACTAAATACATTTTATTAAATATTAATATATTATTATATATCACTGGCCAAGTGATTGAAAAGAAGGGTTTTGAATTCGTTTGGGTTTTTGATTCTCCTAAGTGTGACGGGTAATGAGTTCCATAAAAGGGTGGCATGAACAAAAAATGTGCGCTCAGTGGTCTATTTCACCAAATTACAATTACAATCACAAATTTGTAATTGTTACCTACAATTGCAAATTTGTAAACTGATTTTCTGTTTCACAAACTACAAACATAATTCCAACAAATTTGTTGGAAAGAGAGAAGATTAAGGGAAATTGTATTTGTTATTTACAAATAGAAGAAAAAGCCGTTTCACCGTTTAATTTGCAAAGTTGTAAATAACAACTGTTTCTGTACAAGTTTGTTAGCATTCGACACATCATAACAAAAATGAATAAACAAGATAAAATTTTTATCGCCGATTTAATTCGTGATAAGAAAGATATTTTATTAGAAAAATTTTCCGATATCATAACACATAATCTTAAAGTTAGCGAGTGTCAAAAAATTTTCAACAATATAAAATCTAATAGTATTTTAATAGATAAAGATTGGAAATACCTAAGAGATGTCGTGTGGCAAAATTTAAGACGAAATACTGTGGTAAGTAAAAATTATTTGTTAGGTAGATTATATTTACCGGCAATATCAAAGAACCGTTCACGAATGCTTTCGTGTTCTTCTGGCCAACGTACAGTATTTTCAAAGAAAGTCTCAACAATGGCAGAACAAACACGATGAACAGTTCTGCATACCGTAGATTTAGATATACCGTGCATGTCTGCAATCCCGTGGTACTGTCCACCATTTCCAAGCCAATGTAAGGCTGTCAGAAATTGTTGTGTCGGTGTCAGTGAAAAGTTTTTTTCAGACTCATTTGCAATACGAGGTCCTATTTGACTTATTATTTCCTCTGCTTTAGAACGTTTTAACTGACAAAAGCATTTGAAATTTCATTGTTAATTCGCGGTCAATATATTTTTCTTCGTCTATTAAACACAAAATCTACACTTATATCACTATCGGTGCTACTATGCCTTCGACGTAAGGTTTTTTGGGTTTCAAATGCGATTTTTTCCGAAACTTACAAATTGTTATCAAATCGGCAGACGATCTTTCTTCTGCAAAAAATTTTCAGTAACTGAACAAATTTGTAAAATTTCGTGATTCCGTGAAACAGAAACTTACAAAAAAATATAAATTTTAACAAATTTGTACTTGTAAGCAACAAAAAAATTTATTTTTGGTGAAACTGAAATAATGAAATTTCTACAAATTACCCTTTGTAAACAACAAACACATTTTTGTAATACAACCATTTTGTGAAACATAAAAAAACGATTTTTGAACAAATTTGTTAAAAAAGTGCTTGTAATATACAATTTGTAAGTTGGTGAAATAGGCCACAGATTACATGCAAAGAAACCTAGGCTGGATTAAAGTAAATGTTCGTTGCGAGCTGACGAAATTAAGCCTACTGTACAAATACTCCGGTTGTTTAGTCTGCATAATACCATGCAATAGATTAATACCTCTGAACTTAATGAGGTTATCGAAGCTTAGGCCCATGATTTGCAAAGAGTAACTTGAAATGTGATCAAAACGGCGTTTTTTAAAAATATATCTTGCTAAGTTATTGTAAATGACATTTAGTTTACGCCTGGTATTGTAATCAACATAGCAAAAGACCTCACAACTATATAACAAAACAGGTAATAAAAGAGATTTTACGAGTAGCATTTTCGTATTAGTAGGTAATGAACTTTGAGTGGACCATAGTAATCGTAGGCCATTGTAAACTTTACCAATTGTAACTGCAGCATTATCTGACCAAGTGAGAGTATCATTGAAGATTATACCTAAATTTCGAGCCTTAGCAACGTATTCGATAGAACTTTGACCTAACTTTATTGGTGGAAATGAGGAAGTATCTAATGGACGCTTGTAAATACAAATAGTCTTTGATTTCTCCGGATTTAGCGATAAATTGTGTTTGAGTGCCCATTGTTGAATTATTTTTAAGTCATCGTTCACCTTGCCAATAGCACTGTTAATCATATGCAGTTGTGAACTGAGGTATAATTGAACGTCGTCAGCAAACATATGGACAGTACAATGTTTTGTTATTTGAGGAATTTCGTTTACATACATTGAAAAAAGTAGAGGACCGAGAATGGAGCCCTGTGGAACACCTGCAAGCACACTAAGGAATGAAGAAGTATCACTTCCAACAGCTACACATTGCTGACGACCATATAAGTACGATTCCAAGAGTTGGACTGCTAAAGAAGAAAATCGAAATGAGTACATCAACTTATTGCAGAGAGTAGAATGGTTAACCGTATCGAACGCTTTTGAGAAGTCTAACAACGTTAGGAATGTAGGTCGGTTTGCGTCTAGTTCTTGGCGAATATCGTCGACAACAAGTAAGAGGGCAGTTTTACAACTCCTTCCAGTACGAAAACCGGATTGAGCGGGGCCTAAAAGATTATTACTAATCAAATGCATTTGCATCTGCTTTAAAATGCTCTTTTCGAATACTTTTGATAGAAACGGTAGTATTGCAATTGGCCTAAACTCAGGATTACTCTGGTTTTTAGACTTGGGTATAGGAATAATTTTAGCCTTTTTCCAGGAGGCCGGGTATTCACAAGTGGTTAGTATCTGATTGAAAATATAAGTTATGTATTTCAGAAGTATTGGAAGGAGTAACTTTAAGAATTTGGGATTTATTTTATCCAAGCCTATTGCGTTCGATTTAACCGACAGGAAAGCTTCAACAACGTCTTCATCGGTTAATCGAGTAAAGTCAAAATTCGATACGCTGTCGTTAGCTTCAATAGAGTGTTCATTAGAGTGTTGTTGGTCATGAATTATTGACTGCGCAGCAAGTGACACAAACTGTGAGTTGAGAGCGTTGCAATCTACGTTTACATTTACATTCGACCGCTGTTTAGCAAGGCCCAGATTGCGTAGCTTTTGCCAGAGAGCTTTTCCAGTCTGTGCTTCAGGATTAAGAAAGTTTTCATAGTAGAGTCTCTTTGCAGCCCTTATGCGAACGACAACCAAATTACGAAGATTTTTATAAGAGTTAAAAAATACATGAAGCTTGTGACGTTTCCAACGAGCATATGCAATATTACGATTTTGTATTAAATCTAATAATTCTCTACAAAACCAAGGTGGTGAGTTGTATAAAGGGTTTTTATATCGAAGTGGAACATGCTGATCAAAAAGTATTTTAATATTATGTTCGAGAAACGAAACCTGTTGATTTACTGATGTCATGAGGTAAATATTATCCCAAGGAATTTGGATGACGTCAGACTGTAGACTATAGTAGTCTATATTTTTAAAATCCCTGTAAATAATAACGTTTTCAGCTATATCTGTTTGAATGTCGTAAGTTAGGTAGATTAAATCATGTTTAGAGAAACACGCTGCAGAAAGTTGACTGTAAAACAAAGTTCTACTTATATTGTTAACAAAAAACACATCTAAAAGAGTAGCTGTATCATGTGCAAAATGTGTGGGAGTGGAAACGTTAGGAGAAGTGAGATCGATGCTTTTGAATCTATTTATTAACTGAGCAGAAGCAGGAACGTTAAGTAGGTTGCAATTTAAGTCACCGCAAATAATAATATTAGTGGTAGAGCAGGATATCCCTTCTAAGATATGAAAAATAGGAGAAATGTCTATATTCTTATTTGGTCTGTAGATCGTTCCAATCAACAAACGTTCTAAACCAATCGAAACATTAATAAACAAAAATTCTAAAGTGTTATTTGCATTTGATTTGCTTATAACTTTGGCTCGTAGTCCATTGCGCACATAAATAGCTACACCCCCGCCTATCCGACCTATTCGATCACCTCTAAAGAGCTGGTAACCATCCATACTATAAACAAGATTTGTAAAACTTGGAAGAAACCAAGTTTCAGACACACAGACGATGTCCACACCAGAGTTAATGAACAGCAAACGAAATTCATCGAGCTTCGGATTCAAACTTTGCGCATTAATATGACAAACATGAAGACCTTTTTTCTGAGAATGCAATACCCGAATCATTTGGTAAAGATTAGCATCCATGTCACCCTCCGTAGAACCAAACCCATTATAGTAATCACTTATATTCATAGTCATGGAATAAAATTATAGTGACTAAGTATGTACATAGGAGAAACAAAAAACACAAATGAAAAAGGAAAAAACAAAGTAACGTAAGTACTATTGTTAAAAGAGAAATTTATAGACATTGGCCATTGATAGAAATAATAATAATAGATTTTAAAAGAGAAATTTTTTGAACGATAAAATGTAGAAAAGATAAGAGAAATTCTGATATAACAGTAAATGTTGTAAAATAAATACATATTGTTGTTTGGGTTGTTGATATTAAGCTGCAGAGTTGTTCTGTAAGATACTAGTAATTTGTGAAATGGCTTTGGTGCAACAGCAGTATACAAGTTAGAGAAATAATTTTAAAGAGCAGTGGGTTCATTGACAAGGTGCACGTTGTTAATTCTTAGATTATTATATAAGTGCAAGTTTCTACTGGTAATATTACCACTTTGACTGGAAATTTTTTCAGAACTTTAAATATATACAGGAGTGTCTCATAGGCAGAATTCTCAAATATTTTTTAGATAAGTCCCACTTTCAGTAAAACGTTTTTTGTTGCAAATAATTCGAATACGATGTTTTTGTACAATCAATTTATTATTTTTTTTATTTATTTATTAAATTAAAAAGATTAACAATAGATACAAAAAGATAAGATCTTTGAGCATTATCCTAGTTTGACTTAACAAGTTTTGATATATAAAACAAAATATAAAATTATTGTGTTATTATTATGTACATTATTAAGAGAATCTTACAAGAATTATTCAAATAATTATTTTGACTAATTGAGAAAAAAAGAGCATAAGCTTTACAAACAAAATATTACAAATAATATTATAATACAAAAATAAATAATATAAAACATTTAATTTGAGAAATAGGAGAGACTTTGACTGAAAATATTTTGTATATCAATTGGGAGAGTATTTCACTCTCTAGTCACTGAAACATAGAAAGACCGCTCTGCAGTTGTGTATGAGAAACGCGACACAATGAGCTTAATGCCTCTACGAGATTGCGCAAATTGCAGTGTATCTTTAAGATATTGTAGGCATCTGCCATGGATAATATTATGTAGTCTTCAAATATTTCTAAAATTATTATATCCGTCAAAAGTAATTCTCAAAATATAGATCTGTTAAGATGAGATACACTAACATACCTAGGTTTATTATAAATATAACGCAAGCAATCATTGAATGCAACATTTAACTTACACTTACATTCATAGTCTAATCACGGCTAAACTGAACAGTTAAATATAAAAATGGTATTAGAAGGGCTTTAACCAAACGAAGCTTCATTTTAGGTGAAAGTAATTGAGCAGAGTATCTCAGTCCACGAAGAACTGTATATATTTTTCTAATAGTAACAGAGATTTCATCACAACACAACAACTAAGCCGGCTATTTAAAATGAAGCCTTATTATGTAACGTTATCTAAATAATGAATTATTTATCTATTGAGAATAATTGGTGGGAAATCCACAGAATTAATTTCATTTCTACAACAAATCATAGCAATCGTTTTGGAGGGGTTAAGTCTGAGATTATTGTGACAACTCAATTCGTTTTAAATCTTCATTAGTTCGAACCACAGCGTCTTCCATCAATCCAAGTGGACGAATAATGTAAATTAAAACGTCATTTGCGAACATATGAACTGAACATCAGGAAGATCATTGATGAAAAGTGAAAATAGAAGTGGTCCTAAAACAGAACCCCGTGGTACTCCTGTGTTTACAAAAAAGTAGCAGTAGACGAAGAGATTTATTAGAGAACTTGAAAATTTGTTGAAGCTTAGAAACACGAATAGAGTGATCAATACAATCGAAAACCTTTGAGAAGTCCAACAGCACCAAAAAAACAATTTTGTCAGCATCCTAGGCAAATCGAAGATCGGGGGTAACTTTCATAACTGCCGACTCACAACTATGTAAATTCCTAAAACCCGACTGCCATTTAGAGAGCTTTTGGTGGGCGTTAAGAAAGCTTATCACTTGGTTGTACATGAGTTTCTCAAAAATTTTCGAAAAATATGATAGAACGCTAATGGGTCTGAAATCAGCTGGAATACATGGGTTTATTTTTTTAGGTATTGGAACTATTTTTGCTGCTTTCCAATCTATAGAAAATTGGGAGGAATATAAACAAAAATTAAAAATATGAATCAAAACGGAAGAATAATTGACAAAATGAGTTTGATAAACTTCGGTGAAATATGATCACAGCCAACAGCATTTGACTTAATTGATCGAATTGCTTCAATAACATCACACTCGTTAACACATTCAAACAAGAAAGTCTCAAGATTGTCATTATTTAAAATATCATTAAAATCATAAAAACTAACTGGATTAGACACTTGAGGAGCATTAAGGCTGGTATTCACCGAGCGCTTATAACTTAAGAAGCTCATAAACCTATTCAGCAAGCAATATTAGTGAAGATCTACGAGCGCTCTCTTCGAAAGTTTGTTCGCTTGTGCGTGTGCCACGCACGCATTTGACTCGAATCCATCTGAGCAATGCCAAGTAGAAGAGTATCCATTTGCTGTCAAGACCAACATTTCACAGTTTGGGTATGCCTGAACAAGAGAGAGTGGCTCTCATTTTCGAACTTCGAAAAACACTTGCGAGTGGTTGGTGAATACCCCACAGAAATTTCAAGTTAAGAGCCTCGTAAAGTTAAGAGCCGTTTAGGAGCGCTCGGTGAATACGAGCCTAAGGCTTAACTTGAAATTTCTGTAGGGTACCTATTCACCAACCACTCGCAAGTGTTTTTCGAAGTTCGAAAATGAGAGCCATTTTCTCTTGTTCAGGCATACCCAAACTGTGAAATGTTGTGGAATGTTGTTCTTGACAGCAAATGGATACTCTCTTCTACTTGGCAATGGCATTGCTCACATGGATCCGAGTCAAATGCGTGCGTGGCACACGCACAAGCGAACAAACTTTCGAAGAGAGCGCTCGTAAGTTAGGACTTAGGAGTGGTCGGGATCACTCCTAACTTTTAAGAGCGCTCGTAGATCTTCACTAATATTGCTTGGTGAGTTATGAGCGCTCGGTGAATACCGGCCTTAGTGTCTTTACAAACTCCTGCCGCTTTAAGATTATTCCATAAGACTTTGAAGTCAAGCGCTGGGTTCAATTTTTCGATTAAATACGTTCTTTTACATGATTGACCTTTTATTATATTCCGAGGGATTTCTTTTAAATCTTCGAAAAAAACGCCCTCTTTCTCTGATTAAATTCCTAATTTCAAGGTTGTACCATGGACAATTATGTCGTTTTTATTTGGCAATCCGGAATCTCTCTCCGATCCGGAACAGAGTATATCTAATAATGAGTAGGGACACTCTCTACACATATGCAAGTCCTACTTGCACAAATAAAAACAAGAACAAAAACAAACAATAAGCGTGAGAAGTTCCAAAGTATTAATTTTAATCCTTACGACAATTCACTAATGTAAGAAAAACCCACAATATTTTTTTCAAGCACCACCACAAACAATCTCATTCGTAAGATATATAAATGCAATATTTTTTCATAAGGTTTTTTTAAAGGCGCGATAGGTTGGTTGCTTTGAGCGTATTTTTTCTCTGTGCCGTTCTCTTCTTTTGAGTGACCATATTCTTTTTTTTCGTGATACTGGATTTATTTCGGTCGATTAATTTTTTTTTTAATGATATAGACCATATAAATGAATCTTAAATTTGTATTTCATTTTTAAATATTGAAATATTCATTTGATATTTGTTTGGTATTCTCAAAAAATAAAACGAAGCCATTTTTGGTTGAGTAGTAGCAACAGTATTTTTACTTCTGAAGTATTTTTTTAAGAAGTTGGTCACACTAGGAGGAGTGGATTGGGAATTGTTTACATTTTTTTCATAATATATTTTCAAAGGCGCGACGAGTTGAATTCTTATCTCTCTTTCACCATCACACTTCTTATTTTCATCTATTTCTCGTTTCTGTGTACTTAAAAAAAATTTACTGATTAGAAACACGTGGAGAGTGTCCCTACTCATTATTAGATATACTCTGATCCGGAATCCCAATTGAACACTTTTGTTTGCTTCTGATGATTCTGAAGTTTTGTTTGATTGTATATGTGAAACATCAAATGCGTACAATAATCAAAATCAAGAAAAATGTTTGTTGAAAGCAGGGTTGGCCGAATTGTCACTTTTTAGAAATAACTACATTTGTTACGTCTGCTACGTATTTTATGTAGTTAAATGTAGTTAATTGTAGTTAATGTAAGAAATTGTAGCATTGCTGTCAATTAACTGTCAGTTATGCATTTGAAATTTGAATTTTTAAATTAATCGTTCAGTTATTCCTACAATTCTTCATCCTTATGGTAAATGAAACTTTTTTTTTACAAACCTTCATTAGATCATAAAAGTGCAAAATTGTTTTTTTTTTCCTTTATTATATTGATTTTTTATGAATTAACTACATACATATGTAACAGACGTAACAAATTGTAGTAAATTAGGCATGTAGTTTCTTCAATAAACTACGCGTAGTTAAATACTACGTTTATATGCAGTATCGAAAGATCGAGTTGGATTAGGGTCGGATTTTCGACCCACATTTCTACTCGACACCGCTGAGCGATTGGGATCGAGTCGAGCGAAGCTCATTTCAACTCAATACAGGTATATAAAGGTTCGAAGCGAGCTTCAAGCTCGTTTCAACACCTCATATAAACGTAGTAAATCATGTAGAAAATGTAGTGTAGTTAATTCGGTCAACCCTGGTTCGCACAATTTGGATACCAAAAATCACAGCTGTTGAGGTTGACGTTTAAGTATATGAATGTGTGAGTGCTTCTGGTTTTGCTTCTGATTTCAAATCCAGAAGCAAATTTCTCTTCTTTTCAGAATCAGAACTGTCATTTTTTGCCAATTGAACACTTTCAGAAGAGTCCGGAAGGCTTCCGGATTGCCAAATAAAAACGACATTAGATGTTCTATTTCGCCGCTCTCTTATAGAAACAAAGTTTTCAAACAACTGGCAAATACAATTATTGAGAATTGAAATTTTATTATCAATGTTTGGTGTTAGACAGATGTCTTGCCAGTAAACATTACAAGTTGCATCTTCCAACTCAATTAGGTCAATGTTCTGAAAAGATCTGTAAGTTAAAACTGAAGCCCTTACATCCAATGAATCATTCCTATTAAACTATACAGAACAGCAGATTATGTCATGGATGAACTCAGAAGTGGGTCTTAACTGCTCATTTCCCAAAATACGATGCTTAAAGTTTGTCAAAAACAGATCAATATGAGAAGGATTATTTGTGAACTGGAAATAGGTTGGCCACTTTGTGTTAATATTAGATAGATATAATTTATCACCAAAATATTGAATTCTTCTTGAATAATAGTTGTTAACTAGAATATTGACATTAAAGTCACCACCTAACAACACAGAGTTATACCAAGGACTAAGTTTGCTTATAATTTCTTCAAGTTCTTTGAGATCTTCCTCTCTGAAGTTGCAAGGTGGACAGTAACAGGCAACCATTAAAAGTTTTTCTTTTCCATTTTTTATTTCAACACAAAAAACTCTATATTTGTGGATATTGACTCATACACACTTTTGGCTAACAAAGTATTTATAACATACATACACACACCACCAACCATTCTGCCAACCCTGTCGTTTCTAAACAAAGCAAAACCCTGGAAAATTTACAATCAATGAAGGTCTAATAGTATTTGCATATGAACCAGCCAAGCTAGATAACCCATATTGCAGTTTATAGTGGGCAACACCATGATAAATGAACTTAGAACCTTTTTAACGAAGAATGGTTTTTAAAAATACGTTTTATGCGTTATACCTAAGTACTAAATAATTATTTATATTATAACTATGCTCTTTCCAATTAATATTTCAATCAATTTAAAATTGTTTACTGAATCAATTTTGAGCAAGAACGGGAAGAAGAAAATTTTCATTGAAAATTTGGTTTACCTTACACCACAATCGGGAAGATAAATTGTTCACAACTCGAAGCATGAAAAACTAAATTATAATTGAAGCGTTTGGATGAAGACATTTGCCACATTTCGAGATATAAGGACTTAAAGTTTTTTGCTGAGAACTTTTTTCGTATTCCAACCTAAATAAAATTGCATAAACTAATAAAACAAGAAAAATAATAGCTTTTTAACAATGTTACTTTTATTTCATTACAGTAGCTTGGCATATTTAAAAAAACAAAATTTTTCAGAAAAAGAGCAGTTAACTCTTTCTTGCACAAAAAGCTTATTAGTTTTTTTAATTTTTAAGAATACAAAGGGGTTAAGTAACAAAATTATTTTTTTTTCTTTTTATTTTGAAAAGTTGTTTTCTGTTCGCATGGTTCCGATAAAGCTTTTTCATAAAACCAGTGGTGTTTCCTTGGTATGAACATCATTTGTTCCTTTAATTTTTTTATTTTCTCAACAGAAAGCTGCTTTCTTTTTTTCTTGGACGAAAAAGTCTTGGTTTTTGTCTGGAACTATTCGGATGGTTTTTGCTATAACAGCTTCATTGAATAAAGCATCTTCCTTATAAAAATAGGAACCATATTTGTTTATTCGAAGCCATTTAAGGCTATCAAGGAAATTGATTTTTTCATTTTATATGTTTTTTGTAACATTTTTAACGTTTAATTTTACTGGATGATTTTCTAATGATCGAAAGTGGTTCTCCATGTCAATTATAACGGTGTTTTTTTTTTGCTGACACTTTTTATTATTTGTCGGTATTGCTCAGCAGTGTAAATGGTTTCGTTTTTTCGTAACTCTTTTTCGATTCTTCTAAAATCCCTGTCGCTGTCAAGATAAGTATGGCCAAATTCAGGAAATTAGTGGTCAATCAGTTCAAAATATTCCGTCAAAATAAGGACTTGGCATAGGCACAATAAAAAGAAGTTTTTGTTTTGTCCAGTACAAGAATCGGTCCATGCCATCAGATGTTTCCTCTTTTTTGCAATTTCACATTCTTGGAAGAATGTATATAGTGGTAAAGGCATGGTTTGCTGGAGGTCAAAAGTAATATATAAGACGTTGCGATCGAACCGAGCTTTTTCGCGGTCAATTTTTTGACTTTGGAATCCGGACTTATAGCTGTTTTGGTGTTTAACTGAGTTTTTACCAGAGTCACAAATGCTACAAGTGTCACTTCTTGGTAGGCGGAAAGACAGAATGAATTTCGTGTTGGATATTTGATAAATAAAGTTTATTTGGGTTTTTGTTCCTTGAGTAGTGCGATTCTTCGGCTGGAAATTCGTTAATGTGCTCCAAAATATAGTCGATTACATGATCGGATATTTTATTTGGTCGGTTAAATGCTGACAACTTTTATCCAAAGGTGGAGCGAACTCACAACTGTTCATTTTGCTTAAAAAAAGTCCAATTTTTTCTTTCCAATTTGAAATAAGGAACACATTGCACTTTTGTAAATTATTTGATAACAATCTGTTTTTTAGACATTTTTCAAAAACAAAAACAAATGTCTAAAAAACAGATTGTTATCAAATAATTTTCTATAAAATAATCTTGGTACTGATGATGAGGCAAATAAGTCCTCGAAATATATATACATATAAAAACTAAATAAAAAAAAATGCGTTTTTAATTGAATCAAATGAAGAAAAACAAAAGGTAAAATAAAATACAAATTTTCTTTGCTCAAGGGTATTTTTCTTAACTCGACTTATTGATTTTCATGTTATGCTTTTAAACAGTAGAACGTTCTTGGTATTAATGTCGAGTAAATAAAAGCTTGATAAAAGAGCCAATATTTGATCAAAATTTATTTTTTCGGAACAAAAATAAAGGCAGTTATTGTTTTGCTTCAAGAAAATGCATTGGTGGAGTACATAGTCGCTTAGAACCTTCATCGTTACTATAACCACCTTAAATATGGGTTTCAATTTATCTGCAAGAAGGAGGTAAGTAAGCACTTAACCCCTTCATGCAAAATACATTTTTTTAAAGTTATTTTTATTTCACCCAAAAAGGAGTTAAGTGCTGTTAGCCCATTCTTCCACTCATATTATAGGATTTTTAGTTGTTAGTAACCCTTTTATACCAAAAATGAAAGCGCTAAATAAGAAAATACGAACCGTAGCGCGACGTAAATTAGACAGAAATTTAAGTTTTCGCAAGGCATCCTAATTTTTCGAAAAAAACCGAAAATCGAAAAAATGTCACTTACCCCCTTCTTCATCCAAACGCTTCAATTACAAAATCAAACAGTACAAACTCCAATTTAGTCATTTCTGCGAAATAGAAATAGCCGAATGATATTTTTTAAATATATACAACTTTAAAATACACATGTGTATGCATACATATATATATTTATACTTGTGACTTATAGGTATGTACTACATATAAGGCAAGTAATGCCAGATTTTGATCAAAGAAATGTTTGTCCCCTTCTGATCCCCCATAACTTTAGAATAACTCTCTTATCTGGGTTGTTGCCCCCTTAACTCGTTTGAACCATCGAAATCTCCTGTATAATCTTCTCTACTTTACCTAAACGCTCGCACTGTATTACGGGATAAAATTATAAGGGAAGTCATAATCTCTTGAGTGTGTGCAAATTATTAAAAAAAAATACAATTTAATTGTGAAAATTTCCCGCTGGATACATTTTACTTTAAATCCTTCTCTATTGTAATAACACTCGCACTGTGTGATTAAGATAGCTCGAATATTATTTACAAAATATTAAAATGAAATTTCAACAAAGATATACATTTTTTAGGTATTTTTGTACATAAAACTTCTATAATCAAAATTGAAATATCTGAAACTAGAAAATTAATTGTTAAAAAAGTTTCTCATACGCCTAAGTGCACGACAACAACTGGTATGCAATACGTGTTTAAAAAAAAAATAAAAACTTCTATGAGATAAGCCCAGTGGTTACAGTTTTGAAATGAACGTGGTGCTCTCAAGAAATTTGGTATAAAATATATGTTTCCACGAATCCGCTTCTTTTTTTTAGTCCTTGTACTTTAATGGCTTGTCTGTCAACTTTGAACCATTTGTTCTTGATATTTAAAAGTATTTTTATCTATGGAAAGGGTCTGTGTGTGAGGTATTAACAAAATTGTTTTTACTTGCGACCTATAGGTACTATGAGGCAAGTTATTCATTTGTAAAAAAAAAATCGAGTTCGAGATTTAGATCAAAGTTTTACGATGATAGCGAAGTTGAAAAAAGTGGGTTTTGCAATTCTGTCTGCCTGTTCGACTACAGCCTAAACGGCTCGGCCGATGTTTTTTTAACTTGGTAGATATCATTTTTAAATTTTTTTCACCACGCATTTTTTTCTTTTTTTTTTAAGCACAAAAATAAATGTATACCTACGAATTTTTTCAAATTTTATAAACTGTTCCACAGATTAAAAAATAAAATCATATAGTTAAAACTATAGGTAATCCTTGACAATTTTTCAAAAGTGGTTGTTAATGGTAGTCTCCTAGAAACACTTTTTTTTGTTTTTAAAAATTTGGTAATTTTTTTATGCTTAAGCTCCCAAAATTTTGAATAGTATTCATGCTTATTTTGACATTCTCATGAATAGTCTATTCGTTAGAATGATTCTATTCCTTCGAATGAACTTTCTTAATTTTGAGATTCGAACGAATAACATTCATTTGCGAATGATAGCATAAAATGAACTTCAAAAAGATTCATTTTCATTATCAGCTGTTTGAAATTTACTATATTTCTATTTGAATAAGCATGACCGTTTTACATTTTTTTTTGTTTCTAAACATTTTATAGATGTTGGATAAAGAATCAAGAAACAAAATAAATAATACACTTTTTCATTATAAAGTAAAGTTTAACCATAAAGAACTACATATTCATTACATTTTTTGTGTCAACTCAGCTGTTTTGAAACTATTCTTAAAAAAAAATAAGTTGTTCATGACGCGTTCTAAATTTTTATTTTTTTTTCGTATACACTTGGTCACACTAAAATATCAAAAACAAAAGAGAAGTGTTTGTGAAATGTCAAAACGGAAAAGTGAAATCTTTGTTTAGTTGTAATAGTTTTGTTTATTGTTTAATAATTTAAATTTCTTTGATAAAAACATAAAATAATAAATACAAAATAAAAATATGGCATTTGTGTTGTTTATAAATGAAGATGGTGTTGAAGAAGTGCAGAGGAGAAGGATAGTGGATGCTTTCCGTATTAACGCGGGTGGTAAAAAAATCCTTTGCTACCTCCGGGTTTTCTTCCATTATTTTGATTAACTTTTCCTTTTGTTCGCGGTTTGCCCAGTTGGAATGCGACCTTTAAACATAAAACAACAACAAAAATTAATAAAAGTAATTTATTTTCCATGAAATAATTAAAAACTTACTATTTTGTTGCTTACTCGACAGAAAAATTCAAACGACAAAAAAATGACATTTATTTCTATTCTTTCGAATGTCAAAATTGAATTAGCTTTCGCAAATGAATGAACTTTCTATGGATTGGGTGAACTTTCGATTTGTTCGATTAACATTCTAATCGCCGAGTCTCAAAATTATGAGTAAGTTTCAGTGAATTCGACTCACTTTCGAACGAAAGAGAATGTCAAAATAAGCACCATTACGTATTCAAATTTTCCAAAATATTTTTCTTCAAAAATCTATATTACGAAAACCACATGCTCGATTTTTCTTATGCGCGAAACAGATTAAACCAGCAACAGTACCAGCATCGTCAACAGCAAACAGCACGCTGGTCAGCAAACATTTCTCAAACACATTGCCACCAGCAACGTCATTTCATCTGCTTGACGAAAAAAAGTTTTTCATTGTGGTGCCACTGAATTGCAGTGGGAAAGTTGACAACACTTCACCAGCAAACAGGAAATTTAGGACTTTGGCCTAACGACGCTGTTGGCGTTGCTGTTGCTGTTCTGATGTGTGTTGAACAATTGAAATACACTGTTGCTGTTTACGGTGCTGTTGCTGGTTCAATCTGTTCCGCCCTTTAAACTTGACAATTAAAAGTTTTTCTATACAATCTACAATGTGTGAGAAAAAAAAACTATTTTACCTAAAACTAACGGTAACCACCAAGTAAAATTTAAAAATCGTTTTCGAAAATCGTATTTTTCTCGAAAACGGGACGTAGAATTTTGATAAACCTTTTGATTCATTTTTAAGATCTATAAATTCAATACAAACAATTTTGAAATTATGTAAGATATTACCCATAGAAATTTTTTTTCAAATTTTGAATTTCTCATTATTGGCATTTGTTGGCCTGTGGTATGTTCACCTTAAGGGCATCGGTCGATAGTTTATTCGCATAGACCTGTGACTTCTGGAAACTTCACAAGCGTGTTCAAATCGTATGATATTGTTGGCCAATTCACGGCAAATCTGCAAGAGATAACCTTACCCTCAAATCGACCATACAGAATGCCAATCGAGTACTCCACATGTAGTCTAGGTCCATATGGTTCAAATTTTGGCCGTAAGAAGTTGGTTATCATCGTTCTGCAGCGTTCACCATTGCCGCGTTCCAGTCAAAATTCAAATATTAAACGTGCTGTTGACAGCTCTCTGTCTGGCGTTCTCTAACCCGGCGCTAAAAACATAGCATCAAAACAATATCAACGTCGCCCCACGTTAAATAATAATCTCAACGCTTTGTTAAAAACTCTGTTTGACAAGGGGCTTAGTCCTATAAAATTCTGAGTAGATCCACAAGTTAATAAATTAAAAATCCTTTTCTTAAAATTGTTTTAAATTCTTTTATTTATTTTCCATGAAAATTATAGTACTTAAACATGTTTTGTTTTAAAGATTGTTTTTTTTTTTTTTTTGTAATTCAAATCAAATTGAATGTTTTATCTTCGTTCAAATTTGATTAAATAAATTATAGAATTTTTATATTGATATTGTTTATGCATATATATTTTTTGTTTGATAAAAACATTTTTTTCCTTAACATTTGTTGTTTGTGTTTTTTTTTTGTTAATAATCTAGAAAAGTTTTATTTAGAAAAAATGCTCATATTAAGTTTACTCACTAAAAAAAATTATTCATGTTTTTTTTTTGTTTTCATTCTTTGTTCTGTTTTATAGATATTTCTTAAATTTATTTAATATTTTTTTTTTCTTTAAATAAAATTGTAAGCAACAACAAATTAGTTAATTCATTTTACTTAAAAATTACATTTTCCTGCTTGGAGAGGGAAAACATTAACGAATATATTTTGTAAGCAAACAAATGGAAGAAAAATAAATATTATAAAGCTGAGTTCTTTTTTTTTAAATTTTCGTTTATGAAACTCTTACATAAATATTTTTGTTTTGTTGTATTTTATGTATTTATTAAATGTAAATATACTATGCGTTTTGATCCAATATTTTGCTAATTAATAAATACTTTTTGTTTTTATGCTTTAATAAAATAAGGACATTCAATAATAAATATTATTAAAAAAAGGCCTTTGCAAGAACATCAAGTGTTTGTTTATAATAATTCTTTATTTATGTATGCTAAGCTTATATTTATTATACATACATATATAATTGATATAATTTCAATATTTGTTTTTTTTTTTCAATATACTTATATAAATTTTTAATGCATCAAATATCAAACACAACAAATCGCAAAAAAGAAGCATTAATATAGTTTTTACTTTCATTTCCTTTAACATAAAAGAAAAATAAGTGTGCGATTGTATCTATATTATATACTTTTTAGTAGTAAGAAAAATTTGTTATAATTATGTGTTAAATATTTTTCAGGACGAAAGATTGTTTGTTCTCTTTTGTATTTTTTATTTAGTTTTAGACAACAGAATTTTATCGATAAAATCTTCTATATCATTAATTTAATCTTAAATTGTCCGCTCATTTAATTGATCTCTGTTGATTTTGGTAGAAATTCTTTTTCATTTTTTTATACAAAATAAAATTAAGTGTCTAAATTAAATTAAGAGTTTATTTTCCAGCTGAAAAAAAAAATAAATAAAAGAAAAACTAAATTGTTATTTACTTGAAAATTAAATGAAGGTTCAGTGAATTGATACTTATATGTTATCACCGATTCAGAAGACTTATTATGAAGAACAAGCTTATAATCAGACCCTGTTTTTCCAATAAATTTATAGAGCATTACCGATATACCCGAATATTTGAACATTTAATTTAAAATTCATAAATATGCTATGGTTCAACCTTAGAAGCTAAGTAAAGTTGAATCTTTTTATTATTTTGCTTACCATTTAGGATGTTAAATTCAAAGCATATTGCATATTGGAAACTAAGATATTCAGCCCTATCACGAATTAACAAATAAACAAATCCTAAAATAAACGTTCGCAGAATCAATCGTCATAATGGTTTTATTTTAATGGAATTCATAAGTTTCCTATTAGATACGATGGAATTCGTGATAGGGCTGATTAAACTGACGTTCCTAACTTAACGTTTCCCCTCCAATATTTTACAACTCTTTGAAAAGTTTATTTTCTATTCCATAAAGCATTTGCCTTTTTTTTCAATTTGTTGATAGCATTGTGTATTACGAGCCCCAAATAAGTGTCTCACATGGTTTTCTTTATTTTATAGACCATACGATGAGGTCTAATATCGGACTGTAGATTTTGATGAAATCAGACTAGCTCAACTATTTAAAATGTACATATAAATTGTTTTTTTCTTTGCAAAGACTCGTTGAAGGAATACCCTATTAAAAAGGAATACACTTTGTGTCGTGCCGCTTGCCATAAAAAATGTATCCTGTATAAACTATTTCACGACAAACTCGACTTTTATTACAAATTTCATTAAAATCCCTTTAGCCGCAGTCGTAGATTGTTAATGAAAGGTAAAAGCATCCATAAAAACATACGTTCACTTTTATAATACATAGTATTTGACAGGATGATCCCTTAACCATACAAAAATCAATTATATACCGCAACCGTATCTTTGAGTTTGTAATTTCTTCTGATACTTCAGCATAAAAGTTATGTTCAAACAACTTTGGCAAGAGAAATAATATGATCTTACTATACATTTCTAAAGTAAATCTAATGAAGGTCTTAACTTGAAAATGTCCAAGCCGGCTTTAGTAACAGATCGTTCCCATGTACACACTTGACATTATTAGAAGAATGATTTCCATCAAGAAAATCCCTTCGGACAACAGTTTGTCCACTTATGTTATCTTATCATGACGATAGCTTGAAAAACCTTCATTAGTTTGGAATACCCGAATTCCTTGAGTACGCGACTGGATAATATCGACTCACTTTAGTGATTAGTGTAATAGTCAAAAACCGATCTCCAGGTGCGAATCCTAAACGCATATCGTCGGCGAACTATCTAACCAAGCACTTCAAATATGCAAACATAAGGATACCTGGTTAGCAGACTTCCAAATGCAAAATGCAGCAAATGGAACGTTTTTTTATGCAAATGTTAAAATTATGTAGCGCAATTCAATCACATTTGCATATTTTTTGTTGTTGTTTAAATTTACAAACGGATCGTTGCATAAATAATGCACAATCACTTTCGTCTTAACATTCATAAATCCTCATTGCAAGCTATCATGAAATGATGCGCAACTTTAAACAAACCAGAATCAAGAAGATTCTTGATGTTTGGTGGTGATTCATTAGGCGTTTTTCTATTTTAGTTCAGAATAGAGCTCTGAAGAGAGTCCTAGCAAGTCGAGCATGTTCTGAACATCCTCTGAACGAAGCGTGCTCTAAGTTGTTTTTGAAACACATCTTAACATTTTGCTGTCACCATTTTTTTTTAAATTTCCATCTGCCAAATGCTTGTGTTAAGCATAATCATGATCAGTTATTTTATTTTGAGCTCATAGAGCGCACTCTGAACATACTTAGAATGACAAAAGAAACACATTCGAAGCACTGAACACTCTGAACTAAAAAATAAAATCGCCTATTACGAGTATATCAGTATCAGTTGCGTTGGGGATCAACATATTAAAAAAGCAGTGATTCATAATTTGTTCACGATTTTGGAATTATAAATCATGCATTTTGTTTTGCAAATCATTCGTTGAGAAATTTGAAAAAAAAACATCAATAAGGTGGAGACCGCTTTCAAGGCAACTATGTAATCAGACGCAAATTTCCTTTATAAAAGATGCGCCAGCTTACAGCAATTTAAAGTTGTCTGGTGGGCGCTATCCCTAAATGATTTGAATCAATTGATTTGCAGAATAATTTCACCTGCAAAACCATGAAGAAGAGGACGTTGAAATATTGAATAATAAATTTCACCGAATTAAGAAAGTGGAGTTTCGAAATTCATCAATCCCTTATATCATTGAATTTATTTCCAGTTACGATTAAATTAGAAGTCACTAGAAACAAGTTACACTCAAATGTCCAAAAATAATAAAACAAAATAAAAATAAAAAAAGCCATCTTTAAATATTTCATGATTTCGGTATTTTTTCAGTTTTTTTTTTATTTTCACAAAATATCAACATTTGTCTACTTAAAATTGTCCCAAAAAATAAAGTTCAATCATGCAAAATGTGAAATACTTTTTTAGTTTGTTTTCATTTCACTTAAATTTTTTTTTACATTGTATAATGTTAATATTAAAACAAGTTTTAACTACAAATAAAAAAGAAAAAAAATATATAATAGGAAGAGAATAATATAAATATATAATGTTTTGTTGTTGTTGTTTTATATTTATTTTTGTTTCATTAAATTAAATTATAATTTTTTTTTTAAGATACAATTATTATCATATTATAATATCTAAATGGACAAAATAATGGGTAATAATGTCTCTTTTGCAAAAAAAAAATATAGATCATTTTTTTTAAACCAAGTTTAAGAGCGAAAATTAAAAAATGAAATAAACTTTAAGTAACAATAATAGTTTATTTTAATATTCTTTTATTTAGATTGATGTTAAGAATTGATTCTCTCTTATTTTAAAAATTGTTTTTTTTTTATTAATTAATTGTTATTGATTTTTCTTTAATTAATTAAAGTTATAAGAGGAATCGAAAGAAATTATAGAAACACATATCTATGAGTATGGATGGTAATACATATATCTGTAATCAACTTATATTACAATTCTTTTTTCTTTGTTGTTGTTGCTGCTGATAGTTGTTGAATGTTGTGTTTTTTTTTTGTATCCTATAGTTAAATGTTTTAAATTGTTTTTTTTTTTTTTTAATTCAACATTTCGAAAATGATTTATTTGTCTTTCTCGGACTCAACTGGCGCTTTCTTGCCGATTGGGATGGCTACTTTGACTCTGGAAGTAAAAAAAAAAAAACATTTTATTAGAATGTACTCGTTAATTTATGGTTTAAGTTAATTAGTAAATATATACATATGTATATGTATATTTAAAAAAATCTGACAGTTTTGACATTACAGGTTGTATAAGTTGAAACTACTGAGTGAACTAAAAAGACAATGTCAAGAATGTGTAATTGTTGAGAGGACAAAAAGTAAATCAGATTTGAAAAATTATAGAATTAGATGCTTCGAAACTCTAGAAATCGATTAAGGTTAAAACGTTAAGGAACATGTTAAAAAAAATTAAATATTTTTGGAATCTTATAGTGCCTTTTGCCGTTTTGATTACTTAATAAAGGCAAAAACATTCATGGTCCTTTTTTCCCTCGAACGATAGGGAAACACATGAACGTTGCTATCAACAAAATATGTATAAGTGAACCCATTTCCTACGCATTTTTCGTATTTTACAAAAAACTTTATAATTCTTGCAATTTAAGCTAAAAGTGGAAAAAACAGGATAGATATTTGCCTAAATACCATTGTTTAATGTTAACAAGCTATAAAGAGTACAAGGCTTAAGTGGAACAACTTCAACAGTTGTTTGGGGACAAAACAGGTTACGATGATAACGTTTGATACGAGTAACTTTAGGAAGATTGCTCTGTAGGTACCATATAGGCAAGTCTTAAAGATTGATATCTTTAGACAGATTGCACATCATTTTCAAAATTAGGTTACATATAGGTAAGTATAAAAGAGAAGAGATAAACAGACACGCTATATGACTTACTCAAACGATTTCTGCAGAAGCTATATATGTACATAAATAAAGAGGAGTGGGAAACGATTCTTCACCTTCTATGTATACCAAAGACGTAGACACTATTTGAATGATTTTCACTACCACAATACAAGTCACGTGGCAAATATTGAAATATGTAGTATTTCTCTCTTGTTGATGAGCTCAAAATGGTTAACGAGTAGGAGGAAAAGCTTTCCTAGACTTGCATAGGTGGTATCCAACGGACATAGGTTTAGTGTATACTTCTACTGAACTAGATGTGGTTTTGGAGTTGAGCTATGGTTTCCAAGAAAAATACTGCCCAAAACTCTGTGAACGCTGACGTTTATTAGAAGTCTGTCTTGTCAACATATTTAATTTAACTTTTGTTGAAATATTATTTCTTGGTTACTTTTTAAAATCGACGTTTTATAACATATAATAGAAGTTTGCTCAGTAATGAAATAAGATTTTTATTTGTTGTTTTGACATACAATTTAAAATTCTTCAACAAAAATATTGCTCCTGTTTTACTTTAATTTTGATGCAATAGTAGGTCATATAGAAGATTAATTTAGTTATTTGTATGCATGCATCGGGTTTGTTTGTTGAGCCCTGAGGTCACCCTGGGGTCGCCCTAATTCGTGTTTTGAAAAACCTGAACTCACCCTGGTGAATAAATTTTGTGTTTTTTTAGACCTGGAGTCGCGCTGAAGTAGGTATTTTGCTGTGGCGAGTTCAAGTGACGACCAAACTGTGAAAAGTCACATCGGATTTCATATCTACATATATCTTTTGTTGTCGTTTGTCAATTCGCATGTTACTTGTTATTGTTTATTTTTGCAATTAAATGTTTGTTGTACTAATCATCCTCATTAGATGAAATAATAGGCGTATTTTTTTGCAAGTCCATAAGGAATTGTAGAAAAAAACAACATTAGAACTAAGCGCTTTACTTAAGTCTATACGGACTTAGCTAAGTCCAGATATTTTTCGAGACTTAATCTAAGTTCTCATAAAAACGATGTCGATGCCAAAATAATATTATCTATATTTTATCGATAATTTGTTCAGAGAATTCAAAAGTGACGTTTTTGGATGCTGGTTGATGCTAGTCGTAAATACAGCTGACAAATGCCGAAGCATGCACAGTGGTCGCGTTCACCTCGTAGTCCGATAGGGTATCTAAGATACTTTAGTATCCGATACGTTGGCGAACGACCAAAACCGGATAGGTACCATTTACTGTCAAAGTAAAAAAACGACGTGAATCGACCAGGGTTGGCCGAATCAACTACATGCCTAATTTACTACAATTTGTTACGTCTGCTACATACGTAGTTAATTCATAAAAAAATAGAATAATGGAAACCAAACAATTTTGCACACTTATGATCTTACAGGCCGATTCTCCCCAAAGTCATTGATACCTCACAAGTCACAAGAAGAGGTGAAATGGATTTTGTGACTTTTTCGGATTCTGCCGCTCAGTCACAACTTGTGAGAGTCACAAAAACAATCGAAACTGTGATCTCCTTCAGAGCAGGTCACAACTCAGAAATTTTTAAGTTTCTTGGACTGACATTCAGTATATTTTGTAAGAAAATTTTCTAGATTTGTAAATAATTGTGAGTACACAAAAATGGAAGTGGACTTTGTTCTAGTGAATATAATTGCTGATCTTTCCCACGAAAATGAAAAGTAACATTTTTACATAAACAAACATTTTTTTAAAAAACTAATAGTATCAAAAAATTTGCAGCGCCGACGGCATTTAAAAACTCTGACCCCCAGTTTCACAGTGAGAGTTTAAACTCAAGTTCTGCTGAACCTGAACTGGAGTTTAAATTTGAAGTTCAACTCGTCCGGTTTCACAGTCTAATCTGAACTTCAGTTGATTGAACGTAGTTTAAGTAAATTGTTTTCTCTTTCTATCTGAATCAAAGTAAAAACAATCAACGAAAGTTTGCTTTGTTTTAGTTGTGACCTGTGACAAGAAAACAAATTAAAATATGAAAATAAATTTTATTTTCAAATGTTCGAAGGGATTGTTGATCTGAGGTTTAAACGGCAGAATAGTATCGTTTAACTTAAACTACAGAATGAACTCTGTTCAAGGATTAAATGAAACTGTGAAACCAAATTTGTTGTTGAACTGAAGTTTAAACCAAAAGTGGGGTTTAAACTCTCACTGTGAAACTGGGGGTGAGAGATACAAATGATCCATTCGCTCTCCAAAACAATACATTTATAAATTAATTTTTTCGTTTACAATAATCAGCTGTTCAAATAATGACACTTAAAAATCTCACCATGCTGTGGTGAGTTTCGTTGTGAGCTTTCTTGTGACGATTAGGGGGAGAATACCAAAATGTTATCGAGTCACAACAATCCTCACAAGGAATAGTCACAAGAGCTTGTGACTTGTGACTCCTCACAAGGGGGAGAATCGGGCTGTTAATCTTATGAAGGTTTGTCCAAAAACTGAAAATGTTTCATTTACCATAAGGATGAGAGATTGTAGGAATTATACATGATAGATGGGAAGTTTATTTTTGGAGACAAACAATTTTCTTTGGCATAATTGAAGGATTTGGATTATGAATACATGATTTAAAGATATTTTTTAATGCTGAATTTATTGTCCAAGGTATGTTGCGACGAGTTAGTTGCAGCAAGAGACCATTTGCTAATCCGCAAAGCAAACAAATAATATTATACATATACTGGATTACAAATCCTATGAATTTTTTTTTAAAATATAATATGGTATAGCCCTTATAAATATATACAACTTACAATGTCTCTATTAAGTTTTTAGTTCAATTTTTTGATAATTTAATCCTGCAATGAGGAAAGGTAAATTGAAAAGGGCAGATTTTTTAACCACAAATTATCTGACGCCAACAAGCTTTTTTTTGTTATTTTAATTAGCGGTGAGCTTTAAGCCGACAGAGTTAAGCTACGAATTCTTTTAGTGCTTGTTCGCGTTTGGTGAGCAGACGCTGGCGCTGTCGTTTCAAGGTACGTACATATAAATATTACCAAAAAACTTTTTAAAAATAATGAAAACCAATAACTGGCAATTAAATTTAAACTTGAAACTGTTTATTTTGTTTATGAATAAGTCCAACTAACATACTACCCAGAGCTAAACTCTTGAAATCTGACAAAAAAAAACTCCCATACAACTCTCTTATATCCCATTGTTATACCTAAGTATTAATATCTTGTTATGAAACTGAACTGGGTTTCATAACATTTTTATTTTAAGAGGTAAACACTTTTGCAGCTTACAACTACTTAAATCTTATAGCTAAACTATTTTCTCTTCTTGCAATAAGATTATATAAGCTTATAGTCTTAAAAGAATCCTTTTCTGAAAACTCAGTTCTAAATAATATGTCCTTATAATCCCATAACAAATCATGTTTAAGAGTTAAGATCATTTCATATTTCTATAAAAACCGTAAAAGAATTTGAGTTTAATACCTCCTACATATATCAAGAAACAATCTGAAGTTAAAAGAATAAAAGCTTTGCAGTAGGTGTAGGATCCGAATGAGATCTTTAATGCAACAAACTTTACTTTTCTCAATTAGTAAATTAGTACTAGACGTACCAAATGTTAAAAAAGTTACAGTTCGGCCAACCCTGTACTCGACACAAAAGAAAATAGATCAGCTGAAATGTCAGCTGTTCTTCAAAATTCCCCTTGGATAGTTAAGTATACCAAAAATTTTTGGATAGCTTTAGATTTCTACTTGACATCAGCTGTTTCGTTAATCAGTTGTTTTTTCCTATGGGATTACAACAACACCAACAAATCCAGATACCTTTGGATACGTACCCGAACGCGACCAGTGCTTCCAACTTTTTGGAAACCAGTTCCTAAAGCGAGAAACAGATTGGCACAGCTACTTCAACAGCAACTTTGACAACCACATCACTTTTTTTAGAACCACTAGTTTTAAATGGCTTTGAATACATTGGGCCTTATCAACAATCAAATTAAGAGACGACTTTAATATTTTAGTGAAATGAACCATTGTGTAATGAGCTCTATGGCTAACGAGCCATACATGTTATGAACATAATATTTAGGTGGACTCTAAATTATGAACCATTTATTGAACGGAACCTAAAAATAAAAATGGAGCGTGTATGGCCAGTTATATAGAGCCCATTCAATAATGGTTCATTTCGCTCAAATATTGAAGTCGTCTCTTAATTTGATCGTTGGTAAGGCCCATTAACACAGCAATATCGACATCGACATCAACGTTAGACCAAAACCCTGAATTCGATGCCGCTGTGCAAATGCTACCAATTTCTAAGGCGAAATTTTTCAGGTTTATCAACACTCAAAAGAAAATGTGACAACCATCTTTTTGTTTCGTCTATTTATTTTGGTTTTGACAATGGAAGAGCATCTTATAAATTGCTAGAAATAAATCCATTTTAGTACGCTGTTCAAGTTGTAATCTATTTCACAAGACTTTTGGAGTCGAAGTTTTCGTTGCTGTTAAAGTTGCTGTGTCAATCTGTTTCTCGCATAAGTCCTGAATGTCATTTTTTTCTGCCATTCTTTATGGACTTGCAAAAAAAACACGGCTATTCAGTAACAACGCAAAATAGTTGTTGTTCATTTTTAAAACTAATTTATAAAAATTTAAATATTTATCAGAACACAGAATTATTTGGTTCTTGCTTTTAGTTGTCAACAAAGTAAAGCACTTTTTTTATTGCTACGATAACAAGTATTTTATGACTAGATATAAGACTTCTAGAGATACATACTTAAAGATACGAGAATGTTTTTTCATCCATAATAGTATTCAAGATTGTATTGAGATGAAATTGAAAAGTACTTGTAACTTTTTTCGTTTTTACCAGTTTGAGCAAAAGGAATAAAGAAAGCCTCGTATGTATGAACATAAAGTCTAAATCTGTCTCTTCTTTGCGATTCTACCGAATTCGAAACCATCCCATATATTTTTTTTTTTTTCGCACAGGCACGACAGTTGGGCTCATCACATGCCTTCGTACCCTGCTAAGACGCGATATATTAGTCGATGGGTATCAACACATAAAATTAACATCATGAATGCGATGTTAATTATATTTTTCTAGGGGAATTTGGTGAAATTCAGACACCGTGGTTTGGCTGATTTAAGAGGATGGAAAAACGAATATACTTCGATTTTCCTTCTACGTCAAATCAACGTCAATGATCATACATTTTTGATGCAGATATTGCTATGAATATAACAAACTGAATTATCGAAAGTAATGTTTCTGTTCCATTCCTGGTAACACGCACAAAGGAATGGTTGAGAGTTGTAAGTCACTAGGTTCTGATTCTCTTCGAGCTGTTGTACCACTAAATTTAATTTAATTTTTAGTGATTCTGCATACAAATTTCGTTTTGGGTTTTCGAACAATTTGGTTTTTGCGGTTTGCGTTTGAACATCTTGCAATTGTTTAATGACGTTTTCGAAAACGTACATTTTCATAATCTTTAATTTTGTTTGTTTCGACTAGTTAACAGATTTCATTGCTGGACCCCTCCATTGCTACCGAAAACTTGATGCACACAATAATAGTTGAGAGCAGTAAACCACTAGGCATAAGTTTTCCATGAGTTGTCTCGCCAATAAATAACCAACGAACTGTTGGGTAGTAAAAAAAATTGGAAAAGCGAAATATTAATGAACACTTAAATACAAATACCGTGCCATGATTCGTTTGTCCTCCCATCAACATATCTTCTAAGAACTTCTAAGAACAAGACGCACATGTGATTTCCGTAAATACTCATTCGTGAAATTAGGATGAGCATTGCTTGAAACATCCAAAGGGAACATTTTTTAATAATAGGAATGAAAATGGAGTACTCTTTATGTCCAAAGAAAATTATTAAACGCTAGCAGTAAGATTATCATTTAAATGCAATCAATGTATACATTATTTTTATGGAACTCACTACTATGAGCAGTAAGCAAGCTCTTTGACGATAGAACTTTAACTTGAAATCTACTGGCGTTTGGGTTTTTGGATCGTTTTTACTACGCTTGAAATGTTTGAAAACAGTGCGAATGTTTTAGGAAAGTTGGAGAGGATTTAATAGGAGAAGAATGTCTGAAATATATAATTGGGTAAAGCATTGGGTAAAACATTCGTGTAGTGCGGCTGAAGAAAGAATCCCCGAATTTAACCATACGACCGAAGTTAGGCTCAAGGGTAAAAAAAATGATGGGTATTCCCTGAAGCGCCAGTATTACGGTTAAATTGTTTAAGGGGAGGAATGCAATTTGTTCGACTAATTTTCTTCAAATTTGGAATATTTATGAAACATTATGTTCCAAATTTTAAAAAAATCGGTTTACCCATTTAGGTTCTATCTCGATGTAAAGTGAATGTAAGGATGCTAATTATTTTATGGAGTTACCATGTTTCTAACAAACACCACAGAATTAAGGATTAAGATTTTTTTTGAAATAATAAGACAGACACAATATTACATCTATAAAACTACAAAAATAAATCAATTTGAATTTGCATTCCATTCGCCGCGAAATAAAGTCAATTTTTGATTGAAATCTGAATATGCCAATGGAAAACCTCATTAATGTAAGTTATTTGGAATACAAGCAAGAAAAAGTTTAATGTATTTTTGAACGTTTATTAACGACTGTTCTTATTTCTGAAGCTTTTTTAACAAAAAATGGCAGATTTTTAAATATATATGTACATATGTATAAAAAGTTCAAAGACATACGACTATCTGTATACATTACTTACTTGTCGGTAATTTCTGTCACCTTGGTTCGTACCAAATCCAAATATGAGTCAATTGATTGTTTGTTGCTTTCGTACAATTTTGGCAAAGTGAAAAGTGACACGAAGGCTGTACGTAAAAAAAAATATGAAAAATTAAAACATTTAAAAAAAATACTCTTACTTACCCAACATCACCAATGTCATGCCATTGAACCAAGCTCCAATGTATGTCATGAACCACAGAATAACACCGAATTTCAGTGAATCAACCAAATCATCAACCAAAAACAATCGCCTTAGTTCAGCTGTGAATCCATTCACATGAGCAACAGCAACGCTAGTTACTTGTTGTACTCGTTCTTGTGAGATGGTCAAATCGAATTCGAGGTATTCCCTATAAAAATATTTTTAATTTTTGTTTTTTAAGGATACACAATTTGTATTAATTTGTTTTATAAAGTTTTTTGAACTCACTTGAAGGGATGTCCTTCTGATGATTTTTGGATGGCTGCCATCACTGTTTTGTAGACACGGAACGATACTGTACCAGCTAATGCAAGAATTGATAAGTATGCAAATACACTGATTACTGAGAAGCATGCAATAGCCAATAAAGTTATCAGTCCAGCACCGAAAACGATTCCTGACTTCTTCACATCTCGCCAGTAGATTAGGGATTCCACTATAAAGATAAAGAAAATACAAATAAAATTAGATAAATATTTAAATTTCATTATATTTTTAAATAATATTTTATGTTTAAGAACAATAAACTGCTATGCACGGCTTGTTGAAAAATTAAAGTTCCCAAGAGATTTTGTTGTAAGGAGTTGGATTAAATTTTCAAATTTTGATTTACTGAAAAAGTCTTTTCGAATAAAAAAAACACGTATGAGGAAAGTTATTGAGCATTTTTTGAAGGAATTGTAAACCTTTGCCAACAAAACTTTTATTTGTCCATCAGAAAATAAATAAGTAAATTTGATAGACGCATAGTTTAGAACCAGGCCTAGAAGTAAAACTCAAGCATGCGTACGTGCAAATTGTTAGTTCGCAGGATAAATGAGGAACTACAAATTTATGTTGAATCCGAACAGCAAAGATGAAAGACAGCTTTTGATGATAAGAGATGTGAGTTTTTCAAGCTTTGTCACTTCCTCGTAAGAGGCAGTAGGTTAGGTTAGGTTAATGGGCTGACAGTTGATTTTGTTACCGTCACACTTAGATCAATGTAGATCCGTTGTGGGAATTGTGACTCCCATGTATTGATAATCTTATGTCATTCAAGCCCGTTAAGGGTGTTGATGAGTTTGAGCAAGCTATAGTCTGAAATATCGGAGGGTACTTCTAAGTCATTGAAGAATGTCTGTTGTCACATAATCACCTGGTTGAGAAGAGGTAGACGGCTTCTAAGGGTACAATCTTTTTTCTTACCCCCACTTGAGAAATCATCCATCCACAAGACTCGAAGGTGCATGTCTGATAGATGAGTTTGATAGGTCAGTGTTTATATGTCCTTCATTTGGTTAGTTTTGCTGATTAAGTCGAAGGGGTTGTCCCTTTCCCCAAGAGGATTTTACAAATATTAGGGAGAGGTCGCCCCATCTAACGCTCGTGTTCACCGTAGGATTGGCAATCGCTGGTGCATCGGCGAGGTGCCCATTCAAAAACACGTACCTGGTTGAGGAAAGGTAGATTCCTTTAAAGGGCGTTATCCTTTCTTTTGACCTCACTTAAGAAATCATTCCACCACCGCATTATTATGGCACAGACTAGATTTGAAACCCAAACCTTCGGATGTGTTTGTTATTCGGGCTCGGAATCAATAGCAAAGCAGACAATGTAACGGGTGGGTTAAATACAAGTTTCTTTTTAAATATGCAATAAAATGAACAAAATTAAATTTTTCCCATGTACGAGTATTGTAGCTTTATTAGTAAGAGCAAACATTCCCATTAAGTATGGAACATAACGTCGTTCAAGCGATAACGAAGCGGATGGTCGTGCTTCTTCAATTGCTGATCCGAGATCTTTGTTCAGAATTCTTCTCAGGCTAGTGCGTGAAATGTTGAGCTGTTGAGATTGATGGCGAGTAGATGTTCGTGAATTGAGTCTCAGACTCTCGGTTACAGCAGCCACATTCTCGTCTGTGCGCACCGTATGACGACTAGCATACCAGTCTCGCGAACTTGCGTACAGCAGGGGCAGTGGGGACTTCATTTCGTCCAAAACTTCTTATCGAAAAACGCACTGTTTGGGCTACACAGCAGTCACTTTGGAAATAGGTTTTCAATATTTTCCAACGTTGTTCAAGCGTAAAGCGAATCATTTCGTTCCGCGGCTGTCAGGATTTCGAGCGGGAAACAGCTGTCAGTGTCTTAATAACCTATGATTCAAAAACAAACAACTAGATGGCCCACCTTGTACATATATCTAGATAATCTCATAAGTTCGAAGGAAAGAGAAAGCTACGACATTTACTACCGTAAATTGGATAAAAAACTTAGGTTATCTTCTTCCTAAACATACTCTTGATAATGCATGAGGGGATTAAAATGTATAAAATCAAGCGCAGGAAAACATAAATAAAGATCCAGCATAAAAGCAGACTTCGCAAAGTCATCAATTCGTAGAAAAGGTTTTGAGACTCTCTGTCAAGAAGAATTAAAAAGTGAAAATTGTAATACTAAATTGAAAAAGCCTAAAGATAAGCCAGCTGGCAATCTAGGCTAGTGAATATTTTGCCTCTTATAGGTTACCGAAAAATCCAGTTTATTTTGTATTCATTCTCATTAAATGTCAAACAAAAAAATTTGCATACAACTTTCTGTTCAAATCTAGTTTATTAGGTTTTTAGTTTTAGTTTAACAAAAACAAATCAATATGTATATTTTTAAAAGAGGCTATAGATTTTGGTAAACAATTTCTGGTTTATTTTAATTTTTTTCTTATTACTCGTATATTAAGACGAAAGTAAAAATGACTTGAGCTAAGGAAATTTATGAATAAATTTCAAAAGAAGCTGGTTTTTTAAATTGACCTATTCGAATATTTATAAGTTTTATTTTAAAATAATAAATATCAAACAAAATGGAAGACAAATAAAAAAACGCCAACTTTGCAGCTGGATTGAAAAAAGTACCAAAATAGATTATCTTCTTTGCAAAATTTTAAAATGAATTTTTTCTGATGATTGGCAAGAAGAATTCATTCCTTAAGTACTTTAAATCTTAAAAAAATAGATTTTAGATTTTATTTTTTTTGGAAGTGCCCTCAATACAATCGGAAGCACTGTGGCAAAATTGTACTCTACAAATAGTTTATCTTTTTTCTTTCAAAATAGCTTTTTTCTTTGCTCTTCTTTCTTGCGGTTTGTGTCAATTGTATTACGCAATAGAATCACTTTTCTCATATAGCCACCCACCACAAGTTAATGGAAAAACTTTTCATGCCGGTACTAAACAACCGAAAGATATTATTTCCTATTTTAAATTTAATTTAGTTAAACATAAAAAATATGTACATATGAATAAGTAATTAAAAACAATTTCGTTACTTTTTGACATTTTGACTTGCAACTTTGGTGAAAGGGATTTTCTATTTAAAAATAAAAACTCGAAAAATGCACTCGTTTAAAGGATACAAACGTCCGGAAATAAACTAAAAACTTTTGTACTAGATTAAATGCTTTTTCAATTTTTATATATATACATATAATATATATTTATTTATGTATTTAAAAAAAGTTGGTGCGTGAAGTTTTTAAAAGAAATAAATAGAACTTTTCACTGTATGTCAGACTGTGCGGTTGACATAGTCACCGTTGATGAAAACTCTCGATGCACTACTAGCTGTGGCGATAATTTCTCGGAGCGTATTTTCGACATTTTATCGTGAAAACAAAAATATACATATGAACATATACCATAGAGCTAAACAAGAAAAAAAAAAAAATAAATAAAAATTTTGACAATTTACTTTTGCCGACTTTTGAGAGAAGAAGGTGGACGAGGAGTCCATGTGTGTTGGTAGATATTTTCTCAAGCGAAGAAAGTAAAAATAAATGAATTGTTTCATTAAATGGCGTGGGTAAAAAGGCATTTTTGTCTTCTGGCGGGGTTCAACTTCTTAGTTTGTGATTAAACATAAATGTTAAAAATTTATATTCAGATATGAACACCTTTATAATAGTTCGAAAGGTCTAGTATTAGAGGTTTTACACCTTACAGTGTTTACTATACTCCATTGATTATTGTTGAATGTTGATGTTTTTCAGACTTAGTTAGTTAGACTTAGAGTTAGTCAAAAATGTCTGGTAAAATTCACCGAAAACCAAGAAAAAAGGCTTTTTTTCAGCTGATATCACGGCTTTACAAATATGATTCAACTTTTTGGAGATGAGAACATAATGTGAGTGTTTCTAAAAATACTAAACTCCAACCTCTTATCCGTTCTCCGCCATTAACGAAGATTTCGAATATTCCCATTCGAATTTAACTATTCTTGAGGTTCATGTATAACAACGCAAAGTAATTTTTGTTCAACAACATTTGTGACGATTCGTGAAAGTACTAGGAAGAAGAACTTCAAAATTCAGTTTAAAACTTTCCAAAATCTTATTTTTCCGGAAATACTAAGTAAGATGAACTGAATTTATTTAGTTTTATAAAAAAAATACTTCTCGTTGTTACATAAGTTCAAAAATACCAAAAAAAAACGGTTTTTGTGTCCTAAAGGGAATATCTTGAAAAACTAACTAAATATGAAAAAAAAAAAAACTAGCTAGGTCCCTAGCTAGCTGCCTCCAGTTACGCAACACAAGTTGGTTGATGTGGTTCTCCACTTGTATGCGCCACCTAAGGCGGGGTCTTCCGTTCGATATTGACTCTTCTTGTCCGTACTCCACTGATACATATTGGACCGAAAATCACCCGAAGAATTTTCTTTTCAAAGCTCCCAAACAGATTCTCATACGCCTTTGACAGGGTCCATGCTTCTGCCTATACAGCTGGATCAGGATAATTAGGGTCTTATAAATATAAGGTATCCTTGGTTCTTTGAGAGAGGGCTTTACTACTCTAATGCCTTTTTAGCCCAAAGAAACAGCGATTGGAGAGAATGATTCTACTTTTGATATCCGCACTGATGTCATTTTGAGAGGTAATAGTGGAGTCCAGATAGACAAAGTCCTTGACGATTTTGAAGAGGTACATACCTATTCATCCTGACGTTTTGCTTGAATCGACGATATTTTCGATGAAAAAATATGCTTCGTCTGGTAATCATTAACAGCCAAACCCATTTTCACCGCCTTCGATTCATAACTTGCAAAGGGACAAGTAAAAGCTTGCTTCGTTCTCCCAATGATGTCAATATCATCTACATAAGCAAATAGTTGAACAGAATTTTAAAAAGTTGTACCTTCGTTTTTGACTTGCAAGTTGCGTTAAATTGCTTCAAGAACGATGTTAAAGAGGTTGCTTGATAACGCGTCGTCTGGCATCAGACCTTTCTCGACATCAAAGGATTCGGTGGGTATCTTACTGACTTTGACGGAGCAGCGAAATTTCTCCATCGTCATCCTGAACAAGCGGACAAGTTTGCCAGGGATGCCGAGATGCGACATAGCTCTGTATACTTCGTCTCTATCTTCACTATCATATACGACTTTAAAATCGATGTTTATCGATTTGAAACTACTGGGGTTTTTAAGATTTGGTAGATGGTTGATTTACCGAGCCTAAAACCACACTCATAGGGACACACAGTACAGACAGACGACAAGATTTTTTATGCGACTTTGAGGAGACTTATACCTCTGTAGTTGGCACAGGTCAGAACATCTCCTTTCTTGTGGATGGCTTCATATAATTTATATAAATTCTGTTATATAAATAATGTCTATCACACCTAACCTATATCTCACTTGTGGACCGTATTGGCAAGTTTGACATATAAATGTGATAATGTAATACCGCCCTTAGCAGCGATAAACATTCCTGATTGTGTTTTTTTTTTTTTTAAATAATTTTGAATGAATTGCTATAAAATGTCATTAGTTCATTTAAAAATTCATTCGTTTGACATATAATTTGACGTATAAAAAATATACTTAAACAAAAATGTCTGATTAAGGTATGAGGTAAGTAATTTCGAAATGAATTTATTTAAATAAAATCTTATTTTATTATTAGAGTATATTTTAGTCTTCATGCAAAGAATTTAGCAGAACGGTGGAATCAATAGTAGAAATGAATTCTACTCTTGGCAAATGCAAACATTCATCCCAATGTAAGGAAGCATAAAAGGATAAAGAATCTAGATTAAAAATGAATAGCCGTGGCTGCTCACGATGAACGAAATTCGCCAGAATATCATCCAGTTATCTCAGTTTCTATTAGTACTGACTTTGGCCAAAGAAAACTAAGGCTTTTTGATGCAGATGAGAGTAATAATGACTCTCTTCTGCATCAAGAAGACCGTAGGAGTGGATCGTTCGATTTCATCAAAAAATAGACTGATGCAATGTATTGATTGAACAGAATTTGAATGTTATTCGTATTGTACGATTCTTCACTTCAGAGGGTCATACTTTACGTTTTGAATGGATGTAGTGTAGAAACTCGAAGTTGGAGTGTTTTAAAGATAAAGCTTGTTCAGATTGTATTTTTGACATTATTTCGAATGCAGCTATTGGCAATTAGTTGTTAAGAAATATTTAATTGAATTGATGAGTTCTTTTCGAGGCCGGTCAGATGCTTTTTGCTTTCATCGTGCTCTATTTGAAAACCACAGATTTTGATTCTTTTTCCACCTTTGCGTTGCATATTCACGAGATAATAAGTATCGTTCGTAGTATAAGTGCTGGAGTCAGGAGGTAAACATTATTGAATTAATCTATGTCAATCTATGTCTACCAAAAACAACATCGGTAACAGGATGCAGCCTTGTGTTACTTCACTATGGAATTCTATTCACATATAATTTGGTAATTGTTCAATCTTATTTTATACTAGACGCTTCTCTTGTGCAAAGCTAACCAAATGAATTCTCTGTTGAAAAAGTAGAATGTTTAATTGATGTTGTCATCGAATAGAATTGATTTTAATTGTTATATATTATGAGATATGTGTGTTTTTTTTAAATTAAATTTTTAAGCTTGAACCCACATCCAATAAATTTGAGCGAAATCAAGTAGAATTTTCGAATATCAACCTACGAGTGAATGGAAAATTTATAAAAAAAAACGTAAAGTTCAGATCGAACGTACCTATTCGAAATTCTATTAAATCTTATTCTATTTTCATTATTTCTCCGAAAACACAGCATGACAACGTTAAAGACACATACGTACATACCGGCCGTATGGTATGTATGTTCTTCATTAAAAAAACAAAAAAGCAAAAGCAGAAAATTCAAAAAGATACGCATTAATATAAAAACAAAGAAAACTTTCTTGAATTAAACAAAAATTCTTAAAAATAAAGAAAATCGAACAGATTAACAGAAGGAATTCTGGTATAAGATAGAAATAAAAAGAAAAACTCGAAAATGCAAGCGTCAATTCTCAAGAAAATTCTCTTACGTCTCACTTTTGTCTTTAAACTTTAAACGCAAAATGCGCACAGGAAATTTTCTTTTTAAAGATATACGAATCTTGTAGGTACACAAACTCAAAATAGACAAAGAGTTGCCATGTTTATGTCACGTTCGTGGGCATAAAGAGGGAGGACTGTTCGATTTAATTTATCAATTAATCGATCAGCAGGCTATGTAGTCGATGGCTTTTCAAATTCACGTGTCCAATTGAATGGGGGTAGTTCCTATCCAATTCTGTGTAACAGAGAGTGAGATTGACAGCACGTTGCAGTAGTGTAAATTTTTTTCGAGAGAGACACGCAGACGGCTGCTGACATTTGGAAATGCATCGGAAAAATAATGGGATTGAAATATTCAGAGAAGTAAAAGTTTTTGTTTTTCATTTTTTTTTAAAGAAAGAAATAAACTAAAAGAAATTAAAATACATTTGTGAAATATCGTCGGCATTTCGAATGCGAAATCAGAGCGAGATTAATTTGGTTAATGTGTATCCACTTAAAAATAACTTTTAAATTAAATTGTATCTAAAGGAGGAGTATTTCACTTTTCAGTGAGTTCAGCTGATTTTTACTTGAGATAAATATGTATATAGCCAACATTGACAAGTTCAGTTTTAGGGACCAGTTATAGCTATCATTGAAATGCATCATTGAAAATTTTCATTTCGATTTTTAAGACAATTAAACAAACTGCAATGGCTTTAATTGGTACCAAAATGAAAGTAATAAGTATTAGAATTATCTACGAGTATAAAATACAAAATTCTGATTTAAACTTTCTTTTAAATCCACTTTTATTATTTCACTGATAGAAATCACAATCAATAAACAGCTGATTTTCGTTTCTTTAATATGGAACACAATCGTTCCACTGAATGTATTCGATTCTCTTTATATTCTCAAATGTCAGTTTTCCTTTCATTGATCAACTCTAACCTCAAATGCATAGAATTGGTTGTAATCAGCCACTGACAGGATCTTTTACTGAAAGCAATTTTTCAATAATTGCTATAACTGGCTTGTCAAAAAAATGAAGTCAGCATTCCACTGATTTGTGCACATTAATGTTTGGTTTAACATAAACTCAAACATACCTTAAAACCAGGGATGTAACATAACGAGGATAGTTAAAGAAAAAAATAATATTATTTGCATGTCTTTGAAAGTTGCGAGAAAAAATTTAGCGATATAAAAATAATTTTGTTCGCTGACTAAGTTGAAATTGGGCTAGATCTTGCGGAATAGCAAAATTGTTTTTGAGCCCAGATCTCTAATACCTTTCTCAAACATAAATGAATTCATTAAGGAAGGAATTTACTAATTGAAATAAATTTAGGTATTCCAAGCTATTTACCAAATAGCATATACATTCATATAACATTCAAAATCTCCACTTTGTTGAAAGTGACACTTTGTAAGAATGATTGTTATTGATGAAAAATGGTATTTCAAATTGTTTTTGGACAAATAGATAAATTATTGTAACTGAAATTACACTTTAAATATCTTAGTTGAGTCCATTTTTTTTAGAGCCATTTGTTCAAACGATTTTATCGACGGATTGTAATACCATAATAAGTAATATAATGTGGAATTGACACGTGTAGAGGTTCCAAATGTAAGTGTTCTGTAACTTTGGACGATCGTCTCGAGCTGTCAAGCGATTCGACCAATGACATCGCTCGTTCTATCGCCCAATGAGATAGCTCTCGTTGTATTGTTTTTGAAAAAAGGACGCAAACGAAAATGCTGGTCTTGCAAATCATTTATTGATTCTATTTCATTTTGTCTAGTCGATCCAAAATAAAAGTCTTTGTAAAAAATTAAATAAAAGAGTATTTCTTGGCAGTGAGGATTAAAGGATAAACATTTTACTCAACAATTTCGGTGGATTAAGTGAGGTACAATCACAGTGAAATAATTTCCTATTATCAGATAATTCAATTATAGTATAAGGCCATAAGCGGACAGTTGTAGAAATGATACCAAATGATACGCTGTCATCGGTCGGCAGGTTTAAATCTGGATCTTTAGATTAAATCGTTATTTCAACTGACCCTTAAAAATATAAAATCGCCTTTTTTCGGTTGTCAATTACCAATACGATATTTGACATTTATGTTAAAAGATTTGATCAATCGGTATTATATGTACATAGTTATAAAACTTTAGTTTGATAAACGGAATATATTCAAGATCTATTGTGAATTTTTTCATGGACAAACTTGTCAAATGAAATTATTAATTATCTATTTTTAAAATTTTGCAGTCAAATGGGAATTCTTAGTTGATATATTTTTTTAAACGATATACCATGTTTTCAAATTTTATTGATTGGAGTAGAATCGGCTTCGGAAAAAATATATATAAATAAAAATATTAATAATAATTGTATTTTATGTTGTACGCAACCCTGTTCAAGTTGTGTAGAATTGTGGGAAAATCTGGATTATCACCACTTTCACAACTCATTTTTACCTCACCATGGATAACATTTGAGGTTTTTTTAAGCAAATTTCCGGCTGGCAGCAAATAATTATTAAAGTTTTCTTAGCCGTTATAACACCGTGAAGCCTAATTATGGAGAAAATGCGTGGTTTGTTTGGAGTTATTCGCATGTTAGAAACATTTCATTTGAATATTTTTGCATTATAAGCAAATCAACTTAATTATTCAACTATTGTTTTATTCTCATTATAATTTATATGCAAATGAATTGTATTGTATTACAATTTTTAAGAAAAGGAAAACAAATTATAAAAAAGTTCAATACCGAAAAATTTAAATGTCAAATAAAATATCCATTCACAATTGTTGACGTTTGGTGAAATTCGCTGTATATAAAAATCTATCAATTGACAACCACAATAACACGACGTTCATCCATTGATAAGTTGGATTTTTTAACAATCAATTAATATTTGACAACTGTAATTAAACTGTTGGTCTCACTTTAGATGGTGAATGATCCGAAAAATGCACTATTGATAAAATTTACTACGAGTATTACTGTGAATATTAAATGATTGTGAATGAATGATAAGTTGGCTTCTTGTCCTTTTGTCTTAACAAAAAGTGTAGGTGTACATTTTTAAGAAACAATAACTTATTAATGTAATTAATTCTCTGAGAAAGCAAGGAGTTAGGAGAAGAGATATTGAAATCAATTCGGTCCCCAGAGAAAATTCTATTGTGATTAATAAAATGTTAAAATCTAAAGAAGAGAAACAAAGCTAATCAAGTTTAAAAAATATCTATTAACTATGGATTTAGAATTGACTGAAAATCTAATAAATAACAATTTTTTGTTGACAACGTTATAATCGAATTTTTCATTAGAACTATTCACAATAGATTTCGAATCTTACATGAATTCACAGTTTATTAAAAGTTTTCATGATTGATTAGCTTTGTTTAAAAACGTCAAATATCATATTCATAATTAAAAAAGATTAAAAAAAAAAGTATAAAGAAATTGAAACTATTTTGAAATCCGATTAAATTTTTAAAACCTAATCACAACTTGATTTGTTAAAAATATATAAATCGCAATGTCGTCGTCATCAATTTAGGGTATACGTTGACGAATCAAATGTATTCCAATAATTGAATTTGAATTATACATGACTTATCATCAGATATTAAGATCAATAAATAATTTTTTTAAACTGCGTCATGGAATATGCCCAAAAATAAATACATATTTCAACTATAAATCTAAATATACATACATTATGGGTAGATATCTAGTGTGGGTTGGAACGGTCGATGATTAATCGTACTTTTATTTCGCACATCAATGGAAATGATATAAGGAGAAAAAAAAACTCCATTAACAAATAAACTTTATTTGTTTATTTAAACCGGCTTTTTATTTTAAATTAAAAATAGCACACAAAACACTTGTGTCAATAAAATAAAATCGATTGAATTTCAAAATAACAAAATAAAGTACGTGGCAATTAACATGAGCTCATAAGAACTATACCTAACTGAATCACCTACTTCAAAAGAATTATTTGTTACAAGTTCAGAGTAATTAAAATGTGGTTATTTTGACTAATCACCCTTTAATATATTATCAGACCAAAAACATAAATGTTGAAAAAAGAGCCAAGTTTTTTTATACAAAAACCTTTGTCTAACAAGTCAGCCGTGAAAAATACTGAGATCTAAAAGTACGCCAAGTTCTTACTTCATTAAGATTTAATGCCGGATATTTAAAGTAGAATAATATTGAAACAGCTACAATGTAATAGAGAAATTTTATTATTTAATGATTACTGACTAAATTTCGATGGGTTTACTGGTCAAATTTTCAAAATCTTTCCAATTGGGCATACAAAAAAAATTTGTTTCCTTTGCTTGCATGACAAGACCTACCGTTGTGCAAAATTTCAAGATTCTACGATGTTGGGAAGTGCTCCATAATTTTGATGCTTATGCTAGAAAATTGAAATTTGGTGAGGCGCCTGTGCCTGACTAGCTTAGCAAATATTCGGAATTTTAAGTTTCTGACTTCATTGGTACTGAAGATAGGGAGGGGTCAAAAATCGCCTGATTTTGTTCCTGTAAAAAGGGTGTAGTGCCAGAACTTGGGTGGGCACTACCGTGCCCTTCGATTTCTATGTGTACCCCATCTATCGATCTTATAATATTATAAAATCGTTGGCACAATCTTCTTTATATCTTTTCTATATTTGTGATTGAAATTTAAAATTGTGGTGATGCGATTTTTTCGCGAATAATAATAATAACAAAGGAGGCTATCGTGAATAAAATTTCCCTTGGAATTCTTTCCAACTTTCAAAATTATCAACTTGAATAATGCCGAAAGTTTCCCTTGGAATTTATTGATAGCGGGAATTTAGTTTCATACGACCTTTGGCTCTCATTCTAAAAGCCAGCTTAATTTTTATGAAATTCATAGCTAAGCTAAAGATTCCTTATCATGATACCTAAAGCTTATGTTAAGAACATGGTGGTTACGCCTGCTAACCACCATTTTGCTTTAATAACTCAAATTCAGTTACGCATAATGTTTACCAATTTGTTTCATATTAGCGACAGTAAGTTTGTTTAAATATTAAATAAAATATCAATTATTTATTTGTACAACATGGTGGTTACTACTGCTAACCACCATTTTACATTATTAACTCAAATTTTGTTTCGCATTATGTTTAAACATTTGTTTCATAAATTGGAGGCAGTGAGATATATTTTACGCCATCGAGTTTTGAACGAAAAGCAAAAAAGAGACTAGTTCTATGTACGATGAGGGCCAATGAAGAAGAAGATATACCAGTGAATTATATAACCTCTACAAAGAAGTGAATGTATAGTCAAAAACACTTCGACTGGCTGCATGTTACATGAATCGAATTGAGAACAATATTCCAGACAAACAAGTCTTCGATTCGAGGCGGCAGCAATAACTGAGCTTCTAGTTAAGAAACTAAGCCATCGCGAATGCCAGTGCGAACGGCCTGGATGACTGTTAGCAGCTTACACTGGATTGAAATCGTACTCCTTGGCGAAATGAATCGCCTGTTGGACTATGACAAATCTATATTATTCCACCATAAATTTGTTTTGGCTCATGAAAAGAAGTGACAAATATCTTGTCATTTTTAAGTGACTCTCATTTAAGCCGTTCGGATTCGGCAGATAAGTTGTAGGAAGAAATGGTTGACTATTCAAACCACTGGGGCCCTGATTCTCCATGATCTGTCGTAACACTAATTTATTTTAAACAGCCCAGTGTTAAAATATTAGTATGATACTACTAAATAATTTGCTAACTTTGAATTAGTTCTTAATTTTAAATATTTTAGTACTATAGTATCTTACTAAAGCAATTTTCTTAATAAATTACTTTTAAACACACCCAAGACAATGATAAGTTCTTGCAAAAAACTAAGTGAACATACCTTTTTTGACGTTTGTAAATGTCAAAAGGACATGTGAAATTAGCACGATACTCAAAAAAAAAGTAACTAGGTATTTGATGATTTTAAATTTAATAAAATGTTGAGAAAGTATGATGCTAAGCTCAATTAAATTTTGCAAAATTGTCGATTAAACCAAATATCACACTAAAACAAATAAATAAAACTTAAATTTTGCACCAATTTGACTAAAATCACAAAAAAAAAATGTCTAATTCCAATAAAATATAGAACCCCCATTGTAGGTATACATGAGAGAAATGTGCATCCACATGGATCTAATTGAATCCATATGGTAACTCTGATCATACAACTCATTGCACGATTTTCATTTACAATAAAAAAGAAAAACAATAAAACAAAAAAGATTAAAAATTCACCTTCGCTTCTTTAATTTTATAGAAAGTAATCCGAAGAGCCCATCGTAATTCTTCATTCACAACTCATTGATTTTGATTTCGATTAAACAAAAAAGAAAGCCTCATCCAAAAATATGTATTTCCTTGTCTTTTAATCAAAAAAAAAAAATCTATCAAGACAAGATAGTTATACCTATCAAGCCACCATAAAACGTGTTCATTAATAATTTATATAGGTAACCACGTCTAGGTATAGAATTATAAGAACAAAAAAGTAGATTGCAGATACGAGTATCTACAAGTTTCAATGCAAATAGCAACAGCTGAATATCTGTTCCGAAAATGAAAGTGTCTCCCAATCTTGTCGTCATGACGACAATACAATTCTATCTCGATTCGAATTCTTATCAAATAGAGATAACCTTTCATTAATAATTACAGTCTTGTGCAAATTAATTGGGACAAGCAGATTTTTGAGCATTTTGTTCATTTAATTTGAATAATTTTTATAAATAAGTATATAAATATGAAATTAGTAATTTATATGCCCCCTTTAAGCATCTATGAGTTCTTTTACTCTCTTCGGCATTGATGAAATAACCTTCTCGCGTATATTTTTCATTTGTTGGTCGTGGAACCATACCTCAATAATTGCTGAAATTAGTTTGTTTTTAGTCGTACAGTCTTTTTTCCTGAGCCTCGCTTTAACAATAGCCCATAGATTCTCAATCGAATTGAGATCAGGTGAGTTGCCAGGCCACTCTAGCACCTTAATATTTTTCTCCGCGAAGAATTGCTTCATTTTTGGACGTGTGACACGGAGCAAGATCGTGCTGAAAAATGGTTTTCTGTATCGAAGTTCATCTTTGTATAGTAGGAAGGAGCTTATGCGCTAGGACATCCGCGTACTTGGCGCTGTTCATCATGCCTTCGATGGGCTTTAAGATTCCAGGACACTCAGACGTGAAACAACCCCAAAACATAACCTTTGGCGGTTTTTAGGGGATTGGACGATATGTCCAGGTCGGAGTTTTTCTTTGTCACTTTTCCTCATGACACTTACCCTGTATCCCTGGACCTCGAAATGGCTCACGTCCGAGAAAATTACTTTTTTCCAGTCCTCTGGAGTACAATCCTTATACGTTTTGGCCCATCTTAATCTTTTTTTGCGCATAGCGTCTGGCAAAAACTGTTTCTTTAATGGTCTTCGAGCCTTTTTGCCCACTTCAAAAAGATGCCTTCGAACTGTTGATGAATCCACATGTACTCCAGCTGTCTCCAAGTCCTTTTAAAGCTCACCACTTGTCTTTACAGGATTTATGACGTTGTTTCGGACCAACATTTTGTCGTCATTGGCCGTTGTTTTCCGTTTTCGATCACATTTGCCCTTTCTCCGTGCTTCAACTGATCCTGTTGTCTTGTGCAATGCAATTATCCTACCGACGCTTGATTTTGCTACACCTACAGCAATCGATATCTCCCTAATGGTTTTTCCTGTATGTTCATGTAAACCCATGACTTTTGCTCTGTTTTCCACCGAGATATCCATATTTTTCTTGAAGCCGAATTATTGATAAATAGAGTACCTGGTAACATGATTTCAAAAATAATGCCAATTTTTTCAAAACCCTTAGAAAAAATGCGACCTACCTTCAAAAAGTCAACAGAAATATTTAGATAAAACTAATTCAGGGAGCACTTACCAAAATAATCAAAAAGTTAACGCAAAAATCAAAGCCTACTGCCAAATTCATTTGAAAATTTGTTTGTCCCAATTAATTTGCACAAGACTGTATTTATTGTTAATTAATCGAAATTTAAAAAAAATTGTCTGCAGCAAAGGTGCAACGTTATCAATCGCTAACATAGAAGATAGCTTCAGCCATTTAGCATGTGCTGCATGGCGCATGACTAGCTAGGTCTTAACCTAATACGTAAGTCGATTAAAGTGTACGCGTGGCCAGAGGTGTAGCTACTATCATCAAAACCCACTAAACTTACGAGTACTATACCAACTGGTATTGACTTAATTTTGACAATCACACTCATGACACGTTGGCCGTGTCTGTTTCAATGAGCACCTATCACCGTCACCGTCATCGTCATCGTCGTCGTCGTGGTGAATTGTCATCGTCTTGAACTTTTTTATTAAACTTTTTTGCTTACGCATGCAAAAATGTATCTTTTTTTTTGTGGAAAAGAATTTTCTTAATTTTACCTGGACCACGTTCGGGTAGCTGAACAGCATTTCCATTTGAGGTACGGGTGGGCTTTCTTCCTCCAGCCATTTTTTGTTGTTTATTTTAGAGAATAGTAACTAGATACCAGGAGAACAGGAAGAAGGACAATTGCACAACGATTGTTTCGTGCCTGTGTTTAATATGGCTTCTATTGATTTGCTTGTTTTTTTTTTATTTAATTTGATATCTGAAGGATTATCCTTTCAAAATGGCACACATGGAACGAATAAACAAAATAACACACAAAAAAAATATAATAAAAGAAGAAGAAATTAACCGAAACTACGCTGCGATTCTGCTGACCGCCAACGATTCGTTACGAACGCGAAAAGACTGAAAACAGTCAAAGACGATTCCAGCAGGAGAGTAGAGTAGTAAAGTAAATTATCTCGTCTCGACCACCACCACGACATATAAGTCCCACCATACATACGTCAACACCAACACCACCATCGCATTCGCCAAGTCAAGTCGTTCCAAAGAGATTCTTTGAGTATTCTCAAAAGTATCTGATGGATGAAGTTAACTAGCAGCGCGAGAGGTAAGGGGACCCGTTTGTATTACTGATATCGTCATGAGGGTAGAGTAGACTCAACTTCTATAGTGATAGTGGTTTGAATTAAAAAGTCTCCAAAGGGCATGGGAGGAACGACAACGAGTGAAACTGAAGCTCTTGATTCATTCTTTAGATAGAACAGGTCTTTAAGTCGGAGTTTCCTAACCCACACTCTGTTATACTTAACAAAGCCGTATATTATGAAAGACCGCTATTACAAAGAGAGTGGGTAACTTGAATCGGGTTTTGTTTCTTTTTGTTTTATAATAATTTTTCCTTTCTCTGCCACCAGTCGTATTTATGGCTACGACTGACGTAGACAAATGAGTATTATGAAGTATGACATGTAGACTTGGAATGTAAATGCTTGCTCATTAAAATTAGTATTTTTGCTGGTGACAATTTCATGGAAGCAAGTTTCTATAGCTGAGGGAAAGGGGCACGTTGTTATAAACGAAAAAAGTTTAGTTAGGTTGAAATGGTTCTGTTTGATTTTAAAGCAAATTTATATAACGCGCAGTAACTTGAAGATTGGCATGGCTCAAAAAACTCCATTTTGGAGTTTATGACGCAGAATTATTTATTTTTTATCAATCTTTCTTGTTATGTAGAAGTATCTTGTACGAGTATACTTTCCGAGCCGCTATTTCATTTCATATGTACCAATTTCTGTTTTTACTCATAAGGGCGACATATCTCAGTAATACTACGTTTTCACCAAAGGTAAATCCGGGATTTAATCGGATTTACCATAAATCTCGTAGATTTACCATACAAATATAAATCACCTCAAATGAAGATTTAAAATAAATCTCCTTGAAATCTTCTCGCAATCAGACGATTTACAAAACAAACAAACCTTATTTTATAGAACGCACCTATGTAAACCCACTTTCTTCATCAACACAAAAGAGAAATATCTGTTTTTTTCCTGTTTACTATCCAATTGCATTTTTTTTCTCTTGTCCAAATTGACAATTGAATGACAAGTAAGAGTGAAAACGTCAAATGAATCTCAGTTTCTTTGGTGAAAACATTTCAAGATTTATTTTAAATCTCTAGCGGATTTACTCTTGGTGAAAACGTAGTATAAGGCTAGTGTCTTCATCGTGGGTTAGTTATAGTTAATTTTTGTTTCTCCAAAAACTGCTTATTTTGTGTTTTGGCAATATTCGTGAAAAGCTAATCATATTTTGAATCATTATCGATTTTGAAAAATCGTGACAGTTCTGTTGACGATTTGACATACTGTGCGGGTTCGGCGAAAGATGATAGAAGATGATAGTGAAAGCCATGACAGCAATGAAGAAATCTTAAAGCTCTCCACCCCTTTAATGACTATATTCCGTCCACTTTTGGAAAATTCTTTGTGTGAAACTGTTACTACAGTTCATGAAAGTGTTATTTTTAATCCGGAAAAATCAACTAATATGTCATTTTCTAGGCTTATCACTGCCAAAAAAGTGGAAGCAAAACGTTATTAAAAACAAACGAAATAGTGGAAAACAGTATTAATCCAACACACTGAAAGGTAAATGGAAAGTTCATGCATTGGGACTTGTGGGCTCAAATGTTAAAAAAATTTTGCAAAGACGAAAGAAAACAATTATTCGCTTCATTATGGGAACTTGGAGACATTGAAAAGCAACGACAATTTAAAGCATATTGTTTGCAAATATTCGAGCCTATATACCGGTGTGTGCATATCGAAGGAACAACCTAAAGTTGTACGCGTTTGTAAAGTGTTTTCTAAAAACACCTTAGATATCAATGACCGTCCAATTAGAACAGTTTTGGAGACACGCTTGGAAAACTTTTTTTATAATACCAATACACAAAAAGGGTCCGAAAGGTGATGTTAACAATTATCGACCTATTGCCAAGCTGTCATGTATACCCAAACTCTTCGAAAGCATACTGTATGAATTTTTGAGCTTTCAATGTAAGTCTCTCATTTCCCCTACACAACATGGCTTTCTCAAGTCTAGATCAACAACCACTAATCTTGTTGAATTTGTGTCTTTCGTCCTGGCCTTAGAGCATGGCAAGGAAGTCGATGTCATATCCAGAGATGTTAGTAAGGCCTTCGATAAAATCTCCCATAGACTTATACTTTTCAAACTATCCACCTTCGGTTTTGAGCCCATTCTATTGAGTCGGATTTCTTCTTATCTGAAAAACCCTTACTACTGTGTTCGTTTTAGATCTACATTCTCTTGTCCTTTCTTAGCAACGTCCGGAGTCCCTCAAGGCAGCCACTTAGGCCCTCTCCTTTTTGTTCTTGCTATTAACGATATGGAAATTGTCATTAAATATTCTCATATTTCTCTCTTCGCCGATGATACCAAATTCTTCAAGACCATTTCTTCTACACAGGACTCTACTCTCATCCAACTCGATCTCGATAATTTTTCAGTTTGATGTCTCAAAAACAGTTTAGTTTTAAATATTGCCAAATGCCATTCAATCACTTTCTCACGAAAACGTTTCAAATCTTCTCCCCGTCCTTATCTTCTTCATGATCAGCCCCTATCTATCGTCGAATCGATACGTGATCTTGGTATATTATGTGATCAGTAACTTAACTTCATCTCCCGTTATGACGATATAATTCGTAAGGCCAATTCAGCTCTTGGCTTTGTTAAGCAATGGTCCAAGGAATTCTCCAACCCATACGTGAGCCGATCCCTCTACTTAACCTTTGTTAGTTCAGTTGACTGCATTACTCTTCACAACTCTATCTTCTTTAACACCAACCCTCGAAACATACGTAATCCCCCTCCTTTTTTTATACCCACTCACCGCACGTCTTATGGCTCTAATGAACCAGTTTCTCGTATGCTCCGGAATGTAAACTCAAACACTAGCAACTTCGATTTTAACCTCAGTACCCCTTGCCTTAAATTCCTTCTCCTGAATCAACCCCCCCACTAACTATAAAACGTAGCTATAAGTTTCTTAGTTCTTAAGTTAGATTAAGCATTAGCTTGTAATTAAGCCGAATAAATGGGAGTTTTTTGCCCCCACCAAAACTTGCTAACCAAATATTGGAATCCGAACAAAGAGGAAAACATGGTAAGCATAGAAAACTTGATTCGAATTTGGAAGTTGGTATTAAGTAATTCATTTTTATAGACAAAATACCGAAACTTGAAAGCAATTTGACACGAGCAATGACATTGAAATCATTTATAGATTATAGCAAACCCGTAGCCAGTATTTATTGGGACTACTTAGATACATATGTGCAATGTTCTTTTTACAGAACTTTTCGGCACGACTTCAACATTTCATTTTCTGTCCCAAAAAAAGATTTGTTGGAAGAACGTACGGCCTACAGTAATGTGGATGAAGTAGAGAATATTAATAACAAAGACCTAAATGGAAACCATAAGCATGAGAAAAATTGGTCTAGAGATGAGGAACAAAAAGACAAATAAATAAATGCGTAATTGCCTAAGGGTGAGGTCTCTGCATTTACTACAAGTCAAAGTTAAACGTTTTTAACTTTACTTTACGTAATGAAATAAAATCGAAGAAATGGCAATGCTTTGTTTGGGACGAAGCCAATGGACACCTTGGATTTAATGAATTGGGAACATTCGTACCGCAATATTAACAAAATGTCTGGAACAATGATGAAGCCGAACTAGTATTTTATTCGGGTAAATTTAAATAAATTGAAACAAATTAAAAAAATAGTTCTTTGAAAACTGAGGAAAACCAGAATAAGTTCAACAAGCTACAGAATATGATCATTACAAGTCGAGTTTTACTGGTCTCTTTCCGAGTGGATGAAAAACAGCCAATCCCTAAAAAAGACAAATGTTCTTCTCTCTGAAACTATCGTCCAATTGCGTTTTCGTCACTTCTTTCTAAGGTCATAGAAACGCTGATAAATTATCAGCTCAAGAAATATCTTGAAGAACGAAAGCTTCTTAATCACTCGCAGGATGGCTTTTGTAGAAATAGGTCCACTGGTGATATGATGGTATATCTCACCAAACAGTGGTATAAATCTTTGTTGGAAAAAGTAAGATTATTGTACTTGATATTTCAAAAGCATTTTATAGAGTTTGGCTTCAAGCTCTTTTATCGAAAATGCGTGTATTGATGAATATCTTCTTCGAGAGATTAGAAACTACTTTTCAAACCACTCAGTAAGAGTTGTGCTGGATGGTCTTGTCAGAAATTCATAAAATAAAAGCTGGTGTGCCACAGGGCTCCGTTTTGTCTTCGACTCTATTGATCTTTTGCCTGGAACTTCAAATCAATCCGACGACAGTAATCTCACCTTCTTATATTCGTCTCCAGATGCATTTTGAACGGCAGTGTATGATAAGTACATTAAATTCTGATCTCGATAGCATTGTCAAATGGAGAACCATAAGCCACGTCGAATTTAATGCTTTAAAACTCAATTTTGTCTCCTGTCATTAAAGCGGAAACCACCTGCCAGTCTCTGTATATGAGTGGCACTTGCATTTAGGAAACAGAACAGCTTTCAGTTCTTGGTATGTGCATCACAAATTCAATGATTCTTTCTTTAGCCGCGCTACACTAATGTGGAATTCTTTATTCGGCTCAATATTTCCTTCCCATAACGATATTTAATGTGTGTTGTTATCTCCTTTTAAATACTCTCCAACCTTCCTAAACGCTCGCACTATGCTAAAACATTTTAAGGGTAGTCAAAATCTTTTGAGTTTGTAGTCAAGTATTAAACTGCATTGTATAAAATAATTTCGAATTTATCTTGATATACCTTAAACATGATTTTTCAAACTCGACAATATTAAATAAATTATTTTAATAAAGATTGCATGATTTGTAATTTCTGAAAAAAATATATACCTCAAGTAAAAATTAAAAATATGAATACCTAACAATTTTTAATTAAATTGCACCCACTTCCAAGCCGAGTACAACAGAAAAACAAAAGCAATTCCCACGTCATGTGTGACATTTATATTTAGCGAAAAAATAACCAGCTGCTGCGCTGTGATTTAAGTGAAAATTAATTGTGTTTGCGAATTCAACCAAAAGTCAGCTGTTTCCACTTAAATAAAAAGGAGGAAAATATTCACACATTGTGTGAGGAAATATTAGACAAGTTGCAAGTTGAAAATCACCATTCCAACCGCCCAACAACAATGACCACGAAATCTAAGCCGATGAAAATTATCATTAGCAGGGAGGTCAGTAAGTGAGTCAGTCAATCAAAGCAGAGAAAATAAAACAACAAAACGACCAACGTCAATACCTCCAGAGTATCTCATTCAGGGAAGATTGAATTACACAACATTAATACATTTATAGTTTTGTCTGCCATCTCAGATGCGTTTCATAACGGCTAAGTATTAAAATAAAACCAGTACGTCTGGCATAATTGTTAGCCTTAAACTTTGCAGACACTTAATACTCAACATGAATGTTCACTTCACTCTAGGTGTCAGAAATTGAAACAATAAGATACATTGACGTCATGCTTGAGGTATGACACGCCCTCTTTAACATGAGGAATTATTTCTATTTTGAGATCTTTAGTGAAATCGCTTACTCGCATCTTATAACGCGAGCATTCTCTTTGTGAAAAATTATGAAAGCATTCGCACCGAAATTCGGGATTTACTTAAAATACTGGGATATTGATTTATTTAGTTATTAAATAACTTCAAAATTAAGCAATATTAAAACCTGTTTACGGAAAAATTGAAAATTAAATGTAATTTTATCTGGGTTCATTATAAGACCCCAAATGTGGGATATTCGATAAAAGTATTTCATCTTGTTCTTGAAATCAGATGGCGACTTGGAAATCGTCTCTTGCATGGATAGGCAGTTAGTGACATTTTAAATAATATAAGTTTTTTGAATATCCCACAAATGACTTGCCAAGATCCCATAATGGTAACTTAAAAAAAAATTTAATCAACTACATATATCTGACCAATGACAAATACGAGTACCTACTTAGTTTTTATAACGAATTAGGGATCTTTGATGTAACACTACTATTTGAATATCCCAAATATGAGGTTCTTAAGTCTTCTAATGATGAAAATAACTTTCAAAAATTACCAATGACTGACCAATTACTAAAACCTGTTAAAACTGCTTCTTATGAGCAATTAGTGAGATTTTAGAGAGATTACATTTATTTTTTGAATATCCCACAAATAGGTTGCCAATATATTATAATGTCAACTTCGAAAATTTTTTAAACTACCTAAAACTGACCTAAGAGTAATACGGGTTTTAATGAGCAATTAGGGTTCTTTAAGATGGAACAATAATTTTGAATATCCCAAAAGTGAAGCGAAAAATAATTTAAAAAATCACCTACGACTGACCAATTACTAAAACCAACTGACTTTTTATCACCAATTAGTGCCTTTTGAAATGGCGTACTAAATTCTTACGTGTCCCAAATATGAAATGCTTACATCTTTTAATAACAACCTTGAATAATTTTTTAAGAACTCGTAAAATATATTTTTGAGTAAAAAATAAATAAAACTAGCTTATTTTTTATGAGCAATCATTGAGCTTAAAGTATCAATGAGCTTAAAGATGGGGTTTTTTGAATATCCTACAAATGAATTGCTAACATCCTACAATGGCAACTTCGAAAAAAAAAAATGTTTAAAAATCACCTATGGCGGACAAAAAACTAATTTTATTTGTATTTTTATGACCAATTAGGGACCTTAAAAATGGCATACTTATTATTCGAATGCCTTAAATATGAGGCGCTTACATCTTCCTATAGTGAAAAATACTTTGAAAAATCATCTGGCTTTTTATGAGCAATAAGAGAGCTTTAATATACTAATTAATTTTTTGAATATCCCACAAATAAGATGCTTAGCATTTAAGAAACTTTAAAAAATTACAAAAGAAATTCGCTGACTCATCAATTATTGAAACTAACTGAATTTTCGGGACAGATTACTGACCTTTCAGGTGACAAACTTTTATTCTGAATATGTCATAAATGGGATGATAAAGTTGTCTACGACCTTGAATGAATAGCTGAACAAATACTGAAACAGATTTTTGAATATCCCACATGTGAAGTGCGAATATCCTCAAATGGATTAAAAAATCATACAAAATCTTGTATGACTGATCTTTTATAACTGGAATCAACTGCCATTTTATGAGAGCAAAATAGATTTGCAATTTTGTTTTTCAAACGAAATAAACTGGTTTTACGTTGGATATTTTTCACGAATCCATTACATGACACCTAAGCATTTTTATTGCAAATTAAAATCGAAGTTATAACTTGGAAGTTATTGTCTAGTGGTCATGGATTTTTGCGATGATAGCATTTCAGGTATTGGGGGAATGATAAAACAAAATTGAATTGCCAGTCCAGAGCGCGTTCAGACCATCGCATCGCAACGCAACACACGTACAACTCATATCGATTTGTTAAGTTTATATATAGAAAATCGCTTCATATCTGGATTACTCAGCAAAGAAAAAAAAATTAAACTTCTATGATTGCATCATTTTATCATTAGACTCAAAAAAAACTTATGGAATAGAAACTTATTTGAAATTATCACTTAACGGCAGAGGAACGGTGTTCGCACGATTACATCATGATTGAATAGGTATTTTGAATAAATTAATCGCTTTCAAGAAGAAATGATATCATTCACAAATAATATGAATTGTTAATGCGAATTGGCAGGAAGCTTCATATTATATTTATGAGACAAAGAATTTATACAATTCGATTGGGAGGAGTGCGGGAGGTTCGATACGGTAAAAATTAATGTTTTGTATAAATTTATATGCAAACTTTAATTTTTTTTCTTTTTGAGTTTGAAGTGACTTTTATGAATTATTCAAAATAAAAGTTATGATTTCATTGTTGGCTTTCTATATTTAGGTTTTCTAGTTTAGAGCTTTTATAAGCTCACTTAAGCCCAGCATTTGAGAGCGTGATCATTATAGTTTTGGGTTTAAACCCGAGCTAACTCCTGAAACTTGTTTTTCAATAAATAAATAAACATCAATTTAAATTTGCTTAAAAGGAACTGAACAGATATTTTTGGCATAAAAGCTATTAAAATCGATGTGCGACACTATGAAAAGAGCGATTTACATAGAGGCGCCATCTCGATTTCAAATTTCGATTACAGATTTTTGCCATATGAAAGTTAAAAGTCCACTTTAAGCGAATAATTCTTGAAATGGATTTCTCGGGAACCGTTCAAACGATTTATATGAAATTTTCGGTTTGTTCTTCTGAGGAAAGTTTAGGAAATGGAAGTTGTAACATACACTCACTGACATGTCCACTGTTTTATAACTTAAGTTTCTGGGAAATAATAAATGATTTGGATGAAATATTTTTTTGTTGAATATCCCAAAAGAAAGCTTGTTTCAGTCTTTTTCAAATAAGCCACCTTTAAAGAGTTACATAGGTTTGTGGCTTAAACTGGAAAAAAGAAAACACTTTTCAAAGCTTTAACTCTGAGAACATAAGCTCAATACAAAATTGTTGTATGCAAGAAAAAACCCGTGTCGACGCACCGAGACATAACAATTCAATTTGGATTAAAAATAACCTTCTGGATGGTTTAATTGATGTTGTATTGAACGGTTTCAAGTCTGATATTCATAAAATAAATGCTGGTGTTCCTCAGGGCTCTGTTTTGTATCCGACACTCTTCCTCATTTTTGTAAATGATCTCTTATCTGAAACTTCTAATCCACATCATTGTTTTGCTGACGACTCTACCCTAAACTTCTCATACTTGTTTTCAAATTCTTGTCCATCTCCTTCGAAAGTGGAATTGCAAGGGTATCAAAAACGAATACCTAAAAAAAAAAACTCAAATATTTTATGACTTTATTAATTGCTTGTGTTCAACGTTTGAATAGGATTCCCATTTTTTAAATTATCTAATTTAAATCAAAGTTGTTTTTTTTCGTTTCCTAAATGTTTTCTATAAATCTTCTTTAACATTTTCACCCAATCAAAATAATGATTACTTTGTTTTCGTTAATAAAAATGACAATCAGTACAATTAGTCGATGGTCGACTTAATTACAAATACAAAATATCTTAATGGTTTTTAATAATAAAATGAATCGATTAATTGGAAGAAAAAGCTTCATAATTCATTTTTATAGAATATTCGCATAATTAATGTTGCTATTGCGTTTTTCGCTAAAAGTATATCGAAGCCAAATAAATAAAGAGCGAACCGGTTCCGAAAAAAATATTGGCTTGTCAATCAAAACGATAAAAAGCTTCATGGTTTTTCGCTCTTTTTTTCTCAGTCATGTTGTTAATCATTGCAGATGAGTGAGCTTTTTAAATAACAAACAATACAAATTTCAACGAACACCTCAAATTAAGTTCAAAATATCATATTCGGGCAGGTAATGTTGTTTTTGCGCTGAATTAAGATTGACAGGGATGTTATTTGAAATAAAAGTTTTTTTTTTTTGTATGCATTGTACATACTTGTCTATAGTACGTTTATGCATCTGTACCACAGTTGTGGATATGAATTCAGCACACTTGTAGTAGTAGTAGCATATTTTCTTTCTCTATTTTTTGTTTTCAAGCATTTGTCACTTTACATGAAAATTTTCGATGTAATTAAGTATTTTCTAAGACTAGCGATATAAATAATTGAAAAAAAAAAAATAGTCATGACAATGGTGCTTCGAAGACAAAACAAATGCTCCTCAATTTCTAAAGATGGTGAACAAAGTAGTTATTAGACATTTTGAGAACTTTGGGGTTGTAGAGATTGTCAAACAAGCTCGTGCGGTGAGAAAAACAACTTAGAATGAAGACAGATACATTTCTCCATTATCAACCAAGGAACCTTTTAAGAGATCAATTGTCATTCGATGCGAATTATGGACGAAATAAGACATCAATATTTCTTCACGAACCATAAAACACAGCTTGAACGAAAAAATAAAATGCACGACAGGATCATACGAACTTGCTCTCATGTTAAAGACTAAATATTTTAAAAACGAATTTTACTAGAGAAAAATGTTGTAAAAATCATTTTTTAAATGACTAGAACAACTCCTTTAGTAGTGGGAACTAAATACAGAATGACATGTGATTTCTCAAGCAAATATTAGTTTATGCAAGAACAAAAATGATAAATCGTTGTAGCAATAAAGAAAATAAACTTTTATGCTCAATATTTTTAAGTAAAAATTTTGGAACCTCAACTTTAAATTTTTATCATTGTACGAACAAAAATTAAATTTACAAAAAAATATTGACCAGTTTTTTTGATATCGAATTTAAAAAAAAAATATTTTTTTTTTCAAGTTCTAAAATGAAAGATTTTTCAAACTTTTAAGAAGCTTTTCTATAAAAAAATTTAATAAAATCTCTTATACCTATAATGAGAAATTCAAAATTGGAAAAAAAATAGTTCTGTGGTAAGTACAATCAGTAAAATCTTATATCGTTTTCGAAAACCATTTTTTAACATTTGCATTGCGGGTACCGTTATTTTAAGATAAAATAATTTTTTTTTTTACATCTTGTAGATTGTATTCAAAAACTTTTATTTTTCCAGTATTAGGAAAATCGAGGTTTTCGAAGCTTTGAGATTTAAAAACAATAATTTTTTAAAATTAAAAATATTTTTTGAACAATTTGAATACAAAGTATTTTCAATATTCAAACTTTTGGGGAGCTTAAGCATAAACAAAAATGATCGAAATCGGTTGTACTGAGTTTTGAGAAAATAAAAATGGTTGTAGGGAAGTACCATTAATAACCATTTTTCTGATTTTTTTTCAACCATTACCTAGCTTTAGGCAAATTAAATTTTGATTTTTTTTTTAAAGTCTGTAAAACAGTTTTTGAGAAAAAAAAATACTTCATAAACTTATTTTTGATCTTAAAAAACAAAAACGGGTGAACGGGAAAATTTAAAAACGATCTACAAACTTTAAAGAAGAAAATCAGGCTGTAGTCAAGTAGGAAACTCATAAGAAAATTCAGAATCATATCGGTTGTTCAGCGAAATTGGTAAGAAACGCCATAAAAATTGAAGAAAAAAATTAAACCCGCGGCGCTAAACAAGAAGTAACGCCATTATATTTGAAACGTGTTATTCAGTTTGCATCCTACTGCAACAGGTACGGAAATAGTTGGTGAGCTTGATTTACCATGCGGTGTCCATACGGAAAGTCCCACTTCTTAACAAAACCCACAATAAAGTTTGTCCGAGAGCATATGGGTTGGGCTCTTAAAAAGTGGGAGAATATTCTTTGGACTGATAGAAGTAGAATTGTTCTTTATAGTGGTAAAAGATCCCGGCAGTATATAAAACGACCACCAAATACCGAATATGGTTCTAGATACACCACAAAAACGCTAAAACATGAAAGATCTAGTATCATGGTATGGGGATGCGTTGGAGTTGGATTAAAAGTGTAATGAACCAGCATTCTTACGGCGAACTTTTGCAAAACATCATGCCGACTTCGACACTTCAAAACAACAATATTGAGGTTATAGAGTGGCCTGAACAGTTCCCCTACCTCAATCCTATTAAGCATCTTTGGGCGGACATTAAAAAAATATGTCTATAATGCAAAAAAAAAGTTATGTCGCGTTGTTGAGAAGGCTTGAAAATCTATAACATGACCAAGATGTGAGGGGCTTGTCGACTCAATGAAGCGTCATTGTGAAGCTGTAATACAAAATAGTGGTCATGCTACTAAACAAAAGCTTCAAAGTCATTTCACTGTTTTTTAATCAAATTATGCAAAAATGGAGAAGCCCTCCTATTCATTTGCTTCCTTTATTTTCAAATCTGTTTTGTTTTTTATTATTGTTAAACAAATAATCAATAAATGGCAGTTTAATTTTTATATTTAAAACATTTTAATAAATTAAAAAAAAGTTTAAGATACAACTATTCCTTAAAATCAAACGCCATTTAATTTTTTATTTAAAAAGAAACTATTTCCCGTTGAACTGCTATTTTTTTTTTTGCTCGCAGCTGTATACGACGTCAAGAACAATATGTCAACATGTGAACAATTTATAAAATCGTGAATCTCAGACCCGTAACAATGGGATCACCGAACATGTTCCGCAATTGTTTATTAATCAGAACCGATTCGAAAATATTCAGGACAACTGTCAAAATCAGCTGTTGTAAATGGTTCAATGAAACTTGTTTGTTTACTGATTGATTTGTTTCTGAATATCTGTCTTTCTGTTTGAAGAGTACATTTTAGTTAATTTTGATTTAACTTTTTTTCACACTGACAAACATATATGTATCTGTGGTGTTTAGTAACGTTCACGTTACATCGAACTAGAACCAAAACGGGTTAACCGATTTTCTTAAAATTTGGAATTTAATTTTTAAAAAAATGTTTTCCTATACAGCTGCGAGCAGTGAAATAGTAGTGGGTACTGGAATTTTATATACCTTTGAGTTGGTGAAAATACAAAAGTTTTTTAGCATTAACTGCATTGCGAAAGAGGAGTACATATCCCTACTATGTTCATAAAAAAATGCAAACTAATTTATAAAGCCGCAAGTATTTTTTATTTTTTTTTAACACATAATGCAAGAAAATTTTCAAGAGCAATAAAATAGTAGTATGATAGTAAAAAGTATTTTATTCGAAAAATAATTATATTTTAAAGTTTTTTTTTATAAATAAACTTAATATTTAGTAGCATGACCACGATTTTTTATGACAGATATACAACGCCTTTTCATAGAATCTGCGAGGGCTTCGCATCTCTTCAGTGGTATAGTGTACCATGCATTTTCAACTACAGCCCAAAGTTCATTGTTGTTTTTGGGCCTAGCATCCCATACCGCTTTCTTAATATCTGCCCACAGGTTTTCAATGGGATTGAGGTCAGGAGATTCAGCTGGCCAATCCATAACCTCAATTCCATTGGCCCGAAACCATTCTTTTGCCAACTTACTAGTATGTTTCGGGTCGTTATCTTGTTGGAACTTCCATTTTAGCGGCATGTGCTCCTCAGCAAAGGGCAGCATAGTGTTCTGCAGTATTCCTACGTATGCATGCTTGTCCATTATATTATTAATTTTATGGATTAGACCCACACCTCTGTAGGAGAAAAGCAGCCCCAAACCATAATACTTGATCCGCCATGTTTTACCGTCTTTATGGTGTATCGAGGATCAATACAGAGTATTAGGGGAACGCCTTACATACTGACGAGACCCTTTACCTCCATATAGAATGATTTTGGATTCATCAGTCCACAATACATTCCCCCACTTCTCAATGGGCCAAGAGAGATCTTCTTTTGCGAACTGAAGACGCCGGGTCACATGGGTTTTTTTTTCAAAAGTGGCACCGAGCATTTAATTTATGCTCTCGTAGCCGTCTTCTTATCGTATGAACACCACAAGTTAGGTTTAACTCGTCGCGGATTTCCACAGCTGACATTGTTGGTCGATTTTTGGCGCACCTCGTGACTTGTCGTACGGTAGCTTCCGAAAGAATCCGCTTTTTACCCCATTTTTCATCTTTTTTTTTGTAAATGATTGCATTACGTATCATTGGGGCTGAACATGCGACGAGTTTTTCCACTTCCCTGTACGTCTTGTCTTGATTAATAAGATTTTGAATCCAAGATCTTTTTTCTTCGCTGCAATGTTTGCTTCGTCCCACTAAATTATGCAGTCATGTATTTTTTTACTCAATACATAAATTATACGCAAAAACTAAAACAAACTTACTTTTTTTTTACAAAAAATCGAATATTTTACTGTAAATTAATTTTTTTTCAATAATTTTACTTTTTGCTACTATTTTATTGCTCGCTAAGAAAAATCAAATGTCGGAATAAAATAAGCTGTAATTAATAACGGTTTAGATTTGACAATAGAAAAGGCATAGCCGGGGATGTCGCATATAACAGTTCATAAATTTAGAAGAAATGGAGACCAGTGGTACACATAATGCAAAATATGTAGTGAAATTCATTGTACCAGCAGGCACTACTATTTCACTGCTCGCAGCTGTATATTCCAAATTTGAAGAAAATCAGTCAATCCGTTTAAGCCCCAGTTTCATTTAAAGTGGACGTAAAAACGCAAATTATTATTTGTTGTTGTTTTTTTATGACAGCTGGTTGAGTTAGCCATTTTGAGTTCGAGTTTGTTTTGACGTTTTTCATACGAATCTGTGTTGTTCTGTCCTCTTCTGTTTTGACTTTCTTGTTTCTCAATCAAAAAGATAATATTTTTCTCAGAATTTCATGAACATAAAATATACGTTAAACTGAAAGACAATATTTGCTCAATCTATTCAAAAGCAGCCGCCTAGCCGCCGGTATATTTTTTGTTTTTTTTTTCAACACCAACTCGCTGACTATTATCAAAAAATTCCCCTCTTATTCCTCTTGTGTGGCGCATCGGTTGAGTACCTGCGTTTTATATGATTTAGTGAAAAGTTCTCAAACAGCTGCTTTCAATGTGAACTGTACATAAATGACAACAATGAAATATAAAATCTTGAAATTTTTTTATTAATAGCAGAATATATCTGAGAGGAAATTTTATATTAAGAATTAAATCTATTGCAAATTCAGTCGGCCTACGTTGGCAAGTGCCAAGAACAGATCCGTTCCTCCTTCTTTTTTCTTGTTTCTTCTGAGCAAAACCAAAACAAAAATAAGGTTTGTTACACAACAACGAATTACATATAGGTTTGTATGTTGGTTGGTTGAATTAAAAATTATGTTCTTTAATTAATTTTGTAATTTATGAAAACTTGTACAAAATATTCTTTGCCATTTCAAAAAAAGAAAGCAAAAAACGTGACTTTTCTAAAAATAGTGCCTAAAGATTGGGCAGAAAAAAAAAACAACTTACGCTCTTGCTTGTTCCACGGGGTGTTCTTCAGCTCAAGCAGAGCTATTTTAATATCCTCCAATTTTAAAGCTGCGCCCATTTTTTGTGATTTTTCTAAATTTTCTTTCACGCACAACAATTATTTGTCACACTAGTAATAAAAAAGAAATATATTAAATATTTTTTTTTTTTTCGAACACAAAAAGGTGACCGATGACAGGCAGTTTCGAAAAAACAAAAACAAAAATCAACTTCGAATTTGATTCGCAATGATCGAACGCGCACACTTTATGGACTTTTGGAAACTTCGTACCGCTCCTAAGGCTAGTTAACAACTAATTTACCGATGTGCTGCTTCGCGGTTGAACAAATTCTTTAATCTGGGCAGTTGTTGGTTGGCGTTTATTATATTTTTTATTTTTTTTTTTGCTGCTGCTATCTCGATCAATTGACAGCGACAAGACGAGCGACTAAGTGAATTCGACTTTATGTTTTTTTTTTGTAACTATTTGCAGCAGTGTGTTGGATAGTGATATGCCTTATCACGACAATGACACCTTATCCAATGGCAAAATGGAAGCCAATCGAAGTCTGCAGTGATAAGCCCTGAGATAAAGTCCGTCAGACGTGAAAAAAATCGAGACGATTGGAAAATTCGACGACAAAAACACACGACCGGATCGTTTCGGAAGCCAACCGACTGAGAGCGCACGTAAAGAAGGAAAAACTATTTTTCAACTTTGAGAACACAAGAGGTTTCCCTACCCTACCCTCTGCGTCTCTTCAGGCTATTTATATAAATACCTATGGATAGATAATAAGACAGAGATATAGGAGGTACCTACACTATGTATATATGATCATCATATATGATAGTTTTGTTTTTGGCGAGGTCACAGAAATTTTCGAGCGAAAATGATGACAACGACCGGAGGCAGGCAGGCAAACGGTCCAAATGCCCGTTTACACACTGAAAATTCGAACTAGCAAACAACAACATTTCATCCACTTGGTTGCTGTCTCTAATGAGGGGCAAGTGCACGTATTTTTATTGTTGTTATTATTTGATTGTTGATCTGTGAGCAGCTGCATTTATTGTATATACAGAAGTACATAGGTACATTGTATGTTTAAAAGAGATACCTGCTCTAGAGAGAAGCCATAGATTTATTTATATGATGTTTTTTTTTTTAATGCTAGACTAATTGACAAGTGCATTTGGGTGCGTTATGTGTTTCACTGCACCGACAGTCGACAATGAGCAGATAAGAAATCAACAATTTTTTTTTTGAGATGCAGTTGAATAGAACTTCAAGCCATAGTAATGATTTATATACACAGTTTAATGAATTCCAATGAACATACAATGCGGTTCGCTTGGTAGGACTCACTTTACTTTTTTTTTTTTTTTTTTTTTTTAAATAATTTCAGAAATTTGTAAAATTGCGTGAAATATTTTGTTAAACAAAGCCAATGCAAAGCAGAAAAGATTTGGAAGGAGTCCAACAAAATTGGATGGTTTATAAGTCTCAAAATGTAGACTTTTAATATTTGTTTAGAAACAAAAAAAAAATAAACATTCATTACCGTAGGTACATAGGTGTATGTATTTGTGTACACAATAGACTCACAACTTTTCAATGCAGTTTTGTAGTGAAATTAAAATCAAGACCAAGTGTCAATAGATCTAAGGGAGAAATGGCAAAACATAAATCAAGCTTCTAATTTTTCACTTATATCATTTTGAATTGGATTTTCGGAATGATTAGGCGCGTTTTATTGGTAACCTATATCTAGCGCAGTAATACAAGCACCAAAAAAACGCTTTATTCACTCTTTAACTCACTCTTCCTTGTTCCTTCCTATTTGTGGAATTAACTTACACGGATGTGTTCGAAAGATCTGTATCTCGTTTTTAAGCTGGAGTTGAAATATTCATGAAAATGCAGATTGAGTTGAAATATTCATGAAAATGCAGATCGAGTTGATTTAGAGTTTTTCTTACTGTTAAATTTGATTTAAAACTTACAAAAGTGCGAAAATATATCGCATATATATACTGAGTATTGGAGAAAAAAAAAACATAGTACTCAATAAAATGACATTGGCGCAAAATTTTAAACAGCCTTTTATTAAGGTAGTAGTATTATACTTCTTATATATTTCCTAACTTTAAAGTAGTTTTCTAACTTTAAACATTTTTTTACTAATATCGTCCTAAGGCTGGGAGCGTAAATTCAATTTTTAGTTGCACAACTGTTTGGATACTTATAGAAAACAGATGAACGATTTAGTTGAATGTCCGCGCAGGTGCATATGATTATATGTTACACAAAATAGCGAACTCATTTTAGGCACTCGTTTAGTTTGTGTCAAAACACAAACTTTTTAGTTTCTCATTTTAGGCAATCGTTTAGTTTGTGTCAAAACACAATTTCTTTTAATAAATTGATTTTGAGCAACCTTAAAACAATAGTAGTTCGTGCAAAAAACTAAGTTAACAGACCTATTTTGACGTTTTTAAATTTTAAAGAGTCATATGAAGTTATAACGATACTAAAAAAATAAAATAGGTATTCTGAGAGTTTAGCTTTAATTTTTTCAGTTGTTATATTAATTCAGCATAATGCCGCAGTTATACGACATTTTTAAACAAATGCCAGTGAACTGATAAAACATTTCAATCGAAACCAATCGCCTTCGCGTAAATTGATTCAATATTTTATGACAAAATTAGTGGCAGTAGTGTAAAGCCGGAATTATGGTATGAATTAAAGTTTTGCATTTGAAAAAATATTTGTTCTAAAAATTTCGGAGCGATCACACTTTGGATTAGTAAAGGCAAAGTATAACAAAATAAATACCAACGAACACTCCCTCAAGTATGCCACATATATTTTTTCGGACACCACCTAAACACCTCCTACATTTCAACATCCGAAACTCCATCTTCACTAAATTATCCATTTCAATTACTAGCTTATTTTTATTCACTAATCGTTTGTTGTTGTTTTCCATGTTAAATTTTGCGATGTAGCATATTCACTAACCAATAAAACATGGCTATTGTTATTCCAATGTAATATGAAAATTCTTCTTTGCTTGTTAACAGACACACACAAAGAACGCCACACTACCAATTTGACAAAAAAGCTTTGTTCAAGCATTTATACTAGGAAAAAGACCTCTTCATCTCTATGAATATGAGAACTACTATCCGCTCGTTAACACGCATGTTAGCTGGTAAACGGATACAAAACTTATTCGTTTGATACATTTTTAATAATAAAATAAGTACTTAGCCTACAAGAGAAAAACAAAAATTTTGGAAAAGTGGCGATTTATTTCTCAACATAGTCTCTCTTTTTAGCTCGATACACTTATATGACATTATAGCATTAATTGTTTTGTATGACAGTCTGTTTTCGTTGTTTGTTTTAATATTATTTAGCCTTTAAAACAGTCGCCCTGCTGATGCAATTTCGTGAGGCAAACTAAGAAGAATCAACATACATTTTGAATAATTAATTAACCTAGAAGTTTTTGAATCCTTAAGAAAAATACTTTCGACCTTCCAATCTCAAAAATTTTTCTTATTTCGCCAAAAAGAACATCTTTCTCGCACTTTAATAGATGAGAAAATTCTGATACCAAAATATTGAAGTGTGGCAGAATACTTTGTATATTTGGATTATTTATTAAAAAGTTTGGGTCAATTATCTTAAACGCATTTAGGTAAAATAATGAAAAAAAAAAAAACGTGCCATATTGAAACTTTTCGTGCCACCGTGCCACGAGAAAATTTCCGTGTCAAAATGGCACGATCGTGCCACATCGGCAACGCTGCGCGGCACCCATCTTTCTTATGCCCGAAATTTCATAGAGGATATGACCCACGCGGTCTTTTGATCGGCGGCGGTCTGCCAATACGAGATCATGGTTTTTTGACACGTTATCCTCCGTGGTAGCCATTTTCGGGGCACCCGGGCGGGGCTCATCAAGAACCGATGTGCGACCACGATGAAACTCATTATAGCAATTTTCCACGTTCGCCATTGAAGTAGAAGAGTCACCGTACACAGCATCCAAGCGCTCTTTGATTTTGCTGCACGATTTCACTTCCTAAAACAAGAATCGATTCACCAACCGATATTACTTTTTTTCCATTTTTTCTAAAATTCGCAGACAAGATGGCTTCCACACGTGATCAACACAAAACTACGAGTCCGATTCGGGTGAAATTTAAAATCTCTCTTGCGATCCTGGCACCATCGGGCGGTGAGTACTTATCGGACTGCCCTCGTACATTTCTAGTCCTTATAAGTGGAAGCACAGCAGGACTTCCACAAAATTGTGGACAGATTTTTATACATCTTTCAAAAGGGCTCATTGTGTTATTAAATCAACAGTGGCTCGAAGTTTATTTGATACAGTGTTTATTCTCAAAATAAAAACAGTGTAGCTTCAAAGGTAATAGAGCTGTGTTCATTTCAAATGATCAAATCGTTCAACAACCGATGACGAAAATGATTCGATCATTTCAATCGATCGATCATTCGATCATTTTCATTTCACTCAAATGATTCAATACTGTTCCGATTCGATTTTCATTTCGATTTCGATGATAAGATTGACAAATAAAATCAAATGATGGTTTCTATGTCCATGGATTAAAAAGCGTCGAAAAAATTCGTAGATGGCTGCGATGTCGATGGATTAAGAAACGTCTAAAAATGCCAAAAAAAAAAGTGATTTTATGTTTTGCTCCGGAAAAGAGCAATTTTAGGGCTTTATGGTGAAATTTGGAACTAAATACTCCATGTACGTCATAACTGAATTCGTCCTCTAGTTCTCAAGTCATAAACTGTCAAATTCCATCAAAGGATGGCTACGATGTCGATGGATTAAGAAACGTCTAAAAATGCCAAAAAAAAATGAGATTTTATTTGTTGCTCCGGAAAAAGGCAATTTTAGAACTAATAGTTACTGAATGACTGGATACTATCGAATGAATTAGCTTTTAGCTACTATCGCATATGTAAGTCGATAGTTTTTATTCGATAATTCCCATTACTAGTGAATATTCAACGAGCTAGGTACATATATGCTGGGTTCAATTCCCACAGTAAACATACCGGATCTTGATACCTTGAATAACACCAGTTCTACTCAACAATTGTTTTTGCGGCCTACAACATCAACAACCAACTCGATCAATCATGTTCTTCAATGCAGAGTTTAACCCAGAAATTCCAATCCACCGTCCATTTGGCGTTCATAACCCACATTGATTGAATCGGAACAAATGCAATCGAGTAAATCGTGGTTAATCGAGTTAACTGATATCGAAAATCGAGACTCATTGAAATGATTAAGATTGAAATAGAAAATCGAGAATCATTTAAATGATTGAGATCGATTAAAATGAAAATTTGCGATCAATACTTTTCGATGATCGGAACAAAAAAATCGAATCGATCCTGATTGACACAGCTCTAAAAGGTTAAAGGTATATGTCCAACATTTAAATGAAGATTGTAGATGGATATTCAAAAAATAATTTCTAATTTGAGAATTCATTTAATATGTGATATACGAGTATTCACCATTCTAATGGGGAATAGTAATTTTGAACCGAAAAACAACTCCAAATTTGGACGCAGTTGACAGTTGTTTTATTTTTTTTTTGTCACTTTAGGTTTGTTTGTGATAATTTTTTCATAATTTGTACTGTGACTTTAAAATAATAATTCGCGTCCTTTTTTTTTAATGGGTCGTCGCACAACAATTGAAGTTTGCGAAATTTTTATTCACCACTATGAAAGTGGACAATCTATTCGGCAAATTGCAAAATATGTTTGTTTAAGTGGCTCTACAGTGCATCATTATAGTGGAGCGGTTTTTACATGAAAATCGTGTTAAAGACAAAGAAACGCACCGAAAGATGAACCCGATATACGAGTATTGTTTGAAAAATTAAAACTAACCCGAAGTTATCGGCCCCGAAGCTTGTAACTGAGATTCAGCGAGAATTAAGGAAGAAATATTGTGCTTCGCTAGCAAGATTTTAATGGGCGAGTTGCTTGTTAAAAACCCCTTGTCAGCAAGAAAAATCAAAGAAGCCGACTTGCATTTGCTAAGGGGCATGTTTTCAAGGACTCCGACTTCTGGAATAGTGTTTTTTTTTTTGGACGAGTGCAAGTTAAATATTTTTGTCTATGACGGGTTGTCCTACGTCTGGCAGAAGGCAAATACAGAGCTTAAAACGGTGAACCTTAAAGCAACTGTGAAGCATGGTGGAGGAAGCGTTATAGCATGGGCCTGCATGTCTGCAGTCGGGGTGGAAAATTTGGAGTTTCTTGAAGGCACTATAGACAAAAATATGTACCTACCTCAATATATTGAAAACAAAAAGTGCCGAAAATTGGGTATTGGTCCAAATTTTCGGTTCTTCCAGGACAGTGACCCGAAGCACAAGTCCGGAATTGTGCAGACCTGGCTCATTTGGAACTGCCATAATTTGAAGACACCTCCAGCACAGTCGCCTGATATGAATGTGATAGAAAATTTGTGGACTTTGTTGGAAAACAATATTCAATATTCAAAACACAAAATCTCCAAGAAAAATGACATGCAAAATGCAATTCTAGAAGAATGGCAGAAAATCACCCCAGAAATCACGAAGAAGCTTGTTGATTCCATGTCAAAAAGACTCCAGACTCTTGAAAAGGCCAAAGGATAATATTACACAAAATTTTGAATGTGCGACGAAAATCAATAACTTGTTATTTCTAAGTCCAACTATCTTGTATTAAATAAGCTGTGACCTAGAATTGTTCTTTGTTGAATTGAAATTTTGTCGTTAATCTTTCTAGTCTACAAGTTATTGCAACTCTGATTTAAAATCATACACTGTATAAAATAATCTGTGAGCCACTGTATGTTCGTAAATGGTTTCGTATGTCATAAACTATTACAATTTTATCGATAACAACAAGAGAAACAAGAAGTGTTGGTGAGTTAGTACATTCCGACGGTGTTCAAGAGATGGGAAATGAATCCACGATAGCTCTGCTTCCTATCAGGGGCCAAATTACCGCATCAGTTATCGAGTAATACGTGACTGAATTATGTGACTTTGACATTGCTTACGTCAACTAGCAATCGATTGACGTTTTCATTCAATCACTGATGGGACTCACTCACTCGTTCACTGATGCGGTAATTTGGCCCAGTTCTGTATTCTATGGAATAAGTGGAGAGAAGTTTGTGCTGCAGTTGTCCTAAGATGTGAGTTATACTCTAGTTTAAGACGTATAAACGCCTTATAAATGGTAGGATAACGTCAACGGCGATAGCAGCATTTGCCGTCATTCAGAAGCATTCGTTCTTCAAAATATTTCGTTAACTGATTATTGAACAACGATTCCATGAAATTGGAAAGAAGGTCAATTGGTGCAATTGGTCCGTAGGAGGAGGGGGAGGAAGGGGTGATCAATTCACTGTTTTCCATCTTACAGGCAAGATTTCAGAATAGTAGAAGTGATGGGAGGGCTTACGTAATCCACCAAACTAGTCCAACAATGTCGGAATGAATTTTCTAGCCTCAGTATTATGTCACTCTTATCTGTGTTCCGGGTCATTGTGGCATTGATGGAAATGGACGAGCTGGCCAGACAATGATCATTCCTTCATAACTGATTTGCGGAAAGTTTCAACATTTCACTCGGAGTTACGAAGGGCAATATTCTCTCAATTTTTCTTGACGAATCAAACCGCAGATAAGGCATTTAACTAACTGAATTATCTAGAAAGATTTGTCCCGATCATAAAAATTACCAATCGCTTGATCTAATATCCAGAACCAGGCAACATATAGCATGGATCGTAGCTATGTACCTCAATCGGACACTGGGCAATTGGGGAGCATGTAGCGAAGCTAGGCACTAATTGTATACATAGCTGTGGGGACCATCGGGAAAAGAAAACAGTCTTCCATTTCCTCTGCAAATGTAATGCTATGGTCAAATTTAGAACACAATCATTAGGAAGGGCATTTTTTGACTACGTTGACGAACTTTCGAAAATGAAGATCAAAGATTTTATCTCTTTTCTCTAAGTGACGAAATGGCTATAGGACGAACTTCGGTTACTTCTAGGCCGTGCTCTCCGCTTAATTCCTTAGACTAGACTAGCGGACTAAGCGATTTTATGGAAATTAAGGATGCGGGGGGCCGCGGATGATCACTCAATCGGATTGGCTAGTGTTTCGGCACCAGTCAACAAGCTGCCAAGCTTGGCACAATGTAGATGGTGTCGGATAAGTGCTGTAGTCCAGTTGAGAGAGTGATCCAAGTGGATGACTCTGTAAGAATGTCCACAATTTCCCATACAATTCCATCCACAGTTATTCACAAGAGTTATGGTATGAAAACGGCGCCCTTCAGCGCTAATTGGGCCACAGGGCTATACTGCCAGTGGTCGCCATTTCTACCTACCTACCTACCATATGCATAGATTTAACTACGATCTTTAAAAATGATGTTCGAACCCGTGTATTTTATTGTTATGAATTCCAACGTTACCTCTTCGGATATAATAAAATATTTAAAAAGTAGACGTTCTAAAACTATTTAGAGGCAAGCGTTACTTATTAAACATTTTTCTAATTAAATATTTAGGTGAAAAATTAAAATTATCATTCTAAATAAAATTTAATGTTCCTGCATTCGGCTTCTCTTTGAGCAAAATTAATGAGGCATATTCCATGCTTCCATTTGAACTAAGACCGAAGACCTGATGGTTAAAGTCTACGTTTTTATTACTGAAAGAAAATTATGGGGTCAACATCAAATTAACTTACGTTCTCGTTGGAGAAAGGTACAATAAACTTCATAAAGTTATTACATTTTTGTATTGTTTTTTCAAATAAATTTTGAAAAAAAAAAAACAAATTTACATTACACAAACTTCTTTTTTTTATTGAAACAGTTTTAAATAGATTAATTTTCATTTTAATTAGTTTTTTTTTCAAAACTTCCATTTGTATTCATTTTTTTGTAAGTTTGTTCTTGTTTTCTAATGCAATTATTTTCATTGCACCTGAATTTGAAATGAGTTCTTAAGAAACCTTTGAGCGTGACGCAAGAGGAAAGAGAAGTTTGCTTCTTTCTATATGCCTCCTCTGCAAAGGATTACAACTTTTACTTGCGACTTAAAGGCAAGCAATAAGGCAAGCAATGCATTCATAAAAAAAAACTCAAATCCAGATTTTGATCAAAGTTGACATTACGATAATAGCGAAGACAAAAAAAAAGTGGGTATCGCAATTCTGTCTGTCTGTCTGTTCGACTACAAAAACAAATATTTTTTTTTATAAAACCTAGTTTATGGTTGAAAAAAAAAAATTGTATCTCTGGATGTTGCTAAAAACATTATTTGTGTGAAAAATGTAATTGTAAGATGTTTCTGCAAACGTCAACTGTTCGATAACTCAAATTTGTATGCTTAAGCATTTTTTCGAGATACACAGTTTGAAACCCTATACTAAAAAGATCGAGTTGACGACAAAAAATATTGATGATCTAGAGAGCCTGTCCGTAAACGTTAAATGTGTTTCTAAGAAACTTAACTGATGTTGAGCAAACAGAACTGTTGAAAGCAGAACAACATATTTAACGAAAGCAATATCTGCTTCAAAAAATGACGATCATTTGACGATTCAATTGACGTTAATATAAAGTTTTCGAATACGATCTCTGATAGATCCATTTTTTGTTTTTGATTTTCTAAAAAAAAAAACGGTTTAAAAAAATTTAGACCAAGCTCTTAAAAATTTTAAATAGTATTGTACATTGGAATTTTCAAAAAATATAAGTAAGCACCTAATGGTTTTTTAACATTATATAAAAGATGTAGAAAAAATGTTTTTTTTTCTAAATATGTGAAAAATAGTTTTGGGACATCATTTTTTTCTTGTAAACCTGTGAAACTTTTTTTTGAGAAAAAAATATTTTCTAAAATTTCGAAAAGAAAAATAACAAGTACCTACCGTATTTTTGGTCCTTAAAAAAATAAAAACCTGTTGGGCGAATAACCCCCCTATTACGGTTTGCGAATCGAACGTTCGAGGTGAGATTTTTTCATTAGCGAACTACACATTCGATATACTACGGTTGGCGAGCTTTACAATTCGAGTTCGAAATTTGATTGCTTATTAAAAATATCAAATATCCGACATTTAAGTCGAATCAAAGGTTCTCGATTCACCAACAGTAATATACTAATTTCTCATACTCACATGTTAATCAATAAAAAAGCTATCTACCAAAATTTAAGAAAATCGGTCGAGTCGAGCTTAGGTTGTAGTCGAACAGAAAAACAAATACAGCACTTGCCATGAGTACCTATACATAAATTGCAAGGAATAAAGAAGATGGTTTGGCGATTACCGACACGCGACATTCAGTTGTCTATGAGCAAACACGAAAAGACTAGTTAATCCCACCAACGTTTAATGTCTTGTGATTTATTTATGGTCATCGAAAAGAATCACATAAGCTATAATTTGTATCTTAACACTTTAAGAAGAAAACTACTAGTTTTAGCGAAATTTACAAAATACTAAATCTACCAACAACGCCATCTATTACCATCTATTGAAATTAATCCTACATTAATGAACGTTACGGTGTGACAGAAATTAGGCTCAAGGATGAATTGATGAGCATTTCTAGCGAAACGGGTATCAAGGGTGTACTGTTTGAGAGGAGGAATGCAACTGGTTATTTTGAATTAGCATTGCTTCCAAAGGTGTTCAAGAAATGGGAATGATTCCACGATTCTGTTTCCTATCAGTTTTAACGATCTGTTTTGGATTCTATCCAATAGATGGAGAGAAAGTTTGTGCTGCAGCTGCCTAAAAATGTGTTTGGACGTATAAGCGCCTTTTAAAATGTGGCAAGATCAGAAGGGGTGAAAAATTTCTTACATCGATATAGAAATCCTAAGCATTTAACAGCATTTTTTGGCGGTCTAGAGAATGTGGTCATTCCAAATTAGATCGTCGTTGATACACATACCAAGTACTGAGAGAGATGCAAGTACTATTCAAGGACGATAGCAAATTCACTTCCGAAGGAGATGGACGTGAATTTGGGAACGAGTATGAAAAGCTGATAGTAGAGTCGTCGGTAAAACAATAAAGTGGATTAGAAATTTTAGACAAGAGATCATTTATAAAAATGAGGAAGAGAGTCGGAGATAAAACGGAGCCCTGTGGAACACCCGGCATTTATTTTATGAAGTTCAGACTTGAATTAATATTTCAGCTTGTCAAATATGAAAATGAAACACCGTTTTAGTCAATGCACGCGGATTCTCTTTTACACTTGTTTGTAAATTGAAGGGTTCTAAGTCTAAAGGGCCTAAGTGCCATTTTTATAATTTAGAGATATACGAGAAAAACGTAATAAAAAGCCCTTTGGCACTTAGGCTCTACCACAAGTTTATTTATGTGTGTGTAGTTTTAAAAGAAATAGGCACTTGAATCCATTTTGATATTATAAGGCTTGGCACTTAGATTGTATTTTGATAAAAATATTGATTTTTGATTTTTTGGAACTTAGACCCTTTAGACTTACAACCCTTCAATTATTTACGTAACTCGAATTTAAGTATTAAATATAAGCTCTAGTTTAATTAAATTTACTTCGTGTGAGAAAAATTAATTTTATTTATAAATTTCAGTACAATACTCGTATTTAGTCGAAAGTATAAACTTAGTTTTAAGTATTTACATACAAATCTATGTAGTTCGATTTAAAATGAAATTGTATGTAAAAGATTTAACAGATTTTAAAAAAAAAATTACAAAGTTGTTGTTATTGATTTAATAATTTGTACATGCTATACTTGGGACCTTCACACGGATTGATTAATAAATCCAATTTTGAAGGTCTAACCAACTGATCCGCACTGTACAATAGAGAGGATTACCTAACAATAGTGTGTCATGGAATGATTAGTACGATAAATGTACACATGAGTACATATAGATATGAATACTTCTAAACCTACCCTATAACCGTATCTACATACATACAAATAAATAATAGCAGGTACCCGAGTGGTTTTCTGATCTTAAAGGTGCTGAGTCACATACATAAACAGCGATGGAATATGCACGGACAAACATTTCAGAGTTTACTCGATACATTTTTTAAAAGCAGTTTAGCAAAACTATATACATCCTTTTTTTAAAATATTGGTTCCGGTTAAAAAAAAAAAAAAACATATTTCGAAGATGCAGAGTTCCAGAAAAGTGATTTTCATAATACTCGTACCATTGATCGTGTGTGTGCGTCCAGGTATACATCATGTTAGTACCTAACCGAATGGAGAGATTCGGATTTAATACATAGGAATTCTATGTCAATTGCTAAAGAAAAAAATTCTGTTTTTAGTTTATTCCTTATATTATACATCAATGAAGTCAGAAACTTAAAATTTCGAATATTTGCTAAACTAGTCAGGCACAGGCGCCTCACCAAATTTCAATTTTCTAGCATAAGCGGTTCCTGAGATATAAGGCCTCAAAATTCCCAAAAACCGTAACTGACTGACAGATCATCAAAATTATGGAGCACTTCCCGACATCGTAGAATCTTGTAATTTTGCACAACGGTAGGTCTTGTCATGCAAGCAGACGAATAAATTTGAGGTTTTCCATTCAGAGGCGTGGTGTCCGCCCACTTTCTCCGAATTGGTGTTGGTTGAATGGAGCACTTCTGACTGTTGTAAAACGGTGAAATTTGGTAAAACGGTAGGGCTTAAATTGCATACAAAGAAAAAAATATAAAATTTGAGGTTTTCTATTCAGGGGCGTGGCATCCGCCCACTTCCTCAGAACTGATGTAAATTATATGTGGCACACTTCCGATTGCAGTAGAACAATGAAATTTGGTAGAACGGTAGGACTCAAATTGCATATAAAGGACCAAAAATAAAAATTAGTTTTCCATTCAGGGGGCGTGGTATCCGCCCACTTTCTGAGAAAATGTTTAATTTATACGGAGCACTTCCGCTTGCTGTAATTAAGGTAGGTATGTTAGTGTTAGGTATCTTGCCAGGACAAGAAGAAATAATTGAAGCGCAAATCAAAACAACCAATAACAAAAAGAAAATATACCAAAAGAAATAGGAAGCTATAAACTAAGTTGATTTTAGTAGCATACAGAGTCCACCATTCTATCTTTTTGTATCTTTCGGGATCTTGACATGTCAAAATATTAATATATTTGCAAAAAGGAGTGAGATCAGACCAAAAACATAAATGTTAAAAAAAAGAGCCAAGTTATTCTATACAAAAACCTTTGTGTAACAAGTCAGCCGTGAAAAGTACTGAGATCTAAAAGTACACCAAGTTCTTACTTCATGAAGGTTTAATACCGAATATTTAAAGTAGAATAATATTGAAACAGTTACAATGTAATAGAGAAATTTTATTATTTAATGATTACTGATTAAAATTTAATGGGCTTACTTGGCAAGTTTTTTTTTATGCCTAATTTCGAAAGGTTTTCAAAACTTGACCAGTGAACCTATTAAATTTTAGTCAGAAATCATTAAATAATAAAATTTTTCTGGGATCCCAATTTATATCAGATATAAGATTAAGACATCATCTGCAAAAGCTGTCAAACAACCACTAAATGACAATCTGAATAAAGAATTGATATAGACCAAAAAAAAGTATTGGTCCCAAAACCGAACCTTGTGGTACTAATAAATCTATTGTCTTTGTATCACTCCTGTTATCGTCAAATTTAAATCTTTGGGTTCTAACTTTTGAATATAATCTTAACCAATCACTAATGAAGCCTCGAAACACAGCACAAAGAATAGTCTAAAGGCATTAAATCGTACGATATAGGCGGCCAATTGACCGGCCTCAAACGTGAAATTAAATTAATAAAGTCGAGCTCTTCCACTTTGCGCAAAAAAAAAATTTGTTCTCATTGCATTGTAGCGCTCACCATTCACAGTAACGTTGCGATTCGCATCGTATTTCAAGGAATACGGCTCAATGATTCCGCCAGCCCATAATCCGCACCAAACAGTGACTTTTTCTGGATGCATTGGTAGCTCTTCACTCAAAATACGGCAATTTTGCTTGTTCACGTATCCATTCAACCAGAAATGAGCTTCGTCGCTGAACACAATTTTTCGATAAAAAAGTGGATCTTCGGCCAACTGTTCAAGAGCCCATTCACCAAAAATTCGGCGTTGTGGTAGGTCGTTCGGCTTCAATTCTTGCACCAGCTGTATTTTGAAAGGTTTCAAACCTTAATCCTTCCGCAAAATTTTTTACGTACTGGAATAACAGAGGCCCAATTGTTGCGAACGGCGCCGAAGCGATAGTTTCCTCAGTTCGCACTCTACGTAAGCGTGTTGGTGGTTTAATGTCCAACAATGTAAATTTGGTGCGAAATTTAGTCACAATTGCCCGAATAGTCGCCTCAGTATATATAAAATAAATATACATGACCTATCTACCAGACGTTGCAAAGAGCCAGATGCTGCTACGGGCCTGGTGGTATGTATATGTATTGACTTTATTTTGTTTTATTTAATTTTTGTTTATATTTACACAAGTGTAAAGCTTTAATGACACAGAGCCGTTCAATGTCAATTTAAATATGAGAATGGAATTTATTCCGAAACGCGTCGTAAATTTAAATTAATGAAAGTCGTGTAAACAAAAAATTAAATAAAACAAGATAAAGTAAACACATTTATTTTTTTAATTTATTTTTATTTTTATTAAAATTTTTTTGTCAAAAACTGCGCAACTAGAGACAAAACACAAAAAATAAACTGAAGATGTTTGACAGTGACACAAAACACGAAACGTTCGTGAGCTGTCAAAACCAGTGTTGCCAGTGGTGTTAGCGAAAAAATCACCCATTATTTCCAGCTTGATTGAATAAGTTTTTAAAGTAGCTTACACGACAAATAGGAATTCCTACCTTCTTTAATTCAACATACATGGGTGATTCTACAAACAATGGAATAAAATGATACAAATTTCGGCACGACATTTTTGGATTCCAAAAGTCGTAAGAGTTGTTCTAGATGATCATTAGAACGTCCCTTTGCGTTGTTGAAAGCGGCCAGTTAAAAAATAAAAAATGACGATTTTAAGGACATTTTTAGGGTACTGAGTTTTTTTTTTAAGGGAACTGAATAAATCTTTATTTTTTTTTTTTGTCTTATTTTCTCTTGGGTACACATTGAAATATAGAAATTAAATTTAATTATTCTTCATAAACATAAAAATTCATGGTAAATAAATATTATTTAGCATTTTATTAAGGGAATATAATATATTATAATTAAATATTTTTTTTTTCTAAGAATCAATTTAAAATAAATTATAGTCTTTTTAGGTCTTAAAGCTTTTGAAGATACGCAGAGTTCCCCCAGTTCAATGTTGCATCCAAGACTAAAATGGTTTACCAATACATAAATAGAATTGATGAAGTTGCTGTGGAAAAACTCTTGCCTTTGGATAGCGTTGAAACACGATGCAACTCCTTAAAAGAGTGTATCTATGCAACATACGGGAACCCTATTAATACAAATGTCAAGTTTGAGCGAAAGAAACCCTGGTTTGATATGGAATGTCATAAAGCTAGAAAATCTTTACTTAAGCTACTTAACATTTACAGAAAATATAATCTCGATGCAAGCAGAAAAAAACTATTGTGATGCAAATAAAAAGTATAAAGCCCTATGTAAAGAAAAACAACGTTCGTACTACCAGCGCATTTCCAGTCAACTCGCAAGTATTACCACAGAAAAAGATTGGTGGAAACTGGCCAAAGAGATACGCGGTAATCCTACGAATAGCGGAACCCAAATCACGGCTTTCGAGTTTATGTCATATTTCGAAAACTCCCTTAATTCAGATCGATTAAGCAGCGGAGAATATTCCCAAGAAACAAATCTAGTTGAAATACCTGAACTTGATCAATCATCTCGACGAAAATGGTTAAAATTATCAAACAACTATACCAAGATACAGTTGCCGCCGTCTGGGATGGAAGCAGTACCTCTAATTTCTTTCGAACGAGCAAAGGCGTTAAACAAGGTTGCGTTCTGAGCGCTCTGCTTTTCGTCTTGTTTTTAAATGACCTCCATTCTGAACTCCCCATCGGAATACATGTGGAAGGAATCGGTATAAATGTTCTTTTGTAAGACGTTGATATTGTAATTCTGGCTGCGAGTCCAGCTTTACTTCAAACAATCATTGACAAGTTCAGCAGCTATTGCGATAAATGGAACTTTGAAGTTAATCTCAAGAAATCTGAAATTCTTATTTTTAGGAATGGAGGACGAAGAACATTAAGTGAAAAATGGAATTTCAAAGGTGTAGAAGTAAAAATAACAACCCAGTATAAATATCTTGGCGTCGTCTTTACATATAATATGTCCTGGTCTGAACATCTGACAAAGAGGCTCGCAACATCAAAAAATGCAATCAACGCAACCTGGTCTAAGTTCTTGAAAAATAAGTTAGTACCTCATTCAGCAAAGTTTAAAGTCCATGATTCAGCCGCCAGATCAATTATGTATTACTGTGCACAAGTATGGGGGTAAAGAGTACATACAATGTGAAAAGCTTCAAAGGTTTTTCGTCAAAAGATGTTTCAACCTACCAGATAATACACCAAACTACGTTATACATATCGAAACCGGTCTTCCAAAAGCGTTTCTTACTACTCTTGAAATACATTTGAAATATTTGCGCAAAGTTTTCAGTCTTCCCAGTTCTAGATTATCACGCATACTTTCAACCGCAGTACTTCGCAAAAATATTTATTGGGCCTAGGAATGGTCAGGCCTTTTCCGCGCGACTGGCATCGTTATCAACTACGAAGCAAGTAATTTCGAATGGAAACATGCCCACAACATGCTTTTGATTAAGCTGAGAGAACAACAGTGGAAAGCGTGTACCTACCGAACGTGCTTTACAATCGCAATTTCACGACGAATAGGTATAGCAATCTATCGTACACAGAGGTACCCAACTATTTTAATGACTCAAATTCACGAGAAATGATAAGTATAAGATCATACGAGGTGTGGATTACTAAACTTGAATGCTAGGGCATTTCAGCATGACACTGTTGGCTTATGCATAATGTGTAATCTTGATGCAACTGAGAACACCTACCACTTCGTCAGCATTTGTCCTATTTTCAATTCATACCGGAGATTATTTCTAGGAGCTGGAACAATTAATCGCATCGAGTTTTTTCAAATATTGAATGGCAAATGTTATTAAAATCTATACAAATTCTTAAAAAATGCTCTTAATTATCGCAACTTAATTGTAAATGAATATAATATTTAAAGTAAATTCAAGCTAAGCCAAAATATAAATAGGAAAACATTAACTTGACAGACAATTTAAACTAGTTATTGTCCTAACTAATTTTGAACACCAGCACAATCTTGTTTTTATAACTACTTTTTTAAGAAAATAAAATTTATGTATCTATTTATCTATCTAAAAATATCTATCAAAAATGTTTCGCAATGAAGTTCGAAGTTCAATATAACTAAAAAAATTTCAGGTTTCTGAATAAAATATCATTTGCTCATTTATTAACCAGGGGATTAAGGCCAGGGGACTGAGGTTTTTCATGGTTTTTGCGCAAAAACGGTATTAAGGTTTTACTTTAAAAAATAAAAATATATATATAATATTACAGTTTTATTAATAACTTCTAACAAATATGCCTTCTTACATACAAATTTGTTTTGTAAAACCTCACCAGAGGACTGATAATCTAAAGGGACAATCCACGACTTCTTGCACAAATGTCTTTTTCACAATACTAACATAAGAAACAGAATCGATTTGCACCACAATTTTACTGTAAGGAGATTTGGTACTTCAAATTGCCAGTGCTGGAAATTCGATTGATATCCTAGTTATTGATTTTTTCGACTGTTTCAATATGCCAGGGGAATGATACAAAAAGCGGGGGACAAAGTTTAATTAAGTTTTTTTGTAATATAATAAATTAATAAAAAATATTTATCTATTTCGTAGCAAAGATGTGTTATTTTCCGTAACTTTGGTGCAATTCATCTAAGTATGAAACTTGAAATAAGAGAACGGTAATAATTTTTCTTTGCGAAAATGCATTGGGGACACGTCAGGGGACTGAGAATCAGACACTTTGAAGAATTTTTTGAGCAAGATAAAATAAGGTCAACCTAATAATATTGTAAGGCCAGCTAGATATCAACAACATTTAATTTTATAAAAAAAAAATCAGATTAAATAATTGAACGGATTTTAAAATATTTCTTGGGCCACCGAAAATTCCATCGTTTGAAGAATCACCCACATATATTATTTTAAAAGCTTATTAGCCTTTTTCGGAAAGACAGTAAAAGAGACATCCGAAATGTATCTACAGAGGATATCAATAAATATGTCATACGATTTGGAAGGATCACTTTCGGCAAAAATTTCTTCCCAAAACTGAAATACAAAAATTGGGCATCGCCATCATTTACAAAGTTTAATTATCAAATTATATTATATTGTTTGATTACTTATCTCATATACGAAACACCCTGTAGATATAATCAAAGAACTGTCCGCTCATAAATGTATCTTTTATATTTTTAATTTATTGGATTAAAAAATCTCATTTCTTATCTTACAACCAAAAACAATTGATACGCAGTTTATTTTGGGAATATAATAAGTCACAAGCAGGCGAAAAGACCTTGAAAAAAAAATACTCTTTGTCATTATGAATCACACAGAATAAACACTAAAAATGATAAGAATTTTCAATTGACTTTTGCCTGGAAATTTTAGCCTTTAACTTTATAAATATAAAATTTCATAATTAAGATAACATAATTTTGTCTTTACATATGACTAAAAAAATGATGTATTAGTCTTATTCAAACGCCTCCACTTCCTTCATTTAATTTTTAATTCATTTAAAGTTTAAATGAGAAAAAAATATACTAACAGATTTAATAAACAAAATTCTTGCAGATAATTATTCAATAACAAATTGTGGCTAATCATTTTATTAAAAAGAAAAAAAAAAATCAAACGTTGGTCATTCCAAAATAATTGCCAATAATGCATAATCTTTTATTCATCCTTCAAATGAACTCCAAAAGATAAAATAACAAAAATCAAATTCACTTTTGCAAGAAATAAAAAAAATTAAGCTTCAATTAAATAAAAAAAAAAAAAATTCAACACCAACTGCGCACATACCTATCTTCTACGAGTACGTTCCAAAGATACACCTTATTCGTCAAAATATGCGCGTCAGTTATTCCGTATTACTTAGTTCACTGAACAGAGAGACGTAAACAACAATAAACCCATAATAAAAAAAATAAGAAAAATATAAAGATATATCTATCTACATACATGCATACCTACTATATACATTATAATATTGAATAATACAATCTCCTTAAAAAGATTCCACGCTCATTGTGATGGTGATGATGTAAACATCTGAACCGTATTCGGATGAAAAAAATCTCCCCCTGGCGAGCTGAATTGTTTCCATCAAATCTAGCTAATTGAATCCATGTTAGTGTCTAGAGCCTAGAGGCAGGTCAAGCTCATTTAAAAAACTACATAAGTGCATACATCAGTATCAAGCTCTACGTATCTAGGAATGAATTTAGATCGTAGATAGATTCAAATCCATGAAATACTTATATGAATGTATCGCACAAAAAATTAGATAAATCTTAAGTAATTCAATTAATATAGAAGAGCTTTTAAAATTTTAAGCTTTATCGAATAGTTTCAGTCAGAATAAATTTTCAAGAACAAAAACTTAATTTTGAAATCTATGTAGAGTCTATAGAAGATCGTGTACCGGGAATAATATTAATGGAAGCATGATGTCGACTAATGGCAGCGACAGCCGCCATAAGCTCCTATTAATAGAAGAATTCATGTTCTTTGCCAAACTCTTAGTTCGGGAAAGGGAAACTTTTACACGGCAAAGCGCCGCAAACTAGACGTTAGCAAATCTTACGCGGATAGTTTAGCTAGAAGAGGCAGGTGGCTGACTGTGTCCGGAACTGAGGGTGGGGTAGCCAAAAAGATAAAGCTAAGAAATTTTAAGAAAGAGCATAATATAAGAAAAATTAGAATCAGTCATTACGATAAATGAGAGAGAAGAACTAGAAAATAAAAGCTTTTTTTTTTGCGTACTTTCAAGGTTAAATTGGTTCGAGGGCTTTTATTTCATCTACTAGGACAGCGAGCAGCAGTTATGAGATGTTCGAACCGGTTGTTTGATATCGACAAGTTATTAACTTGTGCGAAAGCTGTTTATTAGTCATCACATTTATTGTATTAACTATGTAATAGATAAGAATAGGAGACTGTTACGTATGGGATATAATATTTATCTCTAGTTTTAGAGCTTATTCAGACTTTTAATATTATTTATTTTCTATATTCACTCAACGGATTATGACTTCACTTATAATAATGTTATGTTGTGACACAGTGCGAGCGGTAAGCTAAAGAAGTTGTAATTTAATTTAGTAGGAGCGCATTGATCTTGAAAGCCTATGTATTGCAATGAGGAAAGTTCAAGACAGGCAAAATGTTCCACATTCGAGTAGTACGGCTAAAGAAAGAATCTCTATATTTTAAATTAAGTCCGAAGTTTGAATCAAGAGTAAACTGACGAGCATTTTTATCTGGATGGATATTACGATGGAATTGTTTAGAGGGGAGGAATGAAACTGGCTAATTCATTTCAGCACAGTTTTTAGAAAAAACTTATGAAAGAAAGGAAACAACATGACAGAGATCAAGAGAAACAAAGTGCTGCTCAAAAGCTGTCATCCTCCTGCTATGGCTATCACTCACAGAGGAATGGTTTAGAGGTTTAAGTCACAGGGTTTATTAATTATTTTTTTGGGGAGTTGTATGTCTTAAAGAGCAACTAGTCTTATTAGGCTACCCAACTTTACTAGTGTTTTTCAAGACCAATTACTGACTATCCTGCAACAAACAAGGTCGGTCCAAACCTGAATCAGAATACGACTATTATCACAGACCACCAAGGGGCTGTTAAATCTAGTACAATCATCGTCCAAATTGGTCCAGCAATGTCGGAATGAAACTGCTAGTCTTAATATAAACCTCAACATCACTCTTATCTGGGTCCCGGTTCATTGTGGCATTCATGGAAATTAACGGGCAAATGAGTTGGTCAGGCACCGATCAGCCCTTCATAACTCACTTGCGGTAAGAGTTAAGATTCCGCTCGGAATTATGCAGGGCAATATTCTCTCTATTTTTCTCATAATGGGTGGTTTTTTTTGCTATTTTCTTTTTGGCAACACTGGTTTTGACAGCTCACGCACGTTTCGTGTTTTGTGTCACTGTCAAACATCTTCAGTTTGGTCTATAATTTAACCAGGAATCGTCTTACAAACGAACAACGCTTGCAAATTATTGAATTTTTTTATTAAAATGCGTGCTCTGTTAAGAAAGTTCATCGCGCGGTTCTTCCATTTTATGGTCGGTTTAATCGACCTACTGAGGCAGCTATTCGGGCTATTGTGACTAAATTTTGCACCAAACTTACATTGTTGGACATTAAACCACCAACACGCTTATGTAGAGTGCGAACTGAGGAAAATATAGCAGCTGTATCAAGACTATTGTTAGTGATTCGGCGCCATTCGCAGCAATTGGGCCCCTGTTATTCCACTACGTGGAACATTTTGCGGAAGAATTTAGGTGTGAAGCCTTTCAAAATACAGCTGGTGCAAGAATTAAAGCCCAACGACCTACCACAACGCCGAATTTTTGGTGAATGGGCTATTGAAAAGTAGACCGAAGATCTACTTTTTTATCGAAAAATTGTGTTCAGCGACGAAGCTCATTTCTGGTTGAATGGATACGTGAGCAAGCAAGACTGCCGAGCTACCAATGCATCCAGAAAAATTCACTGTTTGGTACGGATTTATTGGGCCGTATTTCTTCAAAGATGATGCGAATCGCAACGTTACTGTCAATGGTGAGCGCTACCGTGCGATGATAACAAACTTTTTTTTGCCCAAAATGGAAGAGCTTGACTTACATGACATGTGGTTTCAACAAGACGATGCCACATGCCACACAGCACGCGTAACAAACGACCAATTGAGAAGCGAGTTCGGTGAACAGTTTATTTCATGTTTGGGGCCGGTCAATTTGCCGACCAGATCGTGCGATTTAACGCCTTTAGACTAATTTTTGTGGGGCTATGTTAAGGCTCATGTCAAAGCGACAAACCCGCTTCGATTGACACACTGGAAGCCAACATTGAAGCATTTATTCGTGAGATACCGGCCGAAATGTAAGAAAGAGTATGCCAAAATTGGACTAAGCGGAAGGACCATTAGCTTGGCGCATTTTAGATGGTGTCGGATGAGTATGGTAGTCCGGATGAGTGAGTGATCCAAATTCCGAGACATCAAAACCTACTCGATCCTTTCATATTTTTTAACTTGATCAAAACTGAATGACTTCATGAGAATGCTCACGGGTCCCCATATCAATTCCATCAACACGTTCACACGAATTATGGCATCCAAATGACGCACTTCAGCGCTAATTGGGCCGCAGGACTAGACTGCCAGTAGTCGCCATTTCTTCCTTATAGATGGTAGCTAGATCAAAAGGGAAAGAAATTCATAAATATTTGTATAGGTGTTAACCGACAGAATGGATCTTTGTATTTTTGAAACATTAAATTCCACACTGTTGATTTTTACTTGCGACTTATATGTACTATAAGGCAAGTTATGCATTCGTAAAAAAATCGAGATTTTGATCAAAGTTGACATTGCAATTCTGTCTGTTCGACTACTTTAAATTCACTTTAAATTCCCCCAACACGTTTTTTTCTTTTTTTTAAGACCAAAAATAACGGTATATGCCATACGAAGTTTTTTCAAAATTTTATAAATATATCTTTTTCTCAAAAACTGTTCGACAGATTTAAAAACTAAAAATACGAAAAAAAAATCATTTAGTTAAAGCTAGGTAATGGTTGAAAAAAATGTTCGAAAATGGCTATTGAGCGTACCCCCCAGGGAACATTTTTTTTTTGTTTTTGATTTTCTCAGAAACGGTACAACCGATTTTGATTATTTTTTTTATGCTAAACCTCCCCAGTATGTGCAGTATGAACAGATTTGAACAGTTTTTTTTGATTTTTAAGAAAAGTTTCAAAATTTTTTTTTTAAAACTCAATATTTCGAAAACCCCATGCTAGATTTTTTTTAAACTTGATAAATAAAAGTTTCTCAATATAATCTACGAGATGTGAGAAAACAAATTTTATTTTACCTAAAAATAAAGGTACCCAACCCACCATACAAATGTCAAAAAATAGTTTTCAAAAATCGTATTTTTCTCGAAAATGGCACCTAGAATTTTGATAAAAATTTTTTTCTTTCAATTAATTTTCAATATCTTTAATTTAATAAAACATAAATTTGAAATTAAGATATTACAGCTTGTACCTACAATAGAACCATTTTATCTAATTTTGAATTTCTCACTATTCACATAACGGATTTTTAGAGATGCTTCTTAAAAGTTTAAAAAACATTGCATTTCAAAACTTAAAAAAAAAAAAAAATTGAATTTTTGGAAAAAAAAGTAATTTTTTTTGAAAATTCGATATCTCAAAAACGGCTCAATATTTTTTTTTGAAATTTAATTTTCATTCGCACAATAATAAAAAATTAAATTTGGCGTATCAATTTTTTTTTTGCAATGTTTACAAATATGTTAAGGGTAGTCATAATCCCTTTGGTGCACGCAAAATTATAAAAAAAAAAGATAAGAAAGAGTGTCGGAGACAAAAGGGACCCCTGAGGCATACTAGCATTTATTTTTTGAATATCAGACTTGAAACCGGACATAAAGCTTAGACAATGGTTTTTCCAGCGAAGAAGTAAAACTCATAGGATCTAAAGGAAGTATACAATCTGAACAAAGAGGCACAAGAACCGATGACTAAAATGAGTTTTTTATATACATACTCGTATATTCTACAAATTACCAAAAATGTTTACTACCTTTGGACATTGTAGTAGATTTTGGTTCTTGTAATTTGAACATTGTGGGTATTCCTGGGTTATATGTACCTCAATAGATTTGTTTCGTAACTTAGGAAGTTTAAATCTTTCATCCTGATAACTTCTCTCTTTACACTCAAAGTCCTATCAAGAATTATCTTTGGAATTTACTACTTTAGTCTTGTTAAGGATACAAATTTTCTTTCCATTGAAAACTTTGCCCAATATCATACCAGCACTGGAATGTACGAGTACATAACAGTATCGAAGAAAAATAATGAACAATTTAAAGTTTTTGAGCAAATTGTTGAGACAGCTACATTTGACTTTATGATATTAGCAAAACGGTCCTCTTTCGATTTTTTTTTCTTTAATTGGATTGGTGTAGCATGAGAAAATTACTGATATGATACAATGGACCGACAAGTCGAAAAGTGCCGAGACACTAGAAGAAAGAAGACATATCAAGTTCACGAGCTGTGTCAAATGATTTAACTCATGTTGGGGTGTTGTCTGGCCAGAATGTCAAATCCAAAAATAATTATCAATATTAAGATATCACTTAATATCAATGTCAGTCCTGAAAAAATGGGTAACAATGCATAAAAATGGAGTCAGAAAGCACATCGAATTCGTAAAAAGTCTAATTCCTATCTAATATCGGGTTCCTGTAAATGAAACAAGCGTGAATATAGGGCTAAGTTTATATGGAAACATTGGCGGTACTGAGACTTTAGCTCGTTAGCAATAACATTACTAATGTACGAGGATAATCCGATAAGTACTTAGCCCCACCGTCCGATGGTGTCAGTATCGCAAGAAAGATATTCTCTTAGACGTCTATTGTCAGCCGAATCGGACTCGTAGTTTTGTTTTGATCACGTGCAGAAGCCAGCTTGCCCGCGAATTTTAGAAAAATGGAAAAAGAACAATATCGGTCGGTGATTAGATTCTTGTTTTTGGAAAGAAAATCGCGCAGCTAAATCAAAGAGCACTTGGATGCTGTGTACGGTGACTCTTGTCCTTCGATGGCGACCGTCAAAAATTGGTATAACGAGTTTCAACAATCCACGATCTCGTATTGGCAGACCGCCGCTGATTGAAGGTGCGCGAGATAGCTGAAACAGTAAGCATCTAAAAAGACCGCGTGGGTCATATCCTCTATGCAATTTTGGGCATGAGAAAGCCGTGTCGGCGCGATGGGTGCTGCGTTTGCTCACTCCGGACAACAAGTGCAACCGTGAGACCACTTCAGAGCAGTGTTTAAACAAAATCACTCGCTGGGCAGAAATTTGAGTCAAATGAGGTCATCACCGCCACGGAGGCCTTCTTTGCAGACCTGGAGAAAACCTATTTATCGAATGGATAAAAGAAATTGGAGCATCGCTGGATCAAGTGTATCAAGTGTAAAATGTTTCAACAGATTTAAAAGAAAATCTATACAATACTTCCATTAAAGTTCAACATTTTTTTTCTCCAAAAATGCTTATTATGAATTTGCCATAATTACTTTTTTGATTTTTAAAAATTTTCGAAAATGATATAAAAAACTTTTATACTATTTTTTATGCGTAAGCTTTAGAAAGTTTTAATAGTTTGACATACCACAAAGTTCTTTGATTTAAAAACGATTAGTGGTTGTCGAAACATGTACTGGGTACATAATATGAAAATTTTAGTACGCAGTACTATTTAAACTTTCCAAAAGCTTTGTATCGATCTGAAATCGCATTAAAAGAAATCGGAGTAAAAGCGCATTCGACTGTATTTCAATATTCAAAGTTCATTTTGCGATAAGAACCTTAAAGAAAGCTTACAAACACACAAGTATGTACATTGGCTCGCTTCTTGCAAGTTTAAAGTAATCACTGCAGCAGAAGTTGTAGTTGACATGTTCATATAATCTATGAATGACTTCAAAAGTAAAGATAAAGACCATAATAAAAATATATTATTAAGACTTTATTGTAATGAATTTCTCAGTTTTATTTCTTTTCTCGCTTTTACGATAAGAAGCAATCATGCCACATTCCAGGAGTCTTTTATGTCGTCCATAAATCATTGCAGACAAAACAAATGGATGAAAACTACACAAAGAAAATTGAATTTTCCGATTTTGGATCCAATCCAAATGGAGTAATGTGGCAGCTTTAGGAGAAGATATTCGTAAATAATAATAATTTATGTAATGCAGTATGTTACATCAACTTGGGTGCTACCGACTTTCCAAGTGGGTATTAGAAGTTGTGGGTTTTTGGATTTCTTGGCAAATAGAGGAACAATTTGAAATTGAAGTAAGGAATAAAATATGAAATTCTTTAAAATCAAAGAAATATAATATTAAAGAATTTTATAAATTTGTTGATTGTGAGAAAGTTTTTATGTTTTAATGATTTTTTATTAAATTTCTGTTCGCGTTTAAAAATGTTACGTACAATGTTACAAGATCTCTTCTAACTTAGTATGTGGAGCCCCGAAGCCGTTCTTCAACAAAATATTTTTCGTGCACTTAAGGGATTTTGACTATCCTTAAAATGTTTGAGCACAGTGCGTAGATGAGAATTTGAATGTCTGAATATCATAATGGGAGCGAAATATTGAGTCGGGAAAAGCATTCCACATTCGTGTAGTGCGGTTGAAGAAAGAATTTCTGAATTTAACAGTACGTCCGAAATTGGACTCATGGGTAAACAGATGGGTACACCCTGAAGCGCGAGTATTACGATTAAATTGTTTAAGGGGAGGAACACTAGAACTGTTTAAAAAAAAACCGTAGTACAATGAAAAACAGAAAACAGTGCGGCGGTGCTCGAGAGATCACAATTTTTCTGTAATACTTCTATCACCTATCATTTTTAAAGCTCTTTTTTGGATTCTATCCAAGAGACTCAAGTGAGTTATTGGAGTACCTGTTAAATATAGAAATTATACTCTTGCTTTGGACGAATATAGGGCTTACAGACTACAGCCAGATCGTTAGGGGTGATAAATTTCTTCCATCTTTGAAGAAAACCTAAGAACTTAGCAGAGTTTTTGGTGACTCGAATATATTGTCATTCCACACAAGGTGGTCTGTGGTGCACATTCCGAGAACTGAGAGCTCTTTCGTTTTCTCTCTGCAAGTGCTGCACATGGATAACGGCATGGATGGTGGTTTCCACTTCAACGGCAGAAAAAGGCATTGAGTTTCTGGCGCTTTAAATTTTACGCGGTATATGGTTCCCCATTTGACAATGCTATCCAGATCAGAACTTAAGGAGTTTATCATTCGCTGCCATTCTAGATCCACAATCGAGGAACAGGGACATCCAACTGGAAACGAATATGAGAAGCTGGAAGTACTGTCGACAGCGAAACAATTTATTGGATTAGAAGTTTTAGACAAGAGATCGTCGATGAATATCAGAAAGAGGGTCGGAGACAAAACGGAGCCCTGTGGCACACAAGCATTTATTTCATGAATTTCCGACAACATCATCCAATACAACTTCTATTGAGCGATTTGAAAGGTAGTTTCTAATCCATCGAAGAAGAGATTCATCAATACCAAATGCACATATTTTCGATAAAAGTGCTTGATGCCAAACTCTATCAAATGCTTTTGAAATATCAAATGCAATAATCTTTATTTCTCCAAAATGATGTAAAAGTTTGTGCCAATGTTCGTTGAGATATACCAGCAGGTCAACGTTGGACCTATTGCTATGAAAGTCATATTGACGGTCATTGAGAAGCTTTCGTTCAAGATATTTCTTCAGATAATAAATTAACCAGCCACTCGAAAAGAGACCAGTAGAGTAGGACAAATAAAAAAGCTTACGAAATGGCTTTGCCAGCGTTGAAGAACACTTATTCAAAGAAATAGGGAGGAAACTAATCGGGCCAGCGGATTTGTGTATATCGAGATCTTTTAGTACTCTAGCAACTGTACGAGTGCGAATGAAGATTTGTGTCATGAAACCGTTTACGCTCTCAATTACAGGAGGAATCATGATCATGACACTATCTAGTAGCGTCGAATAGCCAGCAAAGTGTGCTGCAGGAAAATTCGCTTTTTTCTTGTGAACCTTATCGACATTCCTACGGATGAAATGATTACAAAATAGAACTTAGTAAAAATTTTAAAACGGAGGTTAGTTGCAAAAAATAGTGGGTAGACGAAACAGAAAACTAGACACTCAAAGCCAATAACATTAAGTAGTACATGGATGGTTCGAGAACGACAGAAGGAACTGATGCTGAAATTTTTGGGCTTAGAACCAAACTTTCCTTACTAATGGGACAATCTACTAGCATTTTTCAGGAGGAAGTCAATGTCGAAATATCGAAAGGAATTACCGAAACCGAAACTTTGACATTATGTCAAATAGCGTCAAGTCGCACTCAAAGCACTAAGCTGATACTCTATCACGTCTAAGTTGGTGTGAGAATGTGTAGTTAGTTTGGCTAAACGAACTTGGCAAGACTAATAATGTTTCAATTCATTGGGTACCTGAGCATGTAGATTTTTAGGGAAATGTGGAAGCAGACTCCCTGTCAAAAATAGGCGCAGGTACTCCTTTAATGGGGCCAAAGCCCTATTATGGAATAGGAGAAAACAGGATTACAGACGAAATAAAAATAGAGGAGGCTAAAAGATCAAAAAACTGGAAAGAACTCCAAGGCATGCCAAGCTACTTCTTGGAACCTATAACCAAGATCGTTGCCTGAACTGTATCAGCTTATCTAGGAACACGGTTCACTGCAATACTTATGAAGAAACGCCAGGACACATACTAGGCAGATGCGAAGCACTGAAGCACTAATACATCAAAGAAACAAGTATCTGGAGCGCTACCAGGAAGAAGAGAGCGGTTTATCATCTCTAAAGGTACTCCAAATTATCAATCTCTTCCAAGGGATAAACTTGGAGGAAGAGCTGTAGTGTTAGCAACTCATTTAGCTTTAGATAGGGGGAACAAAAGATCTTTAGGTCGCATCGCAAACCCCCTCTCAATATTCATTAATTCATTTTCTAGGACCTGTTAAAAATTTATCCAACGATACAATCGCTAAGATCAATCGAAGAAACTAAACTCTTGTCAATCGCTGCTTCCTTGGGCTAAGAACTAGAGCAACTTTTTGTCCCTTTACAAGAAATTTTTTTCATTTCATTTACGCTGTCACTTGTGAAAGCAAACCTTCCACTGAAATCAAATCCAGATCAATTTCTCCTTCTTTTCAGAATAATAACTGTCATTTTATTAACACTCGAAAAGGGAAATTTTATTAAATTTGTCCTTCCCTAATTTTTACAGCAGAAATCAATTTGACATTGAATAAGTTCCATACTTTCATGGAACTTTTCGAAACTTTTTTTATATCAGCAAGGTTATTGTTCTAAACCACGAATTTTCGCCTTCCTAAAAGTTATGTCTAGGTAAAATCTAATTGGACTATTAGACTATAAAGAATTTTATTTCAGTCTTTGTTTATTCTATCTCGAATCCACTGTATACTTTATTAAAACACCAATATTTACCCATACAATATGCAAATAAACGTTTTTATTTTTCAAAATGCTCTAATTGGCTCTCTACTGTTTACAATGTGTTATATTTGAAAAAGCAGTCTGAATATTGTTTATCACTTTCACAATATACCATCACTGTTCTACTGCAACAGTGTGCTAATTTAAACTCTGCCTCTCGTAAACAACTTGGTTAATTATCTTAAAATACAAACAAAATAAATAACTCTGCTTGTATTGAATTTCTATTTTACCATATCTCGCTGGGTAATCATTAAATGAATTTATTAGTCACCAAGTATGTTTACCACAAAATTATTTTTAAAGCAGAGTAAATTGTAATTTAATTTTAATTTTTAATCTTTATGGGTTATCGTGAGTGGTCTAAAGGAATATTCATATTCAGAAAAATTCGAATACTTCACTTTTCGTTCATCATAAATATTAGGTAGACAAAAAAGAATTTTTTCGATATGTCAAACAATTTGAGTTTTTCTTCCAAAGATATGTTTCATTTTTCGTTCAGACTACGAAAAAGCCATGTTCAAATCATAGCAGCTTCTGAGCTCTCAAGATAATTTCTGAGCAGTCGGATTAAAAAGCCAAGCACGGAAACGTCACATTGACACAAGGCTGACAGCTAATTATTCGTTTATTTTAAAAATAAAACTGGGAAAACCCATCGATCGGTTCAGAGGATACATTCAGAGCATGCCCGACATGTTGAAGTTCCGTCCAAAGCTCTGATAGTTGAGTCCCGATGTGTTAAACTCGATTATGGTTTATTCTCATAGACCTGTGGCTTCAGAAAACGCCGCAAGAAAAAGTCTAGCGTGGTGAAATATCATTCAATTCACATCACCTCTGCAAGAGATAACCTTACTCTCAAATCGTTCAAGCAGTATGTCAATCATGGCGTCAGCTGTTTGGCACGTAGCGCCGTCCTGCTTATACCATATTTCGCCTAAATCCGTATGGTAAAATTTGGGTCATAAGAAATTGGTTAACATCGTTTTGCAACGCTCGCCATTGACGATGACCGCCCCACCTAAGTCAGTACAAACCACTGAAGCAGTCGGCCCAAAGTACATACAAACGGTAACTATTTGAGGATGTATTAAAACCTGATAAGCCTCATGTGGGTTGGTGCCGCCCGATATATGGCAATTTTGCTTGTTAACGCAGCCATCCTAAAATGCATCTCTTCACTAAAGTTAATTTTTCGGCCGAAATTGGGCTCCTATTCCAAACGCTTCGTCGTTTTCTATGATCATGCATTTTGAGCTCCTGATGGGTCAGTTAAACCTTGTAAGGGTGTAGGCCGAACTACCGACACAAAATTTGCCAAGTTGAATTCTGCGAAAGGCCAAGTTCTTGTGCACGGTGAGGAGTCGATTGCCTCAGGTTCTGCTGTACACTTTAAAGGACCGCCGCTTTGATCTTTGATCGATATCAAGTTTTCTTCAAGCCAGGATTACTTTAACACGATACACAGTGATTGGGAGGAAGAAAAAGAGAGACTTGAATTTACATACAGACCTCAACCAACTCGTCATTAGTTTTTGATCCATCGCATCGGTGAGAAATTTGATTGAATCATCTTAAAGGAACGCCATGTCCTCCCAGATTTCTCTAGAAGGTATGGTTACCTGAAAGTTTTTATCAAATTGAATCTGAGGTTCGAATCGATTCTATTTGGAAGTTTGTTAGCCGAGTATATCGAGGAGAAATGAACGGAACAGAATGTTCAGTGAAGCGGAAGGAGACGTGTGAAGTGCCTCGCCTATGCACAGGCAACCTAACCGCTGGACCTTGCTTAGTACTCGTATTATACAATTAGTATTTTTGTAAAAAGCTGTTCACCATACTGCCGCGACGTACATTAGAATCGGTCTGATTACTGAGGTATATAACCAGTGAGCCATGCGAGGATGAAGCCCCTAATTATTTAATTATTACCAATGGCTTTTTTAAATGATCTCAAATACATATATCAACAGCTCATCTGCTACAAAGTTCCAAAGAAGGGGAGGTAGGACACCGCCTTGCGGCGTCCCTCTACTAACAGATCTTTTTGCACAAATTCCGCCTAATTTTGAATTAATAATTATGCTAGTGAGCATCTAATTGATCAATTCTCCAAGCGAACCTTCTATACATTCAGTGCAGATGTATCAACTTTGTTAAAAGCGCCCTGGGTATCAAGGAAGACAACCATAGATCACTCTTTATGGAGAGAGTATTCAATGGTTCTTACCAGTTTATGAAGAGCTGATTCCACCGATTTCCATTTACAGTAGGCGTGCTGAGCCGTGGTCAGGACTATAGTGTCAATACTTGTTCTTTAATGGATATCAATCATCAATCAGTCGCTCAAACGTTTTGAGGAGTGATGAGATCTTTTGGTTCTACATGGCAACATTTACCGGGTATGTACCTGGACTTCTAGGAATGGCAGAATAATCTCGCAAGTTCGGCTGGTAATAAGCCATTGGTCCTGCTAATTTATACGATTTGAATCTATTGATTGTCCGGTCCTTATTGGAAAACCTGATTTTTTTTTAAAGTTCTATTTATCGGTTCGTCAAAATTAAAGTTTTCAATCTTAGTAAATGATGCTATGTTATTAATCATACAGGTGGTGCAAAATTAATCATCCTATTGGAAGGTGTTATAATTTTTGCATATGGCGTCGTAAGTCAATCATATTTGACATTTGTGAACTTGACAGCTGCAGTATACCTACAAATAGATAAGCAATGGAGAGCTATACTCCGCAAGAGCGTTTTTTAACCAATAATAGGTCGGTGATGGCAACTGAACAAACACTCCGGCGCTTAGCTACTCGACTCGAACAGACTGTAACCACAGGAGACTGTGTAGGGCATGGCCGCCACTGGATTGGGGGTTCGACCGAGAATATCGCGGCTGTGGCTGCCGATGCCGCTGATCGCTGATCGCTGATCACCAGATCAACCTAAGCGGTTACGTCAATAAACCAAATATTCGTTTCTGGGGCACTGGAAATCTGCGTGTGATGCACGAATAGCCAGTACATCCACTCAAAGCCACTGTGTGGTGCGGGAGGCAGTTGGAACGCTACAGGGGCATGATAAACGACTTCTTACTGCTTGGGTGAATATGTGGTTTCAACTAAATGTGCAACCGCACACATCACGAGAGTTTCCTGGTCGCGTAATCTACTATTTTGGGGATTCGACATGGCCAGCAGGATCGCCCGATTTAACCATCCCAGACTTCTTTTCTAGGGCTTTTTGAAGTCGCGGGTTTATCTTAACAAGCCTCATACAATCGCAGCCCTTATGGACAGTATTCAACAGGAATGCGAACAGTTATCACGGAAAGTCTTGTCGAACGTCATGGAAAATGCGAAAAACGGGCACAAATGTGTATCAACACTGACGGCAGCCGCTTGGCGGATATCATATTTTCCACTTAACAGAAAAAATTATAAAGGTCCAAATAAAGATTTCCATCGCTCAAAATCGTTTTTTACTTGCGACTTATTGGTACTATAAGGCAAGTTATGCATTCGTAAAAAAAATCAAAAACGATTTTGATCAAAGTTGATGATAGCGAAGACTAAACAAGTGGGTCTCGCAATTCTGTCGGTCTGTCTGTCTGTTCGACTACAGCCTAAACGGCTCGGCCGATTTTCTTTTAACTTTTTAGATATCACTTTTAATTTTTCCCCCCAAACGTTTTTTTTCTTTTGTTTTTAAGACCAAAAATAACGGTACCTGCCATACGAATTTTTTTCGAAATTTTATAAATATTTTTTTTTCTCAAAAACTGTTCGACAGATTCAAAAAATAAAAATACAAAAAAATTTCATTTAGTTAAACCTAGGTAATGGTTGAAAAAAAATTTTCCGAAAAATTCGGTATTGAGGGTACTCCCAATGGAACCATTTTTTTTTTTGTTTTGATTTTTTCAAAAACGGTACAACCGATTTTTTTTTTTCTAAAGCTCCCCAAAAAATTTTAATGGAATTGTGTATTCAAATTTTCAAAAAAAATTTTTTGGATTTAAAAAAAAATCAAAATTTTTTTCAAAACTCAATATTTCGCTAGATTTTTTTTAAACTTGATAAATAAAAGATTCTTAACACAATCTACAATATGTGAGAAAAAAAATTATTTTACCTAAAAATAAAACGGTACCCTCCATACAAATGTTAAAAAATGGTTTTCGAAAATCATATTTTTCTCAAAAACGGTTACGAGAATTTCGCTAAATTTTTTTTTTTTCGATTAATTCTTACAATCTCTAATTTAATAAAAAAAATTGAAAACAAGACATTACTGACTGTACCTACCATAGAACGATTTTTTCGAATTTTGAATTTCTCATTATCGGCAGAACGGATTTTAATGAAATTTTTAATAGAGAAGCTTCTAAAAAGTTTAAAAAAACATTGCATTTCTAAACTTTAAAGAAAAATATATTTTTTTAAATTTGAAAAACAAAATCTATTTTTTTCTTGGAAAATTCAATATCTCAAAAACGGGTCAATATTTTTTTTTGTAAATTTAATTTTTATTCGAACAATAATAAAAACTTTAAATTAGCGTACCAAATTTTTTTCTTAAAAATGTATATAAAAGCTTACTTTTTTCAGAAATCACTACAATCTATTTCATATTTGCATAGCATTGTGTTTTTATCTCTTACTACTAAAAGAGTTTAAAAAATGAATTTTATGCTTATGAACAGTTTTACTCTAATAACATTATTTTTTGAAATTCTTAGTCTTTTACATAGGAGCAAGTTAGTGCGACGCAGCCGTGCATTTTATTTTATTTAATAAAGAAGTAATTCAAAAACAAAATTGGGTGATTAATTTTGCGCAACCTTGTATCATCATTTACTATTTTATTAAAGTGAAACCAAAATTGGAAAATCTCTTATTTTAAACCTTTCAACCCCACTCAGAGGCTCAGAAAAAAAAAAACCTGCCAGACTTTTCTCGTCGACCCAACGACGCATATAAATACATATACATACCTAGAAGCCCTCATACTCAAGTTTTGGTTATACATCCACTCACAAAATTTGCTGTTCATATAATACTGCGAATATGTTAAATGCAAAACCACCTTTCAACTATACGAGTTCGTCTAACAAAAACGGATTCTTTCAGAACTATGGCAAACTTAAGAAACAAAACGAAAAAAACAACAGACTTGTGGGGGCTTGTAAAACTGCCAATCAATTGATACAATAGAAAACCTGCATTACGATAGAACTGGTCACGTGGCTTCGGGAACCCGATGCGTAGGGTGTCGTCTCAGAAGCTCTCCATCTAGGTTCGAATTGTAGGTATCTCATTGTCGGAAAAAGTATTACCATCAAAAATAAAGTACCACTAAAGAAGTCTGGAGATTGGGTTCAGGTTAAACCCCATTAACAATCTATAACTCTGTAGCCTATATAAACTTGATGGTAGCACAATCAAGTTGGCATTGTTGTTTCATCCAAACCCCATTCAATAGGAAAGGTTATAAATAAAACAAAAGGTATCTCTATTTGTCAACACAAGACTGTAAAAAAAAAAAAGAAACAAAGCAACTCACAGCAAAATAGAATTACCTATGGAGGTTACTTTTCTTTTGCAATAAAAATCCGGCTACACACTAAGGCGAGTTGACACTTTCTATTGTTTAAGCAAATTCTTATTCGCTTCTCTACGAGTATGGGTCTTGTTGACATATTTAAATTTATTTCAAAAGTCGACAATGCTCAGTTGCAACGTGAGTTTGTTTTATTATTGTGTGGGGCTGATTGTGGTTAAGTCACAGTCATCTATTGTTATAGCCCGGCTGGCATACACATTCCTGAATTCATCCAGGTTAATGTTGCCACACCTATTATAGTAGCTTAGAAATAAAAAGAAAGAAAAAAACTCAACGAAGAAGAAGACTAAAAACTCTGTGCAAGGCCCTTTATAGGTCTAAGGGAGGTTAAAATTTCCGGGAATATAGAAACACTTAATCATAAAAAAATGGAACCCCTTGCAGAGGAGGCAAACTTCTCTTTCCTCTTGCGAGACGCTCAAAGGTTTCTTAAGAACTCAATTCAAATTCAGGTGCAATGAAAATAATTGCATAAGAAAACAAGAACAAACTTACAAAAAAATGAATACAAATGGAAGTTTTGAAAAAAAACTAATTAAAATGAAAATTAATCTATTTAGAACTGTTTTAATTAAAAAAAAAGGAAATTTATGTAATGTAAATTTGTTTTATTTCAAAATTTATTTAAAAACAAAACAAAAATGTAATAACTTTTAAGGTTTATTGTAATACCTTTCTCCAGAGAGAACCTAAGTTAAGTTGATGTTGTACCCATAATTTTCTTTCAGTAATAAAAACGTAGACTTTAACCGTCAGGTGTTCGGTCTTAGCTCAAATGAAATGAGTACACACCTCATTAATTTTGAACACAGGGAAGCCGAGTGCAAGAATATTCAATTTTATTCAAAAAGATAATTTTAATTTTGCACTTAAATATTTAAATTAGAAACAATAAATGTTTTATAAGTAACGCTTGCCTCTAAACAGTTTTTTATATTTACTATATCCGCAGAGGTAACGTTGGAATTCATAACAATAAAATGTACGGGTTCGAACATCATTCTTAAAGATCTCCGTTAAATCTATGCATATGGTAGGTAGGTCGAAATGGCGACCACCGGCAGTATAGCCCTGTGGCCCAATTAGCGTGAAAGGCACCATTTTGATACCATAACTCGTGTGAACCTGTGGATGGAATTGATATGGGAAATTGTGGACATTCTTACGGAATCATCCACTTGGATCACTCACTCAACCGAACCACTGCACTCACTCATCCGACACCATCTACATTGTGCCAAGTTAGACAGCTTGTTGACAGGTGCGGAAACAGTAGCCAATCCGCTTGAGTAATCATCCGACCCCCCGCATAGCAAAGCTTCGTTGAAACCCTCAGTCCGCTAGCTCGGGATATAAGGAATTAAGCGGAGAGCAAGGCATAGAAATAACGGAAGTTCATACTAGAGCCATTTCGTCGCGTTGAGAAAAGAGATCAAGTCTTTGATCATCATTTCCGAAAGTTTGTCAATGTGGTCAAAAAATGCCCTTTTTAATGATTGTGCTCTAAATTTGGCCAGAGCAGGGCATTTGCAGAGGAAGTAAAGGACTGTTTCCTTTTCCTACTGGTTCCCACAGCTATGACAGTGAGTATTGTGAGGACTACCTAGGTTCGCTGCATGCTCTCTTATTAGCCAGTGTTCGTTACAGGTAGCTATGATCCTGGTTATGTTTTGCTTGGTTCTGGATATCAGATCAAGCGATCGGGAATTTTTATAATTGGGACCGATCTTTCTAGATATAATGCAGTTAGTTAAACTGCTTCACTTACGGTTTGATTCGTTAAGAAAAATTGGGAGAATATTGCCCTTCATAACTTCAATGTTGATTCTTTCCGCAAATCAGTTATGAAGGGGTGATCCTTGCCTGGCCAGCTCGTCCGCCCGTTCATTCCCATCAATGCCACAATGACCCGGAAAGCAGATAAGAGTGACATTGTTGTTAATACTGAAGCTAGAAAGTTCATTCCGACATTGCTCGACCAATGTGGATGATGATGTCCAGAATCAATGGCTTTAACAGCCGCTGTCTGTGATAATAGCCGTTTTCCCGACATGCTTCCTTATAGTCACTTAATTAGCTTGAAAAACACTAGCAAAGTCGGGCAGCCTAAACGACTAAGATGTATTCAGAGTATCTATAGGTACATATACAAATCAATTGAATTTAGATCACCAGACTTCTGTTTTTTTATGATATTTGTAGTTTTTCAATATTTGACGACTAAGAACAGATTACTCTTTCGCCACAAGCATATCATCTACTGCTTCATTTATAGGAGATGCAAAACCTCACTCAGCTTGTAGATAAGCGCCCTCAAATACCAGATGTTGCTGGGCCAAATGCCCACACTCTCAACTTGTTTCTTACTTCTCACGCTGATAAGTATGTATATCATAAAGGTAAACTCTTAATTCGGCACTTCGAACCATTGTGTCATCATCATCATCGGCTCGACAACCGGGTTCCGGTCCTGGCCTCTTTCAACAAGTCTCTCCACCTATTCCGGTCTCTAGTTGACGCCATCCAGTTGCGCACCGCAAGGCTTCGGGCGTCCTGGTCTACGCCATCTCTCCAGCGCAAGCATGGTCTACCACGCTGGCGTCTACCATAGAATGTACCACAAAGAACTTTCCGAGCAGGTTTCTCTTCGCTCATGCGAGCTAGGTGCCCTGCCCACCGGAGTCTACCGAGCTTAATTTTTGTCACGATATCTGCTTCAAGGTAGATTGCGTACAGTTCATGATTGTACCGTCTCCGGAATCGTTCTTTCTCACTCACATATGGGGCCAACAATTCTCCTTAAGACTTTTCTCTCGAACGCAGCTAAGAGGTCGGAGTGCCTTTTGCTAAGCACCCAAGTCTCGGATCCATATGTGAGTACTGGCAGGACCATGGTCCTGTACAGCAGCAGTTTTGAAGTTATGGTGAGATTTCTGGATTTGATATTGTTATCGGCTGCTACTATTGACCCAAGGTATTTAAAGGATTGCACCACTTCAAATTCGTGCTCCGCTACCTTGATTGTTTGACCAACTGTTCCTCTCGCATTCGACGCCACCATGTACTTTGTTTTACCTTCACTAATGTGCAGCCCCAGATTTTGTGCCGCCTGCTCGATCTGGATGAAGGAATCGTGTACAGCTTGTTCGGTTCTTCCGATGATGTCGATGTCGTCTGCGTAAGCCAGTAACTGGCTGGACCTGTTGACGATGGTCCCTCTTGTTGCCGTGCCAGAGTCACGGATTGCTTTCTCCAACGCTAGGTTGAAGAGGAGGCAGGCCAGACCGTCCCCTTGTCGGAGTCCATTAAAGATGTTGATTGGTCTGGATAGCAAACCGGCTATTTTTACTTGGCTTGTTACGTTGGTCATGGTCAACCTACATAGTCGTGTCAATTTATTTGGGATGCCGAATTCTCTCATGGCTTCGTAAAGTTCTACCCTGGCTATGCTATCATAGGCGGCCTTAAAGTCTATAAACAGATGGTATGTTGGGATGTTAAATTCCAGACATTTTTCCATCGCCTGCCTAAGGGTAAAGATCTGATCAGTTGTTGATTTGCCTGGAATGAAACCACACTGATATTGTCCGATGACGGTTTTAGCGTATGGAGTTATCCAGTCTTGTAGGATAGAGGAGAGTATCTTATAGGCGGTACTCAACAACGTGATACCTCTATAATTGCTGCACGTTGTGACATCTCCCTTCTTATGTATGGGGCATATTATACCTTTTCGCCAGTCTTCTGGCATTTCTTCCTGCTCCCATACGTGCACTATAATATCATGAATTGCTTGACGTAAGGCTGGACCGCCGTGATGAAATAATTCGGCTTGTATGCCATCGGCTCCAGGGGATTTGTTCTGTTTAAGCCGGCCTACAGCCTTCTCAACCTCTTCTATGCTTGGTGGCGGCAACATAGGGTATTCTTCTTGAAGTAGTGGAGCCTCCACTTCTGTAGTGAGCTGACCATTTAGCAATTCATTAAAGTACACTTCCCATCGCTCCAGTATGCTTTCAGGATCGGTGATCATTGTGTAATATCAGCCAATTCTCGTGTCCCGTTCATCCAGTTGAAGAAAAACATCCCACTAGGATCGTTTGGCAATACGAGAAAGCCAAATGAAGCGGTCTTAATTACTTTTTTCCAATCATAAGCTGGTCACTACTTGCGTACTTTTATTCCTAACAGAATCATGAGTTTAAGCCCTAAAGAAAAGTCTTAGTTCTATACAAGTTGTAAAGAAGCTATCAGGTTGAGAGAAGTAAGTTTCCGCTCTTAGATCGGAAAAAGCGTAAAGTCAGAAACCATTGTAATGCTGTTACCTATAAAAAGAACCAAATTCTTACATGACTAGAAATTAAGGCAACAAATCCTGCAATTTCACAAAGGTAATAGAAATTTCTGGTCATTTGTCAAGAACGTACAAAAATCAACTTCATCTTCGTTTTTAATGCTCATCTACAACGACAATCCGATAACTAGCTCTCAGTTTGCTACTAACTTTACGTTGCCTTAGAGCAACACTGTCCCTCGTGTACTTGAGAACGTACACTTCTAGATCTTGATATAAACAGATCCACTGATCGTGATGGTATACCCTCATTCTCTTAAAGAAGTGTTCTATTTCGCTGGCAAAACCATTGCGTAAGTTTTACCTATCGCTCCTGCTCCTCTGGGAATCTTCCCTAAAAGCTGGAAAACAACGACCTTTTTGACCTTTCCTCCCCCTCCTTTTATCGATGAATTGCATCTTAGTTCCTTCTTTTCAAGGTCATCATTACTGATCAATCATCAGCGGAAGAAATATCTCGAAGATTAAAATCTTCTTAATGACCGGCATTAAGGTTTTCGCAACAATCCTTCCACGGGTGATTTGATAGCATATCTCATCGAAGAGTGGAACAGATCTTTACTTTGTTTTGGAGAAAATAAGAATATTGCGTTTAATATTTCAAAGCTTCTTAGCCAAACCAAAGAAAAATTAAATTTGGTGGTGCAACAACTCGAAGTGAACCAGGACCTAGTGACTTACGAGTACAACTCTCAACCATTCCTGTGTGGGTGTTATAAGGAACGGAGGAGACCTACAATTTTCTGCCAATTCCGAACGCTAATGAGCAGCACTTTCCATGACAAGAGATACTCTTGGAGGCAGTACACCCCTGAAAAAAACTTTCTTGCAGCGGCTGAGAATCGAACTCGAGACCTTCCGCATGACAGTCCAACGCACTAATCATCATGCCAAGGGGTACTACAAACCAAAGAAAAAGCCTTAAGGATTTCCGCCAACGATGATAAGATTTTATGGAAATTTGGCAATCAGTGTGCTATTAGATGAGAAGGAAAAGCAGGTGTGTAGTTCACGGTGGGATATACGAATATTCAATTAAAATTACAAAAATAATTTCCATGTAACTAAGTGGTTCTGTTGTTTTTTTTTAGTTCAGTGGCAATTTTTTTAGACAATTTTTAAGAAACGAAAATTTCAATATTGAAAAGTTCTCAGTGAAGAATAACAAGGTAATTTTCAAGGATTTGGTTAGTGAACAAGTGATTAAAATCCCTTAATTTTGTTAGGATGGGAAAGTGAATTTGTCACAATTCGTCCCGCCACCATTACGCTCCTATTGGTTTTTGGAACAGTATAGGACTCTACCCACTTTGCTGACGATGGAGCCATCATAAGTGAAGACCCGATATCCCTACAACGAGCACTTGACGTATGGGTGGATGTTCTAGAAGGAAGTGGGTACCGCATAAGCGCGAAAAAGACAGAATACCTATGCTGCCCATTTTCTGATCCACACAGGCCTATTCCAGACATTTATTTGAATGGAGTAGTGCTTCCCAAGTGTGAAAAGTTTAAATATCTGGGGTCTATGATAAATAACGAAGCTACTTGTGATGACGATATCAATCATCGCGTAAGCGTAGGGTGGATGAAGTGGCGGGAAAATTCTGCTATCTTCTGTGACCGAAAAATGCCCCCTAAGCTGAAAAGAAAGCTCTACACTTCAGTTGTGCGTCCAGCACTCACATACGGTTCACAATGTTGGACAATGTACAAAAAGTATGAGAGTAAGCTAACGGCAGCTGAGATGAAGATGCTTCGTATGACAGCAGGAGTTACAAAGCTTGATCGAATTAGAAGTACGAAGATCCGAGGAAGCCTTCATGTTAAGAATACCATTTCCCAAAAAATTGAACACGACTCAGTTGGTATTGCCATGTTCAAAGGAGAGATCCTGAGAACCCCGTCAAAAAGGCAATATCATACAACGTTCCAATTCGGAATAAAAAGAAAGGTAGGCCTAAACACTCCTGGTACAAACAAATGCAAAAACACCAGCATTCAGTTGTCCTCAGAAATGGAACAATACAAAACCGGGAGGCTTGCCGCCGATTTCTGAGGTCAACCCGGCGAACCCCACAGGCGGATCACTAGTGTGAAGCAGATACGTGGGAGAGTTATGATCCCCTCGACATCGAGATCACAACAGCGCCGAAGCAAAGGAAGAAGAAGATAGGACTCTACCCACTTCCTGACCAACAATAGAAAATGCAACACTTGCTCATAAACAATGAAACGGGACAATTTGATTCCACAATCTTTTTTCGCATCTTTCCCCATTACATCCGAAATAAAATGCAAGAACATGATCTTATGTTACAGAGACTTAGAAATTAAAAAATTAATGTTCTCAGAGAAAAATGTCCAGAAGTATAAAATTCTTTTTTAAGTAGTTGGAGCAAAAAACAAAATGACATGTGATTTCTTATCCAAGAACAAAAATTTTAAATCGTTCTACAGGTTTAAAAAAAAAAAAAAATTAAGAAAAATTTTGGCACGCTTATTGTTAATTTAAAGTTTTTATTATTGTGTAAGTCAAAATTTTAAAATAAATCATAGACCTGTTCAACTTCATCTTCCTTTTTTGGAGCTTCTAAAAAAAATCAGTAAAATCCGTCATGTCAGTAATGAGAAAGTTTTTTTTTTTAATTTCAAAATATTCTGTCATTAAATTGTAGATTGTTGAAATTAAGAGAAAAAATAGGTTTTAGTAAAATTATAGGTGCAGTTATCGAGAAAAAACGATTTTCAAAAACAATTTTTAAATATTTGTAGTGGGCACCCTTCCTTTTAGATTAAACACAATTTTTTTCAAACATCTTGTAGATAGTATTAAAATACTGTTAATTATTAAACTTCCAGAAAATCGAGCAGAGTTAAAAAAAAAATCATTACAAAAGTTTATTAAAAATCCAAACAAAATTTAAATACACAATATTTTTCAAACTTTTTCCCTTCTTTAGCTTAAAATATTTGATCAAAAGTTGCATCGTTTTTAACAAAATCGAAATCAAAAATAAAATATTTCTATACCTATCATTAATAACCATTTTTCGGGCAGTTTTTACCAACAATTACCTAAATTTTACTAAATAAACAATTTTTTGATTTTTTTTTTAATTTCTCAAGTTTTATTTTTTTATTATAAATTTTAAAATTAATTTTTTGACATAAAAATGATGAAATATTTACTTTGACCAAATTTTTACGATCTCTAAGAAAGAGAAATTTACGAAGTTTCCAAAATGGAACAACAAATCATTCTACAGTAATAACTAATAGCTACTAGAGGAGCTTTTTACTAATTTAAGCCCGGGAAAATAAGACAAAAAATTGGCTAAGGTTTTTTTGCTGGGTTAAATTCATATTTTTTTTTTTGTAAAATTTTCTAAATTATAAGTTTTTTTTTTAAATTGTTAAGGTAAAAATTATAGGTTATGTAATTTTTGGTGATGATCATAAATAAGCCATTGCTTGGAAGTTTGTGGGATTAATTTAGACATTGCATGTTTCGCCTATGAACAATTAGTTGTCGTGTGTCGGTAGTCGTCAAGATAGCGAAGACTTAAAAAGTTGGTCTCACCATTTTTTGTCTTTCTGTTCGATTGCAGCTGCGATGGACAAACCAATTTTCTTAAAATTTAGACATAGCATTTAAAAATTTGTGTTTTTTTTATTTAACCAAAAATACCATACAATTTTTTTAGTAATTTTAGAAAATATTTTTTCCTCAATAAGTGTTTACATGAAAAATACGATGTCCCAAAACGATTTTTGACATTTCATTGTTATTTTTAGAAAAAAGAAAATTTTGTTCTACATCTTGTAGATATTGTTATAAACCTATTAGTTATCAAGGTTTTTGCTTGGAAAATTTGATATTTTATTATATTTAAGCTTTTTAGGAGGCCTAGTATGAAAATAAAAGGTTTTTAGAAAATCAAAAACAATAAAATGATTCTATCAGAGCTTATTCAAAAACGTCAATTTTATCGTAATTTTTTGACGCAGATATTGCATTTGTCAAATATGCAATTATCAATCATTCACGAAATCTGTTTGATCAACATCAGTTAATTTTCTTGAAAACGCATTTGACTTTTACGAACAGTCTCTACGGGTTATCAATATTTTTTGTCGTCAACTCGATTTTTTTTACTACAGGGTTGCAATGCAAATGATGTTGTTATCGAACACATAACTTTAGCAAACTTATGGAAAAAATGCTTTAGCATAAAAGTTTCGTTTTGGGTTATCGAACAGTTGACTTTTGTAGTTTGCGTTTTAACAACATATTACAATTACATTTTTGACCCAAATGACGTTTTAAGACATGACCAGAGATACCACTTGAAAATATTTTTACTTGCGACTTATAGGTACTATAAGGCAAGTTATGCATTCGTAAAAAAAATCGAACTCGAGATTTTGATCAAAGTTGACATTACGATGATAGCGAAGACTAAAAAAGTGGGTCTCGCAATTCTGTCTGTCTGTCCGTTCGATTGCAGCTAAACGGCTCGGCCGATTTTCTTCAAACTTGGTAGATATGGGTTTTAATTTTTTACCCCGGATGTTTTTTGATTTGCTTTTTTAAGACCAAAAATAACGGTACCTGCCATACGATTTTTTTTCGAAATTTTATAAACATTTTTTTTTCTCAAAAACTGTTCGACAGATTTTAAAAATAAAAACACAAAAAAATTTCATTTAATTAAAGCTAGGTATTGGATGAAAAAACTTTTCCGAAAAATGGTTATTGAGGGTACCCCCCAAGGAACTCTTTTTTTTTGTTTTTGATTTTCTCAAAAACGGCACAACCGATTTTGATAATTTTTTTTTTGCTAAAGCTCCCCAAAAACATAAATACTCAAATTTTCAAAAAACATTTTTTTGGATTTTAAAAAAAAAACTTCAAAATTTTTTTTTTCAAAACTCAATATTTCGAAAACCCCCTTCTACATTTTTTTTAAACTCGACAAATAAAAGTTTCTCAATAATATCTACAAGATGTGATAAAAAAAATTTTATTTTACCTAAAAATTAAGGTACCTACCATACAATAATGCTAAAAATTTAAAAAAAATGGTATTTAAAAATCGTATTTTTCTCGAAAACGGTTCCGAGAATTTTGCTAAAATTTTTTTTCTTTCAGTTAATTTTTACAATCTTTAATAAAATAAAAAAAAAAATTGAAATTAAGATATTACAGCTTGTACCTACCATAGAACCATTTTTTCGAATTTTGAATTTCTCATTATCCACATAACGAATCTTTGAAAAAAAAAATCTATTTTTCATTTTTTTGAAAATTCAATATCTCAGAAATGGCTCAATATTTTTTTTGCAAATTTAATTTTTATCCGAACAATAATAAAAACTTTAAATTGGCGTACCAAAATTTTTTCTTAAGTTTGTATATAAAGGCTTTTTTTTTTTAAGAAACCACTACAACGACTTATAATTTTTGTTCTTGCATAAATTCATATTTGCATAGTATTCTGTTTTTATCTCTTACTACTAAAAGAATTTAAAAAATTAATTTTATCCTTATGAACAGTTTTTTCAAATAACATTCGTATTTAAAATTCCTAGTCTATTACATAGGAGCAAGTTCGTGCGACCCAGTCCTGCATTTTATTTTTCTTGACCATAAGCTAGGTTTTATATAAAAAAATATTTGAAGGTTTTTTTTTAAATCTGTCGATGAAATTTTTTGAAAAAAAAGTTGTTTCTTAAATTTCGAAATAAAAATTGTAACTTATCGTGGGAATAATGCAAAAATGCTATCTACTAAGTTTAAAAAAATTGGATTAAGCCGTTTTGGCTGTAGTCAAATAGAAAGAAGACAGAACTGCAAAACCCACTTTTTTGTCTCCCCTTTCATCGTAATGATAAGCTTGATTAAAATCTAGGGATAGATTTTGTACGATTGCATAATTCGACATTATGTATATTTATATGTACCTGTCTAGGGATTTCCCAAATTTAAAAGGTGATTTTGCGGCCATATTGTTCAATCTACAACTGTCAAATTGGTTCAAATTTATAAAGACTGTCTTGCCAAATGAACATTGACAGTTATCGCATTTGACAATGACCATAGAAACGGAATACGTTCGGTAACTGGGCTCTCAAGCAGTTCCAAGTTGACCCCAATTTCAGTGGAAAAATCATATTCATCGAAAGGCCCATTTCTGTATAAATGGGTTCGTCAAAAAGCCTTATTCGGGACGAGATTCACTAAAATTCAATACATCCAGAGAAAGTAATTGTTTGGTGTGGATTAAGGCTGGCGTCATATCGGCCCATACTTCTTCAAGAATGACGTTGGTCATAGAGCTGTGTCAATCGCGATTGATTCGGTCTTAGTGACCCGTTCACCAAAAAGATTGATTGATTGCCATCAAAGTAGACCAAATCAATCAGATTCTAATGTCAATCCCTTGCCACTGAAACCGATGAACGAAACGAACGAAAAAAAGTTATATTTCGTTCATTCAACTTGTTCTCAATCATTTCACAATACCAAATACGAGTAGGAATGGACATGAAATAGAATGTATCTTCCTCATTTTATATACAATGGAAGATGGCGTGAACGAAGCTACGAAGTAGAAAAAAGCCATACTTTCGTTCATTTTCACATCGTTTCGGTGTCGGTCTGAATGAATGATTGAAAACATTTCGTGTCGATCTTTATCTCGTTCTGAATGAAACGGATGGATAAAAAATGATTTTGATTGAATGAACGATTGATTGAAAAGATCGAATCCTTGATCCAATCAATCAATGATTAATTCGATCTTTCAAAAAGAACGATTGGCACAGCCCTAGTTGGCCAGGACATCACTCTCAACTGCGAGCATTATATTATCGGTCGATGATAGCCAATTTATTCTGGCCCGAATCGGATGATATGGACACTGACGATATGTGGTTTTAACAGGACGACGCTACGTCCCACACAGTCCGTGCCACAATGAACATTTTGACGGAAGGATTTCCGAAAATTGAGGCGATGTGAATTTGACACCGTAACGACTTTTACTTGTAGGGATTTCTGAAGCAACAGCTCTATGCCAATAACCCAAAAACCACCACTGCTCTGAAAGCCAACATACAATCAATGCCATTGGTCAAATTCAAGCTGATTTATGCACGCCACCTATCTTAGCCCCAGCGAACATTTGAATGATGTTATATTTTAAACAAACTGGCATACATGAGCTAAATACATAGAAAAACTTCAATGATATCTCACTCAATTTGTTTTATTCAATTTAAAGATAGGAAAGTCTTAATAAATAAGCCTTTATATATACATATATATATGTTTGTACATATGAACATACATAATATGTATATCGCAAGTAAAAACCATAACTCAGTTCGGAAGCCATTAAAAAAATATTGTTAATTTGATATCGGTTTGAAACTTCCGTTGCAAAAAAAAAAAAACTCTCCACTCGTGTGCTAAAACTCGATGCCTCCCAAATGAATAACGCATGCAATTCCTCTATCAAATATTAAGCTTAAATATTTTTCTGTTCTTTTTTTTCATCAATTAATTAATCAAAAAATATTTAAATTTAAAATCCACACTTAACATTTCCCGTCCATGGTGAACAAAAATTCCTGCCTAAAATATGTCACCGTCTAAACTCGTATAACACTTCAACACAATAGAGAGAATTATTTTTTTCTTCTATAAAATAATTAGAAACTACCAAACAAACGGTTGTCAAGAGCCTCTCAAATTATATGACCAACAACAACAACAACACCATTGAAAGTGAATGCCATTAAATGAACCAAACTGAAACAACACCTCCGCACTTTGGCTAGGAATAGACTTTCATTCCAAAATACCAAGGAGACGATGAATTAACCAACAATATGACATCATTACAGTTCAATTGCTAAGCACGATCCTCCTCCATCGAAAAGTCGAAAGCAAACTTTGGTGGTGGTGTTGATAATATGAGTGGTGGAACTATCTACACAGAGTTCGCTCGCGTGCGTTCATCGACCTCAATAGCTGCGAGCTGCAAAGTAAACTTCTTTCTTTTCCTCGAGACATGAAAAGTGACTTTTTTTTTCTTAATAGAGTAGCGATTCAACAAGAAAGAAGAAGGGAAAGATGATTTTGTTGAATAAAGTCCAAGGAACTTCTTCCAATGTCCACAATTCATTCAAGTAGAAGTTCTTTCACCACAATTCTTTGGTGACCATATTAAGAGAATGGGAGGGTTGTGGGAGGATGGAAAGGAAAATTCTTGACAATTCTCCCGAAACGTCGTTTGGTCACCTTCATCACGGTCATCAGTCTATAAAATATAGATAATTTTCCCTTAGCTCTAAGATTACGAGTACGTTTAAATATTTTACACTCAGAATTATGATTGTGACGCAAATGAGAAGGTTCCATGATGGTTGGACGAGACATGAGGCAGGGACGAGACGGGAGAGACAGACGGACGGACCGTGTCGGTTTGTTTTAATAATTCCAGCTGAGAGGGGGCAGGCAAGTTGTGTTTATGTAATCCAATTAAGATGCAACGGCTACGAACACGAAGTACTCATTGAAATATGGTGTGGATTTGATAAATGCACAACAATGTTTATTTCAAATCCTGGGCGTATAGTGTTTGGGTATTTGGAAGACTATACTGCGCTGTTGGTAGTGGAGACTTAATATAGACTGATAACTTTGCCACGGTCTGACAAAGTGTTCATACTTTTCAAATAGAGCGTATAATTAACATTAGAAGGGGCTTGTAAAAACGCAATGGAATTGGTTTATTTTTCTTCACCTTTTCTATCACTAAGAGGAATAGGGTGAGTGAGGTGATAAATTTTAACGAAACTGGTCTTAAATCTTCTGAAATATTAACGACATGACACAGAGGAGAGAGAAGTTCTTGGTGGTGAGATAAAGTATTTAAGATTTACGAGCCTAACTAGACAACACATATTTAATTCTTGAATCTCGAAATTTTTAGATTCGGTTAAGCATTTATCTGATAGATAAGCCAATGGTCCTTGGAATTATTATTTCAACTGGTTTATAGGGTGACTAGATACCTTTTCTATTTGTTAGGTCTCAGCAACTTTCAAAATATTCAGTAAGGTTTACCATTTCATCCAGACGACAATAGATAACGCCATGAGTTCATTGATTGGGAGATGGATTTTGGCGTGACAATCATTGGCCTCGGAACGATGTTAACCGACTTTCTGTGGCCAAAGATAGACAACATCGATACATCCTAGCTGTGGTTTCAGCAAGACAGCCGGATCAATGTGATCGTTCAATAATTGATTGCCACGATCATGCGATTTGACACCATTCGATTATTTTTTCTCGAGCTAAGCCAAGCCCTTCGTCTAAGCTTACAAGCGAACTCCTTTAGACAAACTCGAAGCCAACATTCGAGACGCTATTAACGTCATGAGCCATCAAAAATTGGACGGACCGTTTGAAGCAATACCAACAAAGTCGAGACGGTCATTTGATTGATGTGCTATTCCATATATAGTGACATGAATATACACAGCTTCTGCTAGCTTGTTATCCTCAAATTATTCATTGAGGTTGAGAAAACTTTAACGGTTTAGGGAATGAAGCCTCTATACATAAACTTCAAATACCAGGTTTTCATACTAATCAGGATTATCTTAGGATGTTTTCTTATCACCAGAATCTTCGTTGTCCTTGGAAGAATGTGAAAAATCGCTCACATACTAGACATTGTTGTCACAACAGATAGCTTTCAGCAAAATTGAGCCCAACGTCGAAAAACTCTTCAAATTTTACAACGAATGGGTTATCCGGATCATGTAGATAATCAAATTTGGAACTTGTCTACTTTAGAAGACCAGAACCAATCTAGGACTTTCAGACGATGCCGGAATACCAATAAAACCGACAGCTTAGCACCTAGGATTGAACGAGACTTAACCACACACACATTCACCGACTATACATAGCCAGCATTGCATTCCATCACATTTACCCAAAAAAAATAAAATAAGAACTGGACTAAGCCAGCAGACTTCCTTATCTTTGCCGATTTTAATTTTAACGAACGGTCACAAAATTTCCCGCCGATTGACAAACCTTTATGTATAAAACACACAGCGCGAGCGATAGAAGAATGGGTAAAGCATTCCACATTCGTGAAGTGCGGCTAAGGAAAGAATATCTGTACATGACAATAAGTCTAAGATGGGGCTCAAGGGAAAACTGATCGAGATTTCTGATGGAAGCGCAAGGTTTGTGGTCAAACTGAAGAGAAAGAGAAAGAATTGAACTAGTGCTGTTTCACTCAAACTCTTTTCATAAAATTATATAAAACATGAAATATGACGAAAGCGATGAAGGTTCTTGAGAGACGCAAATATTTTAGTTAGAAGTCAATCGCCTATTATTTTTAAAGTTTTTTTTCGTCTAGTTTTAGTAAGTTGGAAATATATTGACATATAAAAATACAACATAACATCCAACATGGGATAGGATCTTCAGTTGTCTTACAGTATTCAATATTCTTACAGCCGTATCTATAAGATTTTCTTAAACTGCATCTTAGAGGTTATTTAGTTAAGCATACTTAAATATTTAATTTGCCTTTAAATGACGAAACTTCAATTCGTATCTATAATCGATTTTTCGTTGGTACTTAACTAAACAATGGTTATGTCACGTAACGTAAAAGAATGTGAAAATCTAGTACAAAAAAAAAAAAACAAATTCTGCTTCATTTTATACAACACAGCTGTTTTGTGCCACTTTCAATCAGTAAATATTTGGAACACATTTTTTTATTTGTGAAATAGAAAAAAAAAATGGCCATGGAACACAAACCCACACCCGCCGCCACAAACAAAAGAAAAAGATCTGAAAATTGGAATGCTTCCGACAAGAAAACTTTTTTATTTTAGAATTTGCAATAATACACACAACACTACAAAACAAATTATTTTATGCACAGATTCTCTTCCAACAACGAGGAATAAAGTCGATACAAACATACAAATACATACAATACATACAAACACTTCAAAGGCTAAGCGGAAAGCGTTGACGAAATTTCTTTGCGCGTACACGTTCTTTAATCAATACAAATTTTATGTTTCTTAATTATTTGCATTTTCTAATTCTAAAATATCACAACAAACAATACAAACTCACAATTTGAAACTTCAAAATTTCAAAGATGACAATTGATATGTCAAAATACATTTTAAAATGCCTCTAAGTGATCCTTAAACGCGGTTGATGGCGTTTAAGTTAAGAGGCCTTTAAGTAACGTTACTTAAATGTGAAAATTGATTATAGATACCGATTTCATACTTAAGAGCTATTTAGAGGTATTTAAAAGTTAAGTAACCTTTAAGATTTGTTTATAGATTCGCCTGTTAGAGTTTTCCAATAGGGATGATTAGATTTTGGCAGTCCATGGCAGACATGTTGTTTTTCTGTTGTTAATTTTCCTGTTTTCAAATTTTTTAAACAATAAAGACACATTACGCATGAAAAGTTACAGCATCCGGCAACACGTGCCAATAATAAAATTTTATTATATGGAGTAGGTGAAAGTGAACAAAAAATGATCTTCAGCGACGAGGGAAATATTTGAGTGAACGGGAACGTCAACAAGTAAAATTGCCTGATTTGGGACGGAACAATCCATTCACGGAAAGTGTCTAATCTGCTTGGTGTGGATTGTGGCACGGCAGTATCATCAGTCCGTACGTCTTCGAAAACGATAATGGCATTGCTATCAGTCCTCGTATCAATGGGGAGCTCTACCGATCTATGGTAAACAATTCTTTTTTCACCCCAAATTGGATTATATCGATAAGAAGGTGTGGTAAGACCTTTTTTATTTTGGGCTTCATTTAAGCCAATAAGTCGCAAGCGACTTGGGCTTTCATAGCAGATTCAGAGTTTGATTTAGGAAGAAAAAACGTCATGTACCTTTTAACTCAGAACGCTCAGACCTATGCTTTCTGCCAATGTCGAGGTTTCTTTTGTTCATCATGAACATAAATAACGTATTCGTCTGCTATTGAGCAATTGTAGGATTCTGTAGAATCTAAACGGCCAAGATGAGAATCATTTTATCATGACAAGAGACACTCTTGAAGAATTCGTCATACCTTCGAAAGAGTTTTCCCTTAAATAATTGTATGTGGATAGGCTGGAATTCGGTTGTAGACCTCGGTCACTAGCCGGCATGACAGGCCAACACATTCACTATTAGGCTCGAAGAATTTTTAATTATGGTCAGTTCTTATGGTTAACCATTGCTTGTTGGAAAAATAACTGAGTATGACTAGGCCAGTTTTGATTTGATTGGAGAGCCTCAAAGAGCTATAACGGCTTTTCCATCATGTTCTATTCAAGGCGAATTGACTCACATAATTTAAGTGTGCTTTGCTAAATGCATTACTCTTAGGTGCACTTTGTTATGATCTTCTAATTGGTGTACTCTTTTCGATCGTGCCTTTATCGTTCTATCAGGTTCTGCAAGGAAACTGTTTTCAAAAACCTCAAATCAACGTCAATTTGATCGTCATTTTTTTTTTCACGTCGATATTGTTTTCAAAGCGTTTGTTCAAAATCTGTTTGGTCAACGTCAGTCAATTTTCTTCCAAACGTGTTTGACTTTTTCGAACACATTATCTTGCTTATCAATATTTTGACTCCATTCTTTTTTTACTGCAGAATTGCGCCGCAAATGCTATTATCGAACATACAAATTACTATAGCAAACTGTCTTATCGACAATAATGCTTTTGCATACAATTTTAATTTTGTGTTTTCGAACAGTTTAATTAATATCATATTCAAAATGCATTTGACGCAAATGACGTTTTCGAAAACGCTTTAATACTCCATTTACATGAGTGAATTAGAAGATCGTAGTGAATTAGAAGATCGGAGTGAATTCGAATTGAAATCGAAGTGACAGTTTTGTTGTTATTGTGTACGTGGGAATTTAGTTTTTCTCGTTTTCTGTATAATCCTCTTGTATTTTCGGTTTTAAATTAATGCGTCGAGCCATTGCACAAAAAAATTCAATAAATATATTGGAAAAACAACAATCATAGGATTTGTAACTGTAATACGAACACATTATCCGTGATCTCGATTGATTCTTCATTTCGTCGATCCAGGTATACTATACATTCATATTTTGAATTCCATCCAGCTCTCAAATATGAATCGGATCGAGTAATAATATTTCAATTCAATCAAAGTCTACACGAAATCTAATTCGGGTTCAATTCGAGTTCAATGCTTCTTGTGAACGGGGTATATAAAACTACTCGAATTGTAAGTTGTCTTTAAGTGATGGTATGCAAATTAAAAATGACTGGAAACTGTTCGAAATATTGGAAAATAAATTTTGTGACGTTCGCAACTCACTGGAACCAAGTTTGAAAATTGTTTGTCGTCATCTCATTTCTATGGTAATTTCCATTTAATTTAATTCTTTTCCGATTAGCCTACGTACATTCTTGTTCAGACATACAAAACATACATAAATGTCAAAGGGATGAATTTTTTCAATGAATTGATAGCAATTCAAAGTAATTCATTTAAAATAAGATTTTAGTTGCACAGGTTTTTGTTTATTTCATCTAAATATTCTGCTACAGTGTAACAGAAATATATGAATTTTTATAGAATTCAAATTTCTATCAACATTTATTAAACTGAAAACATATTTATCTGGTATGCTGTGACAGCTCTCGCTGTCATGTAATTCATATGAATTCAACCATATTCGTGAGATGTGTTGCGTTGTTGAGAAGTGTGTTGTGGAGAAATTTCTCGTGTTGCGATTGCGCCGTATCAACCAGTGTCGCTGACATTTTTTTTCCTGTCAGTAAAATGAGAAGATATTCCTTTCGAAAAAACACTAGATGCCACAACAATACTATCCACACTAGCCCAGACAATACGATATATAGATGATTCGACTTTAATTCTGTTTCTAAAAGAATCTCGCAATAAGACCCAGTCTATATAACTTCCTTGGGAAAATGAAGTACAAGGTGACGCAAAATTAAACACCCAATCGGAAAATGTTAAAATTTTTGCAAATGGCGTCGTACGTCAATCATAGTTGAAATGTGTGAACTAGTCAGCTGCATTATACAAACAGACAAGCAATGGAGCGCAATACTCCGCAAGAGCGTGGAATAATTGTATCGATCGACCAATAATCTGTCGGTGATCTAGCGCTTGAGTTTCGATGTCAATTTCCTAATAATGTTGTGCCAACTGGGCAAGCTTCAAACAAACTGGAACTACAGGAGAGAATATCGCGGCTGTGGCTGCCGATGTCGCTGAGAACGAAGAAACAGCAACCAAACGACGGAGACGGGCCACGCAATTGGATATCACCAGACGGAACCTACAGCGAATTCAAGTGAAAGACTTACACATGTTCCCAAGTGCATTAGTTAATGCAGATTAGATGATTATTTTTGCGCCACCTTATCTAGATTTTGGTAACCTATGGCGGCCATGTTGCTTTGGTGACATCTGTCAAATCTGTTGTTTATTATTCAGTAATTGATGCCAAATCTCCATGATTCAAGTAACACGATTGAATTTGGACGTGCTCCAAATTGTAAAACTTTATTATCAAAATAAATAATTGTTAAGGTACTAGTACGGTCTAGAACGCCAAAAAACGCACGATTTTTGGGAATTTTTTTCTCGGAAACCTTATTAGTAGAGCTGTGTCAATCGCGATTGAGTTGGTCTTTGTGACCCGTTCACCAAAAAGATTGATTGATTGCAATCAAAGTAGACCAAATCAATCAATCCTAATGTCTCTTGCCACTGAAACCGATGAACGAAACGAACGAAAAAAAGTTATGTTTCGTTCATTCAACTTGTTCTCAATCATTTCAGATTTCACAATATAGGAATGGACATGAAACAGAATGTATATTCCTCATTTTATATAAAATGGAAGATGGCGTAAATGAAGCGACGAAATAGAAAAAAGCCAAACTTTCTGTCATTTTCACATTGTTTCGGTCTCGGTCTGAACGAAACGGTTGGAAATAAAATATTTTAGTTGAATGAATGATTGAAAACATTTCGTGTCCGTCTATATCTCGTTCGGAACGAAACGGATGGATCAAAAATGATTGAATGAGCGATTGATTAAAAAGACCGAATCCTTGAACCAATCAATCAATGATTGATTCGATCTTTCAAAATGAACGATTGGCACAGCTCTACTTATTAGGTAATAACATATTTTTTTTTAAATAATGAATACATGCGTCAAAAGTACAAAAAAAAAAAAATTTATTTTCGAATTTTGGCCGAATTATAGAGGGCGCCAACGTCGACTCATCAAAAAATACACAGTCCCATTGCGGACAGTTAATCTAAAATTGGCTGGACTGAAACAAAAAAAAAAACAAAGTGGGTATGGAAGGTTTCTTACGAGACAATTTACCACAATTTGTTTAAAAGTAAAAAAAAAATGTCAAACTTTCAAAAAAGCTTTTTGGCAATTTTTTTAGCTAGTTTTTGGGTCGCCTTTTTTTTGTTCATAACTTTTTGGTCTATAATTCGGCCAAAATTCGAAAATTAGGACAAACAAAATTTTTTTGTACTCTTGACGCATGTATTCATTATTTTAAAAAAAATATGTTATTAACTAGTAAAGTTTCCAAGAAAAAAATTCCGAAAAATCGTGCGTTTTTTGGCGTTCAAGACCGTACTAGTACCTTAATACAAACGTTGCACCCATTTCACGATAAACGTGGTGGCGAGATAACTCTTCAAGGTTGAAGGCAAAATTTGAAACGACCGGTTCGGTGGTCAGTCAGCCAACATTCGTACGTCAAAGGAACGCAAGATCGGACGAAAATTTTGCAGCGGTCCGTGAAAGTGTACAGTAGAACCCGAGGCAGTCACAAGAACTCGGCCTTTTGCAGACTTCAACTTGGCGAATTTTACATCCTAAGTAAGAGCCGACACCCGTACAAGATCCAACTGACCCTGGAACTCAAAGTTCATGACTTTTTGGAAGAGGACCCCAAATTTGGGCCAAAAATTATTTTTAGCGACGAGGCGCATTTTTGAATGAATGGCTATTTAAACAAACAAAACTTCCGTATACAACACCAACCAATACGAGGTTTACCAGGTCACAAATAATGATTCTCAAAAAGTTGCCGCTGGTTATGGATTTAGGCCAAAGGAGGTGCCATTGGTCCGTACTTTTTCGAAAACGACGTTGGTTAGGCGGTTAACGTCAATTTCGAGTTTTACAGATCGATGATAGCCAATTTCATATGGCCAAATTGAATCATATGGACCTAGACGATATGTTGTTCCAGCTGGATGAAGCTTCTTACCACATAGCGGACGCCAAGATTTGTATTCTGCTTGAACAATTTGAAGGTAAGGTTATCTTTCGTAGAGGTTAAGTGAATCGGTCATCAAGGTCATGCGATTTGACACCGCTAGACTTTCTCTTGTAGGGTTTCCGAGTCACAGGTCTTTGCGAGTAACCCACAATCGACCGATGCCCTTAGGGTGAACCTCGCACAGGCCATCGCTCAAATTCAGCTTAATCTATGGGGAAGATTCATTGAAAATTGGATCATTTGGATCCGTGTCACCTTAAGAAGCCAAGCCCGGCATTTAAACGATTTCATACTCCATACATCATGGCATATATGGACCTTTTTGTTAATAACACACCTTGTTTAATTCCACTTCAACATCTACCGGTCCTTGTTGGAAACCCCTTTTGTATCTCATTATACCAATTATGAATTCTTATAAAATGTATGAACATTGCCAGTCAAACTCTTCTTGTATCTCTTTCTCTCTCTGTAATCTCTTAAGCTAAAATATTTGTTATAACACCCTGTAACCAAAGAACGTTCAAGAAAGTCTACACACGCCAATTAAGCTATTATTGTTTCATGTCCCAGCTGCACTCGGTTTTTTTTTATGTTGCACTTAAGCAAAGTTACATGAATAAATTATCACTCTTTATCTTCTGCTCGTCACTTTCGACACCAAATCACCCCTTAACGTGTGTACCCCTAATTGTCATGAATTACATTAGATCCATCGAAAATATTAACTTTTTCTCTTCACTGCAAGAACAATGTACTCGTGGGTAAATTGAAAGAAAATCAAGGCACAATCTCTAATTTCATCGAACAACTAGGTTAAGTAAAAGGCACTTGACCCAAAACTCTTCCCCAGACCCAGTAGATGCAGCAAACCATTTATTATGTCTTTCAATCGAACCATAAAGTGCAATAAGCAGAATACATAATGTACCATTGTAATACACCAACCAATATGTAATATGTGCTCTAGACAAGCAAGACCTTTTCGGTGTATTTAAAAATGTCAGCCCTAATAGATTCGTCATTATCGTTCTAACTTAAGAAAGAAAAAAACCATTGAGGAGACAGTTCGTTCGTACCGAAGCAGCAGAGGTATACAGAAGGTTAACCAATACCCTTCAATTCCATCGGACTTGCTGAACCAAATCCCGATTTTTACACTCAAAATGCGGCGGTATGACCTCATTGAGTTTGTCGTCGTTGGCAATGCCCCGTCTTCGCCGTATAGTCATCATTACAACAACTCACTTCTACGTCGTTGCACTAAGTTCTTAAACTTTAAAAAAGGTTCTCCACTATTATAGAAGAACGTCAAACAACCCACCCTCACATTTTTGCCAAGTGTACTCACCTCTTGGATGCAAACGTTCCGGCTTAAACCAAACATCTGAAAGAATAAATTACGGATTTATTGATTTTGTTTTTGTTCATTTTATTGTTGTTTTTGTTTTGCATAAAGAAAAGTGTTATATATTGTTATATTTATTTTAAGTTGCATGTGGGATGAGATACAAAATGAAAAGAAGCTTGGGAGTGAGTGAGTGAGAGGTGAGAACATGTATAAAGATGGGAGTTGGCTCGCATGCACCAAAAAGATTGTTAGAAAGGAATTTTTTTTATCAAATTTAATTTAACATTAATTTAAAGACTAAACTACAAAATAAAAATCAAACAAACTTACTAGGATCTAACAAACAGCAGAGTAAGGGCCGGGTTTTGGAAACGCCATTCTGGCTGAGTTCACCATTATCTTCGACCATTTTTTTGTATCTTTTTTTTGTTTCTATTTTATATATCTATAAATCGAAGAAGTTTTTATTCACCAAGTGCAATTTTCAAATTCGAATTGCGTATTTCACTAGCACAAGTACCGAATTTCGAAAACACACGACACGGTCTTTTTCTTTTTGTTCGTTGGTTTTTTCGATTATTTCGTTTGTTTTTTTAAAAAGTTGAATTGTTTTATTATTTTCTTATTAAACAAATTTTGAAATTGAATAAAGATTTTGACAAATTTAATTTGACAGGTTGTATAAATATATTTATTTTTTTTTTCTCTACAGACTATTTTACAAATAAAAAACACTCTCCAAAGCTCGGAACGAAGGATGTAATACTGGGTAGTACACACACTAGTGTCAGTTGTCCTGTCCTGAATTACCCAAAAAGCAAAAAGGTTTTCGAACGTTGTTATAAATTGCTATGCGCACTTTATCAGTTAGAGAGACTTTGCTCTCTTGGCTTCTCTTTTTGTTTGTTTTTTTTTTTAACTGCGTTTTCGTTTTGGGCCTATTTCTCTCTCGTTAGCAACCCGCAGCTGAACTATGAAATATAATATACAACAAAGCTACGTAGAAGGCATAGAATTTGACGTTAGCCTCTCTGTGCTTTCTCCTTCTACTTCGTCATAGGAAATAAATATTGATTGTTCATCAAATTAAAGAAGAAGGTGGATGGTGGACAAAAAAAATTACGATATCAATAACAAGTTACGAACTCGCGAGACTTTGAACCTATGCAAGATTAAGATTGATAACGGGGTTTCTATATTTAAATTTGTAGATATTTGGTGAGTTTTATATTTGTTAAAGAATTAGTTGTGAGCTTTAACCAATATTTTTTCGGAGTTTGGACATTAACTTTCTGACTCATCAAGACATTCTGACTCATCAAGACCTTGTCAAAAAGGTTTTTGTATGAAGTCTACAAATATTCTATCCAGGAAGGTTTAATAATAATCAGCCAATTTAATATTAAGTACTAATCTAGAATGATTGAAGTGATTAACCTTTTTCAGTTTTTGAACTTAACAAAAATTGTGTATTGACAAGTTAATAAAAAAGCTATTTTGAATCAATTTTGCCTTTTGAACTATTGTGCTAGCTACACACGAGGCAACCGTTGCAGCAACACAGCCATGTTGAAGCAACTGTTGCTTCGTGTGTAGCTACGAGTATGTTGCCAATTGATTTTGTGTTGCTGCAACCGTTGCCAAAAATATCAAAAAGTTTTGATATTTTCGGTCGGTTGCTCCAACAGTACTGTGGTTGCGGCAACAGTTGCAACGTTTGTAGTGAACAAACGAAACAAGTTGCTGCAACGGTTGCCTCGTGTGTAGCTAGCATTAAATCAAACATTTTTAGAGACTTTTCGAAAACATTTTGAACAAAAAAATTAATTAGGTTAGGTTAGGTTAGTGGACTGACAGTTGATCTTGTTACTGTCACACTTAGATCAATGTAGATACGTTGTGATACCCTAGGCCCCTAGAGATTGTGACTCTCATGTAATGAAACGTACGATAAATCTTGTCATTCAAGCCCGTTAAGGGTGTTGATGAGTTTCAGCAAGCTATAGCCTGAAATCTAGGAAATGTATTCCAAGTCATTGAAGAAATGTCCGTCCTCACATAATCACCTGGTTGTGAAGAGTTAGACACCTTTTAAAGGCGTTTTCCTTGCCTTTACCCCCACTTGAGAAATCATCTTCACACCAGGCCCGTGGAAGCAAGTGGCTCCTTGCAACGTCTGATAGATGAGTTTGATAGGTCAGTAGTGGGTATATGTGTCTGTTTGTTTGGTCATGACTGCTGAATATGTCGAAGGAGATGTCCGATCAACTAAGTGACTAACTGGTGTTCCCTGTAGGAGGGCGAGGTGTCTATTTCCCGTTTGTTGCACGTGCGTCATTCAGTCGTTTTCGTTCGTTCTATCATTGCCATCTCGAATCCTTTTTATGTCTTTTGACTGCAATTTGAGGCGATTTCCAGTCTCGTGGTCGACTGGTTGATAGAGGTTAGACATAGACATTTTCAAGCCATTTGGTAGCGTTCATGAAATTCAATAGTACCAATGAGTACACACATTAAATTTTAAAAAATTGACAGACAAAAAAAAACGGAAAGTGTGCAGGGTGTTTTCCAGTTAATAATAGAAAATGATACCTGATCAGAAGCTGTATGAACGAGGACGAGGTAAAATTGCTCATGTGCTATGTGTATGCCCAGCTGTATCCCATAGACGTAGGCTCCATCTTGAAGAGTTTTTCTTCGAGGAACCTAGTGATTTAATTAATATAAACATTTACAGTCTTTCCATCTTTATAAGGAGCTTTAAATGGTTCAACGAGCGTGTTTTCACAATGGACCGACTCTGGTCTAAGTAAGACTTTGGCACCCACTTCAACCTAACCTATCCTACCCTAACTGGCCTAAGATACGAATTATATGAGACGGTGTGTCTCCCCGGTTAATGTGGGGGTATCATTTTCAAAAACATTGACTTAAAATAAATAAAAAAAAAATAAATGGAAACATTTACAATATTATACTAAAAAAATTTTGTTTGAAACTAGAAACACTTTTTAATATTTTTTTTTACTAAATCAAGTTATTTAAATGAAATAGGTTTTGAAAAAAAAAAAAACAAATTCAAACAAAAAATTTTGAACGGAAGAATTTAAAAAAGTGTATACGGATTTAAAAAACTGCATGATTGAGTAAAAGTATGCCTTTCAGTAATAGGCAGCCGATTGTAGGTGTTTTAGTTTACAAAAAAAAAAAACTCAAAATAATAGAAGCAACTTATTTTCTTAGAAAATATTTTAACTGGCTATTATTATAAAATTTGTAACACACTGGTTTTCATTTTTTGTCCTAAGGCTTAAATTAGAAATCACTTAACTGGCGGAAATAAAAAAAAAAAATAAAAAAATATTAAAAATAGTAAGTATACGCCACAGTGAACTTTTTTTTTAAATTTTGGTATTCAATACTAAAATACTTTCTAGAAGATTTTGCATGCAAAATTTGATCGAAATAAGTTACACAAAGGTTTTTGTATAGAAGAACTTGGCTCTTTTTTTAACATTAATGTTTTTGGTCTGATCTCACCCCTTTTTGCAAAGATTTTAATATTTTGCCATGCCCAAATCTCGAAAGATACAGAAAGATAGAAGGGTGAACTCTACCTACTAAAATCAATTTAGTTTATAGCTTCCTATTTCTTTTGGTATATTTTCTTTTTGTTATTGCATGGTGTCCACTATTTTTAAAAATAGAATTCCCTGACTTTCCCTGACCAATTTCAAATTTTTCCCTGGCCAAAAAAAAATAAAAAAAAATTAGTTTTAAATATTATTTATTTATTTATGATATACATTATGCATCTAAAAAAAGTAATAAGACTAACAATTCAAATGTTAGTTGGAAAATGAATGTGAAGGTCGAATTAAAGAAAAGCTTTATAATAATATCGTGCATGTATTTTAGAAATTAAATAATTACATTAAAAACTATAACATATCCTATTTTTTCAACAGCGAGAGCTGGTAATTGATTTTATCTTCTTCAGCTTGCGCTTCCGTTTTCAACTTCTTCTTTTGAAGTTCAAGTTTTTTTATGTCTTGTGTTTGTTGTTGTTTCTTTTTTTCCTCCAAATGTCTCATATACCGACTGTGAGAAGCTTTAATGTTTGAAATTAACCTGGATGTAATTTCTACATTAGACACTTTTCCTGCCTCTTTTATACCATCTAAAACTCGCCGTTGAGCAACAAGAGACTCTTCAAGGAGGTTTTCCACTAAAAGAGTTTTATTAATTGAAAAACCACTCTCAACGGATGCATTACCATGCGATAAAATTAGACTCATTTTTATTATTTTCCATAGATCCTTATAATTTTGGTTCTTGCTCAAATTATTGAAATAAAAATGATCAACTCTTTGGGTTGTTTCATTCAAAACAAAGTCTGTGAATTCCTTATTAAGAAACGTTGTTGCATCTGTACACGCAATTATGTACTGTTTCTTTGCCCTCCCCGCGCATTCCTCGTCTATACGATTAGAATCATTGAGATTATGAAGTAGGTTTTGAAATCTCTTTGTGTAAAGATTATTGCTTTTTAAAATATTTCTTGGACTTAAACTCGATAAATTTGCTACGAGGTCATACCTCAACGCACTTCTTTCTCCTATTTTTGAGACTACAGTAATAATTAATTTGCGACATTCGAGCTTAAGCTTTAAAATTTATTTTTCTCCTGTAATACCTTTTATATTTTTTTGTAATCAACTTATTGGCCTTAAAACCAATCTCAACGTTTTTAACTTCTAATAAATTGGACTCATCAAACAAATCAATCGTTAAAAATTGAGATCTTTTCGTGCAATCGTTGATGATTTTCTTTTTAACTATGCGTGATAGTAAGTTTTTTATCAATAAAAGTAAATCTTCATATAAGTAAAATACTAAAGGTTTTTCGCCTTGATATTTTGTTTTGTAGTTTAAAAAAAAGAAAGCTTGGACTCGAGGAACTCGTCTTTAAAAAAGTTTTTTAGATTTTCAGCAGGTTGCGTATTTGGAAGATTTTTTTCCAAAGTAAAGAAATTTTTGAGCTTATCAAATATGTTCAGACATCTCTCCAAACACTTTTTGTTCTCTAACCATCGAACCCCGCAATATTTTAAAGGAAATTTAGTACACCCCGTTTTTGGATGAAAACAAACTTCTCCTTGCAGGAGTGTCTTTGAAAACGTAATAAACATGTCTTAAGAAGATATGAAGGTCCCAAGAAACACTCGCGAGTCCAGTCTTCATGGCTCCATGAACAACATAAAGACCACATACGCCAATATGAAGGAGTTGCATGGCATCTTCTGGATCCGTCTCATTCCGCTCTTGTTTGAGTTTTTTTTAAAATGACAAATTAACATTTGGCCCGTCCATAGACACTTGAAGAAGTTTATGTTTGTCTAAAAATCGGATTCCGTTCGAAAAGTGTTTTAAAATATCTTCGGATTTTGCAAAACCCATAAATTCGCTTTCTAAATATCGATTACAGACCATGCAAATAACAAACTCCTCAGACTTATTTACAGCTTCAAGAAGTTTATCGTGAAAATAAGGAGCGATGCCGTGATTGATAACATATGAACATTTTGTTTTTCCCAGTTTAAAATTGTCAGCAATTTTGCTGTCGGGAAACATTTGTCGAAATATATCCGAAATTTTTATTGAAGAGTTAGTTCAATGATGATCTTGTTGAGACAACGTAAAGACACCATCTCAGCGGATATTGAGTCTGTTTTGTTGAAAGTATAATTACCAAGGTCCAGTGAATTTGGCTTTGTAGATTTGTTTTGTTGAGTTTCTGGCGGAATAATATCAGGCGCGGTTTTTTGAGAACTGGAGGAGGGCAACGAATTGGTCGATGGATTCGATGCAATAAAAAAAAAGTGTGAGTGCCAGGACTCACGGTCAAGATGTGTAAACATCAACGTTCGTCCGAGTGCCGAATTTTTGTTATCGAACGTACCCAATAAACATACAATGCAACCGTACTAGTTTGTGACTTAAGATATACAGGGTGATTTGCATAAGGTGTGACAAAAAGCTAGGGCGTGTAGGTTGGACTTAGACAAGAAAAAAATCGTATAGGAGGGGGGGGTCTATTTCCTCCCGTTTAGGCGGGAGGGGCAATTTAAGAAAAAATCACTTAAAACAGAAAAAAATTTATTAAAAAATAACAGTGATACCTACAGAGTAATGCTATAGCATTTTGAAAAGCCAGAAATACATTCTTTAATTCTGTTTTTAAATAAAGTTGTTCGAGTGAATAGTTTTTGAAAAATTAATTTTCAAAATCAAAATTTTGAAAAAAAAAAATTAAAATTTTGTTTTTAAACTATTTTTTTTCAAAATTTTACGTAATTAAGTATTATTTTTTTATTCAATACTCAATGCTCTTATTAATTTTTGATCAAACACAAAAAACCGTATGTCAAAATGTTTTGTAGTTTTTGAGAAAATCAAAAATAACAAAAACTACTTTTGTTCCAAGAAAAGCCTTTTATTTTCTTTTTACGTTTTTGGATTCTTAGGTGAATTTACGATTGAAAGGATTAACTTTCATTTTACTATTTTTTTAATTATCGGTCTTATAAGCATACAATAATGTGACAAAGTACTGGATAATCATATTTCACACATTTTTTCATTGAGAACACTATTCACTCGAACAACTTTATTTAAAAACAAAATTAAAGAATGTATTTCTGGCTTTTCAAAATGCTATAGCATTACTCTGTAGGTATCACTGTTATTTTTTAATAATTTTTTTTTCTGTTTTAAGTGATTTTTTCTTAAATTGCCCCTCCCGCCTAAACGGGGGGAAATAGACCCCCCCCCCCCTCCCATACGATTTTTTTCTTGTCTAAGTCCAACCTACACGCCCTAGCTTTTTGTCACACCTTATGCAAATCACCCTGTATATACCCCTCACACACGACACATCGATCAACCTAATCGACAAAGTACTTCGCTTTTGTATGGGCATTTACACACCAATATTCCGCCGTAGAAGTACATGCCAAAATCAGCTGTGAAATGGTAGAGTTGTAAAATCTTAAATGAAAAGTGAAATTGACCGAAAAATATTTGAATTTTAATGCTCCATTTTTTTGTGTTGATCAGAGCTTTATTGAATTGTTGCTCAAGGAGATTGAATTTTATTCTTGCTTTTTCAGGCGATTTGTAAATTTTAACAACTAAAACCGAATAACATCATAAAAACTTGTTTCGACGAACTAGTTCGGTCCTTTTTACACGCCATGTCGGCATACTACATCGATTCTCAAAGTTCGCGCTGCCGTTTCGACACTTATTTATTTCACACGACCCAAAAACCTTATCGACAATATGCTTCGATGAAGTAGTTCGTGGCATGTGTTAGGAGTAAGTGGACTCCGCTACTTAACGTAAAGTTTGTTTGACTTATGTTTAACCAGGGATGTTGCTTGTGACAGCATTATATTTTTACACTTATATTCAAACAGAGATGTTATCTGATAAAAAATAGACTGTTTTTACACGAATTTGATTTTAATCTCTGTTTCTCTTTTGGCTTCCTTTCGAGTGCATCTGTGCTTTTAAACACAGCGATTTTTAATATACTCGTAAGTTAACTTTGTTCATGCGAAAAGGAGTCATCTCTTCGCACTCCTTACTCTACTCAGTTAAGCGAATTGCACTGAGCGAACGCCAAATATAAAAAAGAAAACCACAAAGAAGAATGAACGATAACTCCGCATTTTTCTCAGCAATTGTAAGTGTATTAGTGAAAAAGTCACACGTATAGATTGGATGTAGGCTTGAAGAAAAATCAAAATCTTTTCAATCTAGCGTACTGCATAGAAATATTGTATATGCAAGGTTGATGATTGATCATGTATTTATTGGTTCATTTGCGTATAGTACGTTGAAGAGATGAGAACACGAAATTACTCGGATAATCATATAATTGTAACATATAATTATATGCACCTGCGCGGACATTCAACTAAATAGTTCATTTGTTTTCTATAAGCAACCAAACAGTTGTGCAACTAAAAATTGAATGTGCGCGCAATCATTTAGTTTGTGTCAAAAGACAAACTTTTTAGTTGCTCGAACCAAGCAGTTTTGAAACTAAAAATTGAATGTGCGCGCCTAGCCTAAGAGTTTACTTTTTTGTTCGTCATCCATTTAAATTATGTCAGTTGAAATATTTGACATAATCACAGTTGATTATGATAACAGATTTTGTTCAGTTTTATAACAGATCTCGTTTTCGAAGTAGCATAAGGCACGGCGCGAGTTATGGTTTAGAGATGTATAAAAAAGTGTTAAGCCGAGTTTTGGTAATGTTTCTTTATTAAAGTTAAACTTAAGACTAAACTTCTAATGAGTAATTATGCAAACATGTATGTACATTTGTAAAAATTAGAAAAAACAACAACTACTCGTAACATTATTCAGGGAAACTAGCAGTAAGCTTATTACAACAAACAACTCAATTACAATAACAGATTACAAGAGATTATGAAGAGATTATAAATTCAGATATAACATTAGCATTAGCAACTAATCTGGTTCATCTGGTCAGCGTGACGTGGTTGCCAACTACGTTGTACACGTAACTCCTCCCGCCTTAGTTGGAACGTTAAGATGATGATTGTTATGAGATGTGTTCAAGCAGCGTTGTTTGTATAAATGAGGTCTTATCTCTTATTGTCTACCGATATTGGGATAAGGAGGGGTTCAAGGGATATTAAAGTTTGTTGCTCTCTTAAATGTATGTAAAATAATCGTAATTTCTTTTGCAATCAACTTAAACTATTTAAATCAAAAATTAATTCCTTCAAACGATTATTTGTACTCATTTATAAAATGTATATCGTGGATATGTATACATTCGAGTATTATATTTTTCCAATTATATGTATATTTTTCTCGATTAATATGACAAACAAAAATACAGTTTTTATTTTAGTTATTTTGATTCATTGATTAGTATATTTTCTTTTTTTTTCTTAATTTTTGTTTGTGTACTTTGCGTTTATTTGTTTCTATTGTTATTTTATTATCTTTAGTTACTATATGTTGATTGAACCTAGCAGCAAGTTTATTTCTTCTATCATCTTGTTCAAATATGATTTCATTTTTACTATACTCTGGTGGGTGCTTTCGAGTTTTATTGCGTAATTCAATAATGTGTTCTTTTTGAGCTACACAACGTTCGTGAACTAATTTTCTTAAAAATTCATAACTTTTTATATGGTTTTGTAAATAATCCTGCAGTGATATTATGTTAGTTTTAGGAAAGATGTCCTTTTTATTTATGTGCCCGGTTAGTAACTCAAATGGTGACAACTTCGTTGCAGAATGAATAGAACTATTATAGGTAATAACAGCTTCGTCTACAATTTCAGAAATAACTTTATTAGGAAATTCAGATTTAATAATCCTTATTAGTTCTGTCAGAGTAAAATGAAACCGTTCAACGGGAGAATTGCCTGTGGAACTTTTAGCACATATTGAATGTGAATCAATTTGATATATCTTTAAAAAATCTTTAAAAATCGTTGATAAGAATTCACTGCCATTGTCAGTGACAATTTTTTCTGGTATTCCATGGTGGGCAAAATAATGTTTCAACGCTTTAATTAAACAAAAACTATTTCTCGAATTCAATAAGTATACACTTGCAAATTTACTAAACTTGTCCAAGATTGTCAGGAAATTCTCTTTATGGACAGAATAAATATCCAAGTGCAAAACTTGCATTGGTTTTGAAGGTGTTTCCGTTACTTCTAATTTAAGAGGTTCTCTTAGGCGGTCATATTTGAACTTTTGACATACTTCACAATTGTTTATAATTCTAGTTATTACATGCTTCATGTTTGGAAAATAGTACTTTCTTTTTAGATGTTGCAGGGTTTCATTTATTCCCCTATGGTTGGAGTTTTTGTGATAGTTGCGCATGATTTCTTCCTGCTTATCAACCTCAGTTACATCTTCTAGTAATATTGTGGTTCTTACTAATTTAAGAAGTGAATTATTAAAATATTTTGAGTAAACAGATTGGACTACTTTAAAAGTTTCGTCATCTGCTAAAATAGCAGTAACTCGTTTCGTGTTGAAAAAATTTTGGAAAACAGAAATGATGATCTTCTCGTCGCAAATATTTGAATGCTCAATTTTAAATCGCTTTTTTCTTTTAAATAGAATTGTTAATGTTGAATGAAGCTGTGTGCGGATTGAATTTTTCAAGAGAATGACTTGATTTGAAAACTCATTGATGGCTCTTTCTGAGATTGGAATACCATCTCCAATATTCTGTAAAGCGGAATGTATTGTGTTATTATCATCAAGCTCATCCACATTATTTTCCGTTGATTGCAAGTCAATATTTTCAATTTGCAATTCGTTCTCTTCAGCTACGTTAATCTCAATTCTAGAAAGAGCATCAGCGTTTGAATTTAACTTTCCTTTTTTATAAATAATTTTGTAGTCAAATTCTTCCAATTTGAGGCGCCAATGCACTAATTTCGAATTTGGATCTTTCATTGAAAATAGATAAATGAGAGGCTGGTGATCGGTTATTATATTAAATTGTCTGCCAAAGAGATATGGGCGAAAATGCTTTGTAGCCCAAACAATAGCTAACAGCTCTCTTTCTATAGTGCTATAACTTTGCTCGGATTTAGATAATGTACGGCTTGCGTAACAAACCGGTTTATCAGATCCTATAGGGCCTTGGGATAATATGGAGCCTATTGCAACATTACTTGCATCACAAGTAAGATTGAATGGTTCATCAAAATTGGGGTATTGTAAGATTGGTTCATTGCATAAAATATTCTTGCAAGTCTCAAAACACTCAACGTATTTGGAGTCCAAAGTAATTCTGTTTCCTTTACGCAGACATTCTGTCATTGGTTTAGTTAGTTTGGCAAAATCTTTGACAAATTTCCTATAGTATCCCAGAAGACCAAGAAACGACTTGATTTGTTTTGGCGTTTTTGGGATAGGAAAATTTTGTACTGCACGAACTTTCATCGGATTAGGTTTAACACCTTCTGAAGTAACCAAATGTCCGAGGAAAGAAACTTCTTTCCGCAAGAATACAGATTTGTCTATTTGGATCTTCAAATTAGATTCTTGTAGTCTCTTAAAAACAGTTTCCAAATTCAGTATGTGTTCTTGAAGAGACGTTGAAAAAACAATAATGTCATCGAAAAAGACGAGGCATATTTTTCCTTGTTCTTCCCTCAGGACATAGTCCATGAGGCGTTGAAAAGTTGCCGGTGCACCTTTCAGTCCACATGGCATGCGGAGGTATTCATAATGACCTCCCTCAACAGAAAAAGCCGTTTTTTCAATATCTTCTTCACTAACCTGAATTTGTTGGAAACCGGAAGCTAGGTCTAATGTAGTGAAATACAAAGCATTGCCCAATTTGTCTAAGATATCCGCAATATTCTTCATTGGGTATTTATCGCTTACAGTTTTCTGGTTAAGTTTACGATAGTCAACCACCAATCGCCATTTTTGTTTTCCACTTGAATCTCTTTTTTTTGGAACGATCCAAATCGGTGAAGACCATGGTGAAAAACTTGGACGTATTATACCTTCCTGAAGCATTTTACAAATCTGAGTTTGAACCTCTTCCTTATGGACATGCGGGAAACGGTAAGATTTAGAGTAGATTGGAATGTTGTCTATTGTTTTGATTCGGTGTTGTATCTGTTTACAAAATGTGAGTGGTTCATTATGATTGAAAAAAATATGTTTATATTTATGACATAGACGTTTCACTGCTATTTTTTCTTCGTCATTTAAATGATCGATATGAATTAAATTGGAAATATTTGAATTGTCTAAGTTTTCAGAATTCGTTGTTGAGATGTTATGAATTTCGACTATTTTACCAGTGTCAATAAGTTCTACTTCTATTGGTTGCTCTAAAATAAAAGTTTGAGGAAAATCGAGCCTATTATTGACCTCAACCCATGAATACCAATCATAAGCTTTATATAGTCCTTCAGAAATTTCTAGTCCAGGTGTAATTAATTTAGGTTTAATGAAAATATCACCAAATTCAACATCAACCGGAAGTTGCACAATCATTTTACTACACTCAGGGACAGTATAACTTTTTGACATTATATTAGGTTTGAAATGTAGCGGGATTTGAACGTTTTCGTTTTCTAATAATGAATTCTGTAAATCAATTTTAAAGCTCAGATCTCTCAATGTGTCCATTCCAAATAATCCGTCAAAATAGCTATGGAAATTGAAAAGTAAAAACGATATTTTTTTATTTGTTTGGAACTCAATTAATCCGTCTAAAATTATTTCCTGGTTAAGAATTTGAGTGCTGAAAACAGTTTTTATTTTAACTGGGTCTATTGCTTTGATTTCTGTATTTAGATTTGTTGCGATATCTGGGCGTATAAATGATTTATTGCTGCCAGTATCCAGTAAAAATTTTAATTTATTTCCATTTAGACTTTTTATTACAATGTAAGGCAATAAACTCGAGTTAAAATTATTTATATCTAAATAACCTATTGTTTCTCCGAGGCTAGTGTAGGAAAATTTGTGTCATCTATCACATTTTCAATGACTTGGTTTGTATGTCCAATATTATTAAGGTCTAAATTTTCAAATTCTAAATTTAAAGGTTCATCGTTTTTATCATATGTCTCAATATTATTTAAGTGATTTTGTCTACTATAGTTGTTCGTTTGGTTGGTTTGGGCAGAGTTTCTATAAGTTGTAGTTCTACCACTGGCAATGTCCATCGGTTCATAATTTTGGGATCTTCTACTATTTTGGGAGAGGCTAATGTAATTTGGTCTATTATAAGACTGAGAGTTTCGGTTTTGATTGGGTTGCAGATTAGTATTTATGTGATACTGTTGAGAAGTGTTTGATGGTTGATTAGTTGCAAGAGGAGTATTATTGTTAAAATTATATTGTCGTGGTGGAGTCTGGTTATAAGGATTCTGATAATATGATGGCTCTGGATTGTTTTGGAAACGGTTTCTATTCTGATTATAAGATTGTTGTACTCTATTTGAGTTTCGAGCTTCAAAAGAATTACGAGAATACTGCGAGTCTCGAAAATAAAAACAATTCTGCTCTTGAAGGCAATAATTCAAAGCTTCAGATAATCTAGATGGTCTCATAGATCTTATTGTAGAGCCAAGGGGTTCTCTTAGACCCGACAAAAAAGTATTTAGACACATTTCTTCATATAGTTTTTGCTTTGATTGCATAACGTTCAGATCTGATTCGTGAACTTTAACGTGATTTATCATTGCTGATAGTAACTCTATAACTTTTGCATAAAAATCTTCAACTGTGTTTTGTCCTTGTCGAATTTTGTGTAGGTCGCGAATTAGACTAGTCTCATTACGCTTGTCAGAATAATGAACAATTAAATTTTGTTTAATTTCATTCCAGTCTACTGGTGTACCATACATATTAAGTACCTCATTAGCCTGTCCTATGATTTTATTTCTAATTGACCGATATATGATTCTCTTATAAGCATGGTTTGTTTCAGAAATGAAACTCAAAATTTCTTCAACGTTGCTCAGAAAATCATACAAAAGTCTTGGATTTCCATCAAAACTTGGGAGGTCCTTAACGGCATCAGGAATTCTGAGTGAGTTAAAAACCTCTGAAGCGACTGTTAAATTATTGTTTGTCATAGTACTCGAATTACCTAATATATTTTTAGAATGTGAAACGTTTGAAAGACTATAAACTTTTACAATATTATGGAGATTAGTTTTTAATTCTTTTTTTTCTAATTTATTAAGAGAACAACCAACATTAATTTTTGTATTTTTATTAGTTTTGAATGAAGTCATCGGTGAGACAATTGAGAAAAGACTTACCATCCATACAAATTCTTCTTCGTTGAGTTGTAAATTATTTCTCATTCAGTTTATATATGTATATATTTTTTTTTTATGTAATGTCTTTTTGCTTTATTTTTAAATGGTTTGTTTTAAATGTATTTGTTTTTTAAATTTATGTTTATTAAGTAATTATAATAATTGTATACTAGTTTATTTTGTACTCATTATTTTTTTCACATTCAAACTGTTTTCTTGGTTAAAGTGTCCTTTACATATAGTTTTTTTCTTAACGATTTTGTTCTATTTTTGTCGTATGTAATTTATTTTTAAATTTGCTTTTTAATTTTCAAATTAAGCTACTGTATTTTTCACTTTTTGACAAAAAATTAGCATTTTTTTCACATTAAAGTTATTTTTGGTATATAGTGTTCTTTTAAAATACAAAAAACAATTTCAGACTTAGTTCCTTATTTTTTCTATAGCCTTTTTTGTATGGTTCTATTTCTTTTTTCTTCTTAGGGATTTGTTTTATTTTTGTCTTAGGTAAATTATTTTTAAATTTGCTATATAATTTTCAATTTTAAGCTACTATATTCTTCACTTTTTGAAAAAATATAAGCACTCCTAAGCGACTGCGCCAGTTATGGTTTAGAGATGTATAAAAAAGTGTTAAGCCGAGTTTTGGTAATGTTTCTTTATTAAAGTTAAACTTAAGACTAAACTTCTAATGAGTAATTATGCAAACATGTATGTACATTTGTAAAAATTAGAAAAAACAACAACTACTCGTAACATTATTCAGGGAAACTAGCAGTAAGCTTATTACAACAAACAACTCAATTACAATAACAGATTACAAGAGATTATGAAGAGATTATAAATTCAGATATAACATTAGCATTAGCATTAGCAACTAATCTGGTTCATCTGGTCAGCGTGACGTGGTTGCCAACTACGTTGTACACGTAACTCGCGCACATTCAATTTTTAGTTTCGCAACTGTTTAAGCCTAGTACGCAGATCGGGAAAAATTTTGTCTCCCATACATTTTTTTTCCTGGGACAAATTTTGTCTCGGATATTTTTCCGAGCAGTACGCAGTTCGCGCGCAAAATTCATACTATTGTGAATTGCTCTTCAAAATGTCTCCACTAAATTTAGCCAGGAAAAAGAATGATACAAGCATTATTTTGGGGGACAAATTTTGACAGCCACCGTATTTCCGAAAGTGATTTTTGTCAAAACTGGTTTTATGTAAAAGGTGCTGATGCTTCTCTTGAAAGCATCGAGAGGAGATTCCAAAAAGGTATGAACGACTTTTGTAAGACAACCCGTTCCAGAGATACACTACAAAACACATTTATTTATTTTTTAATTCTCCAACTTCAAATTTTTGCGCTAAATTTGGAAAAGTTTTGTAGAGATTAAAATTGTAGAGATAAAATTTGTCTTGTCTCGATCTGCGTACTAGGCTTTAGTTGCTAAAATGAAACATACGGGCTTATATGGGACACCGCGCACTTAAAGCAACTCGATTCGAGCAACTAAAAAGGTTGTGTTTTGACACAAACTAAATGATTGCCTAAAATTAATTCGTAATAGTTGAGCTGTTTTCCATAAGCGCAAGAGAGAAAAGAGTGTGAGCGTGAGTAAAGAGTTGCCAGTGCGCGGTTCTTTTTTAACTGGTGATTAAACTATTTGATTTCGATCACAGTTGCCAGTGCGCGACTAGCCTAACAGACTTTTATAAAAGTTCGAACCTCTGAATACCAATCATAAAAGATCTTTTAAGGTGGAAATCTTTTATGATTCATAACAGAAAATCTATAGCAGAATAACAAATGTGGCAGAATAGGCCTAATTGGTCGAGTGGTGAAGAAATGTTGAGGGATTGAATTAAGTTCTAGCCAGCAATGGAAAGTAATAAAATCGAGATTTCAGTACTCAAAGTCTCCAATGTAAACACGATGTCGTAAGTACGCAATATTTACAATGTAAACATGGTGTTAAATGCAATCGTCGGTAAGTTAGGTTGCTACACGGAACGTGTAACGTGTAACCGCAACGTGTAACCGTAACGTGTAACCGTAACGTGTAACCGTAACGTGTAACCGTAACGTGTAACCGTAACGTGTAACCGTAACGTGTAACCGTAACGGGTTACACGGGACGTATAAGTTTTACACACGTTTTCGATTCACTCTACCGCCGGGAAAGATGTTTACACATCAAAAATATTTTTTGCAATGCCGCAGCTTTACTATTTGATTTATGAAGAACTCCGTTTTGATGTGACACCAAAGAACGTTTGCCCATGTTGCTCAACTCGAAATCTTTTTTGCAAAAGTGACATCTTGCCTTATAGACATTGCCTTTAAAATAAAACTTACTCTAAACTATTTACAATTTTAAAACTAAAATACCATATAAATAGCACACCTTCGACCCGGCGCAGCCAGCTTTTAAATTCATCATTGTCCAACCACTGCTCGCTGAATGTAGTTCTCTTAGACATTTTCTAGAATATTCTGAAAAACAATTTTTTATCTGTCTTCTTTTTTTTTTGTAAGTAACTTTGTAGTTTAACTCAATAAACCATTCCAGTAACGGAACTTAAAAAAACGGTAAATATCGTGATTTGACATTTCATTCCAGTTGTTTTTGTTTTTCGTTGTACGAAATAACCAAGTTCAAACTATGAAGTGAAGTTAGTTGCACTTCACTAAATTTTTTTAACATATTAATCAGGTATGGCAAAAGATATGAAATTAATAATTTTTAACAGAGATGTCAAATGAAATACTCGGCCGGAAAAATGTTCTTATGTTAAAATATAAAAAAAAATGTCAGCAAATTTTTAAAAAATGATACAGACAAAAATTTCAAGACCGCTTTCCAAATTCCCTGACTTTCCCTGACCAAAATTGTGTTCCCTGACTTTCCCTGATTTTCAGTTTAGCGGACACCATGATTGGTTGTTTTGATTTGCGCTTCAATTGTTTCTTCTTGTCCTGGCAAGATACCTAACACTAACGTACCTACCTTAATTATAAATACTAGTACAGTGGATGCTCGTTAATTTGAACACGGACGAAACCAGGAGTGTTCAAGCTATAGGATTGTGCAAGTTACTGGATCAAGTTAAAAACATTGTTGTTTTTATTTAATAATGGTTTAAAACATAAATAATGATATTATTAATAAATAATTCTAATTGAAACGTTTTATCCCTAAATACGCACGTGTTCAAATGAAATTCAGAAATTCACCGATTATGAAGAATAAAACCTTATACGGAAATACTAAAGAAATTTCCTGGGATTCCCATTTACAAAAACCGTTTGCTTTCTGTACCAACATCCCAGGTACCTTGCATAAATTCAAAAATTTAAGAAATTCAATATTAAACTTTGTTCAAGTTACAGAGTTCGCATAAATTTTACTTGTTTAACTTTATAGAGTACTTAGGGGAAAAATTCAAGGTATTGAGTCTTGAAAATAGTCCGTTCAAGGTATAGAATGCGTAAAGGGAAAAAATATTTGTTCAAGTTATTGGAATGTTCAAGTTATCGTATGTTCAAGTTAACGAGAGTCCACTGTACCTACATCCGCTCAAAGTCATAAAAAAGCAATAATTATTGAGGATGCGATGATGTTTTTGTTGCAATTTTAAATCCTTTTTTTTAAATGAAGGTAGCCCACCAATTCATAGCCTAATTAGTGCTTTGATTATACATAGTTCACATCGCAGTCAAAAGTTTTTTTACTTGCGACTTAAAGGTACTATAAGGCAAGTTATGCATTCGAAAAAAAAAATCGAACTCGAGATTCTGATCAAAGTAGACATTACGATGATAGCGAAGACTAAAAAAGTGGGTCTCGTAATTCTGTCTGTCTGTTCGACTACAGTCTAAACGGCTTGCCCGATTTTCTTCAAACTTAGTAGATATGGGTTTTAATTCCCCCCCCCCCCCACACGTTTTTTTCTTTTTTTTTTAAGACCAAAAATAACGGTACCTGCCATACGATTTTTTTTCGAAATTTTATAAATATTTTTTTTTCCTCAAAAACTGTCCCAGTTTTGTTTTTTTTAAATTCAAAAAATTTCCTTTAGTTTAACCTAGGTAATGGTTAAAAAAAAATTTAAAAAAATGGTTATTTTTGGTACCCCCCTTGGAAACATTTCTTTTATTTTTGATTTTCTCAAAAATGGTACGACCGATTTTCATCATTTTTTATGTTGAAGCTCCCCAGCAGTTATAATATTATTGTTTATTCAAGTTTTCAAAAAAAAAATTTTGGATTTTGGAAACTCAATATTTTGAAAACCCCATGCTCGATTTTTTTGAGACTTGATAAATAAAAGTTTGTTAATATAATCTACAAGATATTATGAAAAAGAAATTATTTTACCTAAAAATAATGGTACCCGCCATACAAATGTTAAAAAATGGTTTTCGAAAATTGTTTTTTTCTCGAAAACGGTTCCGAGAATTATGCTAATTTTTTTTCTTTCGATTAATTCTTACGATCTATAATTTAATAAAAAAAATTGAAAACAAGATATTACGGACTGTAGGTACCTACCACAGAACGATTTTTTCGAATTTTGAATTTCTCATTATCGGCATAACGGATTTTAATTAAATTTTTTATAAAGAAGCTCCTAAAAAGTTTAAAAAAATTGCATTTCAAAACTTAAAAAAAATTTTTCTTTTTCTTTTCAATTTTTGGAAAATTCGATATCTCAAAAACGGCTTAATATTTTTCTTGGAAATTTAATTCTCATTCGTACTCGTACAATAATAAAAACTTGAAATTGGCGTACCAAAATTTTTTCTTAAAAATTTTGTACATAAAAGCTTATTTTTTTAAGGAACCACTACAACGACTTATAATATAATTTTTGTTCTTGCATACATTCATATTTGCATAGCATTCTGTTTTTATCTCTTACTACTAAAAGAATTAAAAAAAATCATTATATCCTTATGAACAGTTTTCTTTAATAACATTCGTTCTTAAAATTCCTAGTCTATTACATAGGAGCAAGTACGTGCGACCCAGTCGTGCATTTCATTTATGTAAACTCATAATTTTTGTCACGTATGCAAATGAATTGTTTTTTCATTCATATTAACATAAACATAACATAGAGTACCAAATCGAGAACTCTAGTTCTAAGAAAAGTTATGAATTTTCAAGATGCATGTATAGTAGGGTGTGTCACTTTTGTATGGCCGCAAAAAAGTAGTCTTATTTTTAAATGTAATGGTGCTCAAAAGTTGTATTAGGGTCTGAGGTTTAAGAACATGTAAAAGAAAAATAAGATATCGTTCGTCTTTGGCTCGCTCAAATGGGTTGAAGTTGAAAAAAAAAATTTAATTTACAGTAAATTTTTTTTTTTTTTGACGTATACCACGCCCCTGAATGGAAAACCTCAAATTTTATATTTTTTTCTTTGTATGCAATTTAAGCCCTGATACTTTACCAAATTTCATCGTTTTACAGCAGTCGGAAGTGCTTCATTCAACCAACACCAATTCGGAGAAAGTGGGCGGATACCACGCCCCCTGAATGAAAAACCTCAAAGACCTCAAGACCTACTGTTGTGCAAAATTACAAGATTTTACGATGTCGGGAAGTGCTCCATAATTTTGATGATCTGTCAGTCAGTCAGTCAGTTACAGTTTTTGTGATTTTTGAGGAACCGCTTATGCTAGAAAATTGAAATTTGGTGAGACGCCTGTGCCTGACTAGCTTAGCAAATATTCGGAATTTTAAGTTTCTGACTTCATTGGTACTGAAGATAAGGAGGAGTCAAAAATCGCCTGAGTTTGTTCCTGTAAAAAGGGTGTAGTGCCAGAACTTGGCTGGGCACTACCGTGCCCTTTGATATACATACCTAAGAGAAAATTGAAAAGTTAAAATTGACGGAAAAAGGTAACCAAAACTGACTTGCACAGTTTTTCAAAATAGTAGAATGCATAGCATCAGGTCCTGGTATACAACTATCGTCTATATAAGATATAAACTTTTCAATGTTTTAAATATTTATTTTTAAGTTAATGTCAGTTATTGGTTTAAAGAAAACAAATTTTGTGCACTTTTAGATTGGAATATCCCAAAAATCTGACGAAATGGAGGAGCAATCTAAAAAATTTAAGAATTCCAGACCATGAAAAATAATTCGAAAATTGGTTTTCGGTGGTTTCATGTGGTTTCATTAGAAGAAAGACGGGTAAATTTTGTAGTTTTATGATTGAAATAAATTTCTTATTTTTTATTTTTTCAATTCACGTACACCAAGTTCAAAGTCCGATTCAATACATTTCATTCGATGCGGATGTTATCACGGTTTTTATAACTCACAAAGTTGTGATTACTTGCCAATTTTATATCTTCAAGACAGAAATAATCATTTGGTTATTAGAGATACACAATTATTATATTTCTACCCCAAATTACGCAATAATTATTGCAATTCTAGAACCTTGAAAATATTTATTTCGCAATAACTTATAAATATTACTCATAATCTACGATTGATAAGATTTCGCCAAAATATAATTTTCCTCAAAAAAATATATTATCGTGCCAAATTAAACTCTTGCACCATTGGACTCGAAATCTTTTTTATCGTAGGAATAATTAAGATTTCATAACTTTTTTTTTGTATTCACTGCCGTGTATTCTCTTTCCAAACACACTGTAAGGCTATTATAACGCTTTTCAAAAATCTCCTTAACATCAGATGAATAATGCAGTTTCCTAGAATTTTGAGCATTGATAATTTTTTTTTGTATTTGGTGTAACTATCTAAAAAAAAAAAACAAAAACCAGAGCATGCGCACTTTTATGTGAGCTTTGGAGAAGTGTAACAAGATTTACACTTACCATGCTGTCCATCCATTTCTAGGATAACTCAATATTAAATGATATCAATGAGAGAACAGTTGAAGGAGAAAGGATCGGACCTGGCGCACTAAATCCCCAGAGAGACAACTACCAAAACTACACAAAAACCAGATACATACTTAGAAAATGATTGTAACTTATATTGTCGTTTGGAAGACATGAATTTTCGAACGTGGCAAGTGAAGATTTGTGTTGTGACAAAGCAATTTTCAGGGCCCTTAAGTATTCTTACTGCCAACCCGAGTTTTTTTCCTACCTAGAATACATCGCGTTTGGGTAAATAAAGGCGAATTGTTGCTTTTCCTTCTTTACATGGAAGGTTTGAAATGACTCATTTTTCCCATGGAAACGTAGAAATGGGTATTTTTTTTTTGTTCATTTTGTTGAGAGAATGACTCCATTCAATACGTGGTTTTAAGCTTCCACAACTTATTATGAAATTGATATTATGTAGGTATAGGGATGAAAATATTTGCCAAGAAATATATTTTCAAGGACTGAAAAGTTTTTTTTTTGGGGTGGCAGAAGTGTTACACTTTGATTTTAAATTTAGTCATTTTGAAAGTTGAAACTTTATTATGACAGATTTATGTTATAAAAGTCTGCAGTCTTTTGAACGCCATTGAGCATTTTTAATGAAATTTATTGAGAAAGAGAAAAAATGACCAGAACCCTTCCTGATTCGAACTGAAATACGAGTATATTTAATTTAATTTTGGAAAAATCAGGTCAATCCTTAAAGGAAACGTTTTCCATTGGTTGGGATTTTTTTATGAGTTTTTTTTTTTGTGAACTCAATTTATTCTTTTTATTTATTGATAAAGTTCTTATTTTGAAGCTCTATTTAACGACATAATATGTATTTAAACTTTGTTTGAATTTCATCTTCTTTCTTCACCAAGTTATGAAACTTCAGTTCTATTCAAAACTGAGACTTAGAATTCGACGGAAAAATAGCGCACATATTGGAAAAATAGGTCTCTATTCACTCGGAGAAAATGTCATGTAAAATTAACTAGTTATAATATTGTTATTTTTCAGCATGTAGAACTCTAATAGTCGGAAGCCGACGTACATAGGTGGTAGTACGAAACGAATACAAGGAATTCATATGACATTGCCATAATTGAGGTTTGCTTTGTTTCGTTCAGTTTTCGTTAGCTTTTGCTTTCGGGTGTGAAGAGCGCTTATCGACCGTTCCTGCGTAAAAAAAACTGACAGATGAGTTAAAAATAGTTGAATAAAAATATTGAGAAGTTGTGTGTTTGTAAAAAAACGGGTCAAGTTATTAATTTCTTAAGTATTTTGAAGGTAAAATAATCTCATAAAATCATTTCCTTTCATTTTTTTCTAAATTGGATAATAGTTTTATTTAAACTAATTGTCATATTGATGTTTTTTATGATTTTTTAATATTTTTAAATTTGTGATTTCAAAATGGCAACAAATTTAAATAAAATGCACGACTGGGTCGCACGAACTTGCTCCTATGTAATAGACTAGGAATTTCAAAAACGGATGTTATTAAAGAAAACTGTTCATATAAAATGAATTTTTCAAATTCTTTTAGTAGTAAGAGATTAAAACAGAATGCTATGCCAATATGAATTTATGCAAGAACAAAAATTATAAGTCGTTGTAGTGGTTCCTTTAAAAAATAAGCCTTTATGTACAAAATTTTTAAAACTTTTTTAAGACAAAATTTTGGTACGCCAACTTTAAGTTTTTATTATGTACGAATAAGAATTAAATTTCCAAGAAAAATACTAAGCCGTTCTTGAGATATCGAATTTTCCAAAAAAAAAAAACGACTTTTTTCTAAAAATTGAAAAAATATTTTTTTTAAGTTTTGAAATGCAACGTTTTTTAAACTTTTTAGGAGCTTCTTTATAAAAAAAAAATTCATTAAAATCCGTTATGCCAATAATGAGAAATTCAAAATTCGAAAAAATCGTTCTATGGTAGGTACAGTCAGTAATATCTAGATTTCAATTTTTTTTTATTAAATTATAGATCGTAAAAATTAATCAAAAGAAAAAAAATTTTAGCAAAATTTTCGGAAACGTTTTCGAGCAAAATACGATTTTCGAAAACCATTTTTTAACATTTTTATGGAAGGTACCGTTAGTTTTACACAAAAAAAAAATTTCTCAAATATTGTAGATTATGTTAAGAAAATTTTACTTGTCAAGTTTGAAAAAAAATGATTTTGGGGTTTTTGAAATAATGAGTTTCCAAAAAAAAATTTTTATTTTTTTTTAAATCCAAAAAATAAAAAATTGAAAATTTGAATATGTAATAATATTTAAACTTTGGAGGAGTTTTAGCATAAAAATGGTTTAAATCGGCTGTACAGTTTTCGAGAAAATCAAAAACAAAAAAAATGGACCCAGGGGAACTACCAAAAATAACAATTTTTTTGAAGATTTTTTCAACCATTTTACCTAGCTTTAACTAAATGAAATTTTTCAAATTTTTTTTTTTAAATTCTGTGGGACAGTTTTTGAGAAAAAAAATATTTATAAAATTTCGAAAAAAAACCGTATGGTAGGTACCGTTATTTAGTGTTGTAGTATCACTTTACACTCATCGACAACGGTTAAGGAAACGTCTTCAAAGGATCCACTAGCGTGAAATGAAGAAATAGGTGAAATAGTCAGTAGCTGTAAGCCTAAGAAGTCAACCGGACCAGATTCAATATCCAACTAGATAATTTAGAGGATGCCAGAGACAGTACTGATCCTTCTATCAGAGTGAGCAACAATCCTAAAAAATGGAAAACTGCAAAGATCGTGGCGATCCCAAAGAAAGGTGTCAGGAATATTATCTGTAACTATAGGCCAATATCACTCCTCAGCAACTTAAGCAAGATTTTGGAGGAACTAATACTAAGAAAACATCAGAAATTTTGCAAAGAGAACAACCGAACACCTGGCATGCAGTTTGGCTTTAAAGAGAAGCACTCAACCCTACGCAGTCTACTGAAGTTGCAGCATGACGCCACCAAGGCCCTCAACAGTCTTCGTGTAATCGTCGGATGCTTTCTGGATGTCGAAAATGAATTCGATAGCGTCTGGTTAGACGCTCTTATACACAAACTACATCTGCTACCTACCCTCGCCACAGATGTCGCTCAGCAACCTGCAAAAATTTAGTTCTGAAACTTCCTGATGGATCCAGCATTGCAGCCAAAAGGAACGTCAAATACCTGGACATCAACTGAAGTTCACCCCGCACTCAAAGAGTATACTCAAAAAAGCCAACTGGGCATTCCACCGACTACACCCCTTGATGAGGAGAAGATCAGAACCTGGACAACAGAAGAAGGTACTCATTTACAACCAACTCCTGAGGCCAGTTATCAGCTATTGTTTCCCAGTCTGGTTCACGATCACGATCTGCACCGGACTCCACTTCAACCGACAGGGAGTAAAAAATTACAGGAACGATGATCTCTACAGAGAAGCAAAGATAATACCGCTGGACAAATACCTATTAAGTTCGGCAAAGAAGCTGGTGCAGAACACCGTCAACCAACCTAATCAGCTAATGAGAATTATGGCCACCGAGCAACGACATCCCGAGCCGAGGTACCTCAGTGTGATGGAACCCTGGACGACACTATTTTCACGGACAAAGACCAAGCAGCCGTTTTCTTTTTACGCTGACACAGGGTCAGCTTACCGCCGCCGCGGCTAATATCAACCCTTTCACCAAACCAAAATGCAATACCCCAATAAACAACCGGACGGAACACCCCATGATAGTTATGTACATCTAATAGAGCTACATTTATGAATTTTTAAACTTTTATGTGTTTAAGTTATAAGTGAAAAAAAAAAACAAATTGTGGGAAAAATAAATTCGCGGCTTGATTTGAATTATCCAAAGTCACAAACTAAAATAATAGAGAAAATAAAGTTCCCATTCATCTATGATTTTCATTGAATTTAATTGTTATTATATTAAACGTATTATTTCTTTACAAAAATTTATTGAATATTTAAAAACAATGTTGACATTGATTGCGTTATTTTGTATTTTGATTGGGTACGTTCGATAACAAAATTTCGGCACTCAGACGAACGTTGATGTTTTCACATCTTAACCCTGAGTCCCGGCACTCAGTCCTTTTTACATTATATTTTCTTCACTTCTAATTAAGATATTTCATTTCTGTAATAAATTATTTTATCACCACTTTATCTCCATCTCTAGTGCCTTCAAATAAAAAAACCATTTCCGTTTAGCACCAAAACTATTTTCATTGATAAAGCTTTTTAAAGTTTCGAAGTTTGCTTCTTCAAGTGCAAGCTATATACAAAGTCCAACTTTTATTAAGTTAAATATGCCCAAGGAAGAAAAGTCTTCCATTTTCCTCATATCTAAATATTTATTAGTTTCTAACACTTGAATATAAAATTAGACCCACAAACGATTTCCATTAAAAAAGAAAAATGATACCCTAACGACCCTCAACTCCCACGGAACTAATAACAAAAAAAAAAAAAACTAGCAAACTTTCTTTCATTCTTTGTTACGAAATTTTCAAACAATTCCACTTGATTGAATGAATAACTTTGCACTTAATTAACCTTCAAGTTGTTAATGATAATAATTAAAACTAAAAATGGATAGAAATAAAAATAAACCCTAGAAGCAATGTAATAAAAATAAGTGTTTAGTATTTTACCCAAGACCACAATTTCCCTGCTGTAAATATATTTTTATTTCTTTTTATAACTTGTCAACATATCCTGTGTGATAGTTGTTGTCCTGAAGGGACAACACAGCGGAAGTAGCAGTGACCACAATCGCACGATTCTGTGTGCTTTATTGCTTCGTAGAGCAAATGAACAAGGGAGTAATAGTAATAGGTATCAATTAAATAAAACAGTGGAAGTGGTTTTTTTTGTACATTGCTTAACAACTGTTATATTAAAAATGCAATTTTATTGCGAAAATTTAGGTGCAGTGAAATGGAATGATGCATAAAAACGCGATGAAAATATGCATTCTAATTGGACATGAATAATACAGCTGTATTGCTAAGTGGGGATTATTTATGAAGACAAAACTAGCATGATATAAATTTGTATAAAATTATGGTTGGTTGGAATCTTTTTTCTTTTTTTTTGTTTTGATTTCAGGGATGGTAAAAATATTTTATCTTTTTTTGAATTCACTTCTTGGAAGGGTTGTTTTATTTTTGATTTTGTGGATTTTCTTTGCATTTCAATTAAAAGCTTTTAGCCAAAGAACTCAATATGAAATCTAAGTCCACTAAGTGTACACTGTAATCGTAACTGGTCAGACAACACCCGCAGGAAGGTATGTTGAGGTTGTTGCTGAGTTAAACCACCTAACTCGGCTTGTAAATGACCCACCTCGAATGATAATACACCATTAGTGTATTAACGCCTCTAGGCACATCTACTATTATACGGTTGACCATATAATAGATGTATGTGACCCCAACAATGATATCCTTCTTTTCGGTGACTTTAACCTTCCTCATCTAAAATGGACTTCATCCGAAGATCAGTCTCATTATATAGCTTCCAAACCCACCTCTGGCAAGGAATGTCTATTTATAGATCACCTAGCAGATTCAAGCCTATGCCAAGTTAGTGGTATCCCAAACTATATGGACAGGCAACTAGATCTTATTTTCACAACCGATCCCATTAACTCTGCAGTCTCACTCTCTCCCCTTTCCCTATCTACCATCGACAATTATCATCCTCCCCTTCTTCTCCCACTCTATCATGATTCTTCATAACCAACACGACTGCCAGCAAATCAGTACTCTTATGATTTTCACAAAGCAAACTTCCCTCATATTAACGAATATCTAAACAGAGTTTTCTTCAATTTTGATAACCTTATTGTGAAAGATGCTGCAGAAATATTTTACACAGAAATATTCAATTTTTGTCGCCATAAATCATCGTTTGCCTCCCCACCTTGGTATAACCGAAAGCTTCGCTCTTTGCGTAATAAGAGAAACAAGTTGTGGGTAATTTTCCTTCGCACTAAATCTCCCACCGACTATTCTAACTACCTTGGTTCCTATCTTCGCTTTACCGAGCTATACAACTCCCTTACCAACGCTACTTAATTGAAACACAAACCAACCTTATAAATGATCGTTCTATCAGTTCGTCAATTTCAAAAGAAAATCTTATGGTTACCCTACCTCTCTTTCTTTGAATACCGAAACTTCAAATAATTCGCAAGATATTTCCAACTTTTTTGCCACCTTTTTCAAGCAATCTTTCACTGACGACTCCTTTGTACCTGATTCTGATTATTTCGATTATCTGCCAAATTTCTCCCTAGGCCCATCTCTTTCTCTTACTGTTGACCCATGTCTAATCGAAAATAAGCTAAATCAACTTAATGACGAATTTCTTCCTGGTCCTGATGGCCTCCCTGCAATATTCCTAAAAAAAAATGCTCTTCAGCCCTCTCTAAAATTTTCAGCTCATCGTTATCTAAAGGACAATTTCCTCAGGTATGGAAAACCTCTTTCATAACCCCAATACACAAAAAGTTAAAAACTATCGTCCCATTGCCAAACTTTCACATATCTCTAAAATATTTGAAAGTAGCTATTTTGTACGAAATTTTAAGTTTCCGCTGTAAGTCTCTGATCTCTCCAAAACAAGACAGCTTTATTAAATGCCACTAACTAAATAACACTAACTAAAACCACTAACCTTGTTGAATTTGTATCGTATTCCCTATCTGCCTTAGAGAACGGAAAGGTAGTTGACGCTATATCTACTGACTTTAGCAAAGCTTTCGACAAAATTTCGCTTAAACTAATACTTTTCAAATTATCCACCCTCGGCTTTGAACCTTTTTTCTTGAAATGGATTTCTTCATATCTAGAAAACCGTTTTTACAGTGTTCGTTTCAGATCTGCCCTCTCAAGTCCTTTCTTAGCTACCACCGGAGTCCCACAAGGCAGCCACTGAGGTCCTCTTCTTTTCATTCTTACCATTAACGATATTGAAAAGGTCATCAAACATTCCCATATCTCACTCTACACTGACGATACTAAGATCTTCAAAACATGACTCTTCCCTTATCCAACAAGATCTCGACAGTTTCTCAGTCTGGTGCCTAAAAAACTGCTTAGAGCTAAATATTGCCAAATGCAAATCAATCACTTTTTCACGGAAACACATAAAATCTCCTCCACGTCTCTACCTTCTCCACAACCAACCCATATCAACTGTTGAATCGATCCGTGACCTAGGAATATTATGCGACCGAGAGCTCAACTTCTTGACACATATCGACAATATTATTTTAAAAGCCAACTCATCACTTGGTTTTGTTAAACGGTGGTCTAAAGGATTCTCCGACCCCTACGTCATCCGAGCCCTATACATAACGTTTGTTCGTCCTGTAATTGAGTACGCCTTTCAAGTTTGGTCCCCATATCAACAAATCCACATCTCTAGAATCGAGAGCATTCAACGTCGCTTCCCAAGATTTGCCCTTCGCGGTCTGCCTTGGAATAATCCCTTGACCCTGCCCCCCTACCAAAACCGCTTTCAACTAATTAACCTGAATACACTGCAAGAGCGGAGAGATATAGCAGAGATTCTCTTCATTCATCGGCTTCTCTCAGGTTCAGTTGACTGTCAAACTCTTTACAACTCTATTTTTTTTAGCACAAACCCTCGTAACGTTAGAAATCCTCGACTGTTAATTCGAATGAAAACTATTTCGAATTTAACCTCAGCACTCCCTGCCTAAAACACCTTCTCCGAAACACAATCCAATCATAGTTATTGGTTCTAAGTTTTAAGTTAGCCCAACCCTACCTGTAAGTTTCATAGTTTTAAGTTAGATTAAGTTATGAAGCTTGTATTAAGCTAAATAAATGGGGGTATTGCCCCCACCAAAATTAAAATTAAATTAACATTACTATCCAGTGATACCACTTTACTTCAATTGAAATACATAGATCTACTTCTTTTTTCCAAAGTATTGAAATCTACTTCATTTCAAAAATCTCTGTTTCAAACTACTTCAATTTTACAAAACAAATGAATGTAAGTGTTGGAATTTGTTCTGATTTTTTGAACACATATTATTTTTTGGTACAAAATTTGAGCAATAACTTACAATATCATTTAATTTGATAGTGGCGACAGCGACCTACTTAAATATCTTAAAACGAAAAAAATAGTAGCTGTAAATATCCGGACAATTCTGCCCATTTTTTGGTTGAACACAATGGAGTGCTGCAATTGGAACTGGAGCTGCACCTGGAACAGCTGTTAATATTTTTTTTGCGAACACAATGCTGCTGTACACATTTTTAACTTTAACAGGTCTGCTAATTTAGATCTTTGGCGAATTTATCAAGCAAAGTCATTATTATGAGAAATAGAAGCTCACTTCAACCTTATGTAACCCTGCATCGAGCGGTTTGACTAGTTGGATTTTGAAATGTGAAAAATGTTGGCCAACTCTTACAGTTACGACTGCAGGTCCTTCTGCATCTGCGTTGCGTAGTGTTCGTATTATTGAATTTGTGTGTATCCAATATTTTGACATCTATTTCAGTTGCAGCTTCAGTTTACAGCTTCATCTCCGTTGTGTTCACCCAGTTTAATAGCATTTCTATATTTTGGAGATTCGGATTTGGAAGAATTGAATTCACAGTATCGTTTACTTTTAGGTCGTTAACAAAATTTTACATCTGAAACAGGTGTTGTCAGATCTTAAAGTGAATTGAAACAAACCAAAGTTTCATGAGCTTTCTGATTTTATGATTAGCTTTGCGGTTCTGTCCCACAGTTCCGCCGCAGAAAGAAAGTTCTCTTGTATAAATGAAGATCTGGAAGAAATCAATGGCTGGAGGAACAATAATGGTTTAATGCTCAACCCGACGAAATAAAAATTTCAAATTTCAAAGAGTAAGTTAGACCTGTCATATTTTTCCCCTATAATCTTAAATACTTTTCATAATGAGTACGTCGAAGTTAAAACGCGTATTACTTGTGAAAACCCTCATTAGTTACTTACGGTTGTGAAATTTTCTTGATCACGGAAGATTGTCGCACCTTTTTCGCCCCAAAAAAATTCCCTAAATATGACAAAAGAAACAATTAGTTTTTATTTACAAAAAAAAATGTGATATATTTTTTTGTTTTTGCAAGCCACTTTAAGATTTATTTTAAGATTAATTTCGCTCACGTTCGCCGAATGTACTCAAAGCTTAGTCAACTTTTTTATTATAATTTATTGTTGGCTTGAAAGTAAACATGTCATTAATAAATACGTATCATAATAATAATAATTTAAAAAGATTGTAAATCTGTGTTTACACAAATGCAGTCAATTTGAAAGCCATACATTTCACATCAAAACAGAAAAACGAATAAATCTCTTTATATGAAAAAGATTGAAAGCTGTTAAATTCGTTTAATGACCTTGAACTTTATAAATATAGAACAATCAACAATATTTTTTTGTTTTTTTTTTTTTTTGCGTAAACCGTTTTTTTTTTTAACTTTTATTTACAGAATAGTCAAAAGGTTTTTGAAAAATATATATATATTCTGCAATCTCACCGCTAATAGGGACCTATTTAAAAACAAATTTTTCAATATACATACGAGTATGTATCTCGTTCAAGGATTATCTATTTTTGTACTACATACACACTCGTTTATAAGTTTTATATATTAACTACTTATCTATAAATGTACATATACAAAAATCGAACAGTGTGTCCGTATTATGGACTCCAATCTTAAGATTAACTAAGCGATTGATTCTGTGAAGTTTGGTAGTGATTGAATCAACAAATCCTTCCTTTCAGCCACAACTATCCCACGGATATCTCGGCTACAAAGACCATTATAACAGTTTAATTATCCCAAGGATTTTTATCATTAGAAAACATTAGCCAGACACCTGGTGCGAAATCAGCACCAGGTTCACGATGTGAACCAGCAAAAAATAATATTTATAAACTCAAAAAAATCCGGTGGTAGCTCGTCAAAAAAATGCCTACAATAAATTCAATCAACATATAACAAACGAAATGCGAATATTTCGCAATGATATCATCGAAAATCGAATCCGACGCACGCACAGCGCACTCAGCACTTAGGCTTGAATTTGAACCATACACTCACCAATATCAGCAAAATCTCTGGAATGACCATAATCCTTAAAACGTGCACAATCATTTGGGACGAATGCACAAGAGCTCATAAGAAATCGTTCAAAGCGCTTTTTCTGTTTTTGGGTGATTTTCGAGGAAATAACTAACCGATGGGAGGACACCATACAAAACTTTGCCTATTATTTCGCGATTAAAGGTTGAAAACATCATAACTTGGGAAGCAAGTCGAGAAAATCACTTTATCGACATTTGCTACAAGATCAATCTGCCCAAATAAGCAAACAACTTTTAGAAAATGGTAAAACTCAAGTTGATCGCCTACGAATGAGATCTTCTTCAAGTCGAGCTTCTCTCAAATGCAACTGAATATTCAAGTCGTTGTCGACAAGATATTAATTTCCAAGACTAACAACCAACTACGGTGAAATAGTCCAATACAAATCAATAGACACAGAAATGGACGAAAACAAATCGTCAATTATCCAACTGAATTTTTGAATTCCTTGGAATTCACTCGGACTACCGTATTAAAACTGAAGGTCGAATAATCGGTGATGCTTATTCGCACTTACACGTACTAAAGTTGTGCAACGAGACAAAATTAACCATACAAAAATTGTCACCAAATTTAATCGAGGCAACAATAATCAATGGAAAATTTAAAGTCGAAGATTCCTAACGTACCGATGATTTTATTTCATACATATGCATGAATATAAACCAATAACCAATACATCATTTATTTTTTTAGTCTTTTAGGTGTTTCATACAAATACTTTTTGAGTTAAGCCATATTTAACTCTCAAAATTTGGTGTTCAAAAAACATGATTCGGGAGTTAAATAGAACACAATTTCAAAAACTCGGACGAAACTAACACTGAAAAAGTGAGCCTTATGTAATCTTTTAAATGTATTTAAAATATAGCTGCCTTTTTATTGCTTAGGTAATAAATCTGGACATGACGATGGCCAGTCAAGTACTCGCATGGCATTTCGATTAAAAAAATGTTTTATGAGTTTCATTATTTTATTGAAAAGACCAAATAACCGGCATATTTTTTTTCAGCCCATGGTAGCATCATGTTCTCTAGAATTTCAACGTATTTCTCTTAGATAAGAAATTTGTCAATACGATGAATGGGTCCCACGCTGTTCTAAGAAAAACATTCCCAAACGCAGATTTATCCACCGCAATGTTTAACTACTGGTGAAATGTACTTTGGGTCAAGTTCCTTACATTTTAAGGATCTGACGTACTATCTGCCGTCGGGACCAATGCGATTTATCTTCGTTACAAAACAAATTTCTATCGATTAACCGTCCGATCGGCATGTCTTTTGGTAAACTGGATACGCCGCTGTCTTTGCACTTTTGTGACCATTGATTGCTTGCATGCTTGCAGATTTTCGTCCATGAAGTCCATATTCAACCAAAAGACGTGCAACAGTTCTTTTTGATATGCGGACATCATATTCATACTGCTACACTTTTTCTGGGATCTTTTTTCGACAGCCGAATAATTTTTCTATCTGTATGAACTTTTTTTTTTTCCTTGGTCTCTTTCGGCGCGGAACATTAGGTTTGTTCGTTGAGCCCTGAAGTCACCCTGGGGTCGCCCTAAATCGTTTTTTGAAAAACCTGAAATCACCCTGGTGAGCAAATTCTGTGTTTTTTTAGACCTGGGGTCGCCCTGAACTCGCCATGAAGTAGATCTAGGTATTTTGCTGGGGCGAGTTCAGGTAACGATCAAACTGTCAAAAGTCATATGAGATTTCATATGTATTTCTTTTGTTGTCGTTTGGCGATTCGCATGTTGCATGTTATTGCTTGTATTAGCAATTAAATGTTTGTTGTACATTCAGCAACAACGCAAAATGGTTTTCGTTCATTTTTAAAACTAATTTATAACAAATTTAAAGTTTTATCAGATCACAAAATTATTTTGTCTTGCTTTTAGCTGTCAACAAAACAGTTGAAAGCCCTTGGGTGTTTTTTGAAAACCGAAAACCGCAGTTTTTGTTGACAACTCTGAGGGTTGTCAAGAAAACCTGGGTCAACCCTGGGTAAAGTTCAACGAACGATTCTATTGTCTGTGGTTTTATATTTACCGAAATGGGCATTGGTACCGAACTCCATCTTTTTGGAACAGTTAAGCTGAATTGCAATATGTTGATAGGATAATCCAGCCTTATTAAACTCAATAATAGCGTTTCGGATTTTTGGCGCACAACTTATGCCTATGCCCATTGTGAAAACAGCCTACCCAAACATTTTTTTTGCTAGAAATTGATATTTTTCATGATAATCATTTGAATATTGACCTTTTAATTGGCAATAATGCCGAAAATTTCGAATATTTTCACTTTGAACTCAATCCTTTCTAATTAGCTGGCAACCAAAATACCACATTTCGAAACTAAAATCATAACGGTTTGCAAAAAGTGTTATCTATCAAAATGCTATGCATATTTTTTTAAGGAAAAAGAATGAAAGATCACAAATAGGTCGCAATATGCACTATTAGGTGAGAAACATTCATCAATATAAGGGCAATACTGCAAAAATAGTATCGTTTCTAATTAGCTGTCAACGGCTGTAAATCTAAAGACAATATCCGCACGAGTCCTTAACAGTGATTGAAGAAATTTGTTGGCCTAGAAGTAAACGATGACAAGATCAAGTACCTTCTATCAACAAATATAAGAGGATCTATCTACTGGTACAAAACATAACTATCGGTAGCATCAAGGAAGGCCGAAGGCTGTTTGGGACTAAACCATCGCAGAATAAGGAGCACTTGGTTTAGTTTTTGTTGTGACCTTAATCCTTAATATGTTATGAACTTAATTCGTGTACTATGTCACATATGTATATCTTTACTCGTTACTACCTAAAAAATACCTCCCCCATTCTGTTAACTTCTTTTTCATATCTTTCTTCATTTTAGACTTTTATAATAAAACAAAATGCCTTCTTATTTCTTGAATAAATATGAATTTGGACTTTTCCATAAAAAAATACACTAACTTTCTTTAATTTTGGTTAAATTGCTTTCTAATACATATACATAATGTACACTTAAAAACTTAATGTCAAAAAATATTCATAAAACTGTTTGTTTTTTTTTATCTTATCAAAATCGATAGAACCGTTTTCGAGATAAATAAACTTTTTCAAGCGGTTATATTACAGGTACCGTTAAGTAAACATTTAACAATTTATAGGTAAACACCTAAAAACGACTCATAGAGATCCTAAACCTAGTGACATATAACTCAACCGCTCCTGTGTGCATGTTAGCAGTAATTGAGGGGATATACAATTTTTCGCCGAGAGTCTTAACGGCTGTGCGCAGCACTTTGCATAACACTTTTCATTCTCTTGGAGGATTTTTCACAAATGGCACTACACCCCTAAAACATATGAATAAGAACTTCTACATTATAATCCAAAGCACTTAGTATTACGCCAAAACGTTCTACTATCATAATGTCAATTCTGATTAAATAATCTAGTTCTTCTCAGCAAATCTTAATTTAATCGACAATAAAGGCCCTTTATAGACTTCAACAAATTCAAGCAGTCTAAAAGAATTGCCTTCTTTAGACTTTCAAGTATTTTTACTCGCGATAGGTTTATTTAAGTCTTGGAAATGTACTAGACAAAATTATAGTTCTTTCTAAATAAGAAGGAAAAATAGAAGCTCATCACTGTCTTTCAAGTTAAAAAAGAAAAAGCAAGACATAAAAGACACATATACAAATTATAAGATACCACAAAGAATAAGTATTCTTTTTCATATGGCCCGAGCTATACCCATTTGCTTACCAAGGTCAAAGACTTTTGTTTCATTTAATACCTAAATTCTCAAAAAGTAATATCTATTTTTATTACCACAAGGAAGTTCAAGATTATTACACAAATAAAAATGAACTTACATAATTAAAATTCATTCAGTCTTACATAAATATATACATACATACTCGTATGTATGTTCATAGTGTAGATGGTATATTTTGTTTTTGTTTCCTCTAGTGCAGACAGCGGGAAGTATTGTTTTGTGAATATGTATTTATATTTCGCTCCAATTGTGACAAGTTAATCAAGTTCCTAAGTGAAGCTGGGTGTACACATCCTTAATCAAGGGAAAGGAATATAATCTCTATTATGAATATGCAAGTTATGAAAATCGATTTTAAATAAAATTCAATTAATTTGATGAAAATGAAGACAGAAAACTTATCATTAAATTTAAAACAAGAATTAAATTAATAAATAACACGTGTTCCTCTTTTCTTTTATTTTAAAAACAACTTAAGCCAATTACAACAAAGGATTGCTTTCACATGTCAAATTTGAACTATCAACATTTAGTTCTTAAAACCCCTCGATTTTCTTCTACACAACGAATAGCAAGTTTATTTAGTTATTGGTTTATTAGAACTCAAAAATACCTAAATAAATCTTTATTTTCACATAAACTTCCAATTAAAAATACAAACTTAACTAACTTTAAACTTGTGTTCATACCTCCATACTGGAGATGCAAACTTTACGAAATCGAACACGAAGAAAATCATCTTTTTCTTTTAGTTATCTCTTTCTATAAATCATTCTTCCTAAGGCACAGTTATTACGTTTATATGAGGTATTGAAGCAAGCTTGAAGCTCGCTTCGACCCTTTGTAAACGGGTATTGAGTTGAAATGAGCTTCGTTCGACTCGATCTCACTCGCTCAGCGGTGTCGAGTCGTAATATGAGACGAAAAACCTGGGTCGAGGAGTTGGCTTAACAAAATGTTTCAGAATCGCTCAACACCATTTCAACTCAACTCCAAATCGAGCTCTCAACTCAAATGACGAAAAACCTGGGTCGAAAATCCGACCCTAATCCAACTCGATCTTTCGATACTGCATATAAACGTAGTAAGTAACACCAAATAATTCCTATTAGGATTCGTAATATTAAGGACGTCAGCAAAAATAGGAACACAACATTTATGTTTAATGTTTGATCCCTTTCTCTTCTTATTTAAATCCCAAGACCCAAACACAGTTGACTCAGCTTAACTAACATCAAAATTTGCTTTAAATTTTGTTTTTATTTTTAACCAATTAAGTGGCACTGTATTATAAATTATTTCACCAATCCAACAAATAAATTCAGCAATTTTCTTGAGGCTTTAAAAAAAATATGTAGAACTATAATTTTCGCAGGAAATCTAACCAATTTTGAAAACAAAGCGCGTCACAGTGCGGCCGAAAGCCGCTTTGTGCGGCCAAAAGTCGAAAAACGTAGAGAATGATCCACAAATTGGTTTAAGGGGTTTTTGGGGTCGCTGATTACGAATCTGTTATCAGAATCAGCTAATTCAAAATGGCCGACCTAATATGGGGTCATGTCATACGAAAAATCTTATCAAATGAAATAACTTTGATAGTTGGTTGAAAAATTTTGTTTTGATATTATTAGGGCATGTATATTTGAAAATTTAAATAAAAACGCGTTCTAGAACGTACTAGTACCTTAATGCACAAAAAAAACTCAACGGGCAGCTGAATTTTATTTTATTTGGTATACAATACTTTTATTAACTACACTGCCGCTCATCTGAATAGGTTCACTGTTTTTCGTAACTTACTGTAAGACTATCTGCATATATATGGCAATGACTCGTCTGTGTTATGTATGTAATGAAAGAACATTATTATGCGCTTAGTTTGGGAAAAAAAGTTTTCTCTTAAAGCTTACCGTTATTCTCACACGCTAGCTAAACTTAATTCATTAAAAAAAACTAAGTGTTTTTTTGGCTCATCTGAATAGGTTCGAAAGCAAAAAAATCATTTTTAATTGATGTGCGCGGCGGATGTGTACTGAAAGTTAAGTTTTTTGGTAAATCGAATTGTTTTAAACCGTTTAACAAGAAAAATGGGTCGCGGAAAATCCTTAAAATAGGAAGAAAAAGGCAAAATAAAAGCATTTATTGAATTAGGGATAAGCCAAAGAAAAATCGCAAGAAAAAATAGAAAGAAGCCAAAATTTAGTGGGTAAATATTTGCGGAACATCGAAAACTACGGGAAAAATATGAAAGGTTACACTTATAAGGCCACATCAATGGCCGATAGACGCGCAATCATAACAGCTGCTTCTAATTCGCATGATTCCGCGTCAAAAATTGGACTCAAAATTGGTGTTAAGTGTAGTTTGGTGGTGGTGAAACGCGTTATTAAGAGTACTAAGCATTCAAAAAGAAAAAAATACCGAAAAAACACCTTTGAACGAAAAACGAAAAGAAAATCGTCTCCAATTTTGCAAAAAAAAATACATGTCGTTGAAATCGGAGTGGAGGCGAGTTATATTTTCAGATGAAAAAAATACAACTTAGAGGGCCCAGATGGCTACAACTATTACTTTCATGACCTTCGTAAAGAAAAACATTATATAAGCCGTCTGCATAGCTGTGAAGGCAGTGTCATGGTGTGAAGAGCAATTTCATATTATGGAACCTTTGAGCTGCAATTTCTTACATCGCGAATGAATATCAATGTGTACAAAGTTGTGTTTGAAAAGGTCTTCCCACAAATCTCTGACCTTTTTAGACCAATACCATTGTCATTCTAGCATGATAATGCCCCTATCCATACAGCGAGGTCGGTAAAACAATGGATCGAGAACCAAAATGTAGAGGTGTTGGAATGGCTTCCATACTCACCTGACCTTAACATAATTGAAAATGTTTGGGGACTTCTTTTCCGTAAGGTGTATGAGTCGGGGAGACAATATGAAGACAATTTGTCCTTAATCGAGGGAATTAAGAAAGCGTGGAAAGAGATTTCGCTGCAATATCTAGAAAAACTGTATGACTTCATTCCAATTCCAATTTTCGAAACAGTTTCAAAAGAAAGGTGGTGATACACATTATTAATATGAATTATTATGTCTCTACCTATTCAATGTGCAAAATAAATCATTTAATTACAGTTATTTTTCTTGTTTTCCTCCATTTTTTGCTTTTGAACCTATTCAGATGAGCCAAAAAAACACTTAGTTTTTTTTAATGAATTAAGTTTAGCTAGCGTGTGAGAATAACGGTAAGCTTTAAGAGAAAACTTTTTTCCCAAACTAAGCGCATAATAATGCTCTTTCATTACATACATAACACAGACGAGTCATTGCCATATATATGCAGATAGTCTTACAGTAAGTTACGAAAAACAGTGAACCTATTCAGATGAGCGGCAGTGTATCTTAAATAGCTTTGAGAACAAGAAATAGCAAGAAAAAAAAGTTTTCACTCAAACAAATATTTTTTTATTTTTTTTTCTAGTAAATAAATAGTGTTGACATATCTCTGTCTAACAATGTACTATTTAGGAATTTTTATTCAGAAATTTTTTAACTTATTTTACACACCTGCAGCTATTGAATCCATTTTATTGCAATAGATTTGCTTGGAAAGAAAAACTTTTACACGTGTTTTGATGGAAGTAACGACTCGTGACTACGGTAACTTAGCAGCCACATTCAGGCTAAGATTATGGGGGGGATTTGCGGCAAGAGATTCTACTACGAACATTTTTCGTCTCCTAGGGGTCTCCTTTAGACAGCCTGATGACAAAAAACCCCTAACTCACAACTTTTATTTTGGGCTATTGGCCGCAAAAAGATGCCATCGCCGCACTGTGCGCTTATCCATAGCTGGTTAAAGAATGCATGCACAGGGTGTGTTTTATGTTGCAGGTGGATTTTATGTGTGAATGAAATTTTTCACTTAACATTTGACTGTGGTGGACAGTGGTTGATAAAAATTTATTATGCAGCATCTAACGTAGCAACACTGTGTTGAAATTATTAAATTATTTCATTTTAGTAGTTGTTTAATTGTTAATACGCGGAGAAAATTACTTGACTTTTTGGTGTTGATCATGTGCCAAGCCCCCACGACCGCTTTTTTCTCCCGATTTTTTTTTTATGGTTGTTCTTGAAGAAAAATGTGTACATCAACAAATCAACCATAACCTCTAGCATATCCCGTATATAATGTTAAAGACAATACAATTAATCAATAAAATATAAATTATAAAATTGTATTTCATTTAACAGTTTGTTATTGAAAAAACACATCGACGTAGAACATACAACGCACCCTGTATGTACGCATAAGTAAAAGTAAAAAGAAATCCTCTTTGTTTTCGCTTTTTCTTTCTCGTTTGTGAATTTCAAATACAACAAACTACACAACAAAAAGATTGCACATATTTTTCAGAATTTTTAAATTGATTCATCTAAAACTATTTTTACAAACGCGGTTCAAGATTTTAATTTAACGATTTTGGCTGGATTTAAACAGAGTTCTGATTGGGTACTAAAATTAAATTGGATCATACTAAATCGGAATCAGAACGTTTATGATCCAAGTGGGGTATCCGAATAAACACTGCCAAATCTGAGCTTGTGTGTTTCAGGACACCCACCACCAATGGCAACCGATGTCGTTCAGCAGCCACTTGCAGAAATCTGACTGTGAAGCTCCCCGATGGGTCGACGATAGCAGCCAAAAGAAATGCTTAATACCTCGGAGTCCAAGGCAGGTAGGTATTAAGGAAGGCCAACTTCGCGTTTCACCGCTTGCACAAATTGCTAGCCAGAAGAACCGGACTAAGCCACCCAAGCAGCTTATCAGCTGTAATTTTCCTGCATGGTACACCATTTCTAAGACAGCAATGCAGAAGCTTCAACTCTTCGAAAGGAAAATTCTAAGGATAAGAACCAGTCTAATCAATGAAGATAGAAAGTAATTTCTGTTTAAGTGGAGTGATTGAATTAAATTCAATTAAAAGCTCAAGTGACCTCAACTCCAAGGTGCCTTTCGCCCAGGTACGGCAGCATCTAACTAATGAGCCCACTGTCGTACCTGGGCGAAACGCACCTTGGAGTTGAGGTCACTTGAGCTTTTAATTGAATTTAATTCAATCACTCCACTTAAACAGAAATTAAAATTCACAGTCTATTAAAGCTGTAAATTTTATAAGAGTCGGTAAACATCGACCAATATTTGCGTCTTACAAGGGTACGGCAGCATCTAACTGATGAGCCCACTGTCGTACCTGGGCGAAACGCACCTTGGAGTTGAGATCACTTGAGCTTTTAAATAAACCAATCTAATCTTCGATCGACAGTAAAAGAAGCACTACAGCAACGAAAGAGTTTATGAAGAAGACAAAATCAAGCCACTGGACCAGTTTCTCGTGCAATTGGCAAGGGAGCTTATTCACAACACCGCCAACCACCCAAACCAGCTGATGAGAAGTATGACCACCCAGGAAAGACATTCAGAGCCTAGATACCTTAGTGCTTTGGATGTGTTAGAAAGGATTCCAGCCGACAACGAAGAAGCAGTTGAAAACATCCACCCCTATTATGGTTGTCAATTATCAATTGATATTTGATAAATATTGAAATTTTGTACTTTTAAACTCAATTTTATTTAAGAAATTGTCAACTATCTGACAATATTAGTCAATTTTCTTTCTGTTCACAACGATAAGCATTTTTATCAATGACCAAAACTTTTTTTAATTGTGTTACAAAATATCGAATTTCAATTTTTATCAATTATCAATTGATAATTGACAACCATAATAGGGGTGATCTAAAAAACAAACCCTCAACAAACCCACCAACTTTACAACCGGGAGGGAACAACCCGAGAGATAAACCATTCCATAATTTTAATTTTAAATAACTAGTCATGTTAATTATAATTGTTATAATTTTAAAAACAATGTCATAGCATAAGTTAGGCCCCCTATGTGCCAACAAATTTTTTGTATTCATAGAATCCTTAAGTTTAAGTTTTCCAATTGTACCTACATATATATTTAAAGTTCAATAAAAAAAAAACCTTGAAAACCTTTTTCCATCATATCCATTCCATACAATCGACGCAATAGTGCGGCGTAAATCATGCCATAAAATGATTAGATATCCAAAGTTTGTTTAAGACAATAAAATAATAAGAGAAGATCAAATAACCGGATTTGACTGTATCTTTCATAAATCCTATTTTGCAAAAATATACTCTGCATAATCATCATCTTCGTGAATCTTCTAAAGCCAACTCGAAATTATCTAAAAAAAATCTCTGACTAGACGCACATCAATAGAATATAAATCACATGCATGCAAAGCTCTCTTCTTATCCAATATGGGAATGACTAACAAATTTGGAAGTAAATTTGGTCGCAAACAAAAAAAAAACATTCAAAAAGTGTGAGAGCATTTTCTAAATTAAGATGAGCCAAATCAAATATCAACAAAAACGAAACGAACGAGCCGACTAGAATATAATTTGTGTTGTTTGTGGAGCTTTTAGACGTACATAAATATATAGGTAGGTAGATATTATGTACATCGCACTACTTGTGTCGCTAACTAGTTATATTATATTGCATGCAAAGGAATGGAAACGAACAAAAGTGAATCACGAGCATGAATCAAGTCAATGTCGCCGCAGAGGGACAGGCAAAAATACTGAAACACAAATTATTTTAAACAAATGAATGAAAAAGCATGAACACGCATAAAACATTTAACACAAAATTAAAACGACCGGCCAGAGAGTGTTCCAAGTGACCATCACCTTTGATGATGAAAACTTATTAGAAAAATGACTCAGACAAACAGAAACGCACGTAGGATAGATAAGCAACCAGGTGACGATGACGACGTCGAGGAGGCTAACCTGCTTTCTGACCTTGGAAGTCTCTCGGCCAGTCATACAAAAAATGACGTAATTTTCTTCCAGTAATAAAAAAAAAACTCACCTAAACCATATTTGTAGAAAATTTCTTCCACCGAGACGATCTTAGGTCCTGCGGAAACTGGAGATTGCTTTGGAGTTGGAGCTCTCCTGACGGGCACGGTTGGAGGAACTGACGACGATGGAGCGTGAGCTGGAACTGGAGGAGCTGATTTTGGCAGAGCTGGTGCTGGTGCCACTTCCTTCTGCTTGACCTCCTCAACCTTTGGTGATGGTTTGATGGGTTCGACAGCAGCTGGTTCAGGTTTCTTGATCTCAGCAACAGCAGGGGATTTCTTGAAATCTCCCAACAAATCACTGGCTTCTTCTGCAACACCGGAAGAGGCTGGATTTTGTGTTGGAGCAGCGGTCGATTGGATGAATTCTGGAGTTGCGGTGCGTTCTTCCTTAAAGTCGCCGAGTAAATCCTCTGAGGAGATGAACTTCTCGTTTTCTTGCTCCTTGAGAGCTGTGGCCACTGGATTCTTCTTAATTGGTGATGGATTGTACGATATTGATGGGGAATCGTTGTCTGCGAAGTCATCGTAGAATTTGCCAGACGATTTCTGTCCGTCTTGTTGTTTTAGTGGTGCGTGGTCGTCATCATCGGATTCGTCATCATGCACCGGAGCTGATGGTGCAATTGGTTTTGGATCGATTGGGGCTGCAACCTTTGGTGCGGCTGTCTCTGGAACCATTGGCACTGGTTCGGGTTTGATGTCAACTTTGTTTTCTTTAACTGGAGCTGGAACTGGAGCTGGAGCAGGTCTAAACATTCCTCGTTCAGCGTTCATGAAATCTCTGGTCATGTCCGACATGAAATTACTTCCGGCCTTCTCGGCCTTATCGAATTTCTCGCCAAATGCGTTGCCGAAGTCCGTAGCGGCAGCACCTACACTATGCTTGGCGGTGGTCATGAAATCGCCAAAATCATCGGCTGCTTGCTCGGTGATTTTGGAATCATCGACATGCACCAGCCAGTCGTCGTCCAGCGAGCTGCCAGTGGATTTTTTGCCTTCGGAACCCTCTTTTGGGGAGTGGTCAGGTGGTGCAGCAGCGGATTTTACCTTGTTATCAACCCCTAAATTCAGATCAAGGGGGTTGCCCATGGGTTTGTGGGTATCCTGCTTCAATTCAGAAAAATTGAAGTCCATGGTTGTTGTGGGAGAGGTTTTGTTAATTTGATTGATTTTTCCGGATACAGGTGATTTTTTGCTCCTGAGCTTTTATCACTTTTTATTTTCAAAGATTAGTCTAGCACTAAGTTGATTTTTCCTTTTCTTAACTTTTTTTTCTTTCGAAATTTAATTCTCGATTCGATGATGATGGAAGTGGAGGAACCGTGGAAACTCTTTAACAGTCAACGAACAAGAACGGAATGAATTTTGTGGATGAACGAAGTCAAGTCATCAGTGCCTCAGTGGTGGTCTCCGTTCGGCCTGAGTGCTTTGCTTTCGCTTTGGGTGCATGTGGGGGAGAAACAAAAAAATTCTTGTTAGTATCGACATAAAAGTTCATTTTCTTATTCGAATGTGTGTGAATGTGGAATAATAAAAAGAAGAAGAAAAAAAACATTTTTTGCACAAAAGCGCCGGTCGATTATTTTGGAGAAAGAGTTGGAAATAGAGTTCGATAATTTTGTTGGAGTGAAAATAGGTATATGACGCAATGTGAGAGAACGAGGAGGAGATATTATAAATGAAAGGAAGATATAGAGGGAAAAATATAGAGAAAAATTAAAATAGAGTGAGAAAGGCATATAGATATTTAATGAAAAAGTTGACTGGAAGTGGCTGAGTGAACATTTTCTTAATCAGCTGCATTCCAGTTATTTCTAATCAGAAATTTATTGTCAAATAGGATTTCTGTAACAAGAGCGTAGCAATTTGAATGTGCGAAGGGGTCTTGAAATTATTTACCATATTATTAGTGTTAGTAAATTGTGTCTCAAAAATCGAAAACCCCTTAGGTACTTAAGCACTTTTTTAGCTGTTAGATGAAATTTTAAATATTTTAAATTCAAACTATTTGACTCTTTTACTCGGAAAAAAAGCAAGAAAAATGTTTCCAATAAACATTTAAGAAAAAAAATGGCCTATTAAGGTATTACATAATATGATACTACCTTTGAGTATATATAATATGGAGGGCTCGTTCCTATCCCTATTGCATTGTAGTACTTGAAGTTGTGATAGGGGTCGCTGTCTCACTTTCTGTAAGTTAAAGATACAGCCGTATCCTCCGATTTGTGCTTACCTTCTCCTCGCATATAGTTCTCCGTCACATGTGATATGAAGCACTCGGCAATAACTTTGTCTTACACAAATTTGAGTAGCGCCCCCTATGATAGTCACGCATTTGGAATAGAAACGAGCCCTCAATATTATATATACTCAAAGAATCCTACTTAACAATTTGCTAACTTTAAAGTTTTTAAAACTCATTAGCCATGTTTTTTTTTGCAAGTTTAGTTTTGTGTCAAAACACTGTTTTGCTGTTTTTGCGTGGAGTCCCATATAAGCTCCTTTGTTTCATTTTAGCAACTAAACATTTTTGCTAAATTAAAAACTGAATGCGCGCGCCTGGCCTTATAAAAATTCCAACCTCTGAAAACGAATAATAAAAGATGTGTTACGAGTAAGATGGAAATCTTTTATTATGAAATAACAGAAAATGTATAGCAGAATAAGAGATGTGTCAGAACAGACATAAATATCTTCAGAATTTGAAATAATTGTAAATATGTTCTAGAAATGAAAAATGAAGGTTAGTAAATTTCTTATAAAACAGATGACTATATCTTTTGTATTCTGTGAGCCATTCTCTTTAATTAAACGCATTTATTTCAAAATGCTGAGGTTATCCAGATTAATAAAACATCTAAAATAATAAAAATATGTCATTATTAAGAAGAACCATGTCTCCATTAGTACACTTATTTTCACCTTGATTAAACTGCTTTTACACGAAAATGATTTTTAACCTTTGTTGATAAGAAATTTCTTTTTTTGGTTTCTTTTGACTGCATGAATATTTTTAAACGCTGAAATTCCTTATAAATGTTTACTTTGATCCAAGTGAACGGGAGTCACCCCTCTGCTAGTGTATAATTAAGCTCAGTATTCATTCAGTATCAGAAATTTCATCATTTAAAAGTAGTCACAGCTTTTAAACAAGTATTAATACATATAATATGTCTTCTTCACGTATATACTCAAAAGTCAAAGCTCACTGAAAAATATATTAATTTTTGAGAGAAAATATTGGCATTAGGTGTTAATTTGGGAAGCATAATTTGCCTAAAAAACGTATTTCATGACAAGAAATACTCTTAGACGATTTATTGTCAATTCCTCGTAAGAAGCATTACACCCCTGAAAAACTTTTTTGCAGCGGCTGAGAATCGAACCCAAGACCTCTACTCTGCATGACAGTCCAAGGCCCTAATCATTATTCCAAGGGATTGTTTGAATTAGTATAAAAAACTGTTTGTATAGCAACCTGCTTGCCAGTACTTGTTCGTGTGGCCTCCGGCACTAACAGCAAATAGAAGCATAAATAAAGATCGTTTTCGTTTCACTAATTCTTTTTAAGTTTAAAGAAAACAGAAGCATTTCCTCCGCAACACAACACAATCGCTGAAAAATCATCAGTACAAGAAATATCTCGAAGATCGAAAAATTCTTAATGACCGGCAATACGGCTTTCGCAGTAATCGTTCCACTGGTTATTATCTTTACATTGTTTTGGAGAAAGTAAAATTATTGCGCTTGATATTTCTAAGGCATTTGATAGAGTTTGGCACCCGACTCTCTTATCGAAAATGCGTGCGTTTGGTATCAACGAAACCCTTTTATTCTTAGGATTAGAAATTACCTTCGAGATCGATCAATACATGCTTTAGTGGATGGTTTCAAGTCTGATCTTCACAAAATAAATACTCAGAGCTCCGTTTTGTCTCCGAATATCTTCCTCATTTTTTATAAATCATCTCTTGTCCGACACTTCTAATATATGTAATTCATTGTTTTGCTGACGACTCTATTCTCAGCTTCTCCATACTCGTTTTCAAATTCACCTTCATTTCCTTTGGAAGTGGAATTGCAATGGTATATCTTATGATGAGCTCATTAAACTCTGATCTTTAAAGCATTGCTAAATGGGATATAAAAAATCTCGTGGAGTTTAATGCTTCGAAAACACAATGCTGTCTATTGTCGGTGATATAAAATGTATCCATTATGCAATTGTCCTTGAATGGTACTTACAACGAAAAAGACGAAAAGCTCTCAGAATTCGGTATGTATATCTCTGATCTGGCAACAACTTATAAGGAATTTAACATCCAAGACTCAAGTACAATTAACATCTTTGGGCAGGTGCATGCCCAAAGTTCTCTTCATTTATTGATTTGAATCCAGAACAGAGCATTAAGACTGAAAGGCAACAGAGCTTTCATGGAATCAGTCCCATCTCTTGAGCACCATTTCGGAATTCTTCATGTCTTTCCTTGTTTTATCGCTTCTTTTACAAGCAAGTAGGGAGTTGGATTCCTCCCCTCAATCAGTTCACCCGTGATACTTTTTTCGCTAGGACTGCTCAAAAGCCTATACAGATGTGACCTTAACAATCAAACAGAGGCTAATAAAAATGAACATGAAACCGAGCAAAAGGGCGGAAACCTATAATTCCTAAAATATTTAGGACCTTATTCGGAATTCCCCCAACCAAATTGAACTTTTTTTTAACGAATCGATAAAAAAGTGTTTGCTGTTGATAAAAAACATCAAATTATGGAGGAGAAACACTTTTTTATGGTAAAAAAGTGAAGTATAAGCGGACCCACCCACAGTACTATAACTAAAGCTACTTTTTTATCGGATATTTGCGCTTGCTTACGCATTACGGCGTAAATAGTGAGATATGTATGGGGGCATGCTGCTCCCCTGCAACCCCCCTGCTTGGGCACACTATAGGAATTGGGGTAGGTGCGAGGTTGGGTGTATGCAAGGTTTCTTTTGCATTTACAGAATCTGGATTTAAAGAAACTTTGAATTTACCCTATGGCCTATATTAATTTTTTTATACTTCACTTTTCTACCATAAAAAAGTGTTTCTCCTCCATAATTTGATATTTTTTTTATCAACAGTACACTTTTTTTTATCGATTCATTAAAAAAAAGTGCATTTTGGTGGGGGGGGGGGGGGGGGGAATTCCGAATAAGGACCAATATTTAAGATAATTCAATTCAGTAAATTTTGTAAAATTTGTAGAAGTCTTTTTTATTAGATTGACAAAAAAAATACAAAGGGACCTTTTATTTTCGTCCTTTAGTGAAATATTTTTTTTTTAGACAGTTTTGTTTCTTAAATTTTGATTCTCAAATGCCTGTAAAATTAAAAAAGAAGAGAAAATTTAAGTAAGGAAAAGTTCTCTTTATTGGAATTCATTAAAACTTATTTATACGATAGGTAAACTAAAGATCCTTTTATAAGGATCAACAATTTTAGCGCCCAAAATTATTTAGCTCCTTTTGAAAAACAATCCTATCTATTTGATTTCATTTAGAGAAAAATAGAACTTTTTTGAAAATTACAAGCATTGTATGAAAAATAGCACCCATTTGATTGTTAAAAAAAATAACAAAAAATAACAAATAGCCTCGTTTTTATCCTTAACTCAACATTAAAATAGTAATAACTTCTAAGCCAGCCCGTTTTGAAATACAATTTTTCCACCATTCTCTAGTTCTCTTTGATACGCAAATTTTGGTATATAACACTCCATATTTTGAAAAAAATGCCTTGTTGCGGCCTAAAAGAAACACTTTTTCTGAACGATACCATTAATTTGTAATGATTTTCTGAACGATGCCATTGGTTTGTAATTTTACGTCCCTGGACTGATGACTCTGTCGGTTATCGATGGAACTAACTTTAAAAAAATTAAATGTCATTTTTGAATTAACGAACGAGAGGGTCATCATTTCCACAGACGCCGATTAAGAAGAACGTATATTTTATTTAGCCAGAGAATAAAAACGAAATAATAAACTGAGCAAAACGTAAAGAATCTGTTTTATTATTCGAGAACCTTCTAACAATTTTCCTAGCCAGGAACATCTTTATTATTTCTAAAATCTGTGGAACCTTTATTTCCAAAATCTGTGGAATCGCCCCAATCTCAATTAATGCTGACACGCAGTAAAACAAAAAGGATGGCAGAAAACTCGGAAGAAAACCTAGAGATGGAAGCAGACCTAGATAATACTGTGGTTGATGCAACAACAAGCCAGATTGCAGAACTTCAATCGCAAATGCAAAATTTACAGCAGATAATTGCGACGCTGACGAAGACCAACATTATATCAACTTCTACCATTTTGCCGCCGCAACAATCATCATGTCTGGATAGTACTCAGGCCGCTAGTACACATGCCGCCAGCAATTATGTTACCCCATCGCCAACACCATTAAAACAAGCCTTCGCCAATATAGTGCCAACATCTTCTGCCGAAGTATCATCGCCTCACCTCGCCACAACATCAGTTCCATGTACATCATCTGCTGCCGCAGTATCGCCGCCTTACCAAGCCGAAATCGCCACCAACTATTCTTGGAATTATAATCAAGGTATGTACAACAATCTTTTTTTATCCCACAATATGCCCTACCAAAATACATTTGCGCCGCCGCCGCCGTCTGCCACTAATTTGCCACCGCCATCAACCCAGACAATTCAATTTTATCAGCCACCCATTCGTAAATTGCAAGACCTACCACCTTTTTCTGGCCAACCTGAAGAATGGCCAATGTTTGCCGTCGCGTATAGAGAAACCACAGCCATTCATCGGTATTCAGATCTCGAAAATTTGTCAAGACTCCAAAAAGCTTTACGTCCAGGTAGCTTAGCTAGACAACTCGTTGAATCATTGCTTATTCACCCAAATAGTGTCAACAATATAATGAGTACCTTAGAATTTCACTACGGACGGCCAGAAATACTTATTCGTAGTCAATTGGCCAAAGTAAGAGCATTTCCAAATATAACCGAGGCTAAAATTTCTGAAATAGTGAACTTCAGTACTATAGTCTCTAACTTGACAGCATTCTTAACAAACGCAGGCGCCTCAGCACATTTATGTGACCCTACCTTACTTCACGAATTATTAGTAAAGTTGCCAATGAATAAAAGGGAAGAATGGGTTAGGCATAAGCTCACTATCAGAGCACTGCATCCAAGTGTAAGTGAATTCAGTATTTGGTTACGACAAGTAGCTACATATGTGACTTTAGCGATGGAAATTATGCCCGATAGGAATGTAAGAACACATTCTGATTCATACTTCTCGTCGCATGACAAAAGACAAAAATATACTAATGCGCTTTACACTGTTGCTGAGGACCAGCAAAAGAAAAGTATAAACTGTATAGTCTGTAAAGCTAACCACCATTTGTATTTATGTTCTAAATTCAAGAGCCTGCCAATTTCACAACGATGGGACGTAGTGAAAACAAATCGTTTATGCTTTACTTGTTTACGTTTTGGTCACACAGTTTCGAAGTGTTCGTTTCATCGAGAATGTGGCATCTCGTCATGCCGCAAGCCACACAATCGTCTTCTCCATGGTATAGACGAGAGAAAAGTTGAAAATGTTGTGCCACTTGCGCATGACCCTTCTCATGATAGCATAGTCGTTACGTCGACATCAGAATTGTTTACTAAAGCACAAAGTGAAACCGTTGGTGCTATTATTTGTCAGCCTTCGTCGAGAAAGACTTTACTGAAGTTTTTGCCAGTAAAACTGAGTGGCCCAAAAGGAACATGCGAAATCATTGCATTTATAGACGATGGTGCAAAGATATCCTTGATAGAGGAGAGCGTTGCAAACCTAATTGGTGTGAAAGGTGTACCTGAATCATTATCTCTCAGATGGATAGGAGATAAAACTACAAATGAATTATCACAGCGTGTTGACTTAGAAATATGTGGTCTACATGCAAATGCGGTAGAATACCAAATGAGAAATGTCCGTACAGTGAAACAGCTGTTGTTACCAGCCCAGAGTCTAGATCTTTCGGAAATGAAAAAACGCTACAGTCATCTACAAGAAGTGCCAATCGACGATTATTATAATGCCGTACCTCGGATTTTAATTGGAGTTCCACACACAAATCTTGTTAGGCCAACAGAAGTTATAAATATTGACACGGGATTCTCAGCCCATTACACGAAGCTTGGTTGGACACTTTTCGGTTCAAATGAAGAAAACGTTTCGGATGCCCTAGTATCCTTTGTGGGACATGACGAAGAAAACATTTTGAAAGACTTGCAATTACAAGTAGCCGAATATTTTGCCATTGAGAATATTCCACCAAAATCGTTTCAGCCAATAACTTCAGAAGTAGACAAAAGAGCGGAGAAAATCCTTCGTGAAACGACAAGAAAAATAAATGGGCAATACGAAACCGGACTCTTATGGAAAAATGATGAAGTGGAATTTATAGATAACTACGATATGGCATTGCAACGACTGAAAACCGTGGAAAAGAGACTCGAAAGGGATAATGATTTTACTGACTGGTATAAAAATAAAATTAAAGAATATGTCTCAAAGAATTACGCAAGAAAATTGTCAGCTGTCGAGATAAATACGAAAGAGAAGCGGATATGGTATTTACCCCATTTTGGAATTTGCAACATTAATAAGGGTAACAAATTACGCCTTGTGTTCGATGCAGCCGCATCTGTTAATGGAATTTCATTGAATTCGATGTTGTTAAAGGGACCAGATAGATACCAGCCAAAATCTATTTTATCAATTCTGCAAAGATTTCGTGAACGTCGGATCGGGGTATGTGCTGACATCAAAGAGATGTTTCACCGCATAAATATTCGAAAGGAAGACCAGAACTGTCAACGGTTTCTTTGGAGAGATGGCAACTCGTCAAGACCACCGGACATCTATATTATGACTGCAATGATTTTTGGTTCAGCAAGCTCACCATGTTCAGCGCAATATGTAAAAAATTTAAACGCTCGCGAATATGAGCACACACATCCTCGAGCTTTCGAAGCGATTGTAGAACGGCATTATGTAGACGACTATGTCGATAGCTTTGATAATGTCTCCGAGGCTATTAATGTTGTGAAAGCAGTAAAGGATATTCATAGTGTTGCAGGATTTGAACTACGAAGTTTTGTATCAAATTCGCCGGAACTTCTTGATGCCTTAAATGAAAGTTCTAAGTTATCATCGGATCTAAAAAATATATGCCACAGTGATTCTAACACCGAAAAGATTCTTGGTATGTTCTGGGATTCAAAAACCGACAATTTTCGTTTCGTCTTAAACTTTCGAAAGGTCCCAACAGCCATTCTGGATGGTAGAATTAAGCCGACAAAAAGCCAAGTTTTAAGTCTGACAATGTCAATTTTCGACCCTTTCGGTTTTTTGGCGAACGTTGTAATCAAATCCAAGCTATTACTGCAAGATCTATGGAGAGTTAATACTGACTGGACGGAACAAATCCCGGAAGATGTTTACCAAAGATGGTTTGAATGGTATCGACAATTAGACTTGCTAAAGGAATTTAAAATACCAAGATGTTACCATCCACATTTAACTGATCCATGTGCTCAAGTCGAACTCCATATATTCGTAGACGCAAGTGAAGTTGCCTTCAGTGCTGTTGGATATTGGCGCAATAGCTATAAAAATGATGTCGACATAGTATTTGTTATGGGTAAAACAAGATGTAGTCCCATAAAAGCCTTGTCAATTCCAAGGTTAGAGCTCCAAGCAGCAGTTCTAGGAGTACGTCTAAAAGAAATAATATTAAAAAGCCATGAAATCAAGCCAATCAATGTTACTCTTTGGTCTGATTCGAAAACCGTCATCCATTGGATTAGGTCGGACAGCAGTCATTATAAGCAATTTGTTGGACATCGTATAGCTGAGATACTTAATGGATCAGAAGTTAAAAATTGGAGATGGGTCCCAGGCAGTTTAAATCCAGCCGATGATGCGACGAGACCAAAAATAATTTCGAAAACACCAATTAATTCACCATGGATTACAGGTCCATCATTTTTAAAACTTCCGATGTCTGATTGGCCACAAGAACCAAAGGACATATCAGCTAATGAGCACAACGATGAAAAACGTTCAAAATTCATATTTTTTGTCAATGATTCTACATTTATTGCCCTTGAAAAATTTTCAAATTATCATGGCCTACTAAAAACTGTTTGTTGGGTCTTGCGAGCAGTAAAAAAATTTATGAAAACTATACAGTATAGTAATGAGAAATATGAAGCATTGTCATCAAGGGCTTGGCTAACGGTCAAGGAAATGACAACCGCTGAAATTACTGTTTGCAGAATAGTTCAAAATATAGTCTTTTCGAATGAAATGCGTCTTCTTTCCTCGACAAATAAAGTACCAAAAAGTAGTTCTATATTCAAATTGACACCGAAAATGGATGAAGATGGTATAATTCGCTTAGGTGGTCGTATTGATAATGCAAATTGTGTTCCTTTAAATACAAAAAGGCCAATTATTTTACCGAAGGACCACGCATTAACAAGATTGATAGTCCAAGATTACCATGAAAAATTTCATCATCAAAATCAGGAAGCGATTGTTTGCGCAATACGTACTAAATTTTGGATTCCTAGTGTTCGCCGATTGGTAAGGTCAATGAAGTCCAGATGTCAATTCTGCAAAAACTTGTATGCAGTCCCGGAACCTCCATTGATGGGTCAACTTCCAATTGATAGACTCACGCCATACGTTCGACCATTTTCATATACGGGTGTGGATTACTTTGGTCCTATTCAGGTAGCAGTTGGACGTCGAAGTGAAAAGAGATGGGTAGCACTTTTCACCTGTTTATCCACTCGTGCCATACATCTAGAACTGGCGAAAGATTTATCAACTGAAGCAACGATTCTATGTCTCCGAAACTTCATCAACCGTAGAGGCACTCCGGTGAGAATACGAAGCGACAGAGGAACAAATTTTGTAGGAGCGAGCAAGGAAGACTGGATTGTTACGACGAAGAGTATACAAAATGAATGCATACACCGAGGAGTTGAATGGCTTTTCAACACACCAGGAGATCCATCAGCTGGAGGAGTTTGGGAGCGCATGGTCAGGTGCGTAAAGAATGTTTTGTCGCTCACGCTTAAGGAAAAGACTCCCCAAGTAGACACGCTGCAAAGTCTTTTAATTGAGGCTGAAAACCTTGTCAATTCTCGTCCCCTCACACACTTGCCGATTGAAACAGAAGAGGCTGAACCTTTGACGCCAAATCATTTTTTATTGGGCTGTCCAAATTATGTGCAGACTCCAGAAGTCAAGGAAGGTCCACATCTTCGGAAGCAGTGGCATATACTACAACAGCTTAAGCAAATGTTTTGGAAAAGGTGGGTTTCGGAATATCTTCCAATCATAACGCGTCGAACGAAGTGGCATACGCAAACTAGGCGGGTTGAGGTGGGTGATATTGTGGTAATTTGCGATGGTAAGGAAGGTAGAGGTGAATGGAAACGTGGAAGGATTGTGCGAATATTTCCAGCTCCTGATGGGCAAGTTCGATCCGCAGCTGTTAAGACGTCAAATGGTATTCTTCGAAGACCAGTTTCGAAATTGGCTAAGCTAGATGTCATGGGTGAATCTCGCACTTCGATTCACGGGGAGCAGGATGTTGCGGCCTAAAAGAAACACTTTTTCTGAACGATACCATTAATTTGTAATGATTTTCTGAACGATGCCATTGGTTTGTAATTTTACGTCCCTGGACTGATGACTCTGTCGGTTATCGATGGAACTAACTTTAAAAAAATTAAATGTCATTTTTGAATTAACGAACGAGAGGGTCATCATTTCCACAGACGCCGATTAAGAAGAACGTATATTTTATTTAGCCAGAGAATAAAAACGAAATAATAAACTGAGCAAAACGTAAAGAATCTGTTTTATTATTCGAGAACCTTCTAACAATTTTCCTAGCCAGGAACATGCCTTTAGCACCGTTTTGATTGTTAACGTCACAGATATTCGTTTTTAAGTCGCACAATACGATTATGAAGGAGTCTAACTAGCACAATTTTCCCTTGCCCTTTCAATTTGCAATTATTCAAGTCCAATTATCATTGTCTCCCCCTTAGGCTAGGCGCGCACATTCAATTTTTAGTTCCACAACTGTTTGGTTGCTTATAGAAAACAGATGAACTATTTGGTTGAATTTCCGCGCAGGTGCATATAATTTACACAAAATAGCGAACTCATTTTAGGCAATCGTTTAGTTTGTGTCAAAACTTTTTAGTTGCTTGAACCAAGCAGTAGTGCAACTAAAATTTGAATGTGCGCGCCTAGCCTAAGTATTTTCCGTTGATGGGAATATGCCCTCGATGGTTTCCGAAAAATACACATTGATTATGTCACCGGCTCACAATCCACGCCAAAAAGTCAATTTATTTCTTTTTAATCTGGATTTAACGATTTAACTAACGCTGTTAGTTTAATTCGTTAAAGCATATAGAAAATATTTTGATTTATTAAAATACTTCTCTAAACAAATCTGTTTATCATTTAATCTGCCCTTTCTATCCTATTAAATTTGATGTTTTTATTATATTAGTTATTTTTGTAGACATAATAAAAATCGCATCCCAATTTCTCAAATCGATTCAAACTCTCCGAACACACCCCAGCTGTTTGCCATCTATTATCAACTAGCAGAACTATTTTCAACATGGCCACCTATCAACATCAAATTCATCCATGTAAAATAAATACAAACAAAAAAAAAACCCAAACCACTTCCAATGGAAAAAAATTCACTTGTAAATTATAATCTTTTTTCGCAGTGTTTGGTAAATCGTTTGACTTGACAGAATGGGTAAATTCGCGTGCGTCGACGGCGAAGCCGAATTAATTTTTCCATCTGAAAATTTCAAGACTGCATCGCCTGACATCAAGCCTATCGAAGTGCGTCATCGTTTAAATGGAATAAAGCCATCAAATGGCACAATTTCAAATGGGGTAAGTCCAACAAAAAAAGTGAACAAATTTTTTTTTGTAAAAAAATATCCGTGTCTCCTGACCCTTTCCCTTGCCCTGCTAGCCGTTCATGGTCAACTCTATAAAAGTCATTTTCAATCAACGAAGGGAAGAAACCTGCCTTAATTTTTGTACAAATCGGATTCACTGAGTCAGTTCGGTACACGGTGGTGTGGTCGTGGTGCTCTCGGTGAACGTTTGGTTTGTGTTTTTCGCTCGGACTAGACTAGAATCCCCATCAACTAGGTCAAACGCCCTAAAAACATAATCTCTTTCCTGGACATGGTGTCCAAAATGAAAAAAAAAAATATCACCTTCTGCTTGTTTGTGATTTGTAGTGTTTTTATTTGCTGCACCCACAAGTGTACTCCCGAAGGCGGCAATTGCTGGCGTGGGTGTCTTGGTCTTCATGCATGTAGCTAACTGACTGACAGTTCCTGTACATACATGGAACTTGACCACGAAGGGAGCCATGTACATAAGCAAAACGTGCTAATTATGCATTTATACCTAACTCGCTCATTATGCAAGCGATAATTAATGTAAATTCCGAATTGATAGTTTCGAGTCGATGGTCATAGACACATTTAGCTGGCACCTGACTCAAGGGCCACGAGCACCAACAATGATGGTGATAAGAATACCTAATTCAAACAGGTACCAATTGGTGAGAATATTCCGGCGAAATTACTCATGACATTGCGCGATTATCTGAATAACTGTTTGTTATCTTCCGATGATGGAAGTGCTTCTTATCAGTACATTTTAAGTGCACATCACACGAATTCCAAGTAGGTACCTAGTCATACTAGTCATAATTTCTAAGACTCCGATGCGATAACAGCAGGAGCATGACACTTTCGGAGGTGGGGTGGGTTTCTTTCTATCTAAATTAATTGTTTGATTGAGAAATGTTTAAGTCAATGAATAGGTCGACGCGGACACAAGTCGGACGCTGTGTGATTTCAGTTATTTCGTCAATTTGATTTTATCTTATAATTAAACTAATTGAATATATGTGATTAGGTACACATTTTTGTGCCTCTCTATTTCTTCTATTTAATTGATAGTTTGCCTCACACCCACCTATACTGCAAAACGCAAAACAAAAACTTAAAAAATATAAATTAACAAATATTTCAATCATGCAAAATAACTCGGCGGCACACGTAATTGGATACACTTACTATCAATAGATTCCATGTGCGGCAGTTAATTTGATTAGATGTTCTTCTCTTTATTATTGTGGGGCCGTGCGGATGTGTTTACGTTGGTGTAACGCACGTTTTGTTGAATAAATAAATAAACAATATTTTAATTAGTGGGGTTCCCTTAAATAGTTTTGATTATTCAGCAAATAATTGAGAAATAATTTTAATTTGCTTGGAATTACAACACTAATAGTGGTGTTGTATAGTTTTGGCAAGCGTTGCCTAATTCAGGCTTAAAGTCTTGTTTCAATATGTGAAACCCCAAGTGAATATATTTTTCCAGTTCTTTGTTAAGGTTATTTACAATTTTGTAATCGACAGAGGTGAATGTATTCTTGAAGGTATTCGCGCCAAATAACGATTCGTACTTTTTTCATATTCAAGAACTAAATGATCACAAAATCTTCTATACAGGGTGTCTGGTAATTCGTGTGCCATACTTTGGGATGTGATTCTTGGTCATACTCTAAGAAAAAAATTGTTCTACAGTAAAGTCTGATTTTCAACTTTGACGATTAAAAAAAAAAGCTAACTGGTGTACCCTGACCCATGTTAAGGTCAATTTCTCTAGTCAGTACTAATGGTAGGGAGCTCATTTTAGACTTGTTTTTAGGGTTACCAGTTATTCAATTTTAAATGGTGTTCAATTTTTCTTGCCCGAGCATAATTTTGACTGAGGTAATTTTTTTTCCAAAAAATGCGTAATATACATAAGGTTTTCTTATTTTTACTGATGAACAAAACAATAATAAAAAAAGTCTCATTACTAAGTGCATCCAAAAACCCATACATTTTATGATACTTGGGGAAAATCTAAAACAGGTAAAATTAAAAAAAAAAATGATTTTTTTTCCTGAGGTGTAAAGGGTTTGAATAAAACAATATTGTGTAATTTTAAGTAATTAAGTAATTTTTTTTTATGTACACACAAATACAGTCATAATAAGTGCTCAAAGTGCCCTCCTGCATTTTGAATGCATGCTAGAGCCCGTTTTTGGATTTCATTTTGAATGTTTATTCTCGATAACTCTTGCCTTACTTTTAGTGATCCTTCGAAAATACGTTGTTCTTATTCACTTAAAGTTGTTATTTCAGATGAGTTAACGATTTCTTTCATTCGTCCTCATACAAAAAAATCCAGTACAGTGAGATCGGAAGATCTTGCAGGCCAGTGAATTGGTCCATTTCTGCCTATCCATCGATCACCGTATTCTTCATCCATCCAATCCTTAACTTCACGACTATAGTGGGCCGGCGCACCATCTTTTTGGAAATATGATGAAGCTAGTTGAAGTAGTGGAACATCATTTAATAGGTCTGGTAGATTATTTAAGTCGGGGTGGTAATTTGAAAGGCCCGATTAATTTATTTCCAATTACACCTGCCCACATAGTGACACTGAATCTGTGCTGAAATGATCTTTGCCATCTTGAATGTGGATTGCTCGAAGCCCATGTATGGAGATTATGGAAATTTTTAATATCATCTCTTGTGAATTAAGATTCAAAGAATTTTGTTTATAAACTGGTTGTCGACCAAGTTCCTCTCTAGCAACCAGTAACAAAATTCGAGTCTCTTTTCAAAATCATCGGTGTTTGGAAACATTAAACTGTAGAGCCAAGCGTCTTATGCTGATGGAAGGATCGATTTCAACAGCTGTTAGTATTCTTTCATCGACCGAAACTCTTCTTCTGCTTGCAGCTCCCGCGTTAGGTCTTACAGTTTCTCGAAGCCTTCGAAAGGTATTTCCGAAAACATTTCGAGAAGGAAGTCGTCTGTTAGGATAAAGTTCCTGGTATCTTCGTTGTGCCCTTCTTGAATTTCCATTGCACAACCCATAAGTGAATAAAATGTCTGCGTATTCTTCTCTCGTAAAGGAAGGCGTTTCAAAAACCGCTCTTATCCAACTGTATTCGTGACTTAACTTGATAATCTGATGAATGAATTTATTTTTCTATTCGTTTATACCACTTTTAAACATTCATACAAATTTAACTCTCGCTGAGAAGAGAAAAGGCAATTAGGGGTTTGAGAGCAAGTCAAATAGGCATAAGTACACTTTTAATACTTTTCATGAGTGCACAGTCTTAAAAATTACCTAAGGCTAGGACCGCACTTGCGATTTTTCGTCGAGGCGATTAAAAAGTCGTAGTCGCTACAAATTATTGTCATGCACGCACTTGCGATTTTTTTGCGCGTGATTATTTAATCGCAAAAAATGAAACACACTACTTCTTATGTGAGTGCACGCATTTGCTACAAATAAATAGCGACAGAAAAATCGCTTGAAAAAACAGAACTTGTTTCATTTTTACAATCGCTACGATTTTTAAGTCGCATGTGCGTGAATTCACATTTAGGGCCATGTGTCTTACTTTTTGCGACTAAAAAATCGTGGATTAAAGATCGCAAGTGCGTGCATGCCCATTTCTCTTTGCGACTACGATTTTTAAGTCGCAGTTATTTAAATCGCAAGTGTGGGCAATATCCATTTGAGTACATTTGTTTCATTTAAGCTTACGACAATCGCATCGCAAGAAAAATGAAACGAATTGCGACTTTTAAATCGTCATGATTTGTTGGTAGCTAGTGCGTTCATTCGCATTTAAATTCATGTGTTCTATTTTTGCGACTAAAAAATCATGCGATTGGAATCGCAAGTGTGCTCCTAGCCTAAAAATTATCAATTCTTGGAAAACCACTCCAATTGCCAAGTGCTGCATTTAAAGTAGGTACAAAAAAAACAAAATTCGATTTTTTACCTGTTTTCGATTTTCTCAAGTATCGTAAAATGTATGGGTTTTTAGATGCACTTATTACTGAGTTTTTTCTTTTAATTGTTTCGTTCATCAGGTAAAAATAAGAAAACTTAATGTTTATTACGCATTTTTTGAAAACATTTTTCCTCAAAGTCAAAATTTTGCTCGGGCAAGAAAAATTGAACACCATTTAAAATTGAATATCTGGCAACTCTAAAAATACATCAGCTTAATTTAGTAGTAGTAGTTTTTCTAAAAAAAAAGTCTAAAACGAGGTCCCTACTACTAGTACTGACAAAGAAATTGACCTTAACATGGGTCAGGGTACACCAAAGTTAGCCTTTTTTGAAATCGTCTAAAAAGTGATGTCAAAGTTGAAAATCAGATTACTGTAGAACAATTTTTTTCTTAGAATATAACCAAAAATCACATCCCCAAGTATGGCACACGAATTACCGGACACCCTGTTTACAGTGATGAGAAAAAAATGGCAAATGCCTTAATTCGCTTAAAAATTTGACTGAAACTTAGCGTTGTAAACAGGCAGGAAATAATTTCTATCTTTTTTAATGTTGTGTATCAAACATTTGTTTTCTTCAATTAAAAATTTACAACAAATTTTTTACGTTTTGGAATTTTGTGTGTCCATAACCCTTTGTTTTTGAGAACTTGTAAACTATGGGCGTTTTCCTAAATGCAGTGTTGCAGCGCATCGTGAATTTTGATGCTTTTTTTTATTAAATTGCTTCAATAAAATAGCGTTATTCAATACGAATTCTAAATTTTAGAGGTTTTTTAATGATTTGTAAAAGTAAATATTGAATTTCAGGGTAAAGATAAACGTTGGAAGGACATCAAAACCCAATTTGCGCTGCAACACTGCATTTAGGAAAACGCCCAAAGCTTTGGCATGAATGAATTATTTACTGGTGGTAATTGAACTGCCACCTGCCCCACTTAAAAAAAATGGATGAGCCTACTCAAATTATAGTTCTTCCTCCAAACCTATTGCTCTTAGGAATCTAAGTATTTGGAGCACCTTCAGAGAGGTTAGGTCGCTCTCTTCAACTTGGCATTGTCCCAGGTAGTTTTTTCTTTTGTGTATGAGTGGACTAGTATGTTTTCCGGTGTTTCCTCATGCATATTGTAGAATCTACATGTGGCATTATTTCCCATATCAAGTGAATCTTGGTGTCTTTTAGTGTCCAGTTCGGATACCTGTTATTAATCTTAGGTTATTTCTACTTAAGTAAATGTAGTTTTCGAAACGTCCCCGTTGTAGTTGGCCAGTAGTATTTTCGCCTGTCTCAGCTTTATAAGTTGTTTTCAATTCTTGGATATGCTTGCCTCCTTTTCTTTTGATTACATTATTTTTTTGATGACATTTTCTCCTATTCAACAACAGGCATCAGATCCTGTTAAAGGGGTTAATGCGTCTATTTTTGCTAAGGAGTCTGCCTCTTCGTTTCTATGAACACCCACGTAACCAGGTACCCAATGGAGTGTGACCCTATTCTGTTCATTTAGCCTGCTTATGCATGACTATGACATGATGGCAATGTTCTTGTTAGGATAGTTGGAAGATACTGGAGGACTGCCCCATCGGTATGGAAAGTTTGGTTCTAGGCTCAAAGATTCCTGCACCAGTCCCTTCGCTTGTTCTCGAGCCATCAGTGCTTGGGCCGTCTGCCAGGGGAAAGATGGAGGACAACCTCCATAGCTGCCGTATGACAGGTTCTCATTGCTCCCATAAAACAGATACATACATCTAGGGTTTTCCTAGATGTTGTTAATTTGGTTTTCTTGTCACATGCAATCGCTCTATAGGTAATGATGGGTCTTACGTGTACATCCGGAGGATGTTCGGTTTACATCCCCATAACTTGCGGCTTTCCCGACTTTAGCTTCTTTACCCTAGTTTCACCCTGGAATGTTAAGCTCCACTTTTGCTTTAAACTTCAGTTCAAAAATAAATTTGGTTTCACAGTGTCATTTAAACTTTAAACAGAGTTCATTTTGTAGTTTAAGTTTAACGACACTATTCTGCTTTTTAACCAATTCACAACACAAAGTGACAACACATCCAATGAACGGCACTGGGAGCCACTCGTTTGCTGCCATCGTTTGGACTACCATTGTAGAAAACAAAGGACTTTATGTTTTATCTCAAATCATCCACTATAGGACTCCACAACAAGGGTGATAATACACCACCCTCAGGACAGCCTCATGTTGTGGTTATAGTTTTACATTTGTTTTCAATTGCATTGAGATCAGGGCTTTATGCTGGCCATGTCATTGTCTGAAATTGAAATTGAAATTCAGATTCAAATTAGTTACATTAAGAATTTTTTGTTTTTTAAAGATTTTTTTTTTAAAGAATTTTTAAAGATTTGTTTGGTATTTTTCAAAATCAAATCAATATAATATAAATTATAAAATTTTATTTCATTTAAAAATTATTAAAAAAACATCGACCTGGACCTGGACAACTTGTATAAATCGCACTTTTTTAACTGTATATTGGCATTTCTTGGATGACGGTAATAACTATTACAGAATTCTACTTTTTCGTTAGGTTGCTAACTGGAAGGACGAGAAGACGCATATCTCGGACTCCATAAGCTTGAGCTCATTTATTCAAATCCTGATAATTTCCCTTGCCTGTTTAAGCCTTGAGAATGACTTCCAAACTTGCAAGGATTGAGTGATATTTTTGTCAGAATTAGTGTGTTATTTTAAATTTGCACTTAAATCAGTAAATACCTACAAATATTTCAAACCAAAAATTTTCATCTGTTGCAACAGCAAGTACCTAATCCAATAATTAAATTAAATAACAGGCGCACATATTTGTAGGCTCATTTTTTTATAAATAATTATAGGTACATTCGTTTATACATATGTACATATGTACAAGTATATTTAATGAAATGATAATATAATCAGCTAAATCATTGTCATTGTCAATGTGTTAATAAGTGAAATGGGTTGACTCATTTTTATTGGAAATTATTGAATAGTTTCGCCTTAGACTCATTTGTAATTTTGAATTATCTATAATCAAAACTTTAAATAAATATTTTCGCTATTTCCGTTTTATTAAAAAAACTTGTTTAGATTGAGAAGATTGAGTTGGAACTAGTGAGTCATATATTTTTTTTTTAATTATAAACTGAGTTCGCACATTGAAACAGAAGCAAGTAAGAATCATGAGTCCGTTTTTTTGTATAGTCTTTGCCTCAAGGCATTCTTCATCCCGCACTTCTTTTACTCAAAAAATGCAAAAATCCTTCGGATAACCGCAAGGGCTATATGATAGTGTGAAGTTATGACACCAATTACGGAGCAGATGATGATATCAAACACTTGCAACTGTTTTAGATCAAGCATTGGATCTGTTTTCAAATCAGGCAGGGTGTTATATTATTCCATCTAAGGTTTGGCCTCTAAATAGCATCTTGCTTGAGCATATGTTTACATGTAGCGATGGTAGGTAATGTTGTTCCACTATTGGCGAGTTTTGTAAACTCACAGTTCCCTGAAATGTCCCCATGCCCTGGCACAAAACAGAGGTGAATATTAAACTGCTGCACCATATCCAATATCCATAAGAGATGAACGTCAGGTGAGGACTGTTAGTTAGTAGAGATCGAGTCCAGAGATTTAATAGCCGCTTGACTATCCGAGACTTGACTATCCATTGAGCCAAGGCAGGACTTCTTTAATCGCCATAAGTTCCACGCTTCAATGATTAAGAAGACGGAAAGAGGGACATAATTTTAGTCTATCTGAATTGACCAACCCCATCGACAGTCAACATTTACACTGCTGATCAACCAGCCAACATACCAGGTACAAAGACGAAGCTTTATGCAGACGACTCAATCACATACGCCACCGCTTTTTCACCAGAAATTGCTGCCAGGAGAGTGCAAGAGCACATTAAAAACCTATGGGAATACTATGTCAAATGGGGACTGAGGATAAACAGCGAAAAGACTGAACTCATCTGCTTCAGAACACCAGTGACTGTCATTAGAAGACGAGCGTTTGCAACACGCTGTGATGCAATCAAAATAAAGCTTCCAGACAACTCTGAAGTGACTGTCAAATCATCAACAAAGTACTTGGGAATCAATTTTTACAACAAATTCAAATTCAAAAGGCATGCAGACTTGATGTTGAAGAGAGCCAACTATTCTCTGCACTTGGTCCATCCGCTTCTCAGGAGGCGAAATGGACTAAGTAAAAAAACCAAGCTGCTTGTATACAAACAACTTATTCGACCCGTTCTGACCTACGCCTTTCCCATCTGGTTTACTATTTCACCTACAGCAATGAAAAAGATGAAGCTTTTTGAAAGAAAGATGCTCCGCATTTGCACTGGACTGTACCGTAACCCACTGACGAAGAAATATATACCAACAAGGAAACTGTATAAAGAAGCAAAGTTAATACCACTGGACGAGTATTTACTGCAGCTCTCCGGAAAAATCATCAGGAACCTGGAAGATCATCCCAACACAGAAGTGCAACAACTTCTCCAGCATGAACCAGAGCCTCGTGACAAGTATCTATACACCCGAGCCATCACTGACGATCAATTTGAAGACATCATCCATAACGACAATGCACCCTTTTACGAGAAGAACAACAATCAATACTATAGGGGATAAAACGCCCACTCATCAAAAATTATTATTTAGTTAATATTAAAAAATCATGAATTAGATTAAGAAAACATTAATATGATATTGTAAGCAAATAGCATTATGTAAAGCCAAATGAAGAACGTTGGGCCCCTATTGTTGTGCCAACATGATTTAATTTAGTAATAAGTTAGTTTTAAGTCAAATTGTATATAAAACAAATTGAAAAATAAAATTCTTAATCTAGAATCCTTTACCCCATCGACAGTTTTTTTATCAGTTTGTAAAAATGGACAGAATCATCCTCCCAGAATGATCTTGAAGGATTTGTGACTTTGCCTTAAACTCCGATATTTACAGCATTGTTAAATGGAGTATTCAATATAGTGTGGAGTTTAACGCTTTGAAAACACAGTGATGTCTATTGTGGTTGAAACAAAATGTACCCCTTATGCCATTGGTCTTGAATGGTACTTGCATCAAAGAAGCGGAAATGCTCTCAGTACTCGGTATGTGTGTCAATGACGATTTTTCGATTCTCGAGACCGCCAAAAATGCTATTAAATGCTTTGGATTTCTATATCGATGTAAGAAATTTTGTCACCCCTTCTGATCTGGCTACTAATTATAAAACGTTTATACGTCCAAAACCCACATCATTCGTCAGGTGCCGTCGAGCCTAATTTTGGACGTACAGTCAAATACAGAGATTCGTTATTTAGTTCCACAAAATGATTATGGAATAGTTTACCCGGCACGGCTTTCCCTTGCCATTTCAATATGCAAACATTTCAGACCAGTTTTCATCGACACCGCCTTTCTATCTTAATAATCTTAAATATTTTTGGACAGCTTTCTTCATCAAATATTCCTATGTGCAGTGTCTAAGGTCTACCACAAAATAAAAAAAAATATTTGAACTATGTGAAATACAAGTTGTTAAAACTTGATGTAAGGAAGTGATTTATTTATTTTAAGAACGTTATGTATTAATAATCAACTCTATTATGAAAATTTCCTTTAATTTTTTTTGTTAGCAGAACTTGGCAGCTTGTATTGAATTCGCCTACCACATAACTTTGTAATTAAAGGCAAAATTATTACTATCTATTCGGATTGTAAGTGCCATCATCAATCGAGAAAAAAAAAACAACAAGGTAAAGCTGGTACTTTCGTCTATACATGAGTACCTATCTGTCCCCACATTCGTAACGCCTATAAGAGATTGCTAATAAAACAGTGCAATCAAATTGACCAGACTGTCAACCATGCAATTAATTGACTGATTATCTCAGTGATGAACTAACATTAGTGTGCGCATTGCACATGATACCTCTCATATTAATAGGAGTGTCATCAACAGCAATCTACAATATTGGACATCATGCAGGCAATCTTATAAAACATGTACCTACTGCCACTTGTGTTTTATAATTATGTAGTTGAAATGGGAAATATCATTTACATCATTCATTGATACAAATGCTAATTAGTCAAATGTTTAATGAAAACAATTTTGTTGGAAGAATTTAACCAGCCTGGGGAAAGTTTTGACTCTGGTAATTTTACTTTAAAAATATAAATACAGTGAACATTGGAAAACGTGAACCCCCCAAAACGTGAACTATCCCAAAACGTGAACACTGTAATTTTTACATTGACTGCTCTAAAACGTGAACAAATCGAAAAGCTCTAAAACGTGAACAGACATTTTTTCAACATTTCTACATAAAAATGCACTGAATTAATTTTTTAAAACTTCGGGGGCCCCATAAATTTGACAATGCGTAATATGAAATATTTAAAAAGGCTTTGGAATGGTGTTCAGATGAAGGTTTTGACCAAAGCAACATAAACGCCTAAGAGAACTTGTAGTTATTAAAATGTTGGCAAAAAATAGAACAGACAAAAATTAAAAAAATTGTTTGTTAAATAAAACTTTTATTTGTAAAACGTTCTAATTTAAAAATGAAATCTATCAATTTTTTTAATAACCCGTAGGTACCAGTATAAACCCGTAGGTACCAGTATTTGTAAAAATGTTAAAAATTCATAAATCTATACTACTGCAAGCAAAAAGAAGATAAAATGAAAGAAAATATGTTTTATTTTAAGAGGAGTAATAAGACAAAACGGTAGGAATACTATTTTAATCATAAAATGTTACATTCCAAAACATGAACAATCTCAAAAACATGAACACCCTCGGTTTTAATTAGTTCACGGTTTCCAATGTTCACTGTAGAAGCAAATTCGAGATTGTACATTTCAAAATTAATCGTTTTATGGTAGGTTTTGACTAACATTTCCAACTATTGAAAGTGTTTTTGTTTTATAATGAGCGCGCACTAAAGGGGTTCACTCTATCCTCAATAATGATTAACACAATGCGAGCTTTAAGGAAATAGTGATTTAAAAGGAGGTCTTGATGCACATTAGTTTTGAAGTTGTGAACATCAAAAGTGGAGGGAAAAACAGAGTCCGGCAAAGCATTCTACATTCGTGTGGTACGGCTAAAGAATAAATCTCTGTAATGTTGGCTCAAGTGTAAACTAATGAGAATTCCCTGAATCGCGAGTATTGCGGTTGCATTGATTTAGGAGAGGAATGCAACTTTCCATTTTTGTATCAGCCATCAGGTCTTGTTGCAAGAGAAACCTTGCACTAGTTTAATTTTTGTTCGTGTTGTGCGACTAAAAAACGAATATCTGTATGAGGGTAAGAAATTAGGCTCGACGGTGGACTGATGTGCATTCCTAGCGAAAATGGTATCATGTGTGAACTGATGGCAGGAAGGAATGCAACTGCCTACTTGGAGTGAGCAATGCTAGTGAAAGAAGAAATAAAACAAGGAAAGACATGAAACATTCCGATGGGAATGATTCCATGACCGAAGAACCGTGATGAAACTCCGAACGCTTTTCGTCAAAATCTTAATAAGATATTTATATCAGGGTTGCGAATTTTTGAATTGAAAAAACCATAAGTCATAAGTCTGTAGATGATTTGTTGTTTAAAAAAAAATCTAATTCATAAGTTAGTTAGTGACTTATGATTTAAAAAAAAAAAATTAATTCATAAGCTACTAAGTGACTTATGAATTAAAAAAAAAAATAATTCAGAAGCTACTAAGTGACTTATGAATTAAAAAAAAACTAATTTACTACCTATAAGTGACTTATGAATTAAAAAAAAAATAATTCACTACCTATAAGTGACTGAGGAATTAAAAAAAATGAATTCACTACCTATAAGTGACTTATGAATTAAAAAAAATTTAAGTCATGAGCAAGTTAGTGACTTATGAATTAAAAAAAAAAATAATTCACAATCTACTAAGTGACTTACGAATTAAAAAAAATTTAATTCATAAGCTAGTTGGTAAATTGGAAATGTTCTTGTTTTGACTACATAATTATTTAATTATTAACGAAAGTAGATTTCAAGCTTTTGTGTGTCATAAAATTATCATGCTAGCTTATAAATTTTCCAATTAATAATTTTTCAATCAGAATTTGTCCATTAGCTTATGAATTAAATTTTTTTAATTCATAAGTCAGTAACTAGGTGCTGAATTGAATTTTTCTTAATTCATAAGTCACCCACTAGCTTGTGAATTAAAGCCAAGCTTAAGCTAAAAAGTGACTTAAGCTTTTGCAACCCTGATTAATATATTATCAAAATGTAAATTGACTTCGGACAAAGACCAATATGATTTACAAAAATGTGAACAATCTTCCTCACGTCGTCATTATACTGACAGAAACATGTCTGAATAGCTCTATTCTCGACTCAGAGCTTTTCGATAACTCCTATCATATCATCAGACGTGATTGTCACCACTTAGATAACTCCAACACTATTATTTGCTACCTGATCGAAGTTTTATTGCATGAAGATTTAACTGGAGTCTGGGGATCTATTTATTCTCTCAGCTTACATACCTCTGAGTTCTAATAACAACGTCTATGAAAAGTTGAATGACTGGAAAGAAGGTATGTATAATGTCCTTTTGGAACCTAAAGATAAAATTTTGATCGTAGGTGACTTTAACCTATCAAACCTGGATTGGGTTAAAATTGATGATGATAACTTCTACGTTCTGGTTAATGCGACGAGTCCTATTGAGCAATAATTGTTTGGATTGAGCCATTTCGACGGAGTGAATAATCGTTTAGGAAGAACACTGGATTTAGTACATTTCTCCGATACCGTTAGCGCCAAAACTGCAATAATTGCCTCCGCTGTTAAGCGGATCAAGAAGATCAACATTATCCCGCATTAGATATTACGCTTGACTTAAACATATCTTCTCCACTGCATATATATTATAACGCTATTAACAAACTTGAGTTGAATTTTAGTAAGTGTAATTTTGATGAACTCTTTAATTTGTTATATACCATTGAGTAGAATCTTTTGTTTTTTAATTGCAATATTAATCATTCATATGTGTAACACATACTCTTGTGTAATACACTCTTTAGCCGTTTTTACAAAACAATTCCTCTTAAAAGAGCTCATGGTTTGATTAACATCTTAAAAACTTAAAAAACTTAAAAAATAAAAGAAACAATGCATGGGTAAAATATAATAGGACAAGGGCTGATGAAGATTGCGAAACTATTTTAATTCTAAAACAACTTTTTACAGAGTATTGAAATATATGAAAGTTATATTTCTAAAATAGAATGTGATCTTAAATCGAATTTAGATAGTTTCCGAAAATTTGAAATTGTAAAAGTAAATCTAATGACTACCCAAACTCTATTTGAAATTCATCGCAAACATGTTTGCCAACTTCTTCAAAGAAGCTTTCGAAGATACAAACCATGCCAACAGTTAATTTAATTTTCTTTCTCTGAAGTAAATTTCCCTCACTTAAATTCAGTTAATTTTGAAAAAAAAACCAAGATATCGCTGCACAGATTATCATTAAACTGGATGAGTGTTTTAGTCCAGGCCCTGATGGTGAACCATCTTCTATCTAAAGAAAATGTGTTGCTTGTTTGTCATATCCGTTTAGTGTTCTCTTTAATGAGTCCTTAAAAAGTTAGCTTTTTCCTTATATCTGGAAAAGTGCGTTCATAATACCTGTGTACAAGAAAGGTCCTAAAAATGAAATAATGAACTACTGATTTATATGTAGCTAAATTATTTGTGATACCGAAACTATTTGAGTTTATTGTATGTAATGTTCTTTCCGTTCACTGTACTTCAATTGTATGTGTTAATCAGTATGGCTTTGTCACAAAAATATCTACTGTTACTAATTTATTCAATTTCACGTCCTTTTGCTAAGATGTTTTTGAAAAATGTGGACAAGTCGATTGTATATTTACTGATTTTAGTAAAGCCTTTGATAGGTTGTGTTATAATAAATTAATTTTAAAGCAAAACAATGAAGCTTTTAATAACAATTTCTTAAATTCGATTTCATCGTATTTAAAAAATAGACTTTATAGTGTTGTATTTTGTAATGAGTATTCGAATTAATTTGTTGTCAATTCTGGGGTTCCTCAGGGTAGCCTTTTAGGTCCAATTTTATTTATATTTATATTGGTTTCGATCATACAAAACTCGTTTCCTTATTTATGCTGATGAGGATGACATTAAGCTTTTCAAAAGAATTAAATATTCTTCTGAATGTTTTATTTTTTCAAGAAGACTTATTAATATTTGGGGAATGGTGCAGTAAAAATTGTCTTTTTAAATGTTGACAAGTGTAAAACTATGAGTTTTTTTGATGCATGTCCTTTTAGTAAAGTCTCCTTGTTTTCTGTGTTAGAAGATATTCTTGATCCTAAGTTAACTTTTAATGATCAATTAAACTATATAGTTAATAAAGCTAACAAATCCAAGTTATATTTTTAAAATTCATATGGAGATTCAGTTGTGATTTCTATGACATTTATGTTCTTAAGCTTCTCTTTGTTTCATTTGTAAGACCAATACTTGAATATAGTTTTATAGTGTGGTCACCTTTTTACTCCATTCATATAACAAGTTTTGAAGCAATTCAAAAAAAAAATCGCAATTCGCAAGTTTTTGGCACCTTATAAATTGTTGCCAGATCAGAAGGGGTTAACATTTCTTACATCGATATAGAAATACTAAGCATTTAGCAGCGTTTTTGGCGTTCTCGAGAATGTGATCATTATGAAGAAAATCATACGTACCGAGTACTGAGAGTTTTTCGGCTTCTTCGTTGCAAGTGCCTTTCAGGGACAATGGCATATGCGGTAGATTTTGCTTCAAACACAATAGATAACATTGAGTTTTCGAAGTATTAAACTCCACACTATTTTTTATACTCCATTTAAAAATGCTATAAAGATCGGAGTTAAATGAGCTTATCATACGATACCCATGCAATTCTACTTTCTAAGAAGATGGACGTAAATTTGAGAACTTGAATGAAAAGCTGAGGGTAGAATCGTCGGCAAAGCAATGTAGTCAATCAGAAGTTTCAGATAAAAGATCATTTATTAAAATGAGAAAGAGAGTTGGAGGCAAAACGGAACCTTGGGGAATACCACCATTTATTTTTTGAAGATCAGACTTGAAACCGTCCATTACAACATGTATTGAACGATCCAAAAGGTAATTTCTAATCCAATTTGATAATTTTGAAGGGTAATACTTGTACTTATACCTACATGGAGCAGTGATATACTCTTTAAGGATCGGCCTAACTGAAAAGAAAAATATGTTTTTGGCTGCCTATTATGTTCATCAAAGTGAAAATAGAGACCAGTCGTGTTATATTCAACAAGAACTTTAATAAAGACATTAGACATTGATTTTCAAAAAAAAATTAATCACAAAATATTTAGATACTAGTAAAAACGAAATGTCATTGTTTTGAAAAAAAAGTAAAATGAACCAGCTAATAACTCAGGTATTTCGCCGGCAACTATAGTCAACAAATTCCATTTCCTGATAAGATAAAATAAAACGAATTACATAAATACATATAACTTCACAAATCAAAGCAGAATTTTTTTATTTATATATTTTAAGTGCATCTGTACCCAGCACTCTTAAGTTCTTAATCATTAATGAATGAGAACCAAAACAGAAAAAAAAAGATCTTTTATAGATAAACCTCTCTAAGACTTATTAAAATTTTTAATTATAATCGTATTGAATTGCCAAAAAATCACTTGTTTATATTTGGGAATATTTACCTAGTCATTGTACAAACATTAAACAATAAATGAATATTGTCGTCACTTTTATGACTACCAATCAATCTTTTGCAAATCAAGATTTGATTGTGACATTTTTATTTATTTTATAGAAATTGATTGAGCGAATTATTTTAAGCTTAAAAGCTAAAATCCTTGAATATATAATTAACTTGCACTTAAACGACCTTTGCCTTCCTTTCATAGAAGAAATTCGAGCCTTTTTTAGTTTATTTTCTAATGTCGAATTAATGAATGTGTATAATGTGTAAATATGAATATACATACATACAGTACCGCACAAAATAAAGCACGCTATGATCAAATTTCCATATTTGGGCTATTTTCGGTCTAAAAGTCATCAATAAGCTAGCCTTGGACAGTTTATTACTTTATTTGTAGGCTCCTACCCAAACAATGCGAAAGATGCTTGAAACGCGAAAGAAAAAAATTTCAGTTCGTACAGGGCCCATTTTATGCTGAAAAAAAAGTGCGCACAATAATGTTTACATATTAATTTGAATGCCAAAACCTTAAATTTCACTCAACAAAGTTTGGAAGATGGCCTAGGGATGGCGGTTATTCCCAATTAACCGGTTTTCGGTTTTTCGGTTATTTTCCCTCGCGATTTAACCTGACGATTTTAATCGGACGAAAAAAAACGGGTTTTTCAATAACCGGTTTTCGGCTTTTTATATAATTTTTTTTTGATTTCACCTTTCTACCACTACACTAAATTATTCTATAAAAGAATAGGTGGAACTGGTGAATAACGTATCAGGTTTCACACAAGTGCATTTCTTATGAGACAGGGAGAACTTGTTTCATAGACGTTTTCTTCACTTTTTTATTTCTGTGGTGGCAAAGTAAACAACCGGTTTCTCGGTTATTAGATTTAAAAAAATCACCGGTTTTAACCGAGATAAAAAAATCTCCCATGAAAACCGTGTAATTGAAACAAAATAACCGGTTTCGGTTTTTTTCAACCGGTTTTTCCCATCCCTAAGATAGCCATTAATCTAAACAATTGTGAAGAACAGTTATTTGGTCAGTTATTACACTTTGCATATAAAGATTACAGAGCAAAAAACGCCCAAAGCCGAAAATTTCAATTCAAGTGAGTTCGAGCTTAAGGATAAAAAAGATGGTCTTCTCAATAGAAAAATCACTAAAAAAATATTTAATACGTGATGCTGCATTTGAACCTGCAGGGAGAAAATTCATAAAAAGTTTGAAACATTCGATATAATTGGTGAGAAGGTCGGTTGAGGGAGACCAAGATAAACAAATTCATTCGACGTTCGTCAAATTATCAGAGAAGTAAGAAAAATCCATTGATTACCAGTCGTGGATTAAACATTCGTCGAAGACTTAGTTTTGCACAAAGACCCCCTTTGATTCGAAAGGCAAAAAGAATCAAACGTCTAGAATTCACAAAAAAATACATCGATAAGCCGATTGCGTTTTGAAAAAAGGTGATTGTCATAAGGAGCGATCGCGTTTGGTACAAGAGAACAGAACAGAGAACAGCTCCTTGAAATGTGTAGGAAACAGTTGAACACGGAAGAAGCATTGTGATTTTATGGGGGTGTTTTGCGTGTTCGGAAACGGGAAATCTGGTTCGAATCAATAGCACAATAAAAGCAGATGTTTGCACTGATATAATAAATGAAAATCTTGAAGAATTTCTGTTGAATTATGGTCTTGAAGATAAATTTATTTTCCGACATGACAATGACCCGAAGGAAACGGCTAGGAAAACATTGGATTTTTTTTTCATTTTCGGGAATTAAGCTGCTCGATTGGGCAACCCAATCACCAGATTTAAATCCCACTGAAAATATGTGCTCCATTTTTGACCGGATTGTCAAAAATGGGAGATGTTACAGGACAAATGGTTTGATGCCTTACCTGAGACTTGAAATAAAATGGATCAACAACATATAGTAACGATAGTAATGAACACGAAAATAGTAGTGGGTTGAGAAAGTTTTGCATTGTTTGTGGGTTTGGCTTTATGTACTGCCAGTTTTAACGTCTACCTAAAGATTTTCAATGGGATTCAAGTCAGGGTACTGCGCTGGCCAATCTATAACTTAAAACAATTTTTAGCTTTCGTAAAATTGTACTTTGGGTCGTTTTTTGCAGAAATCCCATGGAAGTGGCATTTCTTTCTTGGCTATATTGTTTACTTCTAGCATTTGTCTAAGGTATCCACGTACACATTTTGATTCATTATGCTATCGATCTTGTTAATTGGACCAACGTCACATTTGATATTTCACATATACAATAGGGTGATTCAAAAAAAGCTTTTTTCGAATTTTAGGAAGTGCACCCCAAAATATCAAAGCTTAACTCGAAATTTTTTTTTATCAAAATCGGACATGTTTTAGATAGTGCTACCAGCGGTTTTTCATTTTTTTTTGCTTGCAAATCGGATTTCTTTCCAAATCTTCAAAAAACTTTTCGAGTTTTAAAGATAGAGGCGTGAAATTTACAGAAAATGTTTGTTCAATCATCTAGTTAATGAGTATTGAGTCAGAAAATGTATTTTTGGAATATATTTTGTACAATTTCTTATGGTAACATCAAATAAATGAGGGCTTGGAAAAAAATAGGCGCCAAAAATCTTGAACATAATTTTGCGTTACGACTATCACTTATTACTCCAAAGACATATTTCTTTCGTCAAAATCTTAAACGAGGCCCAATTTGTTCCAAAATACAAAAAAAAAACACAAACCAAAAAAATACCTTTTTTGTAGTGTAGAATTAACCGCTATTCAAAAGTTTATCAAAACTCTTAGTCTTCATTTCAACAATTTATACCTATAATAATTATTCTATTAACAAAATAACAATTTTTCATATTTAATAATTATAATATTTAAAAAAAACTGCAGCACTCTACAATTTAGTTAATATTACGTTGTAACTATATCCTATTATTTACCAAAATTCAACTTTCGAATACATTTTTAAAATCATTCAACAAAATGATTATAAACGCTTTACTATTTAGAATTGCATTACTATACCGTTAAAACATTACACTTCCTAATACATACATAGTTTTTCAAATTTTAATTTTTTTTTGCCGAAAATCCATGTAGAAAGCAGAGCCCCCTAACACTCCCTAAAATTCGAAAAAAGCGTTTTTTTTGAATCATCCCAATATACAATCACAAAAAACTTCAGAATCATCAACTTAAAAAAAAGTGTTCAGTTGGGATTCCGGATCGGAGAGAGATTCCGGATTTCCAAATAAAAACGACATTATAAATTCAGTCTTGGAGGAACGTCTCACATACTGGAGGGATTCGATACCGCCATAAAGAACAAGCTTGGACATATTTTTTCCATAAATTTTCTTGCAAACTGCATTATCTTTCTCCATATTTTCTTAGTGAGAAGCGGATTTTTCCATGGACTGCGAGCTGCCAAATTTATTTTTAGGAATCTTCTTTTCAAAGTCATGTCGCTCAGACACTCTTGACGAATCTCGAATACAGATTTTTGTGGATTTGCTTTAGATATATAATAATTTAATTTTAGCCATTAATTAGAATTTATCATTCGTGTAAATAAGGCATAAGTCACACTAACTTTGTCGTTTAATGGAAACCACCTACCTTTACCTTAGGTCCTCGGACCTATTACGTCCGTGTGGTTCCCCTTGCGGGGCATAGGGCCTCCACTACTTCTACGCGCCATCGTGTACGCTTTCTGGAGATGTACCTCAGCTCTCTCCAACTCTTCCCCAGTTGTGCTGATTCCTCTTCGACCGTTCTTCGCCAAGTACTTCTGGGTCGGCCCACTCCTCTGCCTCGCTGCGTGAGAGGGTTCCATTGCATCGCTTGACTCGCAATGCACTCGTGGCCTTTTCGAAGCGTATGTCCAATCCACTGCCACTTACGTTTTCGTATTATAGAGTCGATGGGTTCCTGACCTGTCCTCGCATGAAGTTCATCATTGGAGATACGGTTAGGCCAGAAAATCCGCAAGATGTTTCGCAGACATCTATTTACGAACGTTTGCAGCTTTCTTGTGACAGTGGGTGTTACTTTCCATGTACTGCATCCATAAAGAAGCACGGATTCTACATTGGAGCGGAACAGTCGTAGCTTGGTCTTTAGGCTTATAGAGTTGTTTCTCCATATTTTGGACAGCATTCCGAACGCAGCCTTTGCTCTCCCGATTCGGCTGGTTATGTCTAGTTCGGTCCCGCCATCAGTAGAGACAATACTCCCAAGGTATTGAAAACTCTCTACCGTCTCTACTGGTTGTCCAGAAATATCTATTTGAGTAGATGAGGAAGTTCCAAGGCTGATCCTTTTAGTTTTTGCCGTATTGATCTTAAGCCCGACGGTTTCGGCTTCTCTCTCCACCCTTGTTGTCATTTGATGGAGATCCATGATCCTATGAGAGAGTAAGCACACGTCATCCGCGTAGTCTAGATGTTTCAGGTGTGATAGCAGATTCCACTGAATTCCTCCATTTAAAGTCGACAAGGCTGCATGCAGCACATCACTTATTACCAACAGGAACAGTATTGGTGACAGTATACAACCTTGTCTAACGCCACTTTGGATTTCAAACTCCTCTGACAACCTTCCCTTATGCAGAACGTGACATTTGGATCCTTCATATGTAGCCTTGATTATAGCGATTAATTTATCCACCTACATAAATCCATTTTTAATTCAATTTTAAAATTTAAGTTCTATAGAAGGTATCTCCATAAGTGTTAGCTGTGTTATAAATAAATAATATAAATAAACATTTGAAAAAAATTTCAGAAACACTTCAGAAACAAAAAAAAAACACATTTCAGAAGTACAGAAAACATGTTGTTACATGCAGTTTGCTGCTAATTCTACTTTGCCACACAGTGTTATGACTCCTCCTTTACTTGAGAGCGTAAATGTTTCTATGAGACAAATCTCCTTTTCCACTCCTACAGTCGCAGAGTCCTCGAAGATCTTGAAATATATACATCCGCTGGTCTAGATTGTATATCCTCTTTATTTCTGAAGAAGTGTTCTTCAACGCTGGCAAAACCATTGCCTAAAGTAGTAGATTGTAAACGGCATTTGTCCAGCCGGTCCCTCTCTCTCCAATTACCGACCAATTGAATTAACGTCCCTTCTTTCCAAGGTCCTGGAAACGCTGTTAAACGATTAATAAATAAATAAATTTGGTGGTGCAACAGCTGGAAGTTAACCAGGACCCTAGTGACTTGCAACTCTCAACCATTCCTGTGTGCGTCATTGTTCAACTGAAACATCAGTTTTCCCTCGAGCCTAACCTCATATTATAGAGGTTCTTTCTTTAGCCGCACTGCGAGAATGTCGAATACTTTGACCCTCTCGATTTGATTCTGATACGCAAGTTTACAAGACCAATTTGCATCGACATCTTAAATCCTCTCCACTTATTTCTCTTTTTTGAAATTCAAACATTTTCGAATTCCTATCATTACAAAAATCCATGACAAATGTAAATATAAGTTGGTCAAATTTCAACACATAGACGTATTATTTCTAATAAATTGATTTAAATTGATTAATATTTATTTGCCTATAAAGTTTTAAGTACTATACACTAACTGTGTAAAATTATATACCAATAAGATAATGTATACTTGGTTTCATTCAAAAACTATTCAATAAAATCATACAAATATATGTAATAGTTTTTTTTTTCTAAGATAAAGTTTATATTTTATTTTTTTCCGCACTCAAAAACAACTTGAGTGTTATATAGTCACTTGTGACTTAAATTATCAACTCACGTGAAATTAAATTAAATTATGATAAACTAAACTGATCACTTAAATCTATTTGTTCCATGTGAATTTTTACTATCGATACTCAATGTGATTAAAACATTAAGTTCACTTTTTGTTTTCATTAAGACGATCAAAGTTCCAAAAAATCACCATTTCTCCTTCACAAGTTTTAAACTTTGAAGCCCTTTTCGGGAAACCATGATATCATTCATAAATTATTGTCAATTCCATGCTTAATTTGGTTCTTAGATCACATTGTGTCATGGTAAATGTATAATTGAATGAAAACAACAACTAAAATTAGAAGTTTGTTGGTGTAATGAAAAATTACATTATTAATATTATGCAAGTTGAAAAAAAAATAATAATTTTAGTCTATACGAACTTGGTGCACTGAAGTTGTTATTATTATGTCGTTCGAAATATTCCATTATAAATATTTACATAAATTGTAGTAAATTCACGTGAGATTCAATTTGGTAAAAATATTAATAAATCAATTTTTTTATCAAAACATTCAAACGAAAAAAGTTTTACTATGCTAAATTATATACAGGGTGATTGGTATAAGGTGCTCTAAAAAGCTATAACGAGTAGGTTGGGTTAAGACAAAAAAAAAAATCGTATGGGAGGGGTGTCTTTTTCCCTCCGTTTAGGCGGGAGGGGCAATTTTCTAAAAAAATTGACTTAAAACAGAAAAAAAATTATTTAAAAACAACGGTAAAACTTGCAATCCCTGCCATACCTTTTTGGAAAGTCAGAAATCTCTTCTTTAATTTTCATTTTAAATAAGTTGTGTTTGTGAATAGTTTTTAAAAAATTAAATTTCAAACTCAAAATTTATGGAAAAAACAAATTAAAAAAAACTAATTTTCTTTCAAAATTTTATGTAATTAAGTATAATTTTTGTTTTCAAAACTCAATGCTCCTATTAGTTTTCAATAAAAAAACAGAAAACCGGATGCTAAAATGTATCTTACTTTTTGAGAAAGTAAAATAAGTATTTTTTTCCAAGAAAAACACTTTTTTGTTTTCCCAAATTTGATGTGCTCAGGTCAATTATTAAATTAGCGGATTATCCTTTTTTTTTTGCATACCATCCGGTTTTTAGCAAATAATAAAAAAAAAATAAACTGGATTAACTAGATTTCACCTTTTTTTTTTATTGAGGAATGTGTTCAATTTAACAAAATTGACCTTCATGTCTATCTGTTGACCAAATGAAAAGTATTACCTATAAAAAAAAAAAAATATGTTTTACCTAACCACAAATAAATAATGTGAAAGGACATTCTGTTTAAAACTCATTTTTAAATTGCGTATCAAATTGTCAACACAAAACGATGGCAAGTTACTCTCGGGAAGAGTTGATAGATATGCACTATTGCTACGGTTTAGCGGATGGTTCCAGTCGGAAGCACAGAGATTGTACGATGAAAGGTTCCCCAATAAGAGATGTCCCCGCTATTTACTTTTTGCAAGCCTTCATAATCGTCTTCGGGAACATTAGTGCTGGAGAATCGAAGGAGAGAAAGGTCTTCTGGTGGATCAACACACATAGAGGAACGGATTTTGGATTTGGTATCAAGTAATCCCACTGTTAGCACCAGAAGGATAGCAACAATGAATTTGATTCGTACCGATAGCCTTCATCCATATCACTTTACCATAGTCCAAGAATTGACATCAAATGACAAGATTTGATAAGAGGACTGAATTCTGTAGAACGCTATTGCTGAGGGCAGAAAAAAAAACAACTATTTTAAATGTATAGTTTGGACAGATGAAGCGCAGTTTACCAGATATGGAGTTACCAATTACCGCAACTTGCATTACTGGAGTCACAACAATCCACATGTCAAAAACTAATAAATCGCACCACCGCTTTAGCTGTAATGTGTGGCTTGGCATTGTTGGACGAACGGTAATTGGGCCACGTTTTTTGAATACGGGTTTAAATGGAGAATCCTATCTGCAATTCCTAAGAACCCTTTTGCCAGATTTATTAATTTAATATTCCAACAAGATGCAGCTTCAGCACACTTTAGCCTAGCTGTGAGAAACTGGCTGAATAATCATTTCAACCATCCATGGGTAGGAAGGGGAGGTCCCACTGAATGGCCACCAAGATCACCAGATTTAACTCCTTTGGATTCTTACGCTTGGGGATTCATGAAGAACTATGTATATATGAAGTTGAAATTTCTTCTTTGGAGCAACTTAAACAACGCATTGAAGTCGCTGAAATCAAATTGCAGGAGAATTTGGTGGACACAAATTTATCTGCAGCCATAAGAAGAAGATACGAGTACAACCTTTGAAGTGTCTGAAAATTAATTTTTTAAGAACTTTGTATTCACAAACACAACTTAATTTAAAATTAATATTAAAGAATAGATTTCTGGCTTTCCAAAAAGGCATGGCATGGCATTGTAAGTTTTACCGTTGTTTTTAAAAAAAAATTTTTTGTTCGCGTCATATACCTGATGGATTGCGCTTCGCACACATTTTTTCCCATCTAACCCAAAGCGATTAAATAAATACTCATCGCTCCATAAGATATTTCTGCACCAATTTTGAACTTGTAAAATATGCTTCCTTGCAAACTGCAGCCGACGACGTGACAAAATACGTTTAGAGACGTCTGGTTTTTTCCGTCAAATCGTCCAAACAACTTTTTTCCACGCAGACGGTTTTTAATCGTACTTACAGACACAGTAACTTGCTTAGGCGGACGATATGGCAACATCAGTTTGAAAGGTGGATGGATGTCCTACTCTTACGAATTTTGAAAAGTTAAGAATATTTTTTGAAAATGTATTAAGTTTGCAACGGAAACAATGTGTACTATTTAAATTGTCCTGGACCTGAGTGCACCTTGTTTATCATTTGAATTACATTTGACTTTTTATAAAATAATTTCTAGACAAGTCGTATCCCGTTATTTTATATTCAAGATCCAGTTACTTTACAATTAAAATCTACAAAAAAAAACATGGTCCCAGCTTTAATAATACACTTACGTTTTAAGGCCTAGAAAGATTTTTTAACAGAAGTGTGTTATTTATTTTGTCGCCACTGTACATACATATAAGCAAGAAAATTCGATATTATTTGAAAAAAAAAAAAAAAAAAAAAACAGATTTTATGTGTTTAAATGCACCCAGGTGTGACATATTGCTTCGGACTGAGTGCAGTTGTCAAATTCAATGATACTTTTGCATGTCTTTATTCCGCTAATTTCCATACCAGCCTACAAATTATCAGTTTCATACCACTTTATGAATAAACTATACATAAATTGAATTTAGAACAAAATTCAATCCCTGCAATCAAGTCTCACAGTCTTTCATAAAATAGTTCTAATTGATTTATAAAAAATTACATACATATATTATATATAAAATATAGTGAATAAAACTCTATATTGAGAAACTACATAAATTAAGAGCATCACTCAATCATCTTCAAATCAATTTATTCAGAGCTCTAGTATCCCACTGAATTCATTCCAGTTCCTCGTGACCTTGGGCGAGTTCAATGAATATAATTACACAAGAGCCGCGCCTTCCTCAATTTTTTTTTAATCACTTTTTTAACCATGACATTGGTGTGACGCAATATAATTTTAATCGCTGGCGTCTTCATATCTCCAATCTCTCACAAAAATCGAATCACAATTATTTGCTGGCTAGAGATTGCTGTGCACTGCTACGTAATCTTTAGGTTGTCATAAATGCCTGAACATCTACTGTAAACACACAAACAAATGTTTATTTATTTTTAAAGAATTCCAAGTTTATTAGCTTCGTTTGTGGTGTTTATAAAAATAAACTGCACGAGTGAATTGTATTCTTGAGAGACATGTGCTTGGGGCCACCAACCACATGCGCCGTCAAACATAATACATATCATTATAATCGCCCGAGATAAATTTTTATTAATCTGGTCACAGAATGGAAAATAATAACAAGCCCAAAATTTGTGTCTTGCATTTTATCAACAAACTCGCGTGAGCAGCCACATACAATTCTAAAAATATTTCTCAAAAGAATAAATTCAATTCAGTTTTCACTGTTCTCTGATTATGGGGCAATAAAGAGGTTCCGGGTGTGGACAACTATTATGTCTTTTGTTGTTGTTATTGCTATTGTCTCCTAGACAATTGCGAGTTCAAAGTACGACCCAAACGCAAAATAGTTGGCCTACTCATCAATTAACAAATTAACATTTTTTATATGCCTAATTTTCTGGTCCCCAAGCAGTTGTTTTTTAATTTTTTTTTGTCGATGTAATAAATTACATTTAATAAGTAAATTAGACCAAACAGAACTAAATTCGAGAAAGCACATATGGCTCCAGTTTGCATTCCCTCAAACAAAGATAGAGCATAATAGTTGGACTACTCTCTCTGGGATGCAAAATAGTTGGCCTATGAAGATTTAAATAGATTTTCAGTTAACCGTTATTAAAAAAATGACATGCACTTGTTTTGTTGTTTATTGATCTCTCGTTTTATGCAAGCCAGCAACAATTTAATGTCAACCATGGTGCGTGGCGTTGCATTATCAAGAGACCTTAGGGAATCCATAAATAAAGCCTTCGAAACGGGATTATCGAGCTATAAAATCGCAAAACATATCAATTTACCGCGCTCATCAATTCGAAACATTATCTCAAAGTTCAAAAATAGTGGAAATGTGGAGATCGGTAAAAAAACGGGACGCCCACCAATTGCAAAACCTCGAGATTGCCGAGTTTTAAAAAATAATAAAAGAAAATCGACGTCAAACGGCCGCTGCAATAACTGTTCAATGGAGGGAAAGAATAAAAAAAAGTGTTTCGGTCGACACTTGCAAACGGACTATGAAAAAACTTGGATACAAATTTTATAAGGTTTGTTTTAGATTTATTTAAATTAGAGCAATTTTAATTCGTTAAAAACATAGGCCAAAGAAAAACCACTTTTAACACCTAAACAAAAGAAAAAGCGGCTAGAGTGGGCCAAATAACGTAAAAACTGGACTTTAAGTCAATAGCGGTCCGTTATTTGGAGTGATGAGTCCAGGTTTAAAGTTTGCGTGGGCGACGAACGAAAACGAGTCATTGAAATTCAAAAGAGGTTTTTCACAAAATTTGTCTTAAAAAACGGTCAAGTTTCCAGCATCTCTAATGATATGGGGATGCATGTCGGGGCGGGGTTTGGGCAATTTACATTTTGTAAATGGAAGTGTCAATGCTGCCAAGTACAGGGATAATCTGGAAAATGAGCTTCTCCCCTCAATACCACGACTTTAAGCTAGTGATCGAGACTATATTTTCCAACAGGATGGAGCTTCTTGCCATACAGCAAGGTCTAAAGTGGCGTGGTTATCTGCTGAAGCTATTCCTTTACTGGAATGGCCTTCCAGCAGCCCTGACCTTTAACCAATTGAAACTGTCTGGCATAAAATGAAACAAAAACCGCGAAAAGAACCATGCCGGACCTCTTCAAGACCTTAAAGCTAAAATCATAAATATTTGGGAATCTTTTGGCACCGAAGAATGTCAAAAATTGGTTGACACAATGCCACGACGCATAGAAGCAGTTATCAAGGCCAAAGGCGACGTAACACCATGGTAAAATAAAAATTAAGACCCATAGGCCAACTATTTTGCGCTTAAAAAAAAGTATCAATCGTTATTTTATTTTGTATTATTGCTCTATACCGTTATTTAATTGAAGTCATTTTGTTTTTGTTACCTATTCCTATTCAAAATAAATATATCGTAAGAAAAATACTAAAATATTAATTTTATTTCCGATGGAATTTAAGAATCAGAAGATTTTTGTTTTTTATCATAGGTAGTCCAACTATTTTGCTTTTGGGCTCGTACAACAGAAGAAAAAAAATTAAATTAATTTCAATTAATCAGACATTCACTCACTTTCGCATCTCTTACAGATTTTGCCTGTCACAAATGGGAATGTCAAGAGTAAAACGCCGTCGCCGTCGTCGATTGCTATTACCCAGACTGCAAACGGAAATGTGATCAATGGAAAACAACACAAACAGTGCGCCGGAGAAGGAGGATTCTATGATGATCCTTCTCGGAGCAAAACCTCTTTCGAAGAGGTTCCTCTACACACAGCCTGCCTAACATATCTTGGCTTTTACCTGCTTATGATATTGGGTTACATCAATCAGTTGATGTGTGCCCCAAAGATAGCAAAAGAAGAGAACCGAGAGGTAAGACTTTGGAGTAAGATACATTTGAATATTGAAGTACTCAAAATTATTGTGACCTTATTTTCAGGGCTATGTTACGTTATACGATGCCTTCGAGAGTTTCTATTCACGCTATGTCTATCGAAGAGTTCGAGATTGCTGGAATCGCCCCATTTGTAGTGTCCCCGGGGCAGAGGTCACTTTGAAAGACCGCATAACTAAGGATTATGGTTGGACATTTGAGTTCACTGGGACACAAACGAAATGCCTGAACCTGGGATCGTACAACTATTTGGGATTTGCATCAGCCGAAGGGCCGTGTGCCGATCGATCTGAAGAGCGTTGCAGAACAGACGGATTGGCTTTGGGAAGTCCCCGTCGAGAGCTGGGAACGACTCCATTGCACCTAGAACTTGAAGCCCTGACGGCTAAATTCGTCGGTACTGAAGATGCTATTATATTCGGAATGGGATTTGCAACGAATTCACTTAATCTGCCAGCACTACTTGCACCTGGATGTTTGGTTTTAAGTGATGAGAAGAATCATGCGTCGATTATTCTCGGCATTCGATTGTCGGGAGCCACAACTAAAGTATTCAAACACAACAATATGAAAGATCTGGAACGAGTGTTGCGACAAAGTACAATTTATGGTGATCCAAAAACAGGCAAACCATGGAAGAAGATTTTGATTATTGTAGAAGGAGTTTTCAGTATGGAGGGATCTATTGTGCGATTGCCTGAGGTAATTGCTTTAAAAAAAAAGTACAAAGCCTATTTGTATTTGGATGAGGCACATAGTGTGGGTGCTATGGGACCAAATGGCCGTGGAATTGTCGACTACTATGGTGCTGATCCAAAAGATGTGGACATTCTAATGGGAACATTTACGAAGAGCTTTGGCAGTGCTGGTGGTTATATCGCTGGAACAAAGGTAAGATTTCTCTAATAACTTCCGAAGTTTAAAACGCGACTGAAAATTTCCTATAGATACATAAGTAGATAAATAAAATAATTTTATTTTTGGTAATAAAAGCCATTTAAGGTATTTACAAATGTTGGTCCGTCTAGTAAATGGCTTCCTAGATATTTTGTGCGGTATCCTCTAAAAATAGGGCATACACCAACAAAGTTGTAACCTAGATTAAATAAAGTGCAAATGCCTAAAGTATCATTAAGGAAAGCTTTAGAATTTAAGCTTATAGACCGAGATCCCACAGCAATTTTTGGGTGTGATTGATACAAAAAAATAATTAGCATAATTAGATAGGCCTTTGCTCTAGTGGGAGCTATAGTGCATAAAAGTGCATCATATATGCAGTTCTTTCCAAGTCTGGGCCAATCCTTCTCCGATACCAATAGTTTAGTTAGCAGTACATTATGAACGCGATTCTATTCTGTACATGGAGCTTCGAGGCTGAAATCTATTTGTGTTTCTTGGAAAAGGCTTAGCGATTCCTGTGCCCAATAAATATTTTTTCTGGATAGCAGCTTCAGAGAGAATATGTGACAGACGGTTACATGGCACTATGGCAGTGACTTTACTTTCCGTAGGTGGACTTTTAATAGATAGATAAATGAATGCCTTTGGAAGTGCGGTTAGGTGTTTTCTCTAGGCAACAGAAAAAGAAGCGCTAAAGTTGTTCAATTTGGGCGTATTCTTTATATCCCCAAACTTGCGCACAATAGTGCATTAATGATTTTGTGGCTACTTCGTTCAGTTCATATTTAGCAGAGCGTGTAACATATTTATTTAGACATATTTACGTAAAGATAGAAGCCAAGATATTTGTATTGGTTTGATATTTTTATTCCTCCATTGTTAAGTACCATTTTTCAGCAGCTCCTCCATTGCTGATGATTACGGTTTAAGACTTTTATAGATTGACAACTAGACTCCATTTATTGCAGTACCTGCTGAAGCCTTTGATAATTGTTTGCAGGGTTTTTAGACTATCAGAGAGAAGAACTATGTTATCCGAGTATAAAAGAACATTTATTCCTAAATAATTCAGGATAAGACCATTTGGAAGGTCGTAGTGATGATCATTTGGGAGTAGGACAAAAAGAACAACTAAATACGCATTCTTGCTTGACACCTTTGGTTGTCTGAAAGAAGCTTGATGTACTTTTTCCATCCCAAACTGGTGCAGAGATCTTATAACTGAAACCATTTTTGTAGAACAATGCATCTCTATTGATGTTGTTAAATGCTGCTGACAAATGAACAGAGAAAGCATACACCTTTTTTTCTCACTCAATTAAAATTGGATGGTACAGGAACGGTTGTAAAATTGGTCAACTGTACTATACTGACTTCAGTACACAGCCTGGTATTAATTTGGTATCTGATTTTCTTCGGTCCAGCTAATTAGTGTGTTTAACAAAATGGTTGTAAATATTTTGTTAAGTGTGTGAAGAAAGGACAGCCCGCGGTAATTTGAGAAGGATGACGGTATCGTTTTTGTATCAAAGATATCACTGAGCTAAAAATGTATTTCTTCAATAAATGGATTGCTGGCGTTTATGTAGAACTCGTTTGGAGTACCGTAAATACCAGGTGATTTGTTTTCTTTTGTTGGTTCTATTGCCAAGATTACTTCATTCAGTTGTATTTAGTTATAAAGTTTTTGGTGGTGAATAGTTTTCAAAGATGGTATGGATATCGTTAATTGTGATGAGGCTGAGTTCATTGCGCCATTGAAATAATTCATTAGCTTGTTAGTAGTGATCATTTGTCTAAAATTTCCTTTGTAATTTTCCACCAGGTCTGTAGCCGAGGTTACAGAGATGCAAGTTGGCATGAGATACGTTGTTATTATGCAAACAGCATATATTTTCTGCTTATTTCTAAGCTATATTTTTAAAATATTCTCGGGGCTCTAAGTGACGCTTTTCTAGCGATATGACAGTGAAAGGCATACCAAGGTTTCTTTCTATCAAATGTTATAACCTGGATACTCGGCCTATCGTTTGCTTCGTATATACATTTTGTCATGGTTTCACATCTTGCTATAGTCTAAGCGCTTGTCCTATATCTCTCTTGGTTTATTCGAAAGATTTGTTATTCGTATTTTATCTATTTTTATTTGTTTGCGTTGTAGTATAAAGTTGAACTTGGAAATTGCCATCTCCCAACCATTATATTTTTGTTTGACGATCATTTTATTGTTTTTTCTAAATGGTCATTGAAATTAATTAACAATTTATTTGATGCTTTTTTGGATCCTATTCTCATTTTGGTGATTGGATCGTTGAGACTTTCACCCGTCGTAGTGCGCTAGCCCTAGGTCAACATAGAAGAACATTTCTTCTTCGTCTTTTTATTACTTTTTACATTCGTAATGTCTTTGATTTTATTTGCAGGCAAAATTTGACTTACGAAGAATGCCTTTGGGCAGTTTAAAACTATGGAGTTTAAAGAGAAGGATTCTATTATACCACGTTAAAGCGTCAAGACTACTTTTGTTAGTAATTGAAAAACAATTTAATTAAGAATAACATCAACTTCTATTACGGCTGGTGTGTTACTAAAAAGATAGTGAAATGATCACTCACAATCATAACGATATTCGTTTCTTGAAACCTGTCGTTTTAATAAATCGATAACCGTATTAAGCTACATATAGAAATTGTTCATTCTCCCTGATAGATTTATGTATATGTTTGTTTTCGTCGCTGTTAAACAGTTTATAGGAGTAGTTTCTCAATATTCCTATCACCAGCATCACATCACCTCAAATCGATAAAAACGAAATCGACTCATGTATTTTTAAGAAGTTCGGTCATGTCATGTAAAGTGTTTGCCCACTTTTTGTTCTTGTTTTGTAAATTTTATTTGCATGGAGGCAGTCAATATGATCAATAAAAGTGTTTGCTAAACATTTGTTAAAGCAACATCGTTTAATTTTTTTTGTTAACTGCATAATACTGTTTGGCAAATTATCATCGAAGGTTTTAGAGGTCAACAAGGTCTGCAGATCCACAAATTTTATTTAAAAAAAAACCGCCTTCGATTCGAGAAACATGAATTTGGGAAAAAATCTAGCGGCGAGACCCATTTTTAGATGAATGATTCATACGAAAAACACCCGTTTTCAATGCAAGCTTGGCTTTTTGTCCTAGATTTTGGTCATGTTGCCAAATGTTTATAATTCTTTCTATAATTTGCCGCTGGATGGTTACAATTTTTTTTTTTGCGGTCACACAAATTTGGTGAGCTTTCAAAGGTTTTCGATCGGGTTCATAAGGTGGAATTTCCCGCGCAATATAAAACGTTGATGTTTTTCTACTTCAGGAATCTGCCACAATGTCGTCTATATCTTAAGGTTTGTCATTTGGATCCCATTATTTGACCTGGGCAGAAGCCAACCTTCCAGTACTTGTTTCTACTTATCCTACGCGATGGTCCATCAACATAAAAGCGTCTCATACCCTTACAAGGCGGTTAAAAAAACACTACAATGCATTCTGAATGGAACTTTTCTTCAGGTCGCCGCACAGTGGTTCCTTTCAATGGAGACGATGGAAAAAACCTATAAAAACGAAACGGGTGGACCGATCTTTTTGAAATTTGGTATGTGATATAAATGGTACAAGCTCTCATCAAGATTTAAAAATTTTGGAACTTACTTACAAATTACTGTTATTTTCACAACTTTAATTGATTAATTTATTGTTGTTATTTCTTATTGTTTTTAAAGAATGTGAATTTATTCTTTTACTTAAATTATTAACTAAAGCTGTATTAAAAGTAGGTCTTTTAGAAAATAAATAATTAAAAACTCTCATTAGTATATTAGCGCCTTAATTTTATACATATTTTTTGGTTCTTATTTCTTTCATAGAAAAAAAATAGAGCAATAAGGACTGCGCTTCTTCACTTAATGGAACTGAGTCTTTTGTTCTTGGTTCAGGTCTTTAGTGTGTAATGTACGGATCCGAAGATGTTAGCATAAGATGAATAACATCCTCATTAGTTGTCAAACGAGAACACTTTCTAGGGTTATGTATCCTGTAATACATATAATCCATGTTTCTGCTTTCTTGTGCTTCCTCTGACAGGGACTCTACGGGCAATGCTGCTGACGTTATTATTTCTGCTCCGTGGAATAAAATTTTGTGCACAGTTGCTGGCATATAATACCAAGGATATAGTTCAAGGGCCAACAAAGCTGTTTCCTCAGTTTACACTGAGTTTTTTAATCAAAGTTAAATCTATCTTCGTTATATCTGCTGTTAAAGAAGGGTTTCCAAAAAATCTCCGCGAGGTGTTGCCAGCGTTCGTTGTACCTAATCCTTGTTTAACGAAGTCTACCTTAAAACCCATTTTTTCAATAAACGCCTTTTGAATGTTATTTTTTGTTTCTTGTTTTATAGGTAATGTTGATTTTGTGATTCTCCAAGCTTTGAAATTTAAGTTGTAGGACTTGTATTTAATCACAAAAGTAGATTTTGTAAAACGCGTGGACTTATACCGTTGTTTAAAATGTGGTAAGAATCATCTCTTTACATCTGAAACAATTTTTTTAATTTGAACCGGTTGTAAATTTCGGTAGCCTTTACTTAAAAAGTTTTCAAAATTATTAATATCATTATTAAAAAAGAAATCGCACAACACCTTATAATCAATTACAAAATTTGCCATGATGAAACCAGCTTTATAACTTTCACTCAACCAAAGCTCATATGCAACTGCAGTGATGACTACATAGATCTATTGCAATGTAAACAACTTTTTTTTTACCAAAAAAGCCGTTACATTAGAAAAGGTTATGCCAGAAGTCAATTTCAGGTTCTGTTTGTGTGGTATGCATTGCTACACTTAAAAGGCTTCTGCGGCTAAATGGGTCAAAATGGGTCATTTGTTTTAGCATCATGAATGCAATATATTATAAGCGCCATAATAATCAAACTGAAAAAAGCTAATCTTCAAAGGTAGCTTCAACTTAGAGCCTCGTTTGAGAAATCGATAGACAAATTTAATAAACGGTAAATGTCATTTTAAAGCCAAATACAATATTAATCAAAATAAAGAATATTAATTTGATTAAAATATTACATGTAAAAAAATTCTGACTCTGAAATTGCTAAAAAAAAATCTATAAATCTTGGACTTTTGCAAGAAGTCACTTTGTATAAGCCATACTCAGCTAAAAAAATTTAAAAAAAATTTGTGGATTGTACCCCTTGCTCATACATATATCTAGAATCGAAAAATATTATTAACTACACTTTAGAAAATACTTTACATTTGGGGTTTTTTCCACCTGGGAACCACTGTGCGCCGTCGCACAGTGGCGGAAAATCCCAAAAACGTGGCCAAAACTATTAAAAACAAAAATCAGAATTGTTATTTTTATTTTTTTTTTTGCATCTATGTAGTCAGACGATGCGACTATTACTGGTGGTATGTTTAGTGAAATTAATAAAAAACAGTTAAATAATTTCATGTTATATGTTGGTGTATAACATGTACAAGAAACGTCCTTTTGTGACTAAAAAAAAATGTTGAACTTTGTGTAGTAATTGAAAAGTTTATGTTTCCCGTGAGATCCCGTGATGAAATGTAGCTCTTAATTTACCTTGATATCTCCTTTATAAGTTATTAACAAAAAGTGATGAAATCTGTTGAACGCACTGAAAATGCAAGTTCGCCTCAATAAATAGTTTTTGATTTTCTTATTTTTTGATATAGGGTCACAATCAAACTTAATTTTTTTATCAAGAAATCAGCTAAGTGAGGTTTTAAGAACTTGTTCATCACATGCTATGAAGCGATTACGGAAGCCAAGAAAAAATGTTATCCATAAAATTTAAACAAAACAGTCACTTGCAGAATCACCACTTTAAAATTTACTCTTATTTTCAAATGGGGTTGCGATGGAACTTCGAGCATCAGCGTGTTTTTTGTTTATTTAAATTTAAATTCTATATTTTATAACATTGGGGCAAAATTTTAAGCGATTTATTAATAAAGCCATTTTAGTAAGTTACTAAGGATTTTACTGGCTACTTTAACTTTCTAAAAATTTATATGATATGTATCTGTGAATTTCCACAAAAAAATCTCTTGGCAATTTTATATGAAAGAGTTAAATTGTGTTTTTTTATGATTCATTAGCTAATTGTTCTTAAAAGTAAATAAAATAATATAAAATGTTTTCGGAAGACGAAGATTTTGATATACATACATACTCGTATATGTTTGAAGACTAAGGTTTATGCAGTAAAAAGTTCTTAATGGAACACAAGGGATTAATATCTATGTACATACACCAGTTAATCTTATAGGAGCATTACATGGAATGGTCCAGTCCGCAATAGGGAAAATGATAAAAAACATTTCGAAAAAGGGTTTAACAAATAACAAAATAAATTGTAGGTTGTCCCTTTGACTTTTGAGTTTCCAAATTATTAGGTCTGTTCACCAGATTTGATCTTGTTTGTTTTGTCTTGTTTGTTTTGTTAATTTTCAAGAACTGTCATGAATTAAACGTATTCAGATGCACCGTTTTTAATAAAAGGGAATTAGAATTTTACTTGTTAGTAAAACAAAAAAAAAAGGTTTAACATTTTCGAAGAGCTAGTAAATTACTAAAAGTTTAACAAATTGCTAGCTAGTAAGATGCTAAGCCCTTAATAATAGGTAGTTTAAAATTTTGCCCCATTGTCGTTATTATTTTTTTTTTAAACTAAATATAATCAAAAAATGTTCCTTTTGCATTCGTAATAGTTTAATCTGATAAATAAATGCATTACTTACATTGCAAACACAAAAAATAATTGTGGCTACGTTTTTGGGATTTTCCGCCACTGTGCGTCGAACGAACGAACTTTGATCCGTTAGTAGAGTAGAGTTTGGCATCAGGATCTCTTATCGAAAATGCGTGCCTTTGGTATTGATAAATCTCTTCTTCATTGGATTAGAAACTAAGAAACTAACTCAATATAATTTTTGTTGGACCGTTTTAAGCCTGAAGTTTATAAAATAAATGCTGCTGTGTCACAGGGCTCCGTTTTGTCTTCGGGTTTCTTTCTCATATTCATCGATGCTTTTTTTCTGAAACTTCTTATCGATTAAATAGTTTTGCTGACGACAGTACTCTCAGCTTCTCATATTAGTTTCCAGATGCACGTCCTTGTCCTTCGGATATAGATTTGGAACGGCAGCGAATGATAAGCTCATTAAATTCTGATCTTGGTAGAATTGTCAAGTAGGGAACGAAAAACCGTGTAGAATTTAATGCTTCAAAAACTCAATGCTGTCTCCTGTCGTTAAAGCGAGACCCATCCCCATGCCGCTTTCCATGAGGGGCACTTGCATTGAGGAAACAGAAAAGCTTTCAGTTCTCGGTATGTGCATCACAGACCATCTTGTCTGGAATGACTACACATTTGAAGTCGCCAAAAAAGATGCTAAGTCCTTAGGTTTCCTTCGATTATGCAAGAAATGTTTGTCTTCTTCTGATCTGGTCTTAATCTGAAGACTACTAAAAACGTACTAAAGACATACTAAAAATGAAAATTGACATAAGATTAAGGCCAATTAGTGAATTAATTGAACTTTTCCCACAGAATTGGCAAAATTATAAATATATTAACATTGTGATAATCTTATTCTACGTTTCTACTTGCCTAAAAATGACAGTTTGAAACAACAGGGTGGGTGGTACAAGCTCTATACAATTACATTCTTTGATTTTTACTGTTAGTATTAGAAAACCAGTCAAAGTGCAAAAGACAAGTAGAAATCTAGCATTAAACCCTTAAAACTTGCAAAAATAAATTTTAAAAACTGTTCACTTTAAAAATACTTTTGACACATTTGACTAGAGATGACAAACGTTTTATTTGACAGATAATGCGGTTGCCATTTTTAAATATCTATGACCATATTCTTACGAGTAGAAACAAAACTGCAGTAAAAATTTAGTTGCAAACAATTTATGAAAGAATCAACATTTCCCTCCGAGCTGTGAAAGGCAATAAGCTCTCAATTTTTCTTAGCATATCAAACCGTAGGTGGAGCAGTTTGACTAACGGCATTATATCTAGTAAGATTTGGCTCACCTATAATAAATTCCGCACACTTGATCTAATATGTAGGCCTGTAACTGACACTGGCCACTATGATTTTATATGTGGAGACCAGCGGAAAAAAACAGTCCCCCATTTCCTCTGCAAATACCATGCCAAATTTAGAGCACAATCATTAGGAAGGGAATTTTCGACGACATTGACGAACTTTCGGAAATGAAGATCAAAGGCATGATCTCTTTTTTCAACACCACGAAATTGTTCTAGGATGAACTTACTTCTGTGCGCACCCTCCGTTTGATTCCTTAGATCCCGAGCTAGCTTACTGTGGGCTTTGACAGAGGTTCTCGGTGCGGGGGCCGGATGACCACTCAATCAGTTTGGCTACTGTTTAAGCACCAGTCAACAAACTTCCTAGCTTGGCACAGTGTAGATGGAGTCGGATGAGTGCAGTGGTCCGTTTGAGTGAGTGATCCAAGTTCCGGATGTGCAAAAGCAAACAAAAGCATCAAAACCTAATACATCCTATCTTCTTTTTTCAAGCTGAATGACTCCGTGATAATGTCCTCAATTTCCCATATCAATTCCATCTACAGGTCCATACGAGTTATGATATCAAAGTAAGTAAACCACTTCAGGGCAAATTCGGCTACAGTCCTAGACTGCCAATGTTCTCCATTTCGACCTACCTACCTACGAGTTCAAAACAACTAAGGTCGGTTTTCTTCACTATTGTTCAACTTGCCGAAAACTCTTAAGTTGGCCAACTCTAGAGTTGATACAAAATCGTTTTGTTTTCTATCTGTAGATTTGAATTTATTGCATTTATAAATTAAAATTTAAGGTTCGGTATAATTTTTATTGGCAACTTAAATTTAAAAAAATAAGTAATGACGGAAAAAAAATGAAACCTAATAAGATTCCCGAATTGTCAGAGGAAAGACAGTAACATTTGGCAACTAAGCATAAAATCGAATTGGAAATTCTGGACGGTAAAACGTATAACCTAGAGCGTGAGAAAGCTGCCAATACCGTCTCTCTATTAGTCTATTAGCTGAAACACTATACTTGTGGTGGGCTTTGGAAGACGAAAACGATAAACAAAGTCGCGGTCGTCCCATTTCTCGACTCCAACACGTGGATTCTTACATTGTCTTATTCTAGGAGTCAAAAATTCTTCTTCTTTATCTTCGCTCTCCGAAGCAGCCGTCTTTCCCAAGTTTCCTCATTTTCCTTGAAATATTATATGTAGTTTCAAATTAATTTATTCTGGATATTGAAAGCGAAAACAACTTTTAATTAAACAAAATCTAAATTCTAGTGGAAATACTCAAGTTTGCTCGGCCTACCTCTAATTTTTTCGGGAGTTGAGAAAATCGGAAGTTGATAAACTCTAGAGTTGAAAATCAGAAGTTGAAACTGTCAACTTTGAGTGAAGAAAAACAAAATCACAAGTTGAAAATAAAAATCCTCAAGTTGAGTTCAACTTTAAGTGAAGAAAATCGCCCTAAATAGTTTTAGTTCAAGTATGTACGCGGTGATGTACATACAAGTTGCACTCAAGACCGCTCACATGCATTGTGTACCATGCTTGCCATCACTAATTATAGTAAGAAATTATAAAAAGGTATTGATTGTGTTTTTAATTTGGTTTCAAATTATTTTTGAGTCGATTTTTTCTGTCCCTGAAAAAGAGCATAAGCTTAAATTATTTTTATTTTATTTTTTCCAGAAATTAATTGATTTTATCCGAGTGAATAGCCACGCCCACTGCTACGCTAATACAATGTCACCACCAATAGCACAACAGATTTTAACTTCAATGCAAATGATTATGGGCTTAGATGGATCTGACATTGGTCGTAGAAAAATTGAGCAATTAGCTCGGAACACTCGGTATTTCCGACGACGACTGGCCCAAATGGGTGTCATTACCTATGGCCATGAAGATTCTCCGGTTGTACCGATGTTGGTCTATCTATTCTCCAAAATTGGGTAAGTAAATATTATTATTTGCGATAATTTATTTGTAATCCTTAATAATTTTATAATATTATAGAGCTGTAGTTCGTACTCTCACTTTCCGCAAAGTAGCTGTTGTTGGGGTTGGTTTCCCTGCCACTCCAATTATGGAAGGACGCATACGATTTTGCTTATCAGCGGCTCACACCAAAGAGCAGCTAGATTATGCCTTACAAGTCATCGATGAAATAAGTGATTCAGTTGGCCTAAAGTATTCACGTAAACCACGAGATCCTAATCCAATTATTTATTAAGTTAAACAAATTTAGTTTTTTTGCTTTCCTATTCTAAAATTTTTCAAATAAGCCCTTAGATACAAAACAAAAAACGTCATAATTTATATTTATACATATTTTTGTCAACCTAATTTTCCCCCTAGGAAAATCTCTTTTAAATGTAAAAATAAGCAGCAAAACAAATTGTGGATTCAATTGTTTTTTTTTTCTAAAGAAGCAACAAAAAAAAAAAAAAAATAAAAAAAATCAAATCACCACATGAACAAAAATCCAACACAATTTTGTAATTGCTGCTTAATATATAAATAATTTAGTATTAATACCTAAGAATATTTTATAACATACAAAATTAGTTCTATAATTTATGCTTTTAATGTTTAAATTTATTAAAGAAAAAAGAAAAATACTAGAAAAACTTTGTTTACAAAAGATTTTATCATAAAATAATGTAAGTCTGTCACTACACTTCTTATTTTATGTTTTTTTTTCGTAATTTATTATTAATTTTTGGATGCCGCCTTATTTTGTTTTAGTGTTTAGTTTCGTTTCGCCTTCATGTCTTCAGATTTCGAAATTGTTCCAAATACAGTCTTGACCATATGTATTAGGCACCCCCAAAAAGATGCCATAATTTTAAAACCAAGTAAAATTAAAAAAAAAAAAACAAGTATACAGAAATGTTGTAAATTTGTTTTATTAAAGAAAATTTAATATTTTGTATGGCCACCCCTCGCTTTTATGACTGCTGCTATTCGTTTAGGCATAGAGCTTACGAGATTACGGCATTCGTCAGAACTTATTTTGAGCCATTCTTGCTCAAGAACCTTTTTGAGCATCTCTTTTGATGTTGTTTGGTATTGTCGGACTTTACGCTTTAAAATTCCCCATAGATGCTTAATTGGGCTCAGATCTGGGGACTGGGCAGGCCATGGAAGCAGGTCAATGGCATTTTCAGCAAACCACTTCATTGAGAGGGCGGGCTTGTGGAAGGATGGCATCAGCGTGTTTTCCATCAAATTAATGTATTTTTTTGAGTCCATGCGACCTTCACAAATGAACATTTTGCCCACTCCGTCCGCGGCCATGCAACCCCAGATCATAACGCTTCCTCCTCCGTGTTTAACGGTTGGAACTACACATTCTGGGTTGTATTCCTCACCAACCCGCCGCCTCACAAAGGTTACACCAGGGTTTCCAAACACCTGTAAAAATAAAAAAAAAAACCTTTTTCAAAAGCTCAAAATAACTAAGTGGATGGCAATTTGAAACAGTTTTTAAAGTTTCCGAGTTCGGGGCTTCATTATAATGCTTACTTCAAAGTTTGATTCATCTGACCACAAAACATTACTCCAATCTTCTTCAGTAAGGTTTTGGTATTTTTTTTGCCCATTCTAGCCGCAACTTTCTGTTTTTTCTGAGAGCCATGGCTTTTTCCTCGCCTTGCGGTTCTAGCCGAAATCTGTTTCCCACAATATTGTGTTATGTCAGCAACTAACTCATTTGATGTTTTTTATATAGGTTCGTATTAAAAACCGATCTTCTCTTACCGTGGTTACTTTTTTCCTGCCGCATTTTTTACAATTTAGATGGGATCCAGTCTTCCGAAACCGACCTAAGGCATTTTGCACGGCACAACGCGAACAATTCATTCTCCAAGAGAATAGAGCGTAAAATATAGGGCGCCTAACACTTTTGGCCAAGACTGTACGTGTGTATGTATTTGTATTATTTCTCAAATGAAGTAATTTTCTGTAAAAGAAACTAAAGAACTTCCTATGAAAGTTTAGAATAATAAAGTACTTCAAAAAATCGAATCTAAAAAAGCAGCAGTATATATCAGTAACCAATTTGTTGATGTATCAGAGTTTTTATCAATTACTCCAGAAAGTCTGATGAAAGATTGTTTTTTTTTTCAATCTTAATCCTTCGAAAAATGATTGCCTTAAACTCGGGTTATTAATTATTCAAGGAAATTATTTATCAAAAAAAAAAATTGGGATCAGTCTAAAATGTACAAATTGTTGATAAATTCATAGTTATCAAAAGCTGACATATTTTTTATACTCAGGGTAGCTATTCCGAAGCGTTGTATGCTAAGTTATTTTCAAAATTATCATAATCATGAGCTAGGAGTACTAATTCTCTATTCTTACCTATAATGAGCTTTGTGCAATGTGTTAACGTTTTGTCATTTTATTGGTGGTAAATTTCATTTAACGACGTTCGACATATGTATTTTGAAGATGATATTCAGCCCGATCACGAATTCCATTGTAATCAGAAACTTGTTATGAATATCGAGAAAAAAAAAAACTACCACAGAATCCATTGTGGTGAAAAAGCTCATACAAATGACCACAACACACGGATTTGGTCATTGATTTTTTCGGGATTGGTAAAAGTTTCGGAATACGATGAGAACCAGCTATATTCAACCCGAATCAAAACGATGTAAAACACCCATGTTCTGCATTTCACTGTGAATTCATTGTGAATTTTGACGTTCTACATTCCGCATAAAAATGACTGTGATTTCTGAATGTGAAATGTTGGTGTTCTGAATTCCATCCGAAATGATAATAATTGTGAATTGAGTTTTCGGAGATGGAAATTCGTGTTCTATTTTGGAAATTTTGCCTTGATATTATTAAAATAAATTGTTTATTGGGAAAAACAAAAAAACTCACGGCATGAAAAAGTTTTCTTGCAATTTATGAAATAAGTTAAGGAAGAAGTTTATGTGTTAGGGAAAGTGAGGTCTATTTTATTAAGGGTTTTATTCCTTCCCATATATAAACGTTGCTTCTTTGTTTATTCGGAAGCTTCTTTTGAAACTACAAACAATTCAATTATGTCTATAGTAATTCATTGACTTAGCTAGTTTCCCCATTTCAACTTACACTGCTTCTTTAAGATCTAAAATTTTGGCTTTACCACGTAAAACTTTTCTACGAACTCTCCTCGATTTTCTTTCTTTCTATCACATATTATTTAATAATAATATTGAATCTATTTAAGTTTATTTTTTGTTCACGTTTTGCAGAATAAACAATGTTTAAATATTATCTTACATTTGATTTTGACATTTCGAAAATAAATAGGTACGGAGTGAATGGAAAAAAATTCAATTCACTCGGAATGCAGAACATGTTGTTTCATTTAAGGTGAAATTGAAAATCCTCCAAAAACATTTTGTAGTAGAAATACCGACTGAGTAGCTGGTACAGGTTAAACGGGCGCCGAGTATACATATATATATGAAATAAGCTCAATTTATCATAACAGATTTTTGGGGATGCTGAACGCAGTTGATGCAAATACAAATTAATCTGCAACAACGCATCAAACATTTTCTTAAACATCATTTGATACAAGTTTGCAATGATGTATAGGTTTTTTTACCTTCCAATTATTAATGTTTTAAAGTATGTGATTGTTCACAAATTCTCTAAAAAGGCATTAGTGAATTAACACGATGTCGTCGCGGTCCGTAATCCGGTCCTTAATCTGCTAATTGCAAATTTATCACGTCGACAAAGTTATGGAATGGACTTTAAAAAAGAAATCTGATAGTCCAGTCCAAAAACTACAAATTTGAACAAAATCTGGAATAATTGATATTCCTGATTGGTAGTGGACGATTACGAACTAAAAAAAAAAGTTTTGGTATTCATAAATCAAACTTTTTTTTTTATTTAATTTAAAAATTTTAGACAAAAATCAAAGCAGACATCGAAAAGGATTATGCTTTTAATTGTATTCAATTTCAGTATTTTATATTTAAATTAAATTATGTATAAAAAGCGGACCTAAAGACAAAAACAAAACTAGAACTTTAATATATCTACAAATTAAATTAAGATAAATATGTTAACTATGCCCTAAAACACAATTTTTTATTCACACATTTACCCGTCTAAAAAAAAAAACTTAAAGCAAACGAAATACAGGGTGTTACAGTAGAAACATAAACAAAAAAAGCAATGTTTTATATTGTAATATATTTTTGACAAAAAAAAGCTTAAAATTCTGAACATTTTCAGAACACCCTAGTTTTTAAACGTCTTGACATAAATACAAATTAATAATAAAGTTTTATATTTCACCTGAAGTTCCATAACGAAAATGTCACCAATATCACGAACTATATAATCTTCTATCAGAATACGGATATCACTGCTGTGCACTCAAATTCTCTTCAAATCTTTAAAAAAAAAATTTAATTAAAGTAAGCAAAGTAATTTTTAAATAACAACACAATTTTAAATTAAATATGTATGTACTGTAACAATTATCAATAAAATAAAATACAATTATCGCTGTTCCTAGCAGAGTTTATAATTACATAGTTATCGATAGTGCAAATAATCAAAATACATAGAAACCTAATATACAACTTAAATATAAAACCTTGGTTTTAGTTGAGAAACACCCTGTATATAAATTATACATACATATAAATAAAAACAAAATAACAATAAAGATTTAGTGTTCACTTGCCTTAAAAAAAATCTCATGTGTTAAAAAAAAAATAAAATAAACATTATCATGAAAGTAAATACAAATTAGGTATAAATTAGTTGTCATACATTTTATGTGCAACACAACACAATATTATTATGCAAATATTATACAAAACAAGCATTTCAAGTGTAAAATTTTATCTTTGACCTCGAATTGCTTAGAAACAAATAAAATTAAATGAAAAAAAAAAAAAAAACAAGATGAAACTTTTAATGTCTGGAAGACCAAAGAAAATAATCGGCCCTACCAAGGTAACCGTCGGAGCGGAACTTTCTCCGCAACGCATTCTCCTTCGGAGGTTCAATTTCGGTTCAAAGTAGCTTTCATCGGAAGAAATGTTACGGAAATCCAACAACGCATTGCGATACATATAAATTTCAGACAGAGATGTGCTAATTAACCGATATATAGAAAATGCGATATATTTTCGATAGTTTTTTATAAAATAAACACCATAAGCGTTTTAAACCATGAAAAACCGGTCAGAGAGTGTAGTTTATTGTTTATAAAAAATATTTTTTTCAATTATAATGCGCTAGCGTTTTTAAAAAATGTAATTAGATGTACCGATTTTTAAATCAAAACTATCGAATAAAGTCCCTTCCCTATTTCGAGACGTATGTTTTTTGTTTCCATTTGAAGTGTCAAACAAATAATAAATTGAAAAAAAAACTTTGGAAACACAATATTTATATTTATTTGACTAATAGGTACTTTAATCACAATGGAAATGGATCAAAACACAAAACAAAATATCACGAACATAGTTTTTTTCCATCCAAACATCGGTCCCAATTAATTTAACTGATTGGGGCCAGATCTTCCTAAACACAACTACAATTTCTGGTGTCCTTTTGGTGTTATCCGCTCATAGCTCATATTGTTGCGAACTTGTTTTTTCGTTCTGCCTAAGGACAAAAAGTCTATTATAATTACATATGTAACACAAGTTAACGCAAATAAAGTTAATTTCTTTACTACTCACATTTTAATTAACTATTTCTCTAAAAAGAAAACACTTTCCGCAACAAGAACTTGTCGGAGGATTTCGGAGAAAATTTTGTTTGTATGTGTCAGAAATAAGACCATTAGAAGTGCTTCATCGCAAACAAATGGCATGCGTTGAATTTCGTCGGACAGAATCTCCGATCAGCTGATCGGAGAAATACCTTGAAGCAAAATGTCTCGGATTCGGAGGAAATCGGAGAGAATTCCGCTCCGACGGTTACCTCGATAAGGCCGAATACGAGTATCTTCAAGTACCTTAAACATGTCTAATAGCAATAAGCTAATTAAGATCAAAGAACAAGATATTCCTAAGGCAGGGTTTTCCGTAGATAATGGACATTGAGTTCACTCGGATGCCTTTTGTTCTCAAAAACGCTTCATCTACATTGCAGCGGGTGATGGACAGTGTTCTTAGATATCTTCAGGGTAAAATCTGCTTAGTTTACATGGATGATATATGTAGTAGGTAGTATATTCCACCTCGGTACAAGGACAACTTGAACACCTAAGTGCTATATTCAAAAATTTAAAGAAGCCTTAAACTTAAAAATTATCATTTCTTGGTCATATTGTAACATCAGATGGTATGAAACCAAATTCTGAAAAAATAGCTGCTATACAAAAAAATTATATTTCAAGAACACCAAAATAATAAAGTCATTCCTGAGACGGATCTAAGAGAAATTTCGGATTGCCAAATAAAAACGACATTAGACTCCAGATACGTAAGAAGATTGCAAAACTTTTGATAGGAACTGTCAAAATTAATCTTCGTTGAATACAAAAAATCACAGCTGTTTAATTTGAAGTTTAAGTACTTATATGAATGTGGGAAAAAATGACAGTTCTGATTCTGAAAAGAAGAGAAATTTGCTTCTGGATTTGAAATCAGAAGCAAAACCAGGAGCACTAACACATTCATATACTTGAAGCTCGCTTCGAACCTTTATATACCTGTATTGAGTGAAATGAGCTTCGTTGGACTCGATCCCAATCGCTCAGCGGTGTCGAGTAGAAATGTGAGTCGAAAATCCGACCCTAACGAAACTCGATCTTTCGATACTGCATATAAACGTAGTATTTAACTACGCGTAGTTTATTGAAGAAACTACATGCCTAATTTACTACAATTTATTACGTCTGCTACATATTAGTAGTAGTAAATTCATAAAAATTAATTCATAAAAATTCAATATAATAAAGGAAAAAAAAACAAATTTGCACTTTTATGATCTAATGAAGGTTTGTAAAAAAAAAGTTTCATTTACCATAAGGATGAAGAATTGTAGGAATAACTGAACGTTTAATTTAAAAATTCAAATTTCAAATGCATAACTGACAGTTAATTGACAGCAATGCTACAATTTCTTACATTAACTACAATTAACTACATAAACTACATAAAATACGTAGCAGATGTAACAAATGTAGTTATTTCTAAAAAGTGACAATTCGGCCAACCCTGCTTTCAACAAACATTTTTCTTGATTTTGATTATTGTACGCATTTGATGTTTCACATATACAATCAAACAAAACTTCAGAATCATCAGAAGCAAACAAAAGTGTTCAGTTGGGATTCCGGATCGGAGAGGTAGGTAGTAGGTCAACTCGAAACAAATTATTTTTTGCAGCACGTAATTTGAGACGAGTTTCTTTGTGACTTCCATTTAAAAATATCATTGTGAACTATAAAGTGAAATGTCAAATTGGTATTCTTCTGATATTTTTTGATTCGGAAAGTGAAGATGAGGAAGTACTTAATGCTAAAATCATGCATGTACATAGTACCTCGGCCCATGCCTTTTAAGTGAAGTTTTTTACTTTTTAGTATATTTTATATTAGGTATGCAACTTGTAAGAAAATTTCTGTTTTTCCTGGATTGGGTACTTTTAAGCATTCCTATAGCTAAATCATGGTGAAAACTCATAAAAGTGTTCGAAACATCCGTCTGTTTCTTATTTATTGACATTTTTTTGTTTTTCCATGCTATTTCTTAAAAAAATCACTGCCAACGATAACTTTTTTCTGTCGAGTTAAAAATTTTGTTTCAAACCTCATTTTCAAGTTTGTGTGCTGCCAAATCTGACGATACAATCGAGGACACTCGATTGAACCAAAATAGGTGCTGCCGAGGCTCGATTGTATCGATTAAACTCGATTGTACCAAGTTACGTGCTGGCACCCCTGCTTTTACACGAAAGCGATTTTTAGGCCGGTATTCACCGAGCGCTCATAACTTAAGAAGCTCATAAACGTATTCACCAAGCAATATTAGTGAAGATCTACGAGCGCTCTTAAAAGTTAGGAGTGGTCCCGACCACTCCTAACTTACGAGCGCTCTCTTCGAAAATTTGTTCGCTTGTGCGTGTGCCACGCACGCATTTGACTCGAATCCATGTGAGCAATGCCAAGTAGAAGAGTATCCATTTGCAGTCAAGTCAAGACCAACATCACACAACATTTCACAGTTTGGGTATGCCTGAACAAGAGAGAGTGGCTCTCATTTTCGAACTTCGAAAAACACTTGCGAGTGGTTGGTGAATACCGCACAGAAATTTCAAGTTAAGAGCCTCGTAAAGTTAAGAGCCGTTTAGGAGCGCTCGGTGAATACGAACCTTAATCTTTGTTTCTCTTTCGGCTCCCTTTCGATTGCATGGATGCTTTTAAACACAGTGGCGCAAAATTTTAAACAGCCTTTTATTAAGGCGCATTATTATGATACTACTTAACAATTTGCTAACTTTAAAGTAGTTTACTAACTCGTTCTTAATTTTAAACATTTTCTTATTAGTATCGTACTAAAAGAATTTTCTTTATAAATTGCTTCTGAACACACCTAAAACAATGACATTACGGTTCGTATTCACCGAACGCTCCTAAACGGCTCTTAACTTTACGAGGCTCTTAACTTGAAATTTCTGTGCGGTATTCACCAACCACTCGCAAGTGTTTTTCGAAGTTCGAAAATGAGAGCCACTCTCTCTTGTTCAGGCATACCCAAACTGTGAAATGTTGTGTAATGTTGGTCTTGACAGCAAATGGATATAGCTTGAACCAATTCAGTTGGCCAACGGTCGGTTGCGCAGAGAGAGGATTTAAGAGGATTTAAGAGAACAAAAATGGTGCGCAAGATATTTAATGAGTAAAGATTTTTCTTTAAATCTTACAGTGCCTAACTCAACTTTGCTTTGACAAATAGTTTAGGGATTATTGTTTATTTCTATGTTTTATGATTTGTGGCTTAGCAACAGAAAGGTTCCGGGGGCGTTATGTTTATATTTATTTTATGGTGTTAGTGTTCATTTAATATAAGTATTTACTATTGTTTGACCTGTGGGGTTTTGGGATTAATTGTAGATTAGTGTTAATTAGTTGGATTAGTGTTTACGAGTTTGAATAATTCTTACCTACAAGTTTTTAAGAATTTATTTTACCTTAAAATAATTATTATAAATTTGTACTTCAGAAATAAATATAAAACATAATAATAAAATAAAAACAATATAAATAAGAATAATATAATTTAAATAATAAATGTTCATTTACATACACTTAGTTTTAAGAACTAATGTCGCTTTCATAGTCGGTTGAAGAATCGTTACCTGGATTATTTATAATTGAATCCGAAATTGTGTCCCACATCAGGTCGTGAGAAAAGTATTCGTCCTCAGTTATTATGGCTTTTTCACACACTTTTCGCCAGTCTTCAGCCGTTATTTTTGAAAATTCTTCCTCTGCTAATTTTTGAACATCCAATAAATTGAATGTTGTGTTTCGTGAACCTACTCTTGCCTTGACAGTTGCCCAAAAATATACAATTCAAGTTTCAACATCTGTATAGTATGCGGAATATTGTTTTCGGTTAGCCATTGTATCATCTCGGATTTCTTGCTAGCAGAAGTAATTTGTTTTTCTTCTCATTTATTGTGGTACGTACAATAACTGAAGGTTCCTCCAAGTTATTCAAAACTTGTTCTTGGATCCATTTGCAGAAATTTTTGAAGTTCATATCGTCGTGATAGTCTCCCGTCTTCGTTCCAGATTTGAATAAAAGTAAGGAGTTTTTCACGAAACCTTTTTCACCACCTGCATGTGCCTCTTTCCCTTTGAAATTGCTATTGTCACCAGTCCAAGCCCGTGGCCTTGTATGTGAGCTATGAATATAGCTTTCGTCCAAATAAATGATATCAAATCCTTTTGTTCTGTATTCCCAGATTTTTCTCAGATACTTCACTCGCATGAGTTTAATATCATTTCTTTCACAGAGAAGTTTCCGGTTGTTTTGAGTTTTTTGTTGCTAAATCCGTTTCTTCTCTTTTTTTATAATTCACTCGCGCTTAAGGGTATGTTACGAGACCCTTATAATGTTTTAAACACAGCACGGGCGAGGGAGAAATTAGCAGGGGAGAGAAAAGAGGTGTCGATGAACATTGGTTTTGAATGTTTTCAAATTGAAATGGCAAGGGGAAACTGTGCCGGGTAAGTTATTACATAATCGTGTTGTGCGACTAAAAAACGAATCTCTATATGTGACGGTACGACGTAATACTTAAGTTAAACTCCAGATCTTTCTGAACTCGTTTTCTCAACATTTTTAAGGATATCATCATTTTTTCCTCCTGGTGGAAGTTGTGCATTTTACGCCGAATAGCTGCGATGTCAAATTCGTCTAGTCCAGTTTTCCACTTCGTATGCTGCACTTTTTTATTTAGTGACTGCACAACTCCTGTCTCTTCGTATTCCTTAATAATCCTTCTGATTGAACGTTCAGAAATTCCAGTAGTTTTCACTGTTTGCGTTGTTACGTAACTCACAGGATTTTCAAGAAACGAATTCTCTTTAGTTAAAAATTGTTCAAACTCGTAAACACTAATCTAACTAATTAACACTAATCTACAATTAATCCCAACCCCACAGGTCAAACAAAATATATCAAATATACACTAACGCCAAAAAATAAATATATCAAATATACACTAACGCCAAAAAATAAATATAAACACAACGCCCCCGGAACCTTTCTGTTACTAAGCCACAAATCATAAAACATAGAAATAAACAATAATCCCTAAACTTTTTGTCATTAATCCTATGTCGCAGCTTGCAGGTAGTTTTTCTTGCCTAACCCAATTGCATTTTGCAATAGAATTATTTTTTTATTATAGGTGCACTAAAATTTGTCCCACTAATAAAAACAAAAATTATTAATTTTATTTTTTCGAAGTAAAGTTTACACCTAAAAATCTTTTCCTTTTATCTCACGAAAGAGATGAAATAGTTTTTTAGACATCAAGCTATGAAAGAAAAGTAAACCATGATCATATCTTATTCAAAGAAAGTCCATCACTGGAAATTCATTTCTATTTTACTGAGAGCGAAGCTATAAACAAAACTCACCCTCCTAAGTGCTTCAGTATGATCGCAGCAGCGTCATTGACAACAACGCTTCCATGTACATCTTTTTTTTCTTTTTTTCAGGGATTTTTCTGTCTCTTTAAGAATTAAAGAGTAGAGCAAAGAAATTTAAAGAGACCTGCGCAGTAGAATTGCCAACTGAATTGGTTCAAGCTATACTCTTCTACTTGGCATTGCTCACATGGATTCGAGTCAAATGCGTGCGTGGCACACGCACAAGCGAACAAATTTTCGAAGAGAGCGCTCGTAAGTTAGCAGTGGTTGGGACCACTCCTAACTTTTAAGAGCGCTCGTAGATCTTCACTAATATTGCTTGGTGAATACGTTTATGAGCTTCTTAAGTTATGAGCGCTCGGTGAATACCGGCCTACGTGTAAAAAAGTAAGTATACTAACCTTTTTTGATGTCTGCAAATGTCAAAGAGTCATATGAAGCCTTTGAGTATATATAATGGTGCTTATTTTGACACTCCCTTTCGTTAGAAAGTGAGTCGAATTCGTTGAAACTTAATTTTGAGACTCGGCGATTAGAATGTTAATCGAACAAATCGAAAGTTCACTCAATCCATAGAAAGTTCATTCATTTGCGAAAGCTAATTCAATTTTGACATTCGAAAGAATAGAATTAAATGTCATTTTTGTGTCGTTTGAATTTTTCTGTCGAGTAAACAACAAAACATGTAAGTTTTTAATTATTTCATGGAAAATAAATTACTTTTATTATTTTTGTTGTTGTTTTATGTTAAAAGGTCGCATTCCAACTGGACAAACCGCGAACAAAAGCAAAAGTTTATTAAAATAATGGAAGAAAACCCGGAGGTAGCAAAGGGTTTTTTTTTACCACCCGCGTTGATACGGAAAAAAAGAAAGCATCCACTATCCTTCTCCACTGCACTTCTTTAACACCATTTTAATTTATAAACAACACAAATGCTATATTTTTATTTATTATTTTATGTTTTTATCCAAGAAATTTAAATTATTAACCAATGAACAAAACAATTACAAATAAACAAAGATTTCACCTTTTGGTTTTGACATTTCACAAACACTTCTCTTTTGTTTTTGATATTTTAGTGTGACCAAGTGTATACGAAAAAAAATAAAAATTTAGAACGCGTCATGAACAGCTTATTTTTTTTAAGAATAGTTTCAAAACAGCTGAGTTGACACAAAAAATGTAATAAATATGTAGTTCTTTATGGTTAAACTTTACTTTATAATGA